>JAHFWI010000001.1:2500000-5000000 GCA_028554975.1 Himalopsyche kuldschensis | reverse complement strand
CTCATTATATCATAAAATAATCAGCTCAAATGTAATATTTCATTTACATATTTATAAATACTTCGTATAACGATTTTATAGTGCCCAGTGTTTCGCTTTACAGCGATAACACCACGCCATGTATATGAAATAAATTACACTGATTAAAAGATTTTACAATTCAAGTTTGTTTTTTTAATTTATTATGTATTCGAATAACTGGACGTCACAATATACACGTACTTATTACTAAAAATCACAACAACAAAGCGTATTACCAAAATTACCCCAAGCGGACAGTTTTACTAGTCATCGTAAATAATTATTTCGTTCTATGCTTATTTATTTAATAAACAAGTCTGTCAACATTCAATTTATATACTTAGTATGTAATTAATCTAATTTTTCTAGTACCAACACGCAATATAAATCCAAAAACTATTACATTTTTCGACTGCAAAACTAGCTGGCCTCTTTTGTTTATTATATATTTTTCATAATTTGTACGTTATTCTTTCTTAATCTTAAAGCCTGAGTATTTATTAAAAACGTTAAGAAAACACGTATAACAGTTTTCTGGTTGATACTAAATAGACCGTTGTATTAATTATTGTAGGGAATTTCAGAGATTTGTTTTCGTTTAATCTGCGCTTTTTATTTCAGTAACGTATACAATTTAAGGCAATGTTTTTGTACTTACTTAATTTATGTAAAGTATAACAAACGTTTCCAAAAGTATATGGATTTAAATTTGCCTACAAAGAAGGATTTAACGATTATAAAAAAAGAGGAAAAATAATACTAGGAAATGAAAATATATTTTCTTTAGCGTGCATGGCTTATTTTCTCAAATTTGCTTTGTAAATATTTAATTCTATTGGATTATTTTTAGGTTTTCAATTTTTATTCGTAATACTTTTCTTTTGTTAAAAATACTAGACATATAATAATTATACATAATATGTTAATTTTATTAATATTATTATCTCATAGTTATTATACGTTTTCATTGGTTTTATATAGGTAGTATTCTGAACAAACTGTTTGTACCCGGCTGTAAAATATGAAATATGAAAATGGCTGTAAAAGTAACGGGGTGCGGCGGTAATTGTTGCGCTGGGACTCAGACTATATGTAACTAATGCTAGTTCTTGGTTGCTTTATTGCTTTTTAAAAATACTCAACTAATAAATTATACTGTCTACGTTTTACAAATTAAACTTATACGCAATTTATGTAACAAACAAACAGAACATATGTGTGCATCATTGAATATTAAACATTATTCAATGGCGCAAATGAATTCGTATCTTCGGCAATAATAATTAATACTGCATTTTTCTTTTCTTATTTATCAGACATACAATTCGGTCTGAAATGTAGCCGCTTTGAAGCTTCTTCATTAAAGAATTCAACATTCTAACTCGACCATGCCAATAAAGTTTTTGTATTTGACAAGTTTATCGACCGCATTGTTCAAGAAATCAATGCTTATAAAAAAAATCTACTACACCGCTTATTACTACTATGGTTCGGCCATTCGTATGATGTGATGTATTCAGTAGAGCTATGAAGAAAATAGAGAATGCTGAAGGTGCATTATGAAAATGCCTCAATAATTATTAAATAAATTTTAAAAGCAGATCTTCCCACTATGAAGTAAAATGAATGAATAGTTATTTAATATTTTTCTGTGATGTTTAATTGCATTACTGCACCGCGTTTTATGCCTCCATTGTTTACGTGCTATGCATTTTCCACTGCTAGAATACCGTCAGGAGTAAACCTTCGCTTAGATATTCTGACGGTCAACGAGCACCAAATAAAGCTCTCTGGGAAACCTCATTAAAGATTACATGAAAACATTTTAGCCTCCCACCTAATGGTTATCCAATACTTGGAATCCTTCTAAGTGAACTCGCTTAAGTGAACTTTCGTATGGCGTGCGGCAACACTCAACCACTTCGTAGCTATAATAAAACATACATGCACAGTTTAAACGATTTTTTTAAATCAGTTTCTTTTTTATCTAATATTATACTATGCACCGGCAACTTAACAATGAAACCAATCCGTTTTCACATAAAAACTTTTTGTTAGGACTAAGTTTTTTTTCATCTTTCATCTGTGAAACTTATTATATCAGCTTCAATGCGCTGAACTTATTATACTCTCGGACTGTACCCGGAGAAATTTTCCAAGACTTGATAACAGTGCACTAATATTTACTTAAAAATAATAACAGTGCGTAACCGAAATCTTTCATCAGTTGATAACCCAAATATTAATAAAAGCATTCTGCACTGACTTGAATAATTTTTTCTCATCGTCATTCTTCAAACATTATCGAAGGATTATATAAGCATATTGACGTTTATATCCAGATTTACACCTGGAATATTAGTCATCTAGTCATCCTAGTGAGACTTGGTAACAATTCTACAATTACCAGTTTCGTATATATGTAATCTATCGTGAAAATGTCCTTAGTCATTTAATTAAATTGTATAACTTTCTTTCATTTTGTTTCATGATTGGAATCCTATAAGTTACTCACTGGTGTACGGAGTGCCAAAAACATTTAATTGATCCATTATGATCAAATTGGGTAAAACTTTTTACTTTGTCCAACAAATTACTATGTTCCTAATGGTCCATAGTATATTTATGAATAATTTACAGGGACATGCGGTTCTAGAAACATATATCGCCGTATATGTTTCTACTGCCAATCCTACAGATTTAGCAAACCTTTTGTCCCATGTATAATGTTATAATCAACATTGTTTTTTATGAGGCTTTTTTCTGATATTTTTCAGGTAAGCTGTGATCATTCGTGTGAAATCCTGTTCATCGCCCCTGTCGAAGATAGCTCATTTTGTGGTAAAATAATATTTTCATTTCATTGACTAGTGTAGTATTAAATTTAATTTTAACCCTATCGAAGAGTCATGACACTCGTGACCCGATGCAAATTGAGAAATGATTCCTGGACCTCGGTAGGTGTACCACGAAATAATTCCTTAAGCATTAAAGATGTTGCATCAAAAAATATATATTCATCTTTGTCTCAATTTAGAAGTTGTGAAGCTTTCAAGTTCATTATCTATTTGTATAATATATTGAAAAGACACTGGTGTGGGTGGGTGGTAATCGATTTTGTGATACTATGCATCTAAATTTTTTGTGTGTATAATTATTTTTGGAATCGAATTAGAATAAATCACCCTTTTTAAGCATTTGAAATTGCAAAGCTTCTTTCTGTCGCCGGCGTATATCATTTGTTGTAAGTTGCAAGTCAGTCGGATGAATTAAACTATAATAAGGTAAATCATCACCACGATGACATTATGCTGAAATAGCTATCAACTTTGAGACGACCAGGGTTCCTTCTCCATCTGACTGGCGTCAGACAGCATCCTTCCACGGCGTTCGGAGACGGAACTTAGGGATAGGATGGGAGGAAAGGTATCTCTGTATAGATTTCAATCGGTAATTTATCTTGGCCGAAAACTCTATCCTAGAGTCGGCTAATTTATTGTCTTCAAATTATTACATTTTTTTATTCCACACGAATACATTGCAGTAAGAACATTTTTAAACGCGTAAGACCAAATGAATATGTTACTACGCCTGCTGTCCGAAGCAAGCGCAAAAAAAACTCATGACTTTTGAAAGAAGGATAACGACTAACTGACTTGGCGGTTATTTTATTTGACAGCCACATTTATACTCCGTGATTCTAGTATGAAAAACAGCTCGACCAATCAACGCAACGCATTCTGGCCTGAGCTGAATTCAACCAATCACTGCGAAGCCGTCGCAATGAGTCGGTTACATGAATTTATAACAATTTGAATGCATTACTCGTTTGGTCTTATTATTATTGATTGAGGTGATAAATAAGATCGTCCGAGAGAGTTCTGATACTCTACAACATCATGCGGTATCAACTTTAATCCACAATTTTCGTGGTCTAAATAATACTTATTTTATACAAAGATTTCATGATAATGTTAAATTTGAGGACCTCTAGATTCCAGCAAACAAAATTAATTTTACACACATAAATTAATGTCGACGTCAACTCGACTGTGTTTTCATCTTGCGACATCATCAATCTTTCTCGGTTACCCTACTTATTATAGAGATCACTCATATTTTTGTTTACATAATTATTATTTTGACAGTGTGTCGGTTGACCTTAATCGAACTTTTCTACGCATACGGTTTCATTTCGGGAAAATGGAAACACTGTGGAAATTAATTGCATCATTCGCCTCTCTTTCCACTTGCCCTACAACACATTTCTCACACCGAACAAAATGTTTTGTAATAAATTATATTTCTGCTCCCAACAGGAATAATGTCGCAAATACGAAGCCGTAAAACGATTTCATTCTTAAACGAAAATAAATAATACAGTAGTAAGCCGAATATAACGCGATGATTTTTTCGCTTTTTATATATTTTTTAAAAATAAATAAAACACATTTTATTGTTTTACTTCCACATATATTCTGACTAACAGTGATCATCAACGCGTTATAATTCGTTACATATTTTTCTTTCGTAAAAGCAATCGCAATTTTTATATGTATTCAGAGTATTTTCAAGAATATAACGGTGCTTTAAAAGCATGTAATTGAGAGCTTCATTTACATGTCGTATTTCAGTTACGTAAATACCTGTCGGGCGCGATTGGGTAAAGTTGCGGTACACATTTGCTGTCTTTAAGTGGGATTTATTGCTATTCTGTACCCCTTTGTTGCACCCCGCATAGTTGCGAAAAGGAAATGCAGAGAAGCATACTTCTAACAGAAAAAATATCGAGTCTAAAAGAAAGATTCAACCATGACTCAAAATAATAAAGATATGCAAAGAAGATACGACGTGAGTTCCATTTTGACAAACGCTAGGAAAGCCGAAACGAAAACTTTTCTTGAGATTGAGTGTGAATTTTCAAATAATACGTCAAATAAACAGGTAGCAGTATATTTATTTTTCCTTTATTGATTTGGCAATATTTACAGTTCTTTTTTTATTTAAATATTAATTAGATCTAGCTTTAATTGTTTAAAATTAGTGGAACTAATGATATATTGAAAAAAATAAAGGTAGAGTTTTTTTTTCAGGTTCACATTCTTCAAGTTTTCGAAATTAAATAAAGATTATTTTTGAACATATTTTTAAATAAACAGAGAGCTGTTTTACATAGATCCTTTGTGTATCGCCCTCTCCGAAGGTATTGACTTACATTAATTATTATTGAGATCATTAAAGCATATGCTCCACATTTCAAGCAGTATAAGGTTCAGAAGTAAGCAAAACCTTGCCAGCAGAGAAGTTTTCAACATTATTTATAGCTTAATTTTATTACATACTAAAATTTGTTTAAATTTCACTTTACAAATAATTGTTCATTTGTACAGAATCTTTTGCGGCGCTCTTCCCAGTAAAGGGAAAGAAGTTAAACAACATATTTTGCATTATACTGAATTTATGGCGGCTTACTTTTGGATATATTGTTCCTTTTCCAGTCATACCAATTTGCTTGACATGCCAACAATTCCGCTTCGAATTTTCAAGCGTGTATTTCATACTTTGAAGTCTGAAGCAGGAATAAAATAACTATGACTTTTGTGATTGTGGACTCGTACCCAGAAAACATATCGTACATTAAGATAATTAAAACCGTTCCCGGTTATTTATGGCGCTTTTGTTAGTGTGATTACTTTACATTCTGACATTTTATTAAATGCCTGTTATTGAAGTTCTGTACCGCTTTGGCGTTTTAAAATCCAAATAAGTTACCACCAACATACATGTAGCAATTCGTATGTAAACATGCGCAATCACCTCAATTACTACTGTACTTTATGAGTTTATACATGTGTTTCATTGAATATATAAGTTTGTATGGATATAAATATACATGTATGGTATGTGACAATGTAATATCCATACGCATATGGATCCATCGGCCGAGTCCTTGAACTGGATTCACCATGGATTTCTCACCTGTACAGCGATCACGCCCTTCACGAAAAATGCAAACTATCAATGATAATTATGTACGCAATTGATTGTTTGTTTTGTTTTAAATTTCAAATGCTATCGATCGGAGGAGGGCGATCAAAATATGTTATTTATATAAATTATCTTTATAGTTAGTATTTATTCACTGGAGAACTGTCTGAACTCAATTGTCTATCGCTGGTAGACATAGGTAGTTTTTATTATTATTTTTGTGTGCCGTGCAAAGCTCTCATATAAGTCACTGCGGGGGTTCTGAACTTGTTTTGTTAAACATTAGCGATGTTTTACAAATGCTGAAACAAGGAAAATTAGAATAGCCATTTTCACACACCAATAATCATTATTTCCGTAGTTTATTTTTTTGTATACATAGTATTTTCCAAGATGTTTCAGCTTTTCATTACATACAACCGCTATACCTATGTCGTAAATCATCAACAAAATTCACAATTCACATAATGATACCATACCTTCTATGTTTGATTGAAAAATCTGCTCTAAATAGTTCAATAAAATGCTGATTTCCCCATATTGATCCGAGTCGATGATTATAACATTTGATTTGCTTAAGCGATTGTAAATAATTTATCTTCACAATAAAATCCGTAATGCATTTTTGATTTGATGCTCTGTGATTCTTTATACAATTTTGATGTGAGGTATTATACTAAAAAAAGTTTGTTAATTAATATTGATTAAAAATAACTATTGCAGTGTTTTTTCAATATTTCATCTACCTAGAATTGTACTATTATTTACAATAAGTCTGCCAGTTTAACTGGTGAAAATATGTCCAATAGTTTTGATGTTCTAATTTCCCAGCAGTAATTTGTATACCTTAACTGATTTCTCAAAACACTGCCATCTGAAATCTCCCTCTTCCCAAACAGAGACAACACTTAAACGTTTGCTCATTTCCCTTAGCTTTAAACCATGTTCTGAGAATTCTATTTATGAAGAAGTTCTCTGAAGCTTATTGGCCTGTAAAAATAATAATTATATTTATTGTGTATTGAGATCTTCATAACTACCCACTGTCACTGATTGAATTCAGTTAAGTTTTCAGATGGTATTATTAATAAAATTTTCGATGGTTTCGGCGGTAACTTTGTGGAAGTTCATTTTTAATATAAAATTTAAAATAACTTTGATTATTCCACGTATTGTGTAACTAATTGTGACACGTGTTTCGCCTCTTTCAGAGGCATCTTCAGACTTACTATCGCAAAGTTTGCTTAAGTAATGAAGCAAGATAAATTCTAACATTTTAATATTTTAAATTATGAAATTACAAAATGGATTACGGGTTTTTTTCCTTCTAAAGGAAACAAGGAAGGGGGTGATAGAATCAAAAAAATGCATTAACATAATGATACTAATAAGGTCCAATCACTCAATCAATTAGATTGGGATTTTTCCTTTTGGTAAGAGAGGGTTATAGAATCGAAACAAAGCAAACAAATATATTTCTAATGACGTTAAACATTACAAACTAATAAACTATAAACTAATGAGCTGCAATCAATCAGTTAGGTTGGGTGATCACTCTTTTGAATTGGGAATAATGTCAGCAGAGGTGAGCAATGACCTGTCACAATTAATATTGTTAATAATATATCTTTTTTATTAAAGTTTTATTTATTCATTCATCTTTAAACCTTTTTATTTACTCGGTGGAGCCTACATTACTAGTCTGATTGAAATTATGGTCATTTTCTATTAAATGATTGGCAAACTCAGAAAAATTATTACTCTTTAGACATCTTATATGTTCTTTAATTCTAATATTAAAGTTTCTACCTGTCTGTCAACATAAGACTGGACAGTCTCCACAAGAAGTCGATAGATACCACTCTGTGACGATGAATCTAAAAGTTCAATAAAAATTTCCTAAATTACTAACGGGTTCTATATTGTCTGGCAAAAACTTAACTATCTTTGACGAAATGTCTCTAAATAAATGATTCTACGCCAGTGTTTAATATTTTCGTTTGCTTTCTTTTTCTCCTGAAAAAATATTATTAACTATGAGTTGTTATTATGATTAACTCATAGTTAATAATATTTTTTCAGGAGAGAAGAAAGCAAACGAAAATATTAAACACTGGCGTAGAATCATTTATTTAGGAGACATTTCGTCAAAGATAGTTAAGTTTTTGCCAGACAATATAGAACCCGCGTTTTACACAGTAAATAATTTAGGAAATTTTTATTGAACAGTAAAGATCGCGTAGATTCATCGTCACAGAGTGGTATCTATCGACTCTCTTGTGGAGACTGTCCAGCGTCTTATGTTGGACAGACAGGTAGAAACTTTAATATTAGAATTAAAGAACATATAAGATGTCTAAAGAGTAATAATTTTTCTGAGTTTGCCAATCATTTAATAGAAAATGACCATAATTTCAATCAGACTAGTAATGTAGAAATACTCCACCGAGTAAATAAAAAGGTTTAAAGATGAATAGTCTAGAATTTTTAGAAATAAATAAAACTCTTAATAAAAAAGATATATTATTAAATAATATTCTTAACAGGACAGGTTGCTCACCTCTGCTGACATTATTCCCAATTCAAAAGAGTGATCACCCAACCTAACTGATTGATTGCAGCTCATTAGTTTATAGTTTATTAGTTTGTAATGTTTAACGTCATTAGAAATATATTTGTTTGCTTTGTTTCGATTCTATAACCCTCTCTTGCGTCCCTTAAAAAGGAAAAATCCCAATCTAATTGATTGAGTGATTGGACCTTATTAGTATCATTATGTTAATGCATTTTTTTGATTCTATCACCCCCTTCCTTGTTTCCTTTAGAAGGAAAAAAACCCGTAATCCATTTTGTAATTTCATAATTTAAAATATTAAAATGTTAGAATTTATCTTGCTTCATTACTTAAGCAAACTTTGCGATAGTAAGTCTGAAGATGCCTCTGAAAGAGGCGAAACACGTGTCACAATTAGTTACACAATACGTGGAATAATCAAAGTTAGGTATTATTAATATTCATGATCTGCCCATATATTCGTGGATTGAATAGAATCATGTGTATGTTAATTTATATAGTAAAATTACTTTGAAAATATATTAAACTGTTTATTTTACCAAATTGAATGTGGATTTTCTGGTGAGAAACGACAGATTTATGCCAATTAAGTTAGCTTCCATAGTAACTTGAAAAATATGTTATCAATTTATTAATGTTTGGCAGGCTATTAAGTAAATAATTATTCCCGAGAAGATATACAAATATAGTCAACTATATTTGTATATCATAATTGGTCTAATCAGTAGACCAATTATAACCTTATACGATTAAATACACTAGATTCAAGTGTATTCAATCGAACACTCGACTATTATTTGGAATTTATGCTAAAATTATTGACAATTCTTGTGGAAAACTATGTATATTGCTAATTTCACTATTTAACACAATTCAAATTGTTATTTTGCTGTCAGATTATCAATTTTTTCCCCGTTAATTTTCTCCTGCCGTAATTGTTTTGTTTTAACTGGGTCCGCTTCCCATCATGAGCATATGTACCGATAGTGAAGCATTTCAATTTGGTGAATTCAACGATTATTGGTTAAACGTCATTTGACATAGCTGTCTGAAAGAATTGCCTAGTATATGAATTATCATCAGCTAACTTGAAGTAGGCATAAAGAGATAAAAAGTCACAGACGTCAACGATTTTGGATTCAAACTTTCAATCGGGTCACCGATTATGAAATTCATATCACTCAGTTGCAATTTAGTAAATGTATGCAGCCGTTAGTTTTTCCATGAGAAAGGCAGTTATTATTTGTTAGTACGTTGTTTGTCCGTTTTATGAGCAACACGCTATTTATTTCAATTGACTTGTGGGTATATTAATGCAACTAAGTAATCACAACAACTTCCAAACACGTGAATATTTGTTCCTATGCAAATGCGAATTCCTACTGCAAGATGTGAAAATGATATTTGCGCTAGTTGATAAAAAGTCCGCAATGGAAAGTTCGGCGACAAAGGTTAACTGAATTACAGCAGAGACCGACTGCAAACTTTTTTCCTCGCTCTGGTAACGTGGTTCACCTGTAATGCCATTAAGCTCGCGGTCCACCCATTCTTTGGAGTGCATGATTTTATTAAAAAGCCCTGTGGGTCCATTGTAGCTTTTTCGATTTATACTGCGGTCACAAGCTCAGCTCGCGAAAGGTTAAAACAACAATGAACACGGACGATGCATTTTCAATGTTAAATGAAATACTCAAGTTTTTCTTTTATTGTAGTTACATATCACAGTGTCGCATCCGACGCTACAAAGTTGACATATAATGTAACAAGGCGATCTCTGTAGTCGAAGGTCTAGTGATAAGAACCATCAGAGAAAAGTGGAGATTCCGAGAAATATCTTTAAATATTATAAATCACTATCAACATATTAATGCACCTATTTTATTATTATATATCAAACCCTTACTTTGAAAAGGTTATAACTGCTATTGACACTGTTTTGAGATATGAGCGTTTGAAGTTTCGATTGATTAAAATTCACTTGTGACAATGAGCAAGTAAAAATGTTTCAAATTACTTATTTTAAGCATATTTATTCACAACTCTTGTTGAGAAATAATGATGACAATCTTCGAACTTTGTCAAATAAATTTAGTAAAAAAAGTGTGCAGATGCAGTGCAACTCTGGAATTCTGCTAACTCCGTTATTCAACCATAGATAATTCTGAAATTCATATACATATATGATAGAATGCGGTAAATACAACCTTTTCCGACCAAAAGGTCATTTTAGGCAAAAATTACAATAAGAACCTTTTCAAACTCAGGTAACGATATGTCAAATTGAAGACTATGAATGACTAACTGGTCGATTCATAACTTAATTTACATGCAGCAAATACTTATAATTGTTTTATATGCATGCAACTATTCTTTTGGAAAATATTAAAAATTCAAGCGCATGATTAATAAATCTGTAATATTTTTCATGGCTAAGAAATTTTTATTTTTGAATAATGTCTCGACATGTGTATACGGGCTGCATGATTTTTTTCGATTCATGATAGATTTGAATTTGATGAATGATACAATTAATTTAATTCGTTGATACATATACTTAGTTGTGCCATATTTCTGAATATCTTCTCAGAATCGAGCCATTGTTATGCATAAAACTGACACTCCTCAATTATATTTGATAAATGCTTTTTCAGACTCATAATAATATACTGACGTTGTTTTAAATACTGGAAAAAAATAATACAAAGGTTTCATCCGGCATGGATTTTTTTGATAACATTCCGTGGATAGATTTTAATTTATTTTGTAACTCTTTGCACATTCAACTTCCATCTAAGCGGTCGTTCACTTACGTCATTTTTATTTACCCGCTACTGATGTAATTACCCGTTTTTGCCGAAACGGTATT
This sequence comes from Himalopsyche kuldschensis, assembly GCA_028554975.1. Classification (NCBI taxonomy): domain Eukaryota; kingdom Metazoa; phylum Arthropoda; class Insecta; order Trichoptera; family Rhyacophilidae; genus Himalopsyche; species Himalopsyche kuldschensis. The sequence goes on along the minus strand of JAHFWI010000001.1, from coordinate 4,988,550 downwards.
CCCCCAAGCGGCTTGGAAGTATCTTCAGCACAGCTGGAAGACCTGCTGACGTGAAAAATTTAAGATCCCACCGTCGGTGGGCAGTCGTTGTCAATCTCTTCCGATCAGTTTAATTCGGTGCTGTTTTTAAATATTTTAAAAAGTGCTCAGTTATGACTTATTTAGCATGTTATTTCTTAAAAGCATTCATAAACATTTGTAATAAAGCTTTTGTATGCTGCTATACGCGAACATTAAATTATAAAATAAGTTCACTCCACTGACCTGCAACGTAAGATAATGCGATATAATTATTATTTTTTTTGATTCTATGCAATTGATTGGAATTTATATATTGTAAATAAAATACAACAAATATATTTTTCAATAATTCAAATAATTGTTTGTATTCCCGATAATTATTTTTTTCACTTACGTTTTATCATCTGTTTATGTGGCCTCTTTATTCGATATGAACTGCTTTTTTATGAAACTACAATATTTGAATCATTATTATCACTTCTTTGGCAATGTAAAAATCCCCCAAACAAATAAGTCGGGGAGAATCGTTATAAAATTAAACCTTGACTTAATTATTGTCATTACTCATCAAATGAACTAATCAATTGAATGTAATCGACTGTGTTGATTCGCGCTCAGATCACTTTTTCGTATGCCCGAATTTTTGATATATTTTTTTAACAAACTTATTAAACGGTTGTACACGAGTGTGACTTTTTTGTTCTTTTCCTATCACTACAGCATACCATTGGAATAGTCTTCTGTGCAGTGTGAAATTTGTGATTAAAGATTTCAAATGCATTGAGAATGCATGCAATGGGGATCATTCTAATGCAGTAGAGTAGCTGCGTCACTCGTTGCTCTTGTGGCCCGCTGCAATCGGCGGCTGTGATCTACCATTTTCAATTTGTTCTCGTGCTTAAAGCTTCCCGGTATCTCTTCTAAAATAGTGGTTGCAATTTCTATCAGTCGTTTCCAAGTGGCGTTTTATAGAGATAAATATCAGCTGTGTTAAGAGGTCTCTTAATTTATTATTTTCAACTACCAATAGTTCGTGATATATATCTATATAATTTTTAAAACGTGTCCACTCCAACTCTTATGCGTATGAAATCCTAGTGACCCTAGTTGGTTGACAGAGTTATTCAAAAGTAAGGTTAATAAAGGTTCACCAAAATATGTTTTACCCTGGCTAATTTACTATTGCGAAAAATGCGACATATTCAAGTCTTTGCCGCCACTCACTTTTAAAAAGGTTTATAAATGCGTAATATTGTGTGAAGTTTCTAATATATTACAATTTACTGACGATTAATAAATATTGCATAAATAATACGAAATCACTGAATCTTCGATGTAATTAAGATGTATTGAAGCAAAATTCGCCGTGTGATTATAAACATTACTTATCAAGTACTAAAATCTAGTTGGAAGTTGGTCGGGTGGATATAACAGCGATCCAATAGAGGCGAGCGTGTCAATATAAAAAAATTACATACTATTTTAATCTTCTTAAAAGTATACTTTCAAATGATAGTTGTAAAATTATTATGCATTTTTGAAACCACAGACAAAATAAAAGCAAGTTAAATGTTGCTCCATTGCCTTGCATATGTAGATGAAATAGAAAATTAACTAACAACATTTGCCCCCGCCTGAAAAAACTGCGAAATGATGTTTATTAAAAACGAACGCTTTTTTGTGTTTGATAATATTCACACTTCATTTTATTCATAAAGCATCCGTACGAAAGTCAATTTGATGATGCTTATTAGACGTATATCAAACACAATACGTGAAATAAAGTAAGAAATTCTTAAATTTCTCGATTGATAATATTTATAAAAATTTCCTACTCCTTATTACATGTGATAACCTGATCCAAGCAGGATTATATGTATTATTTTTTCATTGTACTGGCAACATCGATATATCGCTTTTGAAAGTTGTGAAAATCCAGAAAGATTGGTCTGGTTCTTTTTTCTAAGATTCACGAAAAGACGCTTATTTTGTAAACTTTTTAAAACTATTTAGCAACATAAATCCGTAAAATTCAAAATCGTTAATCATTTGGGGACTAAAATATGATTTTACTAAAAAACTGTAACTCAGTTATTAAGCTTTAAGCTTCGCAAACATGTTATTTTATGTATTGTAAATCAATTGAATCTTTCGATGTCGTATTGATGCAGAGCTGTATTTCCAAATACTGTTAATCTGTGAATACAAGCATGTTACGAGGTGTACCACCTTTTCTTTTATTATAATAAATAACTTATGTATCTTATTTGATGTCGCTCTTAATAAGGCACTGATGTTGACATACATTTCATGTCGCGATACTGCGTGCGACCCAGCTAATGATGCCCTTTGATATTAAGATCTCATAGGTATATATAAAATTCGATCTGTATATACCTTTGTATAAACAGAACGAATTTTAAATGAAGTGTCTGACACTCGAACTAATATTATTTACCATACACTTCATTCATTTGTATCGGTATGTTTTGCTTTGTAAAATATATCCGACTCATTATTAGATTGATATGTTTCGATACCAATACCTGAAAATTTTCTTTGCGTTATGCTTATAATATATAAGACACTTGGAAACTGTCGCATCGACATTTTTTTTTAATAGACGTTGAAATATTTTTTTAACTATTTGTGATGACTCCATGCCGAATTTTTAGTTCGAAATTTAATTATTGAATCTTCATCGAAAGCTCATATTCGTTGGGATGTTGTAGCATTTTCCAATCACGAATAATCTTCGAAAGCTGTAATCGCCTCTTTTAGAAAAGCTTTGCCAGAATTCACGGGTAATTAATTACCGTTTTTTAAATACATAATTCGGAAAGCTTTTTACATCACTTGTGAGTACATTACTACATCTCTTAAAAATATTACGTGCTTTTTTAAGCTGCACTTATAAATACTAAAAGCGTCTACTGTAGAATGAACTTTTGAATACATCTTCTGATTTTGCAGTAATATATTCAAACGTTAAATAAAAATACTATTTAATTAGATCAAGCTTATGCTTGCGGTTTCATTTGTGAATGATGGCCACACTAATTTTCTCATCGTTTTGGGTCATAACGACAATCATCCAGCTCTTTTTAAGGGTCGGCGTGCGGTGTTTAAACAATTGAAGGAATGCATAAAATGTATAATGTGATATTCAACGCTACGAAGTTAATATCGTCAATTTTTTTATCCGGACACAACTCATCTTTAAAAAAAAACTGTAAACTACGTAGAAAGTAAATCGCTTTCTAAATATTGGAAAAACTCTCTTTAAGCAAGTTTTCGTTGTTAATATAGAAAAATATCGACATAAAAGGCTTTACTGTGGACACAAACAAACACATTTTTTTCATTTATATTTGGTTGTATGATAAATTTAATTGCATTTACTTCTCAAATACCTTTTACCGCTCTTTCAACATTTCGTTTCACCATATAGCTTGCTATGTAAATTAAACGTTTATCATTATTTTTTCGAAAGTATAACGGCGACTAAAAATAAACAACAGTTCAAATATACCTTCATTGTTTTCAATTTCCAATTTATCCTGCTCACAATACCTTCTCGCCCTTTGAATCTCCTTCTCACAAAGTCATGCTCGCTTTTCACAATTATTACCCAAATTAAAGACGTCATAATCGCCCACCAGGAATTGTGAGGCGTTCAGGATAAATATCACAGCGATTAAATAAAGACACGGGACATGTCAAAGCGAAATCACTCTTCAGGATAAAACCACTAACCGCAATGGAACCAGCGACTTAAGGAGGTATTGTTGCCTCTTCGATGAATAAATCAACACGAAGTCTCAAAATAGTGTTGTGCTTTGATTGGTTTGAGGTCTGCCTATTATGTTGAGCTTCCTTAATCATTTGAAAATAGATATAAATGGGGAATTGAATTTATTGGTTTAAATACTGTTTAATTTGTTCATTTGTGCATTGTTTAATTAGATCTAGCCTCTCCAAGCAAGAAGGCAGTAAGTGACTCAGACAAACTTTTGAGATAAATAACACAATTGTTTTTATGAAGTATTACAATTTTGAATTTATAAATAGCGGTTGATTCGAAAATGAACTAATTTCTTTGTAAACAAGCAGAAAGTAGTTGCATTGATTGCCTTCTTTGCTAAGAAAACTAGAGTTGTTGCTTTTTTGCTAATAAAACTTTTAAGCAGATTTTAGATTTTTTTCAAAAGGATTTTTAGTTAGTATACTGCAGGGGTGGCTAGACTTTTTTTGCCCGCGATCAACTTTTGTTTAAAATTATTGGCGTCGATCGACCAACATCAAAAGTAGTAATTTAAAGTCTATAGTAATCTAATTGCCAACCCTTGTTTGACTTGGGTTTTAGAAAGAGATTGTCGTCGATAATCGGCGAACTTCGAGATTTTAGCGTGCTGTTCCTGTCACACGTCTTGCACGCTTCTTGGGACGGGCACTAAAGATTTCTACAGATCAGACAGGCCATCGACTAGGAATCGCTACGCGTTCGAAGCTTTGGCCATTACTGTTGTACTGCTAAAAAACTGAGGATCATATTTATACAGCTTACAGAAATATTTAACAAATGGCATTTATAAGTCAATTTCAGAAATTTTACGAGTTGCTGCTTTCTTCCTTACTAGTGCAAAAAATAAATGCCGTTTCACCAATTGACAGTTAGCACCTTCACAAACTATCAAATAAAAGTAATGTCGCAACAATTGAACGTGTAAGGGCAGAGAAGTCATTCTCATTTTCCAGTGAATGTCGCTCATTTTAAATACGTTGATAATTTCATAAACGGAGATTACTTTTAAAAATAATTTACTCAAATTTTAAACTTTTTTACGAAGACGAATTTTAAAAAAACTAGAATCTTTCCGCCAATAGAAAGAGAATTTCATACTAAAAACTTTTCATCTGTTGATAATGGTTTAATGGCTAGATTTTTTAGCACTGAATTAATATCTGTAAATATATTTTCTGTATGATATATTACAATACCCACATGAATCTCTGAAAGCCCGGATTGCACGGGATAAGTAATCTTCTTGCTCCGGCAACCGCAGCCGCTGTAAGCTGTAACCCGTTGCTAAGCCGCGTGGCCAAAATGATTAATTGAGACGACATTAGGAGATTGTGTGGTGTTAATAATAGAGCTGTGGCGATCTCGCTCTGCGATAACATCGCCCTGCTGTGTCTGTCGCATGTTTATCACGGCGCATCTCGCGAGACACTCGCCCGTCCATGACTTACATAGATTTGTAACCGCGAAAGTCCGATGATGAGAGTAGGAGATTATAAAGGGTTATGTCTGACGATAAATTGGTGTTGCCCTTGTAGACTGAAAATATTAAAAACAACTGGCAGATAATAAACAAACAGAAGCGCAATTTTAACATTTTCATGTGACAAACGCTTTCTGCTACTAAGGTCTTATTGCAAAGCTTTCGTTGTAACTTTGTTATCATGTACAGTGGAAGCTTATTTTTAGATATAATAGTGATATAAACTTTGCGCGTTAGACTGTCGATATTCGATTTGATGTGAGCAATGATTTTTTTGAATTTATCAATCATTACGTATAGTAAGAATGAGGCCCATAAAAATAATTCTAAATAGTTAGTAACAATCATTTTTAGAGTGTTCAGTGTCAATACTTAGTGGAATGGCATATTAGATGTACAAATTTAAATCTTTTAAATTTTGTACTTTTCCATGAGTTTTGTCGTAAACGACCCGGATCTCGCCTACCGGCATCTTCATGCAATTCAAGTGCACGGATGTACTTGAACTGACCCTCAGTCTAAATTCTTAATTAATAATATTAGATGTATTTATATCAGGACCGGTTTCGCTCATCGCAAACATTATCAACTGATAATGATAATTCAGTTGATAATGCCGGTCCTGGTCTAAATAAATTTAATGTGGAATAAGTACCAAAAATGTGTTATTATTTTTATAATATAATATTATAAGTATAATATTATTTGATTTCCCCCCCTATATTTCTTTCTGTTAATAACCCCTACGACCTAAATTGTTATCTAGTACATTGATAAATCTTTTTTCCTTGAACTTACCCTCCCGCAACTTTGTATTGATTGAAACAGCGTCTTGTTTCACCACATCTACCGGTGAAAATACTGCATCGAGTTTACCTGCACGCTTGAAAAATCGGCACGTCGAGTGCATCTTTATCTGCCGCTGGCAAGGCCCGCTGGCCCACAGAGTTGCTTACTTGAATCATTTGGGCCGTTAGGTCTTCCTGCAGAGCTAGTGTTAGAATGAGAATCAATACATACATGGTAGGTAGGAATGTTTGTCTTAGACTTTCTCGGTCTGAGTATGCCTCAATAGCAATAACATATTATTTTCATTTCTTCAGTTGATTAGACATTGCAATACACATCTAAAATCTTCAAAAAAATCATTATTTCTTCGAATTATAGATTTATAATCGGAATAAAAATAGTAACTTATTTAAGTATCCCGCAGATGAAATTGTTGGTACTGCTTCAGAAATATTTGTTTACTTTTAAAGTGTTAACTGTGTCTTCTTGGTGGAAAGGCATTATATTTAATACGTATAACACACTTTAAAGGACTACTTTCAAATATGTTATAATAAAAATCAAGACCGGTTTCGTTCATTTCATTGTCAACTTGCTCGCGATGAGCGAAACTGGTCCTGATCTTTTTTAGATTATATGTGGAAGTAGTGCAATAAAATATATATATTCATTTAAAATATATGGATTTTCTATTAAGAATTTTGACTGAAGGTGCTTGATGGAATTTCAATATCAAATTTTGAAATTTGGGTTATGTAATTCTACGCCAAAACCTAATAGCACCTGTGTCTTTGGTTACTATCCCCTTGTATATAGCGGAAAAACTGTTGTACAGTTTTGTATATAAACCAGGGCTGTGAGCACTGTGTCTTTGGTTACTATCCCCTTGTGTATAGCGGAAAAACTGTTGTACAGTTTTGTATATAAACCAGGGCTGTGGAGTCGGTAAAAAAGAGTCCGACTCCGACTCCAGCATTTACCAAAACCACGACTCCGACTCCGACATTGACCAAAAACACGACTCCGACACCGACTAAAAAGGGTAAATATCGTCACGTTTTTTCCCCTAATTTTCCTATCTATGTGTATTCAATTAAAATCAACCCTATCAATGCGGCCAAAAGCCAAATTTGACATATTAAATGCAAAAATAAAAAGTTCAAACTTTTCAAAATTTCCGACTCCGAGTAAGACTCCGGCCACAACGCCGCGCCGACTCCGGCCAAAAAGCTCCGACTCCACGACTCCGACTCCACAGCCCTGATATAAACGATACAAACTGTTTACTACGCGTCAGTTCAAGTACATCCGTGGACTTGAAATGCCTGAAGATGCCGAAAGGCGAAACCCTCATGATAAAGACAAAATGCAAAGGAATCAAATTTGATATAGATTTTCATTGTATTGTTCAATCAGGACAAGTAGAATAAAACACGTAAATGTTTGTTAATTTTAATATATGTACATATTCTTTCCTTAATAATTGTTTACATATAACATAAAAGGTACTTGTTCTTTGAAAAAACTATATTCAATTCAATTACTCATTTTGCAAAAATTTGTTTCTAAAGAATAAAAGACGCGCAAAAAAATCTCTTATTTTTTCTCACGATTATGAAGTTATCAAAAGTTTTCTCTTAATAAAATAAAACTGCCTTACTTTATTATCTCAGCTTATTTTCCAGGGCATTTAATTCCCCATTCCTGGAAATATCCTTTAATATTTTAGTCAATTATACACAAAAACGATCTTCAAAGCGATTCTTCGTACAAAATATATATCATGTATTTTTTTAAATTTTGCTGCACAATCCATACTGGAAGAACATTATAAACTTAATCAAAATTATCGTTTTATTTAACATGTCAACAGCACTGAGAATTTCATATATCGATTTGACAATAGATTTTTGGATATGTGTTCGTGGACATGGGTGTCTTAAATTAAATCCTTCCTATCAGATCCTTAACAAACGAAGCGTTATGTGAACAATCAACTGAATTCTATTCCTATCTTAATCCTGGTCCAAAAAAAAGAGGCAATTTTATGTTAATACTGATTCAACAATCACACTCAAGATGTGACTGTTTTATTGAAAAATGATGTTTTAAAACCAGGTCTGTGGAGTCGGAGTCGGAGTCGTGGAGTCGGGGCTTTTTGGCCGGGAGTCAGAGTCGTCGCGGAGTTTTGACCGGCGTCGGAGATATTTTGAACTTTTTATTTTTGCATTTAATATGTCAAATTTGGCTATTGGCTGGATTGGTAGGCTTGATATTTAATTAAATACACATAAATAGGAAAAGTTAAGAATAAAGTGATGATAATAAACTTTTTTAGTCGGAGTCAGAGTCGAACTTCTTTTTACCGAATCCATAACCCTGATTAAACAGCTTTTATTTTAATTAAACCGACTATATTGTTAAATATAATATTTTATTTCATTTAATTTCTACATAATTATGTCGTAGTTAAATACAAATAGAATATCTCCCCATAGTGAAACTATAATTCATTATTAGGAAAATCCATTTCTGTTTTTCGGTAAGCGATCTCTTGAAAGCTTTACAAAAATCACTGAGGCCCTTGTAACACTGAAACACCTGTGTATTGTTTTACTGAAATATGACTGCTCTACGAATCTTTCAGATGTCCCACCCCACTGACATTGTCCTGATTTTCTTCTTTTGTCATAACATAACCAACAGGCTAGTCCCAAAATATACACACATCGCTATCGCTTTAGTGTGATTTGGCAAAGATGAGCGTTGCCATGCAGCTAATCTTTTTTAAAAACAACATACCATATAATAATACCCATGTCTTATTTTAGCAAACCAACATTCAAGCTCAACGCGAATATTTGCTTTTACTTAAAGTTAAACAATATCAAATGTTACACAAGTTTTTATTGTTAACTACTTTTATTAATATTAAATAGCACTCACCATCAACCGAACGCTTTTAAGTATGTTACGATTGAGTCGTTTGAAAAAAAAATTGCTCGGGAAAGAAAGTTCCAAAAATACATTTAAACGAAAAATACTTTTTTTCGAAATTTATTTACTTCGTTATTGCTTTGTAATTGCTATTTTTATCGACAGCATGTGTGGAAATTTATTTGTAATATCTTGTAGGTATATTTATTTTTCTCCGCCTATTTTTCTTATGTTATTAAAAGAATGCAATTTCTTTCTATTTTGCATAAATGACAAGACTAGTTAGTGAATGATAACATAGCCGTGATAATTCAAGCGATCATTTTTTATATACCATATTTTAATTTACTTTGTACAATAAACAAGTGTGTCTGAGGATTGTATAAATAAAGAATTAGTAGAGTGGCAACGTCGTTGTCTTCCGCGACGGACCAGCAGGCTTCGAGTCCTGTTACGAGCACATTTTTTCAATCGATAATTCTATTCTGTTCAATGGGTGTTTGTGTTGTTAAAAATCCCTCCCACCATTCCGATACCACAAAGCGACTAGCAATTAGCTTATCACTAACCCTGTCCTAGTCCTTGTATCCTTTTAATCCCTAATCGTTTTAATAAAGAGAGGTTGAACAAGTAACATGCAGTACTCGTAGAAAAATATATATACTCCAAATTGGGAGCGGATATGGTTTTAAAAAAAAACATCACTACACAATACAACCGATGCTATTTTTGCACAGTGGATACGCTCCAAAGACAACCGTGCAAAAAAAACCGTGTAAAAAGATAAGGTGCTCATACAAATATGTTAGATAGGTTCCATAACTAAAAAAGTTTTTTCATAGCGTGTAAAAACTAAAAAAATAATTGGTCCTTTTTTTAACCTGTGCTATTTCGAAACCGTGCAAAAATGGATATGCAGTAGTATTATATATCAGTACCCGATAAATGTAAAAACCAGGAATTGTTGAAAAATTCATTTTGACCTTTTTCAAAAAATGGTGTCCGAGTCATTAAATTTCTCCAAAACACTCTTCTAATGTTCGCAGTTATTCGATGAAAAACTATACAGATGTTTGAACAGACCACACTTTTATTGCTGCTCCCTAACGTCCCAGACATCTTTTGGACAGCAATCTGGGGTTTTTGGCTGACCTTGGACTACCTAACTACCTCAACTTCTCCTGCCGTCTTCAAGCATGTTGGATAAGCGTTGGACTTTGATTTATATTTCGGAAATATGATAAGACTGTTAACGCCACAGATCTAATGCAAATGAAAGCTAAACTCCGTAATACCGGAGCAAGTTGTTAATATACCACCCACCACGAAAGTATCAGTATCACGATTTTTATAGAAATTAGTAGATTGCCCCAGAGCATTGAGCAGCAGGCCGCCAAAATGAATGGGTTTTTTTATAAGGACGCTTAGTTTTGAAATGTAAATAAAACAAGTTGTTTGTGAGATTTCGACTAAATTTTAATTTCATTTGTAAGTATAATTTACGGCATTAAATATGGAATATAGCATCAAATGTCTGCCAATATCCATTCATTATAAAATGGGCCATGTCGCTAAAGTTGACTTTTTTGACAAATTTGGGTAAACTTCCAACTGCTCCAGAACCCAATCAGGCGTTGTCTGTGGTCGTTCACCTGAAGTGCCTTGGTTAGTTGGATTTTATACGGGTGCAGACATAAGGCCCGATTCAAAATTCGCCAAGTTGAAGTCGCAGAAAAGCCAAGTTCTTGTGAACAACGAGAAATAAGCTGCCTTGGGTTTTCCTGTACACTTTCACACACAGCAGCAATTTTTTCACCAGATATTGTATTTTGATGACGTACAGGTAGGTGTTGGCCGATTATTTACCAAACTGGTTGACTCAAATTTGGCCACTAAACAATGAATAATCTAGATACTCAGCAGGACAAAGTAACATACTTTGAGCGTCCCTATTGAAATACCCTTTGTAAAATAAATTAATATATAAAAACCAATGTTTGTTTGTTCGTATTTTTTGCGTTGCCATACTGTTCATCCGATTGCGATAAAACTTTTTCAACTAATTGCTTGCACTTGCGTGAAGGTTATAGGCATGGTTAAATTAACTTACAGTAGGTCTTATGTAAAAAAATCAATGGCTGTTCATATTTTATACGCTGCCCTACCGTCCACGTTGTCAACTTAATGCTTGCAGAAGACCTACCAGCGCATATAAAAATAAATTTTAAAAATTTTAATTGAGTGAAATGAAAATTAAGAAAAATTGTGGAAAATAGAAATACCGAAAATTGATGAAAACTAAAATTGAATACGCCTAGTATTGAAATTAAAATATTGTTCAGTCCCGTAAACGATATTGAAATATTTTTCTTTGCGATTAAATCTCTTTGTAATTATTATATACATATAGTCACTTGAACTTTTCAAAGTAGAAATCTACATTTTATGTTCGTTCAAATTAATTAATTACAAATTATTGCGTGATTCCGATTGATATATTTTATCAGATCACATTACTTGATTTAAATACGATTTTCAATAAAAAAATATCTGTTTACTATATATAATTAGCATTTTAAATTTTAAATTTTAATTTTATCGTTTTTTTATAGAGCCCCATACGCCATAATAAATTGTTTTATGTTCCGTATTAATGGCACGTTCATAATTTTAACGCTGCTCGAATTTTTCGCAAAATAAACACTGACAGCAAAATGTGAAGAAAAAAACATTTTACTGTGTTTATGTTTTCCAAGCTAAATGTACTCGGGAAATTGTTTATTATTTCTCAGTCTGCCGTAACCGCAACTGCTTATAACTAAAGTTTAATAGATTTTAAAACTTCGCTATAACTAACTGTAAATAAAAACGGACCAATTTTATATTACAAAAATAATAATATGGGTTATTCTTCGGTTGTACATATCTGTTTGAAAAACAAATTCCGTTCGCTACATGAAAAAATAGAATCGAGTCTTATTTTAACCTATTACGTGCCACACGCGCGATATCACGCTCTGTATTTCCATGTGCGTCAGGCTGGTCATAAACTACTGTGTTTAACCGACTGTTCTATATATGTATTTGATTGTCTTTTCACGTACCCCGGAGAGCATTAATCCATGCCATATCACACACTGACACATTTTGATGTGAGCTTAAAATATCGAAAATATCCCCAAAGAGTCACGCAAAAATAAGCTTGCCCTAATGTGGATGATATGGCCACCTAATGAAAGCATTTCAACAGAAGTTCTTGTAGAAATTGCTCGATGATTGTAATTATGGTGCGCATTTATTATATTGGCCTGCTCAACATTGCTGGTAGCAATGGATTGAGAAGTAATTTCATTTGTGGAACTTACGAATTACTGTTTGAGCTTAAAATTTTCTGAGCTAAAAAAATACATTAAAACAACTGATGAATTATACTAGTGGAATAACAGAACAAACCCTAAAAATCACAGTACAGTGCTTTACCATTTTTTTTTGAATAATATATATTAAAATTGTTCACAGGTAAACAAAACCTATAGTTGCACCATTTTGTTTATTGTGTAACTCTCTATCAAAAAAAAATTAAATCGTTATGATGAGTTACACAGTGTTTGAAGAATAAAAATAGAGAGGACATATCATAACGAACTTACGATCGGTGTCTAGAACAAAATTGTGAGTACCAAAAATTAAAACGAACATTCTATAGTTGCAAACCGATCTGTCGATTTTAAAAAAATTCGTACATATTTTTTTCACTTGACAATGTATTAAAATGTATTTTTATTCATATTACTTACTGATATGCAATTCGCAAACACATTTTTAAATATTTTTATAAAATGTTTGCATCTGTTTTTCATTCAAAAAATTTCATTTTAGTAAATAATTTGCGAAAACACAACCAATTATTTGTTGTTCTATTTAATAAAATTAGATGCTTTGCCTACCCTACCACTATGATTTCCAATCCCGGGATCCCGAAGATTTTCAATGCCTGATGAATCCCGGGATTCGAAAACATTATCCCGAATTATTTGGGATTGATTTGCTATCAATAAAAGCGTTATTTATTTCCATTAATGCGTCCTCATTATAGCAATGTGAATTTTCAAAAAAATCTGCGTAACTAGACATATTTTTAGTTTCAATTAGTTATCAGATCGCATTCGAACGAGACCGATACTCTCGTACATTATATTTTAATCGAATATGTTCGCTTTTCAATAATGAATAAACAACCGAAATATAATCTTCATTAAAAGATAGTGACATGAACTATTTTTAATGACACATTAACAAGGCTAATATTTAATAAATATGAAAATTATCAATCATACAAAAAATATTCCAAATCCCGGGATCAAAATTTTGGCCCTAGATTGGAAACCCTACCTTCCATCATAGCATGAAAGAAGGTATTATATTGCCGTCTTTCAAACTTATATTTGAACAAAAATACACAACGGTTTCTATGATTAAATTATCCGAATTATTATGAAAATCCAAAATTTACTTTACTAGTATATAACCAGCATCTTTTTCACATTTTAAATCTCTTAGTTATTATTGAATTATTATAATGCAAAATATTGCGGCTATTTCTTTTTATTCACAGCTGTGGGAGTTCTACCCCATGCTACTACGTACCTATACAGTATATAGTTCAGGGACTTAGGCTGACAAACTAGGCATGCAATATAGATCGACCATATGCTACACCCAGGAGATTACAACAAAGTAATTCAAATCGCACTAACAATAAAATTCAGGCTTTGCAGGTAAAGCTCGTAAAACAACTGTATTGAAATGCACTGTGCACGTGCATACACTGTGTTTAGTGCAGTGTAAATTGTCATGAAAAAGCTCTTTTTATTTAGATGCTATTTACGTCAATTTATGAATGGAAATGTTATTCACAAAATCTATAACGGAGTCGATTTGTTTCAAACAGGGCAAATGTTTTTTGAATATTTTTTCTTTTAAGTAAAAATAAACCTATACAAAGGCCGGATTTGTAGCCGAGTAACCGACGTCGTTGATGTTGGCTTTGCTCGTTGGCTCGAATCCCCGTACGGACAGTTTTGTAAATTGATTGTTCTATTTGTTCATGGATTTCTGCCACGGATTTGATGCTTAAAATTCCCTCCCACACTTTTTAACCTAAAGATGGGGCTTAATGAAAGCGATATGCTTACCGTTAGTAATGTTCTATCTATATTCGTCACAAAAAGTTTGCGTATATAAACTTCCGTTGGAATAAGCTTCATTGGTAGTGCTTATTGTCCACATAAGCTCCGAAAATTGAGGAGCATTTTTAAGTATCATATATTTATAAGATGATATCTCTACTTCATGAGATCAAACACCTATGCCTCATGCCTATCACCGGATGCACAGTCGATGAATATGCCAGTCGAGTGTTTTTTGAACCTTGAACTTATGTGAAATCATTCAGATTTTTTTATTATTAAACGGAGCCTTTGGTATTAACAAAAGATAAAATGTTCGCCCTTTTCATGGCATTAAGATTTGTTCACCATTTTGAGATAAATAATTAGGTCCGTATCAAAATAATCCCAAGCAACTTGTTGATTCATCTTCTTTGTCGCACAAGTATACACTTTAAACATTTAAAAAGATTAATATTTACTTTCAAAATTTTAATATCCATATGATTGGGGGGTAACCAGTTGAATCTCCCGTTTTTACATACATCGTGCAACTTCGCCACACTTTTTTAATTTGATATCCGTTGAAAATTCCAATGGCCAAGTTTTATATATCCACTTTAATATTCACTTTAAAGCGTTGATAACTCCTAAATATAAATAAAGAACATTTGCTTGCTTATCTGTAACGTTGTTTGTGGAGCCTATTCACCTTTCCTTACCTTGCTACCCTGGTAAATAATTGGGAATGACGCGTTTTATTTTAAAATGTTAAATAAAAGCCTCATTGAGCAGTTTCGTTATGACGACCCACTTCCACTCGGGAAATAATTAGGAAAAACGGAAAGTTTTAGTGTTGTTTTGGAAAATCACACTGTTGAAATGAAAACTTTCTGTGATAAACAGATAACATACTCAGAAAGCGCTCAAAGTTACCACGCTTTTTTTACTAAGTGTTGTCAATATTTTTCTAATGTATTTTTTTTTGATTTCAGGTTAGTTTAATTTTCAAATTGATGAGCAGACGAAATGATGGAGAATAAAGGTAAGTTATACTTAATAAAAACAACACATTTCGGAGGTGTTCTCGAATATAACAAAAAAATATATGCGACACGCGTTATGATTGGAAATCTTAATACTGACAACCGAGGCTGTATTTAAGTACATTGAAAAATATGCCATAAATATTACACCGAAATCGGATTTTGTGAGTTTTCCTTTTATTCGCAGCAGAGATTGCCGTCATTTTTCCAATAATACCCTAGGTAGGTACAAGGCCGAAATAACGAAATGATATTCTACAACCCAACCCCCGAGTGGGAAGGTGGATTTCTTTCCGATTTGTATCTGTAATAGAGGTGACCTCGTTCGGGACCCACTGAAATAAGGGTTTTCTTTCCTCAATACACTCTGCCTCTTTTTTCTATGAATAGCGAACGAAATTGTCGTCGAAATATCCGCAATTTAATTAAATATGAATAGGGAGTAGTTTTTTCATACACTATATTTATACACTCCGCTGCTTACAAATAAAAATACCAATCAACGCCCTGCAGCTAAATTACTACCATTCTAGTATATGTATATTTTTTCTTCTATTTAAATTCAATAGCATACAATATACATATAGATATTATTTTCAGAAAATAATCGTCTGTTTTTGAGTATTTATTAATCAACAATACTTTAATAATTAACTTCAGTATGTGTCAAAAAATATAATTCAATTAAAACTCATCATAGCCTCTTACTATAATATCAGTATGTATTTATATCTAGGATGACATTTAAATGACATGTATACTCAATCAAAACCATGTGCTAAATTCAATTCAAACACTAATGCATTCCTCTCTTCTTAACGCTTACGAGTTAACATATAATAATATTTCCAAGTAAGTTTTTTCAATACCGTCAAATTAATGTATGATATAACCAGCGACGATATCGTCAATTATTCTGATTTGATAAAAAACGGCGTAGCTTAAAAATGTTCTTCGAATACCTCAACATAAACTAAAACTCGGTTGCCACACCCACCGACTGAATGTTTCAACGAACTTTCCATTGGACCTGTTCAGTGGAAGTTTGTGATGTTTGAATTAATTGGATGGAAATAAAAAGCGAAGATTCAACTAAATACCGCGTGTTAGAAAAGAATAAAATATTGAGGAATAAAAATGAAAAAACAATCCGTTAAATTCATTAATTCTCAGCGACTTTTGATGTATTTATTTATAATATAAGAAACAAAATTAACAAGTCACTAATATATCCTTAGTATTTTTGTAGGTGACGAGTCCACACCACGATTGGTCTTATTATATACTGAAAGAACTGTATGTACAGCATTTCCAAGCAAGAAGGCAGTAACTACAGACAAACTTTTGAGAAAAATGACATGTGTTTTTTGAAGTTTTGGTATTTAAAATTTATAAAAAGCGGTTGATGCGAAAATTAACTAATTTCTTAATAAACAAGCCGTAAGTAGTTGCATTGACTGCTTCTTTGCTAAGAAAACTACAGTTATTGCTTTGTTGCTAAGAAATTCTTATACTTTTATCAGATTTCATCTTTATTCACAAAAGGTTTTTAGAGTTTTAAGTCATTATACTGCTATAAAAATGAGCATCACATGCTTTCAGAAATATTTATCAAATGGCATTCATAACTCAATTTCATAAATTTCGCGAGTTGCTGCCTTCTTCCTTGGAACGGCAGTATAATACCCATACCATTCAGGCTGCCCATTTTTTTATTTTGGGTATTTAACTTGTATTTTATTTCACGTGCGCTATCAAATTAGTATTACTTTGAAATTTGTTCCCTTTCAGATTTATTATAACCTAATTTCATATTTTAACATTTTTTGTCATCGAATGGGATTACGTGAACTATTATTTGATAAGCAATAACACTTTCTGTCGATTTTACTTGGAGTAAAATGGTTACACGCAGATGTCTCGCTTTTAAAAAAATATTTCAATTCACAAGGTAAATAAAATAGAAATCAAAACCCCTTCGGCTGATTTCAAAACGGCCAATATACTGTATACCTCCACACCTTCGTTATCTGCCGAGATCCAGTACACATAAATAATAGATAAGGGACGAACGAGGTAAACACGTTTCTTCAAGGCAATATGGCCTAATCTCTGGGAAATTTCATCAATGATTTTACGCTTGGATGATGTTGTGATTAGTAATTTCAATACTAGTATTATCGAAAACGATATCCAGGGGAATACTGGGCTTAACATTGCAAATTATCGACTTTCGACGTCTTGAAAAATTAGCAACATAAAAATATTAATGTAATACAACTTTGAGTCTGATAGTATTCGTTTATAATAATTTAATAACTCAAATTTGTGTTGAATCCTAGAGAGTTTCCACATTTTATGAACAGGTCCTTAATAGTCACATTAAAATTTCATTGGTGGTATAGATAAAAATCAACCAATCATTTTATAATTGAAAATTTCAACTAAAGGTGCTTGATAGAATTTCAATATCAAATAAGCATCGTTTAAATATTGTACTTTTCAATGAGCTTTATCGCTAACGACCCGAGTTTCGCATTTCGGTATCTTCGTGCAATTCATGTGCACGAATGATCTTATACAAATTTTTCAGCAATCTCCAGATGTGGCGAAAGTAATTTATCTTACCACTTTGTATTTTGTACATACAATTTATTTTGTAAATTTAATGAACACACATATTACTAACAAAAACAATACGCTAATCTTTTTGACAGCATCATCGTTAATAATGTTTTAAATTAAAAAATATTTCTTAAATTGATGGAATTATTCTTACATAATATTCTGCTGGATTAACGACCAACTTTTGTAATTCAAAATGAATGAGCGGAATTTTTGCTGAGTTAATCGTTAAATAATTCATACTGCCATAAATTTGCCTTTCTCATTCTTAGAGGTTTGAACAACTGCATTTTGTTCTACTTTGTCCAGATTTGGATCCGTAACGCAGCATTTCAAGGAACGATGATTATCTAAAATGGGTTGCAAGTGGTTGTCTGACCACTTTTTTCAGAGAAGAAAATAACATTGGTATGCGTATGCAGAAGTCACATTTGAAAGGTATGAATTTCTGAAAAAATCACAGAAATCAATTGAAAGATCGATCAAAGTACTATTATTGATTCGAACCCTGATCGCGCATATACCACTCAATTTTGACACAGATTTTTCAAAACAGAACTTTTTACGCTTTTTGTTTAAACATTAACATAATAATAATATTAATCGATTAATAAATATTGCTGTCAATTCCCCATGGACTTAATTAAACAGTTACTTGGCTTTTCCAAATGGTTACGATAATATCTCACTTAAATGACGATAAATTTCATCAATCATCTTCAATATCAAAAGGCATTCTTTTCGCGCTTATTTCCATTTTAAGTCATCTTGATTACCTTTTTACATCGGAGTTTAAAGTTGAATGACTAGCATTAAATATTCAACAATTTACAAATCTTTGAAAAGTAATCACAAAATTTGTTTCAATCGAAAAGCCTATCATTTCATTTAATTGGAAATCATAAATTTTGTCCAAAGCTTAAGAAACTCGTCACTGTAATCTTTCAAACTTGAAACTTTTCGATATCATGTTTTTGGCAGTTACATCTATTCCAAAAATTATCTTAACTAAATTACTACCCCTTGCATATTCTGCCAATCAACTCGTGCTTTATATCAATGCGTTTAATCTTTTTCGATTTATAATAGGAAATTGCATTTTTTGCCTCCCATCTTTGACGGAGATTACTCGAAGTCAGGTACGTATTATTCAATATATTTTGCCGAAATTTTCAAATATACTCGTTTTTCCATAATATATTCCACATCGACATACATTGTACAAGAATTTTACTCAACAATCAGCTTTACTCGACGGGAATTGTATCATCGAAATGTTTTGTATATATCAAGATGCTCTATTGAAAGTTTTAACTCAAACCTGTTCTTCTTGACGAATTTATTATTTATTCTCTTGCAATACTTTCATTTAATAATTACTAAGACTTAACTTACGTCGCCATTTTTTCTTTTTTTTTTTTCAATTAACTTCTTTCATCGCATTTTTTGCCTCCCATCTTTGACGGAGATTACTCGAAGTCAGGTACGTATTATTCAATATATTTTGCCGAAATTTTCAAATATACTCGTTTTTCCATAATATATTCCACATCGACATACATTGTACAAGAATTTTACTCAACAATCAGCTTTACTCGACGGGAATTGTATCATCGAAATGTTTTGTATATATCAAGATGCTCTATTGAAAGTTTTAACTCAAACCTGTTCTTCTTGACGAATTTATTATTTATTCTCTTGCAATACTTTCATTTAATAATTACTAAGACTTAACTTACGTCGCCATTTTTTCTTTTTTTTTTTTCAATTAACTTCTTTCATCTCATCATGTAGAATGTATATGCCGAGTCACGTTGGTATCTTTCGTCTTTTATGGTGGTTCTTTGTTTTTCCGTAAACGTTTTCATAAGTTATGAAAACCGTATTAATAGGTTACGCTTCCTAAAACAGAACCATACATACGCTATGCCATTGAAATTAGGACTTATGATGGAATAAAACAATATTTTAAAACTCAAGTTTTGTGATTATTATGATTTTTTTAACTAATAATAGAGGTAAAATGTGTTAATATTTATAAACAATCCGTTTCTTTCAGTTAATACCGACACTACACACTAATTATTTTTGTTGCATCCTATATAGGTATATACTTTTATTTACTACTCGAATTTCATACTGTTCAACAATTTGATCTGTTTTTTTTTAAAACAAGTTTTTAACAAAAAACTAGGTTTTATTACCATTATCAACGCGTAAGAAAATCCATGCCATTGCTTTAGCATACGGCATAGGACAAAGCAATTTTTTACCTTAAATATTTCTCCGAATACCTTCCATTATCGTCCTAAATCTACTGTACAGAAATCTATGAATATCGCAGCATTCTTTATTATAAGAAGATGTCACGCTTTATATTTCTACAAATGTGAAAGTAATTTTAGCCTCTTGATTCGTCCGGTAGAATTACCTTTCTATTCCTAACCCTTGTTGATCCAAAACCGGAAAATCTTCGTTACCTTTTTATGCGAGTCACTTTTTGTCATACACACAAATATTTGTCATAAACATTCACGAAGATTTGCAAACTACGAAAATAATTCTCGATATGGAGGCAAACCGGTTTTCCACCGTCCCCTAAACATGTATTTACGAAAAGTAGCTTTTAATTATTGGCTAACAAAAGAGATCTACAAAACTTAATGCTCAATAAAGAAAGCGTGAAGTTATTGTTCAATTTTTAAAATGCTATTAATCAACTTAGTCGCCAAAATTTTAATTAATTTTAACTGCTTACCATTATAACGATTGGAAAATTGTACTCTGAAAATATATTGACTCTTTTTGTATGTATGATTCAATATAAGTCATAGGTGTCCTGTCTTCGTTTTCTCATTTTGTTCATCAGAGCAATATTTTTACCGACATTTTCTTTCTGATCATTACTATCTATATAATTTCAATTTTTATAGACTCTCTTATATATATAAGTAAATCTGTTTGTGTGTGCCTTTGCCAATCATCTATTTGTTCAAGGTATTATGTAAAACGCAAAAGGTTCCATCGTATTCTAGATTTATTTATTTTCTCTTCCAATCTTGCTTGACATCAGTGGAAGCAATGTTATTATTTTTTCTTTTATTGTGTGAGGACTTAATTTAAAATGACGATTGTATATTGCGGAACAAGAAGTGTCGCTTACAATACACCATAATAACATGGCTTTTGTTGTGGTGAAACCGTCAATGGTGTTGTATTGAAAATATTTTCATTTAATTTTATACGAGGGTATAAAGTTAAACTGAAAAAGATTTTTTATTCGTATAATTATAACATTAAATTATGTCGCCTAGTCACGTGTAGGTAAATTATGGATATATGGTCACGGGACAGAATTTTTGTAAAGATTTATGGAAAATAATCACATTAAATAAAATGATTTCTCATATTCAGGTATTTGAAAGCAGCAGATAACATTATTTTAATTAATGTAAGGCTTACGATTTTTTTTGAAATGTTTCGTCTTTAATTTTTCAATAAATTATAATAGAAGATCCTAAAGATTAGTAGTAAATCGAGATGTTTTAATTTACAGGAGCAAAAATGCAACCACAAACTACACAAATAATAATATTATACAAATAGAGACAGTCACATAAGTTTATTATTCAGTACTCATACAATAATCAGTAATATTCAGATATAATTATTTTGATTCAACATTTTAAAATAATCGACAAGAACTCAAAGAGTAAAGTCAAAAACATAAAATTATAAGCCAGTATGTATAAATTTTTTGAGCTTAGCTTGAAAGGATTGGGATTCTGTCCCGTGACCATATATCCATAATTTACCCACTTGTAACATATCTGAGATTCCATACAAAAATTAAATATTATTAACGGAAGAGACACGCAAACATAATTTTAAATGTCTTATTTCAATGCAATTAAGCTAATATATCTTTAATTAAGGCAATTTTCTTATTACACTCACAAGTCACAATCTCATGTGACTTGTGAGAGTTTAATAATTTTTCACAATACTATTGTATTTACACGTGTATTTTTTGTTATATCAATATTGAATCGGGTAGTTTGAAACTGCTTTGGTATTCGATGATAACTTGACTTGTTATTCATTTCTTAATAGGTAGACTGATCGGTTGTTACATTGATAGGCATGCGTGAAAAAAATATAAGCAGACCAAATGCTTTACTTTACCTTTACCAGGAAATTTAAAAAAAATCACTATTGAATGCGTATCTATCATTTCGCAATAAAGACATTCAAGGTGAGCAGTTTTTGGATTCCAGAATGTTCTTTTTCAACTTGAATAGCAAAGAAAAAAAAGGTTAAGCCGTGTGCGTCGTCAAAAATGTAACTTTTTCTCCATTGTGCCATCTTGTATTTGGTTTCGGATTTGCAAAGACCGTATGTGTGTTCTTGGAAGGTCTATGAAATTTTATTCTGCGTCTAATATTCTGGGATGAAATTTACCCTTTCTTATTTTGCAGACTTCTGTATATATTTGATAAATGTTTCACAAAGAATCTGTTGATAATGAATCAAATTTAAGACGGCGATATTTGTTACAAAATAAAATATTAAATTTACCTAAAGATATTTTTTTCATTAACTTTTTTCACGCTCGGTCGAATTGTAAACAAAATCGATGAATTCATTCAGTTGTAAATTTGTGGGAATTAATTTTTAATAATAAAAATATCTAATTATTCTACTGATTGTGTGACTGGTTTCAACGTGTTTCTTTTCGTTGAAAGTCATCCTTAAATTAACTCTATCGTAAGATCTTTTTATCTATAAGGTAGACAAGTAGAATAAACACTTTTGATTAATGAAATAACTACTATTATTTTTTTATAACTGGAAATTGATTGCATTCCTTTTCAAATAAGGTAGTATGTGGATGGAAAAAGTTGACCGAAAATATTTTCATACCCCGTGCATTTAGTTGAGAGCTAAAGATGTGATGTGGATAAATTTGAAGGAAACGAAGAATGTGGCGATACTTACTAGCTATGGGTAATTTAAAATAAAACATAAATATACCGCTAACTACATGTAACTTATACCCCAATGTAACGTTAGCAGTATTTGTATATTCCTCGCACGTACCTTTCTACAAAAGACTTAAAATAAAATTACTTGAATAAATCAGTATAGTCGATGCAACAGGAGGTTAAGGGGGGTTCCCCACATGTGATATTTTGAAACATTTTTTTTTTTTTTTGCATAGAATAATTCTTAAGCACTAATATGCTGGTAAAATGATTTTACATTATTTGAAGTCGTTGGAAAGTTATTGCAGTTAGACTACACTTGTTTCGAGGCGGGACATCGGTCACATTTTGATGCGTCGGCTTGTTACATGAGAACTTTCATTAAAACATATAATTTCAATTCATGGAACAAACCAAAATTTAAGCAAGAGCAAAGTAAGCAGCTTCAAAAGTCTTAAAACAGGAAGAAGAAAGAATTATCTATGGACCAGGCATAGCAGATTAACGGGGAGTAAAGATTTCATTGTTTAAATCGTATTTGAACTTTCAAACGCGTTTTTCTCAAAACTGTATTTTCCTAATTGGCCTCCACGATATCGGAAGAACGGGATAACCGATTGATTTGAAATTTTAATGGTAAATCAAAAACATGTTTTTTCATCGTTTGAACTAGGATTATGAAAAAATTCTTAGCCGTTTTGTTTTTACGTTTCGAATAGTCGAAAAAAATCATGAATTTGAACTTTTTTTTTCAAAAACTTGTCAATTGTTAAATTTTCCACATTTTCAAAAGATCATAGTTCAAACGATTTTTACAGTTTTATAGATTAAAACGCCGTTAGATTTTTTGATTTCCGATAAACCAATCAGCCGGTCGGATGGAGGCCGTTTACCACCTTTTTTCGACATGGGTGCGTTTGGAGTGGGGCACCACACATTGTGATGAAGATTTTAGTCTGAAAATATTTTGACGTACTGTTAACATGTCAACAAACATTTGGTAAAACCAAACTTCTACGTTCATAAAGTTCGTCAAAAAAAAAAATCCCAAAAAAGCTAAAATAACTGACCATCACATGGGGAGACCCCTTTTCATAGTAAGCATCACATTTTGTTTTCAATTATTTTCAAATAGGTATTAATCCCACCAACATTTAATAAAAACCTTCCTAAACAACAAAATACATATGTTCATAAAATATAATGAAAACCTTTTATGATTATGTTTGCTTTTCCCGTCGATAATAATCCAATTTAACTTTAAGCGATTTGAGATGTCGACACCCTTTTCTGTTAAGTGGACGGCTTACATTCAAAGTCAACATTTCCAAATGCTAACATTGTAGAAATATCCAATATGCTTAAGTTACTCAATACACCGTATTAACCCGAATATAACGCGGCCTCAAATATATCGTTCCCTTTATATTGGGAACAGGCTGAAAAAAGAAATAATCATAATACATTTGTTTATCCATGTCCGATCCCAACTCGGGGCATGTTGCCTCCTAGAGGAGGTATCTAATTTTTCTACGAGAACTGTTTATTACACAGTCGCCCCACCTCTCTTTAGATTGATGAAAGTATGCATAGAAAAGGTAAAGCAGTGATGCACAACCTGCGCCGAAATTACATTTAATGCGGCTCATTATACAATTTTCAATTTAGTAAACACTAAAAATAACAATTATTTTACCCTGTATTTAATTTTATTCGAGCAATCTGAAGATTACAGAGAATTGACAGAAACAGATTATTATAGAAACCGTAGAAGCTGAATTAATGATCAAACGTTGATTACAATACTGACTTTTGAATTTTTCAAGTTGTCAATCAAGATGGCGAACATATTTTGAAACAAGCTTAAAGCCAGGAAACATATTTTTAATAAAACTGCTATGATTGTATAAGAATTTGCACTTAAATCAAATAGTTATTCCTGTATCTCGTCAATATATTGTAATAACTGTGATTGTAGTGTATTAATATGTGACTATTTTATATATATCTATATTTATTTTTTTGACCGTTTGAAATAATGAATGTCTGATATGTGATTTTTGAAATATAGCAACTCTGGTTGAGAAGCTCTATTAATCGTGTATAATATATGAATCACTCGATTCGACGTTCGTTGTCTTCTCTTCTTTTTCCTTAAACTTCAAAACCATTTGAACTTACCACTATTAGAACTTATTCACAATGAGCTTGCGTGAATTATAGAGACATTGTCAAATAGTTTTTCCGCATACATCTTAATAAGCCTGGGTAATAATTCTGCGTGGTGTTCAGGGTATGTTTCCGCTGACTCACTCACTGACTCTAGTTAACCAACACGCCATCACCTAGTTAGCATAATATATTTGCTTACAACTATAAAACTCCACACGAGTATGTGTTCGGATAATTTCTTGTTTTATTGACTTGGACAAGTCCTCGTACTTTTTTCATGTAATTTGAAAATAAATTAAAGCTTACACAGTACCTGCGTCGTGACAACAACACCTTATCGTAATCAGTCAATCAACACCCCCACCCCCCCTCTTGAAATAAATAAAATAAAACGTTTTTATCCAAAATATAATTCAACAGGTTGTTAATATAATTTGAAAACAGCATTTCAATATACCAATTATATTATGAACATTTTGGTTTCATTTATCAGTCAAAATAAATTCGTGTTATTGGAGTTTACTTTCTTTAATAAAAAGTCAATATTAAAATTTCTACATATCCGGATTAAACCCCCGGATGGCTTAAAATATAGTACCTACAGAATTTTATAGTTTCAGTCACTTTTATCGGTTTCCTCATTTAAGTATAAATAATTTCACAGTTTTTAGTATAGATTATTTTTAGTTTAGTTTTAAAAAATATTTGGCATTACAGCTTACGCCAATGCGCTAAATATTCTGAGTTGTGAAAGTCATACGAGATTAACTCGATGGTAAGTAATGTATCAGTTGTGCACAAAATCAACGATAAATAACATACACCCAGCCCAAGATATCTTTTTTTTTTAATTGAAAAAATCTGACCTTGCCGGGTATTGAGCCCGGGCCCCCTGATCGCTAGGACAAAGCTCTTGCTACTAGACCACAGGGACCGACAATAGATAATGTTAAATTTTAAATATTTTATTCCATTCAGTTTCTTCACAAATTTTTGTTTTTATTTAAAAGGTATACCATGAAACTCACTTTGTATTGAAAGCATCTACAGTTAATTTTAATATGAATCCGTTATGGATGAATGAAATTATGTGATTAATACTAAAAGAAACGGTTTAAATGAATATCATGGGCCGTAAAATGTTTTATTCCCTTTCAGTTCCTTGTTTTCTTAATGTCTTGAATGTGTTTTGGAGAAAAATTTCTTATCGAAATCATAAAAACAATTAATTTAATTATACTGCTGGTTAGTGTCAGAGAAAAAATACGGCTCGGTATTTATGTTGTACACTTAACACTTTGTTGGACGGCTTTAATATTAAAGCGATCTAGATAATAAATTCGTACATTTAAGCAGTTTTAATGGTCTAGTTATAAACAGCGTTTTTTTTAACAATAAAATCCAGGTTGCGTGATCAGCCTCAAAAAATTCTGCGACTCTGGAAGTGTTTTAAGTTGTTATTTTACAGTTTATTGCATTTTAAGTGTAATTTTGTTAAGTTAAATCATATTTTTGGAGACTTTATTAGAAGAGTAATATATGTAGCCCCCACATCTGCTCTTTTTTGCGTGGGAGTGTGCAAAGCTGCGAGCATAAACACTGCCAATTACTTATGAAATTTACTGAAAAAATCGTTAAACGTTAGAAATATAATAAATTCATGCAAAGTAATTTTAGACGCACAATTTTTTGATTTCAGTAAAGATTTCATGGTTATTATATAAACCTATTACCGATTGCACGTGCATGCATAATCTTAATTCCTTTCCTATATGAAAGAGCTTTTCAATACACATATAACAAGTTTAAAGTCACCCTCTGTAGAAAATACATTCTTTTTACATAGATATAATAAAAACATTTAGACGATAAATTGCTCCCACTGGAAACATTTACCGATAGCATTTTAATTTGGTTTTTTTCAATTCGTGAACAATGTGTGCAGCAAGTTTATAAACAGTTGAATTGATGAAATTAAAATTGATCTATGTCTTCTAATCGGTCCGTGGTGCATCGGTCAACGTCGTCGGCTTCCCATGACGGACCGTCCGGATTCGAGTCCCTGTACGAGTGGATTTTTTTAGTCGATTTATCGATTCTGTTTGAAGGTGGGAAGGTTGTGTTAAAAATCCCCTCCCACCCTTCCAGTCCTAATAAAACGGTGCATAACGAGAGGGATTAGCCAACCACTAATCCTCGTATCCTCGTTTTCAAATCCCTACTATCTTCGAAAAAGAGAAGTTGAGCAGCTATGTAACAAGCAGTTCACGTAGAAAAACCATATGTTGAGATTCTCTCCCTGAGGAATCCATATGCTGGGAGCGGACATGGTATATGTATAGACTTTTAAAGCTTATTAGTAAATTAGTTATTAAGGTCACAGAAAAGTGAATGAAAATAAAACCTTTTAACTGGGAGTATAAGAATGTTTTAACCAAAATGTTTCAAAAAACATGTTTAATTTATCTCACTAAAGCTTTTGCATGGTACTTCGTTTTTTCTAAAGCAATTTTTTTCATTTTGTCATGTTAAGTTTGTAAAACCGCACTCGTGTTGTTTCGTCTCGCCAGCGCACCCCCGTAGTGGTGAAACAACTTATCAATCAAAGGGAAAACTGTATTCATCATAAAAGCCCTCACACCGGTCGCCGGCGCGGGTCGGCGAAGGAGGAGTTTCCCGAGGGGGGCGCAGTCCCGAGCGTCGCGGCGCGGGAAGGGGCGCGCGCGGCGTCGGCCAGTCCCCACCGCGGCGTCGCGCCGAGCAGGTGTCTTTCAGTACGCGCTCAGCACGCGTCCGTCGAGAACGTCTCTAGCACGCCACTTCTCCCGCGACAATAACCGACCCATCAGATATATTCCGATAATACCGAAAAGGCTTTCAATATTTTATATTCGATTTATCCTCCGAGATAACCACACCGTGCCACCGATGATATGTTACTTGACAAACTTTTTCTACAGTTGTTGATTCTTATCAAGACAGTTTTGTGAGAACTTTTACGGCGAGTTGTCACGCTCGCTGTGTTGTGTATTCTGCTTACCTAGAGACTGTGACATTTGAGTGTCGATCTCGGTAACTGATACTCGTCAAAGTAAGAATTACAGTTATTTTTTCTCAGTGTTTTCCGAATATCGTGTAATGTTGTGATGTAATCGTAGTGTTTTATCGGGTCCGTAGTCACAACGGATCGAGCTGGTAGGTCCCGCAAGCAGCCGCGTGCGACAGGCCAGTCTCGATGATTTATTTTGGTTGGACGATATTCCCGCCGCTCTCTTATGTCTAGAACAACATCCACGTGCTCTTGGACCGTTGCATCCAGTTTATGGCTGATACCGTTGTTGTCTAACCGCATTGCTAGAAGTATACCCCAATCCATTTAACGTTTTGACGTTAGTCTGGAAAGTAAATATTTCGACGGTTGATTAATCCATCTTAGAGAGGTATTGTTTATTTTTATTTAACTTATTTCCAAACGGCATAAGTATGAACGTATACGTGACACTTGTTCCATTGTTATGTTTGTTGTAATGTAGATATATAATAAAGATATAGTTATTCGTTACGTCACTAAAAGCAAAAAACAAAAGGATTTAGATTAGTGTGATATGTTTATTTATACATCACATATGAATACATTATTTTAAACGAGAAAAAATATCTTCTTTTCGCCTATGAATCAACAGTTGTCACGATCGGTATAATGTCAATATTTTTTGGGGCGCTATTATGTTTATTCAAAAGACTGCTAACTATAAAGATATTGGCTATTAAAACTTATCGATGAAAAAAGACATTTGCTTCTCGACTTGCTGACTTACTATTATTAATGATTAGTAAAAGTTTATTGTTTAAAAAAAAAGCAGTTGATTCTCAAGACTAAATCGAATGTGTATGTTAACTTATTGCCCGGTTTCCCGGTCGAGCGTTTGAATGATTAATTGACTCACCACGACTTTGACTTTCGCTCAGCCTTTATTCTCTAACTTTCATATATAAATCACGCCTCAAGAATAATCTGCCTGAAAATCAAATACGTTTTCACCAATGACTAAAAAAGGTTCTTGCCCATTCTTCAGAGACGGGTAAATTTTTCAACAAAGTTAAACTCGCTGAGCTTTCCTCGCCCGCCTGTTCGGACTATTCGAAAACTTTCAGTTGTTAAGTACCTTAAAAGCTTGCACAAAACATTCTTTCACCATAATATATTCTGGTTTATCGCAACACTCGTTGGCTGTCTTATCATTCATTTTCATTACACACATAAATATAAAATCTTTATGCCTTTAAACTTTGATTTACCCTTCCTTTCAACATAAAAAATCGATTAATTTACAGTGTAACCTTTTTAATAAATTAATTATTTCTTGCCAGAATTTGGAATCTTGTGTAAAATATTATTAAAACTCATTTCTACGTTACTTATGAGATCAGCTGTTCTGTCTCCGCAGTAAACATTGTAAATCTAAAATCTATTTCTTGATTCAAGAATATACATATATCTAAGCAATACTTTTTTTCTATGTGGTCGTATTGTGCTATAAATCTGTTTTTAGATTGCCTTTATAATAGTTTTTATAAAATCTTCCTCAGACAGATACTTAGGATAGAAGTAGGCATTCATTTTTATGTAATAGCATAATTATTTGAAGATTTTTAATTACGTTTGTGGTGGTAAATAGAATTTCCACGCTTTTCTTAAATTGTAATTTATGAAAAGCGAAAAAACAGTCGTTTTGTATTTTCCTTACTGCGTGTTAATTGTTGCGTATTTTTCATTGGTTTATCCCATTAAAGGCAAGGAATCTCTTGAGGGTGTATAATTTATTTCACTTTTTTCAAGCTAATATATATATTTTAATTGAAACATTATTCTGTTTTTCTCTAAATCCTAACTCTCAGATTCTCCCCTGATATTTTATTTTAAATGAAAGCTTTCTTACTAATATTTTTTGCCGCTTTGTTCAAAGAGTGGTAGTGGTTAATTTTGCTGTACTAAAAATTTGAGTCAAATTTTTCAGACTTTAATGTAACATATTTCTCATAAACATTCCAGTGAAGTGAAATATTCCAAACGTTTCATTTTGTGCGGATAAATTAATGTCTGTCAGTATATTTAAACCCTCACAGAGAATGTTTCTTGTATTAAAAAAAAAGAAATCTCAAATTTTTAAACATTTTAAAAAATAATCAGAACCGGTTTACTTTAAGAACTTTTAAGCGTCGTCTGTTCAAAATACTTGATTTTACACATTTTTCTACCTTATTTTTTCTTTACAAAAAGAAAACTCAGAAATTGAATGACAACTTAAAAGCTTAATAATACGTATTTAATATCTATATACGCGTATTTTATCTAATTTTTAACTACTTCGACTCATTTTTTATCTTTATTATTATTTCTGACAATAAATGCGTTACTTTATTACTTCTGTTTTAGTTGGTTATAATACTAACGAAATTAGTCGTTTTTTTGTATATACATAGTTTAAACGGACTCGGGAATGAAAGGTTGAGTTGGAGTCGGTAGATAAATCGACACAATATTCCTCTTTGAGAGCCAACAAAACATTTCAAACAACTCACTAGAATTTTATAATTAAGTATATTTAAGTAAGTATACATTTTATAATTTATATTAAGCTTAATTAACAGTTTGCCAATTTTGAATGAGCAACTTCAGCTACCTAGCTCACCATTGTTTTACCCTTTTAAATAATTGTCATTTATTAATAATTCAAGCACTTGCTATCATTAAATATTAATTCAATGACTTGAAATCACTTAAAATCAATCAACTCATTAATAAGAGGTCGGATAAAACCCTAGATTTATTTAAGATATTCCTATGTGATTATCTGGTCATTAATAATTTCAAAAATCTCCATAATTATTACAAACCCACTTAATTCATTGATACTTGTGTACGTTCAATTTTCGCTAATTTACATTTTAATAGCCATTTAAATTAATTGATCTACTTCTATTTTTGTATATAAACGATACAAACTATTTACTACGCGTCAGTTCAAGTACATCCATGCACTTGAAATGCCTGAAGATGCCGAAAGGCGAAACCCGGGTTGACAAAACTCATGGAAAAGTACAAAATTCAAACAATTCAAATTCGATAGAATTTTATTGCTATTTTCAAAATCTATCCAAAATCGCAAATCATTTTTTAAATGACAAGATTTCTAATGAAAATAAGCAAACTCACAAGTTAGTGTTTTGAAGCCTCAATCGCACTACGGACATGCAATGATATATAGCTGTCATAACCTTTTATCCGACTAAAATCACAATGGCAAAGTTTGCGGATAAATGATATAAAACCCAATACCGATACGTTCACACCTTCTATTCCCTCGGCTGGGCCTTAAGTGATTTTTAATAATTTGAAATATTGTTTTATTCGAAACATTCCGACAGCCATACTTATCTGAGCGTTCAAACAATTTCCCAACCCCGTGGGAAATGTGTTACAAACGAAAATCGAAATAAATTGTGACATAATTTTGATTGAATTATTGCTCCCTCTTCGTTATTGATTTAGTCTAAGACTGAACTTTTCGGATAGCTTGGTTAAAGAGGAAGGCTTATCAAATGATTTATTGCTTCTTTTAGTCCCTAAAATCCTCACACAAGGGAGTGTATCGTAAATTATACGTTTTAGCGGCTTTAAGGTCGCTATAAAAAGTTTTTGTTCGTAAAAATATATATATATCAATTCCCTCGAGTCCGCAGGGAATGTTATTTTTAGCACCAGTTGAACGACCGCTATCATTAACTATGTAAGTCATTTTTACACTTTTTGAGTCAATTGCATTGTCAAAAATATCAATTTCA
This sequence comes from Himalopsyche kuldschensis, assembly GCA_028554975.1. Taxonomy (NCBI): domain Eukaryota; kingdom Metazoa; phylum Arthropoda; class Insecta; order Trichoptera; family Rhyacophilidae; genus Himalopsyche; species Himalopsyche kuldschensis. The sequence continues at coordinate 4,956,676 of JAHFWI010000001.1, read as the reverse complement.
ATTCCGATTAACCTTTTATAATAGAGGCAAATAATATTGTTTTCCTGTGTTCATCGTCCCTTTTGCTCACTGCTGAAATTTGAAACGTTGATCGTTAAACTTGAAAATCATCAGCATATAATACAAACTTTATAATTGCCAAATCGAAATACTGAAATGGAGACTTCGGAGTCTTAATGTTTACAATATATACTTATTTTGAAATTTTATGATTTAAAAACTTTTGAATTGTCTTCATTTATAGCAAAACTTTTTTCTAATATAAAATGTATTTTGAACCAAATAAATCATCCGATATTTTAAAAGTTTATCTTTTAAAAAATGTACTATGTTTTTACGTTGTAATTTTTGGATTTACAAACTTTATACTTCCAATATAAATATTTTTTAAGATGACATAATTTTTGGTTTCCCACGAAGCATATGATAACCCAAAATTATCAATATCAAAAACAGTATTTTATTATTACTTAGATTATTGAATTTTTAAAAGACATTTTAAATTATGAAATTACAAAATGGATTACGGGCTTTTTTCCTTCTAAAGGAAACAAGGAAGGGGGTGATAGAATCAAAACAATGCAATCACAGAATGATAATAATGAGGTGCAATCAATCAGATTGGGATTTTTCCTTTATAAGGGAAGCAAGAGAGGGGGTTATAGAATCGAAACATAATTATTAAAATATCACTCAAAGCTTCATTTTTCGATCCAGTTTTACTCCTTTATTTCGCATATTCGATATTTGAAATTGATGCGAAAACTCACGATTCTTTTTTCATTCCTTTTTTTGTACATTGCACCTTAATCTTATGGATATTTATCATTTATTATTTCAGAGAAGATGTTCGTATCTTCATATTAACATATTGTATAATTAAGTGTATGTAGAAAAAAAAATGTAATGCTAAATACTTTTTTTTATCGAAATTGTATTGTTTTTTTTTAAATTATTTTGGCTTCATTTACTCTCTTCATTTTTAATTAATCTATTCTACTTGTACATACATATATGGTTTGTTACTTATATACTCACAGTTCATATACATTTTTTGTTATCTGCGAGACATAAAGCTTTCGTAAATGGATAAACTTCGGTGAGGGAAAACATTCCGTCCTTTTACGTTATGTGTATGTTTGGTTGTCCGCAAAAGCAACCTTTTCTCGTAAAATTTTAAATGTCAAAACTTTTTGTTGGATTCGAGGTGTTTGAATGTGTACGTTCGCAAAGTTTTAAAATATATTATAATTGTGGGTCTGACGAACAGTATCTTTTTTCGACTCTCGTGTGTGTTGGTAAATACATTTTCTAACCTGTTACACGATGGAAAGGTACACGCACACACAAATTTTATTCGTTTCCTTTTACGGGATTAAATATTTTTGACATAATATCAGGTAACACAAAACGCCAAAAATACTAATTTTATCGATGTGACATATCTCGCATAAACACGTTTAACAACGTTTTATAATTTTGTAATTATTGTATAAAACAATAATGATGTATTGTTATCACGCTATTGTCAGCTTTTTCTACAGCGTTTACTCTAAATGTAATTGTTATATTGTATAAAAAAACTAATTCAGTAACTTTGACATCGTTAACATACATACTGAATAACATCGTAAATTTTTGGTTAATCTAGTTAAACTTTCGTTTCCTACCTATACGAATATTTTTCATTTGACGTAATTATAAAGTAGCAAGTACGTACATAGGTACTTCGTCGCCAGAATTAACGCTGTTTTATATAACAGCTCGATCTGCCGTAAAGTGTTTTCTTGAACATACCTAGCATATAAATGCGGAAAAATTACTTTAATCGTAAATTTTATAAATCCATAGACAAAAATCGCCTTGTGAAAATTTGTATCAAAACGTGAATAGTATATTTAATATTACATAATAATGATATATAAACAATTACACAGGGCTTAAAAATTTATTGACATCCGAAATCATTTCAATTTATTATGTGTAGACCAGTGGTACTCATGTGCGGCCACCAGAGGATTCTGCTGCGGCCACCAACAGTTTGATAGTTAATATTGATATTTCGTAAAAATGAGTTTTTAAATGTTAATTTGTCAACAAAGACACTAAAAATGTAATAATTAGTTTGCATAGTATTGTGCTTCATGAATTTTTAGTTCGAAAAAACTCAAACGCAAATATGTTTAGGTATTTTTGACAGTAAAAACTCAACACAAAAATTTGGTGCAGCCACCAGATATTTTCGTAGGACCGCTTATGTTTCTAATGCGGCAACAGCCAAATTTTACGTGAGAACCACTGGTGTAGAGAATACATAAAAATGCAACGAATAATTTATATCACAATTTTTAGCCAGATTGAAAATACAAGTGAATCTCGAAGCTTGTTTTCTTCCTATTGTTATATTGACTTGTTAAGTAGGCTTTTTCGCAGCTCATTGGTATTTTTATATATGGTATTTTAGCTAGCGGTCGTGTAAAAATTCAATTCAAAATGTTCTTTGTGACATAATTTGCATAAAACACCATCGCTTTAATCATTTTAAATCGATATACATTGCACTGTAATTTAGCACCCGTTGTTTTCTTCTTTGCATCGATTTTCAATTCATAAACATGTCATCCTACTCTGTGATGACTTTGACACGTATGAATTATTTACATCGCGCGGCGTTTTTATTGAGGCCTGCGATCATTTCAATAAAAGCGGACACGTATGCGATGCCCTATTTGGAAATCGGCAATAGGAGTTATGTCCTTAAATAGAAGCTCGATTACCCGTTTATTGGACGGTTAGATTGGTACAAAAGGCCCTCAACGTGGCTACCATAGGTTTAGTTTAAGGCTTTATCGGACGATCCATCTTCCGACGGAATTCCGAATTATCTTGCGCAGCCCTTTGATCGAGCCAGTAAGCCGGCCTTATTGGAGACTGGTTTTGATTGAGGGCTGTTTTCCATTATCAGTATCCAAACATCAGTAGTGAATACAATGCTATTGTGGATCAATTTTTATCCAGTGCCTACTGAAAAACATGTTTAATAAACATCTAAAATACATATCTCCTGAAAAGGTTGTATTTCTTCTATTATTAATCAATGGAGAACTACGACCCCATTGAATCAGTTGAAATAAAACCCATTGTTTCGCGACTTGCAGTCATACAAAGGGAACCTTCAAGTTTTTTTTTTGTTTTAAAAAATTAAATTTCGTGACTTATCTACTATAATTTACAAAAATCCTTATTTTGCAGGAATTTTAAAGAACCATTACAAATAAATTAAATTTATAACGAAATATTTAAAACGACATGTTTTCTAGCTTTCCTATCGCTTTATGTATTTCTTTGAAATCGAGATATATTATATATTTTTTATGTACATCCGATTTTCTTTTTGCACGGAAGATACATGTTAGGGACCATCGCAAACATGATAAAAATACAGCAAACAGTAAAATGAAGATTGGTTTCTTTACCTTCGACGTCTTAACACGTTCAGCCTAGAAACATGTTTTCACGCGTTAACCGCCTACATTCAATTCGGAGAAGAAATTTCTAGTAGGTTTCTCTACTACCTTCTCCATAACAATACAAAATGATTTAAAGTTTAATGTAATAAAATCATTTGTTTTCGAGCTTTTGGGTTACTGGTAAACACAGCGTACTGCTATGTATAATATCTCCAAGTTAGTCATCGTCAAAACCATGTGTGAACCCCACGCAGGCGTAATGAGCATACAGCGACCGCCCCGCTTCTTCCTCAATACAACCGCTAAACAAAGACACCTTTCCTTTTGTTTCTGGACAATCCCCTTTACCCCATACGTTGCACACCCCCCAACAGCTGACAAAATGACGCAAACCGGCGGAATCTCTACAAAACGGCGCAATACTTTTTAGCCGGCTTAATTAAATTCTTGCCGCTGGTTTGCGACTGCGAAAGCTCGCGAGGTGGAGTCGCGTCGCACGCTCTGCAAAGCTTTTTTTAATGAACTCTGTTTGCTGTGAAACTTTTTTATGTATTAACCGAGGCATTAAGAAAAGTTTTCAGACGTAAAATTGAAATTTTCTTGCAAAACGCTCTCAAAATAAGTTTCTCAAATTAAAATTTTGGTTATACGGATTAATGTATATTTTATGGCGCAAGTTTAATATACTTTTTATGTCATTACTATTCAGTTTTATGGAAATTTACTTTTCTGAAGTAGTTTATGTAAACATACCCCATACATATAATTTATGAATATTTACACTAATCATCAGAATTATTAAGACTGTTTGGTATACAATCCATACGTGTTATATATTATCCTGCCTTAATTCAGTACAAGTGTATAACATGTCTTATTTTGCGTCTATTCTGAAATCAGATTTTCTATGTGAAACAAACATATATAATGGTTTTTGGATCCTTTAAACCATACATGGGCAAACACCGGCCCGCCGAGTTATTTTGTCCGGCCCTGATTCATCTCGGCAAAGTAATAGAGAAAGAAATAAATAGTTCCAAGGAGAGATACAATTTTTTTTAAACCATTTTTCTAGTCTATTAGCTCATTCATCCATCACATATAATTACTATGGAGATGAACTGAAGGAACTAATAGAGAAATTTGATAGAGGTTTGCTGACTTCCAAAACAAATACTCCACATTCGCTATATTTGCTCGTCCAGTGGATGCAAATGAAAATAATGTGCCAGCAAATTTACAAATAGAACTTATAAAGCTTCAAGGGTATTTAGTGCTAAAACCTCAATTTTACAACATTGCGTTGACGGAATTTTATAAATTATATTTGGTGGAAGAAAAATATATAAATTTATTCGCATTTACAAGAAAAATCATTTGTATTTTTGATGATGAAACACACTAAATCAAAATTCGTACAAGGGTAACACATGAAAATCTCAAAAGTTCTATGCGATTATCCTTAAGCAATATCAACGCCAAAATTGATAGTCTCGTAATTCAAGTACAAGGACTTTACTCCCACACTCGGCCACACAAAATTTTCTAATCAGTATATGTATTATATAATATTATGTCGTTAATTTTATAAATATCAAAATATATCATGGGAGGGGGGCATGGCCCCCATGCCCAGGGGTCCGGCCCTTGACTCGGATATAGAATGACAATTTGGCCCCAGACCTAAGAAAGGTTGCCCATGCCTGCTTTAAACCTTAACCTCTTATATTTTTCCAGTGTAAATGCAAATATGTACTCATAAACAATAGTGTGGTTATTGATTTAATTAGGATTTACCTGGTAGATCTCCATAATAACACGAAGAAAATATTAAAATTTATTTTTATTCTACAGCTTAATTTTTATTTAATATAAAGCCATTTCGGCTTACTCTCTCGTGAGAACTGAACTGTCGTAGGGCGTAAGCCGAAATAACTATTAAATGTATTGTGTATTTTTTTGTAAAACTTAAATACATTGTCATTTTTTCACCGTGCTTTAAATAGTGTGTTGAGTTTATGAAATATTTTTTCGCAAAGATGATTTATACTATTAGCCTAAATTAAAATGTACAAATTAAATCCGTTACTTATTTGAAATTTCAAACAGTGTTCTTTGCGTTATTTCACCCTGTCGATATTTATCCTGCTAATGTGGGCTATTTGAAAAAAGCCTGCAGATAACAAACCTTCTCATTACAGACAAACTAAAATCCACGTCTTTCAAAATTAAATCTCTCTGTTTTTTTATGATAACAGCGATTAAATTTAATTGATTGCAAACAGTCTGAAAGCAGTCATTAATAAATTATCTCCTGTATTTTTGCCATGTACAGTACTATTTTATGATACGTCACGATCTGTCATATAATGTTAGTTACATCGCCCTTTTTAAAAATCTTCACCACAGTCATAATTTGTGCAATCTATGCCATATAAGTGATAAAAGCGACAGCTCAAGATCGACTGACAAGCAGAGATCGTCTACCGGTCTTCTAGCGTTCCCCTCGCAATTCTTTCCTTGACTTCAGATCTTGATGCATTCATACGAATGACAAAGTCGTCTGGGATATTTTCTTAAAACATCTCCGTCAGTATGCTTCACACGCACGCACACACACAGATTGGCTATTAATAATAGGGAGACCATCATCAAAAAAACTTACAGATAAAATCAATACATCAATTCATTATTATTTTATAAATTTGGAATTACCTTCGCGCCCTGTAAAAACAATGCTAATTTTATTCGCACTCATACACAAAAAAATCATTGTTTCACAACCTCTGAAATTAACAAGAAGAAATTAATGCTGGCTTTACATTAAATAAATCCAATTTTCAAAATAATCAAAATTGACAAATAGACAGAAGATAAATCGTATAAAATACGTGGGAAATGGTATAAAGGATCATTGTATTTAAGTATAAAAAAACACATTGGGTAAACAGCAGTTGAAACTGCTTGCGATGACAGAAACCGGTTCTAATCTTGTTAATTTATATGTGGCAAATAATGAGCTAAATGTCTGTAAAAAATGTTTTTCAAACGAATTAGGTAAATTGTTAAATCAATAAATTAACGAAATTCTATGTTAGTAAGTTCAGCTGTATTAGATTCATTGATCACTGTCCATGACTTATTCAGTTTGAAATTCTCGTAATGAGCGAAACCGGTCGTACCGAAACTAAATAAATTTTCGTGGAATATGTACAAACCAGAGGCGGCTCGTCTATACGCACTATGAAACTACAACAACCCCAATCAAACCAAAAAAAATGTAAAATTATAAAACACATAAATTTATGTACATTATTTGAAAATATCAATATTATTTACGCGTATATTAATAATATATTTTTTTTAAATTTTGATCAACCACAGCACCCCCTGTCTTATCCACGAGCCGCCACTGGTAGAAACGATATTTTATTATTTTTTAAATATAATGCCTGTCTTTTTAAGTATTAACAGTGAATACATAAACAAATTTACTAAATATCTAGATGGAATGGATGTCGTTAAATTATATAGTACGGTTCTTATGCAGTTTTATTCGATATTGAAAACTATTTTCTCTTTGTATATTTTTCCGTAACTTTGAAGATGCTATTGTGCGTATATTTAAATGATTATATGTAGCCTCTTCCTAGAGGCTCCATGTAGGTATTTCGGGTGCGTAGCGGAGACGGGTCGTGGCAGTAAAATATTTTATTTCAAGGGTGTACGATACATTATGATTGTATGTTCACCCTACATCAAAGTAAAGAAACAATAGAAAAATTCGAACGCCATGTCCTCCGTCCTGGTATTTCGCTGTCGTTGTTTTCTTCAGTTTTACTTTTATTTTTGAAGTCTTCGAGTCGCATGCGAAGCTTTTGTATTTTTAAACTGCGTCCACGCTACCCAAACGGATATAGATCACTACATAAAAAATCTCGGCAGTGTTATGTAGCGTCTGAATCCATATATTTCACATGTGAAACTATTTTTTTCTCTCAAATATCACATAATACCGAGCGATTGATTGAATTGGAATTTTCTGAAAAAATATCTATTAATTTTAGCTGTTGGTATATAAATTATATAATATAAAGTTGGTTGGTATTTCGGCTTTCGCCCTCCTCAGTACTACACAGTTTTGAAGAGGACGTAGGCCGAAATAGCTATCAACTATGTATTATATATTTTTGTAGAACTTAAATACATTGTTTTTTCCCCCTTTTGCATTGGCCTTTGGACCTAAGCCTTTTTATAAAATACTGCAGCATCGAAATATCTATTGTTGTTTAAGTCGAAATATAAATTAATTTAATTAAAACAAACATACAAAGTTAACAGATTTCAGATTATTCCGAAATCGTTATAAAAAAAAAATATCTTTACAGTTCGTTAAAAGCTACGTAGCCAGGGCATAGTCAAGCTGAAAACAAATTACAAATTACTTAAGTGTTTCGTAAAAAAAAAACTTAGCAAGCTAACTATCGCAATTAATAATTCTCAAGTGTTCATCATACTATGCTTTGATGTTTGTCAAGCGGAGGGGGTTAAAAATACGAATCGTCTGTTGGTTGGTTGTTTAATTATTCATTAATAAGTACTCCATGAGAAAACTTTTTGTATTTAAAATATAAAAAGCTACACACGCTGATTCTCCAGATGAATATGCTTTGATGTTTGTCAAACAAACAAGTTGGATTATTTCTTTTATAATTATCACTGAATTCGGTTCACCTTTTCGTGTTTTCCGTTTGTAGACAAATCACCAGTTAATTCCTGTTCTAAGTTATCGCAAAAAACCCATGGACCCACTGAACCAGTTAAACTTCCACGCCGTTCTTTTGTTTACTTGGATTGTATTCTATTTCTAACATATGAGCAACAAACGTTATATTTATTTTTTATAACCCTGTTTTGAGATTTAGAATTACGAATGAATTTACATATTAATACTGCATTTTGCAACTAAGTTCGACATCACAAATTCTTTAATTATTTACTTAGATGAAAACAAATTATTACACTATCGAATCCCAATAGCGATAATATGGAAAAATACTAGAGCTTATCAAAATATATGTTTTCTAAGAGAACTTCTTTTTATTCGGTTGTTCCACTACTTTTTAGAAGACAATAAGTTAATAGAAAAAGACTAGAGCATGACTGGGGGGGGGTAGGTAATCGCTTCCACTGCGACTCATTTTTCGTTGGTTAAATTTGTAGTAGTAATTTTGTTCAAATGTACTCTTTCGTTTCTCCGGCAGAACAACGACACGAGTGACGATTGTATGATTCATAAATTCATTTTTCTTCTGATCACATCTTTATAATGTGAAAAATTTTACAATTGTGTCAATGTTGCATTGGATAAATTAACCTTTTTTCAGTAATTTGTTATAGTCAACTCAAACTTTAATTCAATTCACTTCAAGTACATACGACAGAATAATTTGTTCCAAACGAATGTATTTGTCTGTAAAAAAGAGCGTCCATAATTTACTTTAGATTCAACATCACTCAGATATGCATTTACTCCGAAATTCAACGACACTCTTAATGCTATTAATAATATATATGAAATCATTTTATTTCCTGATAATCCTTGGAATGACAGTAAAACATTAAAACGTATTAAGTATTAGGTTGTAAAATATGTCTGCAGGAGATGGCTTATTTTATACTTCGAACGTCGACTTCATACTTTCGTCAAATAACTCGATCATTCTTCTCTCGTAACTCGAGGCTGGCAAGATGTCTCTAGGGCCTGTTTTGATGAGAATAAAACATAAAGTAGTGCCAACACTCATTGCCATAAGTCTGCTGCTAAAAAAACTTGAAATTGCGTTCTGGGCCCTTGCATTGTGTGTATATAGGTAGACTGGTATGCTGTTTACGATAAAAAAGCAGATCTAGAAACTGTATATAATTTATTGTAAGTATTATAAAAATGATACTGAATATAGTTTTTTTTATGAACACATTAGTTATTATTCTAAAATTCCATGTAGTGATATACTTTCAACATGATTATTATTTCCCATATCTGTAGTTATCATTATTTGTAAACACTTGTACATATATTATGTGTATTACAAGACTTGTTTTTCGACATGTATAATCAAATAAACAATACAACTATTATAGTATCATTATTTGCGAAAGTATTACTCGTACATAATATTATTTTACCTGAAAAACCATATAAAATACCACCACTTAAAATATATGCTTTTTTTTTAATAAATCCGAGTCGCAATCATTTGCCGAAATAAATTATTGATCAAGAAATGACCCTACAAAATATGTGCGCATTGCTGATGATATCGTATTTTAATTGGATGTATTTCAATATCTAGATTAATTATTTTCATTTATTAATATGATGGAAGTAATGCACATAACCTAGCTATCAGTGTGTATCTGTGTGAAGAATTGAAATACGAAATATAATTATCGTTTTTTCCCTTTGAGTATTCATAGAACAACTTCTCAAAACAAGATATCCTGATTTCAACGTTTGACAGCGACTTAAATCAGTTGCTTTTTTTTCATACAGTCGTGAATAAACTTCCCTTTTATTTGACGCTGGCTAACATACGATTGCAAATCTTCTTTCGTGTTGTTTATGTATGGCGTTATCATATTTTTTGTGGACCCAAGCAAATTTTCATATTGTATATTTGGAACAAAAATAGACCTTTATATAAAAATGAAATGGTAGTGCGCAATATTCAATAAATTATACGATATATCTACATATATACAGTAGAACTTGTATGCTATGTTTTAGTTTTAATCCGACGATTATTATAATCAAACATATAATACAAGATTTAACAACTAATAAATAAAGAACTACATAAACAAAAGCTATTTTGGGCTTCCCGGTCCAAAATATTCTTTGTATAAAAATACGATCCGCAGATGTAAAAAAAATTGGAATTGTACATACCCACTTTCATTAAATTTAAGCAGTTAGTGAAGTAAATTAACATAATTATTTAAATTTTGTATGAGTTTTATCACAAAACGTAAGAACGGGGGTAACTTAATAGGGCACACTGAAATAGTTTGAAAATTTTAACCAAGCAACTTAATCTTCCTAACCTTCTTTCGTCCCTCTTGGTAGTATTCCATCCCTTTCTTGGGTGACCCATGGTTCTAGTACCTACAGGGGCTCCTTATGCACCCTTAAATCGTTAGATGTCTAGATTTTATGTAATTATATGAGCTGCCCATCTGAGACTTCTTGCTTTCAATATATTAAGCTTATATATCTGCCTATTTTGAAGTCTTAATACGCCATTTCTTCAATTACAAAATACTCGAAATCTATGATTCTATTTCACTAACTTTATGCTGTGAACTAAAACATTAACGATATCTTTGAGTGTATAGTAAACATAATCAATTATGCTAATGCTTCGCTCATCAAATATTTAATGAATGCTATAGCAGGTGACTGGCGTATGAAGAGGCAGCAAATGCTATGAACGTCATTTAAGTCGCAAGGGATGATCCCACCTTTTCCGTACCAATCTAAGTCAAATGAGACATGACACTGTCGGCAATAAGTCATTTGTATGCGCAGTATTTATGTCAGAGATTTTTTTCTTTCATCGTTTTGATTGTAGCTCGGTATATATTTATTATACGCTTTATAAGCGTTAATACACTGTACACGTAAGTCGTCATCTTGATACCCTTTATATCAGTCGTTGGAGGATATTGCGAAAACTTCCTTCGACAATGACTAAATGCTTTCATAATAGTAATCAGATCCGTAGTAGGTATTTATGAAAAAAAAACTCGATTTTATCTTTTGATCACGACGTGTTTCGCTCAACGCAAGCACCGCACTTTTATTTATGATGAGCAATGAAAAAAACTGTCTTTTATTTTATTTAATATTACGCCTGTCAACTAAGAATTGACAGTTATCGTTAAATTTTAAAAACATCCCCAAGTCTTCAACACCGTAAATCATTCTTCTATTTATAATAAAGATTTCGGCTTAAGGAAAAAACATATTTTAAATATATTTGAATCTAAATAAAACTGAAATTCCATCTAGTACCTACACATGTGACCAAATATTTTCAAGTATGAAGGAATTTCCGTCTATAAATTTGTCAACTTTTGTATTAAATCTAAAAAATATTATAATCGATGTTCTTTCACTATAATGGTATCATGCGTACATTTTCAATCGCTTGAGTAAAACTGTCTTATCCCAAACGATGCAATAGCGTTGGAAAAGCATACTAACAATATTTTTTCAAAATAAAGTTTTTTTTAACTATCGTTCTAACTATGCACTAAAGAAAATATTGACCATCCCCAGCTTAGTATATTATGCCATCTTACCACGCCACTTCTCTTTTCTTATATCTGCATTGTGAATATTGCAAGTGTCTAATCACATTCAACCGATCTGGTGTTATCTGCAATCTGTCCTCAGAGCTTTGAATAACTGTCCTTTCATGCAAAGCTTAAACGTATGACAGTTCGTGTTGATACCGAATATTGTTAATGGCGCTAAAGCTCTGCAGGAATTTTATCTTTTTAACACTTAAAGCTCACGCGTAGTTAAACTCAATGTAATAAATCTGCGCGACAATTAATCTGTAGTAAAAAAGCTAATTACATCACCACTTTATGCGACAGTAAAATGCTGAAAATGGTTTTCACTATTCTCGATGAAAATGTTTGTATTTGATCATCTGGCGTTAAAGGTAAAACCAATCGTAAATATTTGATAGATGTGGGTTAGGCGATTTTAAAATTTTTTAATGTTTCCTGATATATGTTTCTATAAAATTTGTGTTGACAGAAAACCAAATTACATTTCCCTATTTATTTTCTTACGTCATCAACGATTTTTTTGTTTATAAGTGAGGGGATAAATGATTCTGTGGCGAAGCTTAATAATGAGGGAGGTGGAGATTAATTGGCATAGTTTATCCCTCATAATATTCAATAAAAATAACCTATTTCAGTCCATCTTATTTGGTATGTTATAAAATCTCTATATTGGAAAATATTATAAATATACATTGATTGCGTGGTAAAAAATTTAAATTTGCAAGCTAAACTTCTGAATGTGTTCTTATCTCCTCTGCCAACGCTGGTAATTTGAAACGGCACATATTTCATCCACCATGTGATGATATTATAGGAAACAGATTTCAAATTCATCTGTTACAGCTATTCAGTATTGAACTAATGGACTATTTCTATTTACTGTATTATGTTTCTGAATGATTTTCTTTTTTAAAAATAGTAAAGTTATAATCGGTTTCTCTTAAACCTGTATTGCTTATACTGTGGAATGTTTATTTCAAGATTGTCCCTTGACATAAAAAATTCTACAAGATAAAATAGTACCCGGCTGCGAAACTGTACAATCAAAAAATCCGATCCTCCCATGATTATTTTAATATTTTACAGATCTAAAATTAAATGAAAACTTAAACCTTAAATATTCTTATATCAGGGAGCAGTTATATCTGCAATTTTCACTCAATGCCCAGATAGATAAAGATTGTGAATATGTGCGTGTACTGAGCACACCTTTAGCGTTACGAACAGATAAATCAATACAAATTAATATGAAGTGTAATTTAAAAAATACTTTCGAATGAATAAGATAAAATTTTCAATGAAAGGCATTTTTTTTTAATTTTTTTTAATAATTTGGCATTCTTTTTCAGTAATTTGTTCGATGGTCAGTAAGTTATTGTAGCCGAGTAGCAATTAAATATCTTCTAAATCTGCTCGATATCAAAGTGTTATCAATATTAAACCTAAGATCAAGTTGGTTTTTGCACCAAGTTGGGATATAAAAACGATCACTTACCGTTGATGACCGGTTGGCTTTATCCTCATTAAAAGCTCCCTGCCATATTCGATGTGAGTCCCGATTGTATAAATTAAGAATGAATTATGAAGATACACATGGGCGCACTTTATCACGCAGAATTAATACATCGTCTCGGCTGGCGAAACCTTTCGCCATATCGAATGTCGTGCGTATAATATTCATTAAATTATATCCACGCTTATCTCAAATGATAATTAAAATGTGGGTTTCTTATTTAGGCTCCGCAGCCATGCCATTCTCAAAATAAGATTAATGATCGTATAAAGTCACTTCTGAACGATAAATTATATTTTCGCATTCAATTTTTTATCGAAACTGACAGTGTTATTTTAGCGCCACGCCGATACAAACATTTTGCGAATTTGATTTTTCTCTTATTTATTTTATACCTTGACTTAATTTATTCGATTAAAATCACACCAGTTTTTATTAGAAATCATTTAATGGTATAAATATTCCCAATTGATTACATCTTAATAGTTACTAACTTTGTAATACTAACGTCATTAGTAGTATAATTATTGTTTGCTTTGTTTCTATCCTCCCCTCCTTGCTTACCGTAAAAAGTAAAAATCCCAAACTATTATGTAATTATGTAATTTATCATTTTATAATATCAGAATCAATCTTGCTTTATTACTTAATCAACCTTAACGATAGTAAGTCTGAAGATGACTCTGAAAGAGGCGAAATACATGTCACAATTAGTAACACAGAACGTGGAATAATCAGTTATTTTAAATTTTATATTGAAATGAACATCCACAATGTTACGAAAAGAATATCGAACGTATTAATATTCACTTTAGGGTGTTTAACTTTTTGACTAAATCATTATATTCGGCAGATGTTATCTATTTTGTTATTAACCTGAACAAATATTACGTTTGATTGAACGTTTGATTTTTCGAAGTGGATTCCGCCAGTAGGTTTTACTTCAATGATTGATTTGTTTGATGCTATATGTAATATTACGAAGTGAGTGGAAAAAACATGTTATCTACATTGACCATCGCGGACTATTAAACCTCCCATTCTACCGTAGATAATGTGATGTATAAGGGATGTTTATTCGATTGGACATACGATTAGTTTATCGTAATAAATGAAAAAAATATGTGCATTTTATTAGTTTAAAGTATTTAAGTCATATGATTCTATTACACATGATTAAAGCGCAAATTTACGAAAAAAAAATTGTCAATAAAACGTTGGAGTATCCAAAAAAGTGTCAAAGTTAATATTATATAATAAACAATCATAATATAGCAAATATGGATACCCTGGTGTCCAATATGCAATCACTTTTCATATGAGCATCCCATGTGACCCTTATTAACTTAGAGCTTTCGAAATGTTCGTACCCTCCCAGTAAATACTACTTATTTATAATTTTATCCGGTCTTATATTTAGGCTTAAGTTTTACGAGATAAACACATCATATAGATTGTCTTAATATTTTTTTATTTATAATAATGATAGAAAAATTAATTAGACGTCATTTTATGATTACAAAATAAGACAACTTTATTTATTCCGCCCATTGTGGAGCAATTAGTGCCACTTGTATCGCCTCTATTTAAAGTATCTTCGGATTTGCTATCGTAAGCTTTATTCATTCATTTTATGACTCCGGCAAGACAATATGTCAGTCGATAGCAATTGTGTCGAAACCATCTATTGCTAAACTTGAAAAAAATATGAAAAAACTACATCAATTCTCTTTTTCCACGGGTGATACTTAGTAAAGGAGACAGTATACATACATACAAAAATAACTAAGGCGTCCCATTACATTATAAATGTCATTATACATCCAGTATAAAAAATATGTGTCGCCTTCCGACGGTACTTTTATTCTATGTTTATATAAAAGCTAAATATCAATGTAAAAACGAATTTTCGTTTAGTTTGACAGTGTTATAAAATAATCTTTACAATAAATGAATCAGGTGTTGAAAATATTTGGAAATGTCGTTAGCATAGATTACTTTTCGTTTTGTACCTTTTTTTCTCGAACGTGATATTATATTACCAACGATTCATTCAATTTATTTGAAAATATGAGTGTTTGGTTTCTCAGGTCATACTAAAACACTCAATAAAAAAAATCTTTTAAACATTTAGAGATGAGTAATAACGTTGTCCGATATTCACTGCTATATAATTGTAAAAAAATATAACTTAAGCTAACCTAGTATCGATAGTGTACATGAATACGTGACGAATTTTGCTTTTATTCAGTAGGTCGTAGACAAAACCAATTCTTCGTAGACTTTTCAGCACCCCACGCTCAAATAGAGCGGGAACACTGTTCATACCAAATGCCGCATAACCGGAATAAGCACTTCTTTGTTGCCCGGTAAAACCTGGCAATTAATTCAATACGCATGCTATAGCCTCCGCAAACCTATAACAAAATATCATTTTATATAACCAGTGATTTCGCTCGACTTATTGTAGTACAGTACCTTAATTGTACCGTATATCCCACATTGCCACAATTAACCATCCTTTATACAAATAATATTTCTAAACGTTTCCACATTATTTTTATATAATATTAATTTTTAGAATAAACATACTACTATAGCATATTCTTCTCCATTTGATCGATGGTTCTTGGTGGATTTAAAAACATAGCCAACCCATTAATAGGATATTTACTTGACGTACAATAGGAACAATTTTTTTATTAAAAATATTCTATTTTTTTAATTGTAAAAAAGACGAAACACGTGTCAAATATAGTAACACAACTATTTAATTTAAAAAAAAAGTATATCGTATTCCAAACAGGAACCAGCAACCTAATACATTTTAATTACGATGAAAGCTGACTTGGGCGTTACTTCATGTGACAGAGTACAGTTAACGGATTTTGTATATTCAGAAATTACCAAAAAAACACCGCTTTGGCCTAAAAGTTAAAAACGCTAAAAATAATACAAAGAGGAAGACCAATCTATACAACTCTATTATAATTAATATTGTATACCACACATAAAAATGTGGATTTTATCAATATTGTCAAATAAATTAATACTGATTTTAATTACATTTCAAATATACATTTATCTATTGTTAATTGTTTCGAGTTTTACGTATACAATTCAGATGGTTCTGTTTGCCGTATTGTTCGCTTTCCAGAATAACTTTACATTATGCAGAATTGTAATCCATGGAAACGGGGTTTCCGCAAATTGCGTAATGAGACAAGGGGTTTTGCCACCCCGTGAAGGGACTCAGCCTCGTGTTTGTGTTTAGGCTATACGCATCATTTGGAAACGTCAAAGTTTTGTTTCATTACGAATTTAGGCTTCACGCCCTGAATAGATTTCTTGGCGTGTAACTAACTAACAAGTGAATGGCAGAAATTCAGCAGTTTGAAGTTTTTATTTTGGCGTAAAAATACCCTTCGTTTTGTTCACAATTATCCACTGCGATTTTACACAATTTGAGACGGAAAATTCTTAATATAATGTAAGCTTTCAGCTTACAGTTGTTGGCCAAATGGTTAGTTCAATTTCTTTTTGAAAATAATAATAAGATATCGTGATTACAACTTTGATATTTTCATTTAAATGAAGAGAGCCACTTCC
Organism: Himalopsyche kuldschensis; assembly: GCA_028554975.1. Lineage (NCBI taxonomy): Eukaryota > Metazoa > Arthropoda > Insecta > Trichoptera > Rhyacophilidae > Himalopsyche > Himalopsyche kuldschensis. The sequence goes on along the minus strand of JAHFWI010000001.1, from coordinate 4,939,720 downwards.
ACTCTGAAAAATCAATTCGAACAGTTGATAGCCGCTGTTGCTTAGCGCCAAAAACTTTGACGGGACGCCCTTTTTAGTTTGTATCCCAGGTAAGTAAGGTAATGCTTTTCATCTAACTCATTTTTTTCTTATCAGGTATCAACTTTTTTTAAAATTTGGTTCAATTGTTGAATCGATGTATATTTATATATTCTATATTAGGTGTTTGAAAGAATTTAAATCGTTTGAATTTCGTATTATTTTATGAGCTATGTCACTAACGATCAGGGATTTGTCTTTCGGCTTCTTCAGGCATTTCAATTGTACGTATGAATCAGATCAAAAAACGCTTCAACAAAGCCACAGAGACCGCATAATTGGACAACGTCTAGGACGCATTCGTTAAACTATGCGATATATAGTCAAATAGCCATCATACGTCATCAGCAAAAAAATCTCATGACCTTGACATTACCTCTTTTTGTATATACTGCATTGCCATTTTACCACCCACATGTACCAAAAAAGTATCGCCTCGATATTGAACCATCACCATGTAATTGCCATAGTAACCTGGTACAACGAAAATAACACCAGGCTTGTGTCCGTCCAACCCCCTCACACGCTACCGTGTATATTCGTTACGGTCGCCATATTACAGCCCCTGCGCCGGTGGGGTCATATATCATTTGTGATTTTCGACGACTGGAAAATATGTTTAATTCTGGAAAAATATTTTACACCGGATAAAAATCTAAATATTCACCAATAAATCATTTTCAATATATACTTATACCGAGGCGCTAAAGGTTATTTTCGACTATATACATTATTTATACCAAAGACTCTTTGCCAGAGATGAAAAAGCATAAATATGCTTGACACAATATTTTTTCTTCAAAATTTCCAATCCCAATATAACGCATATGGACCCCTAATGGATTTTATATTGAAATAAGTTTTTCAACGAAAACGTCTTGCTACTAAGGTGCTTTACGTCTCTTTTTCGAACAAGAGAACGAGTGGTTAGCTAATCACTCTCGCTACGCCTACTTTTTATAATCGGATGGGTTTGGAAGCGAATTTGAAAGAACTCATAAATCCATGTCACCGAACAGAAACCAATAAATTGTTGTTCTCCTGAAAAGTAACTATTTGTCACCAACGCCCTTTTTGCTTGGAAGGGGCAATATATTTTTAGTCCTTTTCTTATTGTATTATTAATAATGGATAAAAAATATTTTTTTTAATGTATACAGATATATTCTTTTCCATTTTGTTGATCTTTTATTTAACTTACTTACGCTTCACTTAAATAAATGGATCCCTTTTATATAATTAAAAATGGTAATCCTTCGCTGGAGTAGACTTTATGTCATTGGTGATTAAGGTTTTCAATGAACTATCTTGTTATGTTTGACCTTGGTATCTCTAATCTTAGATTTTCAATTAGGAGTCTAAAAGCTTTTATCTTAGACTTCGAAATATATAGTTAATTAAAATTATTTCACGATTGCCGAAAATGTGTTTCGCAAATTGGTTTTGTTATTATTTTAATTATACTAGATAAAAATCTATTTGACTGCCAATGTTGGAATTTCTCTCATTTAGTCGCGTTCCGATGTCTTATTTTTTAATAGGCAATTATAATTTAAAACATTGACTATTACTCGATGATTTTAGATAACATAAAAGTGATTTATCAAAATACGAATTTTCGTAATTTTAAATACTAATTAAAAATACATCCGATCCTCTTTGTTGCACCGTGGATATGTTCTAAAGACTACCATATAAAAAAAGATAAGGTACCCATAAAAAAATTGTTTTTTACTTAAAATCAACTCAAAATCGAATCAGTTTATTATTTATAAAACAAAATAAAAATATATTCATTCAGTGGCTCTGCTTGATAATAAACTTGCCCCTTGACTGCTATTTTTCAAAATATGTTTGTTTTGTATAAACCATTGTAGATAAATGATTTTAAACTGTGCAAAAAGAGGATTTAATGTACTCCATCGCGTAAAAATAACGCTTCATTAAAAAATGGAAAAAAATGCTTAGTTGTTCATATTTAATAAATAACGTTTATTATAAAACACGGCTCGATCCCTGGGTGGTCTTTATCATTAACCAATATTTAAATTTATTCATTGAACTGTATCCAAGGTATTTCTTAACAAGATGTTTCCATCCTATTAATTTGCTAACTATTTGCCATACCAATATTATAAAATATATATTCGTACTATTTATGAAAACCAGAGGTTCATTGACTGATATACAAGCAGATATCGTCAATCGCATTGGGAGCGGACAGAGTTATTTGAAAAAACGTTTGAAGTTTTATTTATACACTTCTATACACATTACTTTTTTTTTAAATTATTTTAATGAAACGCTTGAAACTCTCATACGAAGTCAATGTAACTCAGTAATATATTGTTTTGAATTTTAAAGTTCCCCTTACATGGGTTACTGAAATATTTTGAAATGCGTATGCCATTACTGAAAGAATTCATTAGCTTCAGTGTTACTCGAATACGGTTCAATATAAAACCCTTTCGTGCCCGGAGGGTCGGAGGAAATGCAAAGTTTTAATGTGTTGTGCGTAGGGTTTCAGCATGGTAATTAAATTACTCTCATGGCGCGAAGACCCTCGAGTAGTCTAGTACTTCGATTATTTCTATTTCGAGCCGACTCATTTCATCGCTATTTCCGAAGCCGTTTCAAAACTCATTAATGCCACTCACTGTCATTAATTTACAATTGGCCTTCATTCTTATTTTTAAATATGTAACTCTAAAAATTCGTTTTCCATCGCAATATCACATTTTTTTACAGTTAGTTTATGTAGATAATGTTTTAACTTTATACCTACCAGATTAAAATAATCTGAAACCTTTTTTTCTATATATTTCGGCAGTCAGATGGCAGGAAGAACCATTGGTTAATTTGAAGTATTTCCAAGAGAGCAAAAAAGTATTACAATTTAATCTAAAAACAAAATATTTACGTGATGTTATACACAATATTTACCATATTTAACTGTTTTTTATTGAGACTAAGAAAGATTAAAAAATATTTTCGGTTTCATTGATTTTTTGTTGTCCATATCCTCTCCCTATTCGGAGCATATAGCCGCCACACGGTGCCTCCAAGATTCTCTATCTCCCGCCAACTTCCTCGCATCTTCCCAGGTCATCCCGGCGTCCCGTAGCTCCTCTGAATACATCCTATGGATGGTTATCAAATGCCTTCCGCAGCGTCGGGATCCATCAGGTTGATAAAAGAGGCAGGCAGAATTCAGGCTCCCCTGAGGCATCCGCAGCACATGTCCAAACCAGGTCCATCGTCGCCATTTTATTTTGGACGTAATAAGGAGCTGTTTCGTCCGCTTTGTGTTCCTGACAAAGTCAAACCACCGTACTCCTAATATTCGTCGCAGGCATCTGTTTTCGAAGCACAGTATACGGTTACCCTGTGCTTTTGTGATGTGCCATGACTCGCAACCGTCATACGTTGAATAAGTGGCACTTGGTTCTGACCGAGTACAACCGTGAGTCCCAGACTTTCCGCATTGAATTAAAGGTTGCTCCACTTATCCCTAATCGGATCGCGAGCTCATTACGCGGGTTGCCATCTTCCGTGATGTGTACTCCCAAGTACCTAAAACCATCGACTCTTTCGATTTCTTGCCCCATTCATTGATATACTTGATATTTTAATGAAATCTTTAAAAGAGAAAAATGTACATATGGTCCTTTTTGCTCTGATTAACCCGTTTACACACTATTTCTTGCTTCATTTACAATGAAGGGGAAAAACTATTTTTTTAGCTCTATTTTTATAGCTATTTCGACATTCTGTTAACGTGAGAAAGATCAAGCAACATTAAACAAATAAACTCAATTTGAAAGTTGGTATGAGCATTCTTCGTCGCTACTTAGTCAGTAATAACGAAAAACTGTTCATGCCAAAATAGTTATTAAAAATATTTGATGAGCTTTTTAAAACAAACATCGTCAAATAATTCACACTTTTACGTGATTTCCATCGGTCTAGTTATCAACCAAACTACATAATATTATAGATCCCTGAGAAATTCGCAAGTATCCAAATGCACATTTTTATTCAGTGTATTCTCGTAATATAGCGTGTACTATGATTATACGCAGACTTTTGTTTACTTTTAACCACAGTTCATAAATTTTTATAACCCTCTTTGGAAATTGCATGTTTTTCATCGCACAGCGAGAATTCTTTTGGCCTTGAAATTATTCATGCTGTACTACGCGTAGCAATCTTTTTTCATTATTTTATTATTTTGGCCCTGTAGCTAAATTGTCAACGTTGTTGGCTTCGGTTGCGGTGCTTACGGTTTCAAATCCCACTTCGACAACTTTTATAAAATTATTTTCCAATTGATTTATGGATTTATTTTTAATGGTTTATTTATTTCAAATGTTTTAATTGATCATTCAAAACAGCACTCAACGAGAACGTTGAGAAATCTACTGGTGTTCCTAGCCCCATATTTATTTTCTTACTATTCAGATGACAAGCAGCTCTCGTACAATAAATCTTTCAAGCTGATTTCATCACAATCTGTCCCACATTGGAAACAATCAATCTTTCTTAAGCGTGCTAAAAAAAACGCTGACAAATTAAAACTTCAAGTTAACAATTAGTCAGACACTTTGTTTTAAATATGATGCCGTGGTTTTTCTTGTTTTCAAAATATGCTAATATATGCATTTTACCCAAATTTAAATCTCTTTCATGTAACAGTGTTGAACAATACATTTTTTCGAGCTCCGTCCTTTAATCCCATGTAAAATGTCAGCTGTTTGTGGTCCCCAAATAAAACACTTAGTGCTGGATTATAGGTACCCAAGTTGTGCTCGTTTTAATTCAAATGACCTGTCTGGAATTTTTTGGATAAAATTATTCTCTACAAGTCTACATACATTAAATCCATGAATGTATGTTTTGGCTTTGATGAATATTCATTCTTTAGATGTTTTTTTTCTTGCTAATTGCTTTCATTGGGCCTCCATATTAACGATATTTCCTTGGCCACTCAAGTTTAATAGATGAATATTTATTCATGGTTATGAAGCCTCAGAGACGATAACTTGTAATATTTAAAATAATACAATTGAACTTAAATACAATCCACGGCAAGAGCATCATAACATTCAAATAATAAAAAAGTTCTCATTTTAAACATCTTCAAATGCAAATTATTACGAAAAACTTTCATCACATTAATGAAATTTTGCAGAATTGGAATTAGCAAAGTATAAATTCATATAATGGTTTAACTCTCAATGAAAAATACATATTTGTAAAATCCTCTTATTAAAATTAATGATATCTATATTGAAGACTTCAGCAAGTTCTATAGACTTTGTAAACTGTAGAAAGTTGTAATTTTTTTTATATTTGTTGATTTACTAACTTAATCTCATAGTGGTTATAGTGATTTTTGATGAAAAGACATCGTATTTATAAAAATAATAAGAAATGTGTCGTTATATAATTGTGGTCTGTTATCGAGAAAAAAAATCAGCCCAATTTATAGTAAGGCCTGTCCAGATTAAAAACTATGAACAAATGTATATTGGAGGGATTTGCAGTAAATTTGTTAAAATTCATTTAATAAAGAGTTAAAATCCCACCACTATTTTTTAAATTGATATATTAATTATTAGAATCAATGTTTCAAAAAATCATGCGTTAGAGTTAGTCTGAAGATGTTTATCAAATACGAAACACTATCACAATTAATAAAAATAATACATTTTTAGTACTTTTTCCACATACAATTTATTAGATCAGGACCAGTTTCGCTCATAGCGATCATTATCAACTAATAAGGAATACAATAAAACAGTGATATTTATACAAAAGTGAAGTAAGAAATACAAGGTATGACAAAACCGATTGTTTAAAAGTACTAAACATGTATTATTATTTTTACTATAATGCCTTTCCACCAAGTATTGACAGTGAACACCTTAAAAAACTATCACAATTAATAACACGCCCAGTGCAATAGAAAATTTCATACTAAAATGGGTATTTTATATTTACACACGGAACTATGTTATGCTAATCTCTTTTTATTTGAAAAGTGTTGTATTATTTAATAGTTTATTATTATTGTAATTTTGCACATCGACCATAAGTCATGTTGTACTTTTTTTACTGCATCGTAAGAATCGGCAAGGTTGTGGTACAAGGTCGGTAATTAACGTTAAATTAAGATCTCATTTCTTGTTTTGTTGTTAGCTGCAGATGCATCCATCCAATCGTAACAAAAAAACATTACGTAATAGTTCATACTCATCTCCGATACGGTAAGTTTAACAACGTCAGTCAAACGTGGCTGTTGTAGGAAAAATAAATCCATTTCTATTTAGTTGCTCACATCCAAACATTATGCGGTGATATACCATTGTTAAAAAATAGGAATGTATTTTTTTTTCTTCTAGCAGAAACTTTTGAATCATCAATCTATTAAAATTTTACAAATGCCTATTTATTGATAGGATTTCAATGAACCTAGTGGAACTTCATTATATTAAAGTTGAATTATTATTTGCATATTTTAAAGCTATTTCGGCTCCATCATCAACTAGATACATAACATAATATTATTATTAAATCCATTTTCTGATTTGCCTATTCTTTTGTAATTAAATAGGCTATTTTTTACCCTAATATTATTTCTCATCAAATTTGAATCGCTTAAATTTTTTACATACTTTTAAATGGGGTTTGTCGTCAGGTTTTGCCTTCAGGCATTTCAAGTGCACTAATGAACTTAAACTGACATGGACATCATCATGGAAAAGTAAAAATTCAAACGATTTAATTTTGATTTTAAAATTCCATTAATCACTCGAAACAAGTCGAAATCCAAAATTCACACACATTTTTAAAGAAAACTTCTAAAACTACCAAACAGCGAAACCGGTCCTGATCATAATATAAAGTTGTACAGTTCCTGTAAATGAATGTTTTTGATCACAACTGTGTTGTTATTTAACCCAGTGACATTTAAAATTTTAAATTAACAACGTTGGGCATAAATTAAGACGTGGCCAATCATGTATCAGCCACACGTAGCTTTGTAGTTAAACTTTAACATTCGGCTTGTTCTTCTTTACGTCGGTGATGCGGTACCGCCAACATAAGTCTGTCGCAGTAACTTCGCGTACAAGTAACACGACAGTGAATGAATCACAAAAGGGATGTACACTTTCACCCTTCAGTCTGAAAGGCGTCGCAAGCTCGTCGAGGGCGAGGGAACCTTTATCAGCCGCAACTAGATGGGACTCGGGGCCATGTGTCTCTAATGTAAACAGACTCACCTATTATCGAGGCGTCCAACGCTTTGCCTCCGCCGACTCGAGTGATCCTTGGACGTTTATCTGTTTGGTATGACGATGTGCCGCTTCGGATATTGACATAAATTGAGTTTACATGTACCTCCGCCCACCGACATCAAAAACAATGGCGTACTTTCTGATTGGAAAGACAGATATTTTTAACGTTTATAAATTCATTCACGGTAAATTCTGTTTTGGCCCTATGAAAATGTTCCATGACCGATAACCCTTTATATCAGTGATGCAAAAGCTTTTTGGGAAAAGGGGCAGATAACCAATTCTCAGATAGTTCGAGTAGGATAGGTAAATGTATTTTTAATCGTTCTTCCATCGTCCATAAAAAGTTCTGAAGAAAATATGGTAATTGTAATTTGTCTTGTCAGGCCGCATAAAATGTGTTTAAGGGCCGCAAGTTGTGCATCACAGCTATAACTGAGTGCAAGCTAATTCCTTACATTTATTAATTTGTATTTTTAATCCATTCCATTCTTACTATCTTCGAAAAAGAGAGGTTGAGCAACTGAGTGACAAGCAGTGCTCGTGGAAAAACATATGTTGAGATAAACTCCGTGAGCAGTCCATATGCTCCAAGTTGCGAGCGGACATGGTTAAAATAAAATAATAACGTTTTTTATCAATTAGAAATTGTCTGCCTTTTCTTCATTCTTACTAGATTCTTTTACATAATATTCTACCTTGATTTATGTTAACGGTAAATGATTCTGTTATATTAATATCACCCTATAAAGAAAAAATGAAGTAAGCAAGAAAACTAATAATCTTGGCATTTATTTCATGCTTTTCTTTGAATAATATTTTTTTTATCACTGCACGTATTAATAATGCCCCTTGCTAAATATGCATGTATGCACGCCGTCACTGAAAAGTTAATAACTCTTAATCATAGACTTAAAAACCATTAAACGGCATTTAAAATATATAAGAGTATTTGAAAAAATATAATGCTTATTTTTTAAAGTATAATATTTGAATATTTTAAGCTCTCGTTGCCAACATAAAAACCTTAAATACATACAGATTTAAGTAGAATGGCGTATATTACGAGGTACATGCTATCTTACGTTTGACGTTTGTTTACCATGATCTAAAAAAAACTTAGTCTAGAAATCAGTGTTGTGATTGGCCCGTAAATTATTCGTTGTTCTTACTTAATAAGTGTTACTTCTGTTGATATCTTATATAAATTTTTCAATCAAAACAAACCTTAGTGTGTTGAACACAAGACATACTATAGTAAATTAATAACGCGTTAATTTTGTAAATATGGCAGTTATACGGTTTTAAGAAATGAAGAAAGTCTGACTGTTTTTCTACACGGCATTTCATTTTCAAGAATATCCAGCTGTTATTAGTTTCACTAACCATTAAAGCGAATAAACATTTTTTTTAAATCTGCAGTCATACAATATATGTATATCGTGCAAATAAATAGTCCATTTCAAAATAATCATAAATCATAGTCCCCGACTTCAGTTACCTCCTAACAGGTAATTATTATGTATACGTTCATCACTAGCGACAAACTTATTAATGCCAGCATTTTCAAGGTGAAGACAATAAAGACAACAAGCGATGAACGATCATTTTCTTCATTCTATGATCATTTTTTTACATCTGCCTCAAACAAAACAATGTACATTGAATTTCTAACAATAGTTTAGCCCTGATTTAAATCGTTTTATCACCCAGTCTGAGAATTTGCTTATTTTTCTTCTCAATCTTGACACCATTTGTAGTGTTTTGTTGAGAATGAATGTCTTAACACATACATAATATCTTTTATTATTGTTTTGATGTTTTTTTTACACCCAGTCTTGTTTTGGCTGAGTTCTTAGATATCTTAATGGCATATGAAACCTTAAACCAGAGGTCACCAACTTTTTGAAAAACAAGCCGGAATTATTTTAAATCTTAGGTTACGGACAACAAATACATTCGTATTGGAATCTAACTAGCCTATTAGTTAATATGTGTACCACATTTTTAGGAAATTTAAGTAGAATATCCAAGAAATTTTCGACTAAACGAACTACTGGTCGCCCCCAACAATACATTGTATACTAACTTCATTCACTTTGGGTCCACTACATGATTTTATCTTATCCCAAATAATGAAGTTGAACAGTTCATGTAATTTACATATCATGAAATTTTATATTTCGTTTACAAATAATTTACATACAAAAAGCGACAATTTTTGGCGGGCCATAGTTTGGTGACCGCTGGCTTCACCAATTCAATTAGTTTATTAAAAGTAACGTTAATAATATTATTTTCATCAATAAACTGAAACTGAAAAATTGAGATATTCCTTTTTCCTCATAAGTTTGTGTTTACTAGCAATATTTTTTTAATATGTTTTAAATTAAAGAATTGCTGATAATGTGTAAAATGCAAACATTTCCACGTGAATAAAAAAGGTCTCAAAAGTTTTATCTTAAATTGGCAGTTAAAAAAAATATTTTGAATTTGACCAGTTTTGAAAATTACTTCCTGAAATATGTTTTACGTCAGTAACAAACTGCTCTAAAATATTGTTTTACTGTTTGAAATACGTGCCCAAGATCAAATAAATTATCACACGACTTTATGCGAAGTCTTCGACTCTTCAGCCAAAAGGGCAAATCCTCGCGACACAGTCTACCAGACGATATTATAACCGTCGTGAAACTTTGTTACCGTGAGTAAATAGCTCATAATAGTATACGTCCTCTTGCATGCCGTGCTCTCAATATATTGCAGCCTGAATTCACCGTAGCAATTTTACGTCTTCTTGTAAATAAAATGAAGGCCTCAGAATAATCCACATATTCCCACAAAATATGCTCACATACATCCAAGAAAGCTACTATGTACACGTAATAAAACCCAGTGGCATCATTTGACGTGTCTATACACATTTTTATAGATCGGTAATATAGTAAACGGTATATCACTTGACGTCCTGTACTGGTGTCGTAAATATGTTTTATCTGTCTTCATATGTATTCCACACCTTTCTTAAGTAATTTTATTTTATTCAAATAATGTTCCAAAAACAATAGTTTTTTTTCATTTGTATATTATACCAAAATCTAATGTTATACATATCATATTACTAAATTAAAATTCTATATTCTCAACATTAAGAGCTGACAAGTCTTCATACATATGTATATCAAATTATAAAAAAGCAAGTGAGTAAATAACAAACGAAAGCATTTGTTATTATTGTGTCAAATCTAAATCTAGGAAAAAACCTCAATATTTTGGAAAACTGCATTAAAGTTACTTTAATCTAATATTCTTGGAAGTGTTTATCATTTGTAAATAAATTACACCGATTACTACGATTTAAGAGCCAGTCATCAGGCTGCATTTGAGGGCATGAAGAATCGCAAATTCCAAGCTTTGGTCTCCTTAGTGAGACAAATATATAGTCTAAAATGATTATTCAGCTTATATTCATAGAAGATAAAATAAACTTATTTGACACTTTTTACACACGTAAAAGTATGGCTTAATTTCGGAGGGAAAATCCCCGTTAATAAATTTGAAAGATAGTAAGTACTAAAAACTAAGAGACCATTTCTGACCTTTCTTTATAGCAACGGGCCCACCCAAAACTAATAGAGTATTCCAAATAAAGAGATAAAATATATCTCACTCTTGTCTGGGTGTTCTGGGTATTATAAGAGAATGTATGTTTTACCAGCCGGGTCGGGAAAGCTATTTGATATAAAGAGATATTTAAAGGTAATAATCAGTTGCAAAAAAACAGCACGATTCTCAACGGATTATAATCCAGTGGTTGACACTAACCGAATGCCAATTTAATGGTTTCATCAATTTGCACTGCGTAGCTATAATCTCCTAACACTTACTTTTCGTTCACTGAATTTATAAAACAGCAATTGAAACTATATTAAACTAAATAAAACAATTTGTAATTCTAAAAGATACATAAATTTAAACTTAAATTTCACTTCGATCCCTTAAATTGAATGTGTAAGCTGTCAATTCATCCCAGATAATTGATGACATTGTTGTTTAGGCGAGCGTTTCTGGTACTGATCATATCCGATTGTATTATTATAATTTTACAAGCAAACTTATCATTTTTACATTTTTTTAACTATGTCCGCTCCCAACATGGAGCATATGGACTCCTCACGGAGTTTATTTCAACATATGTTTTTCTACGAAAACTGCTTGTTACTCAGTCGCTCAACCTCTCTTTTTCGAAGAGAGTAGGGATGGAAAGGATACGAGGACTAGGACAGGACTATTGATTAGCTAATCGCTGTCACTATGCGTCGCTCTTTTTTTTTGGGATCGGAAAGGTGGGAAGCACAAACACCCATGCATTTGAACAGACTTATCGACTGAAAAAATTTACAAATTATTATTTTATCAAACTATGCTGGTATTTTATGTTACTTCCAATTAAAGAGTCTAGTAAGTCAGATATAGCTTATTATTTCAGTTGGTCCGTTTTTGATAAAATATCACTATCAAAGAAAGTATTCATTGCATGCGTATCAAAATTAAGCTACTAAAGAACTAAATAAACGTTTCTTGTTTGTCTTGTGATGTTTCTTAAAGAAAGACATGTTACTATTTGTTGCATTGTGCGTGAAACACATTTAAGTTATTTTTAATTTAATTTTATATTCAGTTTTGTAAATTTGAAACATTGGGCTGCCGAAGTCATACACCACCATTAATTTTACTTACATATAACCATTTTTCATTTCTAATGACTCCATTTCTCTCAAAATCTCAAGCTTGATACTTATCCATCGATAAATATTGTCATGTGACGTTTCGCCGTTCGTCTTGAAAACACAAATCTGCTCAATTCGTCGAAATGTGCCATATATCTTTGCCCAATAGACTGGAAATACTGCGTTTCGATAATAGGATCACTATCCATTTTGCTCGCTGTTCTCAGCGACTCGGGAATAAATTACATTTTATACGTTGCGTCGTAAACATTTCTTTGCATCACGTATCGCTCGTCAATTCTAAGACACCTGCTACTAAAACAACGTCTAAACTATAAAAGTAGTAACCCAAAGCAATCCACTATGTAGTTTCCTCTTCTTATTCAATGAATTGGCATTCCGCAGATGTCATGTATCAATCAAAAATATATCACAAACGCACACTTTTATTTGATTTACATTATGAAGTTAAAATACTTTCGAACATTACATCTAGATATTGTATTTCTTATAGATAACTAGTATTGCTACCCGGCGTCGCTCGGACTAAGCGACCAATAATTATTTAATGTTGTATCATTCGACATAATTATATCACAAAATCTAACATCCAAAATAGAGTTAAAATAAAATCACAAACCTTATTAAAATGTCCAAATTCAAGGAAAAAATCTAATTTGCTGTCAATTAAATGTCAAATAATACCTTCACGTAAATAATAAACATTATTATTAATAATAAAAGCCGGGAAAGTTCAGTAGAAGACTAATTTATTACATTTTGACTAAATGTCTTCGCCGATAAAAATTCAAACATATTTTCTTTCATATTCGTTTTTATGGCAACTTAATGACCAACAATGCAAAAGGGAATTACAGACCCACAGACATACATACGCCGCCTCGGTTTTATATATAAGATTTATTATTTTCCAATTGTTTTAAAATGGAAAATGAAGTCTAGTACACAATACAAATGATAGCTCTGTATTATCAAAATGTGAAAATGTTTCAATATTTTTTCAATGCCCAGCTTATAAACGATAATATTACAAATAAAAACATATTATACTGAACTTAATTCAAAAAAAAACTTTCTATCCAGTTTCGAATACATCCTCGTTCCTATTTTTGCATAAGGGATATATTTACATTCCAAAGAATACTGTACAAAAAAAACCGTGTAAAAAAATAAAACGTTCCCATACAAAAATGGTAGATAGTTTCCATTACTAACAATTCACTCAAAATCGAATTGGTTTATTATTTATACATATAATTATTTTTGAAAGTAATAAATTTACATAGTTTTCAATTTATATTAAATTTATCATAGAGAAATATATTCATGAAGTGTCTTTACTTGATAATAATCGTATCCATTTACTGCTATTTTTCAGTAAGTAATATGTAAATAGTTTTTTACAATAAAAAATCAGTGTAAAAAGTTAATCAGTAACTTTTAAAGAACCGTGCGAAAAGAGGATCGGGTAAACTCTAAATAGCTTCCCGTCATATAGAATAGGCTGTTAATTATTTTTACATCCATTATGCTTTGGGTGTCATTTTACCCCTCTGTTTAAGTTTCAGATTCATTTTGTATTACAATAATTCGATCTCGAATATATTTTTTTGATTATCTTTTAATACATATTGTTAAATTATCCTTACTTGCGTACAGAATCAAAACTCTTCTAAACTGTACAGTTAACTAAATGGAATGGTTTGACGCCAAGTTGTCTTCAAGACTTCTTTATTTTTTCTCACTTATTTGTCGAAAATATATAGCCTCTGTGCGTTGCTTTAATCTTACAGTATACCGTGTTGAGCCTAGTCATTTTACTTCATTACGGAGAAGGCGCTTTTATACTTTGTATTCATACATTCGTTACCCTGCTAAATACAAATGATAACTTATTCTTTATTAACCGAAAGCACTCCTTATTTACAACACAGCTACCATATAAAATAACGAATTCTTTTTTAATCTACAAATATGACTTTTTCGAGATACTTATTGTATTTATTGTTTACGCCAGAAGTAGCCAAACCTGTTTTGTTTTAAGATGATTACAACCTTTTTAAATGCAATCAAATCCGAAAATGGCAACTTTTTTAAAATTCAATAGAGATTCAAAACAAAGTTGATTTCACGTTCACCGTATTTTATCTAGTCGCTCAATCTACACTTTTCAAAACAAGTAACTATTTAAGGTGGTATTCAACACATTGGCTACGACGTAAATCAAAACACATACAAAACGACGCGTATTCGGCGTTCCCGTAGCCAATGTGATAATGTAGCTAGTTCAAGCTCATTTGTATAACTCGTGGACAAATACAAAATATGATCTTTTATTTTCGATGGGTCTAGAAAAAGACTAGTATTAAGTTTATCCCGGGCTTACATGATCGGATGGGTGAGAGGTGATTAAAACATTGATAACTATGAACAAAAATCGATTAATTGATAGAAAAATCCATTTTTTGCATCCTCCGTTAGGGAATTAGGAGCCATGGAAATCGCAGCTAAATAAGATTAACACCCACTGACCGACCAATCGACTTTTGAATAGTTTATGCTCCAAAAATATTAGTTTTCTACCCAAAGACAAATTTGTATAGCTTTAATTGTATGATGGATTGCGATCATCCTGTTGATACCTTCATATTTGCGATATATGTTTATAATATTAGTACCCACGTCAAGGATTCTTGAAAAAATAACCGTTTTCAATTCAGTTCAGAAAATGATTGATTTATTGATTTTTCTTCCAGCATAAGCTCAATTTGTTAACTAAAAAACTTGGTTTTATTTGATATCGTCATAGACTTGTGTTAATTTTTATCCAAGTATGGTAGTCAAAATCTGTGGAGAAAAAAAAATAAGTGTCTTATTTCTGGGGTGACCAGATTGGGTAAATACGAATACTGGATATTTTTAAAAGACTTCTGTTTTGATCATATTAACTTTGAAAAAAAATATTTTCAGTTTGATAAATTATTAATAATTCTCTTTGATGAATTTTATCCACGCGTAGAATGCACACAACCTCACTTAATTACTGTAATAATACTCGCATATTTAGTCTAAATGCACTGAATATATCGATAAATATATGACCGAAATTAATTCATATGAAGCAAATGTAATTGTTTTTAAAAGGCAAAAGCCCAATTTAAAATGTGAAATTTGAGTTAGTGAATGGAATGCATCGTTGAAATATAAAATCGTGTATGAAGCTGACACAATTCACTTAAAGGTGGTATGTATAAAAAGGCATGGTCCTAAATGGACATGCAATATGATACAATGATTAATTGCCTTATAACATCTTGATTAAAGTTTAAATAAATAATCCAAGTCTGAGTTATCAAAATTAAAGTGGGTGGTTCTTTGTTAAATGAATCTGTTTCTAAGTTCAAACTATTAAAAATCAAATGAATATCTATCTTATCCAAAGTGAAATTTCATGATAATTATATTCCTTTTTTAAATATAGATAAATGTTTACGGAAAACAACTAAAAACTTACAAACAACTTGCAATTTAGAAAAATGATACAAATGAATATGTGCCATAAATACAGACGTGTGGCCATCCTACTTATATACCTATAATATGAAACGTTGAATATCGAATGATTGTCCTTCAGTACATTTATGTACAATGTGAAATCAGATGAGTGAATAAATTAATGTTTTCCAGTTTTTTGTTGCTTAAGTATTTTATGCTTTATCACAATCATCCAATAACAAATAGGTATGTTTATTTTATAATTCGTTATTTATGTTGCCCTCATAATGGGAGGGCTTAATTCCGTCAGACAAACAAATTAAGCCACATAATAGACTTGGTTAGGCGACTATCATACAATTTTACGAAAATACTTTGCAATCGCACGTCACAAAAAATGGTTTGCCTAATATTTTAAATCTTAAGATTTAATCACTTTTTTTCAGATTGGGCTTTATGAGCATATTTGCTATACACCGAGATAATTTTATTATAATAAAAAAAAAACTACAATATTATCAAAAGCAATTTCGCTAAGCTAGTTTTTTTTTATATACGCTGGAAATGATCATTCACCGAGCAAAACCGGTACATATCAGTAATTGTATTATAAATAATAATTGCCGTGCTTTATTCTATTTTTATATTTAATCGAGT
Organism: Himalopsyche kuldschensis; assembly: GCA_028554975.1. Lineage (NCBI taxonomy): Eukaryota > Metazoa > Arthropoda > Insecta > Trichoptera > Rhyacophilidae > Himalopsyche > Himalopsyche kuldschensis. The sequence continues at coordinate 4,923,438 of JAHFWI010000001.1, read as the reverse complement.
TTTTGTCGTTTTTCAATGCATCAATGAGATCTATTATATAGAAAATTAACCTAATTAATAACATCAATCAGTGATCGCCTACAAAATATTTATCTATACAGCTTTTTAAAATACACTATTGTTGAAATTATCTAGCCAACAAAGCCGGTCGCAAGACATTCTTCTTTATAATCATAAATTGATATGATATTTTTAGTTCATAGTTTTTTTAATTGGTGACTCAAAGTAGTCTCTCGTATACACAGAATGGAAGGCCATGTGAACGTCGATATAATATTTTCTAAATTATATTGACTAGCAATTGCCATGCGTCTGGCATATAAAAAAAAACAATATTCACTAGGTACGTCAGATAATTTTACCATGTGCGTTAAGCTATACGTATTTTGTAGTACGAATTTGGCGCGTAAGTTGAGTGGGTCTCAAGTACGATAATAGAATTAGTGATGGTGTTTCATTTGTGTATTCGATACTTATCTAACCGTCGATCGTTTAGTTATCTTGTCATTATAAAGATTGGCTTCTTTTAGTTTTTTAATGAACATATTGAAAAATTAAAAGAAATCTTTTTCGCATTTATTACATAATCCTCAATATTATCTTTATATTCTTTGAAAACTGATGCACGCATTTCACTTGTCTCGCGATGTCCATCAAACTCCAAACGTTAAAGCCATGTAAGCGAGATGTAATCTTTGCTCACAATTATATTTAAACCAGTATTCCAGTCCCAGATAATCAAAAAGTAATTATATAATCTTATTTTTATCTTCAATAATTTCGAAAATATATTTCAATCATGCAATGCAAACCTTTCAAATAAATCTTAATTTACGCTTCGCTTTAAAGATGCCATGAAAATGTCTTTCTCAGTTTAATTCAGGGATCTGGAGCGGCCACTTTTTTAGTTACTCCGCTCGAGCACCTAAATACTTGCTTCAGCTCCGCTCCGTGCTCCGAATAGTTTTAATAGGAGGCATATTATTTATTTATATATGTTAAGAAAAAATCATTATTAATAGCAAATTACTTACGATTTTACAATCTCAGTAATAATGTTGTTGATGCCCATCTTTAAAACTGCTCTTGGTTTCCACGTGCGTGTGTTTACATTCAAGTACGTGGGAACATACATGAGAACGTCATTAGAATACCTGCCGTTGCATGTGTTCGAATGAACTCACGAAAGTTAATAAACGTGACTCTTTTTAAAATATGTTTATACTTTGTTCGCATTTTATTCGGTTTTAATTATATCGAAACGCATGACTGGTGTGAAAGATGAAACTGCTTTGACTTGAGCTCAAACTCTTGAGTTTCGCAATCGAGGCAAACTGTATAACAATATTTACATATTAAATATGTTCATGTATAGTTTGTCTTTTGATATAATTGAAGGTGTCAGTTAGTAGGTACACTATGAATGGCTATCTGGAAAAACTAGGTATAATAGGAATGTAAGTTCGAATAGATTATACAGCGGTTGAAATAAACGTAATGAGAATTCACTCGGGTCAAAATGTTAGACACCCATGATCTAAGATTTTTTACGAATATATCATTCATAATAGCTTATTTTTATGACATCGATATATCTTGCGTGCAAAAAATCATAGTTTACGGCACACGATTGCATTAAATATCAATTAATACTACTTATTTTCATCTTTTTCTTGTCTTATTATTTTACAAATACATAAGTATAATGTATAATTTTATCTCACGATTATTTTATATTCATGTAATTATTAATACCTTGTTCAATCGGTTAAAATAATAATTATATTTTTCACTTTTTATGTGTTCACTGTTAAAACTTGGTGGAATGGCATTTTAATAAAACTAGTAACACATTTTTAGTACTTATTCCAAATAAAATTTATTAGATCAAGGCCGGTTTCGCTCATGTGCAAAACCAGACCTGATCCAATAAATTGTGTGCGTAATATGTAGGTACTAAAAATGTGTTATTATTTTAAGCAATTGTATTTTTTTTTTTAAATTTTCTTTGATTGTCTATAATCAATATATAGACACATTATTACTAAACGAAAACAGATATAGTTACCGTTTGCTTTGCAATGACTATGTATATTTTAATTTTAAAATTTCATCTCCAGAACCTTTCTCCTTTAAATATATACACCTAAGATACTGAAGTAATGTATAATATATGTATTATCAAATTCAACTTTCGCCTTCGCGTACTCGTGTTTTTTTGAATACGTACCCGAACAAAGTATAAAAAATATATTTTCCTATGCATTTATATTGTCCTCTTAGCATACCGTGCACAATTCATAAGGAAATTCAAATTGGTCTTTTCAAATATTCAAGCTTCACTTAAATAACTGCTATGGAAGTAAGTTTTTCAATTTATTTTTCAATCGTGTCACTCGGCCATGACTACTACTGCTTCACCATTCCTCGATCAATATCTCCATTACTTCATGAATATTTTATAAACGAATAAATGTGTATTTTGATTTTATATCACGACTCCGTTTACGCGTGGAATTTTATCCGTGATTTTTCACATTTCCACATCCTAAATGCTGTCGTTTTATGTTAAATTTTAACGTTACGAAATTTCATTCCGCGTGATATAGCTAAGCGAGGATAATTTAAACTTACAATATTTTTTCAGAACCTTTAATTATATTTTAAAATAGCTGCAGATTCGTTTAAAATCCTACCGAATTCATCGTCGTATTTATACGGTACCTACAATTTTTACAATTTTTTTTTTGACAAAATTTCATTTCGAATTATTGATTTCTGTTTGGAAAAATGGATGTCTTTGTTGTCTATAACTCTCTCCCACATCCACCATAATTTCCATATCCTGTTTTCACAGCAATCAAAATTTTAGAATATCACAACGATCTTTTCCACATAGTAAAAAAGTGTCTACGATTACAAATGAATCATCTTGACTTTTGGTCTTATGTTCGAGGATGTTGTCATCAGAAAGTTTTCCGATTTAAAATCACTCAATATCATAATATATAACGCAACATTGGTTTTGAATAATTTAATTATAATCTTTGAATAACACCAAATCTTAGCGAAGTAGGCGTGAAATTTGAATAGCATAAATCAAGATCACCACTTACTATTGTAGATGTCTAAGTGGGTATATATTTCAGAAAATTGCCAAAATTGTATACTTGCAGAGCCATTTATTCTACAAACCATCTTCGTGATAATAAGTACACACTTGTTTTACGAGTCTTGATGTAGTCTAAAAACCAGGGCTGTGTAGTCGGTAAAAAAAAGTTTGGCTCCGACTATTAGCATTTACCAAAACCATGACTCCGACTCCGACTCCAACATTGACCAAAAACACGACTCCGACTCCGACTAAAAAGTTTAATATCGTCACTTTTTTTTGTCTAATTTTCCTATTTATGTGTATTCAATTAAAAATCAACCCTACCCATCCGGCCAATAGCCAAATTTGACATATTTTATGCAAAAAAAAAAAACAAACTTTTCAAAATTTCCGACTCCGGCCAAATCGCCACGACGACTCCCGACTCCGGCCGAAAAGCCCCGACTCCACAGCTCTGATAAAAACGTATTAACATTGCATTGTTTATTAAGTAATATCTCAAAAAAACCAGCAAGGATCCTACAGATCGATTAACAAAGCCAACACAATACACGAAGAAAACTGTCTGTATGAACGATAAACTTTTTCTGCCGCATATTCACTATAATTATTGCAGCTTATTGTATGTGACATTCATATTGTACTTCAATTTGCGATCCCATCGATCTATAACAGTGCGACTTCAATATATGTACCTATGTAGTTGACGTTGCTATTACAACATCACAGATGTCACCTTAATTAACGTTGAGTCATGTACACTGGAATATGATTACAAGTTACTACTTATTGCTTGTCATAGTAATAAGTTCATATATTATCAGATGTAGGTGATAAGAGAGGTCCTATAATCAGCTAAGGATCAGGTTTTATTTATTTTGAATATAAAGACGTTTGGTTGAATATATTATGTATGTCAAAACAATTCTTTCAATAATTATTAAGCGAGTATGAATAACATATGTATGCGAATTAATAAATTTGAATATTGTGGTTCGCCACGGTCACGGAAAGGCCATTTAATTTTAAAGAATGTTTTATTATTCGCACACAAAACCCTTTTCATTGTGAAAAGATTTTTGCCTTTCGTTGGAAGGAGTTAAATGTTGCAAAACGAGAAATGGTCAAACTCATAAATTCGCCCGACCGCTCTGAAGACATTTTCAATTCATACTTTGATATAAATAACACAGGATTTGGAATGTAAATTTTTCAAATAACTTCGCAGCTTGACATTCAGTGTGATTACTATCAATTGTTGTTTTATCTTTTGTTGGTTATATTTGGGTTGTTTTATTAATGATACGAAAATAGTGAGAATATTGAAATGTTTCTGTATCCTTATATTCCGAGTAGACAAACAATTTTTTAAAATAGACTACAACTTTATTTGTGTAATTTGTTCATATTCAGTAGGCTCATTATTAAACAACTAAAAATTGCTTGTGGGGTTGCTTGAAATCTACAGAGTCATACTTTCACAATTAGATAAAATCCAACTGATGTCTTCCCATACGTAATCGCACTGTAAGGTACAGCCATTCGAGATTTAATCAATTATTCTGACGGATAGGCTATTTTTTTAGTATTTCTGGCACACGTACATATTACATATTAATAAATGGATCGACAAATCACCATGATTTGTAACAGTTATAAATGAGTCAATTTAGTGGTTTAACTTGGCAGGTAAAAAATTAACAGTTTTGAGTAAAAAAAAAATGAAAATTTGAGCTTTTGGGCTAAAGCATCTAACCTTGCCATTGTAAGTTACAAGGGTAAATATGATGTATGGATTTATGTCGACACAAAAAAGATAGGGATTGGCAGACAGGAAAAAACCAGTTTAAAAATCTGCACTTATAATACTTATCGATCAAGTATTTAATTTCCAAGAATCTCATTTTGCATTTACACTAACACTATTCTTACGCTTACACAAAAGTCAACAGTTTTAACGAACTAGTACCAATTGGTGTTTCTACTCACTTCATTATTTTATTCGTAAGCTCCTTTGGTCCTATTGCGTATACATATTTACGGTTCAGGAATGACAAAGGTTTTTGGCAGTGCTTTTAAGGGGCTCCATTTTACGAGGACCGCGACGTATGATGATTGGGGCAGGCAGGCAGTCCGCATACAATGCTTGTTAGTTGTTGTTATTTTGAATTCGCGGACCAAACTGAGCACGAAATGCATCCGCCCGTCTAGACGATGCGAAATGCGGATAATTCGTCTTCGATTGCCGTTATTCCGGTCGATGACTTTCCTTACAATTCATTATCCCATTTCAAGTGGAAAGGTGCACTTCACATGTAAAATTGATTGATGCAGTGAATTTCGTTCAAAAATAATTCGCAGCTATTGTTTAAATTCGCGATGAATCAACATGAATTATGAGTTTTTATTCTCTATTTAGAAATTTCCCGATTTACCCAACCGGATACCTCGCAAATCATCTTTTGATATAATGTTTAATAATTACTGAATTTTCACCAGCTTTCAAATACAGTGAAACCCCGATTCTACGGTTTTCAAACGACCGTATAAAACAAACGATTAATGCGGGAAACAATGAATGCGAGAAAGTTTTAAATATTAACTAAATGCCGGGACTATATAAAATGAACGCACCACGCGGGAAAACGTATAATGCAAGAACGTAAGTTCGGGGTTCCACTGTAACGATATTAACATGTCTCAACCAAATAAAACAAAATGCACCAACTGTCTGAATTAAGTGTAATCATGCGAAGGTTTTAGGCATTTTTGAATCATTGTTACGTAAAATTGAAATTGAATATTATGCATTCATGAGAAAAAACATTTCATTTCAGAATTGTATGGCATGTGCCGCATGTACCAGCTGGTTTTACACATTAACATGTTTAGTTATTTAAAAAAAAAGACGAAATAGTCTAATATTTTTTGGTGAATTTACTCTCAAAATATCAATTTCCGAGTAAAAAATTGCAAGCCAGCAAATACACGAATCTCAGAAAATTATAAAAGACTTTAGTATAGGTCCAATGAATATAAAAACAAATTAGTTTGATCATACGGTTTTATTTCTCTGAATATAAAATTGTAAACCAATGAAACACGTATTTTAAATAAAACGCCCTCCCTGCCCACCTACCAGAGATATCTATTGGCAAATCAGATTTAAGTGTTGATTAGGTAAATATATTCTTTTACAAAGCCAAGCCACAAACAAAAAAAACTATGTCTATTTGATAAAGCGTTATTATAAAGATTATGCACAGTATGTCAAATTCTTATTGATCAACTTTAAAGTGTTCACTGTGAATACTTGGCGGAAAATGACCGTCCAAAACTCCGACCAAAATAGTTCATTTTTGTCACGATTTTCCTTACTATTAATATTTATCTGTATTCATATAATATATCAACCGACCAATCCGACCGATAGCCAAATTTGACATCTTATATGCAAAAATAAAAAGATCAAACTTTTCCAAATTTCCGACTCCGGCCAAAACGCCACGACGACTCCGACTCCGGCCAAAAAACCCTGACTCCACGACTCCAACTCCACAGCCCTGATAAAAACAAACAAATAATTTATGTCAGTCTTGCTTAGCTTTTGTACAAATAACGCTGTATTTTTTTATTTCTTATCAGACGATTATGCTCGGGATGAACGAAACCGTCCTGATTGAGTCCTGATCTCAAGAAATCCAATGTCGATATTACTTTTATAAAAAAAATATTGTACGAATTGTCCCTGTTTCAGAGTCCGCAGGCTCCCACTTGTTGCGTGCCTCTTAAAATCTCAGCGTGATACTCGGTCCACTAAGTTGGGCTTACCGCCAAATCAGTTAACTGCTCGCTGCTAAGCGCATAATCAATTATGATCCTTTCGTTATGATGCCGTGTGTTGGATTCGTTGACGTCGTCCTTTTTTCATAAATTAAAATCGTTACCTTAAATGGACGCTATACAAACAAACCCACGCCGAATAAGGGCGTTGCTGAATCATTTATTAAATCATCATTAAAATAATAATACACCATACACCTGGCTTTCCAGATCACGCCATCTCTCATACGTAAAGCAAAAAAAATATTTGTCCAGGAAAAAGAATAACACGTATTTTTATTCGTCTTGATTATCGGGTGCTTAAATTGTCGATAGTCTTTTGGATTGCAGTTGTATTGTTTTGCATAACTTTTGATACACCAAGCTATTATCGAAAGCACTTGCAATATCATTAGCAATTCTGTTGCAGATATGTAGTTTTTTGGATTCGGCGGTTACTTTGTGGAAACATTTTTTTTATATGACATTAAAATTAATCACTTTGTTTTCCACTTGTAGTTTTACCATGTGTGTCAAGTTTTTAATTTTATTCAGACTAATTTTAAAAAACGCATCTCTCAACAAAACAACAAAGCAGCAGGGTGGGTTGGGTGTCTATCAATTCCATGCCGATAGTTGAGCCCGATGGATGGCCTAAAGCAAACTACGTGTGGTCTAGTATCTATTCCATAGGCTGCTAACCATTTTCGGTTAGCAACCTCTTTTTATAAAAGCCATGTGATCCGCGACCCCAATGCTATTAAAAGGACTTTTTGTAAGTTTATTAAAAACAAAACGAAAATGCATTATAATGATTATTATTTTAGTTGACTGTATAAGTTGGCAACCCGTCGTGACACATAGGTTGGGAACCCGTGCTCTAATCAATCAATTCCCACATTTAAGTTTAAAATATATCGATCTTGATCCAAATGATCCCGACTTATAATTATTTTAGAAAATTATAATCAAAAACACTTAAAATAAACAGCTTCTGAGAAAACTTAGTTTCTCAAAAATCGTTAAATTTAGGTTCACTTCGTGTAATCAGAAACCGCTTTAGGTCATAATTGTTTATGTTACATAATGACCGTGTGTTTTTTTTATATAAATAACGAAACATCTGTATACTTACGTCACTTTGAACAGATGTCATTCATTCGAATCTGTTTATTTGTAGTATTAATATATTATTTTTTGAACATTTGTTATTGCTTGTACATTAAAAAGGAGAGTAGAAGTAAGTTTTTTGGCAATTCTTATGTTACTGTATTATCCATGTTTATCAAATTAAAATAACAGCTTTAGAATTATCGAACTTTCCATTTCATAATTATACGTTATAAAAGTATTATTATATTATTATTTTAGTAGGTATTCCGTCATATTGAAACTAGTAATAATTTTTATATTTCAGGTGATAATAATCAATCATAATGAGGTGTCATCACACACATTTTACATTTTTTCATACGTGGACTAATTGAAAAAACTACAAATTATCAATTAAAGCGTTATTTATATTATATTCACAATCTTTATTTATAAGTATGTATCTATTTATATCAGTCGCTCTACATAAGCACTCCTTGAATTGTGTACACATTATCATATGTATATGGTGGTGTATTAAGCATTGCACCTTTCGCGTATTGCAAAACTGTTTGAATTATGTACATACGAAGTGTCAACAGATATGGTCGTTATCGGCCACATGTGGACATTTTTCAATCGAATATGTCAAGTATTTAATTATATTTTATAAATATTACGCGAACAATCCAATACGCTGATATTTTCTAGCTCGTCTAAGTTTTAGTTGCCAAGCTGAACCTAAGAATATTTATGTATCTTTCTCCTATCCTCGCTGCTAAAAATAATGGGTATCATAATTTACCTAAGATCACTTTACATTCAAAGTCATCTACTTTGCTATCTTTTCTCCTAGAAGGGAAAGCCTGCAATGCCAATCGAAAAACATAACCCTGCACTCGTATCTGCGGGTTGCTCAGATCTGCCGAAGAATTAAAAAATGCATATCGTTCAGATACATAAAAGCTTTTCAGTGCCTGATTCCTTCAATCGATGTCAACATGAGTGCTAATTTTCACTAAAGAAAACTGATATTTAATTCTTAAATCACTAATGTTTGCCGGTTAGTTACGGCAGTTTAAATAGATTTCAATTATCTTTTGTCATTCAATAAAGTCATCCTCAAGTTGTAATAACGCATTGAAACTGCAGTAAAACTTTAATAAATTCTCTGGATAAGCATCAAAAGTCACATAAAATGATCAATATAACACGAATACGTTCAACTCGTGATTTTCTTTGCCATGTCAAACCGAACGACTAGCGATTTGGTTTTCCATTAAGACGTCAAATAAAGAACCGGCAAATTGAAAGATTCACCTATTCAATAAAAATGTAATTTAAAATAAATAAAATTATCACACAGTATATTATATCTCTATCGTATTCACAAGTAAATAATTAATAAGGTGCGGCCGGCATTGCTTTTTTGCAATATTTGCGATGCACCTTTGCGTCTGATTTCGATTAATCCGTTAACTTTTTGATTTGTTATCTTTATATGCCTGAGTGAATGTGTATATAGTATTTTGCAATTATTTCCACGATTACGGCTCACTTATGTTTATATATGCAGAATTTTTTTTTTATTTAAAACAATTTAAAATTATTTTGCATCGATCAGATGAAAGTGTGAGCTTCGTTTAAATTTTTCTAAAAATACATTTATAAATAATCATTTCAAAACTATTTATAACTTTTATTTATTTCCGTGAAATTATTGCAATTTCAAGTTTATGTTTCCTGTTTATTTGTAACGATTTAGACATAAAAACACATATTTATTATATTATTTATATATAAAATGACATATTTTTTTATAAAATTAAAATATTTTCGTGTACCAGCTTCACAAATTTTAAGTATTATAAAATGAGGACTGATCAATTTGCGAGGGAACAACCTTTGAGCGATACAAAATACTTGATTTTATATATTTTTAGAATCTTTTCAACTTTTGTCTCAACCGTGTTTGTACTCAGTATATTTACAAATCTACTATATGAAATTTATTGGTAGTGTAAACACTGTACCAATAATGTAAATAAACGGTAGTAAAATTGATTAATTTTTACATATTTAGATGAATGCTTGACGAACACTGCAACCCCGATTTATCGTTTAAATAGAACGATATATGCGAAAAACAATTACAGCGAGATCAGTAGATCAGATCCACTGTACTGGAACAGTAACCTTTGCTTAATTGATAGTATCGATATCGTTTCGTATGTGTAATTGAGTTCTAGTCGATGTCCCTTTATGTTGCAATATGGCTACATATCAAATTTTAAGAAGAGCAATATCGTGGCCCTAATATCCCCCAACCTGCCCCCTCGATTCGCAGCTCCGCCGCGTAATTGGCAACTCTCCACACCACTCGACCACCACGCCGACCGTTTATCAGTCGTGTTTGGTCGCCCGACGCAAGTAGTCGCTCTACGTACCGGTACAAACTTCGTGCCAGTTTCATAACATAAAATTTCTCGCGCGCGAAATCTCCGCTCGTCGTTCTCCAATTTACAAAAAGTAAATATTTCCGCGTTTTTCTCTTTCTTACGCTAAGAATTTGCAATGCTGCCATCTCACCAATACGTTTATTCGCCGGCTATATTTCTAATATAACCTTTTTTCGTGTACTTTCATATTTACACATACGTTTGTTTTTTTAGATCGGTGTCAGTATTTGTATTTTCTATTTTTTTAAAAACATTGTTCTTAAATAATTTTGTGGGTCAAAAACATATTGAAACGCCACACTTCAAATGGGCATATACAACGAATTCATATTTTACGTTCATATTTATCTGAAATATATCATTTTATCGGGTCCGTACCGCAGTAGTCAACGTTGCTGGCTTCCGTGGTGGACCTCACAGGTTCGAGTTACAGTACGAGCCACATTTTTTCAGTTATTTTCATGGTTGTTTGTGTTACCAAAAAAATTGTTTGAAAAAATTGTACACTCATCCGATCCGTAAAGCGGGTCGTAGTGAGAGTGACTTGCTAACCACTATTCTTATCCTCGCCTTATCCTTCCTATCCATGACTCTCATCAAACTAATGAAAAGTGGCAAATTGGGAGTGGAAATGGATCAAAAGACAATAGCATTCACTGTTTGGGCGAATCAGTGTATTTTCAAGAGATTGATTTAATCTGAGAATTAAGTGAAATTTTTAATTCGTGTACAGAAGTAAAAATAGTGCATATGAAGTATTGTGGCATTAGTAATAAAGGCAGTAACACATCAATATTTCAATTTATGTGAGAAACGTTGAAATCTTACCAAACACACAATTAAAAGCGCCTTCCATTGTTTGTAAGAAAAATTAGGGATGACATTAAATTTATTTGTTTTGAATTGATTTAGTATTTCGTTCAAACGCATCCAACTCGTAAAGTATCTCATCCAGGTCGCTTAAGGCAGTATTCTGGTCTAGGATTTTGGAGATTTTTTTTTTTTGCATATTATCAAAGTTCAAACCTTTAAGAATATGCCCTTTCAAGGACTTTTCGAAATTCCGAGTATTTTCAGAGATACAGCTACTTTAGTGACGTAGTATCTAACGGGTCTGGGCGGAGCGAAGCTTCGCCCAAAACTTTAAACACGTTTATCTCGAAACTACTTTTTTCAAAATAGTTGCCATGATATCTCAAGTTTTATTGAATAGATTTACATGAAATTTGGTGTGAATCTTCTTAATACATCCAGTTATAGCGCATATCAATATTATAAAAAAAATCAATTTTTACTATTTTAAAAATATTCGGAAGTCTCAAAAACAGGAAAAAAACGATTTTTTTTTTCAAACCTCGGCCATTTTGCGAAAAATAAATATTTTTACATTTCTCTGATATGCGCGAAAATGACATCTTTACCAATTAAGGATATATTTTTTAATTATATTTTAGATGACTGTAACTTTTTAGGTTATTAGTTTTTCTGTTTGAATATTTTTTTGTATATTATTAAAATATTAATAAATATCTGGTAAAAAAATGGACGGTAAAATTACTTTTTTTTCTATAGCACTTCCAAGCACCTAAAATTTCAGCCTCTAGACCAGAATACTGCCTTAAACGCTGCATATATGTGGGGTTTAATGTCAAATATATCAATTTTTCAGTATAGTTTCTTATTCAAAATATTTTTGCTAAGTGTTTCTGTAAGTGGTTTGACATTTATGGTCTAGTACAGTGGTGATTTGACGTTATAATAGACAATTCTTACACTAATAAATCTCAACATGTGAACATAGTCATTTCTTGGTGCAAAGTATGATGCAACATTGTTTTGACATAATAATTAGCTGTCCTTATATTTCATTGATTTTCAATCGAATCACAAAAGGATTTCTAGCATAAAGAGAAAGAGTTAGAGAAACTATTTTCTGATTCTTATATCCCATAGACAATTCTATCACAGAGCGTCGGTAGTAAAAAGATACACTTTTTTTTAGAAAATTTCGACGGAGCATTTGTGAAAAAACCGGGCCATCGTCATATTATTTGTCACTCGGCTAGTGCTATTTTTTGTTTGGTTTATATCAGGACAATAATTTCCAGTTTCACTTACACGAATCTTGAATTATTAAAAAATTAGCATCGTTAAAAGCGACTTTTTAATATATTCTCTCAAGTACTTGTACAATTTGCACTCTGTTTTGGAGATATGGCAGTGGTCGGTGGTTCGCGTCGGTTCTATGTGTACTTGAGCGTGTTTATAACAGCTCTGTTGACTGAGAGAAGACCTCTTTGTCGTTGGTCTTGAACCGACTGGGAATTCATGAGGATATCGAGCGGTCACCCATCCTAATTTGATTGGCGTCGTGAATCGCATTACTTCTGTGATTGACGTTCGCCTTTGGTAACATTTCATTGCGCTGAGTAGTGAGTAGCGGTCCGACACGTTTTTATTAGCAATTTTCTTATATTTCGAAGCTGTTTACTTCTTTGTCGGCAATATAGTTTTTTCAGTATTAAATTCTAGCCATCTTCTCACCGCTCGGATTTTTGATTCATAAATACACTGAATATTTGTTTACTCGTTATGTTTAATATCAATGATTTTCCTACATTTGATAATTTCTTTTGACAGCTTTGTTTATGCTTGTTTTTTTTATAGTACTACCTGCGTTTTTTGTATGAAAAGTTAAATAATTCTGTTAAAAAACTTCATAAATTAATTGTTTTATCTGAGTCTTAAATAAGCCTGATTGTCACCCCTGCATCTATTATGTCATAACTTTAAGATGATTCATTCATAAAAAAAAAAAAAAAAATATATGCTATTTATTGCAAAAATATAAATACAATATTACTAGCTTATCGCTGATTACTAGCAAAAATTAATTCCCAATAAAAAAATCTCTAATCGATATTTAATAGTTTAATAGTATGTAAGGATTGTTGAACACGGTGAAAAATTTTATCAATTTATTTTAGTTTTAATAAATTTCTACTCACCAGTTCTGACGAGGGCTTAAGCCGAAATACCGATCAACTACATACTTACATATCTTATAATTTTCGTTGAACTAAAATAGATTGCTATTTTTTCACTGTGATATAATGGTGATCTACCTAGTAAATGTTAATCCAATCAATATTAAGATCATATAAATATTACGCCACAGTCGTTTGTTATTTCGGTTCGGTATTGTTGAATTTATATAAATCTTTATCTTTTATAATATTAGTTCCGTAACCAAATCGAAAAAGATGCCGTGATTTATTATATTCTTAGCTTACATTCCCTTTTTTGTATTTTAATGTAATATTTTTTTTAAATATTGCGAAAATATGATTTATTTATGTCAATCCATTACGAAATAGAAAGGACACTATTACTTCCTCACACGTTTCATGCTAATTTCTCCCATACCAATCCGTAATACTTTTACCTTTAACGTCCAAAAATGAGATCTCACGCTTACGAAATTTCCATTAAAATTTTAATAGAATGATGCCACACTCGGTCGGAGAAAGTGATTATTTGTTTCTTCTTAACATAACTTTTTAAATAACGTATTTCGAAAAACGATTATGCTAAATTTGGTAATATCTATAGCTTGGGTGGGAAATAATCTTTTTTTTTCGTGTCAGAAACTGGTTTATGGTATTTACGAACGTTCTTATTTTTATGTTTATTTTATTAATTAAATATTTTGTTATAGCATATTATATATGTCAAAAATATTATTATCACACATATTTTATTTACTTATCTGGTTTATCCATCTTCATAAAAAATATACTTTACGTACCTAAATTTGCGTATAATTGAATTTTTATCAGCCGGGATGTGGTTATCAAATTGCCTACCATTTTTACTTAATTTTTATAAACTGATACTTATGTAGATTCGTTCCATAAAACGTGTTTTATTTTAATAAAAAATATTTGGTTATACCTATTAGCTTTATTGGTATTGAGAATTCCTCTCCACAAATGTGGGAGATGAAACCCTTTTCGACTAGTCTAAGTCTCCCCTCTCACTCGTACTTTACTATGTACATTACTCTTCATTTCTATAACATTCAATACCTTTGCTCAACTTGTTTTACTCTCACTAATCCGAGTTGAGTCTTGTTACATAACACACATTAATTAATTTTCACTTTTATACACAATTTAACTGTGGCAGCTTAGCTAAAAACCTAAACAAAAAAAGATGTCTTATTTGCTCGTAAGTTCATTGGATACCACATAAAACCCAATCGAGAGAATTTTAAGCAATTTTTTATAGACCTATCTATTATGTGTGACGTTGTGTCCACTGTTAAACCTGATTTTAATCTGAAAAATTTGCATATACTTAAATACTTGAACCGAAAATGGTCAATGACTCCAATTCCGTTGCGTTATTTAAACACATCTTTGAATATTTTATGACTACTTAGGCTTCCTTTGGATTTTTATGAGACTGTAAACTTATTCTTATTTTTATACAATAAATGCTCAGTTTAGCATTTAACTATATTGCAAATCTTGTATCTTATAAAATACAAAAAAAACGATTTTATGCATTTTTATTTACTCATATATATATTCTTATCTTAACATTTTATCTTCAAATGCAATAAAAGATAAAATCAATATTCTAACGATTTTGTTTTTAAAGCCGTAAAACAAATATTTCCGATTAATTGTGGTTCAAAAAAGTATAAAAATATATTGCAGACTTACATTAGCCAAATGCTGGAATATTTTTTTAAGTGTGGTTAGTTTATTTTTATAACCCAGTTTTCCTGTCAATGATCAAACAGGAAGATTACTGTATTTATGTGAGAAAAAATACAAGAACAAATGATTCTGGCATCGAGATGTTTCTATAGATAGCTAACTCTAAATAAATAAATTACATTTTTTCGCTCCCCCGTAATGTTTTGCTTTGTGGCGTATACAATTTTAGACGAAATATTTTTGTATTGCTTCGTATTCCTCATTGATTAACAAGATTACTATATCTCTACGTGAGATCGATGAGTTGCTCCGGTATTTTCATATATAAAAATCAACACCAAATGAGTTCATCGGGAAACAAGTTATGTAGTTCATGGAAATCATATTAAGTGAGATGATATTTTTTTCCATTTCAAACCGGTTCCTGGATGATTTAGTGAAGCGATTATATAAATTAATTATATTTATTGACTTTGCTTCACCACATAGCAAGACTACATATTTAAGATCACTATAAAGAATGCAGTTCAATTATTATACAAATTACTTTTTAATTTTGTGGCAATAGTATACATTCGCGACGATCTGTGTTTGGTTATTTATCGGTCACTAGAGGTCATGATTTCAAACAGTCTTGCACTATGAGTTGGAAGTTTATCAACCTAACGTTGATTTGAAAGCAACGAATTTCATATCAGACAATCACATTTCAAACTGTGTCATAGTTCTTTTAAGCACTACATCAATGTGGAACGCATTAAATTAAATAAGTGCCAAGGTTTTAATTTTTACAAACCAACTCTTATGTAATAAATACAATGCAACGTTATTAGAATTTTCGCATTGCTAAAAAAAATGAAAGTATATTTTAACCTTTCATTTACTGTACCAAGAAAAAAAATCAGACCCCGTGATGTGTAGTCAATACGCTTCATACAAAGAAGGTGTATTTATGGTTATTTCTTGCTTATATAATATATTCAGTACATTACCATGTAACCACCATTTTTTCACAAAGCTTAGTGACTACACATCACCTGATCGATTTTTTTTGGGACCGTAAAGAAAGGTTAAATAAAAATAACCCATTATTTTCGAACTATTTCCACATATACATTTATCTTGAATTATCAGGGCCAGTTCCGCTCATCGCGTGGGCTTTATATATATGTATTTCAATAATTTCTACGATTAACTCTAATGAAAACTGTACTAACAAGTTCTTACTTTATTACGGCAATTAATCTGCGATTATTACTAATTTCATAGATAGCGTTAAAGAAATGTATTACATTTTAAACTATTTTTTATAAATATAACATAGCTATAATTTTTACTATTAAAATGTGACTGGTAGTTAGGAATTTTTCTGATTCAGTGCAGTAAGTAATTTTGGTATCTACACAATTTGTATGAACCAATTTTATATTAAAACGATATATGTCCCTTGTTCTGAGTGATTCAGTGTCCTTAAAACTGACGATCCAACGGCTTTCATTTAATACCTATACAAGATCAACATTTTATTACGATAATGCGAATGCGTGATTACGAAACCACCGGTTGACCCGATTACATCCAACTCCGCGTGAAACTGAAAGTTTCGATAAAATTTTATTGATTACGTGCAGTATCAGTAAAATTTTGATCGAAATTTTATCATATTCTTCTTTTCTTTCAGCTTTGTTTTTTCGGTGATAATCCAGAAGAAGGATCGCTAATATTTTTAAGTGGAAAATAAACTGCCTCCATGCTTTGTGATGTTTCTTAAAACAACAGCCATCTACTGCCTGTGAATGAAAGAGATAGCCGAAAATAATGTCCATTGTGAAAATGAAACCTAATGGTACATTTCGATAGCAGATATTTAGGTCCCGATCAATCCAGTGTTTTACCTCGCGTCGGCTGGGAACGATTTCTTTAATGAAAATGTGACAGCAGTTTTTCGTGAAAATTTTGTTTTCGTTCAATTTTACAAACCTTTGTGTTTTGAATAAGTTGTAGTGAATATAATTTGTGGAAATCATACAACACTATTGTGGTAGAATTCCATATGATAATTTATTCTTCTTCTTGATTGTTTGTGTTGCCGAAGTAATTTTCGATACAAAGTCAAATAAAAAATTGTGATCTCGCAAGGTTAACCGTAATACCAGATGAAACCAAACGAATATAATCATAAAATATCGTGACCGTTACTTAAATAACAAGTGAATACGTGTATAAAAACCACGCTAACTACACAAAAAAATAGTTTATTTATAAATTCTTTTTTAAACAGTTAATACTTTATTCAGACAAAACCAACTGAATGATATTTATTCGTGATTGAAAGTGAAACTTGTGAGTAAAGCAAGCCAGGCCTCTTCATTTCAAGTGAACGGTTGCATAACTCTAATAAACTGGAACCTCTATACTCGGAAGCCATGCAGCATCACGGCGGAGGTGCGTGGTACCTGCCGTGGGGGGTGCCATTCCAGAAGATGGTGGCTGTCCCCTTGGGCGGGCAACAGGGAGGAAGGCTACTGCCTCCGCTCTTAGGCGGACTCGGAGCTCTCAGTGGTTTAGGAGCACCCCTCACTTTAGCGGGAGGCTTCCTCACTGCTCATCATTTACCACCACCGACTCATCGTCCTCCGGCGCTCGCTCCGCAGCCGCAACCACAGCAGGCTCTTCATTTAAGGCATACTCCACCGAGAAAGGTAAAAATTCAATTAAATTTACAATTTCACAGGTTCGCTACGCCACTCAAGTACTCAAAAGGCTTTTTTGAATTTTATGACATCTATTCTTTCAAGAGATTAATGTGTATATTCTCGGATCCCTGGTGCAGCGGCCAATGTCCTCTGTGACCTGCAGCATTTTTCAACCCAGATCGATTCTGTTTGAAGGCAAAGGTGTTTGTGTTGTCTTTAAATTACATCCCACCCATTTGATTCTATAAGCGAAATTTCGCAACGAAAATCTATTCGTAACGAGAGCGACTTGCTAACCGCTTGTCATGTCCTAGCCCTTATCCTTTGTATCCCTACTTTCATCAAAGTTAGATTGAGAGACTAACTAACAACCAGAAGAAACGCATGCTTAACATTGGAAGTGAACATGGATTCAAAAAATGAATATCATTTACTAACGTTACAGAGTTTTTGAAAAATTTCTTGGCATTACAGTGCACTTTGATATAAGTAAATAAAAGTGTCAACATAAAAAAAGCACAATAGAAAGACGATGTCATTGTTTAAACATAAAACTATTCAGATATACCTCAGTAAGGGGTGAGATAGTTAGCTAGCAATAAATATCGACTTCTTTGCAGAAAATTACTTCTGTATAAGATATGAGGGCTTTCATAAGTTTTACTATCCATTATTAGTTCGGTTAGTTATTGAATTCTGGCTAGACAGCATTATTTTCCAATAGAAATTTCATGATTCCGAATATTCTATCGTGGATGGCAAATCAGTTAATATATTATTGAGAAATCATCGAAAAAGTAAAATAAGGTAATCAATCGATTTGTGCGTTCGTTGTAATTTATTGATTAATTTGACTGTCCAATCAATACATTGTTCGGCGATGAATTTATTATACGGTTCTCAGTATTAATCTGAGATTAATATCTCGTAATGGTAAATTCATATAGAATAGACAATGACATAAATATGACATGTCGTGACTAAGAAATTAAATATTCAATACATATTGAGACATGTTTACACGTATCACGTCAAAGTTTCAGTAGAATAAAATTTAAAACCATACAAAATTTGCTGGCGTTTAGACTCTATAAAATTCATCGAATATGTTGGCATGTAACGAAGTAAATGGACGCATGAATAACAAACACAAGATCTAAATCATTGAAAATAGATTCAGGTTTGGTAAACATATACAGATTTATTTCGCATGTATTGTTGAAAACCTTTATAAATATTTCAAATATATTTGCCAATAAATGTCTTTGTACCTAATTGCAATGGCAGTAAATCAAATAGTTGCACTCGGATAAACTCGAAACTTTAAACCGGCAAAATGAGTGATATTATTTTTCAATTATGTGGTAAAATTCTTTTGATACTAAAAAATATTATATTTTGAGTGACTATTTTTTTCAACGTTCAATTATCAATTCTACTCTTGTTTTTAAGGTATTCAGACCATGTATCAATGCTTCTCAATGTTTTGTTCTTTGCTTGGTGTCTTGCACTTGTAATAATTTCAATAATGTTACCTGGTAGGTGAAATAATTACTAAATTATTTGACCACAGCTTATTTTTTGAATTTGCTTGTATACCATATAAAAAGTAATTTTTGCTGTCGAATATTATGACGCGTTTTGCATATTTTTTATGTTTGCACTTGTTCGTGCGTCTGAGAGGTGTCTATTTCCATAAAAAAGAAACGTGAACCAGAACGTGAATTTTACTGCCGATCAAGTTAAATTTGTGGTTTATATGTTTCAAGTTTTAGATTGGAGGTTGTGAGGGCATTGCTCCTTTTATTCAATAAATGTTATGCAATTTAGCTGATTCTAACTTTCTTTGTCTTCTCGACACATATCAAAGGCTGTTTTATTGCAAGCTTTTTAAGTACATTAATAAATGTATCCGTTTATTTTATTTGACGGTGTTTAAGTTGGAATACACATTGAAAAATATGGCTTACTAAAATATATAAAAATGTATCTACTGCGGCTTATGATTCCTTGCAAAAAATAATCAAAACATTCAATGCTGATAACGGACAATATTTTCAAAGTACAGATACTTTTAAAAAGATCGATTAAACTTTATTTTTCCTTAAAACATTTGGATCTATCAGACCTAATTAAATAAACCATCCAAATCAAAAAATTCGATCAAACTGTCATTAAATTAAGATTTTCCAAGAACAGTGGTAATAAGTATTTTTGTAACTGAATATATTTGATTTGATTCAGATTGTTTTATTATTGGGATAATCGTTTTGATGTGTCGTATGCGTTCGTGTGTTTGTATTGTACCGTTTAATTTGCATTTCACAGATGATTTATACACATCGATACTAACCAATCATGTATGATTTGCTTTTTAACTAATACCTAATGTCAAAAAATACATGATTTACTGATAAAAGAACAATGTTCAGTAAACGGAATACGCAAATTACATTCTTAATGCGATTATAAATTGATCTCATTTATGTATATATTTAAAGCTGTAAAACTTCCGAGTTTTTTTATAAATAAATTCTCCTTAATCACAACCCAATAATTTTTCATTTACGCTTGAACGGAAATTAAATTATAAATTCAGATGAGTATTGTTTGGGAAAACGGTTCGCAGCATTAAATTTACATTTTACAACTGTCGTACGAAACGCGTCTTATGGACAATACATGTTCTTTAGTATTTGTTACGTTTTGTATTTATGAAACTTCTTGCTAGTTTACATGTAAAAATTCTTGTTCTCGTCTGATCTTTTCCAAGGCTAGCCAAGAATAAACTTATCGTTTCAAAACAATTCAACAACAACGTAATGAGAAGCATCTTATTTTGAGATATCTCGTTACTGTTTTGACATTTAATTAAGTGTATTTCGATGGCTTCCGTTGTATAGTATTAAAATAACAAAAGTTTAAGCTGAATCAACACGGCTGGAGATGTCTTATTTTCATTAAATATTACTTCAAAAAGATACAAAAGTAAGGTGCGCGCTAAAGTTGAAAAAGCTTTTTTGAAAAGATCGGTTGAATATTAGTTTAATTATAAATTGACTTGTATATAACAATGTTGTATATGTAGCGAAAGGGTTGGACGATTTTTATCTGTATGCACGCCGTTCGTTTCAAGCGCAAAAATCGTAGCTGACAGGTGGCACTGCCATCTGGGAATAATATCCAGTTTGCAATATCCAGCCTTAGCAATTATTGAGTCGTTATATATGGCACTATCGTAAATATTTCAGTTCTTACCAAACGTATCAAGTTGGTAACATGACTTAATTTTATTTCGAAAATATAACCAAAACTTCAAAAATAATTAATATTCATGAACTTTTTTTGTACCTTTATTTTGTAATAAAAAATATCGTTTTTATCAAATTAACGTATGCTTTAATAACATATAATTATTACATATCCGTGATTTTTTTTTTGCTTTAAGCTTTCAGCCAATGAATGAGTTCTTAAACATTTTTCCTCCTCAGATATATTATGTGTGATACACTTCTATTTTTAAATAACGACTTTGCACAAAATAAATAAAAATCAAACACAATTTTCGTATAAAGAATCACAAATACTTATAACGCAATATTTTTTTATTTTAATCAGGGCCGGTTTCGTGGGTCGAGTGCGTATGTGCGTGAACGAATCCTTACAATAATTAATTATTAAAAATCATCGTGGAAGTGTTTTTCAATGTTTAATTAGTTTCTGTCAATAATACGTAAAATTTAGCCTTGCTGAAATGTTGTGTTCCGGCTACTGCACTCTGCTTAATATTTATAGACGTAATAACGGTTGGGTTTTTGATCTATTTTAACGCGATTATGATTGCTTTATTTATTCCAGACCGCAGATATTGAACGATAAATTCCGCCATTGTTTATTTACACAAATGGATAATATGTAAACATCCTTGGAGTGAATATTCATTCATTCATTTCCATCGAAACGATTGCAATCAAACAAGCGTGCGATATGAAATCTCAACTTTTACAGTAGTAGTCCGTCACTTATTGGCAAAAAATAATATAAAATACATGGCATTACAGCAAGCGCCAATGCGCCATGTATTTGACAAATTACATAACATTACACATTTTAACATATTGTGTAATTATATTTATAAGAAAAAAAAATTAAACAAAGCATCAAATTCACTGCCGAAGATGTCCACGTCAACAGGCAGCGCATTTATGAGTATTGTCATATTTGCTCGATAAAAAATATTTCACATGAAGTGAGATACAAGTTTCCAGTGAATATGAAAAGCAGTGCTTCATTAAACAATAATAACAATTTCCCACCCTTCCGATCCCAAAAAACGTCATCGTATCTTTTGAATCCTTTCTCTTTTCGAAAAAGACAGATAGAACAACTGAACAACATGCAGCTCGCGTAGAAAACACATGCTGAGATAAACTCCGCGAATTGTGCATATGCTACAAGTTAGGAGCGGACATGTTTCATTAAAAAATCTCTCTTAAATAGTGAAAGAATATATCTGTAGGTAATGTCCATACAAGTTTTATACAGTCTGCTGCAGCCCACGAACAATTGGAGAGAAAAATTAATGCGGCCCATTTATTAACCGCTTCAGTACCGTAGGGCCGTTTCGTACGGATAACGCGAGTACCGTAAGGCCATAAATATTCAAAAATCTATAAATAATCTTCCAGAACGAATTCTTATGATCTTATACAATATTTTTCTTTTTATAGCTCGTGACATACACAATCTTCGGAACAAAAATGGTCTTTTTCCTATGAGTCGATTTTATTGAAAAAGGCATCACTATTGTACTGTTTCTTATTTAATGCAAAATTCTGAATAAAAATCAGGGTCGCAGATGTCTTTCAAATCTCCGAATCATCCCGACCGCCGGTATCAAGTGTTTTTTTTTCAGAAACGCAAAAGTAGTCCTATCTCCTTCATTGAATAGAAGAGAAGGATATCTTCGGTTGCCGACATTTATTTTTTATTAATTGAATCTTGCGATTCCGACGCCTATCCGAAGAGTTTCGCAAATACACGGGCGTTGCTTCGTGCAAACTTAATTTATAATTCAAACGAACGATTCTCAAGTAGCTACATATTTTATTGGGCTAATTTTATTTACTTGTGATAATGATCCTCGGCATAAATTCGTACATCGGCGCCGGTACGCATTTCTCGAATCGAACACTCTGCCGATCATCTGAAGGTTGCTATTTATTTTTTGGCTTTGAATATCCAGCGATGTCTCTAAATTAATATTCGTATTAGAAACAGTATTCTAAGAATTTTGCTTCGAGTAAAACATTGAAGAGGTGAACCAAATTTTCTTCAGACTCATTTCAATTACTTTTGCTTCATGATTTTCTACTTTTGATTGTCACGTGTTTTGTCGTATCATCTTATAAATGATGATATCGGTAGATCTTTGCTGAAAATACATGAATTCAAATTACATTAATTTAGTATTCTACAATTCAAAAATTGGACCAATACCGGTTTCATTGACTTTAAAAAACTCACTCGTTCAACTAAACCGACCCCAGTCTTTGTATGTATAGTCGTTTCTTGCACACTACATATATCCGATGTGATTTTTTGACAACAATTATTTATTCAAACCATTAGATTCATATTTTTGTCTTCATTTGTTTTTATGAGATTATTTCATTTTGTTTCCTAAATATACTGATTTACAATAAATCCTATGTGCCTTCATTTATTATTGGGCATCACAAAATTATCCTATGTAACAAGGACAACACACGGCATAATATATTTTTTCCGAACACGGTATTGACTTTATCTAATTAATGACTTATTCTAATTTAACAGCCTTTTTTTAATGACAATTTTATATTAATTCAACTTTTCTTTTATAAATAATGTTTTGAATGTAACTCTTTAATAAATAAAACTAAAATTCTCTCGAATTTTTAAAACCGTTTTTATTCATATTGTCCCCTAATCTCGACACTATATTTGTCGATTCATTACTTCAAAAGAATTTTATAACTTGGAAAAAGATTTTTTTTATGGACTGAATATTCTAATACAATATTGTTCAACGATTGCATTCGCTCTGTGAAGATTCGTTCATCATTATATATAGCTATTCTTACACATACAGAACTGCTAATATTTTACAACTTCAAACGCTCATGGATGTGTTTTGGTTTGTATTGTTTCTATTTCAGTATTGGCTTGTAAATAATTGTTTTATAACAATATCCTGTGGCAGTATTCTATTCCATTTGAAAATTCGAAGAAATCGTGATACGAAGTTATTAACACCACGTTTAACGTATCGAAACACTTACGTTTAACCGCGTTTTATCTGGCCATCACTAAGTAGCAGCCAATGTTGAAAAGATAACGACTTCCAAATCAGGTTTTTGTTCTAATTGATGCATTAGATACACCAATTCAAATATTATATATTCCACATTACTAATCACCAGAATAATATTTGTAAGACACGAACGTTGTCAAACATGAGATATACTGAAATCGTGCGGTGTGGATGTCCGTCACTACTTCAATGTTTATCTCCCAGGCTTTTTGCAGCGACATTTTCATCGGTGCCTTTAATATATTCAGCACTTTATATACCCACTTAAAGTTGTAAAACAAATCGATTCTCTCACAAACAGCTTTCAAAACATGTTCACTATCAATTGTTTCCCCTAATAATTATGTGTAATTTTTCTTAGATTCTTATTATGCTATTCTTCCAAAGAATAAGTGCTGAAATAAAATCAAATATGATATACTATTTGAAGATGTATCTGTTAAAATGAAAGATGATCAAATATATATAATCAACATGGTAAATGAAATAGCCATAGATGATGATAAATTAATGTCCAATTCTAAAACTTGCCTGAATGAAAACATAGCTGTATTTATTTATTATTTCAATTGCAGTGAAATAGCACAACACCACTGTATTACTATAAAACCAGTTCACTTTATGTCAACAGCATTTAGGTTAAACATGTTATTTTTTTATTTATTTTTGTTAGAAAGTGGAGGTCGTAGTATTTGATAATTAATCTCGCCATTTTCGCAGATCACTCTTTGTTACTTAATAAAAAATAAATGTTAAAATCCGGTCAGTGCTTAGACATTTTGTTTCAATTTTATTCAAGGGCGTACTCACCGATTTTTTTTCTGTGCATCTTGTAAACCAATCACAGCGCACGCCTCGTTTTTGAAATTATACACCTTGCAAATGCCTTAACCATCAATCATCCGAGTACCGCGTAATATAATATAACTACTAAGGATCCATCCATCCACTCAATTATTTTTTAGTTTTACCTTTGATTTTGGAAATTTTTTGACCACTCACCATGAGTGAGCACATTTTTATGAATACAATTATTATTTTATGACTGTAATGCATTACGGCCTTTCTACTACAAAACATGATCGATATACAATTTTAAATTAAAAAAATATATATTAGAAGCTTCATTTATCATTCGCAATAGCTTTAAATGAAAAACATTACGAGTAGTTTTCAATCAAAATTGTACCATGTTTTCCAGAAAATGACTATTAAAGTTCATTACCCATTGCAAATCATATTATGAATTTTTTTACCGAAGCTTAAATTCGAATCATTTTGTAATAAATATAATGAATTTTTAACACAATTATTGAATATATGTACATTCAATAATGTCTTATACTAGTGTATCTATAATATCGTTCACAATTAGTTTTTGTTGAATGATTATATTAAAAAGATATGCGATAAAACATGTAACGTATTGTGTTTGATCTTTTTGTTTGTTAGGTTTTTCATCACGAATTGACATTTAAGATTAAAGTATTACTAAAAACTAGTTACCGATGAGAACAAACGGTTGCATACTTTCTTAAACAATAGCCATACAATGTACGTTATTCTTCGTGATTTTGCAAATGGTCCTGCCACGCTTTTAAGCTTACACGCCAATAATTTTGTTTAGAGTTTAGACCCATTTAACAATTGGCATAATTTATTCTGTTTCATCCAGAATAATAAAGGTGAATCATTTTATTGATTATTTATATATTTTATGCGATATTTATTTCTGCTACCCTTATATGTACATATAGTAATTTAAACTCCATTTGTGCAAATTTATTCACCTATACGTTAATAGTAAAACAGAATTTTCAAGCTCAGGACCAGTTTCGCTCATCGCGAGCACTATCGACTAAAAAATATTTTATCAAGTAATAAAAAATGTGAGCCTTTCCACCAAAAACTGACGGGTAACACCTTAAAATTTAATCATAATTAATTTTGAAATCAAAATGATAGTCAACAGAAATATACGAAAGTCTCTAATTGTGTTGTTACAAAGATATTCTATTTTCCCATTATTATCGTGATAAAATGAATCATTGCGAATATTACCGTTAAATGTGGGCTTTATCATTCTGAATTCCTTTTCATGTACGCTATAATTGTCAATTAGTAATGAATACTGAATGAGAAATCTGTACTCGTCACTATTATCAAAAAAAATCCACATGCTACTGACTGACGCAATTAAAATTTCGACTAATATCAAATTTCAATGAACCAATCAAGCTTGATTGATTTCTATCGGCATTTTGAATATTTTGGGCATGTAAATCTTCTTCGCAATTATTTTGGTTCTATCGAAAAAAACCTCTGCTGTATTATTACTGACTTATTTATATCAATTTTTATCGACACAGACTCTTTCATGAGAACATTTCATCTATAAAACACTTTAATTATGCAATGTTGAACACGAAAGCGGATAACGTTGGTTGCTTCAGTAAATATATATTTAATTATTGTTCATCTTTTCGCTAAAATCAGGTCATTTCTATCAAACCCGTATACTGGTAAAAACCATTACTTTCACTTACAATAATCTCTTCGGCAAAAAGATGCATTAAATATTAAAATAAATCTTACGTAATAATTCTGATGCCTTTTTATCACGTGCATTATGTTTCTTTAAATGTCAATGGTCCATAAGTATACATTCACTTCTTAAGAATTAAACTATTTTAATTTAACATTTGAAAACACTTACTCAAATATCTTGAATCTCTTACATAGAAACTATTAATTACATGTCTTTAAATATCAAATGAACTCATTATTGATGGCGCTTTTAATCAAATTACTTTCAATCACATAATCGGTTTTCATTTTTCTTAAATTCGAAGTATTTTAATCATCAAATTACCATGATGTGATATGATTTAAACACATAAAATATGTGAAACATTCATTCAATTCTTGAATTTATGGAGTTAATTTTTTTGGTAATCAAGATTCACCTTATGGCAAATAATCCTATGTATACTTAACACTATATTTGTTATCATACAACTCGAGTTATTGTAAAAAAAAAACGAAGAAATTATAGAATATCTGTCGTATTTGAATACGCTAATTTTTAAATGTATTTTTATAATATGCAAATTGACGTAGGCTGTGATTTTTAAGCCAAATGGAAATGATGAATGACATTCCACACGAGCAGAGGAGCGCATTAGCATACAACTATGACAAATATAGCATTTGTTCCGTTATAAAATATTTCGTCTTCTAAAAAAAAAAAATTATACAATATGTTGGCCCGTTTATTTTTTATGATTTAACGCATCGCTTGATCTGACCTATATAGTTATAAGCATTGATTTGACATTCTTTCAATGAAATGATATTTTTTATTCTCATCACTACTACATTTTTATTCAATCAACATTACCAGTTTTTCAGGTAATGAAAAAAGGTTGAATCCAACAAATTGCAATTAGCAATATGAATTATCTTTCTGCCAGCTTTTACGTAAGGAAAAAATATTTTTAATTCGATATTTAAAAAATATCTTGACAATTAAAGAACGCAGAACTGTTGATTCAACATTTTGTATTATACAATTCTTTTTGCAAAATGAACTCGGCGGGCTATTTTTAAGCTGCCTTCTTTCATCAAGAACAGAATTAATTATATATGTAGTTATCTTAGTAACAATAAATATGTCAATAAAAATACATACATGTCTTGGAACCTGGCTGATAATGAGTTGAATGAACCGGGTCTGGTTTTTGCTAAAAACTTTTAAATGAAATGTACAAAAAACATAGTTGTTTCAATAAATGTATATTATTTCAATGTTTATGAATGAATTATTAGTTCTGAAACAACAACCAATCCGCCCATATATATTATGATGTGAACTGTTACGCTCGTTAACCAGTTTCTTGACCCAGCGCAATACATATAAAACCACTGTCGTTTTTTTCTTGCTCACTACTTAATGTCGCATGCGGTATGAAATGAAAAATTAATTTTCTCACAATAATTGCCCATGCATTGGACAGTTAAAGACGATTCTACAACACAGTATGAAAAACAAGTGGCAAAATACTGTTTGCAATTGGTTTGTTGCGTGTTGGCTTTTTCCATTGTGAAATAAAATTATTATGTCGCTAAAAAAATCGCGTGGTGCTTTGTGGTTTTCATTGCGTGAAAACAGTAATTGGAAGAAAACTCAGGTTGTACAGCCGGTGTTTTATAACATCCGTCCCATTTTAACTAGGTCTTCTTCTCTTGGGCAGTCCCCATTATTTATGGCTACATCAACCTGCATGATAAATTTTAAATTTCTTAAATACATAATATTGTCATCGAATTATTATCGTTGGCAACTTTTGTAAATACGTGCGTATGTTGCGTAAACATGTTGTTAATACGTTGTTTTTTTGTAATTCCCGGTCCATGTGAATAACGAGAGCTTAAGCAAGTTAAAATTTTGCAAGGACTGCATTTTAGGCAATCGTTCAACTTTTTTCTTTTTAGAGTGCAACATAATATGTTGAAACCGATTTATTAAGTGCTATACAGAATAGTACTGGCCTTTCTTATACTTATACTTGTTTTAAAAACTGAAAGGCAATTTAAAACAGGATATGATTGATTATAATTTCTCCACAATTTGCTAGTACATATAGTTTTTGGATATTTTCAACATTTTCCTTTTTTTACATAACTTTTAAGTCAAGAGGAAAAACTTTTATATAATTAATATCAGATGTCGCCTTTTATCTTCAGTTCAGATATTTAAATAACTCACATTTTCACAAAACTACATACAAAAGAATACTTATTTTTAAAATAAATAAAGTACTCTTTAAAGTACTTTTTTTTATAAAATATTCATTTTCAACTGAATCAGTCTCTTAGTTTTCACCAAAATTTATTTTAATATAGCACTACAAATCGTATTGCTTTCCCATAAAAAGCTGGTAACATATAGAATTAAATTGAACATTTGTGATGTTACATGTTGGAAAGAATTCTTTGTAACTGTTTTTATTTACTATGTGAGCGAAGCTTACCACATTTTGTTAACCTTTAAATGAGTGAGTAAATTTATACTGAATTTAATTCAACATTATCTTGCTTTATTACTAATTACACTTTGCGATAGTTAGTCCGAAGATGCCTCTAAAAGAGGCGGAACACATGTCACTAGTTATCGTAGAAATTTTTAATTTTATATTGAATTTAATTCATTCTATTGTTTGAACCAAAAGTGCGTCCAAACTCCTTTAAAGGTTAATATATATTATAATATTTATATGCCTGCAGTTTTCTCAACGTGAACATCTATGTATATAAAATTGATAATCCATTTATTTGTATGCCATGTGTAAGAAAATTTTGATTCAGTATACAATTACTTTGTTCAGTAACAAATCAAACTTAATCGACAGTCATGAAATCGTTTTAGAATGCCCGAAGTTAATGATTGTATATTTTTGCACGCTCATCTGTCTAATTTCGATTCAGATAAATCATCAATAATATGCCTCGAGGTGGAATTTTATGCTAGCCATCTCAATTTATCTAAGCGATACCCCCAAACCGGTATCATTACAACGTGTATTATTCGTCTGTAACATGACTTTGTTATGTGCACATATTATAATTATCGATTATCAACTGGTCTCAATCAAGAGTGACGGCCGAAAATACTTACACCGTTGAGGTCGTACAAAAACATACCGAGTTCATGTTGCGCGTCTTATGACTACCTTTTTTTACGAATTTACAACATGTGTATACTTTGGCATACAATAAAATCTCGAAATTACTCTTTTTGATCACGTTAAAAGAAACAATGTATTCTTAAAATAAATATTGTGTTAAATTAATACAATTTTTATTTTACTTGAAATCATTTCTGTTTGCAATGCCTGCACGTTTTTGACACAGTTTTTGTTAGAGAAAATGAATTTATACATTTTGCCAGACGATATAGCTTATTAAAGGTTCATTTGGTGTATAAAAAAAACTCAAACACGACTTCTTCAACTATTTTTTGCCAAGATATATACGATATGGTCATATAAAAACATTCTAAAAGTTTTCACTAAATTAAATTCGTAATAATGCTTTTCAAATCGTTTTCAAAGATCGACAAGTCATTTTTTAGATTGTCTTAATATAATTAACGTAGGATCATGATTTGCAGGTATTTTTTCGAAAGTTATACCCGTAAGTATATTATAACGAAATTAACAATTGTAGTCATTGAAATAAAGCACCATATATTGCTCACATCAACTTGATGGAAGGCATCATTCGGCGATCAATTAAGTTAAAAGTTTCACCAAATCTTACTATATATGTATAAATTTTATCCTCGATACAATGGTTAAATGATTGATTTGGTCGCCGTGATTGGATGCTTAATCGAAATAATTTGTATTAACAAATTTGACATCGGACATTTATTTTTAGTTACTTAAAATTTGTAATGAAAAGGTATGAAGCTGGCCGTCGATTGTGCATAAATAAATAACTAGTTGTACTTTACAGCCTTCAAGTCTTACTCTGAAAAAGCAAGATTGATCGATTTTACTAGTTACATTCAAAAAAAAAATTATTTGGCTTCACAAGGAGTTGGAATTCTTATACTACTGGCATATATATATATTACATTGACCAATTGAATAAAAACCTAAATTTCATTTAATTTTAACATACTGGAGAGAATCAATTCATTATTTAATGAATATGTTATTTTAATATTTTCATTTTAAGCGATAAATCATTTGTGGCATTTGACTGGTGCACAAAATATAACTCCGGATACAAATGTGCACCTGTATATTAATATACGTGTATGTATTTTTGTGATTTTCACACGATGCATAATAATTATTGGCTAGTACTTTTACAGTTGTATCAATCACTGAGAAAAATATTTTTATTTGGTAAAAACATACTGTTAACTCGCATGTTTATTGTTCATGCATTTATTGATTGATAAAAAATGGTTATAAAAGATAATAAAAAATACCACTTTTTTTTACACATGTAAATTATCTATATCATCCTTCTGTAATAATAATATTAAAAGATTTTTAGTATTTATTCCATATAAAATTTATTGGATCAAAATCGGGTTCACTCATGGTGATCATTGTCAACTTATGTCAACTCAGACAATGCTTGCCATTTGCTAAACCGGTAGTGATCCAATAAATTGTATGTGGAATAAGTACTAAAAATGTTTTATTATTTTTACTATAATGCCATTCCACCATTGTAAGTATTGACAGTGAACACCTTGAAAGTGGTCATCCTTTCGTAGTGTATTATCTATTGTACCTACCGTCATAGCATACTCGTTAATTACATTGAATTTTGGTGAATATTATGTATTTAGTTTACATGCATGATGTGAATAATCGTCTTACATGATTTGTACACAGCCACTTGGCGAACACAATACAGGCTGATAGTTGCGCTCGACGTACGACTCGAGTGTTTTACTCTCAGGTTTACAAAGGCTTCTACTTGCCTGCTGGTCTTGGCTTAAATTCAACAGTCAACAAACAGAAAGCGAGAGTTGTTCGAAAAAGCTGCTCAATCAACGTCCGCTCACTACTAAAACGTTTCAAGAAAAAACACATAACCCTTCCATATACAGCGTTTGACTTTGTTGACATTGAATTAAAATTTTAATGTTTTTTCTTTGTCAGTGTTTGAATTTACATATTAACATTTTCTTTTATGAAAAAAAACACCTTATAATAATTGGCTTTATATTTTGTTTTTATATTTTCTTAAATAAATACAATTCACACATTCGATGAATTCTGTGGTACTTTCCAAATTAACGCAACTCAACAGTTAAATATTTAAAATGTTAACGTCGCTAAAAGTATAATTGTTTGTTTGTTTGTATCCCCACCTCCTTCCTGTGACCTGTAAAAAGGAAAAATTCAACCTCCATTTTATAATTTATCATGTCAGAATATTATAACACTTTGAAAAAATAACAATTTATTTTAGTTCCACAGAAATTATTTTATATATTGTTAATAGCTATTTCTTTTGTAGACAGGGTACACAATACATCTTCTTTTCTCTTCTACCATCCTAATTTTATATGGTAATAGTAAATTAATATGACACATTAATTTTATGTATTTCTTGAAGTTAGAGCTAATCTGGGCTTAGAATATTAGTATCACTCTGACAATATTACTTAAGCAACCTCTGCGATAATTAGTCTGATGATGCATCGGAAAGAGGCGAAACATGTGTTACTTATAATCACACAATACGTGCTATAATTAAGTTATTTTAAATTGTGTATATAAATGCAATTCAAATTATTTATAACCGCTATTAAACTGACTGGAAAACGTAGTTTGCGCCGTGTGTCAGTACTTTGAAAAACATCCTCAGTTTAAATTAAGCGTAAAAGTTATCTACATTGTATGTATTGATTTTATTTTAACGATACATTTACTTTGTAAATGCTACTCAATGAAGCAAAATACGTGTCCAATTAAAACAAGATGAGTAACGTATTTATTATAATCGTGAACGATGCAATAAAAGTTTCCAAACGACCGATACAACGTTTTATTATTTGATTACTACTTCTTCATTTACCCAGATATAATAACTTTGACTTGAGCAATTAGATCTTTATAACGTACCACAATCTACAAACATTAAGATTCTAACGATTTTTATAGTTATTGGTTCATTTTTATCTAATGCTGTGCGGAGTTCTTTACTGTTGCTTATTTTTTGGCCAACAAATACATATCAAGCTGTTAATGGCCATCGCTTAATAAACTGATCCGTTCTTATTTCAAAACAGATAGTCACTATTCGCTATACTCGACTGGTCCGTGGTGCAGTTGTTAACGTCGTTGGCTACCTTGTCGGACCGCCCGTGTTCTATTCCCGATACGAGCTGAATTTTTCAGTTTTGTTAAAAATCCTTCCCACTTTTCCGATCCCGAAGAGTGACGCACAGTGGCATTGATTAGCTAACCACTAGTCCTGTCCTAGTGCTCGTATCCTTTCCACCCCTTCTCTCTTCGAAAAAGAGAGGTTGAGCAACTGAGCAAAAAGCAGTTCTCTTAGAAAAAACATATGTTTAGATAAACTCCGTGAGGAGTGCATATGCTCCAAGTTGGAAGCAGTCATGGTAAAAATGACATTAAACGCTACATAATTGTTAACAACTTTTTCTGTTGTAAATGATAAGTTAACATTGTGTTAGAGGCACATCGGACTAACTCTTCACTGCCCGTATTTCTTACACAATACTTAGAGCTTGGTAAATGTAGCCTCCTTCTTGTCGTGGACCGTACTCGAAAGTCAAAATGCGTGCGTAATAATCTCGCATAGCTTAGGCAACGTATCCCTACAAGGAAAACATTGAGACGAGTAGTCGACATTCTTAGGCTTCCATGTAACTTGACTAAAAATAGCACATGTCGGATAACATTTATGTCAATCTAAAGTTTTTTCAAATTTAATTATAACTCTCTTCCAGTATTCATTTTCAACATTGCCAACGAATAAACTAACTATCTTTTGAAGCTTGGACCTCTCAACGAAGTAAATGTATCTCACAACTGAGTTCCGTCTATCTGAAAAACATTTAAAAAACCGTCAAATCAGAATATTTATTATTTGAAATTAAAAGGGCAGTGTCAGAGTTTAGTATTAAAGTTTTAGTTAGTTAGTTTAAGTTTTTAGTATTAGTATTATTTATTAAAATATATCCTAAATAGAACAGGTTGCTCGCCACTGTTAACATTATTTTTAATGACAGGTTTATCCCTTTCCTAATTGATTGCATCTCATTAGTTATTTTTTTGCTATTGCTAACTTTATTACTACTATAATTATTTATGTGCTTTGCTTTGCTTTGATCATATAACCCTCCTTGCTTCTCGTAAAAAGGAAAAATCCCAAACTACATTTTTTTATTTTATCATTTTAAAATATTAGAATCAACTTGCTTTATTACTTAAGCAAACTTTGCGATAGTAAGTCCGAAGATGTATCTGAATGAGGCGAAACACGTGTCACAATTAGCAACACAATACATGGAAGTTATTTTAAAATTTATATTTAATAGTTTGATTCAAAATAGTTTTTTCTGCAAAAGTAAGACAGGTTTAAAAATTTTGACAGGTGGTCTGCCACTTGGTACTAGGCGATTGCAATAAAACAATAAGTAACATATACCATCGAATTAAAAAGCCATCTTCTTCGATGCGTTTGAAAAAAAAATTTTAGAATGGAAATGAAAGTTTTGAAAATCATCCCACGTTATACATTTCGTTTGATTCGGTTTTGTAATAAAATCTATACCGCGTAGCATTCTCATTTAACTCTTCGATATTTTTTTCGAGCGCCGATAAATAAATCATAAAAGTGAAGCAATATTTTTGGAAGACACCGTGCTCTGATTCAAAATAAATTCGAGCTTGATACTGCAGTCTACGTCTGTTGAGTTATCTTTGATAATTACGCATAATTAATTGCAAACTCCACTATGTATTTTGAAGCATTAATGTTTCTTTTATTGATTTCAAATTAATGTATCTCCGATGTGTTAATCAATTTTCCCAGGTATTAGAAACATATTATTATCTTGTCAAAATATTTTATATCATTGATCCACCTTTAAAGTGCTCACTCTCAATACTTATGACTCAACTCAGTTGATACAGTCGAAACCGGTCCTGATCTTAATAAATCTAATGTGGAAAGAGACCAAAAAAAACTATTTTTTCTAGTTTCTATTTTTTTTTTATTTTATCATTGCCAAAAATTGTTCCAATTTTTTTTTAACCATGTCCGCTTCCAACTATGAGCATATGGAGCTTATCGCAACAATTTTTCTCTACGAAAACTGCTTGTTACTCAGTTGCTCAACCTCTATTTTTCGAAGAGAGTAGGGATGAAAAGGATATAAGGACTAGGAAAGGAATAGTGGTTAGCTAATCGCTGTCACTATGTGTCGCTCTTTTGGGATTGAAAAGGTGGGAAGGGATTTTTAAGAACACAAACACCCATTGCCTCTGAACAGAATTGATTTATCGACTGAATAAAACTGTTCGTACCGTGGATCGAACCCGGGTAGTCCGACACGGTAACCAACGACGTTAACCACTGCACCACGGACCGGACAAATTCTGATATTGTATTATAAGTATGACGAATGAATGACTGACGAATACTCGTTCTCTCTCTTATTCTGATTATCATTCCTAGAATATTCATGCACTTTTAGCCACGTGAACTATGAGCTGTACCAATTTCACTTTGTAAGTTTTTTTACGTATCTTTACGTTCTTAGCTGACTAGAACAACTGAATGTTAAAGTAAACCATTGAGCTCAACGATTATTATTCATTATTAGTTTTGTTGTTAAGCAAGCATGTGTGTTAACCTAAACAAAAACATTTCACGGCGATTACAGTTCGTATGAGTTTTCTCTTTGAAATATTAATATTGAAAGAGAAAGCCATTTCATCATATACATATTATACATATGACGCTTGATTCTTTCTCAAAATTAAGCATTCAATTATTAACGTCGTGAACATAAATTAACGTTTGAAGAATCTTGTGTCATCCGCGTCAGTAAGAAAATACAAATGGACATTGCAGAGTATTCATAGATTGTGTTACTATTGTCTATAACAAATGTTTTTAAATTATTTATTCAAAATAATACAAAGTCTGAGCAATTTCGTTTTCGAAAAGACCTACTTCATCTTGTTTGATGATTATGCTTTTGTTTCAGAATTTTCATTATGCCCTCTAATTCATTTGAAGTGCAAATTATTTATTCAGGACTCTCTAATTATTATCTATCTTGGTTGTCTATGTTCGTCTAGATATTACGCTGTACAACTTCGAAGTCGTATTTTACTTTTTTTATTTGAATAACTTTATCACAAATACCTAGATTGTGCAGTATGTTTAGTTGAGCGTCACGCCCACCCTCTAGGCCGTCTAGGGGTACATTCATTCTACTGTTAAGCTCTATATGCATGTCAAAACAATCTACAAAATTAAATACTGCAGTAATCAATTATCTCAAGATGAATAGGCGTAATTTACAATGAACTCTTTAAAAAATTCCTTTCTTCAATCACTGAATTTCCGAAATGTTTCAAAGCCAACTTAAAATCTCAAAGTATAATTGCTTTATTGCAGAAGATTACCCAAGTCCTGGGGGCTTACAGCTGTTTATTTTATTTTAATTACATCACAATGACATCTTACATCCGGCGCCTTTACACTCACGTAACATATTAATTGGTTGCCTTATTAGTAATTTAACTAAGAATTATTTGACACCGCAATGCCACTGAAATTATTCATGCGAAATGGCAACTTAATTCCGTGGATACAGATTCTTGGTGACAGTGAATTAATTAATTAAGCATGCGCTTATTACGATGCCAATTTGGTTTTTAAGAGAAAGCTTTGTGCGTGGATCTATTAGGAAAGATTACAATTATGAATATCATTATGAAATATTATAATGTAATAAAGACATATAGTATATCGCGGTGCTTCTGAGATATCATTTCCGAGCCTAAAAACATGTTTTGTGAACGATCATTATTAATAAAAAAAATCGTCTAGGCATCAAAATATAATTTCGAAATAAAGTCTGTAAATTGATAGATGTTTTTAGTACGTATGAATTATTCGTTTTATATTTAGGATTATTATGGCACATTAATAATTGTGTCGTCTGGCATTCATATATGAGATTTTTTTGTATATTTCGTGACCACGACATGAGTCCAAAATTATATATATTATAGCAGCCGTGTAAGTGGTTTGTCTCTACGAGCTTTGTCTGATATGTGAGAGTTTGTTGAGCGACTGAGTTTCAACAGATTATCTTACCACATAAAAACTTACCTTAAACATAAAAAAAAATATGTTGATATGCCCATTGAACATGGGTTGAATACGAATTGTTTCATAATATAAACACTTCTCAAATATACATATGATGAAACCGGAAATTACGAATATAACGGTTTTCTAAAGCTTAAAAGTTTTTCAAAACCCACCTCCATATATTTTTACAGATCAAAGTTTGTTTAGTCTATTGCCAATACTTAGAGAAACATTGTGTGGAATATTACACCTGTCTCGACATTGTTTCTCATAGAATGCGAGAATCGGAAATCCGTGAGGTTTTACAAAATAGTTTCTTTGGTTTCTTAGCTAAAATAACCAAATAGCAATATACCTCTTATAAACAACAACCCTTCTTCATTTTCCATTTCACGTACGTTCGAGTCTTCAGCGCAGATAAATGACTCCGATTTGAAAGACATTCATAATTTTAACTGTTATGATAATACCTAAAATGTGGCTACATTTCAACTGATAATATACACTCACAGAGGTGTGCGATGTTTGGCAAACCGAGCATTATATTTATACGAAGTATCAACCGGAATTATTTCGTAATGAATGGCTCTAAAAACAAGCAAAGATATTATTCCAGAGGCGTTGACAAACGCGTGGAAATAAAATCGCGTTAATGCCAATTGTTTTCTAAAATGAAGACATAAATTAAATGGCTGAATGCTCCGCGAATCTGTTGAAGCATTAAATTTTATTATTTCGCTAAATTAAAATTCAATGCCATAACCTAGTTGTAGTTTTAATTAGAAAAGTTTTCATTAAAACTTAACCATGATATTTTCTTGAAGAATTTGACTTCGCAATCAAATCATTCTTGTAAATTTATATTTTGTAAAATAAGCTGAAATAATTATTTGTGCAGGATATGTTGTGAATTTGAGGTCCCGTTTTTCTTTGCACTGTAGTCTTTGGGACGTATTCCTAAAAAATAGGATTAGGTGTATATTGCTTTCCCAATTTTCCATTGCCTTTCATGAATTATTGTTTATTATCTGTGTTGATTTAAGCTTTTCTAGTCAATACAATATAACTTTTAAGACGTACACTTTCAAGTTTTGATCTCATCGTTAACAGTTTCCTAATCTTTATAGTCAATAGAATATACCTTTTAAAAAGTACACTGTCAATTCTCGATCTCATCGTAAAAAGTGTCTTATCTTTAAAAAATATATGTAGAAGTAGTGTAGAAATTTGTTCAATTTATTTTAAAAACAACTATGCGATATCATCAGATTACGGCAACGTGTTAATTCGTCGCACTGTACATTGTTTTTCGACGTGCATTATAAAACATTGGATGTATCCGTGTGAGCAAGAGGAAAATTCAATTTTACCATGCAAAACAGTTGATTAACCAAGGAAGGTGTAAGTGGGTATTAACCCTTCCGTTTGGTTGGCCTATAGATGACCTAAATAGTTGTAAGGGACGCGCAGAAGAATACCTTCCGTCGAAATTGAATTGGCTTTTGCCCACATGCTAGTGCTTTCTATTCAAATTTAAATTATTTCTTCCTGTAACTGACTTCAAACCACTCGTGCATATTTTTGGTTATATTACAC
This sequence comes from Himalopsyche kuldschensis, assembly GCA_028554975.1. Taxonomy (NCBI): domain Eukaryota; kingdom Metazoa; phylum Arthropoda; class Insecta; order Trichoptera; family Rhyacophilidae; genus Himalopsyche; species Himalopsyche kuldschensis. The sequence goes on along the minus strand of JAHFWI010000001.1, from coordinate 4,884,682 downwards.
TCGATCTATTTGGTATGCCAGCTCAAGTGGAAATAAAATCCAAACAACGTAGAATGTTAAACAAGACTATTTATAAATATTAAATTAAAATTTGCATACATAACTAAACACGTTTAAACTTCGTAGTATTTTCTCATTACAGGTAATTGGAATATTAAATTTAAATTTAACCCACAGTTAAGGGCTTGGCTTTAGCGTGTACTGCAGGATATCTCAGTAGATCACATCGACTGGATTTCGATGTCCAGGTAGACTGCTGATGAATACCAATACCTACACTCCATTCAATTGTATCAAGAGCTCGATTTAGTATGTTCAATAATTGCCAATATATTAGACAAACGCTTGTTAATTTCCAATAGATTTCTCATAAACGATCGTGTTGAAAATTACCTATTATATTAAGCCCATTGTAACTAAAACAATATAAAGTTAAGACTGTTTTATTGAAATATTTTCTTACGCCATTGTTACCAAATAAATTATTATTTTACATCGATAGAAACTTAAACTACAAAGGTTTCAATTCAATTCGATCTCTAAATCTTTGAAGATTGTTTTAATTATTTTACCTAAAACTCGATCAATACCCCGGTTAATTTAGTGTCAAACTAATATGTTTATTGTTTTTCATAATCCTACATATATTAATCTTACCAGACTGTCTCGCCACCTGTCAGCATTTACTTGATATGCTCACTGAGACCTGTATCCTGTCTCCTGTATTGTTCAATGCGACAAGCAGTTCAATCAAACGTATTATATATAAATTGAAATGTTTCATGATTATATTGAATATTTAAAATGTTTTTTTCTTAACCCGCCTTCCATAGATTTTCACAGATTTCTATAGGTCGCACTCACTGTTCACAGTATAATACACGCGTCGACATATATCTAATGGTATTTTCGCTTCATCCATTTGAAGGCAAAACCAATTTCTCTAATACAGAAAGTGTTTCATTATTGCCCCATTCACCGTTGAAAGGAATCCCAGATTCCACAATTGCCATTCGATCAATTAGCCTTTTCATGCGTCGCCGCACGCTTTGAATACTGAAAAGATCATTGCGTATTATCCTTTTTATGGCTATGCAAACAGAAATGTTTTCACGTTGGTATTATTGTTATATAGAAAATATGCTAAATACCGTCTATGGTGACCCCTCCCCCCGGCCCTCTTATTAGTTATTTGGCATGTAATTATGGGACGTGGGGTATAATTTAATTCGATGGATCAAGGCGGTAATTTGGTAATATAATTACATATTATGGTATATTGATGAATGTACCAAACGCGACGTGTCCTATTTATGAGACGGTACTCAAAGATTCTCAACACGTCCTCATATTTAATGGGGTGAACGAAAATAATACATTTTTGAGTATACATTATAAAAATTAAGCATACACCACACCCGCCATTGTACTCCCGAAGACTAAAAAAATATGACTGCGAAAATTATTCCATAAATATGACTTTTTATTATTATTTTAAATACAGAATCACTTTTGATACGATATTATTAGCGGACAGCGTTATATTTTAATATAGAAATTACTAATTTAGTACGACTTTAGTCAGTTGACAATGCTTGAAATGAATCAAACCAGTCCTGATCGTGGTAAAATATGCGGAAGACGCACTAAAAATTGTGTTAAACTGTAGTCGCGCAAGCGTTATTACAATCGAAATATATAATTAGTTACATTAATTTACGCTTCGTGGTAAAATCATAGCATTTTGATAAACTTTTAGTACTGTGAACAGCTTATCATACAAGGAAATATATTACTAAATAATATATACATCAATTTTATAACTCCGGACCTTTTTTACTTCGGTAATTTTAATGCCGAGAAATGGTTTATGTATGTCTGCCTTTTGGGGTTCCATACCAAAGTTAGAAAATTGACTTATTGCACGTATGACCTTCGCCGTCTAACCTTCAGTCATGGATAATGCGCCCATCATATTGGCCGCCATAATACACCGGAGATTGATGGAGCCTTTGAAAATAAGCGATAATCATCGTCATAAATATATTATTTACAACAAAAAAATAAGAATCTAACCAGAATCGCATGTCAGCCGTGCCAAACTTCCCCGTAAATAACTTTACTCTTTAATGTTCTGTTATTAAAAATATCGTTTCAAAAGAAACTTCATTACATTTTAATCATTACTTACGAAATTTCGGGCTGTAAAGTGGAGCAAAGTTGCGACTCCTTCCTCGCCTAAGATGCAAAATATATGAAGCGTGTTCTTTATTACAATTTCACCTTTACAACAAGCCTGCAACTTTTTATTTTACTTGTTTTTTTTCTTTAGTGGTTATATATTTTGTGGCAGGTAAAATTACTCCACTCTTTGGCCATAAGGGAAATCGTTTATAATGTAGTAGGGGTCTTCCCATTTTTTCTTTTGCTTATTAAAACAAAATCGACGTCATAAAATACTGTCGCTTCGTGTAAACGGACTATGAAAATATTAATGGATTCGGTTCAGTCTCATTTTTTTATCTGTTTACTTAGCTCCAAACAATGATGGTAAATTTTAATATGAAGTGTTGAATCTTCTTGATTTTTTTTTACGTTTGTTTGCATTTCGTTAAAATATTAAACAGATTGTTACGTGTACATAATACTTTTTACGCGTTTCGTATTTTTTTGTTATATATATAAATCTAGTATTATCGTTTTATTATTCAAGGCATCTAAAAGCAAACACTGATATGTTCTTGCAATTTTATTAGTTTTTACGATTTTCGTTTTTCTACCGTACTGTATTTCTAATTAAGAACAGTGTGTATATTTTTACTTGTCAATCAACCGTTAACTGCAATAAATTTTATCGTAAATCAATTCGACACGTAATTGCTTAATTTATCGGATTATTGCGTTTTACTAGTTATTTATCTTCACATATTGTGAGGAAAAAATTTCATTCTAATGTGGAATAAATACTGAAAATGGGTTTTTATTATAATGCCATTCCAACATGATTTGACAGTGAACACCTCAAAAGTGAAAAACTTCTTTGTTTGATTTTGAAAAAATTAAGACAATTTTTTTGTTTTGTTTAATTACCTTTAACCTCTGTGAATTCAATTAAATTCTGAGTATGTATTCATATTCTATTGCCTGTAATGCACGTGGACCTGTTTAATTTCAGTATCGTAATGTATCGCAATATAATGCACAAAAAGTTTGACAACTTTTCGGTACGTGATTCTTTGTTCATGCACCGGACACAAACGATTAGATAAAATTTATTAGTATACCGTTTAATTATATAGGCTTTATTAATTATGTATCATTGCTTACCCGTCAACAAAGGGATGGCTTCATTTCCAGTGTAATTACAGCTACATCCGGAGATGTTCTTACCGTTTTTTCGGTTGATTACAATCCAAACGGACCGTTCAACCGATTGACTGCCGCCATTTGTTTAACCCCTGATATCTGAACAATTTGATGGAAACAAAACCATAGTTCTGTTCAGTTGGCAATCAAATAAATTATTTACCTTTTTGTTAACAAAGCTCCGCGGTGTGTACCACAAAGCCGCTCCCCAAATTCGATTGTGATCCTTCGCCATTCAGCGCCGTTTATCTGTTTTTTTTCTTCTATTATTTATTTTTATTCTCTTTCGCGGTTTATTATTTAACTCGCGGACGTTTGCCCTACCCACAAATCAACGCCACTTGTTCATCGTACATCGCCGTATTTACTATCAACAACTTGATCATTTTAAAGCTTTTTATATATCCACGAAAACAAAATATTTTCATTTTCTCAAAATTCTATTTATAAATTTCTATATTTTACAGAATTTGTATATTACTGCTTTATATTATTATATTAATAATTTACACGAATACATTTTTTAATGAAATTCAAAATTGCTGGTAGGTTACTACCTTTTATACGTACGTGAAAATTAAATGAAATTCAGAGTTCTATTCAGCTTGAAGACAAATATTACCAATTTAAAGATACAATTTTTTCATTCTGATCATATCATGCTTATTTTAAATTTAGCATTAACAAAGTAAAAGCCCAAATATTAAGAATTTTAAAAATAAATAAAGCTAATGTCTGTCATCCATAATTAGATGGAAGTCCCGGTACGAGTTCAAATGAGTCAGTGCCTTATCAATTCTTACAATAAGAATTGGTTTATATAATTCATAATTGCATTAAAATATTATTCATAAATTTATGTCCAGTCCCTAGTTTTTTACGAGAAAACAGATTTTATTTTGACAGTGAACACCTTAAAAGTGATTAAAATACCGTACACGAATACATTTTTTAATGAAATTCAAAATTGCTGGTAGGTTACTACCTTTTATACGTACGTGAAAATTAAATGAAATTCAGAGTTCTATTCAAACGTTGATTTTTTTCATTCTGATCATATCATGCTTATTTTAAAAACTGCATATAAAATCAACTTCGATTTTTTCAACAGATCCTCTCATTTCCTTGGAACATTTTGGTTTGATTCTTCAATTTTTAATTCTTTGCATGGTATATAATTCATGCTTAAAATATATTGTCCAGTCCCACGAGAAAACATAATTTACTAAGGTTATAAAAAAAACCGTACTGGCTCATACAAAAAGTAAATATTGTAACACTCTTTCAATGCAGGGTTGACAAACGTTTATTTGTTATTTACCACATCGCTTTATTTTGCACAAATCGTAACCGGAGTCAAGTTAGAACCCGTTTCGGTCATCCTGATGTTAAATGTGTACAGGAAGTGCGTATCTATTATTCAGAAGGAACGATTTGTTAAGAAGAGCGTGCGGAGGGGAGGATTTGGCATAACATCCTTGATTCGAAAGGATACAAGAGACGAGAAAATTTGCGAATGCCGGGAATGGCAGCAACCTACCTCCCTACGCCAGTGGATTGTATCGATCTTTTTCTGGAAACATTTTTCAAGCGGTGAAAGGTACCCTCTAGGGATGCGTTCCGACAATTTTGGTATTATTGTATTGCTCGTGCACTTCTTTATTTAAAAGTCGAACTGATTTTCGGGTGGGATTTTCAACCCTTCGTTTTCTATTTTTTGGTATATTGTGTTAATTACATCACCGCAGAATAGTGGATATACCTAATAGATCACCATTTTTTCGTATTGATTTTTATAATGTTATTATTGAACTTGCAGTTTTACTAGTTGTGGCATGTGTTACGCGTCTTTGAGAATCATCTTCAATGTAATTATCAATGGAATAAAAAAGTTTATAATTTTTATCAAATATATTAAAAATGGATTTCCTCAAAGTTTTATTTTCAAAATATCAAATAGACCAGGAATTGTTTCTGATCTCGGTTAAGAGTACTTTCTCGCTGGCATTAATAATTGTGCAGTAAGGCACTACAAATTAAGTTGAGTGTTTTTTTAAATACCACAGTTCTTTCCATCACTTTTACTTCCCGAGTGAAAGAGATTCATATAATGCTACAATGATGTAGTAGAGTAAATAAATGCCAAGCAAAAATCATTCCATTGATATAAACATAATTATTTGTATGTTGGTACATTTGGGCCGGATAATTTTTCCTGAATAATATTATTCTGTCTTCCCTTCCATGTCGTCTGCTCTGCATATCATCGAGTGAGTGGCGCGTTTGGGTAAATTGACCGTACAGTAACTTATTGCACTATACACCTGAACCTTATTTGTGCGGTAGATCCGTTCAAAAGTAGCACAACAAATCTTAAGACTTAATGTGGGAACATAGCATGTACAAAGACGCACGTGTCAAGGTCACATCTTTATAAACAGGTGAAAAACTGGATTTTGCAGGAACATTATGTGAAGAACGCTATGTTAATTACGTTTTCACAGATTAACGTTTATATATTCCGAAGATAATTCTAAAAATATAACAAAAAAACCGGATAGCTTTAAAATCGCACAAGAAGAGTTTTGAGTGAACATCATAAAATGATATTCCAAAAAAAACAATATTATCTGAGAAAAAAAATTAAATAAAGAAAACCGTTTTTTCCGAAAAAATGCCTTGGGATTTTTTGAGCACACTTTACAAAATGGTCCGAGATCCAAAGAGTTAATCGTTTTTCTTCGTCCCTCAAGATAAAGGCATTTTTCCATAATCGTTGTTTTTTTTCTTTTTATTCTACTCTAAATATTATATATATGTAGTTTTCGGTATGTTCGGACTAATACGATTTATTAGGTCATTTAAATTTCATATTTCGTAATATATCATCTCATGCCAAACCGACCGTATTGTTTCATTTGACAAGTTGTCAAAATTTATAAGCTAGATATAAATAACACTGGGATAAATATCGAGTGCGATTTAAATATGGCACGAAACACATTTCGTATTTCACTTCAATAGCAATCACTATCGATTGACGTGAGCTGTGTCAAACTATAGCTAAACCATTTCCGAAGTGACATTTACAGTAACGTCTTTCACACGTTATGTTTCTGACAATTTAATGATGGTATTTTATATTGGTTTCATTTTTTTCATACTTAACGTTTACACATTAAAACTGTAGGAAATAATGGAAGTACAATTTTATTGATTCATTTATATTACAGCTTAGCTTTCTACATTTTTCCGTTTAGAAGTTTCAAAACACTTATTTTCTTAACTTTTGCCAACTGAGGGTGAAACAGTCGACCACCACTGCTACTTTATCTTAAATATCTATCTTCATATTAGTGTTACAATGTGTAAACTTGTGGTGTAAAAATATGATTTTGATCGACTAGTTTCGTTGCGATTAAATAAAAAAGAAAATAAGTCGGATTATTATTGGCCGAAAACCACTTATATTGTCACTACCAATTGCCAGAATTCAAACTTCACTGCCCATACGCGATAAGATAACGTTATCTTATCTCAAACGCGCCTCTTTTAACGGACGTTCCAAATCAAATAAATGCTTTTTACATTAACAGGTTTAGATAAGAATTCGCGTTCACGGTTTTGATATCGCCAGTCAAGAATAAACATGAGCACGACCAGGTTGTCTCATTCATGCGCGACTTAAAATATGAATAATTTTAGGAAAAATATCTATTTTTATATATATTTTTTTTAGAGCGATGTATAAAAATACGCTAAAGCATTTTATAGCATTTTTTTTAATTCAATCTATGCCAATAAAGCCAAAACTCTGGGTATTTTTAGTCCCCTCTTTCGGATCACAAATTATTTTTGACATGCCGTCTTTCGAGGGTTGAATAACTTTTGTAAAATTTTCAACAAATCGGGCGATAACTTTGCGAAAATTCCTATTTCATTTTTTTTATCAAAATTTTTAACATTGTTATTCCACTGGTCGTTTGAAGGTGTGAATCAAGCTACCCCCTCCCTTAAAAAGGGTCGTTAGTACCTAACTAAGAAATCATCTATTTGTTGTTGAATACTTTTTGACATTTAACAAATATATTGGCACATAGAAATCATACCATTCCTCTTAATTCAAAAACGTTTGTATAAAATAGATTTGTTAAGAAACACACTATATTTTTTATAGAAACCACATATTTGAAGACACTTTTCTAAAGTAAAAACTGATACTTATAAATCATTCATAAATTTTTCTCCTGGCGATAATAAAATACTAGTATTTTAATTAGAAGCTTCATAAGCGAAATCATTTAACTTTAATGTTAAAATATCATTAATTCACATTTAAATTGATTACTCCTCAACGGCCTCATATTTGTATCAGAATCAATAGCATGTCGTCTTATATTTGATTTATCACCACTTAACTCTTTAAGTGCCACGATCGGCATTGAAAGGCACTCCATGCGTATGTGGAAAATGGCTATCCAGCTATAATATAGATTAAATTTTTTAAAAAGTGAAATAAAAACATCACCCGTTTTATAATTTACTCCTATATCTATCTATATGTGTGAAAAAAATATTATTAAATATATATGAAATAATACGAGATGATGAATAGTGCTTCAAAATGGGTGAAGTAATTAATTACAACTAGCAACTTTCGGTATTAAGTAGATATATACCAATTCCTTTTATATGCAGTAAATGCGTTTCGCGGAAAGTCGCACAAAAACGTTATGATTTAATAGGGCAGCATACCATGTACAAGGATGCACGTGTCAAGGTCACAATGTAATAAACAGGTGTAATACTCGATTGTTCACGTACAGTATGTAAACAACGCGCTGTCTATAACGATATAACATACATATGTACGTTTATGTACATAGTTTCAAAAATATATATTTAAAAAAAAAATGTACAAAAAACCACATAACTTTGAAATCGCACAACGCAAAACGATTAACAAATACTGATGTAATTATATTGTAGTGAATCTATTATTTTCCTATAATATGTTAGAATCGAAAAACAAATATCAAAATTTGTGACAAGAGAAAAAAAAATACAAAATGTCACCACTGGTAATGGAAGACAGTTCACAATTTTTATGCAAAGCTTAAATGCCAATCTCGTGATAGGAGACACTGATAGAACGTTTGCTTAGAGCATATTAGTTCAACTATAATATAACAGGTATATTTGCCATTGACGTTTTTGCGAACCAACCGGTTGCTATACCTCCACTGAGATTCACCCCCTCTATCCCGGAGTAGGTGACATCAATTTAACTTTAATGAGCGCTTCTCGTCAACCCATTTCTTGGCGCTAGCTTTTAATGAGACATGCAACTTGTCGCATAAATCTAGCAAACTTGTCCTTCGCTCGGCACTCACTCGCAGCATTTCACAATACCCATCATAAACAAGCCCTACGACAAAAGAAACCTTTAAAAAATATTGCCGCCAATAAATTAGCGACTTTAACGACAATGACAGTAGTTAAAGTTTGAAATTATTTTTCTTAATTCTTTCAGTGTGGAACACCTCAGTTGTCAGCTACTCATTTTTTACGACAAGACTATTTTAAAACATCTTGTTTCAAATATAACCAAAGGTTTTACGAGATGACTTTTTAATACCATATCATTTCAAATATAACCAGAGTTTCATTTTACTGAAACTTTTCAGTGGACAGATACAACGTAACGATCAGATACTATGCGGGTATCTTTGACAAAATTATACGCCATCTTATTTGTAACTTATATTAGGTTCCATCTCAAGAAATTTGGATAATATTCAATTTTTACTTGCATACTGCGTGTGACTCGATAATTGGTTCCCAATATAATGTTTTAAACACATATTATTTTTATAACCATGTCCTCTCCCAATGTGAATCATATTGGCGTTTATTTCAACACAAATTTTTATACGAAAACTGCTTGCAACTGAGTTTCAGAAACTCTCTTCTTCGCGAGTGGGGACAAATATTGCAATGACACGTCTGAACGAGATTATCAATCATCTCTTTTTTATTATTTTAGTTACATTTTTTTTATCTTGCCTCGTTTGTATGCTCGTAGCATAAAGCACATAAATTTCACTTGCTCACGTTTTTCAGCCAATCAGGGAGAGTGTGTGTATGTGAAAACGTTGTTTTCGAGAGAATATTCTCAGACGGAGTGGTTTCTAGTTGCGTAATATTGTATAAATTTTGCTATATTAGAGCGAAAGTTTTATCAATGTATATTCAGATTAGGACAGCGATAAAGTATCTTTCTTCGTATGCTAAACACTAACCGGCTCATCACCTTTACTTCACTTAGACACGCGATATAAAGATGATTATTAAGCACCCCGGAGAGCTGAATTTTACATTTACTACGAAGCGTATCCGAAACAATCAACATTATATTATCTACCAAAGTATATTATAAAGTTTCGCAACGGCTGTGCTAAACAATAGTTTTCCCACACGCAACTTCTGATTCTTAACCACTATTTACCGGCGAACGTATCCTATCTGAAAACTTTTTGTTTGTATGCGCTCGTCTAATCTTGGACCCACAAGATACCTTTATGACATTACGTCACATAAATTACATTACAGGTCTCAACCCTAGTCACATTTGTTGGGAAACGATGTTTGAGTTGACGACCCCTTGCGAAACGTCTTATCTTATATTCACCATGCATGCATAGGGACAGATTGCGTCTAAAACTTTAATTTTGTGCTTTTTTGTTGTTGGTGTATAATATATATAATATTATTATAAGTAGAATAATTAAAATATGAAACGATACTTTAGAGAGAACTTACAAACTGCTGATATCGTTGAACAATAAATCCTTGGTTGGAATTCGACTCTTAGTGAATCACACGTACGTATGTATTTTTCGTATAGCAATGATAAAATTCACTATTTTATTTTGAAAGTATCGGTCATCAAAACCTCCCTAATATTTTATAATTTAAGGCATTAGTTGTTCTTTTCGTCGCTTTGATGCTTTAAAAATATACTTAATTCGCCTTTGTGCCGAGTTTTACACGTTTCGAAATATCACGGAAACATATATTATGTAACACAATTATTGTCTTAAAAAAACTTTTTTATTTGAGATGGTTGGAAAATTACATTTTTAAATAACCGATTTAATGTTTTCATTTTCTTAATTGACATAACTAGAGCAGTTTTAAATCATTTACATCGACTTTACAAAGGCAAAAAGACGTAACACACAGATTTTTCAATATGATCTTTCTTCGATAATCACAATTGACACGACTTAATACACGCTATATCAAAAGGATGTAAGCTGTAAACGCCGAATTACATTTAATATAGCCTTTATGTTTTCCAAAAGCAGGTCATGTAAAAATTTTCAGCGAGAAAAAAGGACGCATCTCACATTAATAGCATAATTTGTTTTGTGACATCCTTTAAACTTTCTTCATTCTAAATATAACTAATAAAGAAATAATGTTTTTAAATGAAAGCTTAAATACTTAAATCCCATATTACTATGAACACTTAATATCCTTGGAACTTATGTATCCCCGTGCAAAAAGATAATCGAATTTATGTTCAGTAAACTCACCCAGCTATGAAGTAGCAAGTATAAAAATATTTAAAAAAATAGACTTTTGTAACATGAAGGAATTGCCTACGTCTAAATTTCTTCTTTCAAAAATATATCCGTTTTCCATTCCGACCTGTCCGATATCGCGTTATCTTGGCTGGCAATAAATCTCGCGAATTGAATTCTAGCGACCATTTTGCTTTATCATTTCCGCATCATCGGCGCGTAATTATATTTCGATTAGCGACCTTTTACGATCGTCCATCACATCATAGGGCAAGTCTATTTATACACCTGCACTTTCAGCGAAATTTCCTCTTTTTATATTACTTACAAAAGCAGTTAGTGCTCGGTGTCTATTCGTCAAAAAACGTTTTTCCATTCGTTTTGTTATTGACCTTTACTAGAGTATAATATCATTGTTATGTTGTATTTGAAACATGTTCCGCCCACACTTCCGATCGTTATCTGTTCCACAGCTGACAAGATACACAAAAGAAGTTACAAATACATAGATTTTAAACAACATTCTATTTTGGAAAAAATCTATAAAAAGATAAATATAAAAAAATGATTTCAATAAACAGTAAGCCTGTACATTCCCAAAAAAACACATCCAACCCGGTAATGTGTTGTAACTACGCTCAATGCAAAGATTGTGTTTTTATCGTCACTTTTGCATGTATGATATGTGGAATAAATCACCATCTTTGAATGAAGCGCAAGTGACTACACATCAACGTATCGGATGGGGTTTGTTGATACCGTAAAGGAAAGGTTAATGTCCCTGTCTCATTTTTAATATATTACTATGTAAACAGGTGGTTGCAAATTTTTGGGACATTCATTACAGCGTTTGTAAAAGCTTGATCTAAGCAATTTTAGTGTGCGCTATTACTTTAATTTACAATTGATATGAATCTACTTCGTTCTGCTATCTTCTTTACTCTTTTATTACTGAAAAGTGTGATGTAAAATATAAAGATACGTTTTACGCGCGAAAAATCTTCTTTCGTAGTTCTACAAGTTTCGACGTTAAAGCTTTACTTATTATCTTGTTTTCGACCGTAGTGAGTCTCGTAAAAAATCTTGGACTATTTTTCTGAAAATTTCAAAGGACCAAATCGTTGTCATTTCATATGTGTATATTTTCTCATTCTTATCTTATCCAACTATGTATATAGTAAAATATTGTTACTAAAATAAATAACAGAAAATTAATATTAAAGTATAACTTTTCCCTAAAATTGTGCCATATAATAATGTCTAAGCATCTCCAATTTTTATCATTCTTTATTTGAAATATGAGGAACGTACACTTTTTTTTGATTATATCCTCATGACTAAAAAATACGCATACGTGTATGACGAACATATAGCGATATAATGCCCCTCGATGAGAAATTTTTTACAGTGTATTTACATCAACTGTTTTCTTATATTCCAACGTTTATGTCGTAATAATATTCTTAATCAATAAAGTGCTGCACCATTTTCATTATAAAGTGTTAGTGCACAGAACAGCATTTCTTGCTCGACACAGAAGTAATTAAAAACTTTTACTTCGCACTCATTGGATAAATAAATTCTCCTGGAGACACTTCTGGAAATTAACTAGCTAAGAATGTATTTGTTTATAAAGCTATTTTCTTTTTTTTACGTTTAAATACGCTGGGTGTTATGTATACTTTTGTACTTGGCAGCGTTAAGTATATTTTAAATTAAAGGCCGGAAATTTATTGCATTTATTAAGCGGAAAGAATGCTCCGAAAAAAATACTGTTGGCTTAAACTTATTTTTCTAAAAAGCATTCTTATGTGAAACCAAATAATTAGCACTAATTTTTGCAATCCTTCTTGTTTGATACATTTAATACTTTCATTAGTAGGTTCTTTAGATTCCTTCCACTTGAGGTTCAAATGAAATTATATTTATTTGCATTACACTTGATTCATCGTAATTTTTTTTAATCGTATTTTATAAGCCTCTATTTACAATCTAATTAATTACGTCAAAAGTATGTTTTAACTTCATTAAAAATAAATAAATTTATTTTTGTAAAACTATCTTCTCGCAAAAACTTTCGGTAGTCTGCGATAAGCCTTGTTGCATTCCAATAATTATGTTTGTTTTTTTTCAAACATTTTTAAACTAGTTATATTTTTGGGGATACAGTTAAATTCGTTCCAGTAAGATATGTATGGATTCATATTCTCATTCATCTAAAAATGTATGCAGTTAGGTAAAACGTTTCCTCGGACAAAATTGTTGTTCCCTTGTAAAAACGTCCTGCTTGTTCAAACAGTGTTGTAATCCAAGAATCATTGCTTGCAAACAATCTTCTTCATATGACGAATTTTCACACATGCTGGCTAATTATTTTACGCATGCTATGGCCACATCAATCTCTTTCTTCTCTCTCTTCTTAGACGATGATGTATTGTTTTATTATTTAATCGAATTCAGAAAACCCACTTCATTACATAACCGACATTTGGATTTTGCAGACACCCGCATGCCCAGACTTGTTCATTTTATAGAGGTTTTAATGCAATTGAGTTCTTTTCATTTCAACAGTTGCTGTGCCGTCATTTGTATCCATATTTGTTAGGGTTATTCAATATGATCTCACATATTTTCAAAGATTTAATCAGCATAAGATGCCATCATCGAAATTATTTTGCCCTATTTGTATGGTTAAGTATTACATCTATACATTAATAAGTCATCATTGCTTTTTATTATTTCGCTAAAACACCTTTATTTCTTTTGTTTCAGGTAAGAAACTCATATTAATCGTGACGAGTACAGGTGTCTACCCGTCCATAGCGCGCCCGGCGGTAAGATGGCGTCATTCATATTTTTTTTGCAAAACCTTTATTAAACACATTTGAGCCTTTTGTTGTTTAGGTTATTTTGCCGAAATTAATTAGATATATGACCTTTGAAGCAGAACTCATTTCATTCTTATTTTTTTGTTACCGTTATATTTTAATACTTCCATATTTAAAATTCATTCTCGAACATAAATTTGAAATATTACATTGTAATATATACCCCATTTTTAATAGCTTCACTTTTGTGTCAAAACGACAATAGTCTTAAAATACAAAGTGTACTTTATACGGAAAATACATGACAAAGAACAGCATACGTCTCATAATAATTGATATGAAACATATTTTAAAACATACAAATTTTACATTACAATACCCATTTTTTTCTTCAAGTAAAAAATTAACGACTTCTCCCATCAGTTGTTATAAACTTCTCATAAATTTCTTGTGATGAGCGCAACCGACCCTGATTCTGTTATTTTTATGTTAATTTTCTTTAACCCCGTTTTTTGACAGTGAAATTTTTGAATTTCCCTCATTTATTATAAGAAAATAAAGTATTCAATAGTATTAAAATAAAAAAAAAATCAATATACCTAGCAAATGACGATAAAACCTAAAACGATCTACAATTTCAGCTGCATTTTCTGAACATGAGATATCATTTTAACAGTTCGTTTCTTAATATTGATATAAAATTACACTTGTGATAACAGATGGAGAGCAAAATATATTATAACAAATTATTATGCTTAATATAATTCATATTCCGATATTTATATTGATACTATTTAAGGGATATAAACCTAATTTCCTTTAGTACGGTTGAATATATCTTATCGATTTTTTTATAGAGATTTCATAGAGCATAACTTCCTAGGTCACGTTATCGTTAAAGTTACTCACATTATTTTCATCTCTGAGTTTATTTGTCAATTCATAGTGAAGGCAGTTCACGAGGTCAGACTTTGAATGTATATGCGTCTATTACATTTTGCACTTAACCTGTAGTCCCGTCGAAGTTTAGTTTCGTTTAGCTATGTATGTGAATTCAATTAGATTCGATGGTAAATACATTCACATGATCTGCTGCAAGTGCGAACGTGCAGTGTCACCTTGCCATTTAACTTTGAAATCATTATTTATAATGCAAACCTTTTAACATTATCCTCATACAAATAAATGCCATTGCAGAGAAATATCTGTCATATACGCTCACGACTCAGCTTACGTTCAATGTGTGAAAAATATATTCTTAATTCACTTATTGATAAATCTGAGATATTTAAAGATTTTTGTAAGAATTTATTTTCAGTGTTATTATTATTTTGATAACCTGCTTTAAACCCATTGATCTCTTACCCAATACACTCACTCAAAACGATACACAAAGCATATAATAGCCAGTACACCGTATAATTATGTTAAACTCGTCTCAATATTCTCAAAAACCATAATTATAAAAAATATCCACTGCTTCAATTTAAAGTCCTCTTGTATTATCGAACACCATCTTCCAATCATTGAAATACAACCAGTGCATATTTATTTATATTATTCGAAAATCAATCTGATATATTTTTTATTGTACTGGTTGTGTAACTTTGACACGTATTTCGCATATTTGTTAAGCATCTACAGACTAGTTATATCGATAGGTTTTTTGGTACTTGTAAAGTGTTCACTGTCGATACTTGCTGCAATTGCATTAGAATAAAAATAATATAACATTTCTAGTACTTATTCCACATTGAATTAATTTAGATCAGGACCGGTTTGTCTTATCATTTTCAACTGATAATTTTTAAGCAATAACGTGGACATTGATTCTTATTCTAAATTTAACATTGGTTTACATTCAAAATTATTATTCCCAAAGTAACAGTTGAATTCATCAAGTAAAAATTTTTGACGTGTTTTTTTTTATGTGAACAAGAAATTTAAATCGTTTGAATAAAAGTTACCCTCTCCCTAGCTCGGTATTCATTTACCTACTTTTATTATTAGTTCCGTGTTCCATCCTTCACTGAATAAAATATTCTCTCAGCCAGCTTCCTAGTTTGAGAGCTGTTACTGCGTTTCTCTGCAAATTGAATACATTATCGCTGTGCATATCGATACCGATGAAGCAAAGTATGTTCTCCCGAGACGTGAGGCCCCCACCCGACGCGGCGTGAATCTTGTGACCCGCTGAACTTATTTTATTGTACCAGTGGAATCTCTGTCAAGGACATTCATTGTTTACCTCCATGAACAGCGATATTTACCATATTGATATGTATAGTATTTTATACAATCTTTCATCGACGCAATGTTGCATGCGACTACTTTTTCCGTATACATTTTGTATACTTACATATATCAGTGGAAACTTTTGATACTACAACAGCCATATAAAATACCGGTTAAAAAAATCATAGTTTTCATGGTCTTAGACAACGGAGGTTCTTATAGACATACTATAGTTTATTCATAGTTCAATGTAGTACACTGTATTGATTTTTTGGAAATATCCTACACTAGCCTTTTATATTATGTTGACGCATAATCCAACATGACCGCCGTATTAGTTTTTCCAGTACAAAAAGAAAACGCATAAGTAACTCATGAATTATTAGTATTTATTATTCATTTTTTTTTTATTTAAAAAAGTACTTTACTCAAGCAAACTTTGCGATTGTAAGTCTGAAGATGCCTCTGAAAGAGGCGAAACACGTGTCACATTTAGTTACACAATACGTGGAATAATCAAAGTTATTTTAAATTTTATATTAAAATGAACTTCCACAAAGTTACCGTCGAAACCATCGAAAATATATATAGCTTGCATTATACTTATACGGCCGTACAGTAAAAAAATATTTATTACAGTGAAACAAATAAAATTGCTGAAAGTGTATTCCCCACCTCGTTACCTAGTCACCTGCAATTCTCTATGACTAATTATTCCACTGTAAAGGTGAATAAATAAATCGGGTATTCTGTTAATGCATTCTTTTATTATGTAACTAATGACGATGAGATCAGCAGAATAATTGGGTAGCTTAATGTAATGATGATTTAAAATAAATTTTACATCAAGCTAATGATATTTTCATAGAACATAAACAAATCATTTTAAATGACGCAATAAACTTTAACATGTTAAAGTGTTCAGATGCAACTAGCTACATCGTTTTCGTGACTCTTAATTAAATTAATAACAAATAATTCAAATTGATAAGTCCTTGGCCAACTTTGAGTCAGCTATTTCTCTGACCGACGCTCATATTGCGTCTAAAATAATTGCATAGTTTATATTATACTAATTTATGAAGAGTATCAATTAAACCTAATTATGGAAGTTTTGATTTGATGAGAGAATAAATTAAACAACTATTAATGATGTGGCAGTTAGCTTTTAATATTCAAGCGATTTTATGAAGATCATGCAACTAGAATAGATAGCTGAAAATTCCATTGTTAATTCGTACACTTATATACACACAAATACTCTTTTGATAGCTGATGCAAATGAAAAAGATTCTCGACTTGAGGGAGTTAAAAGTAAAAAAGTATTTCAAAATTATCCTTCATTATTAAATTTTCCTATGGATGGTCAGGATAGGATGTACTCATGGGAGCTACGGGACGCCGGGATGACCTTGGAAGATACGAGGAAGATGGCGGGAGATAGAGAATCTTGGAGGCACCACGTGGCGGCGATATGCTCCAAATTGGGAGCGGATATGGAAAAAAAATTAAATGTTCATCAAAACAAAAGAATCTGGACAGTTTTCTGGAGGCATTGGTCAATTTTCATTTGGCGAAAATTCATTGTTCATTCAATTCCACATATCCAACGTAATATTGGTCTGTCAATAAATAATTATATATTTATAATAGTATAGCATGGTACGTTTCGACGCTAAAATCATTTTATTGGTATTTTGTCACACTTCCGTTGCTTTCAACGTGTGTACCTTCTATTTTGGACTATCTTTTATAATCTACCGCTAAAAGGCTTACATATTTTATATTCATAGAGCCAGTCAAATATCTCAAATGAATAGGTCTTGTCGTCCTTTTCAATAATAAAGACGCTTGGAAAACGCTCGTGAAATGAAAACTTGCCGTCTCCAATTAGGCAATTTAAATTAATATTACTGTAAGAGCTCTCGAGAGTTAACTTTGAAATAAAAACATATATCATATATACCTATTTCGCAATACTGTGAACCCTTCTTTTACACGGATAAAGGTTCCGTGCTAATGAAAATCGTTGTATAGAACTTTGGAGACTGAAAAATATCATTCATGAACTTTTACTATCTTACTTAAAATCGTATTGTTACAGATATAACAATTTTTATATATTTCTTCTAGACATTTACTGCTTCTATTTATATATGTAGCTAAAATCGTGTCATTATTTTTAATAAATAAAAAACATTTTTACGTACTACTCCCACATATAATATTATAAAGATCAGAACACGTTTCGCTCATCGCGAGCATTGTCTACTTATGAAATATACACTAAAACAAGGTTATTATGTCAAACTGAGAAATGCGGAAAATTATTACAAGTCACAGTATAAAAAAAATTGTTTTATTATTTTGTATCAAGTTTGATGTAAATAACTCAATTTCAATGTATATCTCATCAGATGATAATTTTAAGGTGAGCGAAATCAGTCCAGATCTTTATAGTTTAATATGTAACATAGTATATATGTAACAGTGAAACTGTATTCTCAGTGGAAATGTATTCTTCTCCAAGCTGTCATTAAAATTAAATTTGACCGCCCTATCTTCACCCCTTTGTTTGTCTGTGTGTTTCTCTTTTTATGAAAAAGACTACTTGCTGATTTTGTTTCATTGAAGCAAACCAAAATATTAGACCAGCAAATCATCGACTTGGGCCAATAATTTCACTGATCGTGACCAGTGAAATCATGTTGTCATACAAATCTATTACTTGATACATTTTCTCTGAGAATACAGTTTCACTGTAACATATACAAAATGATTGCAGATATAGATTGCAGTGTAGTGAGTGTCCCAGATTTTATATTGGTAAAACTGCTAGAACCTTAAATATAAGAGTGGCTGAGCATTTAGCCGCTTTTCGCTTAAAAAAAGATACCTCCACCTTCGCCAACCATTTAATTCTTGAAAACCATACGTTTAATTTTGACTCAGGCATTAAGTTGTTACATACTAACAGGGGTGAGTTTAAACTATTTTATCAAGAAATCTTAGAGATTAATCGAGCTCAGCTCAACGGTCTGCCAATTTTGAACGAGCAACTATATTTGCCTAGTTCACCATTGTTGTACCCTTTTAAATAATTGTTAATTTTAATTTATTGTCATTTATTAATAATTGTCATTTATTTACAATTCAAGCACTTGCTATTATTAAATATCAATTCACTTACTATCATTAATGTAATATAATAATAAAGGCTTAAAATCAATCAACTCATTAACGAGACGACGGATAGGACCCTAGATTTATTTTAAATATTCTTATGTTATCATCTGGTCATTAATATTTTCAAAAATCCCCGTAATTATAACAAACCCACTTAAATCATGGAAACTTGTATTCATTCAAATTTCGCTAATTTACATTTTAATAACCTTTTAACTTAGTGACCTACTTATATTTTTGTATATAAACGATACAAATTGTTTACTACGCGTCAGTTCAAGTACATCCGTGCACTTGGAATGCCTGAAGATGCCGAAAGGCGAAACCCGGGTCGTTAGCGACAAAACTCATGGAAAAGTACAAAATTCAAAAAATTCTAATTTTATATACAAAATGGTGTTTTATTTATTTAAATTACTTGTTCTCGACATTGTTTTAGATTAAGCGTAATTGGAACACTGCTAGTATGGTTTATTATGGCCATTAACTTGCATTTATTCACTGCGCTAAATCCCAGTTTACGCTACATGTTAGTAATTACGTTATCTTAAAGCGGTTATGGTAGGTTTCATACTTATACATAGAAAACCACCTGTGCCAGTTGCACTCGTAAATGATTACACTGCCAACTGCCAGGTAGAGCAACGTCCAATGCGACGGACAAGGAAAATATACCCAGCTGAATAATTAAATGACCACAGTATCAATATTCATTGAAATGGTATAAACAATTTGATCACATTCGATCTATTAACTGAAATTGTTATTAGGTGTATCGAAACCATAAATATTCATTAATTTGCTTAAAACGCTTGTTGATTAAATTAGGAATTACTTTATGTGGAAATTCTATTTCAGTACTATATTTTGATTGTTATTTTGGTTGTCCACTTCGGTAATATAGTAATAAAAAAACAGTTAGTGTCGTATTACAATTGAATAATATTTTTAATAGGATAGCAGCCTCTCCTTCTCATTTTGAACTTGTTTACCTGAAATTTTCTTTTACTTCACAATCATTATTAAAACATTGGTGCGGTGCAGTGGTGAATCATTTATTCGCAATTAAAACCAAACAATCACAATTATCTAGTAAATTCAATCGATAATAACAATTACGAATCAATACTCACTACACGATTTACAAAAATATATAAACGTTTGCTTTTTGATGTGTTTTGTAGAAGATTAACACGTGACTTATTTGATTACACAACATAATATTTTTTTATTTACCATATTCATTCAAACATTCATTTACTATGCACCCATACAAATAGTTTTTTATAAAACCCCAGATTCTTTCTTTAAATTAAATGCAATCGACATATCTTTATACAATATTTTGTAAACTTTTTAACTTAACGTTGAGGAATTTTGACCGTCGTAAAAAAACATTGATTTAAAACGCTTGCCAGACAAGGGATTAATTTAACTCACAGCCTGCTATTTATAACAATGGTTGATTTACAAACGTAAGACTCGAATTTTATTTTATAAATAGTTTACTGTCGCAAAAATAAAATACGTAAAATGACGGGCTGTACGAAACTGGCATGTGACATTTTTTACAAAAATAGAGCTAAGAGCATTTTCATGTAAATAAGACACATAATTTTTTTCTCGATATGAAGATTTGTCGAGCGTAAAACGACACTATTGCTGATATACCATGACACGGAAACTCAGCTCATATGAGTCTTTCGGAGTATTTTTGTCACAGAGAACTCACAAATAATATAATCACTTTTTTAATATCGGACGACTTAAATTTAGTTTTTTATAAGAGTTCATACAGTTTTTATCTGTTGCACATTAGATGCAGAATTTCATTGTTTTTTTTTTACTTAATGAATAAAACAACACGAATTTAATTGATGTTGCTCCAAAGTGCACATACATATGAAGATATCAAGCAAAATTGTGAATACTTTTTTAAATGAGGCTGAAGACATCAGATTTCAATTTTAAATTAAATGAAACATAAATTGCAATGTTTGATATAACACGCCTAGCGCGATATATCCAGACTTCTATTTTAGAAACTTACTCCGCAGTGAACGTGTTAACACCTTCAAAGTTATGAAATACATTGTATAATTTACTCTTCCATTTTATACTTGCATAATGTTTTTCTATATTATGACAAAACTATGCTTGTACAATCGCTTAGATGTTCCGCTGTCACTTATTATTATCTTTATTATATTAAGTTTTGTCATCAATATAATATAAAAAATTCACTTCCTTTTCAATATACATGTACATCTTACCCAATTTTTAATGCATCTATTATGATAAACGCATTTCTTAATTACCTTTTTTAATAAGACGTGAGCTATAAAATAGTAATAGTCGGATTGATTACTACTAAAATCATTAATAGGCACTCAGTCATTAAGTTGCTACACTATTTGATTGGCACATTAATATGCCGTAATGCCTTGACAGTTTTTTTTTATTACTGATATACATTTGCATAATGAATGCCATTGAACTTTGAGACAGATGTTAGAAAAAACAGCCGGTGAGCTGCACATAATTTATTATTGAGCCATATCTGCTCTTAATTTAGTGTTAATGTATTCCTAATGGACCATCTCAAAAGTCATTTTTATAAAAGGGTTGGTTGATTTTTGTATGGATTGTATAAACAGCAGAAATGGGTAGGACTTTTTATAAGTTCATCGACCTCGCGGCCTTATAAATAATCATACATTTTGTTACGGTGAAAAAAATAAAACGCATTTTAATTCTACAGAAATTATTTTACAATATATTTGTTGATAGCTATTTCAGCTTACGCCATCGTCAGGTGACCTGTCTACAACGGTAAATGTAGTTAAGTAAATGCACGTTTACAGTTACAGTTCTGACGATAGCGTAAACCGAAATAGCTATCAACAAATATATCAAATAATTTCTGAGGAATTAAAATACACTATAATTTTTTCACCGTATTATAATGGAGTTCTACCAAGTAAATTCCAATTCAATCAATACATATACTTTACAGTGTTTTTTTTTCTACAATGGTATGTCTATACTCGGATTTGATCTTGCGTACATTTAAAAATGAGAGTGAAAAGTAGTGGTCAACGTCGTTGGCTTCCGTCACGGACCTAGCGTGCTTGGGCCCCAAGTACGAGTTGTATTTTGCAGTTGTTTAAGCTTCCTATTAAGTAAAAATCTCCAATTTTACATTTTTAATATCCTCGAAAAACGATAATTATTTATTTATAATACCACGAGAATAGCATGACGAAAATTTGAATGATGAGCATAATTGAACTATTCGATTTTAATCGCTATTATGAATGACGAATAAACTTAAGATTGCATTCTTCAGATTACGTGCTAACAGCTGTTTGCAATATTCAATATTTAAGTTAATCACGATTTATTGGAATTCATAATAAATCTCAGGTTTATGATATTTTTGCGAAGACTGCCTTGTCAAGAACTTATTCGATCAGTTTTGATTTATTGTTATTAAGCAAAAACATACAACGGTGATCGTAAAAAGAGAGGAAATTACTGCATAAGTAACAACTGCATTCCGTAAAACACCATATTTTCAATTATTTGTCGATTAGAAAACGTTTGTGTAGTTTGCGAAGATGATCTGAGTTATGTTCGAACCTATTGTGTGAGAAAATAATTTTGTTTGTTTGAATCGTTTGAATTTTGTATTTTTCCATGAGTTTTGTCACTAACGAGCTGGTTTCGCCTTTCAGCATCTTCAGACTTTTAAAATGCACGGACACTGTCTGCTGTTATCGTTTATTGGAATAAAACATCGCTTTACAAAACATAAAAAATATTCATTATTCAATGGCATAAAGGACACAACATATTATTTATATAGAAATAATAATAGTGAAACAAATTGAAAAACAAAACGCCAAAGTTCATTGCTGAAAATGTACACTTCCTTAGGTAATACATTGATCAGCCGAATATATCTTGTGACTGATGACCCAAATAACCGAAGCATCAATTTCTTTCATCCAGTGAAAAAAATCATCGATTTTTTTTTTTAAATATTATTATTCAAATTTGAAATGGAAAGTACATTCACTGTAACACGAAAATTTTGATACTTAAATCAATATGTTTTTATTAACAGTATATTCTTGCCAATGAAAATTGGTATCCTAAAAGCAAAAAGAGAATTTTTAAACTGAAAGCTTGATGCTATTGTATGTGCATGCATATATTGTAAATTGTAACAGAATCAACGTCAAAAACTTTTGTTTATCTTCCTAAATTTATTATCTGGCAGTGGTTATACTATTAATGATGTTTTTTTTACATTTGCTATTTGAATTCATATTTATTGATAATGCATCTTCACTATAGTATAGTATTTCAAATTCTTGGTATGTAAAGTTACCATGTTCACAACTATACCAAGATGTATCTGACATTTGATTTGCGCAACGTTTTTATATTCATTTTTGAAGTCGTGATCATCACCATATTTACGACGGAGGGAAAGATGATTTTACTCGTATGTATTTTAATCATTACATTGATTCTAACGTTGCATCGTGTTATTCATTGCATTTTATTTATTTACCGATGGAGATTGAATCTTGTTTACCTTGGCCGATCGGGTTAGCAAATCTACAATAATTATTACTGCGCGACGATAGAAATAATAAGTAATAACTTTAATGCATAAAAAAACAGTATAAATTTAATAATGAAGAAATATATTTGCTAACTACGTGCTAAAATCTCATTATTTATAACAATTTTCTTACTATTATATATTACTAGTATTGCTACCCGGCGTCGCTCGGACTAAGCGACCAATAATTATTTAATGTTATATCATTCGACATAATTATATCACAAAATCCAACATCCAAAATAGAGTTAAAATAAAATCAAAACTTTATTTAATTTGATGACAGCCCCGCCCCATTCTCGCCCATTAAAATGTCCAAATTTAAGGAAAAAATCTAATTTTCTGTCAAATAAATGTCAAATAATACCTTCAGGTAAATAATAAACATTATTATTAATAATAAAAGCCGGGACAAGTTCAGTAGAAGACTAATTTATTACATTTTGACTAAATGTCTTCGCCGATAAAAATTCAAACATATTTTCTTACATATTCGTTTTTATGGCAACTTAATGACCAACAATGCAAAAGGGAATTACAGACCCACAGACATACATACGCCGTTCCGGTTTTATATATAAGATATCACGGGCGCTCAAACATTCCCGATTAGCTTACCCTTTTTTATAATTGACAACTAAACTGCGACGACCCAGCCGTGTCGTTAATTGTCTATCACTGACAGACAGTTAATGTCATTCGTGATGAGTATTTGTTGTTTTAACTGGCACGTGTTTTTCTCATTTGAAACGCATGTCCTCTTCGAATAGATAAACTTAACGATACGTTCGTTCCTCTCCTCTTACTTTCTTTTTTATTCATTTTTAAAGTTTGGCTAAAAGTATCTATATAACAATAACATGAAGAATATCTTATACACAACGATTGACATTATCGATAACCCTACCGTTTTTTGAAATTATCTTCTACGTATAACTCGTTTCGTCCAATATCAATAACTAGTTTTTCTTTCCGATAGCCTGTTACGTTTTTTGTTCGGCATACATACATATATTCTATCTGAATAATAGAGATGCCTCACAACCCAGCCATTAATTTATTTATATGATCTTCCGAGGCCGAACTATTATATCTTGCCAAATACACATCAGCGGAACTTGTGTGTGATTTGGCACTGGTATACTTATTCTTTCTATTTCGATACCTACAAATCGGCATAGAAGAATGACTCAACCGGTTAACCGTACTTTAATTAATTATTTGAGATCCATTGATGTATATCTATTGTATTTCTATATTTTAAATGCAATATTTTTTTTCTCGAAATCGTTCATAGAATGAATATTTAGTACATAAAACACATTTTATTTAAACAGTACGGTTGGCTCTGTTTAATTACAATACTCATTAGCTGAAGTGCTTGCTAGCTCACTTTGTTTGTGGCAGTCAAATCAAAATGTTGTTCATATAGCTAATTTAATAAACGACCAAATAGCAATTATCAACAAAATTCACCTCAAACATCCATGTGATATACATGTTTAATTGAAGATAAAGAGGACTTGATTATTCCAACTATCTTCACCATAATAATACTTCTAATATCATATGAAGTAATCGATTTCTATCTCCTGTTACTTAACCCGTTAAACGCCAAGCCAATTCCATGGATTTTTGCTGTACGCCACCATTTTCAATCATCGATTTTTCCATGAAAATGCCACGTAACAAACCCGGAAAATAATTTTATACTCAAGTTATTATTGATTTTCATAGAAAAGTGAAAATATATATCAAAAGTACAAAATTTAAAAAACGTCTCTAGGGCTGCCAAAAACAAAAAATATTATAAATAAAAATATGAAATATATATGTATGACATACATATATATATATTTTTTATATCAAGTTATTTTTTCTATAATAAAACAAATTATATAGGTAGCACACATTGCATCTAGGGCTTCCACAAAAAAAATAATGTTATTTATGAATAAATTAGAATTATTTTGTTATGACTGGAAAGTTATTTTTTTATAATAAAGTTTCTATAAATGTGTTGTCTACTCGCACTTACCGATATTTAGCTATTCTCTTCTCACTCTGATGCGCTCTATCAATCGAGCGATCATTGCGATAATAAGGTGCCAGCCCTAGTAACATCTGTTAGCCCAACTTCAAATAAAAAGAAAATTGTTCAACATATGGGTATTCTAACAATCACATTGCCTCCAAAAGGTCTCTGCATAATATTGCATTTAAAAAATATTTGATTTATTCATTAATAAGCTGGCAATCGCGTTTGTGTACCTGCACGCCGTGGCGTCTGAACGGTTAAGTAATTAATACGAATACAGTACAAAATTCAAACTCGATTAGAAAATACTGACATTAAATCATTGATTAAATCCCTCCCTTTACTTATATTCCCAAATGCAATTTCTCACATATTCTAATAGATATCCAGATTTTATTATATGGAATGTAAATATTTGTGATGTCTAATTTATATCTCTCCCATCCGATCTCGATATGAGTCTTAGCGATAGCGCTAACTCAATTATTTGTGGTTTCTTTGTACGGTTTTAAACTATCCTAAAAACAGAGACTAAGTGACTGAATAGCAAATACATATCGTAAAAATAACCTTCCGATATTTGCTTCGACTGATGGTTGAAAAAAAATCATTACAAATTTATATATGTATTATGTATCTGGTCATTATTTCAACACATTAATTCGGTTAAGCAATATTTTGTTGCTGTTATTTTTGTTTTGCAAACCTAATTTTCCCTATTTATTACGATATGAGAATGGAAACTCAGTGGAATACTGGTCCCAATTTTTCTCCACTTGTATGGTAAGCCGTGCGGTTGCCAATTCAGCATAAAATTCATCGTCAGTGTTGCTAATTGGTTTTGATTGGTCTCGGACTTCCCAATGTTTTCTAGATCACTACAAATGGCATAGCATCATCACTAACAATATTTACGATAAACGATAAACGATAAAAAGTGTTGTATTTCTAAAGCGCATTTGATACTAAGTTGTCAATTGGCTATCGCTGTGCATCTCTTTAAAATTATATCTAAAAATTTCTTCGTAATGTAATAGTAATAAATTCAACACACCTTTTTACAAAATCGTTATATCGTTTTTGCAATGTATCACCAGTAAAAATACTTTTAATTAATGATTCAAAAATATTTATAGCCATGGATGAATTTTATTGAACGTTTATTAATCTATCGTTAAAACACACCCCATTTATGAACCATTTTTCAAATTATTCTCACACTTGATTGCATATTTTAATTTGTCAATAATTGAAAATTAAAAAATCATGGAATAAAATTTATCGTACATTCACACACCAATAGTGTTGGTATTTACATAATCCCTTTTAATATTCCCGATTTGGTTTTGGTTATTTTACAGGGCCGGTCAACTGTTCGATCGCTGGTGTGTTTTGGATCACAAGCATGACAATCTATCATTGTAAAAAAACTTTGCAGCGGACAGCTTATAGACATTTGTAATGATGATAACAATAAACTAAGCTTTCAAAACAGCCCTCTTACTTGCAGCCGACCCAAAATGACTTCAATAGTTCTGACGAAGGCGTAAGCCGAAATAGCTATCAACAAATATATAAAATAATTTATGTAGAACTAAAATACATTGTTATTTTTCTTTCCGTATTATAATGGAGTTCTACCAAGTAAATGCCTACTCAATCAATAACTTGAATAAGTGACGGAAAAATTAGCTTCTTAAGTTAAGATATATATTTTCTGAAAATTTATTTGTTTGAATTTCGTTTTTTTCATAAATGTTGAAAGTTGACCACAACACCAAAGATATTGATGACCTCTGCCGTATTTTATTGTTTATTTATATTTTAATTGCTATCATTAAATATCTCAGCAAAAGTGCGGTTGAGATATATTATATGTATTCATAAAAGTATCTGTGTGTACAAGAATTATTATTCAATCAAATCCAATCATTTTAATGATGGTAGTCACGTGCTCTTTTGAAATCCAATATTCTCTTTTGAAGCAATCAAGCATTTTCAAATAATGTATCCTTTTAAGATTCCTTTCACATTTAATTGGCAAAATAAAACATCAATGAATTTTACTCAGTGATGTTTTAACTGAGTTATATCTGATATTGTTGACTAATTATCATTGTTAAAAATTTCGCTTGTTTTTTGGTACAATATTCTTATGCCAATTAGTGCAGCGTGGTGCTTTTTCTGGAAGAAAATTTTATATTTGGATTTTATTTAAAATCTTACGTTTTATGTTACGCCAGTAACAAGACTGCTGAGCTGCTTAAATAAGAAAGGGTTGGATATGAAGAGCTAAGTCACTAAATGTTTCCCTCAGTCTTTGAATTAAATACATTTATAAAAATATTAAAAAGCCATTTGCAGCTGACGCTTATAATACGTGTCGTTTGAAAATATATTTCTAATAAAACCAGTAATTGAAAAAAAAAATTAAGTTACATGACATTTCCAAAGCAGACATTAAATATTTCAACTTTAGCAGCAATTTTTATGGACAAAAAATATTGCTCATAATTTACTCGTTGATATGCAAAATTTATGAAATAAAAATCACAATATCAATTAATATAGTTTACATCATTTCGAACTGATAGATATATCTTGTATCCTCTTTTTACAGGGTATCGAAATAAAGCGGTTTTACAAAAAGCTATGATTTTCTTTGTTATTTTTTTACACTGATTTTTATTCTAAAGAAACTAGAAACCGAAAAATAGCAGTGAACGATCACGTTTATTATCAAGTAGTAACACTGAACGAATAACTTTTTCCATGCTTAATTTAATTTAAATTGACTACCATATAAATTGTGTAAACTGTGTAACTTTCAAAAATAGTTATAAATTGATAAATAATAAACAAATTCTATTTTGAGTTTATTTCAGGAATATTCTATATCCTATCTACCATTTTTGTATGGACACCTTACCCTTTTTACAAGGCTTTTTTGCACGGTAGTGTTTGGAATGTATCCACCGTGCAAAAAGGAAATCGGTGCATATTCGCATATTGTATATATCCGTTTTCACATAAAGAAACACATCCCTGGTAAATAACTCAAAACCCTTCAAAATACTAACGATATATTTTGCTTTCACAGTATTCTGATGATTGTAATACGAATTTTGAGTGATTTTAATGTTCTAATGAAATGAAATTGAATATTAATTAATATTCGAAACTTTCCAATATCTAATTACCATAATTCCTTAGTAAACTAAGATAGCTAATATTTGTTTTCTGTGTATAAATTACTTTTGTTTTCATTTAGTCATTACCTAAAGACTTTCCCGTATTATGTAAATGCCCTACAAACATTTCAATTTCGTCATTCATTGATTATCGGTATTATTATCTCTGGTAGTGCAATTATATTCTTGTTCATAAATCATTTAAATGTCATTGCTCAGGTGTTTTTGCGACATTGTTAGTTCTGTAATAAATAATGTTCCTGGATATATATTTAATCTCGACACTCGTTATTATCAACGTACCTCTATTATTCATTCGTAATAAATGTATTCAAAGACTGTCATATCTACAAGACGTGTATGCCTCGAATTATTTGCTCTAATGCAAATTCTTTAAACAAACTGTTAAAACAGTGTACATTTTACGCATGTCAAACACAGAGCTGTATGATATAGTAGCGTTTTCGGAATGTAATTTTCCTGTGTACTTAAAATTTTATCATACGTATATTATCAAAATAATAGAAATTTAATTGAGTTCCAAACGTTATTTAATGTTTATATGTACTGATGGATTGTATTTTGTAAAACAAATAATCATAAACTTTGTTTACGCTCCAAATGTCTTACATTTGTCTTCTTTTAATTGTTTTCATATGCTATGTATGTGTAAAAGTAAATATTTTTTATAGAATCGATGAAAGAAAAAAATGCTGCTATATTCTCAAATTTTTTGCAAGGGTTCAAATTTTCAAGATCCATCAGTCTCGAGGAAATCGGACAAAGAAGTTTATTGTTAATCAATCGTTCGTCCTAATTTTACAGTGTTTATTACCCAATTTTATATTTCGGTATATTTTGGGCAACTACAAAATATTGCATTCAAACAATGAGAACAGATAAATTATTATCAGAATTTTGATTAATCTACTTATCATCGAAATAATAACGGTTCTCAGGAGATCAAATATTAATACCAAATTATATCTTTAAGTATCTACATATACACCACACTAAAAAAAAAACACATTTGCATGTGAAAAAACATTTGTAGATTTAAACCTATGTACAGTTTATTGAAGTAGCTATCTGGATATTGTGTACTCAAATGAAAACAGTGATAAAAAAAAATACTAACGGTTTAATGTGTATATCTTAAAGCAAATATATTCATTTCATAATACAACCATGGAAAGATCACTGGATAACTTTTGCTTCAATTACTTTAAATTTTAGTTGTCTATATGTTACAATGAAACTGTATTCTCAGTGAAAATATATTCCTCTCCAAGCTGTCATTGAAATTAAATTTGTCTGCCCTATCTTCACCCCTTTGTTTTTCTGTGTTTTTCTCTTTTTATGAAAGGGACTACTTGCTGATTTTGTTTCATTGAAGCAAACCAAAATATTAGGCCAGCAAATCATCGACTTGGGCCAATAATTTCAATGATCGTACAAATTCAAATCTATTACTTGGTACATTTTCACTGAGAATACAATTTAACTGTAACATATACACGTCTACTGGAAATCATTACAATATTATGAAATTATATCTTCTTAATATAGTTGTTAACAACCGCGCAATAATTGCAGCAAATTGCAGAATATTCTATGACGATATGAAACTAATAAACTTCTTGTGAGAAATAGTTTCTTAACAATGGCAATGAGTTAAATAACGCCGTATGATATAATAACTCAATTATCACGGTAGTTATATTTTAATTTTAAATGTTGCGCTTCGCGTTCGGCCTTCGTTTCAATTCCTTTTATAGCACTTGATTACTTTTAAAACACTCGCGTTATAAGAACTCGTATGTATGTTCGAATTCTTGCTTGATCTCAATACTGAACCATTTTAATCTAATCATTTTCTCATTTCCTCCAACCGCGCCTGCTCGTTGATTAAACGGTTTTGCCTCACTTCGCGCAGAAAATACTTACGCAAAACTTGACCAGATCTATGTTTTGGAATAAACTTTTTAAAAATGGAACATAATACCATCACGTTTGTTTTGTTTTTTTTCGATAATCTGATATACTCCTGAAGACTTTGAAACGATTTTCATCGAGCAATTTTTTTCTCACATATAGCAAAAACCAATAAAAACCTACAAAACCTTGACGTATTTTTGATTAAATTAAAAGAAATTCAATAAAATAATATTAACACCATACAAGTCAACCTCTGTATTGTAGTGGTAAGAGCATTCACTGGTCTCAATATTAAATTCGATATTTTTAAGTTCAAATTTTAGAAATTGGACATGTGTATTTGTGATGTCGTTTCCCCCCGTATTGCTGTCGAGATTGCTGTTAGTTGTCATTCCATATATTATATAAATCCCTTATTCTTATCTTATAAAAGCAAGGCTAACTAATAGCTCACTGTATCATGCGTTATACAATTCGAAGTAATTTCGGCATCATGTCATCCAGAGTTCACTAATTTAGAATATTCAGAACAGAAAACGTTCTGTTACATGTGGTATGATACTACAATATTAAACATCTAGATAGCATTATAATTCTCGTAGAACTGAATACCTTGCCATATTGACTAACCATCTAGTATTTTTAAGTTCTACGCGCAGCCTTTCGGATACGATCTTTCACTTTAATTTGCGGCGTATTACACGACTTATTAATATATATAACTAGCTGTACCCTGCGCGCGTTGCTACGCCAGCAACTAAAATAAATTTGAAGGAAAGACATTACACAAATATTCAATTGAATTTGCATGTATTCAATACTCGAGAAATTTGTAAAAATTCGATATCAATTTTTGGGGGGGAGGGTGGTTGTTTGGCGGGGTGGGGTTTGGGGGGCGTATGGGAGAGTAGGCCAGAAACCTTCGAAGAAGTGAACTGGAAAAATTCGTAAAGTTTAAAAAAAAAAATGGGGGTTGGGGGTGGTTTTGGGGAGGGGTTGGAAGGCCAAAACTATTGCGGGCGTGTACTCAATAAATTTGTAAAGTTTCACATCGATCGGTCGAGCGGTTTAGTAGTCCATAGCGGAAATACAGACAGACAAACATTCATTTTTATATATATAGATTCACGAGTTGCTTGGGCCACCACCACGCATTATGTGTGCAATAGCCATCAATAATTTTTTGCGCTCGCGGAGATTTACAAATCTTCACTGTTCAGTCCGTGCACATAATAAATAAATATGAATAATATATATTTTCTAAACTTTGTGTGTGTATCGTTAAAGTAAATGAACACTCTCGAGTGTGGACTGTTTCGTTTAATCAGCGGCGCCAATAAAGCAACTCGATATATTGAAAAGTGTTATATATTTCTTCACAGTTACTGTAATATTTGATTGCACGGTGCACATCTCGATGCTAAAGCAAACCAGGCCAATATTATTATTATTGAATCACAGACGAGACTCGGAGGTCATTTTAATCGACTCATACATTAAAGTAATTCTGCAATTCCATATTGAAAATTATTGTGTGGAAAATAACTTTAATATTCTTGAAGGTTAAAATATACTTTAAACTCATGGCTTTGGAATATCCCCGTTTATATTATGACGGTGAATTTATATATTTTTTTTATTTCCTGCCTAAAAACTTTCGAGCGAGACACTTAAGATCACGGAATGTGCCTCGGGTTGTTATGCCTGGCTCATCCAGATGAATGTAACTATTCTATTTTCAGCTCGTTACATTAGTTCTTTCGTTGGTTATGATTCTGAGCGAAGCCTGGTTGTAAATGTAATATTATATAATTGTACTAAAAGTAACATCAACCAAATAAAGACTTCGCTATTAGGGATTGTAAATTTACTGACTCTTACAATTACTGCCTATACGTTAAAACCCGATCATGTCAAAGTTGTTTTCAACATTTTTTTACTCGTCTTTATTATTCATCAAATAAAAAATGAACTTATGCTTCTTAATATATAAAGTTGAACTGTGTATCGTCGCAAAAATTTTCAGTGTAAGTAAGCCGTAAATTTCTAATAATGACCGGTATTTTTACACATTATTTAGGCTATTTTCCGGATAATTACGGCTTAACGATTTACTAGTTTCTCTCGCGATAATATGTGATGTAAATTACTTATACCTTACGTGTACTTTATAAATTTATTTAATATCGTTCCTTTATCTACATAGCGACAACCTTTGCAGAACGTCGACGTAAGATTGTACTGATGAAATATCAATTCACTTATTGAGTGACACATTACCGATTTATATGTACTCAAATTTGATTTCTACCTATTGTTTAAGAAGTTTGTAGAAGTTTGTCTACTCTTGGCTCGTTCCATTAATCGGGGCAACAGTTTAAACAACATAAGAGAAAATGATCGTGACAACTTGCAATGCTTCTAATTTGAATAGTAATGTTAAAATTTGTTTTTGTAAATGTCCTTTTTCGTGTAAATTTATAGTGTTGCAACGATTTTATAGATTGAAACGGTTATAAAATTAATAAAGATTTTTTTAAAGCAGATTGAAATATACTTTTCAATTATTTAAAGAGTACAGTTTTCTTCCAATTCATGTCTCGAAATAAATAAAAAAAACTTGACTTTCATATATCAGTTGGCATCCAAACTAAGTTATTTGAGGTTTGTAACGACATTATCCATTTAGTCATATTCCATTACTTAGTTGTGAAGTTTTGAACTTTTCCAATATAGCCCTCAAAATAGTATTACAAAAATCATCGTTCGATTGTGCATTTATTACTTTGATTGTGGAAACTTTTTTATGCAGACCAAATTAATATGTATGAATATTATTTAAAATAGTACACTCTTAACTGTCCTATTTTATTTCAGTCGCGATCATTTTTATCTGTTATAATGATGTCGTGTTTATTCAATGTAATTTTTTCAATGCGTCTCTGATTTCTTCATAATAACAGGAGTCCAAGTTTAGTCTATAATTAGCTAACGAGAATCCATTGACGGTCGAGCATTGCGTAGGCGTTTGCTTTCGCTGAAGGGTGATTAAAATATTCCGATCGAAATTTCCCTTATATATTTTATGTCCTTTTTTATTTCGAACTTCTTCAACTTTATGTATATATCAATATTGTCGTCGTTATTCAAGTGAAATTATGTCGTTACCTTAAAAAAATTGCCCGTCAAGTTTCTTTGTTAAAATAAAACACTTAGTTCATATTTCTTTGATGTACATCAAAGCATTTTAACCGGCGACCTTTATTAAAAATCGTTAAGTTATATAATATACGGAACACAGTAGTTTCTCCGGTGGTTTTAATTAATTATTATTTTCGGTAAATTTTTGAAGACGGTTTTGAAGTTTTTTATTATAAAATAACAAACTATGCACGATTCGTGAAATAAATGGAGAAAGTTATTTTCAAAATTGACAATGTTTATAAAATCAAATTATAAAAAGATACATTAGGAATAATAAATATATTTTATTTAAATTTTATAATTATTCAACTCAAAATAACTAGGATCTAATATCTGTGTTTATTAGTAAATATGTGAATTAATAATATGGAATATTTTTAAAAATTAATAATTTTATTCAGTATAGCAAGCAATGCTCTTTTTTTACAACTCGATTATATCATATTAAAACTCAAATACGTCGACAAATATAGCCTCAAACTTGTATAGAACATAATTTTATAATGTTATTTTTCTTTTGTTGAAGGTAAGCTTCGGATTCCATGATGCAGGTGTCAATTTACATATTAATTAAACTCGTAATTGGTAAGATGATGCTATTCTAATATATACCTGTATACTTTTTTGTTCGTTTTATTTCATTCCATAAGAATTAACAGTATTACCTTAACTTGTAATGTTCTCAGTTCTTGTCTGAATATTTCAATTTATCGCTATACGAGTATACAATTTTATAACTGATATTTATAAGGTATTTATTTTACTTAATATGCATGGAAGGGTGGGTCACTTATTGCTTCTGCGGAAACTTTTAAAAGGCTTTCAATTCGAGTATTGAGTCTAAGGACAAAATTTATGTTCGTATTATCAATATATTTCGAGATGAATTCATTTCGAAGTGAAATAAATCATGTTTTACCTTATCGTTTAAAGTTTCACAGTGAAAATGAATTATCGAAAAATAATATTAGAATATTAAATAACGTTCACATTTTGATAAAACAGAAAATAAATATTTTGCTATTCGAGAGATGACAGGGGAGATAAATTACTTTAAAAATGCTTGTCAACATTTTCAACCTACGCACGACACTAAAAAAATTCTGTCTTTCAAGATTGAATTATTTAGTTTTCATATAGGCGTATAAGTATAAGTCAATATTAGAATCTTTTGGGTTTGATGATGCTAATTTATAAAGGTTCGCTTTTGCTCATCATTTCCCCACAAAATCTTGTAAGTTATTTTCTATTCAGGATCGTAAACAATGGTAGATAAAATAAGGTTTAACTTTCCGAGTACCTAACACCTTCATCGCAGATGGTTCTTGTATAGTCCCAACATGTTTATTTTTAATAAAAAATAAAAATAATAATACATTTTTAGTACTTTTACCACATAAAATTTATTTGATCAGGACCTTTATCGCTCATGGCGAGCATTGTCAACTGATAAGTGTTACAATAAAACAGTGATATTTATACAAAAGTTAAGTATGAAAAACAATTTATGACAAACAATTGGTAAAACAACTAAGCAAATAAATTGAAGCAAATTACAAGAAAAATAGACTATAAATAAAATTTTGAAGACTTCAAAATTTTTTTTATAGTCTATTTTCATCAATCAAATAACATGGTTTATGATTGCTTATTCATAACGATTCATTTAATTTTCTTTTTTTCGTCAGCATAATTTAAAATTGCTGAATCTTCTAAAATCAAGATGTATAGAATATCTTTGATTATGTCAAAAGTAGCGTGCCCGATTTCGTCTTTCTATGAATTATTTTAAATTATTAAGCTCAATCCTATTGAAAACATTTAATTCATTGATTTATATTGAATGTACTCCGAGTATTCCATTATTAAAAAAAAGAATGTTTTATTTAAAAAAAATCTGTAACCGTATATCGGTGTGGTATAAATTTATTCTACGATGGCTTTTTTTTTTAAATCAAACCCAAAACTACGCCACTCAATTTTAATAAACAGTCTAAATGGTTGTCTCTTTTAAAACATTGCATAATATAACCTGGACCCCTAAAAGTGCAAGTCAAAATTTCTTTAATTTGAGATAAAAAATATTTTTACTTCTTGGTATAACTGAAATGTCCATTTTCGAATCCCTTGAAACCACAACCGATTGCGTTACAACTCGGCTTTTCGTACAGCCGATTCAATCTAAATCTACCGTAGTGTAAAAGTTTGATATAATGCGGCATAATCTTTAATCATATTTTTCGATGTGTAAGTACATTTTTCGCATTTAAAGCTTATTGTCTAAAGTCTAGAGTTCATAACTCCCATAAAACTTTCTTCAAAATCTTTCTGACCTCTGGCGGGTTAAGTCTACCTTATTTCACTTTCTTGTGTGGTGTATATGCGTGTGCGCTCGGTCTCCTATGTGTTCAACGGGGTGAGCAAGTGTGTGCACGTGTGTCTTTCTTATGTTGAGAGTTGTGACAAGGGTGAAAGTTTAATCTGAAAGTGACGCAGTCGCTTTTGTAATTTCCACCACCGCTATAGCTCGCCCCGCAACCGAAACGGTCCAAAACGTCTCAGACAATATCGAATTAAATTTTCTTTCGCCAAGTATGTCATAGCTTTTTAGCACTGTACTTACTAAACACCCTTCATTTAACGTTGTTCATTGTAACGATACTTTCAAGCATGCCATGATTTTGGGAAAATTTCATACGATCATGAAAACTTCGAACATATTTTATGTATATTGCTGCGGCGTGGTTTTATGTTGCTAGAAGCTCGAAACCAGAAATGAAATTTTACAATCATATTTTTTTTTATAAATATAAAGGAATTTGGCTACTAAACCGAAGTCCGTTATTATTTTTTAAAACGTACGCAAAAAATACGTGTATTTTTTTCCAATTTTACTACAAAAAAGGACAAAATCGATTTAAATTGACATAGAAAAGTGACACCATTAATGTTAAATTTATAAATGTGAATAGATGAATGTATTAAGATCATGTCGATTCATAGTGTTAATGAACTTAGATACGAGTCCAGTTCATCAGATGAAAAATGAAAATGATAATGTTAAGGAATCGTTATTTAGTAAAAATAAAAATAAGAAATTTTTTGATGTAATAATTCTATAAATTGTATATTGATCCTTAAATTGTATTTCAAATTATTTTTCTTTTACTTTACTCTTCGTTTCGTCTCGGAGTAAAAAAAAATCTTTAATTGAAGATGAAAAAAACATCCAGAGGAATAGAAAAGAAATGCGTTTCAGGCAGCATTTGAGTGACATCGCTGAAGAAACATTTTCTTCTTTGCTAGCTCGGATAAAATTTTTCTCGAATAGCTAATTAAAATTTTTGAAGCACTTCAGTATTATCTTTTTTTTCATTTTGAGATGTTCATTTGAAACGGCGCTGTCATTAAGGAACATTCGTAGACATCACATCATTTTTGTATTACGGTTCTACAGAAATATTCAATGGATCCTTTTGTTTTTACTCAGCCTAAAAACAAATAACTTATTATGAGGCTAGGAGTTATTCAGAATGGTCGTCGCCATTGCCATTGTCCTCATTTAATGATTAAAGAATCTTTTCTTTCATTGTATCAATTTTGCTTTGTGGATAGTTTTAACAGCAGGAAAGTCTGCATTGCTTTCAATCAGAGCGCAAACTAGGCATTTTTATTGTGAAAATCGAAACTATTCTTTCATACGTCTTTCAAAGATAGTTTGGTTTTAATTTAAGATTTTGACTGAAGATGCTTGAGAGACTTTATTTGTTTTACTTGTTAACAATAAGAAAACATTTAAGTCTTGGAACTAAACATATTGCACTGAACTATTTACTAGCACTTCGTTAGTTACAAAACATATGGACGTATTTTTGATTTGAAAGATTCAATTTTTGTTTCTGTTAACAACCAACAATTATTGTCAATTTTGACAATGCAACGTGACAAACTTGGTATATGATACTTTATCAATGAATCTTGCGATTGCCTTTCACTCTTATTAATTGGTCTTATTGTGTTTATAGATGTCATAAAAAAAATTATGATCGCGAAATAAGAAATTATATGAGCTCGCAATCAATTTGAAATATTCAAATTTAATTTAATTTAATTTACATTCCTCTTTCGAAAGATGGGGGCAAGTCCTTTAACACAGTCACCTTGAGTGGGCTGTGGTTATCATACCATATACCTACTACAGTAGTGGCGGAGATGAAGTTTAGAAGAAACATCATCGAACATTATTACAAACTCTACAATTTACATGTTGTCTTATGATTCCGTATAGTCAAATCAGCCTAAGCAAATGACAGTTTCGCCCGAACAATACTCGCTTGTTGTATAATAGCAACTACTCCCAGCGCTGCCATTTTAACTTCGAAGTCGCGTAAATAAAATAACACATGTAATCTATATTCTTTTTCAAGCCAAAAGTATCGCTACATACTTTTTTTTGGTTGCGGAAAATTTGTTCCCCTTTTACAACAGAATTATTCGTAGAATACATAGTAACCGAATCAAAACAAATCAAATAACCACAAGTTTCTTGTTGTGGTTTTTGTTTGTTCACCAGTTTAGGTGTATGCATTACAATATTAAAATGGTCCAGGTATTGTTTTACCGCTTAAAAACCAACAAACGCTATTTGTTTTATTGCGAATTTCGCAATGTTCATATGCGTAGTGTTTAATATTTACTTTGTTAACCATTATCAAATCCCTAACCGTTTTCTTTGTCACATAATATATTGTATATGTTGAATGATATTCATATTACGCACTGTTTGTACCATTTCCTGCGGCGCAGCTGTCTGCAGCAATCTGTGTCATGATTTACACACGTATGCAATATGCACTTTGAAAAGAAACTTCTTTGGCAGTTGCTTTGGGCTGAAATATTATGTTTGTTTAAATCCTTCTTATGACATGTTGAGATTGTAAAACTTATATCTACTATGTTATGATACAAAAAACTCAGTGTACAAATTTTAATTTATTTAATTCCGTTTTTATACTATATTTATATTCCGAATGGTGATTGATATTTTTTTATCATTTTTAAATAAATAATACACATCTGGGTAATTTATAGATATATGGTCACGGGACAGAATTTTTGTAAAGATTTATGAAAAATTTTGCACATTAAATGAAATGAATGTAAGGCTTACATTTTTTTTTTAAATGTTTCGTCTTTAATTTTTAAATATATTATAATAGAAGAACCGAAAAAATGCTTCGCAATAAGTATGAAGTCGAGTTGTTTTATTTACAGGAGCAAAAATGCAACCACAAACTACACAAATAATAATATTATACAGATAGAGACCGTCACATAAGTTTATTATTTGTTTAAAATAAAAAGAATAATTTTATTATAGGCTAATATTAAAAAACAAATTCTTCTTTCAGAACTCATAACATAATCAGTAAAATTATTCAGATTTAATCATTTTGATTCCACGTTTTATAATAATCCACAAGAACTCAAAGAGTAAAGTCAAAACATAAAATAATTAGCCAGTATGTATAAATTGTTTTGAGCTTAGCTCGAGGGGATTAGGATTATGTCCCGTGACCATATATTCTTAATTTTCCCACATCTGTTAATACAATTTTGACATATTATATTGTATTATAAAGATCAGGACTTGTTTCACTTATCACGAGCATTGTAAACTGATGTTCATTAGTTCAAGTCATCAGTTGATAATGCTCACTATGAGTGAAACTGGTCCTAATCTTTTAAAAATTTATGTAGAGGTAATACAAAAAATGTGCTATATTTTCTTTAAATACCACCAAGA
Organism: Himalopsyche kuldschensis; assembly: GCA_028554975.1. NCBI lineage: Eukaryota > Metazoa > Arthropoda > Insecta > Trichoptera > Rhyacophilidae > Himalopsyche > Himalopsyche kuldschensis. Next base: position 4,844,665 of record JAHFWI010000001.1, on the reverse strand, counting down.
AGTGACAGCTAAAACCTACACAGTAATATCTTTATTCACATTTATGCAATCTTTTACCAAGGTTTGATTTTTGAAACAAATAAATAGTGGGTATTTTAATATAAAAATATGATTTAGGTATATTCCTGAAATTCCTACTCAGTTAACGATCAGAAAATTTTCAATTTCCTCACTGCACTGAAGTTAGCATTAATAAATCCTAATTATTACATTTATATAATAATATATATTTCCATTTAAAAGAAAAACTTTGATGTAATGTAATCGTTATCGTAAATTAAATTTATATTATGAACACGCATTATAAATCATTCTATAGTATACATATGTATATGCAGAATGTTCAAGCTCAATTATAATAAATAGGCAAAATAAAAACATTCAGAAAGGCTGTAGAAATCTCATCACTCACTTTGCCCACCTCTTCAGACATTTATAATAAGCTGGACTGTGGTATACCTTTACCGCATAATTTGAATAAGCGTATTAAAATCTATATTGAATCATAATGCAGACAATGGCGTGATGCCAGCAAAGCATCACACAATTCTTGTATAATTAAATACTATACTATTTTACCTACAATATTATGTGTCTAATTGTAGAGCAGCTCACGTTTAAACAATACATGATTTATGCCTTGCAATTTTGCTTTATTAATGCAGCCCTAGTATATTAAATTTTACCCGAGTTATTATATAAAAATAGTGCAATTAGGTTAGGTAGTATTAATTTGCATTGCCTTTGATAATTAGGGTATCGTTTACGTTGTTAATATTATTGTAGGTATACGGTTTATATTTCGGAAATAATACACGGCATTGGTATCCCCTAATCAACCTTTTAACTAATTGCCGAAATAGGCCATCAAACGGTTACAACACAGTACACCTGTTAAACTCAATTGACATCGGCCTAACCCAAGATTGTTTGCCGAACCGATTCCCCAATCTCAGTCTTCTGCCTGTCAAAGCGAAAACGCTTCCCTCAAACGAAGCGTTAATGAATTCAACGGACATGCTACGCCGTAGGTGTGTTGACGCTACGAAAGCTCGCCTAAAGAGGCGAATGGAGATTTATATTTATTCTCATCTGCTTCTTGAATCAGTATAGTCTTCATACGGTTTCTTCTGCATTAATCACAAAGCCCTCTTGAATGATACATCGATGGACTAATTCAAACCATATATTATATTTAAGTAAACTTCTCTTTTTCATATATAAATTCAACTGTGAGCCTGAGCCAGCAGTCACCAATGTTTTACACTCAAATCTTATATTCTTGCATTAATGTTTATATATGTTACAGTGAAACTATATTCTCAGTGAAAATGTATCAATTAATAGTTTTGTATGACAACATGATTTCACTGGTCACGATCATTGAAATTATTGGCTTGTCGATGATTTGCCGGCCTAAAATTTTGATTTGCTTCAATGAAACAAAATCAGCAAGTAGTCCCTTTCATAAAAAGAGAACAAAAGAAAAACACATACAAACATTAGGCTGAAGATAGGGCGGTCAAATTTAATTTCAATGACAGCTTGGAGAAGAATATATTTTCACTGTAACATATACAATACATTTATTATGTTAATATTGGTTACTTAGCGGCATAAAATAAATCTACCTACACCTCAGTATCATATATACCATACATGGGGATCTACCGGCCCGCGGGCTGGACCCAGCCCGCCGGGCTATTTTGTCCGGCCCTTATACATCTGGACAAAATAATTGAAAAATAAATTAATAGTTCCACGGAGGATTTTTTTTTTTAAACCATTTTCCTAGTCTATCAGCTCATACAAACAACACATATACAGTCGTGGCAATAGAAATCCGCGCACCCTTCACAATTCTATTCATTTGCGAAAATTTCCTGGAAGTCTTTACCGATTTCCATTTTTTTCCTTTCCGATTGTAGAGTAAACTAATAGCCATATTTTGAAAAGCATGTGAGATTTGAAGGCTTCAACGGCTGTTTCGGATTTCTTTTGGCGCGACTGATATTCATATGGAGATGAACTGAAGGCACTAATAGAGCAATATGATACAAGGCTTGCTGACTTCCAAAACAATGACCCCACATTCGCTATATTTGCTCGTCTGATAGATTCAGATGTAAAAAATGTGCCAGCAAATTTGCAGATGGAACTTATTGAGCTTTAGGGGGAGTTATTGCTAAAATCACGATTTAACAACATTGCTTTGACGGATTTTTATAAATTATATTTGGTGGATGAAAAATATACAAATGTACGCGCATTTGCAGATGGAACTTATTGAGCTTTAGGGGGATTTATTGCTAAAACCACAATTTAACAACATTGCTTTGGCGGATTTTTATAAATTATATTTGGTGGATGAAAAATATACAAATGCATTTGCAAAAAAAATCATTTGTATTTTCGGCAGCACATATACGTGCGATCAGTTTTTTTCGAGGATGAAACACACTAAATCAAAAATTCGAACAAGGATAACAAATGAAAATCTCGAAAATTCTATGCGATTATCCTTAAGCAATATCATCGCCAATATGGAGAGTCTCGTAATTCAAGTACAAGGCGAATCTTACTTCCACACTCAGCCACACTAAAATATATTAATATTATAAGTAATATTAATATTATGTTAATAATAATATTATATTACGTTTTATTGAATTAAATATAACTTATGTGTAGTAATTTGGCCCAGCCCTTGACTCGAAGACGGAATGACAATCCGGCCCCAGACCTAGGAAAGGTTGCCCATGCCTGATATAAACCATAGGTCACCAACCTTTTCCGGGTGGCGATCCCTTTTTATAAAAGCCATGTGACCCGCTTGTTCAAGTTTCTCGTTTTAGTCTATAAAAATAATAAATGTTAGTCTTGAATTTTGATGTTTGGTTTGTAACGCAAAACGAGACACTGCATTTTTGCACGATGCACGTAAACGAATAGTGTTGGGCGAATGTTGACAGGTGGTAACCGAGTATGTTGTATAATATTACTTGTTTCTTATCACCCCCTCCACCCTTTTATTTCTAATAGTAAAATTTGTTTTTTTTAACATGCTGGTCAACCACTTGTCACATTCCCATTAGTATTGGAACACATGCACAACTTCACTGGCGAGTTAACTGTGTATATAATGATATAAATGATAACTCGCACTACCCACTTGTATTCTGGAAGTTTTTATAGTACAAAAAATAACACTGATTTAATAAAATATTTTGAAATAAAAACATCGGGTTGTACCCGTGTTCAGATATCATTTTTCAAAAAAGGAAACCATAGACAATTATATGATTTCAGCAACGTGAACTTCTCCGTTGTATTACCTACCTAACACTGCATTATTTCACATCGTGTAAACGGGTTCAAACTTTACATTCAAGTACTTTCAGTCATTCTGCTAGATGCACGAGGGTTGTTAGTTACGTCTCCGCTATTCACCCATCGCAGCCTTTATGGAATTTACCATGCAAAGCGCATTATTTACTGTAGAGTTTTGAGCTCTTTCATTTGCCGTAAGTGCTCGCTGCGCGCCTCTCTCGCCGACTTATCGTTCATTTTTTTTGCATCTGAGAAAATATTTATTTACCTGCCATTTCAACTAAATGAGTTTCGCCAATGCAATATTGAGAAATGGAATGTTCTTTTCTTTGCTCACATTTCAGAAATATAAATCGTTGCCGTTTTGCAAATTTGCTAAGACTAACTTAAAAAAACATTTTGTGTTTTTCTTTGAAAATTAAATTTTCTTTACACAACATCAGCACAATTTCACTTTATTTTTCAACCAGTTTTCACCGCATTCCATTTTTAAAAGCTTTAAAAGAATTTTTCCTTTAATTTTTTTTTGATAATGTTTTTAATGTTAATTTGAAATAAAAGAATCTATTCCTTTATAAATCTAAAAAATAACCATATACTACTTTATGAAATTCTATTTTATAAAATCATGATACTACTTTTTTCATTGCTCTATGAAACATGATAGTAGTTTTTCAAAACTTCATAATATAAATAATTATTATTCTAAATCTTCAATAAACATTCACTTGGACTATTCTAAGAATCAATCTATTCAATTTAAAGTCAATACGCCTTCACTTAGCAGTAATAGACTAGTCTGAGACATAACGCCGTAAGTGCCAATATTGGAATGCAGTTTTGAGCAGATGATAATAATATGTAATATTGAAGCATATCTATTGTAAAATTTACATTAGTCACTTAGTATGATTTGCCTTGGCATGGCAATCTGTGAAACATTGTTTCCATAAGTCCAAACACGAGCATAACAATATGTTGCTAAATTAATTCTCTTATAAAAGGTCGTGAAACCAATGCGACAATATTAGAACTAACTTATTACCGCATTAAAATAATTCAACCTTGATAACAATTGATGTTATTGCATCACTTCTTTAATTGATTTCAATACTATATATTGAAATATTCCATGGTTAATTCTTTTTCTTTGCATTGATTTATTTAATTAAAACGAACATCTCTATTTTAAAGTACAATATACTTAATAGAAATTAAACATGCCGCAATATTTATTAATGCCTATAAAATGATGATTCTTTGTAATACTAATAGATTATGTAAGTCAAAATCTGCAGGGTCAGCATTGTTATCATGCCTCTCGTTTTTCTTTTCGATATGATTTTGTCCTATGTTGTCATTTCTAAACACAAGTTGAAGTTAATCTGCACAATTAAATGCTCCGAAAAAGCACCACTCAAAAAAAGCTAGTAAACACACAGATTATAAATGAATTAAAAAATTGATATCATTCTTTCTTAATATTATCCGTCAACCGTTATAAAGCTATATAAATACGTCGTCTCCAAAGGCTTTGTCAGAACATTGTCTTTTACTCTTTGGCATAGTCAACTGCGGTTTTGGTAGCGGAAGTAGTAATTGAAGATCTAAGAACTTTTAACGTTAGAAATCAGCAGAACATTACATTAAGTAAAGAGAGGCTTGATTGAAGAAGCCGTGTTGTACCGCAGGAGAACATGAAACTGTTAAAAAGGAATTTTATAGAAAGAACATATATAAAAGGTTATACATAATTAATTCAGTAAACTTTACTGTATCACGACATGCGTAAAATACTGTATATACGCAAAAGCAACAGTGCCACAAAGAGCCAGTATCCCCTATCATTGCTGAAGCTTAATGGCAACTGATAACACCTAACGGCATCCCAAATAGTTTCTTATATTTTATTTTATTTCTCTCTTTAATTTTAATAACCTCTATGCTGTCGAGATCAAGATTTCACTGATATTCTCACGCGCTTACTATCACTTTTTACGGCACGGTTCAAAATTAGTAACACTTACGTTCATCCGTCCTCATTCGACGTCGTTAGATAACGAAAGCCGCTCATCTGCCGTTACGTTGTTATGAAGATTGAATCAAGGCTTATTAATTGTTATTATAGTGTATAAATATTCCGAGCGAGTTGTTTATTAATAAAAAACGAACGCGAACTTTCTAAATGTTTCCGCTCACTCGCCAAGAAGATGTGCATAACCGGTTTCAAAGTGGATTATCACATTTCAAGTTCACAAAAACTCGTATTAATAAATCACAAACAAGCAGATTGTTTGAGGGTTTGTTTTCTTGATTATTCACTGCGAACGTTAATTTTATTTTAAGGGCTATATTTTCATTTTGGGTTATCCTTGTTTTAATAGTTTTTTTCATTGAAGGCACACCTAACATAATTGTGAAATCTGGCAAGAAAGTCCACCAAAAAGTTTCGCCTAAATCAATTTTAAAATATTACGATAAGAAAAATAACAATGTATTTTAGTTCTACATAAATTATTTTATATATTTGTTGATAGCTATTTCGGCTTACGCCTTCGTCAGAACTATGTTTAAACGTGTATTAGAGATAGCTTATATACCTTTGCTAGACAGGGTGCCCCGTACATCCTCTCTTTCTTTTCAAACCATACCAACCATGGAAGAATTTAAATAAATTAATAATAACTCTCGTCAATGATTCTTGTTTTAGTATCTGACACATTATAAAATACGCAAGCTGTTGCTTATGATTATTTTACGATGTTCAATACATAAACTATGCTCATACTTTGCACTATTTGAAATTGTATTATAACGGTTTACTTGTAGAACTTTGAAATGACTTTCTACAAAAACGTTTAAATACAGAATTATAATTTAATTTAACGCCTTAATATTTTCTATGTCGAGAAGGTTTATCTCGTCTTAATTATATAAAAGTAGAACACGCCGGTAAACTTATCTTTTAATCCTGTTTCATGAATTTTATTATTTGACATTTCAATGGATTAACAAATTTGTATAGGAATGTACATTACATCTTTTTATATCCATGCGATCACTAAATCTGGATGAAGCGGGACCGATTAGCTAGCATTAGTGCTTTCGTAGATTCTTTTACTCTCCCTGAAAAAAGAGGAATGATGCATGTATAGCAGGGGTGGCCAGACTTTTTTGCCCGCGATCTACTTTCGTTTGAAATTATTGGCGGCGATCGACCAACATTAAAAGTAGTAATTTGAAGCCTATATTAATCTAATTTCCAACCCTTGTTTGACCCGAGTTTAAGAAAGAGATTTTAGCGTGTTGCCTCTGTCACACGACATGACTCGCGCGTTTCTTGGAACGGGCACCAGAGATTTGTACATATCAGATAGGCGATCGACTAGGGATCGCTACGCGATCGACGCTTTGGCCACCCCTGATGTATGGCAACAATTGTCTTAAAACAACATGTCAAATTTTGATCGTTTGAATTTTGTAGTTTTCCATGACTTTTGTCGGTAACGACCCGTGTTTCGCCTTTCGTGACGAACATGAACTCACGCGTCAGCTTAAATTGAATTGTGCACTTGAAATGCCGGAAGATGCCAAAAGGATTCAAATTTAATATTGAAATTCAGTAAAAATGCTTCCATTTTCAAATCATTGTAATACAGTGAAATCGTTCCTTAGTACTTTGAAATTGTGGGATAAGTACCATACATAAATAAAGTAGCATAATGATATAAAGTCTGTAGATGCGTCTCAAATGGGCGAAACACCTGTTAATAGTTGTTAAAAAATACGCGGAATAACTAAGTGTTCTTTTTTTTTCTTATTTAAATAAACTTCAACCTTCCAAGTTACCGCCGAATCCATCAACAGCATCATATTTTATTTTATTTTTATAAGTATAAATTCATTCGGTCAACGTTTTAATGTACATGGGTGATTGTTAGTATTTTTATGGTAGTTTAAATGCAATTGATATGTACTAATTACCGTATAAATAACTGTCATTGTATCGTATCAAACGATAACATGTTGCTTTATACTTTAAATACAATTACCACGTAAATACATCAGTCGTATAACGATTTTCTTGCGGGTGGCGGGATGGAACGAGAAAACTCGACACTCGGCTAGGGCCCTGCGGCGACCGACGCGACTCGACAAGAAGACGTGTAGCGGTGATCCACCCGCGGCTCCCGCTGCCTCTTTCACGTGTTGATAACGCCACTTTTACCCACTCTGACGGCGGCGTTTTCCCTACTTTTTTACTTAACGTAAGTGGCCTGCTATCGTAGAGCAGTCTATTTATAGGAAGAGATCTACTCGGACCTAAGAGGTTTGTTTACGTCTCTTGCGATCGTTCAATTGCATTAACTTGTTCTATTTTTTTCACTAACTCAATTAACACGTTAAGCGTTTTTAAATCTTCGACTATAAGTACTAAACAAGAGAAGGGCCCACGATTTCTTACTATCTTACATGTGAAATTTCGATTTTACAACGTTACTATATGACATAAATGCTCTAAATCATTGGCTACCATAAGTTTTTTTAAAAAGAAGAAAAAACACTAGATTTAATCAATTTTGTGGCTGAGTATAAAACATCCGAAATGAGCCGAATTCATCAACGGCATGTTCTACGTGATTACACAAATATTTTATTCCCGATTATCGTGGATGATAAGATCATAATCCAAACGCATTAGTTTATATTTTATTTATTCGCTAAAGTTTCCTGTATAAGACAATTTTTTTCTACGATTTTGATAAATATTAACGAAATTTGATTAAAAAAAATGTATTTTATGTTTCTGTAAAGTTTTTTTAACAAGATACTAGTAGTATGTTTTGTATATGTAGTTAATAAAAACAATTTAGAATTATCTTATAACTAAAAAGATTTGTCATCCCTTCTTTATAAAATATATTAATAATATCGTGTTTATAATGAAAGCAAGTCTTGCCAATCCTAAACAAGTCATTCCGCCCCACAAACGAAAACCACTTTTCACAGTCTACACAACGCAGTTGACCGATATTAATATATAATATAGATACTCTAGAATCTAGATTATATTTTATGGATATTGTCTATGTCTTGTTACTCAATCCATAGACAGGACATGCATATTACGACAGCAATCACTATTAGTCTATTAATACTTGTCTCTTACTTGATTAACGTCCTTGGCTTGATTATTTACACGATGAGAGATACATATTTACTGTTATACAATATCTGAAGTAAAAATTTAGTTTCCATGTTACAACAATCTATTCGATCATGTTTAGCTCATGATCGTAAGTAATAATGGTAATTGTAAAAACACATAAATTATTATCTGAATATGTAATTCAAAATTAAAAATAGTGTATTTGCTTTTAATGATTGGGCAAGCATTCTGTAAGTCTAAAATGTCATATTACTTTTAATATTAAAATGAAACACAAACAAAGGAATTTTATAAATTCAATCACCTAATCGCGTTATTAAAATATGCCTTGCAGCTTTTCTTCCAGATGAGAATGTTAGGTTGAAATTGATTAATATTTTATTGACAGCTATGTCGTTTTGAAAATGTCTTTACACTTATTAACGGGTTGTCTAAATATTTATAATGAAATAGATTTTATAAACAATTTTAGAAATACACGAAAACCAGTTATTTAATTGATATAATATATATTTTGCGATATTTAATATAACTTGTATCAAATCTTCTCGTCGCGCAATACTATTAGATAAGCGCAATACAGTTTCTAGATGGCGTGATAACTGGAGATACGTCAATTGGTCATTAGACTATACGCCTATAATCTGATAATATTGCAGCTTATATCTTACGATAATTTGTATGCAGCTCGAATACATGTTAATTGATTGCCATGGCTGCATATTGCGATTGGTTACTTACTACCTACGATATTTGTCTTGAGTAATCCTGTCATTATAACGTGGTTAAAAGAACAACGGCTCGCCGATACACGGAACCCACTAAGGCTTTTTATGGCAGTTTCAATGTCTGATATTACAAAAAATATTGCCAGTCCAAATAGCTTTTTTAATTCCTTGGTAATTGCTTCTTTTTTCCCTGAGAGCTTTTCATGGGGCTTATGGGGAGAATCGTTAGTACTTCCCTCTATTCCGTCAGTTTATGATTCTATTCCCAGGGAAATAACATATTTTCCCAAGAGAATATCGCGTTAGTACATGACTGTTTAATAGTTCAGTTTATTCTCACCGCTTTTGTACAAGTGTCGAAACATCTTTTATACATACCTTGAACAGTTTTTTTTTTTTATTGGGAACTTAAATATCCATCAGAAATTTTAATTAATTAGCGAGCACTGAATATTACGCAAACGACAAAAATAATTGCATCGGGGAAAAAAACAATTTCAAAGTATGATAACGTAACCTTTCTTTTTATTTTTTAGATTTGAAAACTATTTGTATATTATATCTTAGTATTTAGTTGACCAATAGTATAAATTAAAAGTATGAGTGAAAATCACAAGCATGAACAGTGAAGTTTATCGAACTTCTTGCGTGAATTGTGAAGACTTCAGCTCTATTCCACCGACATTCTACTTTATAGGGTGAATAGGGCGACAGAGACATCCTTAAACGGTAACATTTTTTACAAAAAAAAAACCTGACCGCTTAGTTTTCATAATTAAATATTACGTTTTAGCTGAAATTGAATAAATTTTTACCAGCATAAAGATTTAATTGAAAGTTATGACCTTAAATGAAATTTATATTTATTGCGAAAAGTCTTAATTTGTAATAATGTTTTTCTCCATAATAATAATTTTAACGTAATTAGGGGTGGTTTTCTGTTCCTTGAACATAAAAAAAGGTTTTGTAAACACCCCAATACTCCCATAAAATAGTCTTCCGAAAATAAAATATGATTACCAGATTATGAACCTTTTCCTTAGTGTAAACATTAAATGTGTTTATTGCACCATGCGGTCTAAAGCGTTTTAAAATATACACTTTCCGTAAAATTAACGTTTACCGACTGAGAAACGATTATATTATCAGAATTTGTAAGGGAGTAAGTTTTACAACACAGCTCTGCTATGGAATTAATCAAAATTAATTCGTTTCGCAAACATGACTTTAATTAAAAAAATATTAACATTATAGCATTAAAAAATCACTAAAATTATATTGCTTTTTGAAGCATTGCTTGTAGAAGTATTATTTATAGCTTAAAAATTTGAGCAGTAATTATAATAATTTTAAAATAGTGGATACTAATTGGCTTATTTTCAATAATTTCGACTCGTATGAAATTCTATTTTCCACTTAGTACTTTTTATTTTTACCAATAGTACATATTAGATGTTCAATGATTCTTTTCAATGAATATACATACATAAAATAACTTGATTGCTTTGACAATATGACTGCTACAATGTTTTCATATCGCTTGCTCATTACGTTTTTAAATTTCGTTTTATTTCTTATTATGAGTTCTTTGGCTGATGTTATACTGCAGTCGGTAGAGCTCTTTCACCTTTTTGAAATGCTATTTTAACGCATTTCCTTTGTTATATGCACTCTTAGTGAAATCCATGTCGTTTCCATTATGCATTTATTCTTCTATTCGCAGTTTTCAATTACACGCTTTCAATTCCGGGATTGTTTGAAATAACACACTCGCAGTATGTCGTTATTCAATTCGTTCGGGGAACGGCAGCGAGTCTGTTTTATGGAAATAACGTGAAAAATCTACAAAATCCAATTCTACAACTCAATATGGTTGACGGAGACACACGTGTTACATTATTTTCGTTCCGAATTGAAATTCTGCAATGTCACTTTTCAGTTATTTGTCATTTTTAATATGAAAATAATTTTATTATTACCCAGCCGAAAAAAGTAAATGTCAAATTTGACAGGCGTTGAAATCAGCAGCGAATAATAGTTTTCCACGTAATTTTCAATATTCAAACAAAAAAATAAAATTATCAGTGTCGTCTGCTGTTCATGTATCAGTGTTTCCACTGATACCGCATGATGTTGTAGGGTATCAGAACTCTCGGACGATCTTATTATCACCTCAATCAATGATAATAAGACCTAAACGATTAATATAACGCGAATAAATTCACTAAAATGATATATAATCTTGTAATAACATGTCTGTAGTTTCAACTGCAATGTTGTATCTGTGTTTTCCTTGTAATCTAAATTGAGTAATAAACTAGCCGACTCTCCGATAGAGTACGGTCAAGAGAATACCGATTGAAATCTTTGCTAGAGATACCTGTCTTCCCATCCTGTCCCTAAGTTCCTTCACCGAACGCTATGGAGGATGCTGTCTGTTGCTGTCAGATTGAGGAATAAACCCTGGTCGCCTCACCACCTAACTCGATTTTTATTTGAATCATTACTCACATATTATATCAAGAAGTCAATAAGACGATCAGCCCATTTAACATATCGGTAATTCATAAAAGTCCTTAAATATGCAGTTTAATAAATAATTTGTTTTGTCGTCCGCTGTGTAGTCTCCTTATATAAGAACATTAACATAAGGTGTTAAATAAAAACTTATCGGTAGTCGGCCGCTCAATAAACTCGTTTTACCTAAACAGAGGGAAGATAATTATTATTATAAGCTCAGGTGAAAGTTTCATGTTTGCTTCTCTTTTTCTCTCTTGTGCCACTCGTCCAATGAAAAAGATATGCCTCCATACCTATGAGAAAATTCAAACCACTGCATAAATAAATATTGAAATTATTCTTATCTGGAGTTTGTTATGATGTACCAGAGCGCAATATTAGTTACTGACGTAAGACACCGTGATACTCAAATATATGTTCTACAGTATCTTTTGTTACTGTTTGTAAAACTAGCATCTTCAAAAAACATCTCGCTCAGGTTCTGAGGTATCTACATAAATCTGAAAAAAAGGTTTAATCTCCACAATATTTTGTCTCAGACGCTATAGTCAATGTAAAAATAGCTAATGTGGTTCGGAACTTCCGATAAATAACGTGGACTTCAACAAATATTTATGATGTTTATTAATTTGGTGTTTTATTCAGTACCGCGAAGTTCTATTTACATTATCTGTTTTGAAATGAATATTATTATTACTTTTAATTCAAAATAATTGTCAACTTTTGAAGACCTTTCTGTAATGTATACAAATTCCAACCACTGTCATAAAACAAGAGTATTGATTTGTAATCAGTTACTCTGATATTAAAAAAAAGTTTAAGTCACAAATGACTATTTAGAAAATATTAAATTGCATTTTCGAATTACTAGTCTGTATCTAGATTGTTAATGATTAAGAAATATATTAGTCTTTTATGTTCTTTGTGGATAGTTTTGTATCAAAAATGATTTCTTACAGAGATAATAAATTTTAATTTGATGGTAGGAAACTGATTTGTAAAATACAAACACGGTTATTAAACAAAACACTTAATGAGCTATTCGTGACGTAATGAGATAACACACTAATGACGATAATAGATAGGGATCAAACATGATAACAATAAAGATCATCTATTTATTCCCACTATCTGATGATTTGAATGTCAAGCGCTTGAACTCACGAACCAAGAATGTCATCTGACAAAAGTAAATCAATAGATAATAATCTAATATATTGTATTTAGAATTTTATCTCACCACTCATAAAATTAATAGAATATATTTCACTCAACCCAATTATTCTGCGCTTATTTGTGTCGACTGAGATATATAATTTCTAAAACTTCATTAGAGTGTAAAGTCGCACAACATTCGTAAACTGGAGACGTTTTCTTTTTATCATGGAACGTGGCTTTCGTAATTTTAATAGAATGAAATGTCATCTCTTCAGTACGTGCTTAATATAAGTACGCGAATGTTACCCTTAAACCACCCCAACCCCGCACTTGTTTCATGCGTTCTCACACCGTGAATTCATCCCGACGTCCATGTCCAACGACCCCCGTTTTGAAAGTTTCATACCTCAGCCAGTTCGTCCCTTAATTAAATTAACATCTCCGTTTTAAATTGAATACATCGGGTAAATAATATAAATGAAATACGTTTTATCTTTAGATTCTACAAAATCAGTTTTGACGTTTTAGCATCATTGCCGTCTGGTGGTCACTAGTAGAGACTCCAATTCGAGTATCGAGTACTCGATACTCGAGTATTTTGAAAAATACTCGAGTAATACTCGTTTTAGTAATAATCGTCGAAGTTTTTTCTACTGCGAGAATTATAAAGAAAAACATCAAACCAATTTGAAATTTGAGTCGCTTAATTCTCTGTTGAAATATATCTTGCATAAATGGAAATAAATGTATTAGTTTCTTTAATTATTTTTCATTTATAAATATACACAAATTCGAATTAAAAATATATATTTTGGTCCATCTGAAACTACTCGAGTATACTCGAGTACTCGAGTAATTTGAAATTTTACTACTCGATACTCGAGTAGTTGAGAAGTCGAGTAATTGGAGTCTCTAGTCACTAGTTCACATTTATTAATCGCATCTTAATGATTTTTTTGTTGCTACCCTATTTTACTGAACATACGAAAAAGAATGTCAAATTTAAGAGCACAAAGAACAATATTTTACAGTATATCTTTAATTAATATACCATAGTATGAATATATCGAAATTATAACTTACTTAGTGGAAATAATCAGTGTATTATTGAAAATAAATAAAAACGTTAACTTTATTTTAAGTAGTTCTTATCATTTGGTTAAATAATATTGCTACTTAAAATACTTTTCATCATATATGGCAATCGGTGAAACATTGGTAGATTATTATTACGTATAAATTCTTATGTAAATTCAAAGAAATATTTTGCTAAATTATTCAAATATACGTAATACGATATTATCCAAGTTACGAGAAACGACCAATTATTCGATTTCATTTATAGTTCGATAAATATTTAAATTCATTTCGTAAATCCATGTTTATTTTGATTTTCACGAAGAATTGTTTGGCAACACTAAGCAGCCCACCACGCTCGACTGAGTCAACACGAACCCAAATGGAATACATTTGAATATATCACGGATGTCATAATATGATGTTTTATACACTTTCCAAGACGATTTTTATATCGACCGTCTTTTATTTTTACACCCTCTTTCTTCGCTACTACGGCTGAATTTTTTGTTCACTGCCCGATCTTTCGCAGGAAAAACCTCATCGGTTTTCCTTTTATTCCAACATTAAGTTTTTTGTTAGTGTCGCTAAGAACCCGACTAAACTAACTTTATGGTAAAAACTGTCTCGAATAATTTCGGATACTTTAATGTGTTATTCGGCTATAAAGTTAATATAAGTAAGAGCAAATTCTAGTCCTCGTACATTTGATATAACTCACTTACGTGTAGTGATTATTTATGTAATGATAATAAAAGGGTCATTCATACGGAGAAAATTACAAATCGTTGACCGAATTATAAACCTGCGTGTATAATATGAGAATGTTGTTCAAGCGAAAATTACAATTAATTAATTTTTCTTGATGCGTTCGGCCGTTACTTAGTGAAAGCTGATTTTAAACATACAATACAAAGTGTAGCAGCCAGCTTAAAGCTTTGCTATTGGAAACAGTGAATATATAAAATGCAAATAATGTAATACTGTTTATGAATAATATCATGCCATTACTGATACAAATAATTTTAAATAAGACGGGTCTCACCTTAATGTGATAACATGAATTTCCTTGAAGACTACTCCGCCTCTACGCATAAGTAATTAGTATTTTAATGGTGTTGGTAATCTCACATACGTTATAAAATTAATAAACAAGCAACTCTCGCCGAATAATTTCAGCTTAAATATTCCACAGGAGTCCATATACTATACATTCAACATTGGGAGCAAATTTTTTTTCAATAGAAATCAAAGAGTTTCAACAAGTTATCCTGAATGTGCTTCTTAAAAACGTTAAAGACTCGTCTCACGTTGTTTCATAACCAGGCGGAGAAAATTATGATTTTTTATTAATATTTTTATTTAGTTTAATTACATGTGCCAAATATTTTTTTTTTCCCACGTATAAAATTGGACGCTAAACTTTGACATGTGTATAAAAATATTCGAAAACAATTGTCACTGGCTTGATTAAATGGCTGCTGATAAAAAAATGGAGTGCAACTTTCAAATCAACGAATTTGATATTTAGATTTTTATGTCGATTCGCAAAAGCTGTTGCAGGATGTTCAAAGCTACGAAAAACACGAGGGCTTGAATGGGAAAGGTCGTATTAGGGGCTTGATTCTTGTGATTATGTACTCACCACATGAGTACGAGTGCCAGGAATATCAAACGCGAGATGAGCTAACCCCGCGAATACAAAACGAACCGCCGATTCTATCGCGTTGCCTAAAAAGGTGTACTATTTGAATATATACCAACGCGTCTATCGACAAAGCCAACACTACAATCATATATTTCGAGCCAATTTTCGATAGGAAACGTGGAAAGTTTTGCCTTAACGTATTCATAACAGAAACATCTTTTTGTATTCGAAAAAAATATTTTTATATGAACTTTCTTTATGAGGAAATCAAATGAAATGTTTTATTTTCCTTATATATTTTATTAAATTTTGTATACCCTGACTTATTCGATAACATATTACGTTAGGTATTCTCTTTTAATCGTGCACTTAAAACAGATCTGGGTTTTTTATGTATTCAAATACGGCCTTATACTGATCATTTTCATTCGTTTTCAGAATAATTTAAATTCATTTAAATGATGTGTTTCTTTTAAGAGTTTACATCAATACAGTTCCTAAATTTAGTACTAATTTTACATAAATTTACAACTTCATTTAACTTATTATTTTGTATGTATACATGATACTCACTGACTTATTTTTAGTTAGTGTTCATACTTGCACTTGAATACCTGATGATACAGAAAGCCGAAATACGAGTCATTAGTACTGTAAGTCGATATCTTCAACGAATGAAGTTTCTTAAATTCGGCTTTTCAGCATGTAAAGCTTCCCTATACCTGACATAGAATCTGAATTTCATACATTTAACATATTTTGTTGCTGTTTGTCGCACTAAAATGAAACATAAACTATTGTGTCTTTCTCCATTTTATAGTTATGACAGTATGCTTAGTTTCAACAGTTTTACATGTGTAATTCTCATTTTCAAAAGTGTGACTCACATCCCACCCCTATGACTCGAGCAGGCTCAATCAGTATATCCTGTTTGAGATATTAAATTCCACCAATCGTTTCGCCTTTGGATTCTATTTTAGTCTTCCATAATTATTCATAGTCACATAAATATACTATACTGCGTAGTAAAACGAAATAATAACTGTTTAATTCTAAGAGCATCGTTTGTTTGTTTGCTGTCAGTGCATCACGTCCAACGAACAGCATTATTTGTTTGGGTAACTCAGGTTTTCGCAACCTATGTTCCGCATAACATCAGTGTGATAAAGTGAATACTGAACGCGTAAAGCTGGAAAATTTGTATATGCTTATAAAAAACTATTGCAATATTTCCCTTAAAAACTAGTCGGGAAGAATCCTAATATTTTTTACTGCATCTCATTACTTTTTTAACTTCTAATCCAGTGGGTAGTAGTTGCAAGTGATTATTATAATCTAATTGATTTATTAAAATTAATTTTGATTTAAAACAAACACAAAAAACAGCTGTTATCAAAAGGTTTCTCCTAGATTTTATAAGACGTGTACTCCATTGTTCCAAAATAAACTGTTATTGTTTTACTTCCCGTTCACTCATTGTGTAATCATATTGCAAGAAGGTCAAAGTTTAGGAAAAGACTCAACCTCCGACTAGATTGAAACACTCAGCTTTCTGGCATCGCGCCTGGTATGAAATAATCTGCAATTCAAGAACCAAAACTCAACAAGTCATAAGGAATTTCCATCACTTATATTTTGAAAACAATGTATTCTTTTCATTGTTTTATCACCTACGCTACAAAATACAAGGTATTCCGTTAAAATTTTAGTACTCGCGAAGTGTATCGTCACAGGTAGTATTTTTGAAACCCTGGTGTAACGTATTGATTCATCAAAGCCCGTACGTGAGGTATCATGACTCAAAGCTTCCCCATATAGCAAACAGAACTGCCGCACGTTTTGTGTAGGCTGGTTGGTTCGCACGGCCTGTCCGCGGTCAGCTCATATGCCACCCCACTGAAATCTCGATTACAATACTCCAATGTATTTTTCAAGCTGCCTGAACACGTTTGCGAAATATTGCCTACCATCAAAGTTAGTTTCCGTTCCACAGTCAAAGTTGTCGTTACCTGACAATACCACTGTAGGCCATATATCATAGTATAGTACATTTTACCAAATTAAAACTTCAACGTGTGAACCAAATGCAAAAATCTCTTTATAACCGTTTCATATTGAATGTAATATCACGATTAATAACACGTATAGTTTGGAAGATTAGTACAATAATGCTGTTATTAATGAATTATCATATATCTTTTAGTAAATGCTTTTTTTATGCAAGACAGTTTGAACATAATAACTACTAAATAAAAATACTTGGATTTTCATTGAAAAGTAATTTACCATTTCGTCTATGTAATAGATTTAAGTCTCACAAAATTAACTTAGCCCCAATTTTAAATGTTTGTTTGACAATCTAGACGTACATAATTGGGCTCAAATCCAAGTACGAAAAAATTCATTAGATAAAATTCTAAAATCAATTTGTTAACCTGAGTTTCCTCTTACTCATCTGATACTAAAACGGGGCGTAGATACATCGATCAGCTAGTCTAATTAATAGTCCTGTACAAACCTTTTACTTCAAGTTTCCGGTTTGCGCGGATTTACTTCTGTGGAGACAAGTTCCATGAAGAGAGTTCATATGCTTACTTGTCTTAATAAATCATAACGAAAAACCTTTTTTTAAAGAATATTTCGTTTTTACATTAATTTATATATTTTAAAATATTCTTCATGGACAGTTAAAAATAGAATGTTTAACATAAAAAAGAACTTAAAAATGCAGTGAAATCCCATTTTGTCTCGTTAGGGTTATAAATAAAAATTATAGCCTAAAGTAAGTTTGTCGAAAGTTCAAAACGGTTACCCGGTATGTATATCAAACTTATTACACGCAAAATGAAGTCCACGAGGACTTCGATCCCTGCTAAATATAAACACCCACTAAAAGGGAGTACTTAGAATCCCTGGATATACGTAATTCTCAGTACCCGTATTGAAGTGGAAATCCGTTTGACAATAGCCCCTACTCGCTTTTTTCCGGGCGGCCACCGATAGACGCCAAAGTTATTTCGATGGCCCTCTTTTGGAGCGGAACTTTCGAACCTGCCGCTATTTTGCATATTCATTTTGATTTAATTACCACGCTTGTGTATAATTTTCCGGGCTTAAGGATTTTCGCCGATAAGTTTTAGGACCATATTATTCTTAAGTGTATTCGTTAAAACTTTTAACAAGTACCGCCTAATTTTTTTAAACGGCAATCGTGGAATTACTTATTATTAAATTAGTTTATATAATTTATTTAGGACCGAAGCCTTTTCAGCAAAAATCTAATATAACAACTTTTCATAAAAAAATCCATTATGGGGTAATATCAATCTACTAACGCAAATTTGTATGTCTCATACAAAATTTATATCCGCATTATAAAGGAAACAATCGCACGTATTTTATGTGTAATTATTTATTAATATCATAGCTTTTTTTTCTAAAAGGGTTAAATAAATCATCATAATGTCAACTGTAAATATAGGACTGTGATTTTAAGAGATGTCGTTATGTGTATACAATGTTTGAATTATAAAATCGTCAACTTTTTCCAGTATTATTGGGTGTAAAGTGCACCCTATATATACGTTTCTGGCATACAACCGGTTAAATTGGATTTATCCGGATATTTTCGAAAGACAGTAATCTATTGATATAATTAATTATGTGCTATTAGTGTGTGTATCCATTTGATTTCTAAAATGACATGAATTGATCATATTATTTTATACATCGGTATAATTATTGTTCTGCTCATCCATTAACGCTCCAGATTTTACTCTAAAAAGTTATTATCAAACTGCTAGATGATAAACATAGTGGAATACAATACCTATCTTATATGATAGTATAATATTAAAATTCTCTTCTTAAAAGGAAGGTCAATTCTGGGCTGAATATTGAATTTCGTGTTTTTATATTTTGAGGGTTTCTGCGAATTTATAAGTCTTCTTTACACTTGTAACAAAAAACCTTTTTTCCGGTCCAATGTTTTTGTTTCAAAATTGAACGCGTGGCAAGTGTCTTTAGGGTCCTTTTTTTATCCTGAAACCGACGCCTAAAGACAGCGATAAAGCCAACTAGTAGTTCATTCATAATCTCATACGTATCTATTCAACACTGAACTTTACAGCCAGTTGTCATTGAAAACGTTCTCATACAACTAATGATGGTCTTTAAATCACGCTAATTTGTCATTGTTATTATGATGTAGGTACAATACGTTATTTTGTTTTTTATATGTCCTCTCCCAAGGCGGAGCATATGGACTCTTCAAAAAAAATTATCTCAACACATGTGTTTTTTACGAGAACTGTTTGCTACTCAGTTGCTCAACCCCTCTTTTTGAAGAAAGTTGTGATTGAAAGCATACGACGTCAAGGAAAAAAACATTGATTAGAAAATCGCTCTCGCTTCGCGCCTTTTTTTTAAGGATTTTTTGAAAACACAAACACCCTTGCTTTCAAGCAGGATCTATAAATCGACTGAAAAAACTGCTCTTACAGGGGCTCGAACCCGTGAGATTCGTCACTAAATCCATTTGACGATGACAACTGCACCACGCATCACCGACTGATCTTGTTGTACTTTATCTTCAATAAATAAAGATCAGGACAGGTTTCGCGGGGAGCGCACTCTGTCCAGATAATTTAGTAAAATTGTGAAATCAGGACAAAACTCAGGTGAAATCAGAATAATACATATAATAAATATTTTGAATTTTCATCATAAATTTATATCGTAGTTTGAATAGTCAGTGAATCTTGTTGGCAGAATCCTAAAACGGTATCCAAAAATAATTGAAACCATTGTTATTTATTATCATTTAAAATTTAACATGTTCCAGCAACGTCTCGTTGAAGCTAGTATCTCGTATTATTTGTTTGTATTGATGGGAACGAAAGCAGAATGTGTTGGGATCCATGTTCTTCGTCTGTTTGATTCATTGTCAATACACGTTGTGAACAGAACGAGAAACGTTTTGTCGATTTCCATTTTCTTACTCGGAAAAATGGATTTATCCTTTTTTATCGCTCTTCGTTCTTTCAATCGTTTTTTCAGAATACTTCACATATACATTTGTTTTTTATATTAAAAAAACAAAACATGTTTTCGTTTCAATTTGGCGCTGAATAAATAAATATTTGATCAAATTTTCACGAAACTAAACAAAAATGTGTATTTTTGATTTATTACTGGCTCCACGGCTTCAAATAAAATTGACACTTATTACACAGTGAGATAATAAATAGCGAATATACGATAGCGTGTCAAAATAGTTTACACTATATTCCAAAATTCTTCTGGAACTGAAGACTTTGAAATATCTTAACCTTTTTTAAATCGAATACTATCAAATAATCGTATGAAAAATACGTACATCGTTCTTTTGTCAAAAATACCTAAAAAATACAAAGATTTTTCTTTCTTAATCTGTGACTGTAATTGCAGTAGCACTTACGCTCTAATTCATGTGGGGAATAGAATAAATAAATTGAATGCTAGTAATGGTTTAAATTTATTAAAAAAAATGAATGCATTTGCTACTTACCAGAATAAATTGGGACGTCTTCTCTTTTTCTGTTTGAGTTCTTTCCAATAAATTCAAATTGAATCAATAGTTTTGTTGTCACTGTTAATTTTTAAATAATTAAATTCTATTATTAATTAATATACTCAGAATAACATAACAAGTCCACATTTGTTAAATGTGATCAAGATCTTTTCTATGAAACCAACCAATTCTCTGCTTACTTATATAATTTCACGTTCTCTCGTTTCATATCAATTGTATACCTAAATTGAGTTCGTTTATTTTTTTATAAGAAGTGATATTGGTAAACTTCTATGCGGTAGAAGATGTTATTTGATTACATATTTCAAATTGATGGCCAAATAGAAATAGGTTTATTATTATTTGTATTGTGATCAAATTGCCCTGTGTGTTGCCGGGTGATTCCTTACGAATCGAATTACGGCAACCAATATTCCGTATTGTGCCATCACTCCAATTATACTTATAGCCACAGTCGATGTTTATCGCTCCCCTTAATTGATTAGGGCGTCTTTTTCATCTGGTAACAGTCAACACGAATATTTATAACGTGAAATGTTTAGAAACATTCATAGGACGGGACTACGCACTGCAATTCAGTGATAATGAAAAATGTTTTGATCCTTTTATTCAGCCGGAAATTTGTTCTTTATGAATATTTTGAAATGATGGAATGGTAAGAAAAAATCGTTTGATGATTTGGAAATAATATTTTATTCAACATTGCTGGCCAGATAATTTTAAAATAATGGCCAACGAGAAATATACATTTTGCCACGAAGTCGAGGATTTACTGTCGGTTGTAGAAATCTGCATTTTGGAAACGGATATTATTGAAGTTGATGTATGGCCTGGCTAACATCCGCAGACGTCGGTCACTCAAATCCGATGCTAATTTTCCCTTTTATAACTTTTGGCAGCCAAACAAGAAACTTTTTAGAACCCAATTTCCGTAATATGAACATTTGCACTTCTTTATTTATTTGCTTGCCACTACAACCATTTACAGACTTTTTTATCAACCAACTATTGAAAGTTTTTCTTTAACCCTTTGAACTGTAAGCCCCTGACGCTTCAAGCGCCCTGACCTGATGGGAACTTTGAATCACCTCAAAAACTTTAATAATCATATTTAAAAGAAGTCTATTTTTAATATGCACATGTATTATCTCTTCTTTTTAACACAGGCTATTATTTTGCATTCACATGCCGTAATACCGCGCAGTATGGTTAATGGTAGATGCGGTATACCGGCCTCTTGCTTCTCCTGTCTATAGGGCTCAAAGGGTTAAGATGCAAGATGGTTTTAAAGAAATGAAGAATTATTTTATCTGCATTGTATTAGTTTAAGACAAAGGAATTATATTTACGATCACACCACTAACAGCCAAACTTCTGAATACAGGTCAATAAATCAAATGAAAAAATAGTGATCCATTCTGGGACTGGGAGAAATTCACAACTTTGACCATTCGACTGAGAACCATAAATATTCAGCTTTTATTTGCTTAACTTTACCTTTATTTGTATACGGAAACCAAACCTGCTCCGCTTGATGCAAGTGTTGTGCGGATTGGCCAACGTCGCGTCCAATAGATTGCGTCGTCTATATTCCCCCTCCCGTTCGGTTTCGCTTCGAGATTAATTCTCAAGCGGAAGATGTATCGTCCGCTTAACGGGCGACTAGAAGTAGCCAAAATCATTCCACGTGGAATCTATATTGTTGCTTTTTGAATATAAAGAGTCTTTTCAATATTCTTATGTGGGGCCATTCCGTGTAACAAGGCGAACTAGATATGCTTGCGAATATATCTGCACGAGGAAAACAAAAACATCCCTCCAATTTATTTTGACAGTGAGGCGTTTCGTCTTACCAATTTGCACATGTCGGAGGACGTAGGTGATGTTCGTAATTCAGCATTGTCTACTCATTTGTAAACATTATCACACAAATGGTCGGTATACCTGAAAAGCATATATGTACATAGTATAAGTGGCATGGGTACTGTGCTCATAACCGTTTGAAAAAAATATCCAGACAATAGACTATTCGCACTTATGACATATTCAAATATACAACGCATATTATATTGTATATTAAGGAGAAGCGGCAATCCAATATCAAAGTCAGTCTAATTTTTTTTAACTTTTGTACAATCAACAACACCGGCGCCGCGCCGCTAGCTTATGTTGGAAATGTGTTTTTTTGTCATGTGCTCATAAAATGTAAAACAGAAGATTCCAAAAAAAATATAAATTCGTATTTTTTATTAGTAACGATATTTTACCAATCAAAAAATGCACTCATTTATGATTGCTTGTTTCCCAATTTAAGTAATAATTACAGCATATTTATTTACAATATTCTCTCATAATACACAGAACAAATAGAAAATCACATATTACAATACCTTTCCCAACGACTATTTCACAAAATACAATAAATTTGGTGATACTAAAGGTCACACCAATAAATACTTTCCTATTTTTAGTACAACCAGTTCAGGTGAATTTTTATTTATAAACACTTCGGCGAGCAAACCTCGCCCACTAATTCTCTTCGTAATGTCGTAATTCCCGTGCTAAAATTTCCATTTTCCATTGTGTAAACAAGATGATCCTTAAAAGCGAACGTTTAAACAAATGCGGACGAGCATTTCCACAATTTGGTCTGTTGCCTCCAGCATACATAAATCACAATTCGTTGAACTTTTACTTCAGAATTGCTGTATTGTGAAAAGCTTTAGGTATTTAAACTTCAGGACACCTTTTAGCCCGAAATTAATCAATACCTTTAAACGATATTTCGTTCTGGTTCTTAGCTTAGTTCTTTTCTTCTATAACGAAATTATACATTATTCATAGGTTATATTAACACAGTTTATGAAGTACTAATTTACTTTAAAACTTAGCCCTTTTTTCACTGTTTTATAATGGAGTTCCTTACACAGTAATCAGCATTTTTACCATGTCAATAAAAGTAGTATCATTTAGTTTAAATTAAAATATTTGGCGTGACAGCTAACGCCAATACGATAAAAAAAATGCATATGAAAGTCATCCGATACTGACCTTGCCAGGACTTGAACCCAGACCCACCTGATCGCCAGTACAAAGCTCTCGCCACTAGACCACAGAGGCAATTTTGTTGTTATTATCTTTTTAAGTCTCGTTTTCGTGCTTTATTATATTTTGAATTTATTTCAATCATTAGCAGGTAATATTTAGTTTAACTGATTGGTACATAATTACCACTCCTCTCGTCAGATTTCCGCCGCAAAAATATTCAAAATCTTTTTAGTTGTTTTTTAAATATTTCTTTGCTCCTATACTACCCAGTTTTCCGGTTCAAACAGTTCAAGTACTTTAATAAATGTACCACCATACATTTTCTAAGACAGTTTTTTCACACATTTTCAAAAACGTTTTCATATTTTTTCCCTCAAATTTAATCAATACGATAGACATCTATCTCCCCAGTTATTTACTTAAATTATTTCATCGCTGCCTCAATCTTGCGGCGCGCCATTCACCGGCAGCTATTCGCGAATCCGCGGCTGGATTGATACGGCAGTATATTTCACCCGCGAGAGGGAGGCTCGTTCCAATTAATTAATTAGTGTCTGAATCTGTGCCTGGAGCGCAACGCCGATTACTCGGCAGGTTTGCAAAAGCGAGGAGGCTCGCCGGCGTACACCCCCCCTGCTCGGCGTAAGACAGATTCCACAAGCTACTTACATCTCATACCAATAGAACCTTATAAGAAACCATTTCGGAAATATTTTCAGTTTATTTTTCCATTAATAAATATTTCTTAACTGCATCGTGTGAATCTTGTGTGGGCAACAGTTTTAAACACATTTTATACATTAATATAACTAAAACAATTAATCATTCATATTTAATGTTTTAAAGTTTATTGCAGTCGTTATAATAAATAAAAAAATGTTTAGTTGTATCAGGACCGATTTCGCTAATCGCGAACATTATGAACTGATAATGCTCGTCTTCGATGCAATCTTCAGTTGATAATTCTCGAGATGAGTAAAACCGGTACTTAATCTAATAAATCTAAAATGTGGAATAAGTACCAAAAAAGTTTTTTTTTAATATAATGCCATTCCGCCAAGCATTGAAAGTGGACTCTTTAAAAGTGATATAATGTCATGTTGTACTCTTTACAAAAGCATATATTTTATTTTTATGGCAATAATTGAAGTATGAACCGACTTCAGCACTGTTTTGTTGACGATATTTTCTGCTTATTTTTCTTGCCCATGATTATATCGTGATAAAAATCTCTTTTTTTTATCAAATCGATGCTATTTTGTCGTCACATATTACAAGAATGTTCATATTTATATTGTTTACTTGTGCAACAGCGAAATGGCAGTATATGTTAAGTGCCACATGCACAATCATTAACTGGCGCCATGAAACAGTACCGACGGTTCACACCGACCGATTCTCAATCAATCGTTCGCTATATGAGAATCTACTACAAAATGACAAAATTTAGCTGGCTTACATGCTAGCTAGCTATCTGTTCTAATAAGAAAGAGACGCACAAATTTATATAGTGAGTTATTAAAATCACTTTTAATTTAAGCATGTAACTGTTCATGGTAGAAGGCACTATATGTACATTTAAATAATTGAAATAGTAATTATAAAAAACTCCCACACATACATTTCCTAATCAGGACCGTTTTTGGTCATTGCGAAGATTATCAAGTTGTCTCTGAAACCGTTCTTGGTTTTAATATCATATACGAGGAAAAGCACAAAAATGTTGCTTTATTTATTTAAATGTCGAGATGTCAGTTTTTTTAATCATTCACGCTTCAATAATACAGTGCTTGTTCTTGACACGAGTTTTTTTTTTAACTTTAAAGCGTGAAATCTCCGAATCTTCTACGCGTTGAAATATGACTGACTATGTAATTAAATGACAATCAGTCTCTTTTGATGAACTGCTGTTGATGCATAGATGTGTCCCCAATTTAACTTCAAAACTATGATGATTTGCACTAAATACCTACGCCTACTTACAACTGATGATTCTCAAGAATGAATAACTATGACATCACAGGCAGCCATCGCCACCATTTGTATATTTTACCGAACAAATATTCGCTGCAATCTTAACTAAAAATTACGGACAATTCTATCTTTAAGACCAGCGAAAGTCAAACTGCGGCTTGAAACCAATCTTAGTCGTTATGAACTTTTCAACAAATAAATACGGTTCGATAAATTGTTGTATTGGTCGCGCTGTTATAGATATTATATCTATCTCGATATATTTTGTACTTTCCTGGAAAAGAAAAGTATTGATAGAAAACAAACAGTAGTATGTGCATATAAATATTTTGACAATTATATTATTTTGTATATGTACTGCTTAATATTTATGTATTGCAACTGGCATGGGGGAAAAGGTTTAGAATGGCTGTTTAATTGACAAATAAATATAACTGTAATTGGGTATACAAGAAATGCCGGTCAAATACCTTCTGTTGGAATTTTCTAACATAATTCCAAATATGTTCACGTAAAATAACATTTATAGGTAGGTAGTATAAATAAATATTTTTAAATACTGCCCACTTCGAAAAGTTTGGCCGGCAAATACCCAATCAGAATTGGAATGCTGTTTGTATACAAATCCATTGATTGGTTCAAAAAATGTGCATTCGTGAAAGCCCAAAAGCTTTGATCAATCAAATACGGCATCCGATATTTTAATTATTAAACATTTAATATTGCATTGCAATTCGGTATTCTTTTTTTTTCAAAACATTTAAATAAGTGATCACTTCCCGCGCTTATTTATTATACACTGTCAATATGTAATTAATAATCTTGCTCTCTCTTTGTTTCAGGTAAGAGTCACGGAATTTCGGTCAAGGACAATCGAAAGACATTTGCCAAAGTATCTGGTACTCGATCACCCAGACGATCATTGAGGTATGGTAAGTGACTCAGGCCGCCGCCAGATGAGACGGCGGCGACGACGCTACCTAATGATCGCATTAACGACGCCCTGCTTATTTCCACCTAATCGAAGACGATTACTTGCGACGCTTCGGCAGCCTTAGACGCTGCTTAAATTACTTATAGCCCGACAATCTCCGTCGCTCGAAATCATTGAACAGCCACTATAATAAAACTAATGACGTGCATTTTTTCATTGGATGCATCCTATCATATTTATTTATTTATTTGATTACGAAGAAAGAAGTTTAGTGACATAATAAAATATTATTGATTGAATGGGCATTTACTTGGTAGAACTTCATTATAATACGGTGAAAAAAATAACAATGTATTTTAATTCTACAGAAATTATTTTGTATATTTGTTGAAAGTTATTTCGCCTTATGCCACCGTCAGAACTATGTTTTAATCTGCATTTACTTATTATATATATAGCGTTGTAGAAAGGATACACAATACATCTTTTTTTCTGTTCCACCACCCTTTTTTTATATGGTAATAATAAGTTATTAAATGTGACACATTGATTTGATGTAATTCTCGAAGTGAAAGCTAATAAGCGTTAATGCAATTTTAAATAAATCAAGATACTTAATTATATTAAATAAATCAACTTGATACAATTCTAATTTTACGTTTTTACCCACTTAGTAAAAACCCAGATTGGAACTGAAAAACATTCATTTCCAAAGACTTGTTTAGCGATAGAACTACCTTAATAATTAATTATTAAAGATTATAAATATCTCTCACAAATTGATTTATTAATGTATAGCAAAAACTTTATACATAAGTCAGTAAACACTCCATATTTGTATCCATAGCAATAAGCTGCTATTACGTAAATCGAAAATAATTTATCATTCAAATAATTCATATATTCGAATGACAGATATCATAAAAGAAGTTTTTATTATTTTTCCACATTAATGTACAAAACACATCTCGATGTACTCATAAAGCAATTCCCTCGAACAAATGAACAAATCTCATATCGACCCTCTCGTCGAATGTCAGTCGTGTTTTAATTTCGGTATTATTTTCTCTCTGGTTTCCGATTAATCAAAACTTTTGTGAAGTAATCGCGCCTTCTCGGTATCACGCGGTTCTTACCGACTGAGCGATTCAAATAAATTAATAACGACCTCAAACAACAATCAAAGTTATCAATAGAACATTATGGAACCTCCTTTTCTTCATTATTTAAACTCTGCTGTCCTCCGTCAAATCAACCAACAATACGAAACATTTCTCCACATCGGTTGCTTCATTTTCATTGCATTAGAAAGGTAAAACATTGGTGCTCTGATTTCACCTCAGTGATTTTTTTCATTGAATTTTCATTCTCTCTTTTACTGTTGCGTTTTTGCAAGAGTTTAATTTCAAAATATTATTTGTTGCATTGATTAAACACTTAATGCAAATAAGCCTGTCGAAACATACATTTGAGAACAATTAATTCTTAAATTCGAAAGTCGATGATCATGACGAATAAATTGTACGTTCACCCTTAAATATTTTTTCAATCCATCCCATGTCCGTAAAAAGCGGTCACTTATTAAAGTTTTCGGCTCGGATGTATTAATTGCCTTGGTATAAAAGCGGTCTCTGATTATACTCGATTTTCTTTAATGTGTGGCGTATTTTTATTGAAAAATTATGACACTACCGAGAAAAAGATCACAACGAAAACAAATCTGAAATTTTCATTCCTGTGACTATCTAAAATAAATGTACTAAATGTAATTAAAAAACACGCTGAAACATATTCCGAGAACCGGCCTGAATAATGTCAGAGTTTCATAATGAAGACAAATAACGGTTATTTATCATTTTATAAAAGGTATCAGTTTTAAAAAAAATTAACAAAGCGAATTTTTATTCCAGATCAAATTACTGTTATTTAATTGAAAAATCATTCATTGTTTCCGAAACCATTCCTAAATTTTATATTATATTATGATCTTAAATTTGTTATGTTTATTCAATAATCAGAGGCAGCTATCACATCAAGTTTGAAGTCGAAAGACGCCAAACATCCGACCCGGTTGCCCTGATCGAATTTCTGCTCCAAAGTTAAATAAATATTTGTACGCTGTCAAAATGAAAATCTTCACCGCGCCCCTCCCCACACTTGATATTAGTTTTTTTTCCCGTAAGAAACATAAACAGAACCTAATGGACACTGACTGAGCCTCGCTGCACAGCCGCCTTTGTAAACATATTTAATCTCCTACCTTTCGCTGTGAATATTTTCATCTACCAGTCTGATTTTTTGTAATAATTTGTGGTGAATTTTTCCTTCATTTTATTTTGAATCAAAAACAATTTATCCATTCATTCTCGCTGTGAAAAGTTTTGGCGTTTTATTTATGGCTTCAATCAGTCATCTCTTGTCCTTCACAATTGGTTTTTCAAATAGTTTTTTTTTATCACTGAATACATTCAAACATTTTTTAGATTGTTTTATCTTGGAATATTATAATGATTTTTTTTTCAGTAGCGTTGGTGTTTGGTAAAAGATTCAACCGACATTTAACAGAAAGATCATTTTGAAGCATTCCACATTTTTAAATTTACTAAGAAGTCTGAAAGGAATCGATAAATTGTCCCTTTTCATATAAAATTATTCACGTATATGCGTTTTCTACAATTCTATTCAATTTAATTTAACGGTCATTACATCTTTTTTGGGCGGATTATATTGATTATAGCTTTACTTTTTTTTAACTATTAAGTCAGTTACGTTTTCTCATTTTTCAGAGATGATTTGAATACGTGTAGCAGATTTACTGTTAGAATCTTTCTCTGCGACGCGTTTTCAAAGTTAGAGGTTTGCTTAGTCCGTTAAAGGTTTCGTCTTTAAAGTGCGAAATGATAAAAGTTTTTTTGTTTTTTCAAATTACTATTTGGGCATTTGAACCCTTAATTTGTATCGTTTCAAAAGCCCTAGAGCCACTACCATTTGGCCAAGGCGATGGGATACGGTGAATATAAAAGAAAATAAGGCATTGTAATGAATATTTAATCTTATTGCAAGGGGATAAAAATAAATGTTTTTACTTCGTACTTACTCTTGGCAAATGCATTTTTATGTAGCTAAGATCCAATGTTTTTTGGCTTTACAGGATGCGCTGATCGCAATACCAGATTCTGAACACGTTTTTCCATTATTTTTAACAGTCTTCTCTCTTGGCTTTGATGACTCTGAAATAATGCTACCATACAATAAAAAAATCTGTACTCTGTTCTATCATTGCACATACGTCCACAAATTCTTTATTAACTGTATACACTAGAGATTTTTCGAGACAACTCGAGAATTATGCAATTTTGCCTTTTTTTCGTTGTTGTGCTTAAATTTTCGTTCCGTTTGAAAATATTAGAGTCAATGGAGTAACACGTTATCACATTTTTTCAGGGATAAATTCACGTTTGAATGAACGTTTAATTATCATATCCGAGTAACACGTCATCATGATCTTATTTAAGTATTCAATTCCTTTAATGAACGTTTGATTATGAAATTCATTCGGTATAGACTGTTGACTCATGTAAGCTGGTCACCTGTACCATAATTGCAGGAACTTCAATAATATCTTAGAATATAAATTTACATTCAATTGCCTCCGTTTAACTAGGTGTAACGTTTATTTGATTCAATATCGTCTAAATGTTTTTTTTCCACATTTTAAATGACGCGCGAGACGACATTTCATATTCAGTAATTATTATTTCCATGATGTTTTTGGAACCAAATTTGAATACATTAATATAAAATAACTATGTCAAAGTTCAATTAATTAATACTTTCGATCGATTCGGCGGTAACTTTGTGGAAGTTCATTTTCATATAAAATTTAAAATAACTTTGATTATTCGCCTCTTTCAGATGTATCTTTGGACTTGCCGAAACAATGTTATACAATTAGTGACACAATATGTGGAATAATCAAAGCAATTTAAAATTGTATTATTTAACGTTCACTTTACATCTTTCTTTCCAAGCGTACAGGTTAACATTATTTAATGGAATATTAATTAAGGTTTATAACAAAACAAAAAATCCCAAAATTTCACTTGATAACAAAATAAACTTTTTCGTCAGTCAATGTAATATGTAGGAGCAAAATGAGCACGGTATTTTAGTGCATTAATTCTTGAATTCGAACATGCTTTATCACTCGAAATCATTTATCAATAATAAAAAAGCCCTAACGTGGGTATACATTTGCCTATGAGGGTATCGTTTTTTGCGTATTCGCTGAATTGAAAGTCGCTTATCGATGGCTGTCGCACAAGACGCCGCCAAATGAATCGTAACGGCCCGATTTGGTTAAAAATGGCTCCATTCAACGGCTGAGCATTAGTTCGGCGCTCGCAGCAAAACGGGGAAGGAATCGTGAATCGTAAAATATGTCGACGAAATAAAGAATGCTATCAAACATAAGCAATACATAGTTCACATACATAACACCGCGATCGTGTGATTATGTAATGACGCACCCTAATATATCAATAAGGTTCGCACTTGCTTTGAATATATTTTCTGTTTGCGACGTCTGATTTACTACTTAAATTCTGATATTTTACTTAAAACAAACGTCAACAAACTGTTGAGCTTTCTCTGTATCGTTTCCTGATCATACTCAAATCCTTTTGGTTACTAACAGTGCATATCAAAATCATTTAGTTTCACCGACTACATGTTGTGGAATAATACAATCTTTGTATATGTGATATAGTCCAACAGAATCCTTCCTACAGTTTACGGGCTTTGGCATAAAATCTCAGTGTTCTTGAAAACATTTCTGTGGGCACAATACAATGATACAGTGTCAGTCAAAAGAATATGTACATTTTACTGCCCTTTTTCACCACACTGAAACTATTTTAGAGGGCATTTATTTGTTTGATAACTTATTTAAAAACTCGACGAAGACGACAAAGTCTGAAAAATGTCACATATTTTAATTGAATTTTTGTCAGAAGAAACTGGTGATATTACTTTGTTTGAATTGCATATTATTATTTAAAACAACATCAGCAGTATAATACCATTCAAAAATTTGAACTTATTCACTAACTGCAAATGACTACCTTTGTTTTGCATCGTCACATATAAACTAGAAAGATGGATGACACTAAAATCAAAAAACAATTATCAGGATGGAAGTTTTGGAATTGAAGTTTTAGAGTACTATACAATTTTCTGTAATAAGCAGTCGTATATGATGTTTATGCCTACGTGATTTTCAGCTTTTAAATTTACTTTGTTTTTTTGAATTGTTTGAATTTTGTACTTTTCCATAAGTTTTGTCGCCAACGACCCGGGTTTTGCCTTTTGGCATCTTAAGATATTTCAAGTGCACGAATGTACTTGAACTGACTGAGTACATCAAGCACCCTCGGTCGGAATCCTTAATTACTTTGATTTTGTTAGGAATTAAAAAAATATACCTCTGGACTCTTGAACTAACGATGTATAAATCTTCCGGCTTAGAATTTATAATAATAAAGATACGCGACATTTATATATGCCCTATATACCTTCTGCAATATATTTTTCGGATAGCAGTCTATCTTTATGAAACACTACCCTCTATATACGTTATAACGTATATGTCAAGTCCCGTCCTAAAAGGGGACGAATTCAAACAATCGTACTCTCAGTACCAATCTGTGACGTAGCCGACCATTCTTTTGTTCGACATTCTAAACGTATTTGTTAATCCTACGAGTAGAACGTGTCTACGATCGGGGTCCCGATGTCTGGTCTTACGAAAACCGCGTCGTGTGTGCTGATTTATTTTCACTCGGCAGCTGTTTCTATTGATCGGGGAGAGTTGCGTGGCGTCCAACCCGCCCTTACATTGCCGCCTGCCACTTGTGGAGGTCCCGACGCGGACCTAAACGTCTCTGCGCCGTTTTTGCCGATTTTTTTATTCGAGCTTTGAATGTCAATGGAATACCTATATATCTCACGCGCGCTCTCTACACTATTTTGAATATTAAATTTTGTGTACGAATTTTAATGGACATATTATTTCATCCTTTCTGCTTCTCGAATAAAAATATTTTTTGTATGTGTTCGTTCTTTCAAACAATTGGAAATATTATAAATGAAAAATCGTGATTCAATTTAAAAAAAAATAAGATATTGATTGTCTCTGTTCCCTTAATGTTGTGTGCTGCTATAAATTATATGTATGTAATCACTACATGAACCCTAAACACACTGAAAGATATATTTGCTATAGCTTAAATTCATAAGAATTGCATTCACATATTTTTCTGTAATCTGGTCACTTGCTTAAACATACAATCAAAACATTAAAAGCCTTCAAATTTCAGAGAAGAGACGCTATTTGTATATGCATCGTCGCATATCAGTGTTTTAGAATACTAATATTAATTTTAAAATGAAGGGCCACTTACAACCTATATTAACAATTACATTTGTTAATTTACATCGGCCGGCTTTGATCTTGTTCATAGGTATTGAATAATAAATCTTCATAAAATATCATCTGTCGGACTGGCAGCGTACTTACCTTCGACTATTTCATCATTATTTCAAATACATTAGTACGGACGTGTACCTATTGTTATGCGACCATACGTAATTTATCTCAATTGTCACAATAGCGCTGTCGGTCGATTGGTACTTCATCCAATGATAGAATGTCAATTGCCTTCATTTGTTACAATAAGTCTCATCTTGTTTAATTTGCTTCAAAACGACGATAAACGATCGTGGCCATTTATCAATCGGCGCTCCACGTTCAACAAATTCGCTTTTGCAATAATTCATAAATAGGACATCAATTTTCAAATTTCGAAATCAATTTCCTGTTGCAACCGTCTCATTTCTGACGCTCGTAAATTCGAGTACATTTTCGTTCCGGATCAAATTCATCCCTGTTCTATAAGTATTCTCATTGTATTGCTTAATTCGTTTTGACATTAATAAAAAGTATCGTTTTTTTAAATGATAATACACTCTACTTTACCAAAGACGCGATCGCTTTGGATAGTGAAGCTTTTCCCCTAAATCAACGGTCACCAAACTACGACCCGCCAAAGATTTTCATCCGGCCCTCTAAAAATTCTCGATTTTGAAAATAAATTATTCAAATAAGAAAAATGTTTAAAATCTCATGATCTGGTTGTGAATTCACAACTATTTATTTCAATTCATCAATTGGTACCTTTAAAATACAACAACGTATAAACCCATAAAATATAATAAATATTACAAATTTCAATAGAAACTACATTTGTTTACATTATATAATTATATGAAAACATATAAATTAATTTTCTGTTTGGATTACAACACGAATTAACACATCATACGGCCCAAAAATTCTGGTGACCCCTGCATCACCGTAGTCAAGAAAACTTGATGAGGCATTTTTGACATGTTATTATTTAATTTTTGTCAAAAATCTAACACTATTTATGTTCAAATTTATCAAACTATGTATATGAAGTCTTCTCATTTTACGAGATTGATTCTTTACAAAAAAAAACACTCTGTTTCGAGAGGGAGCAATTACATATATAA
Organism: Himalopsyche kuldschensis; assembly: GCA_028554975.1. Lineage (NCBI taxonomy): Eukaryota > Metazoa > Arthropoda > Insecta > Trichoptera > Rhyacophilidae > Himalopsyche > Himalopsyche kuldschensis. The sequence continues at coordinate 4,809,913 of JAHFWI010000001.1, read as the reverse complement.
GGAAATAACGTTAGGTCATGAGTATTCGATTTTTTGCCAGTAATTTAATCACTTATTTTTACTTTCTATATATCTTGGAGTGTGGGGGAATTTGTGTATATAATAATCTAAAAAAAAGCTCAATGAAAACTATTTGATTATAAAGTTTATGGTTATTTGTAGAGTGTACTCTAGTTTATAATTTCTATTTAAATTTGCGAACTTCCGTGCTCAGATTAAAATTGTACCTTTGAGAGAGGTTCTATAAAAGTCTTCAACTATGCAAAGCATTTCGTTTCGTGGGTATTTAATCTAAACTACAATATATTATCCGATATATTCTTCGTCGAACACATTTCCGATACTCTTTAAAGAATTTCAATTACCCTCTAGTTTACGGACACCTTAACCGTTTATAAATTTCCAACATCCCTCCGAAACCCTGCTCATTGAAGCGTGCATGTTAACATGTCCCCGTGACCCGCGATCCTTTGTCTCGCGTAGCCCGTGACTCTTGAACTTTCCACCTGTTATTTCAAGAGCGACATCATCACCTTTGTGATGGGATGACCCTTGCTCCAAGGATTTGATGATAATCAAAAAGGTTATCATAACAACAACCAATTTTATTTGTATAAATACATATAACTCGGTTTACAAGGCAGACTTCTCCAAGTGAGTTCCACAAAAAGCGAGTTCGACACCGAAACTTGGGTCCGAAAAAAAATGATTTTAATAATTACGTATTGATTTGCATTACACAACAAGAATAATGATACAAATATTATAGTTTCCATTATCTAATACATAAAACCGTATCAATTATTCAATGTGGTAGATGTATACTATGCTTAAAAACTGTACAAAAGAAATGCTTGCAGTTAATGCAGATGATAAAAAAGTGCATATTTTCATCAATATAAATTAAATCATATTTTTCACAGTGACACCCTTTGAAAAATTGTGTATTTATTGTATTTGTACATATGTATTTAGATTGTTTAAGTTTATCAAAATCTTAACTACTTGTTTAAACCATACATGCAAATGCAACTTACACGTGTCAACGTGTCGGTGGCATATATTCATCACAGTATTTTATAATAAATGTAACACGCACTATTGACAAAACAGGAATCTGCTTTACATCCAATTTAAGAAAACAAGTGTCAACTCTGTCAATCATTTGTCATGTAACCGTTTATAAAATTCAATATATACTCCTTTATTGTACCAAGTAAAAATTTAAGAACTGTTTTCGACAATAGAAACAAAAGAAATGTCACAACATTTTGTTACAAGATAACGGTGTTTTTATTTGCATCTTTTATTGTTTTCACTATCAAAATTGTAAGATTCTAAAGACTTAAAACTGTAGATGATTTGAATATATAGCTGGAAATGGTTATTTTCGTTAAATTTGTAAACTGGCACAAAATCATTTGTAGACTTCGCATACGTGCTGAATAAATTGTCTCAAGGAAGGATTTTATAACTCAATTTCTCGTGAATCTATGAATTCGATAAATTTCGATAAAAATATGATTCGTATTACATCAAAAAGTTTTATCGCATTGTATGAAACTACGGTTTTGTTTTTTGATATCATACTGTTATTGTATGCACAATTTTCCCAGTTGATTGTTCTATATTTTTTTTTACTTGTAATGGTAAAAATGATTTTGAAGACCATAAATAATATTTGTTTTATACCCACAAAATATTGTCCGAGTTTATCCTTGCAAAAATACTCTGAAATCTTTTTTTGTTTCGTTCTCACGTCCTCCTGAAACACATCATCTCCACCACAACTGGCCGTTTTATTCATATACGACTCGCCGGGTCAGCGATCTTCAACATTTTCCTTTCATGAAAATAAAAAATTCTATTATGTTAAAATGTAACCGATTAACGTACCGAGTTGATGAAGAGGTTAAAACATATTATTTAACAGCGATTGTTTACGTATATGAGAAATAAAATATAATATTTATGCACATATATGTACATGTACATCCAATATCCGTCGCTAGAAAGTGTATGTACCACATTGTTTTTACAGGTTTTCTGTTTGCGATAACAATTTTTAGATTTAAATATATTATGAGATAAATTACAACCAGCTTTTGAATACAATTTAGACTGATATATTATATTATTAAAAAAATATTCGCCGTTGCAAATATCGCGTTATTCGAAAAAAGGAAAATTGATACCTCTTTTATTGTGTGTGTTGTTTTTGTCCCCGCTCCCAAGAGAAAGAAGAATAAACACACTTGATCATTTTCATATTCATATTCAAATAATCAAGTTATTCTTAATTTTCTTCTCAAATAGACTAACCATGTGACTTACTTAATAACACAACTAGGAGACTAAAAAAGGTTAAAAAATAATTTAATAAGAATTTATCGCCAATTAATTAAAAATATATTGGTTGATTATTTTTCTGACCATGATTTTAGGGGCAGTGGTCAGGTTGCGCATCTAGGTACGATTCCTGGCTTCCGCTCTCGCATTCAGGTATTCCAGTCACGGGTTGAAATTGCTCGCGCGGAGTGGCGATACCGGCGTCGCAGACAAATTATAAATTGCACTTTCAAATATAAATGGTATAAATTCTTTGTAACTTCCCAACCGGAAAACGGCTATGTATCGAAACCTTCCGAACCAGCCCCTACCATTTATAACCCGACCGTGCCGCAGACAGTTACAGACTCGTGTTAAATTGATTTACAAAATGTTGATACTTGTTAGAACTATTTACATAATATTACTCGTCAAAAAATTGTTTTGTATGTTATCTGATATTGTCATGCATGTTAACAACTATTAAAGAAAAATAAAAATATGTCTTTTAAACAATATCCTCTCAATTTGGAGCATATTATAAATCCTCTTAATCCTAAATAAACCATTGCAACAAAACGACTTAAAGAGAACAATCTGTTTCTTAATATCACTCTTCAGAGTCGTTAAACATTAGAATATATGGTAAGGAAAGTAGACATCTTTAGCTCATCGCTTTTTATATTATATGTATATACAAGATAGAGAGTGTGTGTGAAACTCATAAATCCATGTATGACGAAAACCGAAGAGCGTTCTCCACTTGATTAATACGTTAGTGTTTGTGTTATATAAACTCATGGAAGTTATCAGACAGCAAAATATTTGAGTTAAAAAAAACTTGTCCGTGATAGTTTTAACACTATTAACTAATGTATTTTTTAATATTAATTTGCAACACACTACAATCAGGCGTCTCATCATATTCAAAAATGTAGGTAACAATTCGCTCTGAAAAAGAATACAGGTGACTTCAATAAAGTACAACTACTTATTGAAATACTAATTAATTTTTTTTTAGTTATGTTTAGTTTTCTGTATAGTGTATACATATGTTACAGTGAAACTGTATTCTCAGTGAAAATATATTCTTCTCAAAGCTGTCATTGAAATTAAATTTGACTGCCCTTTCTTCAGCCTTATGTTTGTCTGTGTTTTTCTTTGGTTCTCTTTATATGAAAGGGACTACTTGCTGATTTTGTTTCATTGAAGCAACCCAAAATTTTAGGCCGGCAAATCATCGACTTGGGCCAGTAATTTCAATGATCGTGACCAGTAAAATCATGTTGTCATACAAATCTATTACTTGATACATTTTCACTGAGAATACAGTTTTACTGTAACATATACATTTTAAACTAATTCGGTTGGATATGGTAAAATAGCGTGGCAAAAATCTTTACGTTTTATAAACAATAATTTTACATATAAAGTTTTCCGTACGACGATTTTCATGATTCGTTTTAAATTTGAGCAGTGAAGTAGGTTGTGACACTTTACTCAAGTATAATTCGCGTACAAGCAACGATTGCTTTACTTCTCTCTGACAATATGTAAAGCAAATGGTTTTCAAACCTGACATGCGATTTATCTCACAAAGAGAGTGGATTCTTTGATCGTACTTGAAATGTGAATTGTTTTCGAAAATCCCACCCCTACTCGTTGAAACGTTTGTCTGCGGGGGTTATGACTGAGTAACGACGTAATCTTTTTCTATTGAAATGTATTTTAAAAAAAAACTTGTTATACTAATCGCTTTCCCAATCCTTGTACTTATATATTAGTTAACTACGTTAAGCTGAGAACTATAAGACAATAAATATAATGAAGCGTCAATAAAGAAGCAGCTATAACTATTTTCTGAAAGAATTAATTACATTGTAATTGGTCGACTTGCGTTTATAATTAAATTTTGTGTTATCTTTTAATTAGGACTTAAAACTAACTAGGATAATATTGGAATATAGAAACTAGATATACGTGTACTCTTTGCCCAACGTTGATTACTTTTAATAAAAGATTCTTATTGAAAATTATTTTTATCAATATAATGAGGCATTCCTATTTTATTTCAAAATAAATTGTATGACCTTCGTTATTAACCACTTCCCCGGCGTTCACAGGAATACGTGTAAAAAAAAGTGTCCCAATTTCGGCGCTCACGCAAATACGTGTGATACCCGAAGCGCGCCCATATGAGCATTTTAAAATCGTCGTTCGATTTTCGGTGTTCACACAAATACGTATTTCATTTAATTTCACGATTTCTGACTTTTTATGAGACTATTTCATGATATGTTATTATGTATATAATATGTACATATAATATTCTAAGAAAAAAACAATAAATTAAAAAAAATGCCAAAACATGTATTATAAATTACATAGTTCTACGGCTATTCTTGGTACAAGGTTATTATAATTTTCTCGTGAATTCAAAGTTTTGGGTAACTATATGTAAATTATAATTATCTAGATAATAGACTGTTAAGTCAGCATTTCAACTAAATGAATAATCATTACAGACAGCTTACTATACGAAAATTATCATATACTATAACTATATGACAGCTTTAAATGAAAACGTTTCAAATTTTTAGTATTGCGAAATGAAAAGGTGTAAACAACCAGTAATGAAAAAAAAGAGTATAATGAACACTATCGCATGACAAAATTAGATTTTTTTGTGAATTTCATTAGATGGGTTGTCGTAATCAGAATACTCAAAAACTTTCGATAAGCTTGCCTCATTCATATTTTTATTTGATCAGAAAATTGAAATCTATTATTTGAAGTTAAAATATTAGTCAAAATTAAATAGTTCAGTCTCTGTTCCCGGTGGGTACTTATACCGTTCACTTTATTCTTAAGTTACCTGTTATAATACAAACATCGCCACTAATACTTGACAAAAGACGTCGTTAAAAAGCATAAAGCATGCTGCCAACAATACGCCTCGCCAGTCTGAAGGCTTCGCCATAAGCTCCGTATAGACTGTCCCCCGTCGAAAGATATTGTAATCCGAGGGAGCTTTTCTTGAACTCACCACACACCTTCTGTTGTTACAATGTTTTCCAATCAATCAACCTAGAGCCACATAAAAGCTTGATCGCTGTAGTGGTGATCAATCCATGATGAAGCCAGCTCAAGAGGTTTTACAATCATATACGAGATATATACATAAACTATGAGTTTTTTCATCTGATTCAAGCACATTTGAAATGGGATATTAAAGACAAAATTTTTAGACGATAATAAAAGCTATAGCAAGTTTCTCAGCTTTTTAGTTTTGTGTATATATCGCGCTTTTTCTATTGTAAATAAGGTTTTTCAATTTAGGATTATAATTGAAATACGTCCGCGATCGACGACTCCTGGCATGGTAATCGTCTTGTTTGCCCCTTCTTATATATCACATTAACGTGGTACTACTTCGATATTGTTTCAGAGATGAAAGTAACTAAGTTAGCTCTTTAATACGCAGGAATACTCCTAGGAACAAGTGAGTAAGACTAAAAAGTTTTGCGTCTTCTATTTTTCAATTTTTAGTATATGTAAATATTATTCTTTTTGATATACTGTCGGTTGTTTTTTTTATTCGTTCTTTATAAATACCGCCCCTATGATATCTTACGTATCTCCACATAACTCGTTGTCGATAAGATAAAACAATGTATGGTGTTTTCTTTATGTTCAAACTGATTTTTGAACCCATAATTTAAATACAAGGCTGCCAAAATATGGCCTGCGGGCCGGATGCAGCCCTTCATAAAACGCCCTACACGCCTTGTCTAAAGAAAGATATTTTTTTCCATACATAGTCTCAGTCAAAATTAAAGTTCCAATATTATTTCTTTGTTACGGAAATATGCGGATATTATAAATCCAAACGTTTTGCAGCATTTATTTTACTTCGTTCATAAATTAATTTGTGTGTTCAAATAAGTATATGGATATTTATTTTAATGAAATAATGATTAAAAAATGACAATTTTAATTTATCGGATTAATTTAATATTACGGGATTTAAAATAGTTTTTTATTGAAACAGCTTTATTCTTTGGATAGAGAATCGAACGATTCCAACTTTTTCTTTCACTCCAACTCCGATTTTAATTGCTTTCTATACGTAAGTTTTTTTTCTTATGTAGAATCACAATCGTTAAGTAAGTGTAGTAAAGAGGTTTATTATAAAATACTAATGATTTTATGACGTTCAAATTGCTTGATAAGGATGAAGTTATTAGTGTTAGTTAGTTAGTAATAAGAAAAACTAAAGAAATTACTTAGTCCGAACGGTTCTAACCGATACTAATTCGAGTTCGGTCTTTTCCGGAAATAATAATAATAATAGAAGTTCATATTTTAAACAATCACCGGTGAAGGGTGCGTTAACAAAGATCTACCAACAACGCCTTATGCTAATGTCGTTGATGTTTTGTTTTAATCTCTAAACTTCATAGCACTATCTTTGCAACTTTGCTCCGATTTTACGGAGACAAGAAAATAGTTGATTTATCGACTCTGCCCAACACGCCCAAAGCAAACGCTCAAAATTTATCATATTTACCGCAAACGCTTTGACTTATTGCATTCTTGAATATAATCGGGCAAGCATAAACAATTTGTGGCTTATTATGACACGTGGCATTTTCATATCGTACCACTGCACCTGTTTGTTTTGCCGGAAATCCCGTGACCCACCTTACCTGCCGAAGGAAATAACGCCTCGGCAAGGGCGGCGCACAGTCATCGGATTGTTACCTAGCGTAGCCTAAAATAGTTGTTATTCGTTAGGGAAATCGCATCATTATCCGTTAAGCTCACATTTTATGCCGTTAAAAGCATTATTTTAGTACCATTTCAATACCTCAAGTATGTACACACTTCTTACTTACATTGTTAAAAATAAAGTTTGAAAAATATTGCGTGTTTCTTATTTATTCCACAAATCATAAAGTTTTTTTTACGATAAAATTTTTAATTCACAAAACACTCCCTCATATTATATCGTTTTTCTTTTGATTTATTTTTATATCGTTAGATGTTTGATTACATCATACTGATTGTAATGAAACTAATTTTTTATTGAAATATCTTCATACCACACAGTGAAAAGAATAACAATGTATTTAAGTTCTACGTAAATTATTTAAATATCGGCTTACGCCATTGTCAGAACTATGTTTAAACATGCATTTACTTATATGTAAATACTACTGTAGACAGGGTACACAATACATCTTCATTTCGGCTATACCATCCTTATTGTTTATGGTAATAATAAGTTATTAAAAGTTGTGACATTTCACATTAAATGTTGTTACAATAGAGTTCTACCATTCAAATGTCAATTCAATTAATGTCTTCATACTGTTTCTCTAATAGTCTTTTATCCTGCCTTTCCCACAGATATGTCATTACATCGGTTTTAACGAAGTTTTACTGCATATTTTTTGAACTATTACTGTCGTTTTTTTTCATATACTAATAATTATTAATAATAATACAAAAGGATAGGACATATATTTCATTAAAATCTACATATTTTTATATTTTCTCTAGTCTATTCTTATTAGATTTATTATTTCCTTGTCAATTGGAGGCACAGTATTTAAAAGCTCATATCGAAAAAGCTTGTAAGCATTTACCATTTTTCACGTGTCCCAATAAATCTCTCAATGTGCCAAGGTGTGCTATGTTGTCGGGCCATAACTGTGTAAATATCTTCGTAGTCCGCTCATAAAATTGTTTGTTGTTTGTAAGTTGGCTGAGGAGCTCCTGGACTGGGTTAGGCGGTCAACCGCAAAACCTCCCCCCGCCTTCTTCTAGTTCACGCCACTGCTTCCGGTCGGTAGCCAACCTACCCCATGTGAAATTTTATAGTTGAAAAATAAAGTATACCCCACACTATAGACTCCAATTACTCGTCATCTCAATTACTCGAGTATCGAGTAGTAAAATTTCAAAATGCTCGAGTAGTTTCAAATGTACCAAAATATATATTATTAATTCAAATTCGTGTACATAAATAGATGATAAATAAATAAATAAGCTTACTTTATTTAATTAGTAAATTTATGAAACATATATCAAAAGTAATAGAGAATCTAACGTCTCAAATTTTAATTTGGTTCAAAGTTTTGTTTTTTTTGTTTCCGCAGTAGAAACTCTCTCTGTTGCAATGGACGTCGGCTTAAAAGTTACCATTGAATTAAATAGTGCTATATAGTTTTTCGGTCAACTGCTTAAAAAAAAATTCGGAAATAAATCTTCATTTATAAAGTACGAGTAATACTCGAGAATTTTTGAAATTACTCGAGTATCGAGTACTCGATACTCGAATTGGAGTCTCTACCCCACACCGACGCGATTTAATTCGCCGCAGTAAACTTTTAAATCCGTTCGTAACATTAAATAAAGGTGCAATCTACCTGATATGCTATTTTTAAAACAAATATCAGTAATAAACGAAGGCTCGAAATAACACCTTTCGTATCAGCTCATTCTAACGTTGCTACGACGATATGGTATGACTGAAAATGATAGAATAGTTGTGGTACCGCCATAACCGTATCGAAAACATATTTGAATTCGTCTCTCATTTCCCACGTTTTCCACATTTCGGTGAAATGACTTTAATTGAAATACGTATATTGCATATGTCAAATTTACCTCCATATAGTAAGATCGGGGTCGCTTTACTATCCAGTAAACTAAATAACGTATATTTAAATTCATTCCGTATAAGTGACATTTTAATAATTATAAAAAACTGTCGGATGTAAGAAACATTATAGTTAAATGGTGAAATCTCCATTCAATTAAATCAAAGAGGATTCGATCCAAACGATATTGGCACGCCCTATCAAGAAAGATTAATATGAAACACCAGATATATCATAGATTATTTTACACTTTTTAAAAATCTAAACGTTCCGCAAATAATAAGACGTCTTTCTATTATAAATACATACAATTTTCCTGTTATATTGACGCTTGGCATTCACATTATATAAATTTAAGCGGAAAATATTGATTTATTTATTTTGTCTATTGATTAAATATAAAGGTTTTTTGATAAAATAATGTGTTTGTTCAGTCCTTAAATAATTCTTCACGTGTATGTGAACTTTTGATTAAAACTTTACACAGGTGCTTGTAAAGTTTGAAAACAGGTACACGCTCGCCAGTGTAGGAGATTTTTAAGTACATTCTTACCGCTTTTCCTAGTATAAAGCGCCCTGCTTGTGTTTGTATATTTATATATTTCAGCAAAGTTTTTCTTTTTCGTTTTTCCTTTTTCAGTTATAAAATTAATTATTTAATGTAATAAAAAAATATTTTTAGCTCTGCGATAAAATCCATATCTTCTCTAATACACAACTCGAAGCGTACACTTTACGAGCAACGATCGGACAAAAGGTTCAGGGTCGACTTTAGTAGTTTTTTGTTAAAAATTAAAGACTAAAATTCGATCGATCATTATCGTTCGAATGCTCGGCGTGAGTGTTCGGTCATAATGGGTATTGCTCGTCTGATTGAGGGTAATTCACTTCGGCCGCGCCTCCGGTTCTGCCGGATTTTCCGATAATTGTATAAAGAATGGACGATAGCAGGGCTTTTCAATGTTTCGTTCTTTTTTCATTCTGGTAATTTTATATAGACAACTGGTTCTCAATCGCAAAGAGAAAATATTGTTTTCCTTTTATTTTATTTACATATTCGTTTGAGTGATAAGTTTATGAAATCTTTTATGTGTAGATATTTCGTTAGCAGTATTCCTTCCATGAAAATTAATTTAGAATAAATAATATCCATAATTTAAATATATTCTATTAAATATGTACTCCAAACTGATAATACATCATGTTGGTCCATCCACAATACAAAATAAGTTAGTAAAGAAAATATAGAATTCAACATAAATTAAAAGATATACTTACTGTTATACTGTTTCGGTTTCACAACTCTAGTTTTATCGCTATGAACTAATAGAATTCGATTCAAAGATTGAGTAAAAATAAAATTATCGCGACCTGGTTCAGTGCTTCACATTGCTAATAACGGCTCAATTGACATTCATATGGTAAAACATCCGTCAGAGGTGCACTTCCATGAATCAGGAGTAACCGATGCTCTCTATTCTTTCTTTACTCGACCATCACTCCGATACAGCTTGAATAGCGAAAAATAAAAATAAAAACTCCACCTGTCTCGATCGCAATATGCCGTTTAAGATAAATTTGTGAGAAAATTGTATAATAATATTTTTAAATAAATGCTTCTCAAGCACAAATTGGTAATGGGATTCCGTTCACTGCTCTATAAAAAGCTAAAAAAAAGTTATCACACATCGAAAATAATTCTCATTTCAATTTCAACTTATTTTCAATTGACCTCGGTGATACGGGAAAACGCCTTTATGTTTTGTAAGTAACATTGTTTCTGATAGGTAAATTTTTTAATGCTCTGAAAAATATAATATAATTGACACAACCATTGAATTTAAGCCGAGGACGTGTTTAAATGTGTAAAATATTAAAGTTTGATATCGACTATCTTTTATATATAAGTATGACATAAGTAAAAATACACTGTCCTATCCTAACGATGGTTTCGTGATCTGTTTTTACTTTTGTGAATCTTTGAGAAACTAAATACACAGCGAGATAAATAATAATACAATATTTACCACAATTTTGCCAATTCAATTAGCAAACCAAATACATTTTTCTTTGCCAATGACTTAAAATGTGTTCTAAAATATCTCATACAGAAAACCTTTACTGAGCAGATTTATCCTAGTTTCTTAAAAAAATTAACTATGAGATACGCATTATTAACATAAGATCACCGTTTTATGCTTTTATAGACGATTGGTTTTTCACAAGCAGCTTATCTCTTGTTCTTTCGATGTTTTCTAATCACGAGCGTTCCCATATCAGAATAAATTACACTTTTAAAACTCTCTCATAAAAGTACTCATGTTAAGTATTTTCCAAAATTGGCTGTCTCATCTGATTCTTTGGCCGGTTTATCAAGACCCTCTCTCGTTACACTTGTAATTTTTTACCGGTTTGCCTTCCTCGTCACACCACTATTTTTACTTGTCCCTTTATGGTATGGAAAATCAATTTCTTTCGCAAGATTGTTACGCATAATACACACCTGCGTAAAGTATTCCGTATCAGAAAATACTTCGATATCCAATCCATGTTAACCGTAAGGCAATGTAAAAGAATTGGAATGTGTCCGTTTTTGTGGTCATTTAGGTATGATATCTCGCCTCGTGTATGTAGTCTTCAAACGGTATTAACTAAAGGAACCAGCCTTGTTTGAGATAATCTATTTTTGATTGATTTTGCGAAAACATGTTAAAAAAAATTGATATCATTGTTACTCCGCTAGTTGTACTAATAGAAGTATTTTCAAACCATATTCAGAATTAACATTGGAACCCTAGGTTTATCATTCTTGCATTCTTGGTTTTTTGTGAGGCTGTCAAAAACGATAAATTCGACTTTTCGAGATTAATAAACGACTGTATCAATCTGTTTTTAAGCATCATATCTTGATCTTAGATATTTGTTTATTAAACACTTTTGATATATTGATCAATTTTCTTCCTGAATAATAGCTTCTGAAAGTCAAAAAATATTTTTTTTATTTAATTTTCATTCAGAATTCTATACTTACTTTTATATTCTCTGTCTTTGTTTTGTATAAGCGATCAATTCAAAAGAATAAATAAACTTCTTAAAGTGTGACATAAATTAGTTACATTTATGCCATATTTATTTTATGTTGGACACGAGCTTTGCAGTTTACTTCGAAACTTATCACAAGCTATTTTTTGTTCGTCTCATGAATATAATATATTTTTATATTACAGCAATTGAATCTTTCCGTGTCAAAAAATTTAAATCTCTGAAATTGACAGATGAAACACATTACCCACTTGAAAGTTATTTCTGTTGTAGATGACTTAAATTTGTTTTCTTTGGAAATTTTATTCTTCAAGTAACTTTTAGACTTCGCGAGTTAAAATTACGGCTAAATTTTTTAAGGTGGTGCTTTAATATCCCGTAGAGCGGCGGTGTGTCTTCTCCCTAAGTAAGATTGTTTACCTTAAGAAAAGTGGGTAATGTCTCAAAGAGAAACCACCGAAAGTGTGTCGGAAGGAGGAAGGGGCAACTTCTATGCAAGTATCTTATCTTATGAGAGGCTTTCTGAAACTGTGGTTCGTGAAGTTTTACCATTTGTTAGTAGAAGAAATAAAACATTTTTCTTTTAAATAGTTCCTACGGTGGCATAAAGTCAAAATAGCTATCAACTCCATTCAACCTTCCTACAGCGCCCATACAAGGACTACGTTAAAAAAAACCCGCCGTGTTAAGGATTTGTGTATTTTTTCTTTGTACATTGCAAGACATCGATTAATGAATATGTACATTTTCTACACAAAAGATTTTCCCATTTTTTTACATGCATATAAATCGTAAATTACTTGTGGTTTTTTTTCGTAAAATATAACATTTTAATGAATTGTCTAATTTGATCTAGAAAAGCAAACGTTTTATGAAAGATGACGCGCCATGAGAGACTCGCTCGCGCTTTAAAAACCGTCTACAGCATGGAGCTTTACAGGGACGGCTAACTGCATATGATTATAATATTTCGCCATTTTTCCCATGTAGATGCCAATTTAATCAATTCACATTTATTTTCTGAATTTATCTAAATTCCTACTGTAGCACACCATCATTGCTATTGTTGCACACATCTTAGTAAATCTTCTTGCAAATCTCAGATGATAAAATCGGAAAAGGTTTTGCTCGAAAATACTGGTACTTAAATGATAAAATCTTGATCTTTATTAAGCTTTGTGAAGTGAGATTTTTCTTCTAACAGTTTTATATTTCGTATACTCACTCAACATTCCTCTCTTACAGTGCAGTACGTAGTACAATCGGCGGAGTTTGTTAAGTCAAATCATAAAATGGTGTTAATATATTCCCAATGATTTAAATCCTTTATTATTTCAATGTGTAAAAACTTGCGATATCTATCGTGTTTTCAGTTATTATCGAAAGCGAGCTTCCGGAAAACTACTGCCTTTTGTTTTATTATTATCATAGTTTCAGCAAAAATTTAAAAAAATATATAATTCAGATTGTTGGAAGCGAATTGATCAAGACCATGAAAAAATAAGTCTTTTATAATTGGGATGAGATTTCAATTTCGTTAGTTCACCAATATCTGTTAGTATTTCGAGTCATCAGAATAATTCCATTGCCAAAACTTTATTGATGATTTAATGGATATTTGTTAATTTATAATGTTGAATATTATCTTTTATTAGAAAAAACATGTATATTATTTACTTTTTTGTACATTAGTCTCAAAGTTTCGTTGTACTATTTTTTTATTCGAAGACACTCGTTTAATGTGTTTTCATTCAAATACTTTAACTGCCTCGTTTTAAGGATAGGCTTAGCAGAATTTAAAAAATGTTTTTATTTCACTTTTTTACTTAATCATTTTATACTCAAATTTGTTAATTAAACCGTACCCATCAATCAAGCTGAGTGACTTCGTTAATTAATAGCTGTGTTATCTATGAAAAAAATCGGGCGTTTTAGATTTCTAATACAGCCAAAGAAAAACATTCATACTCGCGTAAACATGTACATCTAATGACTTGGCTATGATAAAATGTCATTTTTGATAGAGGTCCGTAATTACGGTCGAAGCACGCCAGAGGTCTGAACTGCGAATACCTTTGAAAAGCAGTGGTGTGAAACGGTCTGCGGCGGGTGGGTCGGCATTTTCTTTGAGCCCGAAAACCTGGCTCGTCGGTCAAAGCGTTCGCTTCAAATATATAGCGTCACGGTAATCAGCGGTACATTTGACGCGACCTGCTTTTCCTAACAATGTCGTAAGCTGGCATATTGGACATCTTGTTTGACGTTAAATCATATAAGAACATGTTATTTTCAGATTACAACATGACTAATTAAAAGAATTTTGTCATTTTACTACGTAATTTTTTTCTTCTATATTTACAGCACTTGCCAATATTCTATTTCATTTTGATCTTAAGCATTGTGATCTTCCTTTCCCGTATCAGTTTCAACGAGATAGAATCACATTACGGACACTGTGCTGTGTGCTAACCATTTTTTTGTTCAAGCAATAAAATATGTAGTTTAATTTAAACTGCTTTGACAAATAGACGCACTAACTACGTCCATTGTTTCCGTTTAATTTAAACAAATATACTACTTCATCCAATACTCCATGGAAGGAATGAAGCCGTTTTGAGTGTTGTTGGGACTCGAGTACTAATCGCCTGACGAAAGGGGGAGTTTTTCTCAAGTAAATTGTACTTATCCATGGCAAAAATGTGTAGATTTTCTTGTTTATGAAATCTTACAACGATATATAAATTTTTGAACAGTAACATTGACGTATTAGAATTTGTAAATTTCTTTCAAAATACCCATCCATGCGATGCAGTGTTATCTCTAGTAGGTATATCCGTATAATATAATGGCTTTTCTCGTGGGAATCTATTGTGACAAGAAAAACCCTACACGGACTAGTTATTCTACCTTTTTCTGCTTGTGGATCAGTAGTACTTAACTATTCTCAGTCGAATAGAAATAATTGCTTTTATTTGTTCTCTGATATCACGGTCAGTTCTCAAAATAACTTCCAGTTATGTTTACAAACATAAAGCCATGTCTTAATTGCAATTATGGTGTTGGTACAAAATTGATATAATATTAGTATTGTGTTGTATTTATATGGTTGATAATATGATAAATTAACATCATTATATATATTATATTTATTCGTTGTGACTTTTAAATCAATACGCGCTGTACAATACGACAGCTTTTTTTATTTTCAACATTTTATTTTTCTTATTACTCTGTTCTTTCAAGTAAGGCTGTAAGTTATCATTTTCTTTGTCTTAAAATTATCGTTTCCGAGCCCTTGTGTAACCATAAAATACTCGATGCGATTTTTCCCGACGTATTAGCCGCAAATTTTCTTTCGCGCAGCATTCGCCGCTCTAAACTTTTGAGACATATTTTTTTCAAAGTTAAGTATCTCTTGAAGGGATTCGCCCTTTGACAGGCGACTGCAGACCGAAAAGCGAGCCACCCGAAGTGAGCCGCGGTCGGCAAAGTAAGAGGGCAAGAAGAGATCTCGGTGAACCTACTTAGCGGAATTAAATTGGTACGACTGGAATCCCGGCCGAGGTATTCGCAGTCGCCGTTATATTACAAAAGCCGCCCTTTGTCTCCGAAAACACGGTGCAAATATACCAACCTACAAGCTTCTACGGCCGCTTAAACAACACTGCCAGCTTTTGATTTCGAATTCTCAAGATTTTCGTCTTGATTGTCACAGCCATCAAATAAAAGATATGGGAATAACGGTTCGCCGTACATTGTTCAAATTAAACTTCTAACAATCATTATGAAAAACATCAGCAAAACAACTTCCACACTATGAATATTATATATTATATTATTTATTTGTAATGAACTTTCCTTAATTTTTTTCTCTCACAAAATCTTTATATATCTACATATCATCCAGTTTCTGACGCTAAGCATATTTCATAGTACATTATAATGCTTGTAGAAATGCAGCGATTCTTACAAGAAATTTACTCCCTAATTGAATTTAATATAACACTTTTGAGAAAATGTTCAACAAATTCTAGAGACAAATATTATACTCTCAATTATTGTGTGCTTAATTTTCAATATTATTCGCTGTCAGCTTACTCTGCGACGTTTATGACGTTGATCCATCCGGGCAACTTTGATGTAACTATCACATGAAACAAATATATTTTTGACTTTACCTAAAATATCCCCATACGCAAAGCAGTATAGGAAAATGAGTTAATTTAAAGTCACATTTGAGTCATTTATTTAATAGCTGAAACATCGCATTGGTTTTCTGGTTTGTCGTTTTCTTATATACTTTTAAAGCTCATACGCTTCCATAAACCGTGTAAAAACATTTTTTAAAAGCTGTTTTCCTGCACACTGTGTAATGGAGACGTCTGCAATAAAAACAAAAATCCCACCAGAAGCACAGCAATATTTTATGTATTCCTTGGAGTATTTCATAAGAAATAAATATTTGCATTTAATATCACAACATAAACAGCAGATAGCTTATTTTGTGTTGTCGGTTTTTTTTTTGATTTCCTTTCAGTTTTTTTTTACAATTCAAATGCCTTCCACGTCCGGTACTTTTAATAGACTTTTTATAATCGTAACATTTTGTAATATTCTGACACGGTATAATATATTACGGTAAGAACTATTTTTATGTGTGTACTTAATGATTTTTTTTACTTTCTTTACAGTACATTTAATTTAAAAAATAATTTCGAAGCTCATCAAATGAATGCTGACTTGCATATCAAACTCAAAACGGATACCTCCTTAATATTAATAGATTTTAAAATCAGTTTTGAAAAGCATGTATTACTTTTTAATTGCTTTGTCATTATTGAAGTTTGACCTATTGAGAACATGAGAAAATTTATCATCGTTAATATCTTTAAATTCAAATACTTGGTGTTTGATCGTTATTTTCTTGCAAATTATGGAAAAAAGTCTACATAGTTTCCCACCAGTACTTATTAAAATAAATATGACGATTGCTCTTTTAAGTTTTATTAAAATCAACTGCAAGACTCGTAATATAAGTTTTCCTTTCAAAAAATTCACATTTACTCACGTAATCTAAGAAATGCAATTCTTGCTACTTATACTTTGTCATATTTTGTATAGTAAAAAGTTTTATATGCTAACTTGGCTAAATTTGGTAAAGGAGTTATATAAATCAATAATTTCAAGGAATTTGGCGACAACTTTGTGATATCTCATTCAAATTATTTTATTCCACGGAATTTATATTTATCTCTATTTTATATTTTTTATAAATTCGTACGACTCTGAAGAACCTTTTCTACTGAATTATGGTTTGAGGCATTTCAGAGTAAGATATCTGCGATACCCACTCAAAAAGTATAAAAATATTAGTTCTTTTTATATTCCTTTGAACATATTATATTCATGATATTAAATTTTATATATTTTTCATACTGCATATTGAGGAAATTTTTATCGATACCCAAAGGATTATTGTCGAATTCAATTTTGCTTGTAATACCGAAATCGCCATTTATGGCAATAAAACCTTGCCAAGCATCTTTCTTAATGCTCTTACATTTAATATTGTTAAGCATAAAATATTATATTCTTACGCAAAATGTTTTTACGACTATATTTTTACGTTTATCAATTTTTGGACGTACTGCATTTTAGATTTTATCCATAAAAAAAACATTTACCATAAACTATAAAAATATTTAAAAGAAGTCATTTCAGAATTTTAAATTACCGTAAGTTGGATTGAAAACGTGAGTCTGACACTGTCTTCGGTTTTTTTCAGTATTGTATTTCTAAAAGCTGTTTACCACACAGAGCCATGCAAAGCTACGTGTAAAATATTTCGATAACAGTCTTATGACGTTTTTTTATTTTGTCACATATGTTCAAATATTACGAAATATTTACTGTCTTTTTAACCTTGTATTGATCTATATTTACATTATATGCATCTAAATAAATTTAAAAGCAATAGCAAACCATTTTAAATATTTTAAGATACAAAATTACAATTTTCTAATTACTTTTTCTTCTTCTTTTTCAGGTATGAAACTTTAAAGACATTCGTCGAAACTATTGCTGAAACAAGTAGATATAGACTATTGTAAACTATATTTTATCTCAATGTGGAGCATATTCATAACTATTAACTGAGCGTTTCAAAAATAACTGTGCCTAAAACTCAATACCTTCTTAAAGAGAAATATAAATTATAGGAACTGCGTCACGAAAAAAATTAGTTTACTCATTGCTTATTTAACCCAACTAACTATTTTATGAAAGGATAGGGTATACAAACCAATAAATAGTAAGAGCTATCGAAATGCAGTCCTTGAGTTTTGGCATTGACAACTGATGCTTTATTATAAGAATTAACCTGTTCAGTTCGTAAAGTGACCAACAGTTAATTCACTGCAGCGCTCCTGTGTAAAAGATTTTCTTTTGACATATTTTAATGAATTTTGATTTAATCGGGTATTGTTATAAACACTACAAGTTTTCTTATTTTTTTTTAATCAATGTCCGCTGCCAACTAAGAGCATATGGACTCCTCACGGAGTTTATCTCAACATATGTTTTCTACGAAAACTGCTTGTTACTCAGTTGCTCAACCTCTCTTTTTCGAGTAGAGTAAAGATAGTAAAGATACGAGGACTAGGACAGGACTAGTGATTAGCTAATCGCTGTGACTATGCTTCGCTCTTTGGGATCGGAAAGCTGGGGAAGGGTTTTCAACAACACAAACACCCATGCCTTTGAACAGATTTATCGACTGAAAAAATCCGCTCGTACCGGGAATCGAACCCGGATGGTCCGGCACGCAAGACTACAACGTTGACACTGCGCCTCGGACCTGACAAATTTTCTTACCAATTCCATTTTATTGTTCATCAATACTTAGACTAGTTCGCTCATTACAATCAAATTACAATATCCTTTTTGAATAAAATGCTTTTCACCAAGAATTGGCAGTTAACACATTAAAAACGAAGAATGACTTTTCTCGGTAGTAATAAATTACTCATTTTTAACGAACTTGAAAGCTTTCTCTTTTTACTATTTTCACTTATTTACGCCAGTGCTATTTTTCATCGTAACGAAGTGGCTGTTTTTCTTGAAAGTATTTTTAATAACCGAACCCATTACCTAAAAACCTTTAGCATCCCCTAAAGTGAGCTTTTGTTTTTCTCCGTCGCCATAAAAAATAAATCACTTATTTTTCAACGGTTTTTTTATAGATTAAAATATTTGAAGCTTTATCAATATAAAACGCTTTTTTTTTTACTCAAAGCGTAGCTTTATTGGTGGAAGTTATCGTTTTTAGCCTATTTTCAATGGAAACTCAATATATGTAAATATTGATAAAAAAATATTTAAAACTTTTTATAAGAAAGTGGAATTTATTAAATATAATTTATGTCAGTGTTTCCAAAAACGTGGCTCGCGGTAAAATTCTGTGTGGTCTGTAGCCCGCCGATAAATTTCGATTTTTACAAGAGATTCAAGTAAGACTTTGACAGATACATAGTACAGCATTTATTATAATCTCTCCGAGAGATAATTTTAAATCCCTCAACGTCCATTTAATCCAGGGCTGTGGAGTAGTCAAAAAAATATAAGACCCCGACTCCAGCAATTGCCATTGCACGACTCCAACTAAAAAAAGTTTTATTTCGTCAAGTTCTTTTCCTACCAATCCTATTTATGTGTATTCAATTAAATATCAACGAACCAATCTGGCCAATAGCCAAATTTGACATATTATCTACAAAAATAAAAAGTTCAAACTTGTAAAAATTTCCGACTCCGAGTACTCCGGCCAAAACGCCCAGACGACTCCGAATTAGGCTACGACTCCGACTCCACATCCCTAATTTAATCCAACAATAGTGAAAAATAAAAATTCACAAATGTTTTTTTGTTGTTTTTTACTGTCCGAGTTCCAAATATTAACCTAATAAACACGTTCAACATTTTGCCATTAAATTAATCTGTAGTTAATGTTTACGAATTGATTGAGTCTAATCGTGTATAAAAAAAACGTTGAAACTTTGTTTTATTCAGATTATGAAATGAAATAAAATAGAACTGAGAAGCATAAGTTTATACCATCGTAATTTTATTCTCATAAAAACACGTTGTATTAACAACAGATACTTAAAAATGCAAACCATAAATTCATGAGATTTTTCCTATTTTTGTGGAATCAAAATATGTAAAATAAGCTTCCTTGGAAAATATTCAGTTCAGCTGACACGCACAGTGTGAAAATCGATTATTCGGCTTAGAAAATTTCACCCCAACATGTTTTTATGTACAGCTTGTCGTTACAAATCCACCTCCATATTGCCTCGTCAGCGTTTGCGTGATGCTTTTAAATCACCTTCTTTTAAATATTATATCTTTTGAATGTTTCAATTGGAAATAAAAATAAAACACACGGCACATTTTTCTTTATTATTGCTGTGGCTAAATATATATTTATTGAACAAGATTAAAAAATTTAAAATAGTTAGTCAAGCTAAGGTTTTGTAATTTACAATTGAAAATGGTGAGAATTTCGACTGAACTGAATCAAAATGTATTAATACTTGATTTTTTTAAATAGTCAAATGCATTCTTTAGATGGGATTATTTGTGATTTTCTTTTTCAATAAAATGTCAACTATTGTTTTTTTTTAATATTTGAGCACAATGTTCTAGGAATTCGTCATATCAAACGTATTTACACTATAAGAATTTTCTTTAATTTCAGTTCATATATTAATTGTAATGATTCGATAATTTTCGATTTGAACTAAAAAGGGTGTAGTGTTTGATAGAAGTAAAATATCAAACTGATACAATATCATTTGTAATCTCAAGGTAAATTTCCACATAAAAACTTGCAAACAAAAAACTTTATGAATAGTTAAAAACGTAAAAAAAAGGTTTTTTTTCAATTCTCGTTTCAAGCCACTGTTTTTCCAGTAGCATCTTGACAGTTTGATGATTTTATATTTTATCAAAAGTCCAGCATGCCAAACTAAACTATATGGCTTAAAAGTTGTCTAATAATTTATAAAATATCATAAATTAAGAAATTACTTAAAACTGTTAAAAATAAAAATAATAAGACTCGAAAATATAAAAATCGACAGTATAAATTTGATAAAATAATGTTGAAATCGAAATAGTTTTGCTAACCACCCGAAATGTATAACAGTAAAGAAGAATGTTTCAATTGGAATTTATTTTAATAATGATTACCATGCTCGAGTATTTATTAAAATTCACTTGACTTTCGATTTTTGAAAATCATAAAATACGTTTGTTTTAAAGCATGTTATAAAATGTCTAGCCCACCCTCGTGAGCTGAGTAGCCAACTCAATGTGTGTCGAAGGGTCGCTGCTTACATCAAATATTTATTTTTCCGTATCTCTCATAAGGTGCGACCTTTCCCTATTGAGAGCTTTTTTGTTTGCTCCCAATATCGTACTCATATCACTGAAAACATCGCCTCGTGGAAACTTTGCTTTTACTGAAAATTTCATTTAGTTGACCTTAAATCAACATTATTTTAATATTGTATATTCACCCTTGACCTCTTATTGTGCCCCCTCTTAAGCTCTGAACATCGTAAAGCAATCGCTATTATCAGGATAATCAATATTTACTGCTTGAAATAAGCTAAATCTATTTACTTACTTAACTATAAGGGCGAATTGTTGTAAACTTTGTTGAGCACTTATACAACAAAATATTACCAGCTTTTTCGGAGTAATCTTTTTAAAGAAGTTACCATTGTTACTTGTTTGTATCTGTTCTCATTCTTTTTAATTAAAAAGTTACAAGTAGTACAAAGAAAATTGTACTCAAGGTGGAAAAAAAACATCTTATTTTAGTTCTGTATTGTAGGCATTATGCCAATTTTAAAACGACTAAGCATGGGATGCATAAAATTTTATCAAACATATTTTTTTTCTACTGTTCATAAAAGACACATAGAGACAGAATTCCATATCAATAAAAAACGTTTTTTTTAATATTGTTAAGGATTACAATTCTAGATTAAGAACATAAAAAAAATGATTAATTTTGTACTAACATTATTTCTCTCAGACGATTTAATGTATAATCTGCTTTTTTTTTTAATGTTTTGTATTAAAAAAAAGCTTTCTTGTATTTCAATGCATCTATAAAATCAAGAATGACTCTTTTAAGTTTATTGGAAATATCTAGATTTGACGGAGTATTCAGAATCATAGTTAAATGTATTATAATGTTTATAGTATTTTATTAGGTTAATCTCCATGAATTAGTTTTCTCTTTTCAAATGCCAATTGGTTTTTTATTTATCATCAATTCTGCAGAATATTTATGTCACATTATTATATCGTTTAAAACTGGAATCTATATAGCACCCATAAATTATGTTTACTTTACCTATAAATTTGTACCGCATAAATAAATGCGGCTATGCCACGGAAGGAAAGGGTTTCAAAAGCTTTATATGCTAATACAACCTAAGAAATAATAAAGTACCATTGGCAATATAACTGTCGGCCATTTTTATCCCTTTGCTTATATGGTCGTACATTGTGACGTCCAAGACGCTCGTTGTTAAAATAAAAGATATAGGTTATCCTAAACTTTGCCTTTGTCTCTTCTACTTGAAAATTATTGAGACACTTTCTCGGAAGTTAGCTGGCGTAAATATTTCCGGCCATAAACAAGACTATTTTCATACGCCGTTTTCTAAGCTAAGCACAATACATTGCTTCTCGTATAATTCTATAAATGTAGCCATCAATACGAATGCTTTACTTTTCATTTCTTTTTTCATATGAATCGATGTAAAAGTCAGTATAATAGTAATGAATCAAAAGTTTCCGGATGAAAACTTTATTTCATATTTACTAGATCTTCTAATATATAAAAATCAATATTTGTTCGTATTTTATGCGTTACCATACCGTATATCCGATTGCGATAAAACTTTGTGAACTAATTCTTGCACTTGTGCCAAGATCATATAAAAATCAATATTATTTTATGCGCTGCCACACCGTTCATTTTGACAAATTATTATTGCACTTACGCAAAGGTTATAGGCATAGTACGACTAACTTTCAGTAGATGGCGCGTGTTTCGTACCATAGACAAACAGCAAACGTCAAACGGCAAATAGCAAATGTCATCGATACCGATCAATGTTAGTGAAATTAAATTACTTTAACTTAATTAACACTTTGTTTATTTGAGTGGCCTTGCAACGTTTGTCAGGTTCCGGCTTGTAATATATACATATAATTGTAATGCCATGTTTTTATGATATTTTTTTTTTTGATTTTTTTTTTAAATAATAAAGTTTTTGTCAATCACCACTTTTAAGTCATTAAAATATTCTTAAAATACTGTCCACACTTAAAATATTCAAAAGCTCAGTAAAAAAGTTTCGTTTACAGTAGCATATTTTAAATACGACATCAGATAACAATCGTCCGTTCTTGTAATTTTTCATATTGTTTACATTGTAATAGAGCAAACATTTGTTCTTTCCGCGACGTTGTATTAAAAAAAACCTACAATTGTTCCCCAGAGATTATGCTTGAAACGTGAAAAAAAACATGCCCGATATATTTGTGTTTCTTTATCGTCACCGGAATAGTTTCGGCGGACTGTGTTGTCTTAGCGTCTGTTGACACGTCATGCATAATCTGTCTCGGGAGGGACATTATCCTCTCGATTCTAATCTGCCTGCCAACTTTCAACGCTTGTTTGATTGGGCAGAAAGAATAAAGCTAACTTACTCTATTTAATATACGAAATTCAGCGTTGTAACTTTAGAATAATCGCTTTTGTTAAGCTACCAGTAGTTAAAACTGTGTCACACGAAAATGTATTCTGACGACATTGACTATTTTAAATTATTCAGGAATGATCGTTGAGAATTAAAATAAACGTATCATTAATCTGGTATGTCTATTAAATACCCGTTCTGTGCCAAAAGATATTCAAATTGTTATACTGAATATATGGCTGCATTATTCTTACAACATTTTTTTCGTAAAACGAATATTTTATGATATTTTAAGTGTAATTTAAGCTGATAATTCTCCATTAATTAATCAAATAAGTATTTTACATTCTGATGATTTCTTTTTCTACCAAATACATTTGGCTTCCGATAAAACTTACTTTGTTTTATCGCATTTTTATATTTTCTAAACTTATGATGTAGATAAATTGACATTCCACTTCGAATCATTTATATCCGTTTTTTAAACTGTTTCGTTTAAATTAACTATACATTTGTATTAAGTATGCATATTTTGCAATGAATATTTACTGTCGCAAACATATAGCTTTAAAAACAGTCATACTAATAGTTTGCTTAATTTATTTTAAACATAAGTTTATTCAAATTTGAATTTTGTACTTTTCCATGAGTTTTGTCGCATACGACCCAGGATTCGCCTTTCGGCATCTTCAGGCATTTAAAGTGCACGGATGTAATTGAAAAGTATATTGAAATTCCATCTAGCACCCTCAGTCGAACTCCTTAATTATAAGTATATTCATTTCATTCAAATTTAAAAATAATTTTTAATCTTAAATATGCTTTTGATTATCAATTTAAAAGAGAAAACTATGAACATTACGTTACATAATAAAAAATATTTTGAAAAGATTACCTTGTAAGACAGCAAAAAAAAAATGAATAATATAACAGTTTTAAGCGATTTAACTTAAGTTCAATAACATTATTTATACACGCATACAATATAATATTGTTTTCACGCCCTGCGTTCAAAATATAATTAATGACATTTTTTTACTTCACCCAGAATAGGAATGTTGATATTGGTATTTTTTTCATACTAGAATATATAAATACACCCATCCCTCGCTTAACACGGAAGATAGGTTCTGCTAGATATCACCGTGCTAAGCGAAACCGTGTTAAGGCGAGACAAATATATGAAAAAGAGAGGATAGGTTCTTTTTAAGAAATATTAAGAAAAAGTAGGTATGTAGAACTTCTAAAAATTTATTAAAATATTATGAACACGGATAAAATATATTATTCAATGTCACTATCACTAGAAGATATTAATATAGGAATTTTCTTTCTTTTTATTGGCTGAATATCATTATTACTACTACTTTCAATTACATTTTCTGTTATGTTCCGTTGTCGTTTAAAAAATCGGTAATTTTTGATTTTTCATCCTTTTTGACATTCTTGTAAATCTCTTCATTTCTGGCACGCATTGCTTAATTTCTCGTTGAAATTTCAAAGCTCGATCCATATCTGGATCATGATTTAGGAAATGTGTTTCTATATTTCTTGCCATTTGCAACCCATCTTTTATTGTTTTAGCAGTAATCGCTTAAATTTGACCAGAACTTTCGGTGTCGCTTTCGGTATGGCTTCAGATTTCAGGAGGAACACTTGTAGTCATATCAATTAATTCTTCTTCATTTTCTTCAAACTGTCTTTAACGTTGAAAACCATTTTTCCCACTGAAACTGAAACCGTGCTAAAGCGAAACCGTGCTAAGCGAGGGATGGGTGTATATATTTTTAAATGAGAATATGAGTATATTAAACGATACGCCATTAAAGAAAACACACACGCCTTTAATGACATGCAACAACAACAAAAAGGTATGATAGTCGGAACTTGGAAAGTTTATCTTACGGCGAGCTTTATGTATTTTTTTCTTGCCCGTTTATTAAAAAAAAAAACGCGCTGACTCACCAATTTCCATAAAACATTGTCACGTGTAACATATGAAAGGCTAAAATTCAAATTGGCAGCCACGTGTTTTTTTGACGCGTACAAAAAACACGCTCCCGAAATGCCAAAATTTATATGGCCGAAGCTAAAAGGTCGCACCCTGTTTCACTTTGTCACAGCTGAACGCTCTGCAAAGCATTACGAATCGTATTATGACATAAAAAGTCGAATTGTGTACCTACCGGGTCGCAAACTTTACTTTCTTTAAGTAATTCATTTCTTAATAAATTATAAGACGCTCAATTCCCGGCCTTTGGAGTAAATATTCGTCTAATTCATCCGAGCTTATTGAATTTATTTGTACACTTCTAGATTTTGTATTTGCTTATATTTCAGCGCAACCCAAATTCTGTTTTTCTTTCCCAGCAGCAGTTTCAATAATATATACTCAAATAATATGAAAAAAATAGATTATTTTGGTAAAATCATATCTGTTATAAGCAGACCAGATGGAAAACAAGCAAAATGTTTTTTCGATGATGTAGCTTCCTAACCGATAAATCTAAAATATTTTAATACATACATGGATAATGAATTCCATTAATTTCCCTCTTATGTATAAAACACATTTTTTTATACATCGCATTTAGGCAGAACTTTAAAGACGTTATACATCACTCGGTTTTTGACTATTAATAAAAACGACACATAAACATTACCGAAGAGGTTTTAGTGTTAAATTGTATTTCATGATTGAAGCGAAACCAAAATCTGCTTCAAAACGTTGCTCGGAATAAAATTACACTCGTGGATTTCATATCAAATTCCAAATGTCTCTTGTAATTATTTTTTGTGGAGCATATTTCGGCCCTGTAAAAGTCGTCATCTTCTGTTCAAAGGCATGGATTACCTGTATACTTTCATTCTGTTCTACCTATTTAATCAAAAAAAACGGGACAAATCGATAGCTATTAGCTTACGACTTTCGACTAATCCCTTTTTAGCCCAATCCGTCTATCATATAAAAAAAGATAGATTTAATCACTGAGTAACCATTAGATTTCGTATTTGTTGAAATACTCTATTTAAATCATTTTAAATATTTGAAAAATTACTCTATTTTGTCGGTCCCGTTGTGTAACAGGTCATAAGACTATTTTACTTCATGTTATATTGCTTAAGGCCATAATATAATAACCACCTATATACATATAGACTTAAAACGTCAAATGTTATAGTTTGAAAAATATATTCATTCTGAAAACGATTAATATAAATATCTCAACTTTTTGTTATGGGAATATTCCTATTCTTTAAATCGACTTATCATTTTTTTCTAGTTACCTTTTAACTGACAAAAAAACCGAATCAATTTTCTTCGCTGGCCGAACAAAAGATTGAATTTCATTATTCGCCGACTGTTATTCCTTCAATCATCCATCACTAGCAATATTTAACACTATCAATTCATTCACAGCGAAGGAAGCCATATTCTCTACCCCACAGTCTTTGCGCTGCATTATGTTTTAAGGAAATTGAGTCACGCTCGCCCCAGTATTTTTAATCCACCAACATAGGGGTGGGGCACATCCATGATTCATTGAATAATGGCATACGCTGCTATATAGAGCCTCCAATACATTTAAGTTGTACTTATAAGCGTATAATCGCCTGGAAAATTAATGGAAAAACCGGATAAATTGTACATGAATAAATTTGATGCATATTAAAGTTCGTTTTCAAATTATTTCAGCTTCATAAACATTTCAGTAAATAAATTTATTCGAGAAAATTTATTTTTACTGTTCTTATTGTCTTTTGTTCTAAACAGAGAACATAGCAACACTTGTCGCATAGATCTCTTACCCATTAAATATTTGTTGATGAGGTAAAAATAATATATGTTTCATAAACTGATTCTTTTGAATATACATATTATCAAAGTTCAATGATTCAATCAAACTACTAAGCCAGACAATAAAACGTGACAGATTGTTAATATTGTGCGTTGAAATATTTCTACTCTCGAGACAAAAATTACAACGTATTTTTGCATTAGCGTGTTCATCTAGTTTCTAGTATTTTTGAATATTTATTCAATGCACGATATGACTTATTTTAAAAGAACGCAGCAACTAAAAATGATTTTTATTCATTCAAGACTCAAATATTTATATCTGGTCCGCAATTTTCACAAACAATCGTGCATGGGTTAAAAATTCTCTCGATGAAATAAAAGTGGTCAATGCAATCATTTGAAACAACTGTTGAATTGGTATAATAAAAATATTTGATTCAAGTGTTGCATTTATGTTGAATTTTCATTCTGCTAAAAATTTGCGAATCCGTACTCAAATTACTGTAAACGCGATTTGCCAATTATCATTAATGTTCATATTAATAATCCAACTTTAATAGAATTTTAAATAAATGTGTAAAATCGTGTCCACTCTGTTTTCAATTTCGGCAAAAATGGAAATAAAATTATTTTAAAATGTTTTAAAAGAAACAATATGAATATATTATAAAGTCTCATCTTTCCCCGATTACAGCTTATCACCCTTGCCGTTCTTGCGATTCTTGGTACAATAGAAGCTTTTTTTTTTGCTAGGGCGCACCTTGCCTGGCTTTTCCGTGAGGTGACCCCATATTATATACGACTATTTATGGGTAATAACTCGGCTTTCCAATTATTACTCAGCTGTATTAACTTTCATTTTCTTTTTTTTTACATTACCGTTTCGCTTTCCAGCTGATAATCTTTATATCTACCTGGTGTGTGATATTAAAATAAATATATTACGTCTATGTAAGAAACATATCTAGATAGATATGAATGCAAAGCTAACTCATTTTTCAAATATTTTATTTACATTAATTCCCTTTTTCGTTTGCTTTTTTCATACTACAACCTTTTATTTGTATCTATTATATGCTGAGGGCAAGAGCCGCCTAGCTCTGAATCCAAAAAAATAAAAGTTACATTAAGATTCAAAAATATTGAAAGGCATACACATATATTCATAAGGACGATTTATTGAAGTGATTTGATAGAACTTAAGTGCCCAGGAAAAGATGTTTCGCCTTATAAAAGTCAAGTGAATATTTCAATCACTTTTAAGGTGTTCACTGTCAATATTTGATAGAATGGCATTATATTAAAAAAATAATGATATATTCAAGTATTGACAGTAGATACATTAAAAGTGATCAATAAAGCTAGTATGGCTAAACTTACTGTCTAACTTAAGACATAAATTAAAACAGTATCTAATTTAGAATATGTACAAAAATGTCATAATATTTTTTTGAATATTATATTTCAATGATGAAGTATATACATAGGCTTATGTTTTATTTCCGGTATTGCTTATTTTTTTCAATATTTCAAAACACCTGAAGTGCGTATAGTTAATTGGCTACTTAATTTACGCTTTATTTTTTTATATCTGAAAAATGTTCGCTATGAAGATAAGCAACTCTTCACTGGCCTCTATACCGACGTCGTGTAGAACTATTGGAATCTTGATTCGTGTTAATATCTTATGTCAACCTAATAATAATATATTGAAATAAGTATTATCAATATTGTGATTAAAATAACTACTGTATTCAAGAAATAGTTGTATCTCAATCAGTTTATCTTTGCAATTACATTAGAAAGTTACAACGCCCTACACTTATTAAATATATCACAATTAATTACCTTGCTTTATCTTCGTTACTTCTGCACCTATATTTATTTATTAAATAAAGGCCCTGTAATCCCTTGTAGGATAACAGTTTATTTAATTTATCATCCTATCGTTTCATTTTCAGCAATCCCCAGAGTTTTATTTTACTTTGGAACATGTTTACTGACACGATTGTTTGCTTTTATGAAACGTCGATTACCTCTCGACGATTATCGCGCAACTCCTGTCTTTGATTTATATCGCACCTTCATCGGGGTGACATTCTCCCCACGCCCTCGATATCGCTTAGGGTCTCCTACCCTCACCCCTTGGCCATGCCTCGTTTATTTCAAAGACGAAAGTGTGCCGCTGGTACATTTGATACCTTTGTTGTGTCCTGCCCTAATTCTGCCTAGTCGCGAGGCCATTAAGAGTTTACTTTTCTGTCTTTTTCCTTGTGTTTTTTTATACTCCGTTTTATTATTCGTTTTATTTCGCCCGAAGCATATTTCCCGCGGCATTTGTATGCAGTATTAATTTACTGCGCTATCATTTAGTCGAATCATTCAACTACGAGACAATGACCCGGTCAAAAATCAATGCGCACGCATTTTATGAATACCGCCACACTGAAAATCTTTATACTTTATTATCAAAAGAAAAACGTACTCCATAAAGTTATTAATGAGTACCCTCTTTACGAAATAAGCAAATATCCCTCTATATAAATACATTTGTGTGCCTAACTAATCATATTATATATACGATAAAAAAATGACTCAGCAAGTTCTTGATGAATATTAATTTGTTCCTGAAATGTTTGATTTTCGTAAAATGTCAAACCAACCTACTTAAAGAAATGTTATTATAGGTTCAATTCAAGGCATAAAATTACTAAATTTATAATATTGAATATGATTTTAAGCACGTGGAACATTATCTTAGGTCTGAAAATTATTCTTAAAGACGCGAAACACTTGTATTTATTTGTTAGACAATATGTGGAATAAAAAACCATGAGCTTGTATACTTATGTATTATATTTAAAAAAGAACAATTTCAAAATCTCAGAATTTTCATAATATTGCAAGTATATTTATATTTTTTCTTGCACTATAATCTTGAAAACCTCTACTCTCGGCGTATTTACCTGTGATTATCAATTACAAGGATTGTCCGGGCGCATATCAAGGGCAGATGGAATTATATAGTTTGACATCTGATGCTGAAGGTTTCCTGTCAGTCCTTTGTCCAGAAGCTTAGTAATTAGTCTTGACACGTCCCATCAATTACTGTCGCTAATTAAGACCTGTTATTACGTTTCCTACGAAGGGTAGTGCCATCCTTAATTTAATTTAAAATAACGATACAATTATTTTACTTGTGTATAATTGTAATCATTATTTATCTAAGTAAATAAATTATCAACATTTCACAATCACAAATACATTAATATAATGTTATTTATTGGTAGTATTTTAATTGTTCTGATTGGCTGTCGTCGGATTCGTATCTGATTGGCTGTGGCTAAATAGTATTTTTACCTTCCAAGATTTTACAGCAATTGAAAACATTTGAGATGCGTGCACGCAAATGAGGTGGGTGTTGTTGACCACGCCTGTTGTTTGTATAATGAAATTATCGCAAAGCCTATAAACAGCCTCTACAAGGCAGATGGTTCCGAGCAAATTTTCTACCCAGAATTTTTTAATTGAATCTTGGCAGCCTACGGTTTTAACGTTTTTTATTCATCCAATAATTTAAAGAGTTTAATAGCCTTTTAGAAAGCACAGCGCTTTTCCACATTCTATTAAAAATATCTTTAAAATTGTATCGTTTTTTACGCTTAAACGTTAATATTTTTAAGTAATTTAAACACCTAAGACTAACAGTGTTTTGTTTATTTTAATTTTGAAGAGTAAATAAATGTAAATGTATGTTAAAAAGGCAGTATCAAATGTCGCTTACAGAATATTGAAAATTTAAAATAATTTCGTCGGAATTTTTCTAATTCCTTATATATATATTAGATGGTAAATTGATGCATACAATTGTATTTATTTTTTATATATCCTGATTTATTAATATCCATCTGTCTGCGCACTTTGCGCATACGTAGTGTGGTGGTGTGAGTTATATACAGATAGATAAAATCAGAGAAATATTATTTTTTTTTTAGCTTATTCTAATCCAATAATGTTTTTTTCTGTCTTAACTCGCTCATATTAATTTTAAAATGTCATAAAAAATAAGGTTATTTTGAAATTTAACCCTTTGCAGGATTGAAATTTTCCATCGTGATCATAAAGTGCTTTAATAGGCTCGCCACGAGTTTGCTAAGCACTACGAATAATGCTTTGTGCTTACATTTACCTGAGTGTAATTTTGATAAAATATTACAGTGCATTACGAATAACATTCATTAGAATGGATTACATTCCTACAGCTTAAATGTAACACAAACATTCAGCTACTAAACCCAGTGGCGACTTTGAATGCAAAAATGCTATTTAAAAAAAAATCAAACGTTATATTATGAAAGATGATATAGAATTAAATTTTAATAAAAATAAACTTATTTTATCTGAATAATTTATTGATGTAACTAGTAGACATTTTTTCTTATCGTTTAGTAACGTGGCTAACTTTTATTATGATTCCATATTTTCCAGTGTCAATACACGGTTTTCTTTTAGATACAATTTCGCTACTTATGTTGATGACAGTCATTATCTAGGAATTTCCGACTACAAACAAAACGAGGGGCAACTATTGATGACCTGGTGACTACGAGGGTTACAATGAATAACACTAAAAGCTTTTCATTGAACATTTATTTCAATATTTTTGTGTGCGTTTGAATATTTATTGAAAGAAGAAGTCAGAAGTACTGCTAAAAAAAATATGCGGTAGTAGTTGTCAAATATCACATATATTTCAAAGGTAGATAGATGACAGGAAAACTATACTTTTACAAATATGTTTAAACCCTACCAATCCTTACACGATTGGCAATTGCAAAATGTATTTTATATCTGATATAGTGGGAGCCGAATAAATGTTTTTACCGTCCATATTTGTAGCAACACGATATTATGTTGAATCAGTTCGAAACTCAAATAAATATACCAAATGCTCATTAGTATTTCTGTGTGTCTATTGTAAACAATCGCAGTCAATAGTATATTACGCTAACTTGCAATAATATTGATTACACTATGTTCACTGACCATTAATAAGCTTACTTGTTTGAGATTTTCCTATGTCATCACATTATAACGCCAATACAGTATTAGCCGTCATTATTTTACAATTGATGGGCTTGTTCTGCCATCTGATAATTTCGCTACATTGTCCATTCCTAAAATTAAGTCTTGATATTTTTAACCTGTACATTACACCGATACCAATCGAAATGATAAAAATTGTACTCTGTTATATTATAAGCAAGCATTTTGCTAGATATCTAAAAATAACGATTTCAATATTCGCAAGAAACGTATAAAATTTCTCAGGGACTTTTTTTTCAATTTCTTCGTGTCATAGCTTTTGCAAATTCCGAATGCATTTAATTTACAAATGTACAGATACTATGTTATGTTCTGATAAATGTGCACTGTTTAAGTATTTTGTTTTCCAATTGAATTTATCCATTTGTTTTTGTGAAGTTGGATCTTGATATATTGTTACTAACTAAATTGATAGTTTGAGAAAAAAAAAATTGTATCAAAACGCATTGATGTATATTTGAATTGTTAACAGTATCTTTTTGGAAAAATTAATAGTACCATACTTTTTACAAAACATTGCTTTTAATCAATTATTATTTTATTTGTCATCAATATTTACTTTACAAAGCTGAAATTTATCGATTTCTACAAGCGTATCTAAAAATGATTTTGTAATGGACTTAAAGTTACTAAGTTTAGATGTATTTCCCTTAGAATAACTCATTTTACCCTGTCATTAAAATTTTCGAATTCTAATGAATCCTGTTTACCCTATCGGCTTTTGATAAATTGAACAATTAAACAATGGCAGTGCGACCGCGACTGAATTTCCCATTGTATATTACTCCAACGCTGTCAGATAACGCTTCGGATAAACAGACTCGGTAGCATCGTATAAACAAACTGTTTTGTCAGCGTCACAGAAAGAGAATGTTTGTAAAAACATTACCTGTTGACAAACTGCATGCTAATTGAAACTTCAACGCTCCAACAGTCTACGCTATTTAGCTAGAAATGCGACACCTCATGCGTTATGCTACGAGCAACACTTTACCCTCTACGACGCTCAAGTGTGTTCATTTGATAGTAGTTTTTGATTGAAGCTATGTATATACACTGAATTTCGCGACTTCATATATAAAACTATTAACGCCTTGCTACTGGCTTATTTCTTTCGTTATAACTCATTATGCACACAAAGCGGTTAACTCTTCTATAATCTTTGAAAAAATCAACTTTGATATCCTATATTAAGTCTTGACATAAAGATCAAAACACTCTTTTTTATTCTCTTTCGCGTCTCAAAACTTTATTATGCTATGACTCGAATTTTTTTACTATTATTTTCTTACTTTTTTAAAGTGATTTTTCTTGGTGTACAAAAATCTAATTTTATTTATTTTTACAAATTGTTATCGTACATACAAGGACTTAAAATCTACAGTTAAAAATCAAATTCTTATATAGTGCTAACGCTATTAATAGAATAGCGTACCTTAATTCACAAATAATCAAATCTGTACTAAATAAATAACCAATATAGAAAAAAGTATCCTTTTACCATGCCCCATATATTGCACCCAGTGCGCTGGTAAATGTAGACAAATCGCTAACTTCTACCTGATGTTGGGTAGTTAAAATACGTATTTCGCTCCAGGCTCCTCAGCTACATTTAATTTTGTCAGATAGCATTTTGCCAGAGTTTATAACCAACCTATTACCGAGCGAACGTGTCGTGCATAAATCAGTGTCAAACGATTAATATTCATACATATTCCACATTATTTAATGGACTCTCCGTTTTACATCGCGATAATTTTCAGATTAAGTGATTGTATTCATACTTATTCTTACGATATTTTTTAAAAGAAAGATCTCTTATTTACGAAAACTCGCACAAATACGATTGTTATACTGTCTTGTTCATTATTTAATCTCATTTTTTTTGCAAAGCTTGTCTGAGCTGTGTTTAAAAAAAACGTTTGAATTGAAAACGCAATAAGTTTTTTTTACTTCTGACACACATCCGTAAATAAGGAAACCTTCTTATATTTCTAATTTACAGCTTCTTCGTGCGAGTTTATTTCCAAAGCGATCTATCTATTCAGTCATACTTGCCTGTAGTAGCTTATGGGGTTGTTTTATTACCGACGCCTCTCGTATGAAACATATTCACGTTACGTACTACATACATACCTACACCTATTTAGGATGTAATTTTCTCGCTTCGTTTACAAAATGTCTACTGATGAGGCGGCGTATCACATCATGCGTATTTACGCTAACAAATTTATAGTTTCAGTTTTGCATAGTAGTAAATCTGTTACTATGTCGTTCAAATTATTATGGATGTCGTATCGGAACATCATTATCAGATGCCAATCATCTGTCGTTTAAAACCTCCCCGTTGTCTCTGTATCATCGTTCATGTTTTGCCTCTGGCCAATTATATTTTTTTACTTTTATTTCGCTATGTTAACTTTACTTTCAATTTTGACGTTTTATTGGTGTTGCCCTGCGGCAATTAAGGATCAAATCATTCGCATTTAAAATCAGGTTTGCTTGGTTTATTATGGTTCACACCAATTTTTATTTGTCTGCCTATTTAAAAGAAGAATTTAACAATTTAATTTAATTAAAATTCTTTTGTTGTTATTGCTTCTGTTATCATTAGTATAGTTCAACAGTTGTGACTTTATCAGCTTATGTTTTCAAATCTTTAAAAAACAAACCTTTTTGCTGCAAAAGTTGTAATTTGATGTTATTCTATAAAAACTAGTAAAAGATTGACCATTTCTCATATCGTTTGGCTAGTTTTACTTATTTTTTAACTTCACCTACTAATGCTTCTCCACTTTTCATCGTATATTTTGATTTAATTGTTTTTTTACTATACCTAACAATGAAAAAAAATTAAATCTTTTTGTATATGCACAATAGATACGAAAAACAAATAATTATTTAGCATAATTAATTATATTCTATTAACATAGTTGCTGTATTGCATATAATCATTATATTTACATATTTTGTATCCTATTTTTAAACTTAATTGAAAATTTCTATGCCATTTTATTTCCGATGAGGCACTTTAAAACATGACTTCTAGTAACATATATTTTTTATAATTACTGTTTACTTTATATTTAAAACCTTTAAGAGTCCTTCGTCCATTTCCTTGCATAGTTTTGCATATAATTACACGTTTCATGGAGTATTCTTGCATTTTGAAGGCATTTCGTGTTGTTTTTTATGTGTTTCATGGAAATATTTTTTTACTTCTCATGTTCGTCTTTCATATCGAATTATACGATCGGGTAGCCGCACCTTTTGTGCATTTAAAAAACCGATTTTATTTTTACGATAAGGAATCCCCCAACGACTATGCTTTTGTTTCACTTAAGCGGTTAGTTTATTTAAAAATAATTATTTACACTCAATTCAAATAAGCTTGGAAAAATTCATCGGCATCACATTATTCGATTGCTTGTACTAAAGAACTATGTGATAACATCGTTAAGACTATTTCTAATCACAACAATGACTTGTTTACCTCCGTATGTATTCATTGTGGAACTTAAAGCAAATAATTTACCAACAATGTTACGTAGAGTTTCGCTTTGATTCTATTTTCGTTTCGACCTTATTTCCTAGTTCTAATTGTATCACTGCTTTTGGGTGCATACTCATAGATTTTCCTTTTGTGTGATTCGGCTACTTTTTAGTGATTATGCAACACAACAACTAATCCACAAGTTGTATAATATGTTATCGCGTGTGAAATTCGGAGTAAGGCACGAGCTCCTCGTATCTACCGTTTAAATATGCCGTAGCCGAAATTAGGCTACGGCGTAGAGGCGTTCTACACGCGTGACGAATTGCCCTCTACGCCGTGTTGGTATGGCAATTTTCGTTGTAATATTATGTTAGGCTATTCCTTTTTACTGCCATTACATAAGTGAGGAGTAGATTAATTTGTATTGTTTTTTTTTATTTCTACAACCATTACAGACGGAAACTTGCATATCTCATATATATTTATATTATGTTCTAAAACTAAAATTGTTTTAAAACACTTTTACGGCAATGTAAAGATAATGATATTATACTTTATAAAAAAATGGCTGAAAACAAAAACAAAAACACTATTGACTATGCCATTGTAAAGGATTGAACAATTGACATGTTATAAATTTATTATCATGCTATTTTATTAAGAATATTTGATTTAACTCTTGTTTTTTTTATTACAGGTAAGCATGCCACAGTCATCGAATTCGTAAGTTTGTCATCCAATTGTTTATAGCCGTCAAAATATTTTTTGCAAATTTTCAATCGAGATTTGTTTAAAGAAATTTGTGTGGTAGACTTATTTAGGCGTAATCAAAAAACATAAATATGGTTCATCACCCCTGCAAAACCAAAACATAATATAGTATAAACATATAAATTGTGCATATATGAAAAAATCGCAAAATAACTAGACAAGGAAAATCAATCGCCTAAACAGGAACACAGCTGCTGCTCTTCTATAAAACATTAGTTTAAGGATTGGGATTATTTGGCTTTTTATGTCACCATGACGGCCTTTTGACTTTTTCATGTCTTTGTTTTCATTCATTTACATAATGATGTCCGTACATGTTACAGTATGTATATTTTATAGTTTTCTAATGCGACTTACAACAATGGGAAGGTATACAACCCCTGTTCTAGGTTATTTATTCTCATACTATTAATTTAAGATTTTGATACTAGGAACAAGAATGGATGAAAATCTGAAATTATTTTATTTAAAATACTATATGAGATGATATTACTATCCATCTCTGTAAAGAAAAAGTGTCAGGTTCCAAAAAGAGTGGAAAAGAGGTGAGGTTAATCTTTACAATGTCACAAATTGGTTTTTTACAGAGCTCAGCGTCAAAAATGTAGATTTATTTCGAAAATTAACTCACATATAATTATAAATAAAACAAGAGGACGAAATAAAAATGATCGCTTGCGATACATTACATATGCAATATTCGGCCTTACCATATGGTATAAATGTGTATGATTTCTAAACTAAACTTCGCATGACATTCTCTTTGCACTACAGTGATTTTAACGCTGCGTAAGGGTAGTTATACTGGCCATTTAATATGTATAACACCCATTCCTGTTTTAAATGTCGACTCATGCGGCATTAGCGCGATAAAGATGACACATGAAACATTCGGCGAAACGAAGCGACACAAGCCACTTTTGCAGCGGGTCGAAGGCTTGTTTGATGCGACGATTTGGGCATAAGATCGTTAAAACTTTTCCACTCTTGGTGAACGGAGACGTGGTTGATATTTTTACTGAGCTTTTTTATTCCTCCGTTCATACACAAAGTGTTTGATTTAACTTTTACCGGCATATGTTTGTGCACTTGTTTTATCTTGTAATTGCTCATAAAAACGTTTGATTTCGAATATCAAAGAAAAGAGTTTTTATAATTTTGTTAAATGAACTTGAAAAGAGTTTTAATATCCACATTTCTTATGTTATAGTCTCATAATAAAAAAAAAACTACACTTCATAACAAAAACACTTCGAATGAAAAAGCGCAAATGTGATTCACTGTCGTTATTGTTGTTGCAAACGTGTTATTATTAATAAAAAGTATGTGAAATTTGAAATTAGAATAATTGACATAGATTTTGTCTCTCCATAGGTAACATATTCTCTGCCCTTTAAAAAATCTATCCTTATTCTGTTGAATCGATTTAACTGTTTATCAATTTTTGTACCGATCTGATATATTTTATAATTTTCCATCAACTATGGAACTACGCATCTTATACTTGCTTAAATAAATGCATGATATCTTGAATAGAAAATAGAAATCTTAAATTCAATAGCCCGGCAGACTTGCGGTTATAAGACCATATGATATAATATAAAACATACTGTGCTTAATTTTTTTTTAAATTTATAGTTAAATAATGAATAGTTATTTAAGTTGTAATTCATTCTCTACATTAAGATACAGTGAATTGGGATGTTTTTGAAGCAAAGAACACAGCTAAGTTGGCTCGGAAAGTCCGACTTACGACTGCAAGCGGTGTAATAAAGATGTATAGCTTGTGCGAAGTGAAGACTATCGAAGAGTATCGGAGCCATAACTCTCAATAAAGTCAGATCGTGACCCCGGTTGGCCGGTAAGCCCTGATCCACGTCTACGCAGCACCCTGTTCTCACATATGTATAATATCCAGATTTTTCCTATGATTTGTATCTCTTTCCGAGTCTAAAATTATCAATTCATTTTTAGTTAATATTTTGTTCCTTACGATAAAGGTTGACATAGAAATCACAATATATATATTATAACCGTCCGACTTAAAAGAGCAACCGATAAAAGATTTTTTATTATAACGTTAGTACGCAATTACACTTGGGCCTCGTATAACACGGTTTTACACAACACGGATGAATAAATTGTGACATATTTTTATACAACACGCTTTATATAACACGGCTTAAGGGGGAAAGTGGAGAAAGTTTTTATGACATGGATATTCATGACATCCAAGAAATATTGGAGAATTATTGGAGGACGAAGAAGAATTAGTCGAAATGTTGGTTGAACCTACCATAAATAAAGACTTAGAAAGCAGTTGCAGCGAAGTAGCTAGCGACATGTTTCACATTAAAAACAATGAATTAGAACTTGGAATTGGCTATTAAATTCGTTTTTTTTATTGAAAATGATCTTATAATAGAAAAAAGTTTGGAATTCAAGAGGGAATTACAAAATATTTTGGAACCATATAAGGAAATATGTAATGATATAAAAGCTAAAAGCAAACAATCGTTTATTACTGAATTTTCGTTGATGAAAACTCACAACCTATCTCGAAAAAGAGTAAAACATATAGAATCCTAAGTGATAACGATGATTAATGATTGGTATAATCTTTCAATAAATATGAAAATTTATATTTGATAATTTAAAAAAATAAAGTAAAATATGGCTTTTTGGAACGCAAACCCTAATTTTGTATGAACTTCAAACCTTGTATAGCACGCCGTTTTTGTGGAACCAATTAACCGTGTTATACGAGGCCCAAGTGTATACGATTAATTCCATGCTTTCGGGTCTTTTTTTAATATTATAGTTATTCAAACAATTATCTTTATGACGATAGTCTATAACTCTATATCTTTTAGAGATATCGACTATAAATATGAATGGCTTCTTCATTTTATAATAAATCAACTATTTATGTTATTCAATGTATGGAAAATACCTCTAGAGTTATTAATTCTCAATTATAAAACTTAAGTATATTTTCATGTTAGTTGCAGGTGGTGCACGGAATGTTTCCAATACAAAATCTTTAAGCCGGGGTAAAATATTAACTCACTATTTTCACCCATTCCAGCTTATATTCTTTTTAAAATTGTGTACTTTTTGGATTACTTTAACCTTTTAAGTGCAGTCTGGAGTACTTAAAATGTTGAGCAAAGGTGAAACTCTCACAATTACTTTTACGCTTTTATCTTTTAAAATCTTCCCTTCTCCCAATATAGAATATACCGCTCTAAGTATCCCGAAGAGTATGTATTTTATAACATGTTTTCTATGAAGTTAACTTTTAGCGCGCCGAACTTTTTAATCGTTTTTCGTTTTTTTTTTTATATTGCTTCTGTAAGGAAGTATTCTTACTATCGACAGAAAAATCTTATCTTTCATCCTGTAAAATACATTCACTCTCAGATTATCTTATACTGATACTTGCCGTTCTTCATATCTTAACTACTGTGAAAACTTAATTCTTATTTTCAGATTTCTATGGTTATTATTGTGTGCTATTTTTTTGTTTTTGTAAATTCGTACGAATAAACAAATATTTTCGATCCAATGAATCCAATGCCTTAATTTACTTCTCTAATACTCCCAATGATTATCTTGTTAAGAACCGCACATTCCCATATTAAATAAAATCTTTGTTTTGTATTCTGAATAATCATTTTACAAGAAACTCAAAAATCGTAAAACGGGGTGAACTTAGGAATAGGTTGTTCGATAAAGTTCAACTCCTTGAGAATCTTAAAAGCTTACAGAACTGTTGTTAATTATTGTTTTCAATAATGATGCTATTTTTTTTTTATATTACATTAAGTGTCGACTTGCTTTCCATGCTTTCCTTGCTTTGCGACCATGTCGAGCTTTAGCTAAGCTTCTGTGTAAAATGAAACAAAATTTAATTTCAACTTCTTTTATTTTCACGTATTTCGTATTGTTGAGTTTTTAATAAATAAAAAATTACATTTCTTTTCGGAGCATAATCCTTTTTTACGTAACCATTAGTGTTACAATAATTTCACGTGTAATCTTGGATTTTCTTTGCTACTAAACCGCCATATGTAAACATGTTTTCGTTATTGCATACTACTTCTGTGTACCAAGGCTTTTTGAAATATTTTCTGCAGTAGGCAAAGCTTTACAAAGCAGCTTTTTTGGTTTTTTTTAAAAATGGTATTCGTTATCGCGAGTGTGTCGCAACATCCAAGCATTTAACTTGATTAGACGGATTCATGAATAAAAAATAAGATCGTTTATGTAGGCTCACATTCGCTGCATTCCTTCTTATAAAGTTCATGTTACCCCTCTGGTTTATATTACGACGACGGCTGATGTTTTTGTAAATGTTTTATAATTTGGCACCAATCTAATTTTTTTAAAATTTTTTTTTTATATAAAAAATATTTGGCATTACAGCTTACGCCAATGCTAGTGTATCAGTTTTTCAATGAATCAACAACGAAAAAATCTGACCTTGCCGGGGATTGAGCCCGGGCCCCCCGATCGCTAGGACAAAGCTCTTGCCACTAGACCACAGGGACCGACAACATAATGAATCAACAACGCTCCTAATATTCATATCGACATTGCTTAGTATTATAAAATCCATTAATTTTATCTGTATATCTACAAAACATTTTTCGCTTACAAAATTATTAAAACCAATTAAACCTAAATTGCGCTATCAAAAATTCATATACGCAATCTGCTTTGAGATATAATTTCTTTCTTAAGAGTCAAAAGTTGTCTTCTTGTAAATATATAATTTAGTATTTCGACTGAAGGTGGGTGCTTGATGAAATTTCAATATCAAATTTAAATTGTGAACTTTAATTCAGTTCTAGTTCATTTGTACACTTGAAATGCGTGAAAATGTTGAAAGGCAAAACCAAGATCAGTTTGGGACAAACTTCATGGAAACGTACAAAATTCTAACGATTCAATTTTTATTACGATATGTTGAAATATCAAAACAATATTTTAAACACCAAATTGCTAACCAGTCATCATATGAAACGATTTAAAATAAAACATAAGCTTCCCATAGTCCAAAGATTCCACTGTCACTTAAAATAACAATTTTATCAACTGCACAATAAAATCCAGGGCTGTGGAGTCGGAGTCGTCGCGGCGTTTTGGTCGGAGTCGGAAGTCGGAGTTTTGATGAAATTTTGTACATATGTACATATAATATTAAAATTTGGCTATTGGCAGGATTGGTTGGTTTATATATAATTGAATACACATAAATATGATAGGTAGAAAAAAAACGTGACGCAATTAACCTTTTTTTAGTCCGATTCGGAGTCGTGTTTTTGGTAAATTCTGGAGCCGGAGTCGTAATTTATTTTACCGGCTCCACAGCCTAATAAAATCTGTTCATTTATTTGCAATAGTGAGCAATGATTATACAGCTCTCTATCGGTCTATCCTTACATTAAATTAATATCACCCAATTTTACCTATTTCCTTAATGTTAGTGCTTTGCCGCTATATGGACATTATTCAAATCTTTTACGGTTATGCGGTTATAAGCTACGAATTCTCCATTGTAAAGGCCGTTAAGCAGAAGCCTGTAATATGGATATTTTGCTGAAGAAACTTGTCGTTACCAACCTGGCGCCACTGCGTAGTTAGTTATACCTGCTACGGTAGTCAAATTGACGTTCATTCACCATTCATTTATTCGAGTTATCTAGTTCAGCCTCCCAAGTCAGATTCATCGTGGACCTATTTTATTGTAACGCGTTTTTCGTATGCACATATATAAATTATAAAATATAATATTCTTATATTAGTTTATACGGATTATACACAGGATACTCTGTATCAAAATGATTTCAGTGGCTGAGCTAGTCACTCCAATTTATTTTATTATT
The DNA here is from genome assembly GCA_028554975.1 of Himalopsyche kuldschensis. Classification (NCBI taxonomy): domain Eukaryota; kingdom Metazoa; phylum Arthropoda; class Insecta; order Trichoptera; family Rhyacophilidae; genus Himalopsyche; species Himalopsyche kuldschensis. The sequence continues at coordinate 4,767,023 of JAHFWI010000001.1, read as the reverse complement.
ATTTTCTATTTTAAAGCACTTTAGTGCATGGTTAAAAATCAGCCCCGTGCAGATCTGCTCGGGCCATGAATGTGAGGGGTAAATTCCTTTTTCTAAGTCGATAGCGTTGTGAAAGGCGGCCATGAAACATTGGCTGCATATACACAACGGGTGGTGGTGGGAAAAACCAACTTGTATTAGTTTCAACTAAATGTTAGTACAGTGGAACTCCGATCTTACTTTCTCGAATTATACGTTTTCCCGCGTAATGCGTTCATTTTCTATAGCCCCGGCATTTAATACAAATATAAAACTTTCCCGCATTCATCGTTTTCCGCATAAATCGTTTGTTTTATACGGTCCCTTGAAAAATGTAGAATCGGGGCTTCACTTTCTATCTGTTATCAATTATTGGTGTTAAGGCATTGTATTATTCCAGCAGTCACCAAACTACGACATGCCAAAGATTTCCATCTAAAAATTCCCGATTTTCTTATATATAGTATATAAATAAACTATACATATATGAAATATTAATTTTAAAAATTTTACTGGAAAAATTTTGTTTGGACGGTGACGATAACCAAATATTTCAATTTATCATTTTGGATACGACCCAAAGTCAAATAAGTTGGGTGTAAAATGTGTTGTTGGAGGTGACTTATGTTCCTATACGCTAAAATTCTTGTATATTTTCATGTATTGAAATTCTTAGAATGAAGTTTACATATAAATGAATATTCTAACTGGATTCCAATATGAATATATTTGACGTCCGGCCCCCACAAACTTAAACAAATCAATCAGGCCCGTTTCTCAAAAAGTTTGATGACCTCTGTATTAAACTATTAGACAGGTCCCTAGTAGAAAGATATGTTGGAAAATAACTTAAAATTAACTTTATCTACTATATGTAAGTCGCCGTTCAGATCGAAAATATTTTTAACTATTTATAAGTAACGCTGTCAATTCAAACGTTATGCTTATATCGGGTTGTGTTTCTTAATTCATAAATAATTATTAATAAGCAATATCGATCATATCATATCGTTTATATTTCATTATTTAAATACACGTGCAATAATCAATAAGCTATATTTCACCATTCAACCTTCTTAGCATATTCATCACGCACCTTTGATGTTTAACAAATATTTACTCAAATTCAAATGTGCTATATTCGATATAATGCGTTGTATTTATCCGCTATCTCGTGAAGTACACAACTTTTATTCGGTAACTGAAATAAACATTGCAATGCTTACCTTTGAAAAGTTTCGCTCGAACTGTTAATTCGGAACGTATTAAATGAGAAACCTCTCCATTAGTTACTCAAAAGATTTGTCATTGCTAAATAAGTATTCTCTTATCCACTGATGTGCCTACTTTATTTAAAAGTATTCGAATGAAATTCGTTATTTATTTTACGTTTGAACTAGGTTCAATACTGGATTGAATGTATGAAGACAACTTTGTAAAAAAACTGTTTTTATTAAATGATTGTTGGTGATGAGAAACTATTGTCATATTTACTCCCGTGCAAAAATAACATGAATTATACTCGATAAACCTGTTGCAAGTTGTTTGTTAAACTTTATTAAAACACTACACAAAAAAACAGAAGAAGACTTTTATAACAATCTGTCGGCAAATTATGTATTTAAAATCCTGTTGAATCTTGAAAAAGATTATGGAGAAAACGCTGACAACTGGTACGCTTAATACAGTCTAATCTTTATTGACTATCTCAACACAAGGGTTGACTTAGGCTTAGAAGCTTACATGGCTGCAAAGCTACTTGTTACGATAAATGAAAATTATTCCTTGGTCTATAAATCATTTTAAATACCGTATTGCTTTACTGACGCAATATTTGTTGAGTTTTTATAAATATTATTACTGTTAGTGAGTGCCTTGTGTTAATTAATATTTTATTTAAACCAAATACATTTTTCGCTGAGTACTACAATGAAAATGAACGAGTTGTGTTTGTCTTCGTATGTTTATTCTGACTAAGAGCTTTTCATAAAATTAATCAAGTTATTAAAACGGTTTCACAGAGGTTTTATGACGTACTGCGTTGTGAATCGTAAACGAAAACTTAACTTAAGATAAATTCAACACCTTGTTTGTTTAATGGCCGAATTAATGAACGCAAAACTTGAGCCTGTTGCGATTCTATTTGAACATGTGGTAGGTTTTTATAACGATGCCATTTTGATGCCAACTCAAATCATAAGTGGTGATTGATATCAAATATAATAGAAAGGTACTTTTCTAACTCTTTTATTTTGTAGAATGCTATATTAGATTATAGTATTATTAATAATACATATGTTTTTTCAAACTACTAGAGATAAGTTTAATTGTAACAGTCATAAAACTCCGCACACTCTCTTCATACTTAATCAAGTATGACTTTAAAATAGATTCCACCGGCAAGATTTTGGCATTCAGGTGTGTGTTGTGTATCGATCTAACGCCGAATCCCGAACCCCAGTGTCGGTAAAACGAATAGATAACATACTATGAATATAGTAAAGCTAGCCAGCATAATAATATTGTTATTCCGGGTAGCCGACTTTCCGTCTCCACTAGCCGACCTGTCACTCAAAAATCCTCGCGACCCCTTGCCGACTTTTATAAATTGCTCGCAATTTTCTCCTTCAACAGTTCACCGCTTTCCTGGCAAACTTGTGACACATTCGCCATTTATGACCACGGGATGAATTAAGACAATCTTTGGCAGGCTGCCCATTTTTTCTTGTCGGTCTTGACGGTTTTTATTGCGTAAGCATTTCAGACCATTATTAAGTAATATACCATTTTATATAGGCTACTTTCTCTTTAATATTAATTTTATTTGACACGTGTTTTCATAATATAAAATTGTAGGTAAAAAAACATTTTATTGCGTCAATTTATTCAGTAAACTTCTCGAGTATCGCAGTATTTTATATCATACAATAACTAGTTGTATCATTACGGTAACTCCCAATTACAAATAGCTTTGCATCTTTTTTATGGTTTTTCTTTTTAAATATGTTGAATAATTTCATGAAAATACCGTACCAGCTTGATAACTTTGTTATTGCAAGTATTGTGTAACAAATAGTGACACATGTTTCGCCTCTTGGAAAACATTTTTACACTTACTTTCTAAAGGATACTTTACTTAACCATTGTGCTATTTTTTTCAAACATTCGAATTCATACACGCGTAACAATCATTGAAAAATAATAACTTACTATTCTTAAGATTATTTATCCAGTCTCCCTTTAGTAATACTTTAAAATCATGGGAATTTAATGCAGTTTTATTTTTTCAGACACAAATGAATTCTGCCAAGATGGCAATCCAAACAATAAAATCTTAGTTGGTTTTCGCTACAACGTTGGATTTTATTTGCCGACGTAACCTAACACTGCTACAAATTTATTAACTGTAAACATCATCCATAACTAAATTAAAACTACGGCTGTTTTTGCTGTTCATTCGTGTGTTTTATACACTCACAATAAACGGCAATGCCCTCTCAATTATATATATCTTACACTTATTTTAAGCACGTTCGTCCTAAGCTGTGTAGCTATTGCCGTTTCTCAAATTTAATTACACGCCAAAAATGTGCCCAATGCAGGGCTGGGCTGCCAAACGGTCAGCCCTTACGTGCTCCATTTCCAATAACAGCGATAATGAAATCCCAGCTATAGGCTCCCGCGGAAAAATAACCCAGCAGTCGAAAATTTTCCGGCCGTCTCTTGATTATTTTCCCATTTTTGTGGCGTGTATCGACTAACAATACATCGGGCTTCCGAAAACGAAAACGAAAGCGTTATTGCCATCCCCTAATATAAACAGGATTTAACTTTGGCACATAATAAGTTTGAAATTATTAGTTCTTCTGTCAATTACGATAAGGTATTCCCGTCCGTGGGGCATTTAAATTTCTGCACTGATAACTGTGGTATGCATCAAGGTTGATAAAATGGCTCTCTTGGCTAAATCGAATCTGTGAAACGATCTTTGAACACTGTTCCCAATAACATTGATATCTGGTATAATTCCTCGTTTCATAACAAATATCTGAAACTAGTTTCTAAAATCTTTAAAACGCTTCACTCATGCATGTTGCGTATATGATTGTAGGAATGATACGAGATGGCCATGATTGCCTAATTTGTTCAAGACTAGAGTGTAATTCCTTCCATTCTACCAAATAAAAATTGAAAGACTTTTATTTTAAGGAATTTTAATCAAAAATAACGACTCCTCTGGGCATTTTAAAATGTCTACAAAATTATTTTCTTTTGAATTATTTCTAATTCTTCGTTATCATTTACAGTAAAGCAGTCATAAAGCGTGCCTTATACTCTAATGTACAGCGAATTATACCTACTTTTGATGTAAAATTTAAATCCTCTAATATTCACGGTTTTAGGAACACTTATAATGTTTCACCGAAAACATAATTAAACAAATACAGATATCGATTTAGTCGAGATGGGTAATGGAATAACGCGACCTCCTCGGAGTGGGAACCATTGACGGAATGTCTAGGACAGACAGACGCAGGAAGAAGGGATGATGCTGATTGTGAATTATCCTCTTGAAGGGTGATAGTCGCCTTGTCTGCCGGCCGGGAAACTTTTTCAATTATCTGTTTCACATTCCGCGCCACGAAAATTCTCGCTCATCCTTTTTTCAATAAATACACTCAAATCCTGTATCGTACATAAAACCTTAACTCACTAGTATATAACGCCTTATATGTTTTATACATTGGCTTCGATATTTGTTTTCAGTATTTTTATAAATAACTCGTTTAATTTACACTAAAGCACTCTCTATTTTTACAAAGCTCCAATAATTCGTTTTACAAATTGTAACATAACAATTTATTTGTTAACCTTGTTACTTTTTAAGCACGGTTATGATGATAGTTTTAATCAATAATTTCAATTATTATCGTAATGTTTGTAGCTGGGTCCGTGGTCGAGTTTCAACGTCGTTAGCTTCGGTTGTGGATCGCACTGATTTGAGTCCCAGTCTGAATTTTTCAATCGAATCATGGATATCTGATTGTAGACATGGATGTCTATGTCTTTAAAAATTGGCTTCCACACCCATCCGATCCTGAAACCGGATCATGGCAAGAGCTATTAGCTAACCGTTTGTCTTGTCCTAGTCCTTTCCTTTATATTCGTACTCTTCGAAACGGAGAAATTAAGCAACTGAGTATGGGAAATTTCTCACAGAAAACTTTTTTGTATAAATTATACTCCGTTAGGAGTCCATCTGCTCCACATTTGAATAATAGTCGTGCATAGAAAATATATATGGCAAAACTGCCATTTACACACACCGTTGATTTAAAAGGTTCATGAAATGAATAAAATGCCAATAAAGTTTTTAAATGATGCCATATTCACTCTCAAAGTGGAGAATACAAAATTTGTATATTATATGTTTTTTAAATGCTGGTAAATAAATATATTATTATTTTATTTTCCCCTGAAAAATATATTCTGACTTACGAGCTTCTCTGTGCTTATAATTTCAGTAAGCTCTCTATCTTTAAGATAAAAACATGACCAGTTTCTTCCACTCACATTTCATAATGCTTTACCGTACAGGATTTCAATGTGCAAGATAATCCGTATCTAGAATATATATTATGCTTGACTAGTTTCACATCTTCAATTTATTTTTAGTGCCGCAGTATGAACTTTTAGTGCGAATTTCATTTATTTCTTCCGCCTTAAAACTGAAGTTGTCTGAGAAAAGTTTCTTTACAAGCGCTGACGAAATATTTTGGCGAACACCCTTTACTTTTAAACAAAACGCCTCAGGGGCTCCGTTCTCGTGTCTTTGCGAGATACTTTTCGTATCTGCACTTTCGAATCCGTGTTTAGTTTCTTCCGGTTTCCTGTTTTTTTCTAAGCATGGTTCTTGTCATATTTATTAAGAGCTTTTAACACAATTATATTTTTCACACTTTTTTCTCCGGCTATATAAACGGGGCATATTTCTGTAATAAGCCGTATTTAATTCAATTTTATATTAGGTTCTTGGGATCTCTCTCGGTGTGAGCAGATTTTACTTGGAATGAAGTAATATCTACAATGAATAAAAATATTTATTTTTCTTCTATTCACTCAACTAGCTTCTTTATTTTTTGAAAAATAATATAGTAAAATATTTGAAGCACTGAATATTAAAAATCACAAATAAATTTTAAAATATTATATAACTACCGCTTCGCAAAAACCGTGGTGTATTTTAATCACAAAATCGACTCAAGTACATTTGTTTTTCATATTGTTATTTTTTCATTAATTTTTAACATGTGTACCTACTTTTATTTCTTTGGTAACGTTACGGACTGTTTGAAGATCCTAAATAAATGCTTTATTTATAAATTCCTAGAAATGGATTTGTGAACAACATAAGTACAAAGGATTAATTATTGTGAACTGTAAAGTTATCCGAGTACTTGCCTTTAAAATAACTTGGATAACTTCAAACCGATGTTTAGTAAGTAAAAACCCTTTGATCTCGCTAACTACTGTAGCTTGGGTTCTTAGAAAATTGCCTCGTTTTTGAACCTAGGATAACATTTTCTCACTGGATATATATATCTCTTTAAGGTTTTATTATTCATAAAGTTGTTTATTATTGTAAATCTTTTACAAGATTTTGTATTTCTCTCATTTTCTAGGAGGCATTATTAGGATTAAATAAATAAATTTACATCTTTTTTATATTCCGCATATATTTACTGTTACTACAAATGTATATGGACAAAGGAATACTCGAGACATGTTAATATAATAAATTAAGGATTCTAGTCACATTAGAGTTTTTGAAAATGCTGTTTTTGCAGACAGCGTTCGCCCCGAATAGAGTATCTCAACAGAAGTTCTTTTACGCAAACTGCTTGGTATTCAGTCGCTATGCCTCACTTATTCAGAGACGGTGAGGATAGAAGAATCGTAACCCGCTCTCAAGATCGGTGGAAAGGAATTTGAGCATTTCAAACCCAATTGGATACATTTTGACTCGGATCTGTTTCGATTGGTAAATCAATTCAATCGGGTATTCGAACCCGTAGACCAGGGTTTCTCAAACTTTGTTCTGCCATACCAATAATAAATAAGATACGGATCCCGTTAAAATTTCTGGGATTGTGAAGTGTCCATCGAAGAAAAAGTTTGGGAAACCCTGACGAACCCTGAAATTCACTGACCACTCGGTTACTATACAAAAACAACATTCAAGATGGATTATTATTTAGTGTTTCGTCTTTGAATTTTATTCGAACGAATATATCTAATGAAACTGCTGAATCTAATGAAATTTGATTTATATAAAACAGGAATTCATAATATGTTATATTTTATTTAGAGCTTGCTCGTCTACATATCATTTAAATGTTATATCTCATTACTTTCGGTTTGATTTACAGAAAAATACAGTCTTCACGGCAAGTAAACAACAAAAAACGAACGTATATATTTATTTTTTTACAATAAATCACTTGCAAATCCTGGCCAAGTGTCAAAAGCACATCAAAAAATTGAAAACAATAGTGTACACATGCTAGCAATTAATATCTGCATTCCTACTACACGAGCTCAGTTATTTGTTTTTTTTCAGATGTAAGCAATGATTTTTTTGATATTTTTAAATGCACGAAACCAGACTGACTTCCTTATTCCGACTGTTGACATTTTTACCTTGACTTGAGTGCAATGTCTTCGAAAACTTTGAGTATGACGCGTTTGGCTCGTAAGTCAGTTTTATTCTACATTACTTACTTACTTATGTCCGTAAAATCGTATCAGATATATGTTGTTGTTGAAAATATCATTGAATCGTTTATTTGAAAATATTACATCAATTTGATGCCTTGGCCTATTTAAATCTTTCAACCGAAGCCATTCGACCGAACTATTTCATTTTTCTTTATGTAATGCGGTGCACATGTTCTTTTTTTCTATCTTCGAGAGACAATTGGCCACTGTCCTTGGAATTTCGAGCTTCTGTGTTCCGGGATCATGATTTCAAATCCCAGAAATAGAAACATTCATACTTTGAGTTATAAATATATATTATATTAAAAAATGATATCATTTAAAAAATAGAACAGTAATAATTGTACCTGATTTAAAAACGTTTTACTAAACATTAAGCTATGTATGTACAGAACTTCAATTCATCAATAAAGGTGGTATGAACACTTGACTAGCCATAGTAAGTTAAATAAAAGTGAAAACGATACCATGATTACCATGTTCATGGTCCCAACCATTATAAAATTAACTATCATTTTTTCGCTTTTGAATTTAATGTTCATTGGTCGACTAAGGTCACTCCACGACTTTTATTAAAGTCTCGCGTTTGAGTTAATGTCACAATAATTAGCTAAAGTATTGTATTTAGGAATCTCTGATATTCTTTACTTGTTAAAATCACATTATTGCTCAGTAATTCTACTCAAAATTTGAAGCTCACTGCTAACCATCTACTTACCTTAATTAACTTTCGACATCTTCTTTAGTATCTTCATAAGCGAGTGCAACGTTCATTGTTTACGCCTTACCAATTCATCTTCCCCCTCAATTTTACTTATTTTTAACTCTTCTGTCAACTTTTCAACGATAATAAACGTTTCAGTGTTATTAGCATGTGCCGTACAACCCTCTCTCGGAATGCACCTGACTGTGTGACCAATTTGTCATGACAGGGTTAGCTTGTTTTATTACGACACATTATCAATCGTCTACGGTTTGATAATATTTATTATATATCAGCTGCCAACGATAATATTTTTGTTTAATTTTAAAATATTTATTATGTGCCAATATTTCAATGCTATTTTGTAAATTGTAATAAATTTCAACATTTAATTAAATTTATTATTTGATGTATTCTTTTCGACCGTGCGAGATTTTTTGTTTCATTTATTCTTGTTGTGAATTGAAAAGACTAATTTTGTTATTGTTGTTGATTATGTTGCAAGTTTTCATATAAATATTTAATGTTTACCTAAAAGGTAACATTACATATTTATATTTAAACTGATAAAGTGTTCTTATTTTGTAAATTTTTATAAATATAATTTAACCATACAACTCGAGGATTTAAAGGGAATTGATATATCCTATTTTGTATTTTTTCGATTGTTAATAATCTTTTATTATATAGTAGAAAATCCTTGCATTCAGTCCGTTTTCCACGGTTTAATTAATATAACAACGCTATTTAAAATCTTTTCATCATTTTACCTCCTAGATAATATGTATACAGTGTTTTCCAAGAAAAATGATCATTTCTTATATTAATATTTCCATAATTGCAATGTTACTTTTACTGACACAGTCAGACCGAAGATGCATCGCAATGATGTGAAAACATAACATAAGTTTTCTAGATGTAAACAGGTATTAAAAGTGCTCTGAGTTGTCATTATTTTCGAAAAAGAATCAGTAAAAGCTTTTTCCTGCCTTTTGATAACAGCTACATTTCTGGATCTCCAACTATAAAAATAAGTCGACTTCACATCATTGATCGAACAGCTATTTTTGGTGTACACTGTTTTTACAAATCTTGTCTTTTCTGTAACCTCTTACTTGATTTTCTTACTGCAATACTTGAACCGTCTCTTTAGAGAGTTAGCCACTTATGTCTATTATTTTGCGATCTCTATAGCGGGTTGTATTAAACGTGAAAAGATAATTTGCTTTTATATCGAAGGGGCGAATACTTGAAATCCACTTTGCATTTTATTCTCATTCTTTAATAATCTAAGTGTGTTTCAAGTAACTGTAAGAATAATGGGGCGACTATAAACATCAGTAAAAACAGCGATAAAGTAATCCAGTCTCAAGTTATTCTTGATCTTTACATTCATGAAACATCGCATGAAAAAATTCACACAAATTTTCGTTCGTAAATATTCTTATGAATTAAAAAAAAATCATTGAGTTCTTAGAAAACCAATCAAAAGATCGCAGGAAATCTTTTAACGTGTTGAGTATGGCCTCGATTTTCTGTTTTTTTTTATACTACATTCAATTCGGATTTGAAATACCATGTAACTTTAATTGTGTAATAAGCGAAGCTTTATAATCATGTAATCTGAGTTTATTAATAATTCTTGTTGTTCAATTTTAAAACAATTTATCTGGCTTGACTTAGCATTAAAGTGTTATAAAATGTCTTTTTTCGTATCCTTACAATTATTCTTTATTATTTTAGTATCGCTATGACACAATCATAATAGATATTTTTCTTATTTGGTGAGAGTCCGGGAGTCAAATATGTGTATCTATTTTAATTAGTCGAAAAATATTAATGTGTCTTTAACCTTCGCTGCACGGTGATATGTATTTACTACAACTCGACTCTAATAATGAGAATATTTCTATTAAATATAATAGATACTGATCTGAGAATTTTTGTATTCCTCAGTAATGTTATTAAGTATTAAATAAAATTACAGTTATGTATGGTTATTCATTTGCAGCGATGGAAATAAATAATTAGTGGAAGAATCGGGCAAAGAATCACCCATACACACAAACGTATTCCAATTTATGCGCGTTTGTAAGCGCGAGGGCGAGCGTACTCTTGCAGGTGTTCAGCCACGGCGCGAAAGCGCATGCGTAGAAGTGATCGACTTCGAACTAGCCAATCATTTCGTCATTACGAATTCGACTGCCGACGGGTGAAGACGTCGGAGCGGCAGCTAATTGCGATGTTTTTTTCTTCTTTTCTGACACTTAGATTACAAAAATTGTTATATTTCAACTTCAATCATAGTCAATCAAAGCAATGCTTAGAAATATTCACATTTTTCCGGTTTTTAAATAACTTTTTCATATGGTGTAGTAAATACATATCACCGGAGCTCGCGGAAGTTTTTAGCACAGTATGGGGAGGGTTAATCAAATATATATAAAGGGTATTTCAATAGGGACGCTCAAAATATGTTACTTTGTCCTGCTGAGTAGATTATTCATTGTTTAGTGGCCAAATTTGAGTCAACCAGTTTGGTAAATAATCGGCCAACCTGTACGTCATCAAAATACAATATCTGGTGAAAACATTGCTGCTGTGTGTGAAAGTGTACAGGAAAACCCAAGGCAGCTTATTTCTCGTTGTTTACAAGAACTTCGCTTTTCTGCGACTTCAACTTGGCGAATTTTGAATCGGGCCTTATGTCTGCACCCGTATAAAATCCAACTAACCAAGGAACTTCAGGTAAACGACCACAGACAACGCCTGATTGGGTTCTGGAGCAGTTGGAAGTTTACCCAAATTTATCAAAAAAGTCAACTTTAGCGACATGGCCCATTTTATAATGAATGGATATTGGCAGACATTTGATGCTATATTCCATATTTAATGTCGTAAAATATACTTACAAATGAAATTAAAATTTAGTCTAAATCTCACAAACAACTTGTTTTATTTACATTTCAAAACTAAGCGTCCTTATAAAACGACCCTTTATATAGTCAAATATGATACTACCAAGCGTTCTTCGCTCCATCTTTGTGAGATAAATCAATGTTCAATATACAAAAAGATTTGATATACCTTCTTGATTATACTTAAAGATATACCTGATCTAAATAATGTTCTGTAAATCAACTGTCAAAATATATTTTTATATCTTGTTCTTATGTTTGGAAAACAAATACAATATAACTGCTGATAAAACCAGAGTATTTCTTTATTTAGCCGACAAATTGATGCCCCGCGAATCTCGCAATAAAAAGGATTTGAGTTAAGTGCTAGATTTTCATATATGAAAGACACATTTTACGCTTGCCGTTTTTTGGAAACATATATTATGTTAAACGTGATAGCACAGTTACGTTTTTCTTGTCATCTATTTATATACCTCTCTAAACAACACACATATGTTTCATTACGTTTTCACATGTTTTTTTTTTGATTAAAATTATTTCATTTGAATTATTCAATCATAATATGAACACCTATTTTTTTTTAAATAATGCAATAAGAAGAGCTGAAACTTGCATCTTATTCACTATGGACTCTATCCCTGAATTGTTTGATTCATTTTCAATCGATTGTCAATGATTTTTTTGCTAATAATCTAATGACTAAATAAATATTTATAAAGCTCTAAGACTCGTTCCTTGCAGCATTTCAACAGAAATCGATATAAATCTTCGTTTATATTATATATTTTTTATATTTTTTCCATCATAACAAGCAATCATGCCATCAATGACCGGTCCGTGCAGTGTCAACGTTGTTGGCTTGCGCGCCGCACCGCCCGGGTTCGATTCCCGGTACGAGCCGGATTTTTTCAGTCGATAAATCTGTTCAAAGTCATGGGTGTTTTGTGTTGTTGAAAATCCCTTCCCACCTTTCCGATCCCAAAGAGCGACGCATAGTGACAGCGATTAACTTATCACTAGTCCTGTCCTGGTCCTCGTATCCTTTCCATCCCTACTCTCTTCATAAAAAAGAGAGGTTGAGCAACAAGCAGTTCTCGTAGAAATACATATGTTGAGATAAACTCCGTGAGGGGTCCATATGCTTCAAGTTGGGAGCGGACATGGTTAAAAAAAAAACAAGCAACCAACTCGTTTCTTATTGTACATACTCAATTAAAAAATCATTAATATTATAGAAAAATTTCGTTTATTTAACCAAACCCACCTTGAGCAGTACAAATTGAAATAGTAATTTGATTAAGCCATATTAGTTTATGAGACAGCTCACAAAAAATATCCTAAATTTATTGGAGTGCGAAATACTATAATACAATATATTATTGTGTTTTTGTTGGCCACAAAATATATTAGTTGGCACTTTTTGACTTTCTTTAAAATATTGCTCGAGACTCATTAATCACAACACGTGTTTTGGTTTAAATAGTTCCCTTTGTTAAGAGAGAAATTTTCCAGCGCTTCTTTTTGATTATTTTAAACACGATTTATAAATACCATCGTCAATCAATGTTTTTATAAGAATTTTTCAGTCTACCACAGTGGCCGATTTATCAAAACATCAGAATAATAATACTTAGAATATATTTCAGTGAAATTCCAGACTTGCTTTTCTACATTATTATTTATTTTCATTTGCATCACTATTGTATTATTTTACTTAAAGTTCTGGGCGCCCCACGCATTTACACGTGTTAGATTAAATAACCTATATCTAATGAAACAATAACTGCGTCAGAACCATTCTGCCAATAAAAATGTCGATTTTGTACGCTTCAAAATATATTTTAACAAGCCCAGTATGATTACATATTTGATTATAAATAGTGAGACGACCTCAATCTCGATTCTCTCGTAAATGAGAGAAAGCCTCCGATCTAACACTCAGTAAGAGGAAATTTGGACTCGGAGGAGGAGAAAGAAGGATGCTCTGAATTTAAAGATGATCTCAAAGGGTAAAACAAGTGCGGTTAGCACTCGCACAATTTATTTAGTTATTTAAAGGAATTAAACGTAGTTTAACATTAACACAATTACATACAGAATTTAGACATCACAGATGTTAGTTAAAAGTTGCAAGGTACGATTACGATTTACCTTCTCGCGTTGAAAAAGGCGATATCAGGATTTATAATTTTACGAAGTGTTAGAGAGATTATAAGCAACTTGAAGGCTACTCTCAGGACTCACACGGTGGGGAGTTTCTTCGACCCTCTGCAAGATTTATCTGACTGGTGCACACTCAAAGCTCTCTAAACTCTCTGTAACGTTGACTTTGACTACTAATTGACAATAAAACAGGTTCTTATCTGCGCCTTACCGTCCGTTCTTAGCGGATGGTATCTCCCTGATCGCGATCTGAACGGCCCAGCATCCCGTCTCGAGATGCGTTCGCTGTCCCATTTTTCGGTCCAGTAGAGTCTGCGTGAAATACCACGTATCGCACGCACTCAGAGCGTAACAGAGTCGGAGACATTAAGAGCGAGACGGCTGTGAACCACCGCGCCGAAATGTCTCTTACAAAACTTTAAATTACTCTATATCGAATCGCTATATATTTCAATATAGAGTATGATTAGACTGAATTTACTTACTGATATCGACTTAACTCATAAACTGAGGTGAAAAAAGATCGTTCGAGAGAGTGCCGCTGTTCTACAATACGAGACGGTATCAATAGTAAGAAAAAAACTAATAGTATTGTATTTGTTATAATTATGAATTACTGACATACCAATAAGATATTATTTGAAAATCATAATCCTTTCTTCACAACGCAAGTTTATTAAGTTTACTTAGCTTTAAAAATATCTTTATATTTGACATACATATGTATGTATATGTAAAAAGTGTAAATTCATTTAAAAATAGTTTGACATTTTGTGACTTTAACGGTTTCAGTATTATTCTTTGAGTTAGTCAGTATTTTCAACATCAAAAAGGCCATAAATCTCGTCGCTGTTAAAAGATTTTGTCATATGCATTTATTAATTCATCACTTTAGCTTAAGCTTATCCGTGCGTTTTAGAACATGGTATAGTTAAAAGAAAAACAAACCTTCAGCAGTTAAACAACAGGATACGTTAAAAATTAAAATCCTTTTCAATTTCAACGTCTGTTTCATTTTTTTTTTAAATTATTCATGTTACATTTTGTTAGCGTCTGAGACATGCATTGTGATTTAACTAAATCGTCCACGAATCTATGCCATTAGCTCTTAAATTTACTTTGTGGGTCAGGGCGTCGAGTCAGCAAAAGCTTCAACAAAAAAAAAGCTTCGCAACCGCCTTAAACACGTGGTGGCATGCCATCTCGTTTCTACTGATGGAAATCGTTTGTTTTATTTTTCCTAGCTTCAAACTTAACCGGATGTTAGAACAGACATTTCTTGGCAGCTGTGCTACCGACAGCGGCAAATTTAACTATTGTTGTTTCGTATTATTAAAAAGTCTAGCTCACCGGTTTGATCGTTTGATTTTTACGTATGACGTATGAGACAACACTGAAAAATGTTGTGTGCTATATTCATAACAACGATGCACATAAAATCAAATAGAAGCTTTTTATTTTTGTAATCAATTCGGACTTATTCCTACACCTGCTTTAAAAAAAAGTCGCTCGGTCTTCCGACGTTAATATTATTCTATTTTACATAGTCTTTTTAGTTGTATGAAACTATTATTGTGAATATAAACAAAAAAAAACATTTACATAAATGTATTCTTTATAGAAAGTTTCACTATTCATTGTAATTTTTTCTCATTCAGTTTAAAGAAATGAATTTTAAGCCCGCATAATGAACATAAATTTTATTTTAGGTTGCCATAAATGTCGAGCAATGAAATGGGAACTTGGATTTTAATGCCAACAGCTCTGTTTGGAAGAGGGAGAGATAATGAAGTCGACATATTTTTTTATATATGTATAATATTAAACTATTCAATGTTATATTATATATTGTCGGTCTCGTAGCCGATTTGGTTTGGTTATCTTCACTTGATTTATTATGTTGTTGTGACACATTATCTCACCAGCTTAATTTCATATGTCGAGTGTTTGTTTTAAATTTGTCTTGGATTAATTAAAAACTCTGAATTTCCAAACATTATAATAATTTTCTTGCGACGCTTTGAGCTGCGAAAAAATTCATCATCTTGTTTTATAGAATATCGTTAAAACCTTGTATTTTCCTGCAAACTTCGCATGTTTCGTATTAATCACGAAAATTCATTTGCAATCTTTTGTTATACTGCCAATACATGGTGTAATTTTAATTGCCACTATGAATATTTGAATACTCGCCATTGAAGAATAACCATAGAAATATTTAAAAAAATCATATAAAAATTTATTTACAACATAAAATTTACATTCATAATTTTTTTTACATCGAATATTGGAAAAGCAATATGATCTTTCTACATTTAAATGATATAACCTATTTTTACAGCAGTTCTATGCATTTATGTTTCGTTTAAAGTTTATTAAAATTGAGTTCCAGAGGCATTTATATATAACAAAACGTTAGCAATCTACTGAAAATAAAATTACAAATAATAAACCAAACATTTTCGATTATGAATAATCATTTATTTTAAAGCACTTACCATAAAATATGTACAGTGCACACTGCAAGTCATATTCTATTTTGAAAAATATTTCGTTTTTAAAACTTTTCGATGTCACTTCGCTTTTCTTTTGCTTAAACTGTCTTAAGCTGTCATTTCTTTTCATCCTAATTCCACATTTAAAAATTCAATCATCTTCCGTCAGAGAAAAACAATGTAAGCGTCAGCCGTCCTTGTTTTAATGAAATAATTACGTAAATCCCCTTCCGAACAGCTGAGTGTAAAGCGAATGTCATAACGAGTTAATAACTTCTATCCTAAAAGTGACAGCTCTATCGGCTCTTCCTCTAAACAAAAGCGAGTTGTGTGATTTTTCGATTTAAACCAACACGCTCTTGTATATTCTTGATTTAAAATCAACAGTGTAATTATAAGGCCTGAATTCCAATTTCAAATTTGTAATATTGTATTATTTCTCGTATAATTGCTTCTTTCAGAAGATAAGTATTTTTATGATTTTTTCTTCGTTAAGCTATTATAACTTCACTGTGCTATTTTTCGTAGTCTATTTTTTCAGTTTTGGATATTTTCTTTTATTCGTGGTTATTTGGTGCCGAATATAAACGTTTTCTTTATGATATATATATATTGAAATATTTTTAGTAAATTTCACTCAAAATAAAAACAACGATAAATATTACAGGAACGATATATAAAAAGAAAAATATTAGTGGCACAGATATTTATGTTTTTACGATGGTCAAAATTATTTATTTACCAACGGGAATTGATATAACATTAGCTGGCACCTTGATTATTTGTAATAATTAATATTTTAGCTTCATGAAAATCTTCTGATTGAACAATCAAGTCTCGCTAACTCCTGTCAAAATTATTTAAATTATTATTTTCTCACTTTTTTAAAAATAGATTTTCAGTACAAGACAAACTTAAAATTTTACTTTTTTTGAATAATTTACTGACATTTGTATTGAAAGTCAAAACGTTGATTTCTCATTACCTATTTTCCGTTAGAACTGGAAATAATTGAGTTTAATTAAACATATAATAAAAAAAATCACAAATATTTTTACAAATATTATATTTTATTGAAAAAATTACAATCAATTATTGTAACTACCATTGTAAATATATAACAGATACTTTACCTTTGCTGATATAGTGTTGATTTAAAAATATCAATCGCTTATATATACGTATTCACTATAACATTCCTTTATATATATTTTCTAGATTACTATTCTTTCTTTCTCTAAAACAATTGTATTTAAACTCGTGGGTAATGATTTATGTATAAAAGGTTAATTTATTTCGGCTCATAAACTAAACATTTTTTCAATTTACATTGTTTTCGTTTTGAAATAAAGGAGAAAATTCTTTTGTTTTTCGTTTCTGTGTTCATACATCGATACAAGAAAATCATCAACATTCTGCAACATAATAAATTAGAACAGCTGCGGAAATATCGCGCATTCTCAAATGTGAAACATAAACTCCCAATCTATCTAGTAATAAAGTGAGTGTTTCGTAGAAGACTCGATAGTAACAAAGACGTTAATGATGTCGCATGGTCGTTATTATACAACGTTACGGTATTCGGATTCTCATATGCAAATATGCTGCGTACATTCAAAATTCCTTTCGTAGTTACAAATTTTATATTGCTTATTTTCGTTGGTGAATTAAATTCCATTCTTCCAAATTCGAATTTTGTCGCTGTGTCATATTACTGCAAAATTTATTGCACGTCATAATTTGTTATTCTTAGTGGCCATCTTGGAAATAATTCGTTCAAACTCAGTTTTATATTCAGTAATATGCATTGCGGATATCGTGGGTTTCAATAACATGTTTTTTTATCGTTAATTAAATTTTCTCCCTGATTCTCAAGTAGTGTGTATGATACAAAGTGGTGGAGATCGGTGGATTTTTTTAGGAAATTACTTTTGTACAAAAAAGGAAGCTTATAGTTTTTACACGGGCAACACCGAATATTTTACTAAGCTGTTAGTGTTAAACAAACAATTTAACAATTAAATATAAAGAAGCTTTTTTGATTTAAGATGGTTGAAGTAAAAATTATAACATTATATCTTATGATTTTTTCGTGTATATCGATTGAATTTGTTCGATCTGATTGGAATTCCAATATATGAAAATGTCCTCGTGAAGGTTTAAAGTTAAACTGTTAAAAAAATCGATTAAGGCGATCTAAAAACATCTAAAAATAAGCAAACCAATTTTTTTAAAACTGTGAAACATTCGTTTCATGGCAAAGTTCTACGAAAAAGATTACGCTGCAAATGTGTAAATCATTTTTTTTTCATTTTAATGTCACTGCTTTTGTAAATATCGTATTAGCATTCCTTAAATGAGTTTTTCATTCACAGCGAGTCACGTGCTCATTAGTCCCGGCGGGACGGAGTGTCCGGTGTTATTTGTTATACTTGGGGTCAGATATATTTCCCCATTAACCTATCTTTTCCGCAGAACCGAAAGAATTACGAGCGACCTCATGTTCTTGAATGTAAAACCAGCCGCCGGCAGATATACGATCAGCTTCTGCGGCGATGCGAAAAAACTTATTTGTAACCCTGACACTATTTTCACCCCTCTCAATATTTAGTGGCACAATCATAAACTATGTATTTTCAACTTTGTTGAGTCATGTTATTATTGTGAAATGAAAGTTTATCATAGTTCAGAGACGATTTACCGCTTACTTTTTATGCAAACGGGAGAACAACACAATAAAACGGCTTTTCTTGTACCCGTTCGCTAAATGACGATTCGACTATATGTGTATGTAATAGGAAAACATTTTTTTCTTTCTCCCTCATTTTCTAGTTGTAAGGATCATTGCTACAAGTTCGACCACTGTTTAGTTTAGTATATGAACGCGAACAAGAGTGTATTAGATTTTTTCGGTTTTCTTGAGTTTTTCGCTGAATAAAAAGTAGCCGTAAAATCAGAAAAATCATACACATTATTGATACTTGAAGAACTGTTTTCTTTAAATCATCACGACGTCTTTTTAGCTGAATAATATTTCTTATAGTTTTCAGTCGCTGTATTTGTAAAAATAAAATCACATTTTAAATGTTCATTATTTAATGATATGTATCTTAGGTACTTTTATCTTTGATTAAAATTATAATAGAAACAACGCAAACTTAGATTACAAAATAACGCTATTCCACGTGCCCATTACGATGATGCCTTTCTTAACGTTAGTACAATAATAGCGAACTGCTTAGCTACCCGTGTAATATGCACCCCCATAACATATGAAGGTAATGGTCCCAAGCGCCACTTATTCCACTTTAGTACTTCAGTGGAAATTCACAATTAACTGATTTCGTTCTTGCTATTACTAATATTGCAATAATTTTTCATGCAATTATGTAACATGAATTTAATCAAGCTGTTCTTTTTGTGTTTTCGGTAATTTTAATCAAATATATACATGCTTTCGAACGGAAATTAATAGATAGGAGCCAATGACGCCTGACATTCGACTGAAATCCCTGCAAGAGTTACTACTTTTAATCCTATTGGAATCCTACGGTATTTAAACACCGCATTGTTCTACGTAATGCAATCAGTGCAAGATTTTTTTTACTACAATCAACAAAGGTGATTCTCCGTAAATACATAACGCTAGCCAAAAAAATGTTGAATGTCTAACCTTACGCCATTCGACGATAAAAAAATTTCAAACACGAGGCCGATGAAGAAACGACCGAAAGAACAAATGTTTATAAACAAAACCAAAAAGAATTAAGCTCGTCGACGCAGGCTTTAGCTGTATAATTAAAGTATCCACATTCGTATGTATCCGGATTAGCACATGATCTCGATATATTTTCATGAGGGCTCTTTAATTGGGGTTATCAAGCATGAGTAGAATGCTTTTCCACGCTTATCAGTTAGCCCCAAGATTCATGATAACAATTATGTATGTGCTGTCGTCCCCACTATAGACTTTTATTATTTGTTTTTTGTTGAATGTACTATATATAATTGTATATATGTATATACTCGTTTTCAAGTCAAATATATTTTTCAGTTTAAATACTGAGTTAATTAAGGAATTATCTTAACGAAAGCTTTCATATACTTACGCACAAATTAAAGTTGTATTTTTATAAATTATTTCTTTATATATTTTTGTTGTCTTATATTTTATCGGCTCGTTCTGTATTTTATACAGTTTCTGTCATAATTCTTACGACATTGGTCTGAATTAATATTAAATGTTCATAATTTATCGTCGAAATAAAGACTGCTGAATAAATAACTTTTGGTCAGAATTTATATAATTTGGTCAGATATTTTTTGACACATATTCTGAATTTTATTCAGACCATCAATAATTTTATTCATTCTGTTAATATTTTTATTCTAATCAAAAATTGAATTTTATTGAGACTGAAATGTCATTATAAATTATGACCGACAGTTGATTTTAAATCAGACCCTTTTTTTCCTATTATATTAACGTCTTGGTAAATGCCTTCTTCCTATCTGAAGCTTTTTGCTATACCAGAGCGTTCATAAATAAAACACAATATTTGTCTTAACAGAATATGTCCAAGTTTACATATATTGTATTGCAAATAATTTATGCTAGTTTAACAGAAATAATAAACATTATTATATTGCAACTTGCAACAACAATGCAAAAGGGAATTACAGACCCACATACATACATACGCCGTTTCGGTTTTATATATAAGATAAGAACCGGTTTCGCTCTTCGCGATCACTATCAAATATTTAATCATTCGAAAATGCTGGTGCTTCTATCTATACATACTTTAGCTTAATAGATCCTTGACGAAGGTTGTTTTGTCGTAGCCAGTAAGTAAAGCGGTTAAAAATATTACTGTATAATAGAATATAATTTTCTTTAAATTGTTTTAAGAAAACGTGACCGTCGGACATGTCAAACCCGTCGGTCGGATAGTAATGAAATACCAGCCCGGTGCTTCCCGTAGAAAATATAATTAAAATGGGCGACAGTGACATGGAATATGTCATAAAAACTTAAGTATTCAAATGAATTCAGGCCAAAGGAATTGTAATTAATGACCTGCGTGTGCCGGAGTCTTTATTCTTCACACGTCAAACAAAGTTTTCCCTATCTAGTGCAATAAAACTGTTTACTAAGAATAATTAATTAGCGCTGAGTTTTTTTTATGATAACAAACGCTACAGCGAAGCTTTTTTCGGTAAAAAAAGCACCGTTCTGAGGTGAATTTCTTTATTACATCGTATATAATTTCTAAATTTTCCGCTGGCGTTATCCACACGATGTATCAGCGCGCATAAAATAATCTAATGTTTCCCAACATTCGTGGGGCGCATAAAGGATTATCTACTCCGTATTTGTAGACAATCTACAGTATTATATTCACCATATATCAAGAATAATTCTTTATGTAAAATTTTACTTTATTTCAAGCTCTTGTACCTATAACTGTAGAATCTTATCATCATCATCTGAAAAGTGACTTTATTTTACGAAAACCAATCATATTCAAATAAATAATATACATTCTTCAGTTGAAAATGTGCGCGATGAGCGAAACCGGTCCCGATCTTAACAACATATATGCAGAAGTTGAATAAATAAATCTGTTTTGTTTATTTAAAATGCTTTTCCGTCAAGAATTGACAGTTTACATCTTATAAGTGAAAATACATCATCTGAAAATTTTAATTTTCCTAAGCGACGGCGGTATTATTGGGCTGAAATCGTGGTATTAACCATTTTTCATTTGGCCTTTTGTTTTTGCAAATAAGAAGCAATTATTTAATTTTCTTTAATTGTCTGCTTTTCTACTTGTCCACTCTTTGACAGATATTATTCAATATGTTATTTTAAGTGGTCGTTTTGATTATCAAGACAACTTTTGTTTTACCGATTGAAAACAAAATTCACAGAATACAGGAAAAATTATATTTTTTTCGAATATACCGAATTTAAATACTCTTTAACGGTAATGGCATAGTATTTGTTTTAAGAATCTCTGTTAAGACTTACACAAGCAAAGATTCTTAATAGGTAAAATTACATACACCTTTAAAACTGATTATCATCCAAGAATGCAGCGGGCCGTCCGAAAGAGATAAGTTCGAATTTATAATCCCTTCGCACGCCACGTGCATGCAAATAGCAATAGTTTTACAAACTTACATGAAAGCAATATAGAAAGTGACACACAAAGTTTAATACGACACTTCTCGTTTATAAGCTCAGTATGGGCTTGCTCCTGGCACCGACAGGGATGATCGAAAGCTTAAAAACGGTACTCTTGGGGTGCACTGAACCAACATAAACTTTTTAATTATTTCCGTCATCATACTAGGTCATATTTAATATTCAGCTTTATTTTATATACATAAAATACTGTAGTTATTAATAATATATTGCATGTTTCGCCAAGTTATTATAAAACATTGGTTTACAGTGACTGTCATATTCTTGAGACGTAACATTCTAATAAACAGTTTATTGCTTAAAGGGTATGTTTCATTAATCTACTTAGTTAGTGATAGAATATATTTTATGATACATTTTTTTTAATATTATCAACTTTCTTAAGCGTCGAGGTCAGGCGTTAGACTGAGTTATAAATGTTTTGGATCAATAGATAATTGATTTCAATGGACGCATCTATATATGTAGAATCCTTTCCGCATTGAAAATTTCGGCGCAATCATATATGTAGCTTAAATTTTTTTTCTCCGATTTATTACCTGTAAGTTTTAGTACACCGTTGTTTCGTTAAAAAATGAATTGTTATCGATTAAAATCAAAACTTACGCGGTGGATGTCATAACATAACTGATAAATGATATTTTACTATGAAAGTATTAAAGACGTATAAAATGTTATAAGAGCCACAGAATTTCAAAAATATCATACTTTCACTTATATTTAAATGTTCCAAGGATTGTTATAAAATGATCATCAGTGTAAGTAGGTTTTCTTTCAAGCTATTTCCAGAAAAAATTTGACTCGACGATGTTTATCATCCACTCGTATATAATATATGCACACTCCCTTGTGTAAATTGCACTGTTCCCTAAAACGCTTATTTTACTTTTAGTATATTCGTATTGTACCTGTTACTAAAAAAGTTCACCTGTTTATAAAAAATAAGCAATGAAAGCTTAAAAAACAATACTATTTTAAAATTAACTTGTCAACGGTGTGAAAAAATCATTTCTTCACACCGTTGAAAAAATATTTACTGGACACCTTTTAGATATTTACTATGCTAAATATAAAACTGTTGCACTAAATGCTAATAAAATCATGTTAAATTATTGACTTATTTAAATTATTTGTTATTGAAACTGTTTATATTATTCATATCTGTACCCTTTACGTTTGTTTGTTTGTGTTTTGGCTGCATATTTATTTTTGTTTGTTTTCCTTTTTAGGTTGGAGATAAAGATGCCACTGGAAAAGCTCTCCTCCTCGCCTGCGAGAAGAGAAAAGCCGACGACGGAGAAGCGAACAAAGACCTCAAAAAGGTACTGCACATTTTCCGAGTCCATTCAGCAACTTAATAAAAATATGCCTCACATTAATCGATCAACGATGAGCTTAAAACACTTATTACGTTCCAGAAAAAATAAACGTCATTTTTGTCACGCTCAGTAATTTCCCTTGCGAAAAACACGTTAGTCATGTAACATGCTTCCGAAGTTACACCATAAAAACTATTTTCGAACAGTTTTATTTTATTTTCGCATTAATATTCATTAGCTGTGGTGGCACTTATTTTAAAAGCTAACTGTCAGCAAATAAATTTCGTCATAGATTAAGCGCTAAAATATCAAACGAGTTTAACACTAAAAAAATACTCATTTTTGTGTTCGATTCTTATTTCAAACAAAATATACATTAGATTTTCATTTATTTTAAGAGTGTGCTCTTTCGCAGTAAAATAATTATCTATTTAGTGTCGTAAATTGTTTTTAATATTTTAACTGCCGATGGAAAACATATGACACTTATGTGTGTAGATTTTGTCTCAACAACCTACAACACTCATTTTATCATCTCTATTTAACTATTGCAACACAACAACTCCCGTATTTGTTGAATATAAAATTTTCAAGGCTGTTCACATAAATAACTATGTTTTCATTAAAAATAACCAAATAACCAAATAGAAATGATTTGAAAATTAATATCATAGATTTTTTTTGGAAATATAATAAAAGTTTCATTAGCAAGCAATTCCTAGTAAAAATCGTTTTTAATAAAACAGAGGTAGCTTCCTTTTTATAAATTTATTACTTTTGCAGACAAAAGATTTTACTAATTTCGAAATTGTATATTTTTGATCTAAATTCCCTGTATACACAATAATTATAATATCACAATGAATGTTTATGCCATACATTTTTATTCGATAATTCTTTATGTGTCCATCCACTATAATTACTGGTTCTTAAGTATCTTAGTATCCAACTGGTATGTAGAATATTACAGTTAGATTAGACGAGCTTCAGTCAAACATATTTTATATGAAAAGAATATGCTACCACAGTCCGGTGAGTTGCAGGCGGAGAGTGACAACTTTCACAATATCCGTCCTGGGAGTTTCTGGCTGTTTGAAAAGGCAATGAGATTACTTGTAATGCCATTTGCCCCTGAGTGGGATGCTTCGTCTGGCTATGAAAATATATTATATCACATGCTTAACTCAACTTTATCAGTAACTTTGTGTATCTCTCCGTGTTAAATTAATTTCAACTATCAGCATCTTATCATTTTAATATCACTTAATATTACCACATTAATATTACCACAAAGCTCATCTTAACAAATAGTAAAGATGAACTGTAATGAACTTAAAAAAATAATAACACATTTTTTAGTACTTTTTCCACATCTGATTTATTACATCAGGACCGGTTTCGCTCATGGCGAGCATTATCAACTGATAAGAAATACAATAAGACAGTGGTATTTATGCAAAAGTTAAGGATGAAAACAAGGTATGACAAACAATTGGTAATGCAACTAAGCAAATAAATTAAGTAAATTACAAGACAAATAGACTAAAAATAAAATGTTCAAGACCTCTTAGCAATGCAAAACTAAAACATCAAAAATCAATTAAGTATGAATTTAACATTAACTAACACATCAAAAATCAATTAAGTATGAATTTAGCATTAACAAAGTAAAAGCCCAAATATTAAGTGAATTTAATAAAAATAAATAAAGCTAATGTCTGTCATCCATAATTAGATGGAAGTCCCGGTAATGAGTTCAAATGAGTCAGTGCCTGTAACAGAATAAAAGCCATATCAATTCTTACAAATTAAAATCAAAGAAAGGAAAATAAAAATAAAAATTAGAAATAAAAACCAGAAAAAATACAATAAGAATTGGTTTAGTGAATTGGGTATAGTAATGGCGAGGAAACGAAGACTAATTGATCATTTAAAAGATTACAATTATTCATAAATTTATGTCGGTTTATTTCAAGGATTTCTAACTTATCTAGTTTTACAGATTTATTAATAATATGCAGGATTTTAAAGTTTTTAGTGATATCAAAAGTATGCTTATTTAGGAACAGATGGTTACCAAATATTGACAGTGAACACCTTAAAAGTGATCAATGAAGCTAGTACGGCTAAACTTACTGTCTTATTTAAGAAATATAAATTAAAACAGTGTTTAGCGTCTCAACATATTTGGTTCAATCGAGAGTGTCTACGGCTCAAAATTGTTCCTAAATATGTTAATTTAAAAACGAAGTCCAGATCTCCAGCCGCGATTAAAGCCCTCAAGGTGGCCCAGTTGACATGGATCAAACTGGAAATGAAGAAATGGTACAACGTCAGAGATTCGGTGAGTGTTTACTTGTTCCATATACATTCTTTATTAACCAGTAAACTTCACCCCTTAGAATTTGATTATTTAGACCGTAATATTAGATATGATGTTAACTTCCTTGTGCATAAAACTTTTATGAATCAGAAACAAAAATTAATTCGGTTAGTTTGCGTTGAAAATTCTAAAAATGCTGAGATTACCGTTGTTGATGTTGATAAAATTACTTTTGCTAAGCGTGTAGTGAACACTTCGTCTATTAATTTTGATTCAAACGAAATGAATTTATTAAATAAAGGTTTAAAATATTGCCCAAATATTAAATTAACTACGAAAAATTTAGAAAACCTTGCAATTGACGTAGATATTGCCATTAGGTCAGATATGGCGGCCAAATATCTATGTTCAACTATTTTGAAGAAAGAAACCCGTTCTAACTTAAATATTAACTTAGTTGAAATGCGTGCTTTGAAGTCAATTCAATCGAAATCTAAAATTAATAATTTAGTCATTTCTAAAGCTGATAAAGGAAACACGACAGTTATTATGGATAGGAGTGATTATGTCACAAAAATGAATGATGTTTTGTCAGGGCCTTCTTTCGTTATCATAAAACGTGATCCCACTACATCCAGTTCAGATTTGGTTAAAACTGTTATCAATGATGCTAATGCGTGTTTCCCGACAGAACGAATGAAAAAAATGTATAAACTTATGAACCCCTCAGTGTCCCAGATTGTATGGTTTACCTAAAATTCACAAAATTAATACTCCCTTAAGGCCAGTAGTTTCGTTCAATTCAGCACCTTCTTACAAATTAGCAAAAAGGCGAACCAACTTTTAAATATAAATTAAATTTTAGTCCTAAATTTAGTATTAAAAATTCGATTGAATTAGTAAATAAAATTAAAAACATTACAGTGCCTTTAAATTCCAAGCTTGTTTCTTTTGATGTAGTGAGTTTATTTACGTGTGTCCCTATTCCTGAGTTAAAATTAGCTTTTTTAGACTTTGTTGAGAGTAAAAATCTAAATCCCTTATTAGTTAAAGATATTATATCTATTGTCAATTGTTGTATTGACCAAAACTTTTTAAATTTGATGGTAAAATTTACCAACAGTTGAATGGGTTGGCTATGGGTAGCCCTTTGTCTCCTATTTTAGCTGATTTTTTCATGAATTTTTTAGAATCTAAAATCAGTAGTTTTGATCTTTGTGTCATTTATTGGTATAGATACGTAGATGACATCTTAGTACTTTGGGGAGGTACGGAGAGACAACTTAATCAATTTTTTAAAACATATTAATAGTGTTAACCCGCATATCCAATTTACAATGGAGTTGGGGTTGAATAAAATAAACTTTTTGGATCTAACGATCGAGATTATTAATAATCGGCATTTTTCAGTATTTTTAGAAAAGATTCATATAGTGATAACATCATTAATAACTCTTCCAGACATCACATCTCGCATAAATTAGCCACCTTTCATTGCTTTATACATCGTCTCCTTTTGATTCCGATGAGTAAAGCAAGTTACGATCTTGAATTAAATACAATAAAACAAATTGCAATGAATAATGGTTATGATTCGGATTTAATTGATCGACTTTTATTTAAAAAAATAAAAAATTAGCTCTGTTAAATGTAAGCTCTAGTTTGGTGACTAATGATCCTGCTGTTAATAAACAGTGGGTGAAATTATGTTACTTAGGTAGAGTTTCAGAAAAGATTTCAAGGAAAATTGATAAAAATCTTTTAATGTAACGTTTTACAATCCTTTCAATCTCAGAAATGTTTTAGTAAATTCCAAAGATAAAATTAATATTCTCAACCAAAGTGGGATCTACCTACTTGATTGCGAATCCTGTGGAGCCAAGTATATTGGTCAAACGGGAAGAACTTTCAATACTAGATTTAAAGAACATCTAGCTTGTTCAATTAAAGGGAATGAAGTATCTTCATTTGGTAACCATCTGTTCCTAAATAAGCATACTTTTGATATCACTAAAAACTTTAAAATCCTGCATATTATTAATAAATCTGTAAAACTAGATAAGTTAGAAATCCTTGAAATAAACCGACATAAATTTATGAATAATTGTAATCTTTTAAATGATCAATTAGTCTTCGTTTCCTCGCCATTACTATACCCAATTCACTAAACCAATTCTTATTGTAATTTTTTCTACTTTTATTTCTAATTTTTTATTTTTTATTTTCCTTTCTTTGATTTTAATTTGTAAGAATTGATATGGCTTTTATTCTGTTACAGGCACTGACTCATTTGAACTCATTACCGGGACTTCCATCTAATTATGGATGACAGACATTAGCTTTATTTATTTTTATTAAATTCACTTAATATTTGGGCTTTTACTTTGTTAATGCTAAATTCATACTTAATTGATTTTTGATGTGTTAGTTAATGTTAAATTCATACTTAATTGATTTTTGATGTTTTAGTTTTGCATTGCTAAGAGGTCTTGAACATTTTATTTTTAGTCTATTTGTCTTGTAATTTACTTAATTTATTTGCTTAGTTGCATTACCAATTGTTTGTCATACCTTGTTTTCATCCTTAACTTTTGCATAAATACCACTGTCTTATTGTATTTCTTATCAGTTGATAATGCTCGCCATGAGCGAAACCGGTCCTGATGTAATAAATCAGATGTGGAAAAAGTACTAAAAAATGTGTTATTATTTTTATTATAATGCCTTTCCACCAAGTATTGACAGTGAACACCTTAAAAGTGTAATGAACTTATTGAAAATTATTTTTTACTGTTTTTTTTCATGATTTTATGATCAGAATAGTAAGTAAACATTGTTAACTGACGATACTCACTGACCAAGTGAAACTTGACTATAACATTACGATATACAATCATGCAAATTGTTTCACACTCTTTCTTTTAATTAATATCCACTGAAAATTAACAGTATGTACATGAGTAGAGACCTGCAATCAATTCAGAATATTTAAAAAACCTATCGTAACTCGTTTCCTACTTATAAAATATTTCGGTTACGAATAGGTTAAAAATACTTTTGAAAATGCAGTTTAACTTTTGCGCAAACCTAGAATACCCAGCATTGGTTATCAAAAACTCTATTTTGAAGTCTCATCATCTGGTACGAAGTAGCGTCCCAAATTAATATACCCAGCAGAATTCTTCGCAGCCAATTTTGCGACATTCACACTGTTATCCACCGCGTAAAAATCTCCCCGTTTTTACCAGCTAGTCGTTTTAAATCAGCCAATTTTTCTGATTCAATTTTTTTGTTAGTTTTAGAACAAAGGCTTGTTTAAATATACCCGAATCCTCATTATTTTTCTTTATCGTGTGATCAAACGTTTTATTCATTTTTATTTACCAGTATATTAGATAAAAATATTCCCTCTTGTCATTTTTATTCCCATAATGTTCCCAAATACATTTATTTCGTATTTAATTCCTATTTTCGTCATTCTCTTTGATGCTTACCATTTGTTGACATTATATCGGTAAATGCTGCCATTTGCGACATTAGATAAAAGCTTTTCGGTTCCGCGACTCGACAATGTTTATGAATCAGTTAAGTGTTGTTTGAAATCTTTTTGTATCAATGTTTTTTTTTGCTCCAAGTCCGTGCCTTATCTTTCTTGCCTTTTTAAATTGGATTTTTATTTAAAAAATAAAATTTTCCGCTTTCTATCAATTTTTTTTATATTTACATTATTAAATTGTATCGACATTGAAAATTTCACTCGCTATAAAAATAAAATCCACTATTTTCCTGTCTAAATTTATTTAATGAAACTTTGTAGACCTTTCGAATCAGACTATTGCTTTCTATATATGTTCTAATTCGATGATATTTACCGTCTTGGACTGAAAATCTCTTCCAGCATGTATTCTTGCTGTTTGATGTCTTACTTAATACTATACTTACACTAGAAGTGCTGATTAGAAAAACCCCTTGCGTATACCGATTGTGAGTACTCAATCTGACTAACTCTTTACACTTTCTTGCTCAGCCATTACATACTTTACATACTTATTCAAATAATTGCATTTGTATCAGTTCCGATGGTTTTATTACAATATTTCAATCTTCTTTGTAGATAAAACTTATTGGAAAACATATTGGGTTTTCATAAACGTGCTATAAAATTCAGATTAATTGTTTGTTTAAAAAATGAGAAAAAGTTTATAGGAATTAAAATTGTAAAACAATATTTATACTTGCTATTTATGTTGTTAAGCATACCAATCAAATCAAAAGGTTAATATTTTTTTGTATACACTACCGCTGCTGATTTTATGTTATGCGAGACTGGTTTTTTTTAAAGGCTTATACTTCGACACTAAAACATCTTTAATTGATTTAAACTACACTGTCTTTTTATATCTTGAAAATGGCTGCTTTTGTTTATCAATACTTGATATATTTTATGATTGCATTTCGAAGTCTTTGTATGTTATGTTGAATTAATATAGCACAAGGTTCGTTTGAATGTGTACTTTTGAACTATCTCACATATAAAGTGGCACACAATATCTGAGGAAAATCTACGAATTGTTTGTTATTGTAATCTATTTCTTGCAATTAGTTGTCTCATGTTTAGTTTCGCTAGTGTTTGCGGCAATTCATCACACCCGTTTCCTCCTGATGGTGAAGCCAGAGTAAATCGACGTGAATTTCTCACATCTTGCTGTCTATTGTTAATCGCATCGCTTCTAATAGAGGATCTTGACTTGTTTGTTCAGCGATTTGTATCAATATCTGTCGGCCCTTGTCAGGCGAGATAGCCTTCTTCTTTGCTAGACATCATCGCCTGCCTTACTATATTTCAAATTTAGATTTCTTAATAACAGATTCCAATTTTAAAATTAATAACTTTTATAAGCGACGATCAAGATGCATTTTCTGCAAAAGTCATTCATCAAACCAGTCTACAATATCACATTCTAGTAACGCATCTTCATCATATCCCGTCCCAAGAAGCGTGCGAGACAAGTCGTGTGACAGGGACAGCACGCTAAAATCTTGAAGTTAACTGATTATCGACGAAAATCTCTTTCTTAACCCCGGTTCAAACAAGGGTTGGCAATTAGATTAATATAGGCTTTAAATTACTACTTTTAATGTTGGTCGATGGCCGCCAAAAATTGCAAACGAAAGTCGATCGCGGGCAAAAAAGTCTGGCCACCCCTGGTCTTGTGAAATCACCTACCATAATTACAATCGATCAGAATATTCATTTATTTATATTAAAATGAATTCATATCATCCTAAGACTTCCACAAAATTAGACAAATATTGCGAGGGAAAGATATTCCGCTTTTGTTTCTTAAGTAAAAGAGTTTTTGCTTTTAAAGTATTCACTGTGAATACTTACTTGGTGAAATGGCATTATAATAAAAAAAATAATATATTTTTAGTACTTATGCCACATTAGTTATATAAAGCTCATGTCCAGTTTCTGATAATGACCACGATGAGCGAAAACGGTCCTGATCTAAATAAATCTAATGAAGATGAAGAACTTAAAAATGTGTTTTTATTTTAATTAATTGAAAGAGTTCTGCCAATTTATATACATTGTTAATTTCAGTTTTTATAACATGGCTTTTTTGAAACCGAAGGCATGATTGTCAAATTCAAGTAAAAAAAAAATCTTAAATTTAATTTTTTTGTTAAATTTAAAACTTCAGTTTATTGAAAAAGCTACAGCAAACATTTTGTTATTTTGCTACTGTCATACCTTTCCTCGATTTATTTAAAACAAAAATTAAATTCTTCACGACATAAAAACTCTTCTTTGAGTCTTTATTATTTTCAATTTCACATATTTATCGTGCACGAGGAGAAATTAAATGATAAAAACATGGAAAAAATAATATTCAATTGTTTCCTACATATATTCATTTCAAAAAGTTTTTTTTCAGTCTGTTTTTATAATAATGATCCGACGGATTTGAAAATGTTTTAATAAAATATCCGTCAAATTCCATATTTGAATTTATTTTAAATACCTTTTATTTTGGCCTGTCTATGTTATTTGAGTTTTTTTGTATTCAATACTTGATATTTGTTTTATTTTTAATATTTCAGTGCGAATAAATATCTTTTTATTGGATCACTATGTATTATTATACCCATATTAAAATTCGTAGAAGTCATTGAATAAATGTTTACTTTTTGAAATACCCGAATCTAGATTTACATATCGGGTTAGAAAAGCTTTTAGCCTCGGGTATTTAAACAAAATATCAAATTACATCAATAACGTATCGAATCCCTAAGTTTTTTTTGTAAATATTACTTTCTTTAACAGTTCTAATACATTTTTATTTTACTAGATACATATATTTTACATAAATGCCTTGGTAACGTTGTGAGCAAACTTTCATTTTTCTTCATATTAATGAATACGCATATAGGCATATAGGTCGAAAACTTGATTACTTTAATGACTTAGTTGATAAAAGATATAAAATTTTAAATAACTTTGATTAATCCACGTATTTTAATATGTATTATGAAAACTAAACTTCCAAAAAGCTACCGTCAAATCCATCGAAAGTACAAAATTGAAAGATATTCCGTTTATTTTAAATTGGTATTAAATTCAAACATTGGGTTTAACTTCTTTAAATCCTTTAATGCCCAAAATAATTAACCTAATCTTTAATAACACCAATACATCAATACGAGATATTATACTGCCATTTATGAACTAACGACCAAAAAATCAAAAGATATTCGTCAGCGGAAAATTTTTCACAAGTGTACAAATTTCCATCCGCGCTCATTTAATATCTGAAAGAATGGCGTCGGCAAGTGAATGAATTTCTTTAGAGCCTAACAATACAAGTAGAGCGAGTGGCGCGAATTGCCCTCGTAAATTTTTCTGCAATGAAACGCGTCGTACTTTCGCCATCCAGTGAGTTTTTTTCTCATTTTCTTCGTTTACCGCATTTGTTTTACTTACAGTTTGCATGGTTGAGACTTTGTCGACAGTACGGAAATATGAGCTTCTCGGATTAATTTTCGTCAATGCTTTACACAAAATTCTGTTTTTCTTTTGCTCAAATAAAAACCTCTACCCTCGAGTCGTGCCTCCCCAACACTTTTATTTTTACTTCATTCTATAATCATGATTCTTTCATTTTTTTAAATTAATCTGCTGTATTGGAAATCTCAATAACACAACGAAATTCTTGCAATAGATCAACAGATGAGTAAAGGCAAAAAGTAGAAAAAAAAAACATGGATGTGTCATTTTACTTATATATCTAGTTCCAACAATATTTAAGCATTCTTAAAACGTGACTGTTTTCATCCTAAAGCGTCGCTTTCTTTTTGCTTCATGAATTGAATAAGATAATGTCAGATTCTTGATTCCCATGTGGGTTTGATTCTCTACGGCCCATGATATGCTAATTTTTCTTAAACATTAAACTTGTATGAATATGTATCGTTTTTAACTCAGATTTGCGTTAATTAAATAAAACACAATGAAACTAATTGAAAAATAGTTGTCTTGGCAGTTTTCTTCTAAAATTATAACATAGAAATAGTCACATTTGAAATCGTTTCCATATTGTTTTGCATGCTCGAAAATAAGTGTATTTTTCTTATATAAAAATATTTCGTTCGATCTTTCCCCATTAACATAATATTTCTCTATCCAGTACATCACAAAGCATATTTTGGTGAGTCTTCCGAAAGTGAGTGAAACAATACAAATGTTCAGCGAAATATGCATTTATGAATAGGTAATTGTACGTAATACAATGCTATTTTTCAAACTGGTCGCGATTTTGAACGCGTCCGTTTTACATTATGTGTATTTGTTTTCAATTTATTTCCGCAAACAAACTTTCGTAAAACTTGATTCTGTGTTGATTTCATAGAAAAAAGTTTCTTCTCCTATATTTTTAGATTTAAAATTATTGCTTCAATAAAAGCTCGCTAAAGCTTTTTTTTATGCTTATACTTATCATTCAAACTAATACATCTTTTTAAAATTATCACACATTTTTAATAAATACACTCTTGTTTATCAATCATACACTTATAAATAGAATATAGTATTCCCTTGGAAACTTTGATTATGTTTTCATCTTCTTTGTCCAACTTGTATTTTGCTATTGCGTCATATATCTCATATCGTTTGATCAATTTCGATTTGGCCGATATCCGTCGCTATTCATTTAATAAAAGTAGATTGGCATCGTCGAAGGCGGCACTTGGAAGTGTATCGTCTCCTTGTATCAGACACCTTTAAAATGAATCAAGCCTGTGTTATAGGAATCGAGCGAGGCAACAGTCACTTAGGGCGGCGATAGAGCGATCGTAGCATAGACTACTCTGATTTGACTACAGACTCCACCCCCTTTTGGTCGCCTTCTTCTCAAGGATCATGTTAAAACAATCAACTACACTCATCTTATGCTGTGAACACTTCTATAGACAAATTACTCTTCGATTGCTGATTTCAAGCTCAATTTAAAAGAAACAATTTTATAAAATATACAAAATTGTGTTATGCTTCATTGAAAATCATCTTCAGTCTTGTCACTTATGTGGTGACATATGCGGAATAACACATTGAAATTGTTTCAACAATAAATTTCCACAAAGTTACCGCTGAATAAATGCAAAGATTAATTCATACATCCTGATTTAAAGAGTCTATTTCGTATATCTAGTCTAGACTAGCCAGTTTCGCTGATACTAGCTAGATAGAAAAGGTCATTTTAATTTCATTCACAGTTATTGGAATGACTCGTAAATAAAACATAACGTCTGAACCAAAAATACACCACTATTTACTACAGTAGGTATTTCTTTTGAATTCCCCACGTCTATCACTTTAAAAAAAAATACAATGTTTTATTTATTCATCAAACATTCTAAATTTTATTTGTTCTACTAATAGTTTGTTGCATTTTCGTTCTTGCAAACAATACGTTAATTCTCTACCCCCATTTCCGTGAGTACAGAAATTTATTCTAGCTGAACAGGTTGTTTCCTCGTCGAGCTTTAGTAATCCCAAAAAATAGCAAACAACCAGTGACCACATTAAAGAGTGGCCAAGATAAGCTGCTTTTCAAGGCACAGCACTACCTGCACTGCAGTGCTTTAGAATCATGCACGTTACAAAGCTTTATGACTAAGAGGCTAAAAGAACATTCCTTCTACTTGTCTTATTTTATTTGAAATAATATTATTCACTTTCATTTTATTTACATTGCTTGTTTCTGTATAACTTTCTACTGAATTAAATTCATTTTTTTTTGACTAATCTCCTAAAACCACTTGATAAAACAATGTGGTCGTATGCTCATCAAAATAAGAAATCTCTCTTTAAAGCTATTTTCAATAAAGATAATGGCTACAATGATATACATAACTATTATTCAATGTTGAAAAATGCGTTAATCCATAATTTCGCATAAATAACAGCAAATACACCACTTTTCATTAATAATTTGAATTAAATCAAAGTTTGTAATACTAGTCATATTATAAACCACTTGGTAGTACCATCTGTCAACATTCGCCTAAAACGCAAGCACACAATTTAAGACTAAAGCATATTGCGCGAGCTTTAGTGCAATGCTGTGCATTACACACATAAATCAGCACAAATATAAATATTCTCACTAATAATAACTATTATTACCACCCCTAATCATATTTTTTTAATGAACGCCTATGGTAAAATGGCATATCTAATCCTCCCACAACTAAAAATTTTTGCATTAGCCTTACCTGGCTGGCCTACCATTACTGCAGAGGTGATCATTTATCTTACAGACCCTTGTCGCATTATGCAGGAAAATTCTGAAACTCATTGACCTCCTCTATGCAGGGAACCAACTTTGGTTGGATCATATTTTTTGCCTTAATTTATGTCCTCCTTTACAAAATGAAATGGCTCTTGTTGAAACGTTTTACAACACCCAAAGCAATGGAACTTAGATCTTCTATGAAAGTTTTATAGACAGCTTAGTCTCCTTTAGTGAAACATTTTTAAGCTTGTTCAACCAAGTTTTTTGATACTTTATCAAGGTTAAATTGTTTCTTGTGTTTTTTTTAATACAATACACATAGTTATAATACTTTACCGCTGTAAAATATATTTTTAAAACAAAAACAAATCATATACCTACTTACTACAGTACTACACTTTTAATTTGCTTATAGTTTTTTAATGGAAAGGCATTGTTTCTTAATAACTGAACACATACGTAGTGTTATTCTGGTAGTGATTAAAAAATGATTTTCATTTTTTTAATTATGTGACCAATTCAAAAAATAATTTCCAAAAATACTTTCAAAAAGATCTATTGATGCAATTATTCATTATGGTTTTGTAATATCGAGTGATTTATATTAATTTACCTATGCTTGTGGTGTATCATTTCAATGGAAATAAAATGTCAAATTGGAACTATTTCTTTCCTCGCTATTTTGTAATATTATGTTATAAAGCAATGTTTATAAGTTCGTCGTTTATCCGAGTTCGTTTAACGTATTAGTATTTCGTTAATTATCACTAACTATTATATACAAAATTTTTAGTAGTGCATTTAGGATTTAATTGTAGCAAAAAATATCGATTGTGTAAAGTGAAGATCGATTTCAATAGAGATGCAGCGAATCTTATAGCAAAATATTGTAATAAATAACGACTTTACCGACTGTTACGACTGCAAAATTTATAGGATCTATCAATTTGACAATTGGCTTGGTAATTTATATGAAAAACAAGTCATTTTTCATATACGCTTTAAAATAAATATATTTTTTTAAATAGTTTAACTTATTCATTAGTCATAAACATTTTCAGTCAAATTATAATATTTCAAAATATCTGGTAACGTTGTTGTAATATCATAAAATTAATAAAATCCTTGTTTAATTTGATACTTCCACCGAAAATATTTATTGCCTGAATCAGTCCGTCATTTTATTATGTCTGTATGATATAATAAAGAATTTTTAATAACACGATTTTTTAAATGCCTGACATTTGTCTCAATTTAAAAATGTAAAATTTTTACCTTTCTGTGTTTTTTGTGCGTGAAATTTGAAATTGTCTTTTGTAAAACGTGCGACTAATTTACGTTAAGTAAATTGTACGTTCCGCATTTTTGATGTCCAGGTGGCGTAGCTGACAGTCGTAGCTCTACGGCCGTAGCTCTCTCTCTACGCTCATATAAACAGCTGCGAGTTTTCGGTACGAAATAAATTTCTTTTGTTAATGCCCAATATACCCGTACGTGCTCTGCGCCACAACTCCGCCAACTTTTTTACGAAGTGCTACGAAGTTAGTGTAATGATAGGCCTAGCATTCTAAGAAAGCGATTTTTTGATTTATTAAGTCAATGCCTCTGAATAAAGCCGCTTTATTTGTGGAACTAGTATTCTTAAAGAAATATTGGTCATGTTGTTATAGATTCATGATATGTTGATTCACGTTAAGTAAATTTAAACCAAGCACTGCATATAATCTATTATTTTTGACGAAATATATAATTTTAAGAATAAACTAGTATGAAAATTTTCGAAATTTTATCTTCATATTATGGAATGGTTTATCACTTTTAAGGTGTTCACCGTCACTTTTTCACAGAAAGAAATTATTTAAAATAAATAAAGCACACTTTGGCGTACTACTTTCATATTTTTTGCGACCCAGACCCGGTCTGTGGCGCAGTGTCAACGGCGTTGGTTTGCGTGCCGGATCGCCCGGGTTCGATTCCCGGTACAATCGGATTTTTTTTCAGTCGAAAAATCTGTTACAAATCATTTCCCACCTTTCCGATCCCAAAGAGCGACGCATAGCGACAGCGATTAACTAATCACTAGTCCTATCCTAGTCCTCGTATCCTTTCCATCCCTACTCTCTTTGAAAAAAAAAGGTTGAGTAACTGAGTAACGAACAGTTCTCGTAGAAAAAAAAAATGCTGATATAAACTCCGTGAGGAGTCCATATGCTCCAAGTTGGGAGCGGACATGGTTAAAAAAAAAGACTAACATCAATTGATAATGCACGCGATGAGTGAAACTGGCCCTGATCTTCATAAACTCGTGTGTGTGTGTGTGTGTATGCATTTAAAAAAAATGTGTGTTACTTATTTAAAAAAATAGATTTATCTTTATTATACATAATACTTAGAACTGGTGCGTTACACGTCCAATAAATAAAGTTTAGCATTTAAAAAAAGTTTACTTTTATTGCGTACCAATGGCTTTATAATTCGTTCGATGAAAAGTTGTACATTACATATTTACACAATCTTCATATATCCGGCAGCTTCTAAGCCCACGCTAAAATTATTGGAAAACAAAATATTTTGTTGTCAAAGGTAATTTTTCATGACTTCAGACCAGTGCATCAAATCGTGCTGTACGCCCAACATAATTCATGTGTCATGAATATTACTAATTATTTGTAGCTATGTTTTTTTGTCTTACGCCTTGAGACTTCTTAACATTCATTTGGTTTAAATATAAAACAATTCGATGCGTTCAGATTTAAATATATAAATAATTTTAAAGATGCATGATGTGAAGAATCATTTCATCTTGCAATCAAGTACATAGTTAAGTAAACAATATTGTTTTCCCCAATTTTTTTAAAACTACCAATCAAATAATAATTATTTTTTTGAAAGAGTTTATTTTAAAAAATTTCATTCATTTAATGTCTCAAATAATACTTTATTCCAATGTGTTCGCATGCGTTGTGAAATGAAACATCGAAACTCGTTTTCCGCAGAATTTTATAAGTAATCTATGTATTATATGAATGTGGTCCATGCGGGGCCGTTACTTTGTGAATTGGCCACCTGTTAACTCCGCAATCTTATTTTTATACTTCGTTTCATAAAACTGTGTGTCGGAAATCTTCGGTTTTTACAACGTCATATGGTTTATATGGTCTTTGCACATTTCTATCAACAATACTACGCATGCATACGAAGAATGGTCAGACCGTTGGCTGTGGATTTCCGGTCGCCGACAGAGCAATTAAAAGCCGAACCTTGATTAAAAATTCATTTTTTTTTAACTACAATACAACACATCATTTTTTAGACTTTCAAGTAAAAAAAACCGGTCAGTAAATATATAAATACTAATGTCCGTAGTTAAACAATGTGAAAGAAAAAATAAGTCATGTCAATTCTACCGAGAATTCGGTCGATAGGCTGTCGTTTTCACTGCAACAAGGGTGGTATATCAAATCATATACTTTGGGATTCGGAGGGCGAATATATTTGAGCTTATTAAAACTTTCGTCTTACTGCAGTGTACGTTCTTTGCAATCATTGTTCGCTCATTGCAACGCTCAGCGCTGCTGTTCTACGCTATACGCACCGTAAGGGCTGTACATCCGTAGCGGGTGGTGTTAGGTACAACTCGAGTTATCTGGAAAGATGGAGACTAGGTTAAATGGATCTGTATTGTATCTCTATAAATAGAGAAATCGAGTAGGCTGAGAATCAAATAACCATTCATTCAAATACTTTTACTAATTTTATTTTAAAAAAATGGCTTAAACAGTGGTGAACAACCATTTTTCATTTTAATGACTTGGTTTGAAATCCATCGCTAACGAATTAATACGCTGATGAATTACATTACGATTTTATTTTTCAGTAATAGCAATGATTTTTTGTCTAACGAAGCTGCATTGTATTGTGCTGCCAATTGTGTAACCGAGCGTTCGATGTTGCTAGTACACGCTTGAGAATCCTAGAAGAACAGTTAAATAAATTGATTGTTAAATCGATTTTCTCGAAACCATGAATGTCTAAATAAAAAAACTGTAACAGTTGGTAGCTTGAACCACAAGCTAACTTATAATTTTGTCTTTCTAGTCATTCTCTTTCATAAAATAAAGCTTTAGCTAGTATCGAGCATTGATGTAAAAATCTTCTGTCCCTCCATTTAGAGTTCATATGTATGTTCCTCGTTAGGTTCGTAAAAATATTTGATTCAACTTAAATGTGACTCACGAAAATTGCTTCATACTTTACAATCATGAAACGACTGACAATTGTTTGAAGTATTTGTCTAAACTTTACAAATATATCCATCGTCATAAGCTTCAAATTGTCTGTCCTTTTGCAGTGCGCATTGATAAATTGATTTCCCGTCTTTTACAGGCGAAGCTCGAAACAAAAGCCCTGAAGGCGAAAAGGCCGGGCTTCACTGACGACCGTTACAACGAAACCTCCTACTACATCGAGAATGGTAAGCAAAATCTTTACTTCTACTTTTCTTATTAAAAACATTTTTTTATCTGTCTGTGAAACTTTACACTCTTACAGTCACAGAATATCGACAGAGAATCGAATCTCTAGTTGAAAAGCTTATAAAAAATGAATTACTGCGAAAGTTTTTCAGCTATACAATGGTTTTGTACAATAGCTTTATGTTATATAGTATTCGCATCTAATCAAATACATTCATTAATAAACTTTAGTATGAGATTTCAATTATACACAAATAAAAAATTTACATCATTTTTTACGAATTAAAGTTTAATCACAGCGTCTTTTCATATAATTTTATTGAATATATCATGCTAATTAAATACATTGAAAGAGAATATTTCAGTATCAATCGATTAACTTATCGTTTTCAATTAGAGTTTAAGACCAATGGCAATTTATGCAGCTTTCTCGTGAACGACTAACTTTGCTTTAAAGTTTTTGCCTTCGATAATATTCAACGGCATCTTGTTTGACTTCAAAATCGACTTACGATATTGCTCTGAATTTGTCTACTTAAGTGGTAACGATGATTAATTAAAAATATATTCTAAGCGCGTGTCAAATTTTATGAAGTTTATATAAAGTTAAAATACGTATGTAACTTTTTTATTGTCAATTTGTCACATCGGTTTTTGTTTCTTTATCATTTAACCAATAAATTGTACATGATAATTTTAAACTCCGTTAGAATATCCCTAAAAATTCACACCTTTTTTTTCAGTGCCGATTAACAAACGGACAATTTATGTATTTTTTCTAAAAAAATCGCGTTAATTTGAAAATAAAATATTATATGCAATTTTAGCATAATATCAACTACACAATCGATCGAAGACTCGCTGTTATCGCAGTAGTCAGAAAAATGTGGTTTTGTCTATTCACCTCTTGTTTGTAATCTCAATTATATATTTATTTGGTCTCGAGAAAAATGATACCTAAATTATACTCAATTAATAATCAATGAACATAATTGTAAACATTACATTACCAAATCCGTTCTCGACACGTGGCGTATATCATACAAATATTATATTGTTATCGAATTGATTGATAATTACTTATTGACTAGTTTTAGTCATTGCTAATATGATTATGTTCTTCTCACATAAATCGTATTATTTAGAGTTAATAAAGTACCTCTAAGTAAGTCTAATCCAAACAGTATTCTCCGAAAGCGATTCATCAAGCACTAATACCATAATCCCTTTCTATATAGAACTAATGGGAATGATTTCGCATTGTTGAATATGATTGTTAGCTCAAGCAATTATGCATACATTTATGTAAATTTGTATCATCACTGGTTGAACTCTCGCGAGATTTCCTTGAATTAACTTACATACAAGTTACACGTTAATATAGTTATTGTTATAATCAGCAACACGCTTTAATTTAGAGTCTACGGCGTGATATTTATTCCTTGTAATATACGTTTATTTAGTGATTAAACACACTCACTTTTTTATTACTGTGGTATTTTCTTTTATTTATCAGTATGAAAAATTGATTTATTTTTACTGCAAATCTCACCGTATCATATTATTATTTTTTGTTCAATGCTACAACTATTTTACTCATTTATCACATTAATCGATTACCTATATCATATTTGTCCTTTATTATTTCATTGGATGTTGTTGATCGTCCATCGTTCTTGACACGACATTATTAAATATAATAAATCTAATTAGTACAACATTAATTTTAACAGGTTTTTTTAACCACGTGCGTTCCCAATATGAAGCATATTTGTGTAGTTTATCTCAACATAAGTTTTCTACGATAACTGCTCGTTAGTCAATCTTTGTCGAAGAGAGTAGGGAGAGGGGAAAAATAAGACTAGTTCTCTCGCTACGTCCCAGTTTTAGGATCGGATAGGTTTGTGAGTGAATTTGAGAAAACACAGACAAACATTATTTTTAAAACAAGAGTTTCGTTTAATTTTGCTAAGACTGTTCCCTGGCCGATCCATATTTATATTTTTTTAATGTCAGTTTCAGAATGTGTATGGTTATTACATATTTCATTATTAGTCCACGCGATAACATTAAGCTAATTTAAATATATGTTTTTTTTT
The DNA here is from genome assembly GCA_028554975.1 of Himalopsyche kuldschensis. NCBI lineage: Eukaryota > Metazoa > Arthropoda > Insecta > Trichoptera > Rhyacophilidae > Himalopsyche > Himalopsyche kuldschensis. The sequence goes on along the minus strand of JAHFWI010000001.1, from coordinate 4,724,720 downwards.
TAAATTTAACTGCTCCATTAAAAGTTCTTAAACTGCTTTAATAATATTAATTCTATGAATGAAAAAACAAACACACTACAATTAATTGACGTCAAAATTGAAATCGTTTCACTCACGAAAAGAGCACGGATGTTTTGGATGTTAAATGTCGCAAACGATGCTTCGCCTGACGGTAAAGTTTTCTCGTCAGGTCGATATGGTGCTCGAGGACAGAAGGGTGTTAGCAATAAGTCTTCGTCTCTGACGATCAACTTTTAGTCCTACAGCGTAAACGGATTAAATTTCACTGTTTAGCACTCTTGTTTTATTCGGTTATGGTTTGTTTTAATAAGTTTTCCATATGAATTATTTGCATACGTTTGCTATGTTCATATTTATATTTCCATAAATATACTATTCAATTGTGACTATGTAACCCAAATACGACCCTTTGTCTACAAGTCTAGTTGAAGATATTATATGATATTCCTTGTTTCAATGAAGGTTCAGCATTTGCTTGATTTATTGCTAATTTATTTCTTTGTAAGATTACCTCATTCACAATTTAATTTATTATAAAAATAATAATACATTCTTCGTACTTTTTCCACATAAAATTTATTAGATCTGGACCGGTTTTGTCATGGCGAGCTTTGTCAACTGATTATTGTCATGGCGAGCATTCTCAGTTGACAATGCTCGCCATGAGCGAAACTGGTCCTGATATAATAAATTTTATGTGGAAAAAGTACTAAAATTTTTTTATTTTTTTTATTATTATAATGCCTTTCCACCAATTATTGACAATGAACACCTTAAAAGTGATTTAATTTATTGATTACCCGACAAATTAACCATTATATCAACAGCTTTTTCCCACCAAACCTTTAATGTTGACGTTGGATTTGTCATCCTACCGGAACGGGACTAATTCTAAGAATTATATATGATTCACATTTTAAGATTCGCATTCTGTCGTACAAAAATTTACCACTTTTTTTGCAGTCTAGGTCCTCGATATTACTCACGTTAAAAATCCATTCTTATTTACAATAAGTTATGTTTTATATTCAAAACATTTTTATTGTTTTTCTTATTTTACGCAAATCCTTGCTTGGCCAATACGAAAAACTCCAGAAAAATATCGACCGTTTCCCTTATTAAAAAAACTTCACTGTATTACTAAATACAAGTAAGCTTGTTTTTTTCTTTACTAAATCTTGGTATTACCAATATCATTCTCCTTTGGCGAATCACCTTCACGTACATTGCACCTTTGTATTTCTGTTGACTTTCATTTCACCTTTATCGTGCTGGATATCATAAAAACGGTTTCGTAAATTGACAAATGTATCGCGCAACGTTTTACGCTTTTCGTTCTCTTTTAAACTAAGTGGTATTATACTCGAAATAGAATACTTTAAACGTACATTTTATCAAGATTATTTATTGAAGCTCTATTGAAAAGTCTTTTATTTTCTTCATACTTTCGTTTTTAACATATTTCATACCGAAAACACATTATATCACCCACGGATTTCTTGACATGATATATTATCAATAAACTCATTCGCACGTTAAGATAAACTTATAATGAGCTTAAATTTTATACCAGGGCTGTCGACAGTTTCGAGTTATTCCGAATAAAAATAATAGCACATATTTAGTACTGATTCCACATTGGATTTATTGAGATCAGGGCCGGCTTCGCGGACGTTGTATTTTTTATTTCTTATCAGTTGATAGTACTCGCGATGAGCGAAACCGGTCCTGATCTCAATAAACCCAAGGTGTATTACGTATGAGTAATTATTTTTACCATAATACCATTCCACAAAGAATTGGTAGTGAACTCCTCAGTGAGAGTTATCTTGCGTCAAAGATTATACCTAAAGAATAAAATGGGTTCATTACAGAATATTTTTTCACTGTGAAATTTCCATATTAAACATTGTTTACTGTATTTTTTTTTCTGGAAAAATAGTGTATTAGATATAAACATATGAATGTGTTTCGTTAAATTTTCATAAATACAATTACTAGAATTAAACATGTTTTTATATAAGTCTCATTAGCAAACTTGACGCTGTGAAAAGTATTCACAGAGTTATTTTTAAAACATAGGTCGTCATGCAAAGACTTTTAAGGTAAAACTAATTACAAATTAAATTTAAAGCTCGAAACCACTCGGGAAATATGCTCTCGGTAAGATATTTTAAACAATAGAATGAACAAGTTAAAGTTAGGTCGGTCTCATGGATTATCCTCACTTCATATAAGTAGAGAAAGAGAAAATAATTTTTAAAATCATATTTGTTTTGTTCTGTAACAAAATATAAATCTACAATGTGAACACTGTGCTTTCCTTAAATGTATCATAAAAAGTTTTTATCGACGTGGAATTCTACCTAGTAAACACCAACACATATTATTGATGGCGTCGTTTGTCACTTTAAGAAACTGATAGCGTAATAGATCAGAACACTGTCATCTCTTTTTTTTCAATTCAGTTTTGTCCTTTGTCTGAACTCGTTTCGCGTACGTCCCCAGCCTTCTTCAGTCCCAGTCTTTTCTCATACTGTCCCTTAAAAGGAAGAATTGATGGGAACACTTTTACTTAATCTTCTTTATATCAATCATAGCTTAAGATGTATATTCTCTTGACAGATCATATTTATTGGCTTCTATTAGAGCTCTTAGGTATCAGTTTTGTTAGTTTTCTTTGTATTTTATTACTTTTTCTTTATGATATTGAACATTTTTTCTTAATACATGAACTCATTATACTTGTGTTTCAAACTATGTTCTTTAGAATATTACTTTATGATTTACATGGACATTGATTATATCGTAAAATTTATCTTATTTACATATCTTTGATGAAATAGTTAAGTTAAATAAATAATGCTAAATGATTAAACTTAATACATATTTCACACTTTTTTTTCGGTGAATTTCTATAATCCTAGCTCTTAGTTTCTACAATAACGAGATCCTTATTGTGATTTTCAACCTTATTAGCTTAGACTGGTCCTTTAAACGGCTTGCTGACGTCAAGGGCACTTGACGTTAATTTTGCTGAATGAATCTTCACACATAAATTAGAACCAAACTGTTGGTCACTTAACTACTTTGTATTACAGTATTCTAAAATACGAAAGTGTTATTAAGTTTAAACAAAAAATATTTTTTAACAGACCCCAAATCCAATGAAATAAATCACTTAAATACGTTTGCACACTTTAATAAAATGTCATGTGTCGGATTTCATAAAAAAATATTTTGTGTTATCAGTAAATAAATATGGATTGAAATTATGATATACTGTAACTTAAGTTTATATTTTCAAGTGATTTTTTCTGTTTGAAATATTGTATACGGTGACGATTTTTCGACAAATACAGTGTGAATCGTGAAAAATAATTTCCGGCATGGTGTGTTTTTGTCATAAATTTTAGGATGATTTTCACTCACTTGCACCGCGTCGTAAAAAATGCTTTGACGAGTAAAAGCGAAACAAAATTTCAGTTGATAACCCAATATGTAATAAATTTGTTTTATAGCCTGTTAACTTATCACAAAAACAGTAACTACCGTTTTTAGTGGAAAATTGACGGGCCGCGTAAAAAAAAATCCATCGCGGTTAGAACTTTAAGCCACCTTCCCTATGCTAAATTTACCGATCTGACATTCTGATAACGTAATATTACGCTCAATAAAAACTTTTTAATGGTGTTTTCTTTAATACGAAAAATTTACATTGCTTCTAAGAAAAATGGGAGCTGTTCTTTGACGACCGGAATTGTCCCAGACTTTTATTATAATTCTTAAAATAAGCATTAATTTTTACAACGCTTATAATATAAAGATATTGTAGTACGATTGTGTCCCTTCTGTTTATCATAATCGCACCGCACCTTCCATCACTCATGATTCGCCTCATTTCTTCCTCGGCCGAAGGAGTCGTCCTTCCATAAATGCAAGCTGTACAGTTTACGTATTTCATCTTCTCAGACATTCTTCACACGTTTTTCCCTACAAGTGTACGACACTTGATTTGGGTATTTTAAAATACTTGTATCATTGTAGTCTTTTTTTATTTTTATGAGTTCATTTCAAAAGTGACCCATTTATGAACTATAAACATGCACAAAATAAGATTTCTTTGTTCTGTTGCCGAATGGCTCCCGAGGCGTTCTTTTTAGGTTTTTGATGATGCTCGGGCTTGAATTTCAGTACAGACAATTTCAACACTTTTGAAAGCGTTAATTCATACTATATATCCCTCTCTCTAGTCTGATTCTTATAAGGTGATTAGCGCGAGTGATCGGTTACTAAATAGTGATTTTCAAGACTACACTCGACATTAAGAGTACTAAGAGTTAATGATCCAATTGATTCATCTTTGGAGAGGATATGTTAAAAAATCAATAATTTTTACACAATCAGTATCAATAATTGTTTACTTTGTTATTTTCAAAATTTATGATGTAAATATTATTAATACAAATATGCTAACTATTCTTTAGTCTCATTGTTGAACTGAACTTCACATAAAATATATTTACTTTACATTCAGGCTTTTTTGTATTTATTCGTATTGCGTGCTTTAGAAGTACATGAAAATGCATATTTACTGCAACGTAACTTTTAAATTTCTTTTTGTACGATTTATATCATTATTTTTTTTATATTTCAAGTATAACATAATTATATATGTGTACGTTATTTTGTACTGGATTTTACGTTTTCATCGCATTTTAAGATATTTTTAAAACCATAAATTCAGTGACGGCTGGCGACGGGGTGATGGGGGTGCAAAGGAAGATTCAACCGTTTTTGCAAGAGTTCTTTCCTATTTATTGGATTTTAAAACACTTCTATAGCATGGACTTTCAATTCTGATGTTCGCAATACCAACTGTTTCTCTTCCGTAGTACGGAAAAATAGTTGAATCTTCCTTTTGCAACCCCCAACACCCCGTCACCAGCCGTCACTGCATACATTACTAGTAACAGTTTCGATTGTAAGTAGTATTGATTAATTTTTTGATACCATATTTGACAAAAAAGACGCTTGTTTTTTTATTATTTTATTACAAATTGAATGATGATAAATTACTGACAATTAAATGCATTGCATCACATTTGGCGCAAAATTTAAGCTATTCGAAAATCAGTACATTTAAATCTAGTGATAATACTTATATCAAATATGTTTTTTACTCCATTGAAAATGTTTAGTTTTTAATTGTATTCACTCAACAATACTAGAAACAGTGAACGATATTTATGTATTTCATGCTTGATTATTTTCTAATACATAAAAGTCAATTTTTACAGTTTATATAAGCCAAATAAATTTGGACTTAACGTAATTGATTGTATCTCTATGTGCGTATATTTTCGTGGCATGTAGAAAGTTAACCATGTTTTTGTCGGCTTTTGTTACTGATATAAAATTACATATTATATTATGTGAACTTCGAATACTTCGTAATCGTTCGACAAAATTTTGATTTGGCTTTTGCTTTTACCCGCCCCATATTACATATTTTAATATCGTTTCTTATTTCTTTATAACGCTTTCAGCGTTATCTGTTGACTCGAATCGTTTTCAGATGTAATATATTCACGATATATTGCATACATTTTCGCCCTCGGCTGCCTTCGAAAAGGTTTCTTATGATTCCTTATAAATAGATGACCAACGGCATCCAAAATAGGTTTCCCGGCAAACAAACGCCTTTATCTTCCGATCTAGACGCTCCGCCCAAAGTATGGATATTTTCTTCCACTACGCATCATTCAAAACAGATACAGAATATTATAATATATTTCCATATGTTTGAAAAACATTTTAGGCAGTCAGAAATAGTACACAAAGCTTCTCCGTTATAAATAAGTTTATAGTGCGCTGTCGCTTAAAAAGTTTTTTGACAAAGCTTTATTTAACAAATAAAAAACTATCGATGTAAATTTTTAATACAATATAAGCGCTAGATATTTTTAAAAATCCGAAAAATTGTTGTTGAATATTCTATATATATTTGTCAACGATTTTTATCTCATATTTCTTTTCACTTCTTATTTTTACTTATATTCGATAGTATTGATGTTTCATACATTTCTTTCAAAAAATCCTTTATGTTGAATGTTGTGGCTTAACAAACATATTTTCAAACCTCCGCCATTTTGCGAAAAAATATTTTTTTGTCTTTGTTAGTACTTTCATGACTAAGAAAGTTGGGATCATGGCATCCAGGGAGTGTCATTTTTTTTAGACCCCCCATATTATCAGACTGTAACTTTTTAGGTTCTTAATTTTTCTGTTTGAATATGTTTTTGTATATTCTTAAAATAATAATAAATATCTGGTAAAAAAAATGGACAGTAAAATTGCTATTCTTTTTATATTGCACTTTCAAAAGCACCTAAAATTTGTGCCTTAGACCAGAATACCCCTTTAAGTAATTTATTTTATTTATTATTTTTGCAGAAAAAATTGTGTCTATATTCATACAATTTAAACGACGTTTTAAAATCCTCGCAAAATTTTTATTCTGATATTATAACATAGGTAATTTAACATAATTAGGCTACTTTTGTGCTATGTAATTTCTTACATCTACAATAGTACGTTTTTAATATTTTGCTCTTAATTAAAGTTTCCGCACGGGCCTAATAACATTTTCAGGATATTTGACATCGGCCTTGTCGACATTCCGTTGTAGTTTTTCTATTTTTTTAATGCTGAAAGCTTTCCTTGAAACGTGACTGCCATTTGTTGAAAGTGTCAGGAGATTTACGTTAGTGATAAAGAGTTTCACTAGCCTTTCTATGATGCTATCTTGTGCTTTTCCTTGGGCCGCCCCGTTATTCAGGCAAATGTTGCATAGATTTTAAGCGTATAACGAATGATACAACAAATTATCCATGTAGAAATAATTGCTGAAATACAATTCCAAAAGCAGAACACTACTCATTTACTTTTAACTATTGATAATTCAACGAAACTTTCTTAGACTTCTTCTGATCAAAATGCAACCTCAAACTTTTGCATGCGTGCATTTAGAGAATTTGTTTATTATCATGGTGTGACTGATTTTAATTTATTCCGCGTGTTTTTCTGAAATCTTTTAGTAAATTAAAGCAGGCATACTAATCTTGAAAATAAAAAATATCAATTAGTTAGTAACCTTATATACCTATTATTTATTAAATTCATGATTTGAACAATATATTAAAAACATTTTTCCATGATAAATTTATCTTGAATATATGATTTTTTTTCTACGCAAATATTGATTGTGCTCAGCTTTAATTAATACAGACCTAAATACTTTATATTATATATTTTCAATTTTTTATAGTTACATAAAAATAGCATCTAAAATTTTTCATAAATTTCTTCCTTTGCGCGCTTATTTGCTTTCGATTTAAAGCCTTGCCATTTAATCTTTGAAAATCTTCGTTGTGTTATTTGTTTGAATATTTATGAAACTATTTATGAAGCTGTTAATCTTTTTCTTGAAACATGATAAGATTCGCACAAAAGTAAGCTCTTCCAAATAAATGAAAACGCTCCCAAAAGTTTTTTAATAGGACGATGGATATAATATGTTAGTAAAGCTCGCTAACATTTCACCGGCTTCAATGTATATATTAAAACATGTCTGTAGTTGTGGTCCTTTTGATGGGATGGTTCATAAACATTTGTTAATATGTATCTTAAAGTTTATACATTAAAGCCACTTTAAGCGTTACCAAATCCTTTGTTTGTTATAATAGCTTCGTTTTCTATCATACCTTTTATGGAATGTCAAAACTTTTCAAATTGTAATTTGCACGTGAACAATATCTAACTACTGGCCTTGCTCCGAATTCATGTGAAGTATAAAAACTTGTCACACGCTGGGTATACCTTGAATATTAATATGAAGATAACCAGTCTTATGTTACCATCAAAATCAATACATTAGGAGTTGCAAGAGCTCATTTCTTTTGCCGTGTTAACCTTTTCTTCTAATTCGACATAGTAATATAATTGCTATTCTTTGTAGTGTTACCATAGTTTCATTGAAGTTTATAAATCTATTATTATTAGTGAAATAATTCAGCGGACCAATCTAAACGCTAAGCAATCAATTTTCCACACCATTTGTATCGTCTTTAATATTCTTTGTTGAAAATTCAGAGTTTTTCAGGCTTTCAGTTTACCTGAATTTGTTAGGTTTTATAAACATATACTATTTTTTGTAATAGGCTTTAACGAATCTTGTATTTTCATTATTTAAATACGTTATTGGAAAAGCAGTTTAAAAAATCGTTTGCTATTTTATCTATAAATATATCATGGCTTTTAATAAAACGATATTTATGGTTTTTAATATTACTGAATTCTAAAACTAAATATATCATCTTCAATCATTATATTCATCAAAACAGTTTTTCCATTTGAAAAATTATCACAAGGCGTGTTGTATCATTCTATATTGGACGCTAAATATACGAATAATTCAATTTAAATTGAAAATCGATTTGATATATTTGATTTAGCTAAAATGTTTACGGAAAAAAATCTATAATTCACCTTACAAACGACACACAACTTATACTTAAATGGTTTATTTGCTATAAAAAGATTGTATCTATCGACCCTTCTTGGTCGAAATTTGCAATATGTAATCATCAAACCCTAAATCATTCGCTTTATCTTTGTAATCATAATATTCTCGGCTTGAAATAAAGGAAGGCGTTCCTCGGAATGGTCGCAGAGGCGTGGCACAGCCGCCATATGAAACCCTTTTTGTTTCAATATTTTTCACAATAGATTAATTCAAATTTGAAACACGAATTCAAGGAAGAAGTAAATGTCAGATTCTGAGAACAATGTGAATATGTTGATATTATAATTCTGTTATGAATAATCATAACAGAATTATAATATGAGAAAGTGATTCATATGATATACTTGCATTTGTAAATTGTGAAACAATATGACGTCACCAATATGTGAGAACCGAAAAACGAATTTTAGTTTTATTCTTTTGAAACATTACCTCAGAAGTGTGAAATAAGTCGCTAAGTAAAAAAGGAAATCATGAATTTAAGTGAACAGTTTAATGCGACATTATATGGCTGAATATTTCTATATCAGGGAGGGAGTTAGTCAAGCACAAGAACCGCACTAATCAAGATATTCTGTTGTATTATATAACAAATATAAGTAGTCACACATTTAAGTCATTTTTAAAAAAAAACCCGTAAAGAAAATACTTGCTTACCTTGCCGATATTTCAAACATTAATGTCGAAGCACTGTATGACTTACGCTGTTAGCATCCGTTTGAATTAAGCAAAGATTTCTTTAAAAAAAACCATAGACAAACTCTTGATTTTTAACCCACTCCTGCCACTAATTTTAACTTTGGCATTCTGGTGGTATTAATATAAATAATAACATTACAATAGCTTTTATCGTGATTGATTTATATTATACGTTATATGCATAGAGAATTGTCGTCTCTGTTGCCGCAATACACGTTCTATAGTATGTGGATTGGGGAATATTATTTTTCCACTTTAAATATACAATTAAATGTATTACTAGTTGACGGTTGTCATGAAAACTTTTAGGATTTAAAAAGGAATGTGAACGTTCTTTCTAATAAATATAACTTGATTCTATAAAATGATTCTGTGTGTTGTCAACAAGTATTGTTATCTTAAAATGTAGCTATATAATTATCAATACGATATAATCTATGCGTGTTTTGTTATGTCCAAACTCCGCCATTTTTCCATAACTCACCATACATTTATGACCAACTTAAATTAAAATAATATATTTTCTTTTATTTGTATTCCTTTCTATTCTAGCGGCTTATCAAGTTTATAATTGCGGTAGTTTATTTTTATTTCATAATGTTCATATCGTACTGGGATCTGACGTTTTCTTGCTTTTGAACTTTGATTTGTTTGCTCTTTTTTATCGTTATTTCAACCGTTAATTTTGTCATTTTAAATTATTTCAAAATTCTTTCTATGTTCGAACACAATGTTCTATTTTTAGCTGGCGATTAAAAATAGAACTGTTTCGGCCATAATTATGAGAATTTTTTTTTCGATCAGAATTCGAATACATTTTAAAACATGTACATTTGTATAATTAAGGGACTTTCAACTGAGGGTGCTTGATGGAATTTCAATAATAAATTTTAAATCATAAAAGCATTACAAACACTGCTTGCAATGTTTTTATCTATATAAACTCATTAACATTATTTAATAAAATAATTCTAAAAACCTTTTTATCGAGTGTCTTATTTCCGCCCAAGTCCATATCAATCTTCGTATAAGTATGTTCAGAAATAAATACTGCATTTATATGTTAATATGTGTTATCCGTTTAATGTATAGTCATGTGATTTCTATTTTATTACGTTAAATAACATGTTGAAGCGATTGACTCACCATAAGATCTTGTATTTAAGTGTCCTTCTATTTAGCCACTTAAGAATAAAGAAAGAACAACACTTAAGTGGAAAAATCCATTTAGCACACTCAACTGTAAGTTCTAAAAACACTTCATTTAGCCTCCCTAAACATCGATGTAAACTCTCAACCCCCATTCAAGTGTGTCTTAATGTATTCGAAAGGAAAATTTCTTTGTTTCGTTCCAATATAACTGGGTAATGTATCGCGTAAACCAGTTTACGACATTATGTAACGGATATTTTTTATCTTTTTGTATCGCCAGGCAATAATATCCTAACCACAATGGGCCAGAAAAGGTCAAGTGCAAACTTATAAGCTATTTTGGGAGCTTATCGAAGATAGAGATTACATTTTAAATGCGGCCTAAACTTTATAGCTGAGTTGAACTTTTATCTTTGCTTTTATTTCTGATCGTAAATTTACAAGCTAGTTTTAGACGTAAATACTTTTGCTATTGAAACAGTGAATATATACGTATTTTACCCACTTACACTCTCGAATGGAGCATGTTTCAATGTGGATGTGCATTATCCTACAGAAAGTCAAACGAAAAAGAACGATTTTTTGTACCCAGTGTAAGGCTTTAATTCAATTTTCATTGACTCTTGCACTTAATTTATTCGGGAAAGAGCTATATCGATCCAATGATGATGATATGTAGCTGTTAGAGTTAATATGTTATTTGGCTGAAATGAATTTTCTGTTAGGCAACACGATATAATTTTTATTTTTTTCAAAAACGTAGGTATCTATTGCATAACTAAATACATTCAATATTAAGATATACTGTGGTTACACACTTCGGAGGGTCGGGTCAACTCTGTCCATTAGTGGAATCTCAACCTGTCAAAGTGTTCTCATTTTCCCACCGTATAGTCGTAACTTTGAGCTAATTGGAACATTTCAATCGTGAAGCATTAAATTAAAATGCGCCGCTCAGTAATATTGTTTCAATTTGCATTTTCATGTGCTAGACGCACACGGAAGTGGAATTTTCATCGCATTTTACACTGGCGAGGATAATCCAAACACGCAAGACTGACTTCATCCAAAAATACTTCACCAATTAAACGTGATGAGCTTTCACATTAAAACCCTACATTTTTGGCTAGAATTGAAAAGTATCAAAATGAGACCGACACTTTATTATCGCCTTATGACGAAAATCATGCATGTGAACACTTATCCTTTTCAAAAGTTATCCACAGTTATATTAACATTAGAATAATTTATTTTCACATCTCTCTGGATTTACAAAATTACAGAAAATCTAATTTTAATCGTTTCATCAAACTTTCAGTCAAAATCCTTAATTATTACAGTAGATGTTTCGTTGTTTCCCGTGCCAAAGATATGGTCTGCCTTTATTGTTTGATTTACTTATATACAATTACGCAATTAAGTTTTTAAAGTATGCACAGTAATAATTTATTTTTTCAACCGATATTTTACTGTGTTACAGCTAAAAGTCTGAGCGTAAGGTTTTAAAGGAACCAATCAAGAGTGAAATCGTGAAATAGGTGGACTTATAGTTCAATCATTTTCGAATTTATTAAATTCATTGAGGTATTTCTAATTTAGTGAAATGGCGCTTTCATTGTTATTGAAAATCTGTCATTTACATATCGCTCGTCTTTCGTGGTAGATTTACTTTGTTCTACAAAAAATATTTCAAACTATCTACGCGGTTGTTTTATCAAACGTTCATTAAATCATCAATGGATTTATTTCGTCACATGTCATTGAAATTTAAATATATGAACTTTCAATCCAAAAATAATGAAAATACAGATATTTATATGATTGAAAAAGCATAACGAAGTCCACCTCACGGTCGGGTTATAATATATGTATATTAAAACACAAGTCCGCAATAACAATTACATCCCGTCATATCGGACCTCAAGTATGAGATAACAATAGTCAAAAACGAACCCTCATTTAATTCGATAAATGTGTAACTAAACAGAACATTTCGTATTTCCAACAAATGCTCTCAGCGAACCGTCCATTTATAGCCCCTATATATTTACACTATTGATTGTATTTTTGTGAAATTTTATCAACGGCTACATATTGCCAAATCTGGCAATCGGCTTATGCCACTCGATGGATTGAGTTTATGAATCAGCTGGCATTGTGCGAGGGGGTGGGGTGGTAAAATAAAGCTCATTTTGAACTTCCCGCAGAGCTTTCATACACGATTAATACTCGTTGATGTTTGCATGTTCGTTCAACCGTGCACCATCCACGCAATTGTAACGGAATGCGTTTATTTTATCTATGCGAATGTTCAATGATGCATTTTTTTAGCTTTATTTTCATATTCATTGAACACAAATAAAAATTGTGCTTGTGTGAGAAAAAAATTCAACATTCGTTTAACACCATTTATACATGTTTTGAACCTTGTTTACCGACCATGTTAATATACAAAACAATTTTAGTCCTAAAAACACATTTTATATCTATTCAATATTCAAACAGAAGTAGTTTTCAGATACATACATGCATTACTAAAAATCCAGCAATATAACATGTATATTTATCTTGGCTTTGTTTACGAAGTCAAGTCAAACAATATCTACAGTTAGTTTTTCGAATAATTTTTATTGAAGTAAATGAAACCAGTCCTTGTATTCAAAAAAAGGATTTTTTTATATGCACTCCACTTATTTTTTCCTTAAACATATATTACGGTAAGAAAAATAACAATGTATTTTAGTTCTACATAAATTATTTTATATATTTGTTGATAGCTATTTTGGCTTACGCCTTCGTCAGAACTAGTAGTTATGTATAGTTCTGTAGTTCTGTTCTGTATAGTATAGTTCTGACGAAGGCGTAAGCCGAAATATCTATCAACAAATATATAAAATAATTTGTGTAGAACTAAAATAAATTGTTATTTTTCTTACCGTATTATAATGGAGTTCTACCAAGTAAATGCCTACTCAATCAATAAACATATATATTAAAATCTTTGCATATTGAAATGAAATTTTTAAAACCGTAAACTTTTACGTTTAAATTTAAATATGTATATTATCTCAAACAGAAAAGTTATATAATATGAACTTTTTTTCATACCTTAATAAAAATGCTGGGAAAGAAGTGAATGTTTTAATGTTGCCTTTAATAAAAAAATATTAATTTCACGGAATACATACTGTTTATGCATTGCCATTGCCATTGCCATGTAAACGTGTTGATTGTTGTTGGACTAAACAAGATTTAAAATTCACTATCACAGTTTTGTTCATAAAGTTTATAAATTCACTATGTGCCTTTTAATTGTCGTACTCATGATAACTTCCTAAAATAGCATTCAAAAAATATTTTTAGTTAAAGCTATCAGTGTTAATTCCTGAATATTTGGCAGCTGAAAGCTTATGTTATAATTGCTTTTTGCGGTTTTCGGGGTGAAATACATTATGCAGAGAAGAAAAACAAACGTTAAAAAAATAGGGTGTAAACCGATACATTTTTCTAATTGCTATTATTTATTTTAAATTATTTTATCAATGAATGTCATAAATTTAAGGGTTATATTTTTAACTTGACGACAGCCAATGATATCTCTTTAAATAAGTCAGTAAATAGAAACGGTTTTTGATACATTTTAATATATCCTCAAATATGTATTATGTATATGTTTGTATTTAATAATAATTTTATGTAATTGAAACTACATCGGCTGAAATAATCCACAAGCAGTCCATATAATTAAAATGGGAGAAAAATAGTTACTTTTCGTGATAAAACTCTGTGTTATTTTAAAATCCGCTTTATAAATATAATATTTATTTAATTTTAAAATACTCACTAGTTAAATAAAAATAATTACGCTTTTTCTCGTCGTGGAATACATTTTTACAATTTATTATAATCTTGCAATTTTTTACACACCATAAGCTTGCGTGCTTCGTTCATCTAATCAACATTTAAAAAAAACTTTGTACAATTTTAGTGACATATTATTTTGAATTTTCCACTTATCTTCTTGCAATTTTTTTATGAAATTTCGCTGTTTTTGTGTTGAGCTTACAGCAAATGGGTGACCGCTTTGCAGAGTAAACATTTCAAAATGTTTGCTTTTTGTATATTATACCAGCGAGAAGGTGCCTTGGCATTTGTGGAGGCCATACCTGCGTTGTTTACATACGTGTCGTAGAGTTAGTAGGCTCTGGGTAGTTTACCCCTGTTTAGTCTGACATTTCTAACGCCCCCAGCGACATCCACCCACAACCTTCTAAAATGGAGGTGGCCGTTGTTATATTAGAATCCGTGGAATACATTAATTATTGTTATCGTTCTTTGGAAATTTGACGAAAATATTTATTTTCGGGATGAGGAAAATTCGCTTTCTGTTGTTCTTATACTGTAGTTATTTGCGATAAATATCAACTAAGCGTCCATTAAATTCCTTTAAAAATTTCATTGACTAAACCATGTACACATTTTTGACCACGTTAACATTGTTTACCACGTAATAATATTTATGTAATTTAAAAGGGTTAATTTATTAATCTAAAATCCACATATTATTACAATTTCTACGTTTCATATTTGATATTAAAAAAAAAAAACAGGTGGGTGGCGTTGACGCAAATAAGGTTAAAAGAACAATAATCAATTGTGACATTTCTTAAATATTGGAAAAAACATGAATATATATTAGATTCGTCGAATATTTTTAATACATATTTTCTTCATTATTTTCCGAAACTTTTGAATTGATTTCTAGAGATTGTCAAATATTCTTGTGATTTGTTTCTGACGATAGATTTGATATCGAAATAGCTTTAAACATTACAATATTGCAGAGTATGATACATATTATAATTTGCAACAATTTCCATCAATTATATTTGCGTCAAAGAAACTTGCAAACACCCTTCCTGTTCGTTTCCACTGAGGGTTGAACAATAACTTATATTTCTACTGATATCATATTTCAATACATATAATTCAAAAGCGTTTGAAGGTTACATTAATTAAATGTTTGCTTCAAAGTTTACCGACCACTCGATAGCCGCAATTCTAGAAATCAATTAAATCTACTCTATAACAAGTGGATAGGTTAAGTTTGATTTATTTAACTGTGATTTTATGGTTATTCAATTGAAAAGATAACATAACGGTGGATGTTAAAAAATCACCTATTTTCCAAAATTTTGAGATATTTTTTCAGTGTTACATCTTTATATATATTGGACTCAATGCTTTTCCACCTCTGCAATAAATGATAGCCAGACAAATTGGCGTTATACACGATTCCTATCTTTTCTACTTCGTGCTTCAGACGGTAGTTTTTAATGCTCTTTTGCTTGTAAAATATTATCATGACATCATTTTAACATTTTTACTCGAATTCGACAACTCCTGCAAAATTAATCATCTCCCCACTGCTTGGATATTTTAAATATCAAAAATGAAAGTGATTTACAACTTTTTGCCTTGGATAGCAAAAACTTCAAATCTTAATTGCTATTTAATGTAGCCTTTTTTTACTATAATTTAGTAAATATTTATTTCAATGCGAAAAATATTTCACCTGATTTTATGTCGGTTCCGTGATCGAGTGTCAACACCGTTGCCTTTAATTGTGGATGGCAAGAGCTCGAATCCCAATCCGAAAAGTTTCATTTTGCAATCGAATGTTGGATTTCTGTTCGGATACATGAATGTTTGTGTCATATTTAATATCCTACGTCACCCATTATATCCAAAATACGATTATCGAAATAAATAATTGTTTAAATATATGATTATATTTTTCTCTTTAGTCTGTAAAAGTAAATATAAGTCATAAATCATTCATTGACTTGCTCGTGTCTTTTGTTGATGGAAGAATTAACATTATTCAAATTCTATTTACACATGTTCCTCGATTTACAGGGTTGACTGGTTCGACAAATCACCGTGTTATTCGAAACCGATAATATTGAAATTATCATTTGTGTAAATATACAGTTCATTTAATGACGTTTGATATTTCGTTTACAATCCTAATATACAAATATCTTTACTTCTTGTGTATACAACCTTACGTGTTCACCGTCACATCTTAGTGGAAAGGCATTATTTTTAAGTATTTAACGTTTGAATAAAAGAAAATTAGCTTGTGCCAAAAAAGAAGGTAAATTATCTTCTTGAGGAAATAATTTATCTGGCAATAAAATAATTTTGATAAATCCAAAAATTTCAAAATCCTGCACTTAAAAGCGAATCTCAAAAACTATCCGTCAGCGGCTCTTCTACAATCTTTCAAAGTTCTACAAGTCCACTCATTGCAGCGCCCCGTAGAGTCATCGTATTCGCTCCAATTATTTAGTAATTAGTCCTCCCGGCTTATAAAAACAAATATTTACTGATAAAAGTAATATTTTTAGAATTCATTTTAACTCACTTAATGTATTTTTGATGTCAGCTTACTTTATAATTTTAGATTCCTGGTGAGTTTCATTTCAATTGTAAAAAACAATTAATTTGGTAAATTTTTGTTACATTTCTTAAACCAATTGTTTAGTATACCTTATCTTTCGTTTCTCTTTTTAAGATAAATAACCTTGTTTCTTTGTATCTTTCATAAGATGATAATGCTCTCGGTGAGCTAAACCTACTAAAAAAAATCATCTTCAATCGTCCTAAAAAATGTTTTTTTTCACCGTGTTAAAATGGATTTCTACAAAGTTAATGTCAATTCATTTAATAGGTCACTAAAAATTTGTTTACAAAATTTTTTAAATGTGAAAAAATATTATAAATTTATATCCTCATGATGTTTCAAAATTTCAATTTTTCCTTTTCTTTTTCTGCAGGCCTTCGCAAAGTGTATCCTTATTACTTCACCTTCACGACGTTCACCAAAGGAAGATGGGTTGGTGAGCGCATCTTGGACGTGTTCGCGCGAGAGTTCAGGGCGCATCCCGCGGCCGAGTACGAGAGGTGCGTCCGAGCCGGCACCCTCACCGTCAACTACGACAGAGTGCCTCCAGATTACCGCCTCAGGCACAATGACCTCCTCGCCAATATCGTCCACAGGTAATACACCAAACAGTTACGAATCTCAATCAGCGTTATATACATACAAAATTGTTCTAACACTGTTATCAACGATCAGGAAATTTTCTTTGAAGAAAAATTATTTGAATATACAAAAATTCATTTTATTGACAATGTCAGTAAGTAGGAGTATAG
The DNA here is from genome assembly GCA_028554975.1 of Himalopsyche kuldschensis. Lineage (NCBI taxonomy): Eukaryota > Metazoa > Arthropoda > Insecta > Trichoptera > Rhyacophilidae > Himalopsyche > Himalopsyche kuldschensis. The sequence goes on along the minus strand of JAHFWI010000001.1, from coordinate 4,707,040 downwards.
ATTTAACGATAACACATTTATCAATTATTTTGCAAATTTTCACTTTATCTTATTAAATAGAGCAATATACTGTTTTTCATCCCACCACATAACATCTAGTTTTTATGAATATGTTAGGTATAAATATAATAACGGAGGATAAATAAATCAAATTAATCAATCTTAATACAAAATCTTGTGAGTTATTTAATTCGTCTTTTATAAAAAAACAATTATTTAAGATATGAAGATTGCCGAATAACTTCATATATTTATAGGTATATAATTTAAATTAGTCATTTATCAATCTTTTGCATGACTTCAAAGCGTGCTTTCCAATAGTTTAAAAAATAACTCAAAACTTTCATTCCTAAATACGATCATATAAAGTTTATCCGTAAGGTCATTTAAACTAGATGTGTATTTTTTCAAAATTAACGTACGCAAAACTTTCAATCTGATTAATTTCGTCCGTCTCTTTTGTTGTTTTGAAGATTTATGAAAGCATTGTTATATATCTTATATATAAAACCGAAACGGCGTATGTATGTCTGTGGGTCTGTAATTCCCTTTTGCATTGTTGGTTATTAAGTTGCCATAAAAACGAATATGAAAGAAAATATGTTTGAACTTTTATCGGCGAAGACATTTAGTCAAAATGTAATAAATTTGTCTTCTACTGAACTTTTCCCGGCTTTGTTATTAATTATAATGTTTATTATTTACGTGAAGGTATTATTTGACATTTATTTGACAGCAAATTAGATTTTTTCCTTGAATTTGAACATTTTAATGGGCGAGAATGGGGTTATCAATATATGAAAATGGCTGTGGAATGTCAATGCCAGTCTGAAATGTTCATTTTAATTCCATTTTAATTGACCTAGACTTTTGAATTTTGAAAAAAGTTGTTTCAACTTGGCCCTTCTGAATTTACGCGCCGAGGTGAACATAACCCCAAACTGGTCTGAGCCGGGTAGCAATACTAATATCTTATAAAACTGTTTAAACCATCTGTTTGTAGAATTTTTTACGTGACATATCCCAGACGTGTGTTTATATACCTAGTCAAAGTCTACCGCATTAAGCCACGTTGAGTTCAAAGAATCACCTGTCAAAGTTCTGTCGTGTTGACTCGACCCCTCTTCATGATTCGCTTTTTCTCCAGTCACCGTCTTTGCCAGTGGCAGTCTCAAAATAACACATTTCATCTTGTCAAACTGACGATTCGGGTCTGTGTTTCTTAGCGAGGGTGCAAACATTTGGAAGGCGATCATGACATACTAGCCAATATCTACTAGCTGTAACTTTAAGATGATCGCCTTCATTTGTTTGAGTCAGTCTATCTGAGACCATCAGCATTTCAAATGTGTGCAGCATAAACTGGACAACATTTAAAATTATTAAAAAACAGTGATGATTATTTTTCAATATTTTCTTTGTTTACGCCTCACCAACTCTTACTCAAAACTAATGCATTTCGTTACCAAGTATTGGTTAGATATTTATGAAGGTAAATAACACTTTTTAATGTAGTCCTTGTAAGGGTTCGTGGTCGACTGTCAACGTCGTAGGCTTCGGATCCAAAGCTCACGGGATCCCACTACGAACAGTTTCATTATTCAGTCGGTTTATTGTTTCGGTTCGAAGATATTGAATATCATTGGAGTGTAAAATTTGGAACAATTTATTTCCGTGGTATTTGTGTTTTGAAACTGATAATATGTGCTAGTTACCGAATCGCTATTTATAGATACAGCAAACCACGCTGGATTAAACTTAAATGTTATATCCAAAATGATTAAAATCTATTACCCACCAAAGCACGAGCTTTGCCCTCGGCATACTTCACCCGATTAGGCTTAAATTGTGTAAATATTTGCTTCACACTTAAACAACCATCAAAGAGAAATTGGTTGAATGACCTATTCTGTGGCGCGCTATAGAAATTCTTGTATTAATTTTTATACTTCGGTCATTGTCTTTTTATAAATTTTCCAAAAAAATCCATACGCCACTGATATTTTTCTTTTTAACTTTTTGCAGTTTCTATCTATCGAACCGGATCATCTTAAGACTTTTGGATAGCTTTCTTTTCAACTCATGATGTATTGTTTATATCTCAAGTCAATATTACTTTTATACTCACAAGAGGTGTTTATTAAAAAATATATCCATTCTAATACGACTGATAACTTTTCGCCAAGTTTTGCATCACAGCTTACAGCTTTTTAAAATTATTTTTACGCTTACTTTAAAAGCGTACTAACTAAACCGTTTGTTCGGATGAATTTAATATATATTAACGTTCCTTCCATGCCTTATTTTGCAAAGCAAATTGGTATTTATTGCTGATTGAAAATTGTAAAATTAATTTCTTCTTGCTATTTTTCTTTTGCGCTGTTTTTATTTTGTTTTTGAAAAAATAATTGCCTTTTTTAAAATTCATTTTTATCAAATAAATAAAGCCTGCTTAGATTTGATCAAATGTTTAATACACACCACCACTTCTTTCATTGCTGAATAATATAGACTTTTATTTCACATTTTTTTATATTTTCCAATTATAAGTTGCTTATTTTTTGGAAAATCATGTTTTCCCTTTTTTTTCATTCCTTATGTCGAAAAATTTAATTTCCTTACATCAAAGAAATTACTTTTCATTTTTTCCTTTTTATCAATTTTCCTTATTGAATAAGTGTTGCTCGTGCAGTTATGAAAAATCAATCGCTTTTATTTGCAGGTATTTACCACAAAATACTTTTCAATTCGCGTAATAAATAGTCTTAGCATTAAACAACAGCGACATAAATAACAGCATACTATTCATAGCACATGTTGTAACCATTGTAACTATTTAAGTACGGGATCGAATATTGACAGATCTATCCCATCAATTCTAACGGGACTAGGGATGATATTATCGGAATATTTGTATTTCATAATAAATACCGGTGTTATAAAGTTAAATTAAAATTACATTTAGTAGCAATTGTAATCTCAATATCAGACGAACATATAGAATTAAACTTTAAGAACAATTTGTGTTTATTTTTCTTGTAAAAAGTTGCTAAATACCTCCATTAAACTTTTATTATATTAAAAAGGATAACTCAAACTGGTGACTAACTCTGTTATTATATTGTAAGACTAGTAGTGACTTGTTTTTCGTCTCTTTCAGAAGCATTTTTAGAATTTCTATCGTAATGTTAGGTTACTACTGATTTTATTTTTCTATGTAATGTATTTTTATACATAAATATCTATAAAACGGTTGCCATGCTTTCAAACGCAATATATTTCAAATAGTTTTGTCATTTTTATGATTCGGAAATCGCAATTTCCGCCGTACACGCAAACAATACCACGAGTCGTCTATCGAGAATTCGTCAATGATAAAAGTCGAAAAAATATATTTTAATATCCGCTTTACTGCCACGCTACTATTTCTCTTGACGCGACGTATTTCGTTGAATCACACTTTCAACCCATGGTTGTTCAAATAGACTCAAAAGCAGTCATTTTTACGAAAATTGTTAGTATAGAAAGGATTGCTTGGAAAAATATGTGTAGTTTACTTATCGATCTCGCTTCCCCCGTTTGCTAGATTAAGAAATAGTGTGAACATCGCAGACGTCATGGCTTAAAACGCAAACTCATAAATCGGAAGAAATATTTTTATTTAATATAATTTTAAAAATATTATATTAAAGTGTTATGTCATACGAGATCAACTCGATGAGAAATTTCATCCATCAATTGAGAACAACTCATCGAAACATGACATAAACCCATATCCAAAATCTTCTTTTCAATTGAAAAAATCTATCCTTGCCCGGACTTGAACCGAAACCCACCTGATCGCTAGGGCAAAGCTCTTGCCACTAAGCAACAGAAACCGATCGTATTAAACAGTCCATACTGGGATTTAAGCTTGTGGACACTGCAACCGAATAAAATAACCAATAACAAAACATCATAGTAAAACATTTTTATTTCATTCAAAATCAATCACATTGTCACTCAACATTGTACCTCAAAATCAAAATCCTCTAACGGGGTATATTCTACTCAATCATTTTCTTGAAACCTGATAATGGGTAATTAGATACATGTACGACGTTGAAATAACGGTATATAATCCAATACACAATTGCTCATATTTTTTGTTCATTTATCTATGAACCCGGAACTTAAGGAGTTAATGGGGTCATCCGCGGCGAAGCTTCTGGTCGCTGATTGATCAGCCATTTCCTTTCCCCCCGTACTCTTCACCCTGACATCCGCCACCCACTGCCATGTCCGGAATGAGCCCCGGGTTAATTTGTGTATTAAACGCATCAATTCAGAGCCGCTTGGTCGTATAAACGCTGGAGCATCCTGTTTTCATATTTTCCGAACCTGTCCGCCAGCCCTCTTTTCACTCCAAAAAACAATATACCATTTTTTATTTATCGGCGGTGTTAAACGCAGATTTTCAACTGACCTAGTTTAATGTATCCCTTTTTCATTGTTCATAACTTGCAATGTAAAATATTGAGGCGACATTTAAATATTTATTTTAAGACTATTAGTATCATAATATTGCGTCACTTATTTATTAAAACTGTTCGTTTCTTTTATTTATATCCAAATTATAAAAATGCATCATTTGTGAAAAAAAATACAATAATTTTATAACTTAATACGATAATCGACGTCAGCCTGGCTTCGGTTGTCACTGGTTAAGAGTCCCAGTATGGACAGCTTCAAAAATTGATTTGTATTCGAAGTCATCCATATGATTGTTATGTCTAACATTCCGTCCCACCAATCGAATCTCAAAGCGAGTGGAAAGCTATATTCAACTGTCCTGTCTTCGAAAAAAGAGGCTTAGAAACTGAAAATTTTGTTTATTTTAAGTAAATAAATAAATTTTATATAAGCTACGTTAAGAGCCGCATACAATTTTCAATTGGGAGCGCGTATTGAACATGGCTGATCTAAGTCTTACCGTTATTTTTATGACAAATAAAACAGCGTGGCCGATGGCGAAATGTTATCCCATTTTTTTCCAAGGATAATTTATACTGAAATAAGACCAAATTATCATTTTTGTATATATTATCATATTAATGAAGCAAGCGAAACAGTATTATTGGTCGAAAATGCTTTATTTCCTGGAATATCATAAGGCCAACCCATGATGGCGTGAAGCTATGGAATCGATTCGTTACAGTAACTCACATTGTGTTTCCTGTATAATTGAGATTGAATCTATAAAAAAATATTCGCTTCTATGTTGAAAAGTATAAGATGATTATCACAGATCAACAGTATATGTGTGGCAAGGGCTTTCGTAATTCAGTCTCCCGATCTATCTTGCAAGATGGATGGATCATATTGTCAGAGTAGAAAAAGGATAGTTTTCACCTAAGCGCTCTTCTCCTAGCTCTTTTAGGGTCAGGCGTTGGGTTAAAATAGATTTGACTTGTGAATATGAAACATTTGAATTAAAATTCCATAAATCTGCTAAAAATTATTCTTTGAAAGGAGAATTCTAACATATTCATCCTAAAAATCTGCTATTTGTATTTTGTCTTAACTACATAGTCACCTTTTCGAGGAAAGTCAATATTTTAAATTAATATACTGCGTTGGTTGACATTGACAATTTAAAATTGTGTTTAAAGAGACGAGAAAATATTGTTGACTTACATTTATTAACAGTTTTCATACTCGATGAATTACATTTTATATTACTTCACAAATTATTATTATCGTGATAATGAAAGCATATTACGTTTTGTGTTGTTTTTCGTCATACTTTTAATCAAAACATAAACGTGTTCCATTGCTTTTAAATACACGACATTTAGTATTATCGTTGTCAGTGTTATCATGTTGATGGGGCTCTTTAGAACTTTTGAAAAGTGTATTTCTTCGCATCGAAAATTATGCTACGATTCATATAAAAGTGAATTTGACAGGCATTAACCGCCTACGCGTATCAGTCTCCTCAGCGACCCGCCGTTTTGATTGATTAGCTCCGGTTGGGTTCCGGTGTCGCCCTATCGCTATTATTTATGTTACGCTCTCGACTGAAATGGCCCGTTTTGGATTTTCATTTTTCAATGGAATAATCAAGATTTTGACACTTTTTTATGAATCAGATAAAGGTAAAGTTCTTTTTCAATAGGACGTAAACTAAAGTTTTGTGCGGCATATAGTTTTATTTTTAACCAGCTATTATACTGTCCAGTATTTTTTATTAATAATTAGTATTCATATAATGTGATATTCGAATGCTTACGTGGCAGTAAGTTTATATATATTTAATTTAAACATATTGTTTCTTTTTTGAATAAAAATCATTTGAAAAAGGCGCTACGTTTGATTTTTTTTTTGTTGAAGGCAGTAAAAACAAGTATCTTTTACGCAGTCGTTTTCTTCATCATCTCAATATCTAATTTTTCATTCTTCTCTATCGTGTATTAAACTCGTTAAACAGAATCCACAAGCGACTCCATCTGATGTCGTTTATCAAATCACGAACCACCCACACTTAAATGCCGAACGCCACATGATGTGATTTTAATATCATTTCTCCATTGTTGAAGATTTATTTTTAAAAATGTCTACATAATATCGCTCGATAGCAGTATCACTCACGCCTACGTATTTTTCTACTTTGATGATCTTGTATTGAAAACTGTCATTACGATGTCTCTGCCACGCCCCATCCAAATGGGTTTTATTTCGCATCTTTTCACAAAATTTACATATTATTCTGTTTTCAGCACCAATACATCCCGTATCAAAGATCACGTTTTTACGAATAGGACATAAATTTCAAACTTACAAAGCGCCCGATTTTAATGATATATATTTTAAAATGAACTCTCTTCATTACATATATGTATATACTCAATTCCATCTATTCGCCAATAAAATGTGGAATTTTCCCTTAATTTCGAATGTTATCGACTGCCGTTTTTTTGTTTAAATTAACGTTTATTATATGAAAAAATCAATTATGAATCAATTAACGAAATAATGAATTTCAAACCACATAGTTTTTTATGTTTGTTTTTTCCTATATATGAATGACTTAGTATTCTTAACTATGTGAAACTTGAGAAGTGGGCTTTAAGTTTTTTTTGTTAATTTGTTTCTGGGAAGTTAAAAATATTTTTTTCAACGCTCAACCACATTGAAACACTATGTAAGCTAGACTTAAGAAGTAGTTACTAGAATAAAGTTGATTTAAATAACCGAATATTTAAAGGTATCACAAGTTTGATTGTCAGTACTGAATCAATCTTCATCTTCTTTGAAACGAACTTAAGGAGGATTTTCATAAATTCTTTTAACCGTCGAAAATTTTCTTGCTTTTTTATGAAACGCTTTATTTTATCATAACTATAAAAGCTCTATTATCTTTTTATTAGTTTTAATAATATTTGATTCATATATTTAACTCCATGATTATAAGTTATGGGATTATTACTGATAATGGCGTAGTGCTGGAATAGCTTTCAACAATGTTTGATTTTTTATTGGTGGACACAGATACATCATTTATAATAGTTTCTCTCTCTATTTAAAGTGAAATCGTATTATTACTTTTTTTTCAAATTATCCAATGATAAGATTACCGATCTATTTAAAATGTGCGTAAATCCGTAAGCTCTCTTCACATAATTATGATGCGAAAATCTCGTTTCCCCAAACATCCATTTCCGTCCGATTTTATCAAATGGCAAAGAATTTAAATTAATGTTTATCAGATTTTTACGTCAGAACTTCGGGTAGTCATTTTAGTTTACCAATCTTCTGACTACCCTTCCATGTAAAAGTAATGTTCCACCAAGTAGCACTCTGATTCTAATGGCATTCGGATATCCGCTATCCACAGCACAATTGGCGATTTCGAAAAAGGGTAAATATCGTCCATTACTGTAGTGATTCGGAACATTAAAATGCTACTTGTCAATTGTCATTTCCGTACTGCATCACGGTCCTAATTTCCTACCTTATAGCTTTAGTGCTGCCATTCAATTCTTTAGATCTGGAGCTCTTTCATTAAATCGTTTAGGTAACCTTTATCACAGACAACTATTCAAGGATTTGGAATATAAGTAAAATTACCATTAAAAACAAAACATATTTAAAATTCGAAATTCAAATAAACTTGAATAGAAATAATCAATTCTTATTCAAATGTAGCAGTGAAATTACTTTATTTATTTTTAAAGAAATTATTTCATACTGAAAATATGTACTTTAAAACAACAGCGCATTAACGGTTCTCAATTTTTTTTCAGTAGGTACCTATATGCTTCGTCGTTTATAAGGAATAATAGTACAATACATCCAGTATCTTAATTCCAATTAAACAAGATCACAATATTTAAAAGCACTTTTTTATTATTTGTACAAATCGAGTGATTGCTTCCTACAATCGCCGAGATTACTTTTTTCAGCTCCCTTTGAAGTTTTTCTTATTCTGTTATACCATTAAATTCAAATTTCAATTCTTTGACTTCTATGACATCTTTCAGATTTCGGATTATTGGTAACATCGAGAGTGAGATTGTTTTATCTAGTTTTTTTCCAAATAGCTTGCTTTCAATAGAAATTACTTTCTTGTAACAGTTGTTACATTAATTTTCGCATTACACAAAGTTTTCATTTCACTTTCATTGGAAACATATTTTCTTATAATAAGACACGCTGAAGTCAACATTTTTTATGTTTCCGATGTTCGACTAGTGCATTGTTTGATTGCAAAGTACCTAATCATACAGAATTGGTTTAATTGAAATGAATTTTTCAGACATAAAATAATAACTTACGTATTTTTAAAGTAAAGGTGATTTTGTATTCAATTTTGTGTTCGATGAAAAATGCTATAATCAGTATTATCTTCAATTGAGCTTTTTTCATCATAAAACTTATTTAGTTTAGCTTTTTTACGACAATTTTAGCATATTCTAGGAAACAAGAGTAGTTGTCCAAACTGCTGTGTGATGTGATAACGGGTGTGCCGCTGTGTATTACTTAATTGCGGAAATATTAAGCATAACCTTATCTACTTTTACCCTTTTTATATCATTTTTACTTTTGGTTTTTCGCAAAGATCTGTAATTTTTTTATGTGTACCGTGTAGAAAAAAGGTTGCGGAGCACCGGCCTAGAGCCTAGAGGCCCTGGAGTATAGTAATTCTCAAATCAAAGACACCATAAAGATCATCAAAACAATTCCTTGTCATTAATAATGATTATATCGCTCTCTAGCTTGCTAGCGTAATGGGATAGCAATGATCATTAAGTTTTATACTACGATATTACGTACTTCTAATTTCTTCTTAAAAGCATACTGTGAGACAAGCAAATGCTTTCTTTGAGAGCCTCCATTAGAAATGATTCTGTGTTGAAAGTGCCAATCACATCCTCATTCAAACTATTTTCATTTTGTTCTGATCGTTTACGCCAGCTCTTGTCAATTCTTGCTCTACTTCGCAAATGTTTGAGGCTTTTTTAATTTTATTAATTAAAAATTTGCTCCTTCATAAGATTCACACTGTGCTTTTGAAAAGCATTGTTGACTTCATTTTTCTTTTCGATAGTTTGTAATGATTTCTTTAGTAAAAATAATAATACATTTTTAGTACTTTTCCCACATCAAATTTATTTGATCAGGACCGGTTTCGCTCATGGCGAGCATTGTCAACTGACAGTGAACACTTTAAAAGTGATTTCTTTAGTGTTACAAATTATGGTAACAGTTTTTTAGTTCGTGTACATTGTTTTAAGATAATAATTAAATAACAAAAGACGATAATGAAGGCTCTATTTAAACACAACTCTTGATGGCTTGGTTAAAACAAAAAATTAAGATGAAATCCATTTTCGACAGATCACACATATGATCCATCATATTTTTAGTTCATTTATTTTTCATTAATTCCAATTCAGTATACACAACCAATTTAAATAATTAATTTCTCTTTGTTTTCAAAAATTTCACAGTGCCAAAAGTAGATTCATCGTTGTTTTCTGTAGCTTTCCTAATGACACGGGTAAATATAATATTAAGAAAAAATCAGTTCTCTGAAATGCCATTGTTCGATAAATCAATTTTGAATTATATAAATAAAAAATTAGATTTACACGCAATACGCTTGTATTATTTTATGCTGAAAAGAAAAATTCTCATCCAAACTCATTACGTTCGCACTATTTCTTCGTTTTCTGCCGAATCGCTATCGGTACAAATTATCTCGATCTGTAATTTTTTCGTAATTCCGCTGATTCGAGCTTAAACAGCTCTGACTCGAGCCTTGCGAACGATCGCTCACAACTCTCCCCCCGGAATGCCGCGCTTTTGTCGCTAATTGTGAACTTGGCGTTCTTTGTCATTCACAATCAGCCACTGTTACACAGGATTTGACGTGAATGGAAAGTTCACATCCACCGATCGGTGCAGTCAGCTCGTTTGGATTTTCCGCCCGTCCTTAATTTGGTTTCTTCATTTTGATTTTGCAGCAATAATTACGAGCACTCATCTATTAACAATTATTACGTCATCCGTACAAACGGTTCGATATCTTTTGCTTATGAATACCGACACAAAATTTACTGCATTACGTATATAATTATTCATTTAGAATGAGAATAAGATGTATATACAATCTTCTTTGATTGGAGAGACAGGCTGGCAAAATTGAGTATTTTAATAGCCATAATTTGGAAGTGCTTTTGAAACTTCAACTAACATATGTAGGACCTTTTTGAAAATCACAGTCATTATTTATCGTTACAGAATTCAATGTACATATTTAGGTGTATAATTAATTACAAAGAATTTCAATAAGCTATTTACAAAATCATCTTATTCTTCTTTTGTTGGAGAAAAGACAGACTATCAATATTTCGTATTGTAATTATATTACAGCTTATTTGATAACAACGCTTTTGAAATTTTTAAATTGACCGAAAATACATCGAACAAAATAATGTAATGGAATGTTAATTTATATGATTTCGATTGAATACTCAAATATACATTGACGTTTCAGTGTAGCAGTAGCGTAAATAAAATATATTTTTTTTTTAATGACGGGTTCAAAAATCCTTTATAATTTTAATCTTTTTGATACAGTTAAAACCTTTACATTAATATCGTATATACGTAACAGTGAAACTGTATTCTCAGTGAAAATGTATTCTTCTCCAAGCTGTCATTGAAATTAAATTTGACCACCCTATCTACAGCCCTATGTTTGTCTGTGTTTTTCTTTGGTTCTCTTTTTATGAAAGGGAATACTTGCTGGTTTTGTTTCATTGAAGCAAAACAAAATTTTAGGCCGGCAAATCATCGACTTGGGGCCAATAATTTCAATGATCGTAACCAGTGAAATCATGTTGTCATACATATCTATTTATTGATACATTTTCACTGAGAATACAGTTTCACTGTAACATATACAAAACATTCTCCACTGGGTAATTATTTATATTATAAAAAGTTTTCAATGAAGCTATTTATTATTGTATAATCCATAAAGTATTGTTATAATTTGCTTGCTTTTCTCGACTTGGCACAATAAAGTCGTTCGTGAAAATATTAATCCAATATTTTTTTGTATTTTGGTATGAATGCATCGGGATCAAGTAATTAGCTTCCATCAGAGGTTTTCGTCCCCTGGCTGTAATAGTACAAAGTCGAATCTCCGCTGTATTTAATGAAAAGCCCCAGGGGATAGTCAGTATTTCAATGTTGTGCATTCGCGATAATTGATTGAATTTCAATGCAGCTATTTGCCGCGGTCACCAAACCGCAACATGTTTCCAATAATAGCGAGGGGCAACCTGCGATTAGTACGCGTCAGAAAACGGCCTGGAAACAAATCGCTCGCAGTGAGAGCGGCATGATTCCGGGTCTCCCTCGGCCGCAGCACTTGGCTTCGACAAACGCGGGGATTATCAATTCGCTATCTTCTCACACCGCTACGACACCCATTTGCGGTTGCTCATTGAGCACCTTTGAGCCTTTAAAAGACCAAAAACATCATTTACAAACAATAATTTAACATACCGTATTTAACAATGCTTTTCAAGCAATTGTTTAAGAAGACATATTATTTAGCACACATGAGCAAAACGTATAGAAATATATTTTTATTTTATTAACTGGTATAACTAAGCAGAAGTAAATGAAATTTCTAGTTCTTTTAAAAATTTTATCACTTTTTAGTGTGAATAGAAATTGTTAAAATATCGTATTTTTCAAAACAAATATTTTTACCCATCCTTGGCACAAAATTTTTATATATAAATACTGTTCCAATTTTAATTTGTGTCATTCTTTTTACTGTTCAAAGGCTTTTCATAGTTGTACATGCGCGTATAGCTATTCAACGTATTTTTTGACTCGTTTTTAATAGAAAACGTATAATTGAACGTCACTAAAAGTAAAATACGCCTAGCAAAGCAATCAAATTCTTAATTCATCCGATTAAATGATGAATCGTATCTCATAATGAATATCAGATCAAAAAATCGTGAAATTATTATCCGCTTTATACTAGTAAATATGTTATTTGTGTAAGGAATATTTCAGCTCCTTATTAAAAAAAAATTACAATATTTAAAGCGAATCTAGTTTGCTTTCGTTAGGTCCACTGTGCGTCGCGACGATGCACGGGAAATGTATTTCGGTCAATGTGACAATGGATCGAAATCGGTTTCCGTGTTGCTAGCCATCTACGATCCCTCTTCAAAAAAAAGCTCTACAATTTTTATTCATTGTCTTAAATTGTAAAAAATTCTTCCGCCTACTTGCCCAGTGAATTATCAGTACCTGTCGGCCTGTATGTTTTAACTAAGCATGCATTTTCTGCTGTTGATCGCTCGACGGAAACATAGTGTGAGTGTTGCCACTAAGTTGCTATGATCTGCAGAATTTACATCAGACTTCACAACACGGTGCTGAAAGTATTTTTTTAATTATATGACTGTTATACGTATTTTTTTCCTGTATAAAGATTTCAAATCAGTTAAACGTCAAACAGTCAGTTAAACGAGTAATATGAATAAACGGAGTTCAAATCCTTTTAAATTATTAATTATGGTGTAGTTATCCTTTTATTGGTAAAAATTTCTCAGTATTTAGCGTTTAAATTCATTTTTTACTAGTTTTTAATATTCTCTTGTGTTTTTTTTCTGTTTGGCAATTATAAAAATGTATTTTTGTATAATATAAGCTGCTCGGGTGCGTTTTATTTTGTGAATTTATCAAATTCTCGCATTTTTATTGAATACGTTCTAATCAAATATTCTCCGCGATGCACTTACAAAGAAAGCTTATTCTACCATTAAATAAAACGTTTAATTAAACATCCGACCTTTTTTAAGAAAGTTTTTTACTAAATTAAACTCCCAACACATTAGCAGCGGAGAATTTCGTCCCCCCAGGCTCGGCAGTCTTGCGAAGGCTGCGCTGTGTACGCCAATCGCATAATTATCACCTGCCGATGTGAGCACAGAAGCCTCTCTCTCCGCCCCTAACGACCGACCCTTGAATTATTTTACTACTAACGAGAATCATTTGAGTAGGGTGTTGTTTTGGCCAATGTAGGTAACCCTCTCCGCTAAATTATTTAAACGTATTTTACTATGCAACGTGTATTCCATTGACTGCAAATATGTTTGTTCTTTGTCTCGGCCCAATGGTCCACATTCACCCCCCCCCACTCAATTATTCAATTAGGCTTATTTGATTAGTCTGATAATTATACAGTCTGGTCTATCTGTATAATAGAGATCCTCGAAAAGACCTTTACGTGTGTATTATAGCCCTCTAAAAGCTGCCAATTAATATACATTTTATAAAATAGTAATAAAACTGTTTATATATCCGTATTTAATTACGAGAAAAAAATTGAAGACGGATGATTTTTCTCGTCAATCACAGCCATTTTTAGCTGAAGCTACCTCTGATCATGATGATTTCAAGTCCTCTCACTCATCCGAAGTTTTCTGATAACGACATACATAGTTACTTCATTATTCTTCTAGGTTTAATTATTTCACAATTTGGTCATCCTTACAATCGTTTTTTCCTCTCGTGTACGATTTAAGTTTATCAGCAATTTTCTTCCCTTCCCACAATTACTATCGTTTTTTTGTTTACAATTATTTACATGACCAACCAATAAATCGTAATATTTTATAAATGATTGAAACATAGAGAAACACAACCATCGATATTACATAATTAATAAAGCAATTACCTAAATTCATATGTTATACCTCATAATAGCATAATTCTGTTACATTACATAAGTAAAGAAATTATTCAATTCTATTTTGAGTCGTTTATCATTCATCTTGAAAGTCAAAGTTCAATTCAAATAATAAAAGTGATTTCGCCCACCCTAATATCGAAGAAGGGAGTTGAACAATAAATAAAATATAAAAGGAAAAATACCTATTCACTTGTTGCTACGGCCGTTTTATGCGCATTCTACGCGATAACATCGCAATTACCGAACAACAAAAAAAACGAACGACCAACTTTCAACGACCATTCTGAAAGCCCTTATTTGCTTCCAGTATTACTAATTATTTTTATTGCTCAGTTATCAACTGGAAAAATATTATGAACATTCATACAGTGCGAAAGATTGGTAACACGATAATACAATATTCTTTATAATTTGCCTATAGGAGGTTTATATATTATCTCATTTGAATATTTTTAAAAATCGTTGTTGTATTAACAATATTAATGGAGCGGTTTTTATAAACTTAATAAATCATTTTTAATTATGATGTTTTACTTGTATAGCCATAATCTTTTTAACAACGTAAGATCGTAATATTTACAATTGTTTTCAAAACCATTTCCAGTTTCAATATGGAATAATAGACTCACAACCGAAGGTTAATAACTACAGCTGTTATGAAATCACTCGCTCAACCTCTTGTATTCGAGAGGAAAGTGACACCATAGGACAAGTAATAATCTTATCGGTCTCACTATACACCTATCATTTCCAGAATATATGAAATGATAGATTTATCACGGATTTCATTTAGACAGCTATCTATATCGAAGGCTTATGTGGGTTATTTTGTTATTTTTATATTGCAGTTATTAATATCGTTCGGTTTATTTTATCCATATATATGCCGTGCACTGATATTGTTTGTCAAAAGTATATCGCTAGTAAGTAATCATGGCTTAAAATATTAACATTGATACTAAAAATGTATATTTCAAGTGTACACTCGTTTTCCAAAAACTCTTTTTTTACGTGCTTCACATGTCTGCGCTTTATACCTTCGATATATGAAAGAATGTTTACAAATATTCTTTCGGGAATTCTACCCTAGCTCAACTACGTCGACAGACAGACAGTGATTATATTTCTCAATGACTTTATAGATAGTAATATCATCACTTTTATTTTTTTATATATTTGGCAACACTGACTGACCATTCAAATATAAAACAGTTAAAATTTGACTATTTGTTACGCTTGCCCTATTAAAAAAAATCACTACAATACTTGAAAATAAATGACACAAAAATACGGAAAATATGAATTCAATTTGATACACTTACAAACTTCTCGGTTCCATTTACAAAATTTATCTTTTATTCAGATGCCCCCATCTGGTTTTAGCAAACCAATATAGTTAAGTGTTTATATGCCCCAACAAACTTTCATCACACACATCGATAATTAGTAAAGTTAAGTTAGTTTGTTTCACTTGGACATTATCGCCCTGATTCACCTCCTCGATATATAGCCCCACATTTTCAGCATGAACTAATGGCTACTTAGAATAATTTGGGTAGATCGAATTCGCCAACCTTACAGTTAGAAGTAACGAATTAAATGTGGGAATCATTGAGGCAAGGTAAGCAATTGCGGTCGCATTAGATGTATCTACAAATAGACGATGCGTTCGTAGAAGCAAATACTTATAATTATAATTTAATTTCGCTATTATGATTATTTTTTCAGCCGGGATGATAAACATCCAGTAAGTTTCTTTGCTACCAATTGAATTTACCCATTCAATTAGTTCTTTCTGCCGTTTTATAATAAAAATGTATTGTACTTTTTTTTGCAAAAAAAAATAGAATTTTGAATTTGGCTTTGGTATTTGATATTGATACAAAATGTTTTTACTCATAATTTATCTTTTTCAACCTCACAACCGCCCAACAATCAGTTAATGTGAAGTGATCATCGAAAGTGCTACTTTTCTTTGATTTAATACGAAAGCTTCATCAACTAATGCTACACGATAGTATTAGAGAGTCCATTCGATTTGTTGAATTGGTATGTGGCCCACGTGCCATTCTTCGCCTTACTCCACCTCCAAATAGTAGCTAGCTTCATACGTGAACCGATTCACATCGAATCAAAACATGCTAACTCCAGTAAGGACTTACAATTATATTTAAAAAAAAACACGTTACATAAAACGCGTATTCTTTTTAGCTGTCACTAACTATTTTCAAACGATTTTGACTCTGAAATCTCATATACTATTTACGATGCGTGTATTCACTTCTTCACATTGTCGTTCAACTGCATTCTGTTATAATTACACTAAATATTTGTATCATATTATTAAAAGCATGAATAACAGATACTATACACTACTTACTTACTAGTAAACACTTTTATTAGCCCTGTCATAAAAAACTTTTCTCAAAGTTATTGAAGTACGCTTTTCCTAGTTACCTCGTTTAACTCTTTATACGGCTTTTCTGTTTAATCTTTTTAGCGTATGGTGAATTATGTTTCAGTACACGCCATCTTAACTTATATAATATGGACACAATACATTCGAAATTTGTTCTACGGCTTCTCAATTCGGACTAAGTGATAATTTTTTAAATGCAAGTAAGATTGAATGAACTCTTCATGGAGTATTTTAATTAATAAGATTTATTTATGGTTGTAACAACGCTCAGTCCGCCGCCCAACCTCGCTTTGTTGGATGAGTGGATAAAATAAGAGGAAACTATTAGTTGGCCCACTGTTTCGTATATTTTCATTATAAAATAGAAGCGTTAAAAATCATTTTGTATACATTCTTATTTGTCAATCAAATTATATTGTTTATTGATTTTTCTTTCGTCAAGTCTTCTTTTCAATGTTTTATTTTATGTCTTAAGTGTCAGTTGTTTCATAAATTGTAGCATTCATGTTTTGAAATTTCGCATATAGCTTAATTGTTAGCCGCGACCAATTTTAATATCCTTTCTCCCACGTCATAATTCGCCATTCTATATTATCTGCGGTGAAAATCGTGTGCCAACTTACGCGTATCGTCGAACTTTTTTCAATAATTCTTTTTCGTTAACTTTTGGCGAAAGTTTCAGTTACTTATACGATACTTAATTATACGTGAAACAATAAAGCCACACAGTCACATCTTTGCTTGTTTAGTTTCTTTGTCATAAAACAGTCAAAACTACTAACTGTATGACACCAAAAGGACTACAAATATATTATTCTATATTACGATTGACGTATTAATGCTATTCATAATAGTTTCTATATTATTTAAGAGATTTGAAAGCCATATTGTGATTGACTGTTTATAAAGTTTAAAACAATAGTTTTTATATGTACATTTGAGACGCTCAGTTGAAACATCAAAATAGTAATGTTTCAACGTTGAATATCCTTGGTTCACAAGTTACCAAAACGTTTTTATGTATATTAGCTAAGATTTGAATAGTTTGAATTTTGTGCACAAACATATATTCAAATTAGATATTTTAATTCCATCAAGCATCTTTCGTCAACATCCGCAACTAGCCCAGCTGCAAAAAAATATCAATATTAATTACTCATTACACCAAAAAAATATCGGGAAATTTGAAAAAAAATATTGTTTTTTTAGGTTAGCTCTAACATAGCAATAAACTTGTGTATAATAAATATATTTATATGAGTGTTGTATGTATGTGACGTTGCAATTTTGATTCGTGACTTATATTTGTATACCTTTTGTTTCAGATTGTCTTTATTGTGAATACATATTAACTAACAATGAAAAACACAACTAATACAATGAGTTAAAAACACACACTTGTCAAATATTCAGTGATTGATTTGTCTCCTACATTTTGATTTTACAGTGTACTATAATAACCCAACTATTTTCTTTTACTATGACATTTCTCCTGCACGACTTCTCTGTTTGAAAGTCGGTTAAAAATACAATTGTATACAAAACTACCTCAGAAATAAGTATTGCTTGCAAATATACTGATTTTCAATAATTTTACATTTGTTTGACACAATTGCATATGTATATGAAACATAGTTTATTAACGACACAGCGTGTTAGTTCTTTTACTGCTTTTACACAATATTCCTATTAGATGATTATTTTGTATTTTTGAAATATTTTACATTTTATTCGCTTTTTAAAATCTGATGATATGTTAGCGGGTATTGTTCTAAATCATGTAATTGGTAAATAAAACAGGTTTATACGTGGTTTTATTAAAATGTACTGTAGATTATTTTGCTGCCTTATGCATATTATGTTATATCCACTACGATTAAAGTTTTAAAAATGTATCAAATCAGTGTTTTGGCGCTCTTCTGTAAAATTCTGTAAAATTTTATTATTTATTGAATTACTTTTTTATGTGCAGCAATTTATTAAATTAAACAATAGCTGTCTTAATATTTTTTATATCTAATTCTGATAGATTATGTTGCTATCAAATTACAAATATATGTATATATATGGCAATATTCATCCTCTATCATATATACAGATTAACTATTCTCGTAATAACGTAAGCTAAGGATTAAGCTTGCATTATTTATTTGAAATCAGCTTTTCTATGTTATTTAATATTTGAGCTTTTTTGGCTGAACTGTTTTTACATCAGACGTTCAAGAAACTAATATGTATTAATTTTAATTGAATTTCCTTTTTTTATTTCTTGTCTTAATTGAATGAAGCGTTACCAAGTTTTTTTATATATATGATACCATTATCAGAACAGTGAAAAGCAGGTATAGGATTAACACGCTGAGTTCAGCATCATCTTCAGATTTGTATTTAATTGATGCATCGTTCAATTGTAATGTTTTTTTAGTTCACCTTTGCTAACCATAAATGTATCAGCGGGCAGGGAGATAGCGGGCAAAAAACCATATAGTCCGCTATCCCAACTGCTGGGAAATTAGTTTTCCACTTGCTAATTGTCCGTTGGATTGCAGACACGAGGTTCCGGTGACCTGCCAACCAATCACTGTGGTGCACATGGACGAGGATATTGTGGTCGTCAACAAACCAGCCTCCATCCCCGTAAGTGGCTTATGAGACCGCCATCAAGCTTACACGCCGACCTGTAACTGTGCATTACCATTCCGACCTCACCCAATCAACCATTCGCTTTTTGTATCGTAGCTTAGTGCATGACATTTTGTAATGTAACATTATTATTAGCTGGGAATCCTTCGGTGTTGTGTGGATGTTAACTAACTCACTGTATATGTGTCTTATTATTTTTAATATTATTATGTTTTCAGTATAATTCTAAAAGATAACTAGATAGCTCTTATTATATCCAGTGATGGAATAAAAACCTAGTCAATTTATAAAAATATTACACAGTTTGTCGCACAGGCGCAATATTTTTATAATACATAATCATTACCTGTTTCATCCCATTAAAGTATTCAACTGACTTAATGCGATTAAGTGAATGAAATTAATTCAGATATAAATGTTTATTCGCTGAATACAATCTTTTCTGTAAATTTTATGAATATTATACGTTTCCATTTTCAAATATTTTTTTATAACTTACATCTTGTTGAAATCATTAATGTTCCATTAGAACGCAAACTTTTGTTATGAATTATTTGTTTAAAGGTTTATATAATCGTAAAATGCTTAGATGAAATTATAACGTAATCTACCATTCCAAGGGTATTATTTAAAGCTTTTTTGCGGGATTAATAACAATCTACATTTTTCGATGCATCATAATTGATCACTTTTAAGATTTTCACTGTCAATACTCGATATAAGTTCATTCATATTCATGAGCGAAACCGGTCCTGACCCAATAAATTGTATGTGGAATAAGTAGTAAAAATGTTGTATTATTTGCATCATAATTGATTCCTTTGAAGTATAAACCAAATCCTATACATTATAATAGATGTCCGTACTCATTTTTACGTCATCTCATCATTTACACTTAAACCAACTGAAATATAACAGTACAAATTCTTGTAGGAAAATTCCTGAAATTACATTTACTGTAAATAAAAATGGTATGTGCGTGTATAAGTAAGATACATTCTTGTTCAGTCCGCAACTAGTCTATTGATTTCATTACATATGCCATTTATATTCTATCCAGTACCCAGGATTCGTACTTACTTAACGGTAAATACTCGACGACTTCTTCGACTTAAATTCACCGTACTGATTTTTGAAATTTAGATTCCCAAAGCTCGGACCGACTACTGAATAAACTTTATTTCGAAAAGTCATTTATTTTCGGATTTCCTGATTTTCAATTTCCTTTTATTTGATAAATGCGCAAAAGTTATGTGAGATAATTTAATTTTTGAACTTTTTCTCGAAACCAAATCTTTATTTTATTTTCTACTCGTGTTTGAAAGTTATACGACGCGTTTTCGCACCTCAGGTGATATAGAGGCGTAATTTAAAAATCAAAATTATGAAATGATTTCCGTTTTCTTAAATAATATTGTTTTATCTTTGATATTAATACTCTAGATAGCGTTGTGTCGCTATTACACAGAGACAATTCAATAAATGAAATCATTTTTAACGAATTTATTTTATACGTGTTATTATTATATAACATACCTGGGCATTACTGTAAAGAGAAATGTTTTACCATCTTTGGATAGTTTTTTGTTCAATGAAGTCCATTTTTTATATGTATGATTTCATAGGCGGTACGCTGATTAATACCACTACCCCGTTGAAAGCCAAGGGCGGCTTTGAGTCTTATCGTCAATATTCTCCAGATAGTTGCACTGTCCACCATGTAATCTATGTTAATAGGATCAATAAACCTAAGTTTATGCATACAAATTGACCTGCGACAGTCTGGCTTATTATCTAAGATTTGCTTCGACATCGAATGTTCTCTGCTGTGGCAATATTAATACATGCAACGAAGTCTCGTTGCCTTATTCCTAATTTCATAAAAAAATGGATATTTGTTTCGAAAGTCCGCCATTAAAAGTTTTGGTCATATTAACATAGTAGAGCTTAAATTAATTTTCTGTATGCTGTTTATTTTGTGCATTTTGCTTTTCTAAATATATTTTTTATCGATATTATAACCGATGTTATAATTTTAGCGTACGTTTATATTATATGTAATTATAACAGTGTTTAATTTGAAATTGGTACGAGCGTTTATAACAATTATATTCTGATATTATATAATGATAAATTTCATTCGGTGATTTTGTTGGCTTTAAACGAGCATTTAAAATAATTTTCGCCAAAAATTGTTATTCAATGAAGTATCATGTATATATTTTCAGTCGCCATGTATTAGTAAGAAAATTATTATGAATAAAATCTACCAATGATTTTCTTTTGTGTATTTCTTTCAGAAACAAAAAAGGCATACTTTCAGCCTAGTGTCGCTTTAAAGCTTATTCAGGAAAGCACGCAAGAACAAAGCACTTACAAAATCAATACAAGATAATATGATATATTTATCAGTTGTTATAGAAAACACAGCTTCGATTGAACTGCTATTTCGTGTTAACTTGTAGTTTGTGAAGTTACTAGCTTTATATTATTCTGGGCTGACGATATAAACGCCAATATCAACCATGGCTTTGTCTCTAAGACCTTTTGATAAGTAATCTTTTACAAACACTTTTGTCATGCTTTTAGTCTTAGAAATTTCATTTGGCTTCATTTTATAAGAATTTTTAAATACTCACTCAGCAAACTCAGCTCTGATCTGTTAACAAAACGGGATTTTTTTGTAATGTTTTCATAAAGCAGTTATTTATTCGATTCCAACAATTATATAATTGATTTAGCTTTAGATTAATAAATATACATTCATTTAATAAAAAATCGCACACATAAATGTTTTATGCATAATATTTATTTCGATTGTTTTAATATAACAGCGCAAACACAAGTTGTGACATACATATTTAAGTACTTGAACAATTTCTGTTTTTCTTTTGTGTAATAAATCTGCCCATAACATTCGCACAAGCAATATTTCTGTGCCACCGGTTGCTAGTCGTAGTTCTTAGAGTTTCTTTGTTTTCTGCATTTTTCATATTGCGGCAGATTTTTGAGGAAATTTCATATTCTATGAATGACGAACATTGAAAAGAAACATTTAGTCAGTTTTTTTTATAAAAAATATTATTCATTCAAATTTTGAAAGATTTTCTCATTTATTATCTGTCTTGTTTATTTTTTCATCTTTAATCCATCATTATTCAGTAGATTGATTATTACAACTCACTTTTAAGGTATTTACTAATATAATAACGGTCACATCTTGGTTTAAAGTCATTATTTTAAATGAATAAAAATTATGTTATAGTACTACTTGCAGTTATATCATGATTAAGATCAAGTCCGGCTTCGTTCACCGCGCGTAATTTTCAATTGAAATCATCAAATAAGTTTAAAAAAAAAAAGGTAAAATTGATTACTTAGTTTGAAATATTGCAAAAGTATCTTATATAAGAAAAATTTTCGTTCGTCATATGTAAGTCAGTTTATTTGATATATGGATGAAGAACAACTTTTGTATCAGCGGAAAAAAAATACAGTCCTAAATAAAAGCATGAATTTCCCGTTATTACGCAGTACGAACGATATTGAAAGCCACTTATCTCGAGCCAATTTTTTTTTTCGTTTTACATATAATAATCAAGCAAATGATGTTCTTTATTTTATCGACAAGGTGTTCTCTATAATATTCATTTCGAAAATATGCTTAGGAATAACTCTCCCACGTAAAGAAAGTCCGATATAAATTTTGATAGGATTTATCGGTTCTAGAAGGAGGATTTACCTTGTATACCCTTTATTCTGTTACGTGTTCACAGAAAATTGATCTACCACCATTACCGACAACACTTTACATGTAAATCGCTCCCAGTCGCCTCAGCCTCCTCCCAAAATGGCAAAATAAACCGCAGATAAACGGACAGAATCGCCAACTTTATCTACTGATGGTTTTTTCGCCATCTATTGTGTCCACAGATCTTATGGGTTTGTTTTTTTGACACTCAAAATTACTCAGAGGTGAAGTGAAGTCACCATTGAATATCACTCAATAACTTCGCTTCATTTGTCAATCTGTTGAATCTAGTGACGCATTTTTAATAGTTTAATCAGTGTGATTTATTATCTTATAAGCTAGACAAATATATAGCCATTTTAGACTTTTATTATCGTTGGTCACTGGATCATTAATTTCCCGTCTGTTTTTTATATGATCTTGGTCTTTCATCTACAAAGTTGAGTTGTCAAGGATTCGAACTCTCAAAAATCTACTTTAATACATTCAATAGTCTTTGGTTTATATTCTTGTATATTCAACCCCTATTAGAAGCTCAAAATATGTTTGCATAATAACTTATTCAAGTTTTAACTACAAAATTTTATCATATTTGGAAAGAGAAGCCAGGTTAGGTGACTGACTTACCAAACACCTTCCATAGCTATAACCTATTTCACGTTAATAGCGAATATAGTTTATAAAAGTATAATTTCTGAAGTATTGTCGTTGGTAAATCTTAACCTCTACAGTCTCTACACTGCAAAATAAAAAATAAACTTTACTAAAAATGACAGCGTGAAGCATATAAAAATCGTTCAAAGTGATGATTTCTTTCTTTGGTATTTGAGACCTTAAATAATACAGATGTTTTCCCTCATTCAGTGGCCGAGGCTGTGCATAATACTGATTTTATTCAAAATTGTGATTTCGTGTCCTTAAAATAATGTACAGACAAATAAATCGATTCGTTATTCATACATAACATATAGCTGTTGGACTTGGTAATAGATACAATATCATCCAACGAATCCCAAACCTTTCAATATTATTCATTAGAAATGACTTAAATTGAATTATTAAATTTGTAACTCGCATTCAGTTCTTTTGTTATATTTTTTAAAGATCTACTTTCATAAATGGCTTATGTTGAAATTGCTTTATCTCCAATGGCACGCGAAACGTCAAGCCGGAACAAAATTACGTTATAATCCCCACGGAGCGTCCGCTATTAAGACTTTTTCTTTAGAGCTTTTCGCTGAAGGAGAATGGAGCGTATTTTTCAAACAAAGTTACACGCGAATCACATTTATTTTAAAAGCACGGATTTAATCATCATGGTCTTTGAAACTATTCTCCGTGCACTCTATCTGGAAGATGAAACTTCAAAAGGCAAGAAGCATCCGTCAAGCCGGCCTTACGTGTTGCGTTTTTCCAACCCATATTATGTTGAGGGTGCCACAGAATTTTTATCAATGGCGTAGACAAAAGCCAATCTATTTATTTTCATTTATTTATCAATAAGGTATGTACAGTAAAAATCAGTGACATAAAAAAATGATCCTGTCAAGTCACAAGCCAATCTGCCAAATATTTTGAAATCTTAAATAACATACATAATGCAATCTTAATGAGATATTTCCACTCGAGTAACTCAAGATCCACTAGAATAGAAATAATACCTTGAACCATACCTAAGATTGAATAAAAACTAATCACATGTATATTTATTGACGTAGTTAACTTTAACCTAAATCCCATTGATTTGCTAGGGCAAAGCTTTTACTACTAGACTGCATAGACGATAATTATCAAACAGCACCGGAAACGGAAAAATCAAAATAAACATATGTAGTTTACATGTCTAAAAGTGAGAGATATCAAATAAGTTTCTGCTTTAAAGACGGTCTATAATAACATGAATATAAATTAAAATAGCGTTGACACATATGACAGGCTCTCTAACTCTTGTTATATTAAAAAATACTCTCCATGATATATGTTAGAATCGTGCCTCACCTAAACTTTATATATCGGTCTATTTATTTCGTTTTATTTGAAAACCAGTCACAATATAAATTACTTTTCCGGGACATATTTAAGTGGTGTTGTTTCGGTTATATTTAATCCGACGCACGTCCCTGCGTCTAACGCGTCAGACTGACAGCGATTTATTGCCCGGAAAAGGTTGTAACCCTCGCCCTGCGTCGAAGGCCTTACAGATTCCCGTCCTCCCCCGCCTTTCTTCGCTCTGTTCCCGCGTGTGTGTGACATGCAGAGGCGGATTAAGATCTTTAAAGGAAAGCGGAGAAAAAAACGGGACATCTATTCATAGGCGTAAACGTTTATTCAAGAAAACATGACTCCTTGAGACACACGTATCGATTTTGTCACAACACATGTTTCATAATACAGTAAGAAAAATAACTATGTATTTTAGTTCTACATAAATTTTATATATTTGTTTGTTATTTTTCTTACCGTATTATAATGGAGTTCTACCAAGTAAATGCCTACTCAATCAATACATTGAAAGTAGCCGATATGGCTACTCAGGCAATTCTTTTTAAACGATTAAAACTTAGCTCTAATACACGTTTCAAACATAGTTCTGACGAAGGCGTAAGCCGAAATAGCTATTAACAAATATATAAAATTTATGTAGATCTAAAATACATTGTTATTTTTCTTACCGTATTATAATGGAGTTCTACCAAGTAAATGCCTAATCAATCAATACATTGAAAGAAGCCGATATGGCTACTCAGGCAATACTGCTTAAACGATTAAAACTTAGCTCTAATACACGGTTCAAACATAGTTCTGACGAAGGCGTAAGCCGAAATAGCTATCAACAAATATTTAAAATTTATGTAGAACTAAAATACATTGTTATTTTTCTTACCGTATTATAATGGAGTTCTACCAAGTAAATGCCTACTCAATCAATCAAAACACATGTTTCAACTATTGCAGCACTTGTGTTATACTATTAGTTCACACATTTAAGTCTTTGGCGACCATTTTTTCACCTCTTAACGTCGAATATCTTTTGATTTAATAATTTGCCTTTGCTTGCTTCTATTGTTTATTGTGTTTCGTATCATCAAACATCATAATCGCCAAGCAACTCAACTTTATTACGTACTTATCGTATTACGGTTTCTAACAAAATTGCCGACATCAACAAGAATCCATAATATTCCTTACTGTCAAATTCGCCACTTTCACATTGTTCTCTGTCAATTACTGGCAGGAAGATCGTTTTATTTATGCTTAAATTTAAATCTATTCCACATTTTACATTTGTATACAGTGATGAGGGCCAGTTGCAATAGTTGCGAATGAGCATTTTGAATTGATGTAAATTATGGTAACAAATTTTAAATTGCTACTATGCAGACCGAAACTGGTCATTATCTTATCACAAAAACAATATGTGGATGACTTACTTTTAATCTAACTTAAACCATTTTTTAGGTTTTTACTGTCAATGCGTGGAAAATACTTGTGTGAAGCGAAACCGGTCCTCATCTGAACAAATACATTGTATTTATTCTTTTTCAATTCTTACTTTTTTTATCATATTATGTATTTCAAAAAGTATATCAATTTAATTACTCTTTGAAACAGCGTCTCACCATTAATTCTTTTCAACTATTAACATAAAAACTATTATTTTAACATGCACGGATAATTACATTCAAGTCATATTAAAACTATGTTTTACTATCGGTAATAGATTTTAAAACCATCCAAGCAATTATTGCAGTCGCAATCAGCTGGGTAAAATGAATAGCCCATATATCGAAATTCACGTCTGGCAACACTCACCGCATCGACGATTACCCGTACAAAGTTTTGAGGCGTCGGTGTGTACATCGCACACCTTCGTCACTCGGCCCCTAATGGACTTGTGGACAATGAATTTTCCCGCCCATCGAAATGTCCTGTAATTGCAAATTGAGAGACACGTTTCTATTACGCATCCGTTTTACTGAGCATCTTGCGTCTCCGGGGGATATTTTAGGTTGATCACGCGGCCTGGGATGTATATTACATTTTCCAACCCGTGTCAATTGATAATAATAATGTCTCGGACAATTTGAATTCTCATTCCATTTCTGTAGTTATTTATAATCACCCCGATCCAGTGATAATTTATTATGCCCTCTGCCCCGATTCGTGTAAATTGCGTTTATTCTCCGGTTAAATCAAAATAATTCTCATTTTTAAGATGTTCACTGTCAAGATTTGATCAAGGCATTGTATTAAAAACTAATAAATCATTTTTTGTTCCAATTAATTAATCACACATTGACAACTGGGAACGTAGAATAAGCCCAGAATTCGCCCGTTGCCAGTGTGTTAAGATCATGACCGGTTTCGCCCATCGATAACATTTTCAACTTTTTCATCAAAATATTCTATCAGTCAAAAAAAAACGGTACATAATATCGGCTGCACAATAGAAATATTTTTATTTAAAGTAAGAATATTATAAAGCATACGGGAATATGTTATAGCAGGGTTTCCCAAACTATGTTTCGCCAATCCTGAATAGGTGTTGCGCGACAATTTGGAAAGGTTTTATACACTGAAAAAATTTAAGATCTGTTATTTACAACTGAAAGGCGAGTGATGATCAATCTTAACTGATGTTTTTGACGTCTACAGGCGCATGTCCATCTTTTCTCGCCGGCTGAGCTGACCGGATTTCAAGTCTTGTCAATTAAACGACAATTGCCAAGATTGGCAGAGCGGTTAACCGAACTAGTAAATATTGATCTTAAATCTGATAAAAAAGGAATTACCCAGCTTAAAAAATAAGCTAAGTGTTCCATTAATATTTCGGGTCTTGCTTAGTGGTCCATCGCAGAAAAAAATAGGGATACTCTCGGTTATAGTGAATAAATATTCATGTTAATACAGGGTATACAATATTACAGAAAGGGTCAGTTGCCTTTTCCACTCTTTCCCTCTCAAGCTTACGACTACTGCACTGAACCAACATACTCCATGATTGTTGTATTCAAATATTTTTCCAACGATGCCCGCTACCAGTATTGATTATTACTGAAGCATCTCAACAAAAGTTGCTTTTGTGAGAGCTGGTTTTTATTGCGTCGCTGAAACTCTCTTAGAGAGAGTGAGGATAAGAGAATGAGTATAGAAAAGCACTAGTTAGTTAACCGCTCTCATCCCGAAGCGTTTTTAGTATCGCATGCGTGGGAGAGAATATAAAAATCATTGGCATAAATTCTTTTGAGCACAACTCTATAAATCGCATGAAGATTCAATTTACGGAATTGTTCGTATGGGGATTCGAACCCTGCGGAGCCGCTACCAGCATTATTATTTCAATATATATATTTTTATTATTTTACTTTATGAACTATTTGGTCCAACAAAAAGGTTTTACTGGGCCCTATTCATACTGAAATAATTTGATTCGCACATATTTTCGAGCTACGAATTTAATTAACAAAGGAGAATTTAGCAGTTTTGTTGAAAAAAATTCTTTAATATAGAAATTAATTAACGTTCATTTGATCAATCCACATATGCGGTGAATTCAAAATTTGTTATTTAATTTGAAAACGCTGAAATATAAATGAGTTTTGTCGTTAAAAAAATATTTTTTTGTGAAATCGTATTTATATTATCGCTCTTGAATCGTCAGTTGTGCTTCGTCAACCAATTGTTGACGACTTGTTTTGGGTCGATTCGTGACTTTTAAATAAAAAAAAAAGTTAACAACATATTTACCACCTTGTGTGTTCACTGTCAAAACTTGGTGGAATTGCATTATAATAAAAATAACAACAAAAAAAAATAGTATTTATTCTACAATAAATTTATTAGATCAGGACCGGTTTCGCTCATAGCGAGCATTATCAACTGATGAGTCAAATATGAGTTATCAACTCATATTTACAATGTTTAGCTTTTTGCCGAATGAAGAATTTATATGAAATATTATGCTTTACCATTTTTTGAAGAAAGTGCGACAAAATATTTTTGGTATTTATAGTATTCGCCTTTTGAGAATCATCTTCAGACTGACACCTCTGTGTAACACAATCAGTGGAATAACAAAGTTATCATGTTTAATTTTATAACAAAATTAAATATTCGTAAAGTTTCCGTCGAATCTATCGAAAGAACTTAAGTAGTTCGTCACATCTTTATTCATATATAGTTCGCATCTGCGGTCTAGCAGCAAGAGCCTCGTTTAACGATCAAAGGGGCCAAAATTCAAGCACGGTTACCGCAAACCTAGGTGTCTGTAATCATTTTCCTCGAGCTTAAAACGAATAAATTAGTCAAACTCTTCCTAAGTTTGTCGCAAGTGATTTTAAAATCATATTTTTATATAATATACTAGCTGTACCCTGCGCGCGTTGCTACGCCAGCAATTAAATAAATTTGAAGGAAAGACATTACACAAATATTCAATTCAATTTGCATGTATTCAATACTCGAGAAATTTGTAAAAATTCGATATCAATTTTTAGGGGAGAGGGGGGTTGTTTGGCGGAGTGGGGTTTGAGTGGGGTTTGAGGGGCGTATGGGGGGTATGCCAGAAACCTTCGAAGGAGTGAACTCTAAAAATTCGTAAAGTTTAAAAAAAAAAATGGAAGGTGGAGGTTGGGGGGTGGTTGGGGAGAGGGAGTGGTAGGCCAGAAACCATTGCGGAAGTGTACTCAATAAATTTGTAAAATTTCACATCGATCGGTCGAGCGGTTTAGTAGTCCATAGCGGAAATACAGACATACAAACATTCAATTTTATATATGCATATAGATAACGCGTTTCGATTTAGAGGTACTATAATGAAATATAATTCCATCTTGAAATTCAAACTTCTTTCTGCTATAGGATAATTTTCTAAAAAAACTCTTCTATCAGCCAATCCCAAGCCGTCATATATTGTATTTAATGTGAAACATGCAGCTATAATATTTTCAAGATGCAACTGCTTTCGGGGTCATTATTTATGGTAATTATACTTCGTTCAATGTACGATCATCTAATATTTCTTTGATATCTTGAATATCAACATCATCATATCCTTCAACACCAATACCACGGCAAATATTAATTGTCTTTAGGTGTTAATTATTTTGAAAACGTGTTGTACCACATAAATATGCCACAATTAATCAACCGTGTTATATCAAAAACGTATTTCACAAAATCGTGTTATAAGTGGCCCTTGTGTATTATGATTGTTAATACGGAAAGAAAAATAACAATGTATTTTAGTTCTACATAAATTATTTTATATATTTGTTGATAGCTATTCGTCAGAACTAGTTCTGACGAAGGCGTAAGCCGAAATAGCTATCAAAAAATATATAAAATAATTTATGTAGAACTAAAATACATTGTTATTTTTCTTTCCGTATTATAATGGAGTTCTACCAAGTAAATGCCTACTCAATCAATGATTGTTAACGTTGGCAAAAAATGTCGTTTTCACTCAATATTGTGAATCATGAGATAAATTGCTGCATTATTCATTTGACTTGTCATATTTCGCAAGTAATTAATTTTACATTCAAAATGTGTCCGCTTCTCTCGACTTGCAATAACAAGATGGCTTAGAATATTCACGGTCGTTCAAAACTTGCACAGCCAACTTATAATTAGCAATATTTGGGTGACTACGTCCAACTCCAGCCTCGCAGTTATCCTCCATCACAAATCTGTTGTAAACTTCGCCTGAGATAACCTCAAAACAGTACAATTTAATCATTCTTTCAAATGAATACGAAAGGACACATCTTACCTTTAATATAATGTATACGTATACCAAAGTGTACAATAAATATACAGTGATAAATTATGCTAGCTTATATTGTAAGCTAATATCCTTGATTGTATGCTCTACTTGTGGATTCGATAACATTAAGAGTTTTCTTATAATTCTATACACTACCCTTAATAGTTATATTCGAGACCTTGTGATCATAAATAATGTTTTACAAAAACTCTTTTTGATGAAGGCGTATGAGCTCATGCAAAACTATTGATTTTTCAAAGTACACAATTTCACACTCACATCATAATTACCTGCGCAATAAATGTTTTGTTTAAATACTTACCATTGGTAACTGGTAATCGAATTATTCGAGAACAAAGCATAGAATTAAAAACTATTTTTCCAAACATCGCACATGAATGCTAATAAAAAGGTATTATACATTTAAGCACTCAATATTTTTTGAATTTCGTTTGATTAAAGACTTTTTGCATTTTGATGTGTCAGAGGTTGGTGCTTTATTTTTGTTTATGTTACAGTAGATAATGAAGAAAGCTATTTCGCATTTTTCTCTTTTTCTAAATCCCCGAAACGTTGTTGAAAGTCACCTTCTTTATCGTCTTTTATGTCCGTCGACTTGTGCGAGAGGTAAACTTTCCTCAGCCTAATAGCTTAACACATCAATCTCTGAAACTTTTCCATCTCTCGCAATACACACGTGAATGGCAATTCTTTTTTCGTCAGAAAAGCAACGTATGATAATTGCTTTTGTGCCCAGGGACTATTGAAATATTCAGGCGAACCATTAAAGATATTGTGGAATGCAGATTCAGAACCACAAAGAAACTATTTCTATCAATAAAATTTTCACTCCAATACATTCACAGTAATTTTCTTAAAATGTTGATTAAATTGACATTTAATTGGTAAAACTCCATTATAAAACGGTGAAATATAATACATTGCTATTTTTTCTCCAAATTTATTTGATGTTGAAAATATTGTTTCTGTATTGATAATGATATACATATAATAACTATACCCTAATAATTTAGTCGTTTTACTATAATTATGGAATCTAGCACATTTTTGATAGACCTTTCATTATTTGATACACAATGTATTCACTACTTTTTTATTGTAAAAAAATATGACGATGGACCCAATATTACCAATACTGTAATATAATTATTTACCAATGTACATATAAATTTTTGCTCATTACCAAGCAGTACTTTTGATTTTTACCTTATTTTTATAATTGATAAAAATTGCATACAAACATGCTTAAAAATGTTATCATCATTCATCACCCATTTTATAATTACATGATTATTTGCATTTTGTCTTTTAATTTTCAACAACAGCACAATATACAAATAAGTTGTTATTTTAAATGAAACCTCTAAACATTCATCTGTTATTTCTTGTAATGAATTTTGAGTTATACTTTTGGCTCGTAATTATTGCACGAGTTGTAAATGAATCTTTTCTACTAAAAATCTTCTTCTTTATTTTTGTTGTTACATCAAAAAAAATGTTATGTGCATAGTCCTGCAGTCAACTGGCACAAGATTGCTATCGAACAAAATGAAAGTCTGTTTTTTTCTGTTTCAATTTTGTTTTCCCGTCTCTCTGGATGTTGTTCTGCGGCGCGCGAAGGCACGAGACTCCAGTGCTCGCCGACAGGGTCAAACTGATACATGTGGATGACGAACTGGTCGTATTAGACAAACCATGCTCTCTGCCGGTGAGTCCCTCAAGCACCCCATTCGACGAGAAGCCGAGCCCCCTGCGACTCGAGGGAGAGCTTTTCCGACGTTTCCCTGTGTATCCATATACATCCTATACAAAAAGGGAAAAAAACAAGTCCAAATCTCATAATGTAAATGCAGATCTTCCGCTCTAGGCTGGGAAACTTTTCCTCACTTTGTGTTTTTTTTTTCTTTAAACAACAACATCAAAAGAACATATGCGATGTTTCAACTAGATTATGTTCATCTATTTGACAAAACAAAAAATCTATGTCTGCACGTCATGGTCCGTCCTAGTGGATTTTCTTGTATCATGTTTTTTTACTGGTATGTCCGTTTGTTTGTGTGAAACCTTTTTCTCCTCTGTAAAGATTAGTCGCGTCTATATAAGACCGCGACAAGGTCAATCACTGGTTTAAACTGTAGCTGGGATATCTGACGTTCACTTATAAGTGACTGAAAATATACTATCAACGACTTCTCCAGCTACCGCATGACACGAAACTGTATCATGTATTTATTTACTTTCGGCATGCAAACATTCGAATAAAAATTGTAGCTGTATTATTTAGTCACTCACTCAAAAAAAAATGATACCTCCTTTGTATAATGTACTATAAATCATTCAAGACATAATGTACCCTCTACTAACAAAAAGGTATCATAATATTGTGTATTTGTATCGTTTTTATTTCACAAAATCGTCGGTCATCTGTATTTTATATTTCTTAGGAAACCGTGTTGAAGAAAAAACTCCAGATTTTTCCGAAGTGTTTATGTATCTCTCATAAATTAGGGTTAAATCGCTTCACATGAATGATCGGTCATTTTTCAAACGGTTCCGATTTATTTTTATAGGGGTCGTTAGCATTCAAGTGTACACTTCGTTGTTCACGGCAACTTGTCGTAAGCAGTCATCGTTTCAATTTTTCACCCAAAAATATAAATGGTAATCTTATTCAACGCTTATTTTCTCTCTCATCCTTTTGTTGTAAATTTTCGAGTGCTTTGTGAGACACATAGAAGACGCGCTTATCAAAAAAAAGTTCTCGTCCCACTTTTTCTCCTATTCAACTTTGTAACGTTTAATCAAGTACTCATTCTTTATTGAACACTTCACAATATCCATCACAGATTTCATATCCCATATTGACGTTCACGTTTATTCAGTGACCCTTTATAACGGTACAAAGATTGTGATAATTTTATTGAAGTGTCTCATCGTCATTGTATTTTATATTTTAATCATTAAAAAGATTTTTTTTGAAAGAAACATTGTTTAATCGTTTGATTTTTCTAATTAATGTATTGAATACCAGAGTATCACAATATAACTATCGTACAAATATCGTTAAGTGGTAGTGGTTATATAAAGGGATTAAAAAAATTGTGCTTACTTTTCGAACAATATTTGAATTTCGTCGCGTTTAATTAACGAAATATTTCAAATTGCTGTACCCAAAATATTTAAGAGAAACTTGCTACCTCTTTCTTTTTCTTTGTTCTATTTTTAAAAATAAGTTATTAATTAATACATTTTCAGATTATTAGTGAATTTAAATCGTTATAATTTATTCCCATATCACTTCATTTGGCGGTTCTGAAATAGTCCTTGTCCTTACACATAGGCAAAATTTGAAGTGTTTTTCATTTGATTAAACTATCGAAACATCTTCGCTTATAGCAATGTATTTTAATTAAGTGTCCATTTAGCGGCGGAGGAATTTCACCAAGAAATTCATTTCCCGACCCTCGTCTTTGTAATTCTCTTCGTCGGTCGATGGTTCTCCTGCGGGCCATTAAACTTTGGTATCATTACGTTCCCGGGATGTGTACACAAAATGAACTTTTAACGTGTAAATTAATATTTTGTCTTGGGTTTACCCTACCTTCCCACCCATCGTTTCCTTATCTCACCGTTTCTTATCCGGGCGCCTTCCTCAAGAGCCACATATAATTATTCTAAAAGTCAATTATTCGAAGTGTTATTCGTGAGTAGTATTTTTCCTTACGTGTCTGTTTTCATACACGGCGTTTTTAAAACGGTCTATTTTATCAGAAATTTTAACGTTGAACGTAAAATTACGGTATTAACCAATTAACGCCCAAGAGAAAACTGCCGGCGAAAAATATGTTTTATTGCTATTTATTGTGACACATTGAGCAAAGAAAGTTATTTAAAAAAAAACATAAAATGTAGAAAATAAAGGGGTGTACACGATTTGGTACAATGGACGATGAACTGTAGTACTGTCCAAAGACAGTTTGCTCCACACATAAAGTTTTCTTGCTCAGTTCGCCACGTTAGTGACCTCCGTTGTGGCAAATAACACAACACAATGGTTTTTCGATGAGCTCGGGGGTGTAACCGCTATTTTTCCACTCTAGTCCAAGTATTGCTGATGACGACGGACCACTTATATTTCGTTTTTAGAATAAAATCAAAAAAAAAAAAATTACCATGGGCTTGGTAGCTTTACGTTCACAACATTAAGAATTAATTATTTTATTTTTAAGGTCCATTTAATCGTTGTCTTTTTATGAGGTGAAAAGAATTGACAGATGACACCTTTATAATCATCATTTTAAAAACTTCAATTTTGTCATTTTTTCCGACATTTCCTATTTATGTGTATTAAATCAAAGATCAACCAACCAATCTGGCCAATCGCCAAATTTTTCATATTATACATGCTATATGCATAAATAAAAGTTAAGTCTTTTCAAAATAATTTCACGTCTCCGACTCGAGCCAAAACATCACGGCCCTGACTCTACAGTCCTGATTATTTCAATAGCTTCTAACATATGTATGTAGCTAATAGAAATAAGCATACATATACATATTTCATCTTATCCAGTTCATTTCTTCGATTGATTGTAAAAGTTCCGCAACGGTCTAGGTTTTTCTGAAATCGCAGGAATTTGTGGAAAACTGCAGCTGTTTAAACTAATCCGGGCAGCATTACCGGGGACATGTAAATAAAATGTCGAATTACATTTCCAACTTTCCGCCGAGCTATGCACTCTCCGTCGCAGGGTAGGTTTGCGACATGCCCAAGAAGCGAAAATCGTCGCACGGCCGCCTAGTTCTGAAGTCACTCAAACTTTATATTCGCGGGAGAGTGGCGCCATCTTTCGGGACGTGTTTACACTCGAAAACTCTGAAATAACAAGAAGGAAATCTAGGCGAGCCTACTCTCCTTTCCTATTATTCTAGTCACGGTGGTTGTATGAGGGCGTTTCTCCGGCCGCAGACAATGCAACGTATACAAACTATTACCATTGTCGTACCAGTCCTTTTGTGAAACGCTAAACTGTCCACCATTTTCAAATTTTAATGAGTTTATGTTTTGTCGTGTCACCACCACACCTTACTTACAACTTTATTTATAAAATAATGTCTCTGAACCATTATATTATTTTAATTTATACAAAAATGGGTAAACTTCTAAGCTTCGCCCATAATTTGGATCAATTTGTTTTCTTCGTCATCAACCTTGTATAAGAGCCACTGGATTTTTGCAGGACAATAAACTGTGTAAATTTGAAATAGCCAGCTTGGAATTTCTTATTTGGCCTAAAGATATGAATATTTTCTATTCTATTATATTCTAAGAAGCCTGTATCAAATGCATTAGTATGTCGATTTAATTTCCAAGCTACCGCGTGCTTCATTTTGCATTATCTTTCATAAATGTCTTTCTTAATGGTAGTATAAAACCATTAATGCTATCTACGCTCTGTGTGTTTTCATTCTACGCAAGAATGTTGACCTACTACCTAAATATGCTTCAGAAATTTCAGTCTTTAAATCTCAAAGTGTTTTGTTTTCGCTACTTCTTAAATAAATCTAAAATATTCAATCTGATAAATTTTCGTGCAACAATTAATAATCTGTAAGTATATTATAATTTAAAAAAATCTTCTAGTCCAATATACACACCTATTTGGCGAAAGTTAGCTATGTCGTGCTTTGTCCAATGTTGGACTCCAATTGCCAATATTTGTTCATCAAGATGCAATTTGATGCATGCATGCTTAATATCAATTAATAATATTTCTTTAAATTCAAGTGTTACTTTACAAATGCGTGATGTGAAAAATTATAGTATCTATTTTTACCTAATATTAATATTATCGATTAATTTCCCATACCAAAAATAATGACTCAACTCTAACTAAATTCTCAACTGATATATTAATCGATAAATCGTCATTTACCGATAATAATTCATTTTTAAATTTTGGAAATCGATATGGTAAAGGAAGTAAAAAGAAATTTTCAGATGACAACCGGGCTGATGCTGTCACTTTTCTTAGTAATTGGGCATAGAATTAAATTCTTTTTCTGTATTTTCACATTGAAACGCTCCTGAAGTGTACGTTGCTGTGAAAGACATCAGGTGATCGCTCAAATAACATTACCGGTGTTTTCTTGCTTCCAAGCTTTTGCGATATCTTATATTATGCTGCTCAAGTAGAGCTTTTGTCGTTTTACAATAATAATAATATGCTAAGCAATCCCGATTGGATTGAATTCTGTGCATTATTTCATTGTCGATCTACATACTATTTCAATTGTTTTGGAGCGATTTTCATCTCAGTTTCACTGGAAACTCCTTTAGCTATGCTTTGTATGAACTAAACTTATTCAATGACTGCATTGTTTTCTATTGATCCATACGAATTGATAACGATAATATTTTAGCTAACTTCAGATTAGATATCTTTCATTTAAGATATAGAATTCCATCGTTTTCCTTGAAGTTTTCCGAAAACAAATTATTTGGATTCGAGCATTGTTAATTCGATTATGTTTCTGTGAAAGAAAATAGTAATTTCAATATATTTATTTTATATTTTACACACACAATTGAGTTCAATTAATGTTCTACACACTGAAAATTATTACAATTTTAATTGGTATTAAAATAATATAATCTTTTCGTTCAGTATTTCAATATTAAAAATGATTTTTATTTTGAAAATTATGTACGTAAACATGGTTTTAGTTTTTACCGTAAGGGTTTTGTGTAAATACTGAATAAACATCAACTCTCCTAGTTGAATTCAAAACAACCGATGTTTTTTGAGCTTTGTATTTTTGTATTTGCAACACTCACTTTATTTGCATTTTGAAGAGGATAGCAGTACAATTTACGAGAGTCATTAAAATAGTGGACCGTTTTAACAACCGCATGTCAAGTTGACAGTTGACAGCCAATCAATAGAGTCATCAAAGTTCACCCGACCGTTATATTAATTGTATTTATTGCGCATTTCAGCGGGACCGATAAAATTTAAATCAATTCACTTTCCATCGATGTTTTATTGCTACTAATTGAATCTTTGATGTCGTCCTATTATACAAATTCGCTTTTTAATGATTTCTGTGTTACACTTTACCATATGGTTCCCAAAGTAGATAAAACGTTTAACAATTTATTTTTACAATAATTATAGCATTCTTTTCCATTTTTCAACTGTTATCAATATAACAACAACTAGGCATGATGGTATGTTACGTATATAATTAAAAAATCGTTTTTTTAGCTTCACTTGAGCAGCAAATAGAAATGGTACACTAATAAGAAAGACATTTTCGCTTTATTCTTTGGCGATCCCGCAATTCAAACCGCTTCGCCGTTTATTCTTATACCACGTAAAACCGAGCCCTTTGCCTTCTAAGAGCGTCTTTTACGATTCGGAATGAGGCTATTTTGGGCTGCGGGGAATATTTGACGAGACGCATGACTCGTTGCCCGTATCAAGAGCGTATTAAAGAACCCCATTGAGCCTTAAAAGCCCTAATATATCCACTATTATATGGCATTCGTACCTGTAACGCTTTGGGTGTATGGTTAGAGCTTTTTCTTCTACGAATTATCATATAATTTTCCACAATTAAAACGATCGTCGTTTTGATTGGCTTGAATAACAATGTCGAAGTAAATAAATTTGTAACCCTACAAGATGACATTATTTTGTGTCAACAATTAAGCAGAATACTGATCATACTTTCAGATATTTTGGATCTCAAAAATATAATTACCCATCGCTTAAAGTTTGTGTATTGGTAGAAGGTACCTTCTTTATTTATTTCAACTAAGAATACCAATTTACAAGCATTTCTTCTTGACTCGACATCCTTTCGTGGATCTTAATCTTCTCGGAGATCTACGTCTAGTTCTGTTTTGATTAATATTCATTCCTCCTTACCAAATATTAATATCAATCATTGTTTAAAATTGCATTTATGGATGATTTACTTTTCATCAATAATAATAACGTAGCTGGTATCTGAGTTTGTTATTTTAAAGTTGTATATGTTTCTTTCTGGTATTTTCTACTTCTTCACCGAATCTTTTATTCAAATCCAAACTACCAAGACATTTAGAATTAATCCATTATTTCCGAATGCCACTAAATGTTGTCACAAGTCAATAAAAATGAATGAAATAAGAATTATGTGGGATAGACATTCTTAAAACAAAAATGATGACAAACACGATTCAAAATAACCATGCAACACGAATTGTGTTGCGAACGAACATATCCGTCGGTGTCTCCCACTTGTCAAAAATATGCCAGTTTTACAGTAGGTCTTTTCGTTATTTGATGCAAATGAGAGATACTCATACAATGCTCACATTCCAGCTATCTGACATGTAACTAACTCCTAGCAGAATATGCTTTGTTCCAACTCAATCGATTAAGCTTCCGACGTTTGCGGCTATTATCCTGTCATGCCTTCAAATCGTGAGTAATCAAATTACCATAGCAATTCGAAATCCTTTGACGTTGGCTAAAGCACTCACTTGCCTATTTTGCATACTGTATGACCATTCCGTCAAGCTTATTTAATTAACATCAACAAATATATTTACTCTTCCAAATCGATATTTAGTTGTACGTTTTTTTTATTATAACCAAATGTTATTCCACGTTATTCTATGCAGCTTTACATGCAATATGCATCGCAGACATTCTCATTTGTAACCTTTATCGAATTTTCACAATTCTGCCATTATTATGTCATTAGAATCGGACATCAAAATGGGTTCGTAAATATGTACATATTTTTTATGCTGCATCTTGTACGTGATATTATTAATTTTAATTTAATTTTAAGGTGTTTATTGTCACTTTTTGATGGAAATGCGTCATTAGAATAATAAGATAAGGATCGGCTTCGCTCATCTCACTTGGGAAACCCGTCCTGATTATTATCAGAAGACATGTGGAAATAGTACTATCTTATGTGATATTATTTCTTGTATTTATTCAATCGTTTAATATTAGTTGATATTTGACCCGGCCCTGGTATTTTATTGAATATCGTGACGGCAAACTTATAGATTTTAACTTTAATAATAACACATAAATCCTCAACGAATGACGTTTTCCTATCTCGGGGATTTAATAAAACTCTCAGTTGGCTTAACCCAGTGAAGCGCAATTCGCGATCCGTGGGATCCATGTGGCCAAAAATGTCATTGGCATGAATAAGCTGTGATTACTAGTGGAATCATTTCTTATTCTTATAATAACCATTTTCACAGGCGTCTGTTTTCTTTTTACTTGAAAATACGAAATTCAATGTTCTTTAAGACGGGAGAAAAAATTTCCATATTTTATTACAATTTATTTTACTCTGCAGCTCGTGGATAAATGTATAATGATTGAATTGGCTCTCCTGTTAAATTAGTAGTGAAGCACTGGCTTAACCGATCTCTGAGTTATATCTCACATTTTGAGAAGTTCAATTTTCCCAAAGCACTTTGTCAAACTGTTATGCGGAAACTTTTATATCGCTCAAACTGTTTATGACATCGTTGCCCCCGATTTACTATCGCATTTTCAAACTTAGTGGTCCATTATGAATGCGAAAATATTGGAACACGTCGCCTTCTCCGAGAGCATATTTACTTCTCGCATTAAGACTAAACGTTAGAATAGACTTTGCTGCGAAATGCGCGCATAAAGTATATAAGCTGAGCTTTTTGTTTTGTCTGTAGTTTTATATTATAATTTATCAAATGAAAGTTTGTGTCTGTAGGAAGATACTTGCTTGCTTTATAGTAGAGTGACCATTACGCTATACAAACTACAGTTTTATTTTAACGATGTTTCCAAATTTGTCGTGCATTGCGTTTTAAAATTATCATGTCATATGGTAACATTTTTATGCGTTTTTAAATACTATTACATTTCGCTCGAACCTTTTGTCTAAAATATTCACGACTCTGACATGTATGTATTCATAATTTAATTCTAAAGTGTAAGAAATATTTTCAAAAATACAGCTTCTAAAAAATCTTCTCAAATCTTTTAAGTTTTACATGTTCTATATAGATTATTTTCTAATGCATAAATGACGAAACTAGCC
The DNA here is from genome assembly GCA_028554975.1 of Himalopsyche kuldschensis. NCBI lineage: Eukaryota > Metazoa > Arthropoda > Insecta > Trichoptera > Rhyacophilidae > Himalopsyche > Himalopsyche kuldschensis. The sequence continues at coordinate 4,666,062 of JAHFWI010000001.1, read as the reverse complement.
ATATCCATTAATAGTTACACCTTGAAAGCGAACGTTTTCATTTTCGTCCTGTAAAATTTCACTTTTCTAAACGGATTTATATGAGAGTGAATTTTCAACCAAAAATGTATTTTTTGTTTCATTATAGAATCGAATGAACTAAGAAATGAAGTGTTCTTTTTTCAAACCCAATCTACGTGAATTCTTTAGATTTCTCTTGATCGTCGCGTATCGAATCATAGATGAAGTTAATTATCGATTTTTAAATAATTAACATTATATCTGTAGCATGAAATACACCTTTCGTTATATCATTTTCCTACAATATTGTTTCATTACTGTTTCTTCAATATATATAGTTATAGTATTAATCGAATCAGTATTCAGCACGAGGGTGAAATTATGGTATTTGTGTGCATGTTAAAGTATCTTTTATCTTCATATGTTTATGCACTGCATGTTTCGTAGCTTTTACCCAATATGATGTTAAGACTTCATATCGATAAAATGTTCAAACATATTCCATACTAACTGTATTAGATTTATTTTCATCCATAAACTATGTTGTTGTATTATGTTGCTTTTTCGAATATTTTTAGCTTCAGTCACAGTTAGGATAACAAAATAAATTCATTCTTATTTATAGATATTATGACTTTATGCGTCATATTATATTTTTATTATGCTGTTTTTTATGTTATAAAATCGTAACAAGAATAGAAACTTTATTACTATATTGATTAAAAAAAATGTTTTTGATTAAAATTATTAAGAAAACTCATATTATTCATTCGCAATTATTCATTCAATCTTTATAGAAGTATATGTTGTATATACAATTAAAAAATAACTGTCTCTTTGACTATATAGGTGCTATTTCTTTTTGTGTTTTTTTTCTTTAAATATGATAATATCATATTTTGAATCATTTTTGAAATGTCATCAAAACTTCAACATATGTAAGTGTTGCAAAATCAATTTTAATCAAATATGCATCATATTCTATAGTAAAATAACTATTATGTGATTTAAGTGTTTCATCCAAAATTACACTTAATAGCGAATGGTGAAAGTATAATTTTTGCGTCAAAACACCTTTCATTACACAATTTGCCACTATTAAAACTGAAAAAAACGCAATATTAAAATTGTTTTGATTAAATCAATTTTGCTCGGCACAGTTTTGTTGCACCGTTAATTTGACATCCATATAATGTAAATATATACATATCGTTTATTCTTTTCTAAGATATTATTTTATAAAAAGAAAAAATATTAAATGCAGTGCGACGGTAAAAAAAATTTAACTTAAATCACAATAGAATATTTTGAGTACTGAATAATTTTGTTTATAATTTGATAATTCTTTGACCAGGTTCATCCATGCGGCAGATATCGCCATAACACTGTGGTCTTCATCTTAGCCAAGGAGTACAACCTCAAAAACCTTAGGACCATTCACCGACTGGACAGACTAACTTCAGGTAAGATATTTTCATTCTTATTTGTGTACTGAAATGATTTTTTATATAGTGAATTTTGAATAGATTGTTCAAAGGTTTATTTTATATACCATAAACCAACAAACACACTTCATAATAAAATCCAAAAAATATTCCAAAATTATCTCTTTACATCTTCACACAGAACCGTTACATTTCATTTCACTCAACACGGTTTAAATTACACAAAATAAATTAACATCGATAATTCTCATATTCTTTTTATATATTATTACCGATATAAAGTAAAAGCGCAAATATATTATTTCGTTGAAACACTCAATATATTAAAATAGTTCAAATCGCACCTGGCAAATAGTAGTTACTGTCATTTTGAGTATCTTGTTTCTCTTGAAACGCGGTTTGAATATTGCATCGTAGTTAAAATGTATTATTATCATTGCATTGATGCAGACATCAATAGTTAATTGAAATTTAAGATAACTTGTAATAAAAAAACGAATAATATGATGCACTGTATATGAATGTTTTCATAGCATAAATTATCAATTAAAGCATCCAAATATTTGATTCCAATTTATATAATAGTCTTTACAACACTCGGTAAAGATTTTCAGCCCGTTCGAAATTTAAAATCATTCGTTTAGTTTCACTTGGTGTATGTATCCTTTTCTTTATTTATTTTGCAATACCAGTGATCTAACAAATGTTTTGTTTTTATTTTAGGCCTTCTTTTGTTCGGGCGAAGCCCCAAAAAGGCACGACAAATGGAGCATCAAATCAGAAATAGGCAAGTCAACAAGGAATACGTCTGCAGAGTCGAAGGAGAGTTCCCAGAGTAAGTAGATATTTGTATTCATTGGAGGACACCTTCAGTTTAAAAATCCTTTGTTATGTCTCTTGTAGTACGTTACCAACAGAGCCTTTCCATATACATATAATGGATTCATACAATTATTTTATAGTGTAACATTAATATGATTTACTAGATAACGTTTTGGGTCTGGGGGGTCAGAATCTTCCCCCCCTCACCTATTTCCTTGACAACGAAAAAAAATTATAAGAATTGTGTAGTGAAGTAATTAGGTCAAATAATTCATAGTAAATTTAGTATGATTATTTTGATTATGTCATTGTTTGTACGAATTTTAAAAATAAAACCATTTTTGTAAGTGTATATAAATATTAATATATGTACTCTCAGAAAAGATATTTTAGATTTCTAAGATATATTTCTTATATTTTGCAGATCAAATAATCGATCTTGAATAAAATATCGATACAGATTCTTGATTGTCTTTTTGAATTATTAAATGTATAATGTATTAAATATATTTCACATGAAGTACATTTATCTAAATCATAATTTAATGGCCATCTTTGATTAATAATAACAAATCATCCTCGTCTAGAAAAAAATGGGCATATTTAGTGTTTAGGTCGTCTCTAATTGATTTCGTAAAACACTAGCTTCAGATCATGATGGACACAATGGAAAACAAAAAAGGTCGAACCGTCCAAATATTCGAGATATCTCCGAAGAATTTTCAAATGCGTGGGCCGCACAATTTGGTTATTCGACCCATATCCAATTTCCGGCAGTCGCTTATACAAACAGTGAAGTCCAAAAATCCCCACTTTAAGACTTTAATAAGACTAAATCAAATATTTTTAGAATCACGACATCAATTTGTTTTGCTGAGGTCTTTGCTGTACCTAAATATTCATAAACCATCTGATAAAAAAATATTTCATTCAAACTTTTGCAGAATATTATTTTATACCACTCGGCCACGGCAATCGATTCACACCCGCTCTGACCAAATACAACAGAATTTTTATGCATGGTTTGTACGAATGTTATCAAAAAGTAGCCAAATATATACATATGTACCTTTATACGAAAACTATGAAATTTCTCGCATACATCTTCTGCTATCTTATGTGAATGTCCTTAGTATACTCCGTTTTTTGTCACACTGACCCCCAATTAAGCACTCCACTAACATGAAATTCAATTTAACGTTTCTCTGTATGTTTTAGTTATATATACTAGAAAGAAGGAGCTTTCTGCAATAATTTCAGGTTAGACAATGACGACTCCATGTGCGATCATAAAAACAGTCACACACTATGTACTCATATACCAGCGGTATTATTACAAACAAGCAGTCCTTTTTTATTTAACTTATAATATGGGAAAATGTGTTCCACGCTTTTTCTTCAAAGAAAAATATCATTGTTAATGCGCATATTCTTTTAAAAATAAACCGAGAATACGCCGAAAACATAATATTCTTGAATTATACCCAAGTGTTAATTTACAAATTATGCATAAACGTAAAACGTCTTAATCTTATATATAAAACCGAAACGGCGTATGTCTGTGGGTCTGTAATTCCCTTTTGCATTGTTGGTCATTAAGTTGCCATAAAAACGAATATGAAAGAAAATATGTTTGAATTTTTATCGGCGAAGACATTTAGTCAAAATGTAATAAATTAGTCTTCTACTGCACTTTTCCCGGCTTTTATTATTAATAATAATGTTCATTATTTACGTGAAGGTATTATTTAACATTTCTTTGACAGCAAATTAGATTTTTTCCTTGAATTTGGACATTTTAATGGGCGAGAATGGGGCTGTCATCAAATTAAATAAAGTTTGTGATTTTATTTTAACTCTATTTTGGATGTTAGATTTTGTGATAAAATTATGTCGAATGATATTACATTAAATAATTATTGGTCGCTTAGTCCGAGCGACGCCGGGTAGCAATACTAGTTAAATTATAAGATTCAACTGACACGCATTTATGACTATGTATATACGAAATATGTCTGTGTTTTATGTTTGACTAGTAATCAATATCGATCTACTCAAATCTTTTGTCAGAAAGACTACACTACGAAGGAACTTCCTCCGAAATCGATAATTTTATGAAAATTCTCAAATATTTCGAACGTAAATTTGACATTTGCACATTAATCTTGACATCATATATTTTACAATTTGATATTTTAATGTATCATATTCACTATAAATCATTGTCGACTTCTCTCATGGTCATATTTTTGGTTTTCGTCTTGAAATAAATTCTAGCTGTGATAAAGTATCTCGGCATTTTATTTTTTAGGCAATGTGTTAATTTTGCATAGGATCCGAAATTATTCCACCCAACAATGACAGTTATTGTGTTATTAACTGAATTTACGTGTAATAGATGAATAAATTTTGCTCAGCGCCCAATTTGTTCTAGAAAGCAGACACTGAGAAAAAAAGAATACGGGAGTTTTATACAACGTTTTTTAACATTAATCCATACAGCTCGAGATACACTTACTGTTGCCAGTACGATCTGTGACTCTTATTATGCTAAAGTGGCAACATTTAAAACAATACCGTATGAAAAACTTTCCGTGCAATCGTCTATTCGCTTCAAGATATTTTATACACAATGCTAATAATCATTTGTTACATGACGATGTCTAAAATTTCATGGCGCTCGTAATATTTTTTTCATTTTGGGAATGGCGATATAATAATATTATTTTTACGTACGCTATGATAATACGTCGCGGGCTGTGAAAACGGAAGTCGAGCGAAGATTTCGTTCTCTGGAAATCTTTGAAAGTCTCGGCGTGGAGAGTTTTGGCGCGTTTTGTTTCCCGCGCGGACGGCTGCCGCCTGCTCCACCGTTTTTCCGCTTTCTGTTGCTTTCGGCGTAACTAAATCTGTGATATCAAAACTTATATACCACAGCCGCCATATTTGCATTCTCTCCAATAGTGAAGTTTTGCAGAGAATATTTTATTTTCTTTTAAAGCATATTTTATAAAATAAACTACTTCTTCTCGAAAAGAAACTAACTAGTGCGAAAGTCAGATATCTTTCTTACACAGTATAAATAATATAATAATTTAACAAAATTTGCACTCGAAATAAATACCAAACATCGTTGCTGACTGAAAATTTGGGATAGAGGTACTTCAGAAAGATTTATTTCCGCCAATTTTACAGTGACCAAGTTGGCAATCTTGTAGTGCTTTTTTTGGTCCATATTTTATATTTCACTTATTTATATTATTAAGTTTTCACAGGCCGTTCTGTTAGGTTGCGATTTTTTAAAAGTGATTATAGTCACTCAGTAATTACTTTATCGAAACACTCAAAATGCTTACTCCTTTATCATTTATAGCAATCGATTTCGTATGTAATATCTTCTATTTTTTTTTTATTAAATTACACATGTTGGTTCGATCAAATAATTGCTAACTGTTTGGAAACATTTGTCTGTCATCATGCTTCTCTTTTAGAGAAACTCTCATCCTATTCCTCCCCACACCGCTGTCAGTATAAGTGCCCTCCGCATAGCACGTTATCTTCATATAATTGAATCTTCGACAAGACGACAGCACTTTTTTGCAGCACGCAGAAACTTTTCTTGTTTTCGTTTTTAGTGCTGCTTTAAGTTACGCATTGAAATTTGGAAATTGTAATGCTCTTTTCTTGTATAATTAACTTTAAGGAAGTTTTGAGTTTTCATTTCCATTCTCTACAACCGCTAAACTGGTGTAATACCAGAAGTCAGTGACGGCTGTTGACGGGGTGCTGGGGGGTGCAAAAGGAAGATTCAACTATTTTTCCGTGCTACGGAAGAGAAACAGTTGGTATTGCGAACATCTGAATTGAAAGTCCATGCTATAGAAGTGTTTTAAAATCCAATGAATAGGAAAGAACTCTTGCAAAAATGGTTGAATCTTCCGTTGCACCCCCCAACACCCCGTCACCAGCCGTCACTGGCAGAAGTGGAAAACATTTTCTATTAAACCATTACTTAAATATATTGTTGACCCTTTTCAATCAAATTCAATAAGATACACTTAAATTTTTTAAATCTAAAACCATAACAATGCAAAAAAAAATATGTGATACAATTTGATCCAGAACTAATACGAAACTATCACCCATTTATATATTCATTTAATTCTAAAAAGACATTCGTACATTTTCCATTTGTATCAGTCTGGTTATGAATGCCAGTTGCACTAAACCGTCCGCTCCCAATGTGGAGCATATGGATTCCTTATGGAGTTTAACTCGTCAGGTGTTTTCTAAGAAAGCTACCTGCTGCTCAATTACTAACCGCCCTTTTTCGAAGAAAGTATAAATATAAATGATAGGACTAAGACATGACAGAACTAGTGGTTAGCTCATCTCTTTGGCTATATATCGTTGGATTGGTTGGGTGTGGGACGGAATTTTAGACAACACAGAAATGTCGCCGAAAAAATCTTTAATTCCACTGAAAAAAATATCTGCTTGGACTGGGACTCGAGCCCGTGAACTCCGCAACCGAAGCCAACGACGTTGGCAATTGACAATCATATTGTTTTTATTAATAATATTTCTTAAATATTAAACATAATTCTTCTTTGAAACTAAAAATAATATTACTTACGCTTGATTTTAATAGTCAAAATATTATCAAGTAGTGAAAACAGCAATTTGTTATCATTAAGTTTATTTCATTTCGTGCAAGTTTCAGAAATGTTTTTTCTTGGAAGTTTCGTGTTCTATTGTTTTGGTTAATACGTCTTGAAACGATGGCCTGTAAATCTCGTAATATTTTCGCACAAAGCACGAGTTTCATAAATGTTTACCCGTTTTCTCAATTAAGTCAGTTTGTTGTATCTGCAATGAAATCGTGTGATGTATCGTCGCTTCGCAGTCGTATTTACGGCCTGTTGCCTTTATTTATATTCCCGAGCCGCTTTCTTCGAAGTTAAATTACGCCCTTTACGACAAGTCTTCTATCTAGCCGCATGTGTAAACACCGCTCTTTACGCCATTTCTTAGATAAATAAATATCTAGGTATATGAAATGCGTTTGGTAGATGTTTCCCGTACGACAGAAATACATAGACACTAAAGCTCCGACGCAAGTCATGTATAAATTATTATTTGTGTAGTTTTAACGTGTATATTCAAATTTGGAAACCATTGATAATGAATACGATAATGTAGCATAAATAAACAATCCTCGTGTTTCTCTGTTTAAAAGTCAAAGGATATTATTTGAATTTCGAATACACAAGATGTCATAAATTCAATTTGTATAATAATTGCCGTGACGAAACATGGTAACAATGTCTTTTCATCTCAAGTTTATCGCTTTTGACGTTTTTAAACTACTCTTTAGATGTATTAAAGTTAGAAGTATCTGACTTTTCGCAATAAAAATCTAATAAAAAATCTGATACTTTTAGAAATTCAGATATTCAAAAAAAAAGCTTTGATATCAGGCACTTTTTTTTCATTATTAGTAGTGGTATCGTGGTAAATAAATAGGTAAAACCACAAGTTTAAATAATTAAATAAGGTTTCCCATTCAAACATGGTAGATAAGTTCCATTACTAAAAATCAACTCAAAATACGAAATTCTTGAACTCAAAAATAAATCGAATTTAACACAAAAAATTTTTGAAAAGTTATTCTTACAAGTATAAAATAAATTTACCTTGTTTTCGATTCAAATAAATGTAAGCATAGAGAAATATATTCCTTCAGTGTTGCTACTTGTTAACAAACGTGCCCGTTTACTGCTATTTTTAGTATTTAGTTTTTTTCAGCCATGTTAAAGCAAAAAAAATCAGTGTTAAAAAAATAATAAAATATAATCAAAACCTTGTTATTTCTAAACCATGCCAAAAAACGATTGAGTGGTGAGTGATGAACGAAGCCGGTTCGGTCCTGGTATTTACAAAATATATTATGTGGAATTAGTAAAAAATTGTTGCTTATTTGTTTATATGAAATAATACAATGCCTTTCCACAGAAAATTTACAGTTATCTTATATGATTTTTAAATTTTATCAGATAAAGACAATAATGGTTTTCAATATTTCTTAGCAGGAATGCATTCATTATAATAATAATTAATATCTTGATATTTTTTTCCAGTGATGAGATTGAATGTCGTGAACCAATCGAAGTGGTAAGCTACAAGATAGGAGTATGCCGGGTGTCCGCCCGTGGAAAAGACTGCGCCACAACTTTCAAGAGACTGGGCTTCAACGGTCACACAAGCGTTGTACTCTGCAGGCCGCGCACTGGACGAATGCACCAGATTAGAGTTCATTTACAATACCTCGGTAAGATTACTAACAATATTTTTATCGTTATGTTTACCAAATTGATTATGTCTGTTTTATCTACAACTTGTTTATAATTATTAATATACACGTATGAAAAGTTCTCTTTTTAATTTAAAATTTAAAAAAAGTATGTAAATATATATGTATTTATATACTATATTTTTTATTGCGCTTTATAATTACAAAATACAAAATGTTGCTGACAAAAATCTGTACGCAAACTTCTGCATTACGGCTTTAAAAAAAAATCTATTAGTCTAATTAGTATAATCTATCAAATAAGGTAGAAACTGCTTGTACTTTTTTGTTTTAATATGTTTTTCGCATTGATATTTTTTGTATCAAATTGCAGTAGATTGACGAAGCTTTTGATAAATTTCTGTTATTTACTGTTACAGGTTACCCGGTAGTAAATGATCCTCTCTACAACCACCCTGTGTTTGGTCCATTGAAAGGAAAGGGAGGCGATCTAGGTGGAAAAAGTGATGAAGAATTAGTGAAAGATCTTATTTCAATACATAATGCTGAAAACTGGCTTGGGATGGATGGCGATACTGAACTGTCACTTTTCAAACCAAAGGCAGATTTAGATTTAGACAAAGGAGAAGGTATTGTAACATTCACAACTTTTATTATTATAAATCTTATGCCACACTAAATAAGATTTGCTCCTGCATTTAAATATGCTATCAGTCATTTTTGTCAATTATTCTTATAACTTTTATTCAATCCAATAACCTTTTGATAGTGTCATTGTCGGTTTAATATTTCTGTATGAGAATTAGTTCATTTAAAAATATTTCAAAAAAATTACCATCCTAAAAGCATTAATGTTATTATGATATTATTTTTAGGTGAACACGCTTCCGGGGAGGACGACTGCGAAGTTGGTTCGGCATCAAGAGAATCATCACCATCACTTGAATCTCCCACTTTGGTGACACCTACTAATGTCCTTACAAACTCCATCGGAACAAACGTTTCTGATGAAACAATTGGCCAAATATCACCATCAACGATTGCTTCTATACCAAGAGAACATATACCCCATTCGCCATATCCAAATTTACCTATTTCAAAACCCAATATGGCCCATGGAAGATCAAAGGTTTGTTGTTAGATAATATTACAAAAATATAGTTATAAATAAATACAATTAACAATAATCCCTTTTTTTCAAATCAAGCTGATTTTATTATGGATATTTTTTGCTTCAAAGGTGACGGTTGCGACGCAGACTGGCCATGAATCACCGGACATGCTGTTTAACCAGGAGAAGATGTCAGTAGATCCTCATTGCTATGAATGCAAAGTCCGTTACAGGGATCCTCGCCCCAATGATCTTGTCATGTATTTACATGCCTGGAAGTACAGGGTAAGCTTTTATGTCAACATACAATTATTTATTGTGCTACAGTTGCCATCAAAGATCCTCAACCGTACTTACTTCTCATTCTTATCAAGTATATTTCAACATACTGAAAGACTATTCGTTACTTTCTATAAGATTTACTTGGCAGAGCATAAGTCATCTGAGGAAGCAAATCTTAATATTATTGTTATTGTTTCAGGGTCCCGGATGGGAGTATGAAACAGAGCTTCCCGACTGGGCGAGTATCGATTGGGTTGATCCAGATAATTAATAATTTTGACTGTGAAATGGTTTCATCGGCCATAAAAAACGGCTATTGAACTCTTATTTTAATGAAAATTCAACGTTTTTATGAGATATGATTTACATTTAATATTGTTTATGTACTTTAAATCCTTGATAGAATAATACTGTAAGATTGTTGTAGAAACCAAAGTTTTATATTGACAATTCCACTTTTTAATGGTCCTTATAAATCATAGTTGTGGAATTAGTAATATAAAACATATTTTTTTCATAATAATCACATTTGATTTAGTTTTATCTACTTGATATAGTTTCAGTTCTTTTATTGGTGTAACTTCATTTTTTGCAGTTAATGTATTTAAATATTTACTGACTCAATAATTCCTTTTCATACAACATTTCCTTCTGTAGAAAATTTTTCATCATACGGTTAAAATAATTTGGATTGCATTCTGAATATTGCCTTCAAAATAATTCTTTGCAAAAAAAAGACAATGTCTATTAATAATTTATCCTGACCTGTAAATAAGAAAAAAATTAGTAGTTAAGTTTACTGTTTTGAATTTTTTGTTTATAGTTTTCGTTAAACAAAGAAATATTTTTAAGTTGTCGATATAAGAAACATTAAAGTGATCTGTATATTCTAATTCTGGTCGAGTTGAGAAATGGTCTTTTACATATCCCATTTTTATAACAATTGTTTTATTTGGTAAAATTCAAATCTTTGTTTGACACAATACCCCTTGTTAAATATATATAATAATTTTGAAAAATATTCAATGTTCTGTCACGTCCTATTTTATAGGAGAAGTATTTTCTAATGTATGTGCGCTTGTTTATGTATTTATTTTCTTTTTCTGTTGACATATTAATACAATGTTTTTTAATCCATGTGTAATTATAAAATGTTTTCATTCACAAATATTATGTGCAAATATGACAATATTTTCCTTCACGTAACATTAGAGCGGAACATGTTATGCAAATTGTAAACATATTGTGTAAGATACACATTTTGGTAAAATAATAATTATTATTGTTATGTTTATAGAGCAAAGTATTTTTTAAATCATTTGGATGTAATAAATTAAGGATAACTGAAAATTTGTAATTGAAAGAAATTTGAGCTTCCTACACAGTATTTGTGAAAATCTTTGTTGGCAATGTAATACCGAATGAAATAGGTTACATAGAGAAAGAAATCTCCTGTAGTATTTACTTACCTACAATTAAATGAAAACATTAAGAAACTAGATTCAATTCTTGTTTTATCCTAATACAGGATTTGTTGATTTTCTAATAGCATCCATATTATCAGTGTTTGTAGTGGGTGACATACTGGAGTATATATCGTATGCCCTCTGCTTTTTGGTAGAAATAGCATATAGCCTCCTTTTAAATCAAAATATTCCTCAATAAAACAAGAAATTTAACGATTACTGGTAGATACTATTTGAAACACTTTTTTACTGTCCCATTTGACTTTCAGGGCTGGGAGGCAACATTCAATTGCATCTTGACCGTTACCGAACGCTTATTATTAAATTAGTTTCAATTTTACCCTCTGCAAAGTTTTCAACTGCAGCCCTGCATATTATTCAATACAAGGCTGTATTCATTCTGTAAATTTATTTACCAAAAATACATTTACATAAATATTTACTTATTATATATTACAGTCCTGATTTTTTCAATAAATCGGTAACGAATTTTCCTAATATATTTTCACCCTGCAATTTATGTTTTACTGCCAATAAGAAGAGTATTATAATAGTTACCATCATATCATAAAATTCATTATTAATCATTGTTGCCAATATTATAATATGTGTTATTGTACACTTATTAAACATTTGAAAAATTCATTGGAAATGTCGGGGTATCAAATCATTTTAACTTCTTTGTTTCTAACATTGGTTAATTGATTCTACTATAACTCAAAATAACTTGAGGTTTTTAAAGAACATTAAATTTATTAATATAGTGACAATTTCAATAAAAAACGTCATCTCTATTTTCTCTTACATTCAATTATCCTTATTTTAAATTCATTACATTAATAATTTTACAACTTTGCCATATTTTACAAATAAAATTACTTTTTATGTAATTATATTATAATCGTGTAGCTCTTAAAAGAATGGGAATCATTAGCCATATTATTATGACAGTTATTTTAACAACATTGACCACTTTGCATGTTGAAAGTTCTTACCCAATGTGTGTGATAATAACACCTAGTTTTGAAAGGTGTTGCTATTTAAAAGTCGAGTTTAAAACATTATGTGCCTTGTTGAAGTATATGTATCGCTTAAAATTACTTAGTGGAGTTTTATTGTAGTCATAATAATATGTAAAAAGTAGGTTTTATGGAAATATACTTATTTGAACATAGACATAAGTACATTGCTTACAGAAATTATCACTCGATCAACAATAATAATAATTTCATTAGGAGTAGTATGCTCTATTGAGTTTCATTACGATTTCATTGCACATTATGGCCAGTTCCAGCTTATTAAAATTAAATTACTTCTTGTTCATTTAGCTTTATATTATAAACATAGACAGGCTTTTACTAATCACTGTTTTAGTCACTTCTCTAGCATCAATGTTTAATCTGCAGTTATACAAAATAAAATGTTTATATGCTACGTTTTTTTTATATTTCTTGGTCGTTCTTATATTTTAAATTCTTGATGATTAACTCTAATTCCTCACATGCATAAAGGACCATCTATTTCCCTTCGATTCGTTTATAGTGCAGATAAGTGCATGTGATAAAAACAAAGTAACACATCTTATTATTTATTTGATCAAATGCTTTAGATTTAAAAAACAAACAAATTTCATATGCTGTATCTTTATCTTGTATATTTCACAAAAGTTTTCTTTTCAACCCTGTCTGCTTTCAATGTGGGGTACATGAACTCCTACTAGAGCATTTCATCTTTTGTGTCAAATTTATATTTCCAACAAACAATTTGCTATTTTCAATGCGACCATATCTTGAAAGCATCATCACTATCATAAAGACAAATGCACATTCTATTTCTGCCCAAAAGAGTGTATTTCTTTCCATGCAAGGTTTACCTCAATATTGGCTCTGCTATGTTATTCCACTGCTTTTGAATTGGTTCGAAAAAATTTATTCGAATGGTCTTTAATGTAGTCTTCCTAACTTTTAAATAATTATTCTAAAACTCACACCAAAGATATCATCCGAAGACCAAAAAGATTCCATCATTTTTTTCATCTAGGAAGGCAAGCGTTGAATGTTTAGAAGCACTCTTATTATTGCTTGATTAGTGCATAATATAAATAGACACAAGTGTTATTAGAATATAAATAGCTCTTATAGAATTTATCCTACTTATTTGTGTCATAAATATTTGAAGAATCTTAATGCTATAAGTTTTAAGCATGTTATGCTTTATTTCTTAAAGTATTCTATAACTGTTTACAAATTACTTGCTTTTATATTTGTCTTAAAATTATTTCACATCATTGTATTCAAATAAATACTTAAGCTTTTAAGTGATGTGAGGATTTCATAATTTTATTTTTATGAAAATCTATACCGTATGCAGGTTATCCAAATGTATATGTTTCCGAACAAAATTAAACATATCGAAAGTATTTTGCACGTCTATTTTCTGAAGGAACGTATAATACCTACTCGTGCTAGTTTTCAATATCTGCTACTGAATATTCTTCCAGCGAGTGTTATAAGAAACATAACTGTAAAATGTAGTGAAATAAAATTAAGGGTAGGTTTTTCGTAATTTTTCATACCATGCAAGATTAAATAAATTTCAATGATACAATTATTTGGGACCTTGATGATGATCGTAAAAACGTAGGCTAACAACAAATCATAGATATTTTTAAGAAGAATACATTAATTAAATCATTATGTATAACAATTATTAAAAAATAATAATTTTGCAGATATTTTTGTGAAAAATTCTTTCAGTTAAATCATTACATTCTCTTTTTCAAGGGATCGTATTTTAAAAATAAGATTTTTTCACTTTTTTGGCATTCATTCAAGGTTATCTTAACTGGCAATACTGTCACTACAATTGTCTTAATTTTTTCATTGTTATAATTAGAAGACGTGTTCCTTTTTGATAATCTAAATCGAGCTTATTATTAGAATTAATTACTTATCTCAAATGTCCGTTTAATAAATATCTTTAAATGGTCTAAACATACTCATTCTTAACATGTATTGAACTTTTTCTTGGTTATATAGTATCTATCTTATTTTTGTTTTTTTTTTGTTCACTAGAATAATGAACTATTTACTTGTAGCATTAAAAGACACTTCTATTTATTAGTATTTTTTGGAAGACATTCGTTATGTAAAATATTAGTGCTCTAAGTACCTATATCAAATCAATATGTTGATTCTGAAGTATTCCGAAAAGGCATAATCTATTTTATTATTTATGGTCACTCCTGATGGTAATTTTTCTTGCACAAAATTAACATGGACATCTCGCCATATCCATTTACGTATTGCATAATGTTTGTAAAGAAATGGTTTTTAATGATAAAGCAATGCGTGAAATGAAAATATTACATTCAAAGGATTCTTTTCAATCAATGAATTTAAAAAAATGGAGACTCATTTCACTGTGTGAGTATCTTCGATTCGGTTGCTTTATATCTTCCAAAAACACGTTTCAAGGCCTTGAACTTTCTATTATCCCAAAATGGTTACTTTTCAAAAAATTGTGTTTTCATACATTTCTGTATTGAATTATTTGTACCTATTACTCATTGGCATTAGGATCATCACTATTCATGTACAGTATTAATAATTATTTTCGATATGTGAGTTTAAAGAATAAAATGGAAATGTTTTTCTGTTATTTTGTCAATTATTTTTAATTAATCTATTCCCTATACAATTGAAAGACCTTTTCTTACCAGTGTGGAATACATCCTCTTTCACTATCTAACCTTACCCATTCCTGTCCATCCCTTATAATTTATAAATGGGATCCAGAGGTGGCTCACACATGCCCACTCCTTATATAAATATTCGCATCTTCAGATATTTGGCATATAAATGAATATTCAAACATTTTTATGGTATATATTTATCCATTTTCCCATGTATGGACTATAAAAAAAATACCACCAGGAAGTAAGGATCTACCACCATAAATCAATTTCGGTTGTAACCTCGCCAATAAATAATTTATGTTATTTAAGACCGATCCCAAGGCTAATTATATATTTACTCAGGAAAGAAAAAAGTTCTCACCATTGGCAGCACGTAATGTTACTTGATGACCGAGCATATAATTACTCATCAGAACACGTAGAAGATGTAGACATAAAAGATTCAAAGAAAATTTAGAACAAATAATAATATTTCTAATTCTATAATTAACTGCAATACCTACATAATGTAACTCTTACTCGTCTAGATGCCTGACCTTTTGGGATCATGATGTCAGAAATACTATGATTCTAACAAATACATTAGTGTTCCATCACATTCATTTGCAACATGGGCGGTACAGCAGCTTATTATTAAAAAAAGTTCTTTTCAAAACATTCATTAGGTATTTCTGTAAACCTGGCCAAATGTTGATATTCGATAGTCATTTTTTTTTACCTCAAGGGTTGTAATAGTTATTGGCTATAAGACAATCATACACCCAGGTTCACAGTCATTTTCATACATTTCAAACTTTTCAGGGTTGTGGGTTGATAATAAAAATTAAAAGATAACTTAATATTATAGTTTTATTTTTTTGCATATTTTTTTAGTCATTTGAGAATTATTCTTTGAGAATTTTTTTATGCTTGATGAGAGCTCATTTGTTTTTCTTTGACAACCGATATGACTTTTTGTGAATAATTTTCCGCAAAGTTTGTTTATGCTATTAAATGTAAATAACTTTGATTATTCCACGTATTGTGTAACTAATTGTGACACGTGTTTCGCCTCTTTCAGAGGCATCTTCAGACTTACTATCGCAAAGTTTGCTTAAGTACTTTGCGATAGTAAGTCTGAAGATGCCTCTGAAAGAGGCGAAACACGTGTCACAATTAGTTACACAATACGTGGAATAATCAAAGTTATTTACATTTAATATTAAAATGAACTTCCACAAAGTTACCGCCGAAACCATCGAAAATATTTGTTTATGCTATTTATCCTAAGTGCAATACATTTCCACATACGTGTGAAAGTCACACAACTCACACAAGTCGAACAGTTGTAAATAGTTATTTAAAATTTTTAGTAAAATAAAAAAACTTCAAATAATCTTTATGAAATAATATTTTTCTGAACAAATTGTATTTTTGACAACCCTAGAGCAGGCAAAGTCGCCCCAAAACAATATTCAATTTTATGAAATACGTTGCTTTGTAACAATGGTGACTTATGTAGTATACAAATCAACCAAATTGAACTAGCTTGATGCTTAAATTATCCTATCAATTGGAACGCTTATTACCTTATACAGTTTTTTAAATACAACATAAAGTTTTGAGAAATCAATCTCCACTTTGATATTTCGATGTTCGCTAAATTGGCTCAAAATTGACGGAAAGTGACATTAGAAGCAGTTTGTTAAATTAAGTGCTGTTTGTCAAATTAAATTTTGATTAATGCATTCAAATAATTACACTGAAAGTTTGATAAAAAAAAATATTGACTAGGCAAAAACACCCATCGGAAGGCAATCTTACTGCATTTGACGGTATGTATATTGTGGTGACCAGACCAATCGGCACAAGTCAAGTCGGCAAATGGCACGTCGACACATGTCAAGTTGGCACAATTCAGTACCTAGACAACTTGACAAACCGCTCCTATTTTTATTCGATCTCCGTCAAAATACTGCACGAAGGAGTGTTTTATGGAAAAAAACACCTTCTGGCACACTAGGAGAAGTAAATGCCTACATAATTACGAAAAATTTGCATGATAGATTATGGAAAATCATGTTGTTATTACAATCTAACATAGTCAGCCATAGCCATATCTAGCTCCCAGTATAGAATTACGATTAATTGATCGTAATTAATTGACCTTTAGATAAATGCATTAGAACAATTATAAATTAATAGATATCATCAATCCAATGACATTTTTAATGAGAAAAGAAACATTAACCATCATTAATACTCTGATCATTACAGATCGTTAATGCCATTTTACTAAAATCATCTTGATGTAAAACTAATGTACGTTCATTACCACTCAATAAAAACCTAGATTTGCTTTCATTTCCAGAAAAACATAATATCAATTTGTCACAATTCAAGCATTATTATGAAATAGCCATCAACAATATAATATTTTTATAGAGCTCAAATACATTTTTTCACTGTATTACAAAAAAGAAATTTTGTCAAGATGTCTAGGTGTCGAATTGTCTATGTGTCAACCTGTCATGTGTCGACGTGCCATGTGCCAACTTGACTTGTGCCGAGTTATCACGGGATTCGGATATTGTCTATGATATTAATTTATCATACACTATAGACAAGAAACTAAATCAAAGACTTATATTATTGTCTGTGGATTTTGCATCGCGCACCTCATAGATAACTATAGCGCACCTGGTTGTCAAAAACAGTTGGAATGAATATAAACGAAACGAAACGTACAAATAAAAATTTGTAGGCTTGTTTGCGAAACCACATTTTTTTATTTCACATTCTATTTCACATTTAATATTTTTTGAAAGTTTTTTTTGTTTCAAATATGGTAGTGAATCTTTAAGTTCAAACATAAGCATTACAATGTCTAAAAGCAAATCACCTGAATCTAAATCCAGAAGTGACATTAAAGATCGTGATAGACGCCGTAGTCGGTCTCCTCGCGGACATGGCAGAAAAGTTACGAAGCTAAAAAGTACTGATACATTAGAGCATATAAATATAGATAAGGCAGTGGATAAAGCCAAACCATCTAAACCGATGCGTCAAAAATATGAAGACGACCAGAAGAAGACCGATGACTACAGAAAACCTCATGATTACAAGAAAACTAACGACTACAAGAGACCCGATGACAATAAGAAAGCGGATGACTATAAAAGAGGCGATGACTCTAAGAGAGGCGATGACTATAAGAGAGTCGATGACTATAAAAGAGGCGATGACTTTAAGAAAGCCGATGAATATAAAAAAGGCGATGACTCTAAGAGAGCCGGTGACTATACGAAAGCAGATGACAGTAAGAGAGGCGACGACAGTAAGAAAGCAGATAGCAATAAGAGAGGCGAAGACAGTAAGAAAGCGGATGACAATCAGAGAGGTGACGACAGTAAGAAAGCGGTTGATTATAAGAGAGGCGATGACTACAAAAGAGCCGATGATCATAGGAAAGTAGATGACTATAAGAGAACTGATGAGAAACCACGGGATAATGCTTCATACAAAAGATATTGGGATGAACAGCATCCGGATAAAAACAAACGACATAAAAGTCATACAAGTAATTATAAAGTAGGTTCTCGTTATTATGATGATCCCAAAAAAACTAAAAATGGTGAATCGGATGATAAAACTAACAAAAAAGATGCAGCTTTATCACAACCGAGTCGTCCGAAAAAAGCAATCGATATGTTAACGTCCAGAACTGGCGGTGCATACATTCCACCGGCTAAACTTCGCATGATGCAAGCTGAAATAACTGATAAAGCGTCAGCTGCCTATCAAAGAATTTCTTGGGAGGCTTTGAAAAAATCTATTCACGGTTTTATAAATAAAATAAATACCGGTAACATTGGAACAATTATCAAAGAACTGCTCAGAGAAAATATCGTAAGGGGTAGAGGTTTATTGTGTAGATCCATTATACAAGCGCAAGCGGCATCCCCTACATTTACTCATGTCTATGCTGCATTGGTTTCAGCAATCAATTCACGTTTTCCAAACATTGGTGAATTACTTTTAAAACGTCTCGTGATACAGTTTAAGCGTGGTTTCAAAAGAAATGACAAATCAATCTGTATTTCCGCTGCAACTTTTGTAGCGCATCTGGTAAATCAGAGAGTCTCTCACGAAATACTGGCATTAGAAATATTGACCCTATTAGTTGAAAGTCCAACAGATGACTCCGTAGAAGTTGCCATAGCTTTCCTGAAAGAGAGTGGCCAAAAGTTGACCGAAGTGTCTGCCAAAGGGGTAAATGCCATATTTGAAATGCTGAGAAATATTTTGCACGAAGGACAGTTGGATAAACGTGTACAATATATGATTGAGGTAATGTTTCAAGTGCGGAAAGATGGTTTCAAAGATCACGTTGCCGTCATTGAAGAATTAGAGTTGGTGCCTGAAGAAGATCAATTTACTCATCTCATTATGTTAGATGAAGTAACAGACCCCCAAGATTTATTGAGTGAGTGTATTTTTTTTAACCAATAATTTATAGTTCTTTTGCTATTTCACTAATTCTGATATTAACATTGTGCTTTAGGTAGCAATTATGGTCCATCACTTAACATATAAATAATATAACATGTCTTGGGTGACAGTGAATGACATATTTATTTCTACAATTTACATTTCTTGAACCAAGACTTCTGAACATTGAAATTAAAGTACTTCAGTGTACTACACAGCGTGATAAATTTTACAATATTTGCATCTTTAATAATAAGCATGCATTTTCTGGCCTATTAGCAAATTTAAATTTTTTTACACTCCATTAGCATTGGGTTAAAACTTTGTTTGTGAGCCCTTTTAATTACTTGGGTAATTAACTTGTTTTTTCACATTTGATGGCCAATTGGCAAAATCACAATTTTGTGCACTCTGTTAGCATTGTGTATATATTATTATTTTGCCTTCGATACGCAATTTCAAATCATTAGAAAATATTGGTTATCACTTATGTGATAGAATTTATTAAATTTTACTATTTGCTATAATTGCTTTTTTGTTTTATATTCGTCTTACAATTGGTCACTTGGATCTATCAAATGGTTGAATAAAGGTGCCCAAATATCTTTCAATTAAACAGGAATGTTATTTCTTTTTCAGATGTCTTCAAATTTGATCCCAGCTATGAAAGCAATGAAAATAAATATAAAGAGCTGTGTAAAGAAATCTTGGGCAGCGATGCCGATTCAGATACGGATGCTGAGTCTGGCAGTGGAAGTGAATCAGATTCAGAAGTGGAAGAAGAGAATCAAGAAAACAATCAAAAGGATGGTGTCATCATTGATAACACTGAAACAAATCTCATTGCATTAAGAAGAACAATTTATTTGACGATTCATTCCAGTTTGGACTTTGAAGAATGTGCCCATAAGTTAATGAAAATGCAATTGAAACCCGGCCAAGAAATGGAACTCTGTCACATGTTTTTGGATTGTTGCGCTGAACAAAGAACGTATGAAAAATTTTACGGTCTGCTAGCGCAAAGATTTTGTCAAATCAATAGAATCTATGTGAATCCATTCGAGCTTATTTTCAAGGATTCGTATGGCACTGCCCACAGATTAGACACAAATCGCTTAAGGAATATAAGCAAATTTTTCGCACATCTTTTATTCACTGACGCTATTGGCTGGGAAGCTCTTGATTGCGTTAAATTAAACGAAGAAGATACCACCAGCTCCAGTAGAATTTTCATTAAAATATTGTTCCAAGAGCTGGCAGAGTATATGGGACTAGGAAAACTTAATGACCGATTGAAAGACCAGTAAGTTCATATTTGATTTTAAATGCTATATTTTTTTTCCACCCTTCAATTTTTAGCTTATATTATTTTAACTTATATCAGCCTCAAGTTGTTTCTGAAATGAACTAATCCTGTGTGTCAAATATTGTACAAACAAATGGAAAATAATATTGACGCTACATTATTTTGTCCTGGAACATCCAGTATTGCTAGGTATGCATAGTATTGCAGATTAGTTACAGGTAAACTCTATTATTCACTTACATTATATACTGAACTGGGGTTTATTCAATTTTTTTTGTTGTTTTTGTTTTAGGACCCTACAAGGAGCTTTTGCTGGAATATTTCCTAGAGATAATCCTAAGAACACTAGATTTGCAATCAATTTTTTCACATCTATTGGACTTGGTGGATTGACTGATGAACTCCGGGAGCACTTGAAGCAGGTTCCCAAGGTTAGTTCATAACATTCTTGCTTTGAATTAATATGTAAATATTTCAAATTACGTGCCTTTTATTAGGTAAAATTACCATATATGAAACTTCAAATGTATTGTCAACATTAGTCTCGACTATTTTGAAATTAGTAACATAATATTAAAATATTTCAGGTGGAAGCAGTTAATCATGTGAACATTTCGGAAACTAAGGGTAATTCCAGCTCAAGTTCCAGCAGTGATTCTTCATCATCATCATCATCTTCATCCAGTGAAAGTTCTTCAGAAGATTCATCCTCATCTTCATCGGGTAGTGTTATTTTTATAGATTTCAAGAGTAAAGGGCTCATAAACCGGCTAATATTAATGTGTTTTCTATCCATTTTCTCAAAAATTGAATTCGGATTGTCAGTTTTTGCAATGGTAAATCCGTTGCATACATTATAATATATTTCAATCCAAAAAATGAAAATAGTCACTTTTTAAAAATCCCTACTCAAATTTAATGCTTAAATACACGCTGAAGGATGCTAAAAATGATTTTTTTTAATAATTTGTTTTTATGTATTTCTAGAAACCGATTCAGATTCATCCGATGATGACCGAAAGAAAAAAAGTAAAAACTCCCATAGGAAGAAAGAAAGAAAGTCCTCAGAAGGCGTAAAAGAAAAAAAATCTCAATCTAACAGACGTTCAAATCAAGAATCTGCATCAAAGAAGACTCATAAATCAAAAGACAGTTACCGAGATGCTGAAAAAAAGCCTTCATCTAAGAGCAATAATGACAGATATAAAGAATCCAACTCACGACATGAAAAGTCCCACAAAAGAAAATGATTCATTCGTCATATTTAGTTATATTTTTTATTTTAAAGTAGATTATGCTATCATTTGAAAGCAAAAAAGCTAACCATTTATCTCTTGAATAAACTAAGTATGGTTTCTTTGTTTTTAAAAAAAAATGAGATGTTCAAATAGATTGTGTTCTGCGACACCTGTATCTAATATTTTAAATATATTTTTGAAAAAATAAATCTTTTTTTTTACATTACCGAACTATTTCCAATCTTTACTTGTTATTTTTTAATATTCATGCTCACTTCCTTCTCACTCTTAGAAAGCCGACACCACACCATCCTTAAATGAGTACTGTAAAATGGGGTCAATAGGGACACTTTTTACCCTTCACGACTGTACATATCTTCATACCCTGCGCCACAATTCAAATATAAATGGCTTGAAACTTCTATGGTCCTACATATTCATGACAATATTTTTCAAATATTCGCTATCGTTATTAAGACAGCAAATTTTGTTCGATGTCTCTATTCACATTGAATCGGGGTGAATAGAGACGAGAGAGTAAATCGAGACTTGGCAGGTGAATAAAGAAAAAAATAAGGATTGTAATGATTGGAATATATGAACCTCTATTCTATACGAGTCTATTCATTCCGTTTTACGGTACTTATTAACCAAAAAAAACATGATTTTTAATTTTCGTGCAATAAAAGAGAAGTTTATAAGGGGTCAAAAAGTAAGGATGCACAGACAGATCGAACTTAAACACGTTTGGTTTGGTTTTGTCATTTGAGAAATAGTTTTATAGTCAGTGACGGCTGGTGACGGGGTGCAAAGAAAGATTCAACCATTTTTGCAAGAGTTCTTTCCTATTCATTGGATTTTAAAACACTTCTATAGCATGGACTTTCAATTCAGATGTTCGAAATACCAACTGTTTCTCTTCCGTAGTACGGGAAAATAGTTGAATCTTCCTTTTGCACCCCCCAGCACCCCGTCACCAGCCATCACTGTTTATAGTCATTGTAAAGAATTATATATAAATAGTTAAAAAATACATTGGATACTTAGTAAAGTTGTGCTAAAGTTCAATTCTTGTGTTTGTCTCTATTCTCACCCTGTTTTACCGGTATATTATCATGACATGTTAACCAACTACCACTCTTTTTGAAATGAAACGAATTTTTTATAATTACAATGTGATGATTTATATTTTTAAAAGTATCATTGAAAAAGAAACAAATAGCAAATGGCAATGAATGAATTTTGGCAATTACTTCTGTATGATAGATTTAAATTGATATCGAAAAGGTCGATATATATAGGCTTAGCATAAATCCCGGGTTCAGACCCCTGTCCTAGTGTCATGATGAGACGCGCTTAAAAACTACTGATTGTTCGTCCGAATTCTTGAAATCTAGCCTTCAGGAAAGGATGGATCTTTGTCCTGCACAGAGCGAAATAGTTGTTGAGTTTCAGTATTCAGGATGTTACAGATTTGTGACTGAAGTTATAGCATTTTACAGACAATGCATTTCTTACATTGAATTGTATAAAAACAGTTTCGGTGGAGCATGGCGGGATCGTCGCATGGGTTGGATTGCAAGATGTACTGAAATAAGACCAGATTTAATGATCTGCTGAAGGTTGCCCTCATTTATCAACTCATAAAATTATTTAGCACAGATTTTGAGCTTTGTTACATAAAGTAAGACAAATAAAAATA
This sequence comes from Himalopsyche kuldschensis, assembly GCA_028554975.1. Taxonomy (NCBI): domain Eukaryota; kingdom Metazoa; phylum Arthropoda; class Insecta; order Trichoptera; family Rhyacophilidae; genus Himalopsyche; species Himalopsyche kuldschensis. Next base: position 4,642,210 of record JAHFWI010000001.1, on the reverse strand, counting down.
ATGAAACATTTATGGTGCTTATTCCACATAAAATTTATTGGACCAGGACTGGTTTTGCTCATGGTGAACATTGTCAACTGATAAGAAATACAACGAAACAGTGATATTTATACAAAGTTTTAGTAAGAATATAAGGTTGAAGACCTGTTAGCAATGAAAGCTATTACATCAAAAATCAATTAGTCAAGTATGAATAATCATTAGCAAAGTATATTGCTTATTTTGATTTTTAGAAGTCTAAGAGGTCTTCGACATTTTAATTATAATTTATTCTTCTTGCATTTTGCTTCAATTTATTTGCTTAGTTGTATTACCAATTGTTTGTCATACCTTGTAATTCTTACTTAAAATTTGTATAAATATCACTGTTTCGTTGTATTTCTTATCAGATGACAATGCTCGCTATGGACGAAACCGGTCCTGATCCGATAAATTTTATGTGCAATAAGTACTAAAAATGTTTTATTATTTTTATTATAATGCCATTACACCAAGTATTGACAGTGAACACCTTAAAAGTGATTAAAGTAATACTATTCCTCGGCATATCCTTAATAATTATTATAAATTGGGTGTACATAAAATGTGCATCCAATTTATTCAGAAAAGCAATAATGGTGTCAACATAGGAAAATTCATTTAAATCAACACCATATAAATTTTAAGAGATAAAGAATTTAGTAAATACATAGTCCAACACCAACCATTATTATACAATAAATATAATTGTGTTGATATAATCACTTTTATCTCTTAGATTACCTCTGTATTTGATTTTGCTATGTTACGCACATATGCCATTACAGAAAATAGATATTGCATCAGCTAAAATAGTCAAGTAGTTGGTGTCCACTTTTAATTCATAGCATATAGAAGAAGCTTTAATTTAGTTAAGAGCAGGGCTTTTTTTCCATTTAACGCGGTGGAACGGCGTTCCGGCACCTTTTTACACAATGATTTATTTTTTTAAAAAATTTCAAAATCAATTATAAGAATTTTTACTTAATAAAATTTTATTTGGTAAACAACTTGACATAAAGTGAGTTCCGGCACCTTTTTTTCCAAAAAAAAGCCCTGGTTAAGAGTATAAGAATCTTAGTTATATAATAATTGATCATTGTATTGTAAGTTCCATCACATCTGCAAGTAAATAAACATTGTATACTCACCTAACGTGCATTTTCTTTGTACCTCAGCCAATGCTTTTCATCTTCTTGAAATTTCAGATGTTTATTTATTCATACTGCCTAAATAATTATCATTTAATAATGAAAAAAATACTTACATTTGAGTAAAACTTCAGTTCCAATTTACTATAGCAATACCATAAAATAAGTTATATACTTCCTATACAAGCGTAATTCCATAATACACAAAGCACTAAGTTCTGTTGCAAAACTAATAAAATTAGTGTAGCAAGAAGCTATAAAAATAGAAATTTGCATGATTTTATGTGGTAAGATTTTTTGAATTCTCAAGATAATTCATTTTAGGCAAAACAATCGTGAATGAAATTATAAAAATATTCTACCAATTTTCATTTTTATCTGCATACTCAGAATCTGTAAATTGTAGTCAATGGTGATACAACAAACTAAATCTTCTGGAGATTGTATGCCTGCTCCTATACCTAGATTAATACATCTAGTGAGGCATGCTACTTAAATATTCACAGCGTGAATAAATTGCACTAAGCATGTTATCTAATCCAATGCAATTTCTGTTTCATTTAATAGCTGAGCATTTATTCCCCGTGTCTTCAGCCCTTTTCACAAAATTATTCAATATCTTGGTCGATTCGATATCTGTTTGCCCTTTGGAGCAACATCAATCAACAACTAGATTATTCCGCAGTGAACGTGTTAAAAAGAGAGATTGCATTGTACATAATAGGATATGATAATATAGACGATATTGATAAGTTAAAAAGCAGCTATATCAATTACTGTTGAAAATAATCAATGAAAAATCATGTTTTGTTTTGTAAATCTTTTTAGTTTAATCAACTTGACTAATTTTATTCATTGAAACAATATTAATTTTGTAGTTCATAGAAATGGGCTGCAAATGCTTCTATTAGCCATGAAGTATAGTCTAATAGTAATGTGTGGAATGAAGTATTTCATGCTACTTTTTTTGATGATTTGCATCTGCACAAGAATACATGGATATTATTTGAAATTATGCATTTTGTTAAAGCTTAAAATATGTAAATGCCCTGTATAAAATTGACAGATTCAGAGATTCATTACATTTGGACCCTATAAAACTTCTGGGTAGAAATACATAAAAGAATAATTTATTAAACATATCACATATTATTTATAAAAATTAAAAGGCAATTAGTATATCTCATATTACAAATTACTATGTAGAAAAATCTTATGCGTAAGTATGCAGTAAAATTTATTTTGTTCCATAAATAGATAAAAAACAAGCTGACACTAAAAAAACTTTGGTTGAATGTTCTTGTTTTGAACAAGGCATAATTTAAAAATACTGGATTTAAGAAAGTATGGCGACACTTTTTCTCAGTCCACCCGTTTGACTAACGTTGTCCATACTAGACCATTTTTTAACACCATTTTTCACAAGCTCCGCATTTATTTTATCTTCCATAACGCGAGACATCGCTTCGAGTTTTTGGGCACGATCCTTACTCAAAGGTTCATTAGGAAAAGATAACTCATTCGCTTCAGCTAAAGTGCGAAGATCAAAGTAATACTTGACGTAAACACTGGAGGGCACATTGATGTTGAACTGTAACATTTCCAAAAATTCTCTCTCCAGTTCATTCATATCCTCGACAGTGATATCTTTTAATATTTGACAATAATCTACATTCCAAACAGCTTGGTCATCCCACACTTTACTGGCGAGAAGAATTGCACCCAGGACAATCCTCTTCCAATTCGAAGGTGCTATATCTAGTTCGGCGCATATTAAAAGCCTCTCTAGATACACAAGAGTAATAATAGCACACTCCGCAGTCAACTGCGCCGCGTTGAACAGAGTCCTCACAAATTTGTATATTTGTTTGTGTTCCGGATTATATTTATCATAGTCATCACCAACTCCGCCTCGGGTGAGCGGGTGAAGTTTCTCATCAAAAATATTCAGCTGTCTCTGTGATGTCCTGTTCTTAATATGATAGTAAATGGCCAAAGCTACACATTTCACAGTGTTCTTCAAGTTAGGTTGAGAGACTGTGCTGTCATCTAGATATATTGTAGAACATGAGCTGCTTTTCTTCAATTTGGTGTCTGCAATTTGATGTTGACTTCTTTTCCTGGTCATGCCGTTTTCAAGTGAAGCTTTAGACCGTTCCATAAAGATCGTTCCGGCCATCGGATCTTGGGAAGGATCCGCATCACCATCGTCAGGCTCGCGTTCACTAATATGCTGCAAGTTATTTACACTGATTTCACCCTCGGGAAGGTGATCATTCGATGTCACAATATCCTTCCTGACTCGCACAGGAAGAGGACTGCTATAACTACAACAACTGCTTTGATTTCCCATGATAACAGTTTATGTATCTATGTTAAATAAGCAATTTCGATTGTATTTTGTGAGTTATTGCAGCATAATGGAAGCTTGCTGGAACTTAATGTGAAATAACCTTCACACTGACTTTGTCATCTTTCTACAGCAGAGCGTGAAGATCATGTCTGAAAAAATTAAAAAGTAAATAAAAAATGTTTAACTATTAACCCAACCCAATCATGTGTCTGCCTACGCCTTCTTTATCGGCTTCCAAACCCGACGTTATATCGCGAGTTACGTATGCAATGAATGGTTTATTATTATGTCTAAATAAAATGCATGTTATAAATCTAATTTAACGTACCTTCACTAAGTTTGCTTTATATTTTGGAAGCCACATATTAACAGACCCCTACTGAACTGGTCGAGTGAGACAGTCAGAGACAGTGAGATGTCTACGTCTAAATGTGGCCATAATCTGCAATAATCTGCCAGAAGTATTTATTTGGTATGGTTTATATTAAGTATGAGTCGGTAAAATTGTTTACTTGTAAAAGCTATTGATATGGAAAGCATCTACAACTTTATTCGTGTTGAATCCCTGAATTTTATAATTTGTGTGCTATTTTATGTTATAAGTAGATATAGTCAATTCAATATTAATTTAATAAAATGTATCAAAATTAAGGATGTCAACGTGAAGAAGCTTTTTATCAAATTTGAAGGTTGGCATAGCTCATCATTATATTAAAATATAATTCGTAGTTATTATTCTAAACTATTTTTTTTTATTTCTTAAGGAAATTACCATATGTAATTTAAAAGAGAAATAAATTTTACAAATTATCGAAAAAGAATTAATTTGATAATTATGTGGTGATGTAGTTTTTTCAAATATTGTAAAACAGATGAATAATAATTAATTAATTTTAGACAATTTATATTGATATGTGTATTGCTTAATATACTTTTGATTTTAGATGGCGGCAATATTTATTTGACGTTTAAATTTAATTTGTATCATAGATATTTGTATGTCGCAGTGTAGGTTGTTAGGTTATGTTATTGTTTCATAATCTTATTTAAATTATTGAATTTGTTGCTGGATTACCAAGAATAAATAGTACATGAATGTGAAATCATGAAATTCTTAAAAAACATCTCACTAACTTATAATCGATTTTCAAACCGCATTGATTCAGCAGTTTCCAGTAATGGGTTTATAAGACCTTTTCATATTTCCAGTTCATTAAATAATCCTAGGCGATTTCCTTCCACTAAATTAATTTACAAATCCAAAGACGTTGAACTTCCTGCCGGCGTTTTATCAAAGTATAAATTATTCAAAGATTCAGATTCACCCAAAATTCTTGATGTGAATGAAGCAAATCTCGCTTCATCTGAGATGGAGATGATAGAGGATGAAGATGACGAGTTCGAAGGAATAAACTTAAACCGTTAGTGTGAAACCCTTTTTTTATCAATCAATTATCTCTTAGTATGACTGATTAAAAAAATCAATGCTATAAAGCCATTTATGATTGATGTACATTTGGAAAGTATCCAGTAAGCACCCGATTTGTTTTTGAAATGATTTATTATACCTTATATAAGGTAAATGTACCAGTCGTTGACCATGTACCAGTAGTTGACCTTTTGAGAATAAAATGGCCCAAAATAAGAAATGCAGATGCGGGATTGCTCTAAGTTGTAAAGTTCAGACAAGTTCAGGCATCTGTGGTCGGAATGAGCCACTAACACATCACCATATAGCCAATGGAGTGTCAGGGTGGCTATTTGAAAACAACACCTAGTGAGGAAAGTGTATTATTTCAAATTTCTTAAAAGATCAATCTAGAAACGGTGTGTACCTTGTTCCTGAACCACCCATTACTTCTTGATTCAACCAGGAGTGGTGTGACAGAAAGCCCTGAAGCAACTCTGGCAGAAAATTCACTATAAAGCCCCCTGTTTAGACATTTATTTTAAATATTTTATGTTCAACTACTAGATTTTTCAATTTGTGAGATGGTCAACTACTGAAACAAAAACATGACTTCAAATAATTTAACACAACTTTTTTTCAACAGGCCCTTTCATATTTTTTGTTACATACTATTAATTAAGACATATGATACAATATGAGTAAACGTGCTTTGCCTTCATTCGGTACAATGCTAAACCTTAATCGTTATTTTTGTTGATCGTAAATTTTCTCTTAAACGGTCAGCTACTGGTACCTTTACCTTAATGTGATAACGCAGGGCTTCCAAATATTTTTATTATTTAATCAGGCTACAAATGAAGCAATCTGAATACTACAATTATAACCAAGAGATTATTGAAAACATGGTATCATGTCTGTAACCAAATTATTTTACAGTTTGTCATAGAAAATACAATATATTTTATTCTTCTACACGGAAACATTATTATGGATACTTTTCTGTTTATTTTGTTAATTACCAATGAAATTCATTCTCATGCGTGATTGTTTCACTTACCATACTTTATTAAACAAATTGACACCGTTTTAAGAGGTACTTCAAAATTATTTCTTCTTATACAAATGTGCGGCATAGATGTCAAGATTTATTATTCCCAGAAACAACTAAAGACAATTTCAGTTATAAGAAATCTTAAGAGATGGTGATGCATTAAATTGTTTAATCTTATTTATTGTATTATTTCAGGCGGACTTACTGGAGTGTTTGATATTGAAGATCTAGTTGATGTTCTACGGAGAGAAAATGCTAAAAATATATTTGTTGTAGCAGTACCTGAAAAATTAAAATATGTCCAATATTTCTGTATTGTCAGTGGTAGAAGTACAAGACATATGCTGGCTTTGGCAGAATTTGTACGCAGGGTATTTAAAAAGAAATCTAACTCAAAAGATATTTTACCGCTAATTGAAGGCAGAGATTCAGATGATTGGAAAGCACTCGATCTAGGTAAAAATAGTTCTATCAATTATGCATTGTCGTGATTTGTGTTTTGAAACATCAAAAATATTCTACTTAATTTTTGTGTTCATAAAATACAGACACAATATTTATTGTTTCTCCCTTGGTTACTCATAATTACCATCCTAGAAAATATTGTGTCAAGCCGTGGTGTAAGCTAAGGAGACTATTTTAAATTGTCACCATTAAACACTGTAATCATGGTACATATAATATTTTCATTTAATTAATTACAAGGGCTCAAATTACTATGGCTACTGTATAGTTAAGGAAGTGTCAATAAGTCAAAAAGCTACAAATTTATCAGACAGTATATTATTCTAATAATATTGTTGAAACACTTCTAGAGAATTTATTATTTTTAGCTATTTCAGATTGACCAACTTATTGCACCAATACTTTGATTAATTTAATTACTTCTAGGTGTTGACTGTCAGTTCTTGGTGGAAGTGTTGTTATAATATTGTGGACCAGTTTGGTTCATCAAGATTATCAACTAATCAGTTCATAATTGTATTTGTTTTTTGCAGGAAATATTGCCCTTCATATATTCTCAGAGAAAACTCGCCGGATGTACGATCTAGAATCATTGTGGAGTGTTGGAGCCGAATTTGATTCTGAATATCATAAACCTAGTGATTATATTTACAAAGTTCTTGAAAGGCATAATATATTCTTAGAAGACTTACAGCCTGCTAAATGATAAATAACGTGTGTCATAATGATCTAAAATACAAGTAGTTTTTTTTAAAAAATTGTTTTTTTACTTAGCATTTTTATAACCCACATTATATTATGTCATTATATCAATAGCCTTGACCATTCTACTGTTAGTGGCAACACCCATAGGTTAAAAAAATTACATCACAGACATTCATGCCTTTAAATAGAGTTAGTCAATAAATTGATTGAAAAATATCTAGCTAGAATTTGGAAAACATATTTGTTGAATGGTATATATTCCACTAATAATAGTTCACTATTTTGTCATATCATCCATTTTATACAGAAATATCTTTACCAAGTCAAATTATTCTTAAATTCTAATTGGCAATGTTTTATCGATGAGAAAATTATTCATTTAACAAATTTTCATATTTTCTTGATGACACAGAAGAACATATTCTATAGAAAGATGCATACAATGACTCCTAATTTTTACTGGCATGATAAAATTATATGATTTCATTGAATACAGATTAGTTTTAATGGTGTGTTGTTATTTATATGAAGTATGGGTGACTCATAATTAATGAAATCTTATAATCATCGAGCTGTGCTATATACATTACTATTTCAGAAATATATGTAAGTGACATCTGTTGTCAATAATTAAATATGAGTTTAAAGATTAGTTTATTTACCTATTATTTATAACCTTATCTATGGATGTAGACACCTATTATACCTTCAGCAAAAAATTACAAAACTTTTCTTAGATAATAAAATTCTAGGTATGTGCGCCCATATTTTCTTTTTATCTTATCACTTATCAGTCTTATCATAGTTATTCAGAAACACTCCAGTTATCGATTTCTATGTTGGGCCACAACACATTTTCATTGAATTTAGGTAGAAAAGGAAAATTCAGTAATATTGCGTGTATGGAGAAAAAAGAAAGTACATTTCATTTTAGCATGTATTCAAAAAATCTGCATAAAGATTTTTGAAATGCCTCCAGAACAGTTTAGGTATACCGAAAAATACTTTGATAAGTATAACAACAGAGAAATGTGAAGTAAACTGCAAAGTGTAAATGATAGTTTTTGATGTAATATAACAAACAAAAATGACATCTTTAATTGATGAAGTCCCATTGTACACATTGGGGCTTCGGTTGAACACAACATGGCGAATAATAATATATTTTTTACTGCCACCTATTTTCGCTGTTGTCGTCTATCTGGTTGTGATGGCGTCTGATATTGGATTATTTGTTCAGCATTTATTACAAGGAAATCCAAGGTATGTTGATTTTATAATATTGTTTTTAGTTTATGGTGTCAAAACATAAGAACTAGGCTTGAACCAAATTACCTTGTATCACTTTTGAAAATGTGACAAATCCAGCAGATAAAATAATGTTTGTATTAATCAAATATCAACTTCAATATGTTAGATTAATAGAATAACTTAATATATATCCACATAAAGCTGTTCTTATTCATTAATTGGGGATTGTTACTATGGCATCGAACTCACTGTAGTAAATAAGGTCCAAAATAATAAATCATATCTTAAATGTTACAGAGACATGATATGTATTAGACAGCCTTACTAAATATTTTTTTAAAAATACATATAACGGGTCGGAAACGATTCAAATAATCATTGAATCTGTCATTGCTATGCTTACAGATAATACATGACTCATTCTATTAATGTTTAAAACAAAAATGAAAATAAGATATTTTTGTCAATCACAGAACAAAATTTATTTAAAAAATAAGATTATAACTATTTATGCTGTTATATCAGTTGTAGCCAGAACAAAAGAAGTTGCTGCAACTATTTATATTTAAAACATAAAGACACAAACATTCTACTTACTAGGCTAGGGGTGCCCAATCTTTTTGTGCCCTAGAGCGCATTTTAAAATATTGTTATGGCAGCGGGCACCACCAATTTTTTCTTAGGATATTTATAATTGGATAAGGATAATAAATAAAAAATATATAATAGAAATATTTTTTATTTGTTAAAAAATTGCAAAGCGAATGCAAAATAAACATTTTATAAAAAAAAAAATCAATATTAATCTCATCAGTGTGATCTTTGGCACTGAATTTCATTGGCCAGGGCCTCATAGGAATGTATGGTGACGTCTAGTAAACAAACAATCATAAAGATGCTCATCGGTGACTCGAGAGCTATTTTCATAATACTTTCCTGCTCAACAGAGGGATTTATTATCTAACTCATATATAGATTATAAATCTAATCTGTCCCGGAAAAAAATTGTAAATCATACTGCTCCCGCTCGCTCTGTATATGTATTCGGTAGGTATCCATATTTAGTGTCATTATTGGGTAGAAAGTTATCAAGCTTGACGCTAGATGTCTCCAATCAGCACCCTTGATATAATATAGATGAGTTTTTTTTAAATATGTACCTTCTTCCACTTTTCTTTTTTCCGCTTTGACGAGTTGGGTGAATTATACCATTAATTTATTCATTTTGGTACACCCTTGTTTTCACTAATAAATATCGATCTCATTGTGTCAAATACCCAAACAGATTTTTAATCCTATTTTATACCTCGCATCATTGCATTCAGTATCCTTGTTGCTTTTATTGTTATATTCTGTATGCGATTTTAAATATAAATTAAATTTTGTAAGCCGACTTATCCTTCTTCGCGTAACTGGGCTTGAATTTAAATGACGAATCAGTTTACAAGTACCGTTCCTACATTTGATAGCTGATCTATGCAATTGATGCATTTTGGGCTTGGATACGTTTCATCACCACACCACGAAAATTTTCAATTTTATTTGTAATTTTTTTAATTTTTTTTTTTTTTTTCCAAATTTTATGTAGTTGTCGTGATACTTCCTGCTATGAAGTTTTTGTTTTTTAGCAGCACTGCTCGTGTTAAGTTCTCCGTTATTTGCGTTAGAATTCGAACATTTTCCACTAGAAAACTTTTCCACATTTAAAAGAATATAAATATCACAATAATAACTTTAACTGTACAATTTGTGCAACACAACCGAAAGCAAGATGAATACTGACCCAGCATCGACACATTAAATATGTCACGAATTTTGAAAACAATCACTCATTGTTACTATATTGTTTACTTTATTTACATTTCCAAATCTCGCTCTAAAATGCATGAACAGTGCAGACTAAATTAATGGAAAAAGTACATGCTCGGGGTTGTTTTATTATTTTAAGGGTTCAGCACAAGATACTTATCAAAATGCTTAAAACATTGTGATTTTTTTTACGCACATAATTACTGAAGATTGTGTAATATTTATCTACATATTACATTTTATTCCGGAAAAATACGAAAGACAAATTGAATTTTGAATCGCTTATATCAGGAGGTAATTTTCAAAACTGGTCAATTCCAAAAACTGCCTATTTTAGATTAAACTTTTGATATCTTTTTTATTCACATGGAAAAGTTTGCATTTTTACACATTATCTGTAATTCTTTAATTTAAAACACATTTTAAAAATATTGCTAGTAAACACAAACTTATGAAGAAAAAGTAATGAAAATATCTCACTTTCTCAGTTTGTCAACAAATAGAATTTACCAAATTTGAAAAATACCTCCTGTATACATATATATATTTATACGTACAGTCGCGACCAAAGAAATCGGCGCAACCTTCACAATTCCATTCATTTGCGAATGTTTCCTCGAAATCTTTACCGATTTCCATTTTTTTTTCATCCGATTGTAAAGAAAACTAAAAGCCATATTTTGAAGAACATTTGAAGAGATTTGAAGGCTTCAACAGTACTGAGCCAGACCTAGTCGCGTAAGCACCATGAAATAGCGAATATTTTGATGTTGGTGAGTTTCAATGAACTGGATAAGTAATTGTACATATAGGTAAATTACAATTTTCAGGCATTTTAAATATGATACCGATAAAATAAATTACCAGGTAATAGCATGAAATTGCCTCCCAATTTAATATGTGGGTTTTATTCGACGTATTATTGCGGAATTGGACTATTTGTATCGTTTGAATTTATAATTAATCATGCGGACTCTTTTTATTTCCAGTATTTTTAATAATTTATGATTTTAGCCGCTTTATCCGCATTGAACGAGTGATGCTTTGAAAACAGAGTCTCAGATAGCAAAAATAATTATGTCTCAGACAATATGTAATTTTGTGGACAAATTATTTGATTTTTTCTACTGTTATCAAGTTGTGCCTCGCGGCACACTTGGCGGCTTCTGGCGGCACACCGGTTGCGGAGCACTGAAATATGACATGATTATAGTATCTTATAAAATTTCATTTTCTTTCAGATGGGCAAGCTTGACAATGATTTTCATGTATACTCCATCTTTGGCGGGATTTATTTTCATTGTTTCGTCACCTGATTTATGGCCATCGAAAAAACCTCTGGGGAAAAAAAATTGTATTTGTTTAGGAACACAGCTGTGGCGTTTGATATGTTTCCCCCTTGCCGCCGTATACAGGTTATTATTTGACTGCTACTTATTAAATTGTTTTTATTTATCAAATTAAATAAATTGTCCGTAATATGTCAAAATGGTCTGATAGTATAATTATGTCGGTGTGTGGTCATATACTAATATATATTTAAAAAGATATTGATAAAATTAGTAATTTCCTCACGGTATTTCGATGCCTTTAACATAAAATTTGCCATCTCCGTTTTCGTCAATTGTGCAGGAGAGGATAAAAACTGATTACTTTGATAATGGAAAATGTTGTGTTATAAACAAAAAAAACCCTTTTATACGATTTATTTGTATCACCGCTGACAACGAATGAATGACAGGTGGCAATAGAAAATGGCGGAGTTGGATAATTTATTTATTCTATTTGAGGACATATGGGTACTACCCATGGCTTTATCCAACAGACTTTCTCTTAGGGATGCTCACTTTCAATAGTTTGAATGCTCGAAGAGAAATGTACTTGGCATTATATTTCTTTCGACTTATCCGAGGCCAAAATGAGAATTCCACCATTCTTGAAAATGTTAAATTGAATGTTCCTGATAATTTTTTGAGGAATCGTGAGCATGAGTTGTTTGTTCTTCCAAGGGGTAGAACCAGTCTGCCAATGGGAATGCCTCTGGGAGGAGCCTTAACAATTTTAAACGGCATTGCTTCGGATGTCGACATATTTCATATTGTCGTGAGTGAGTTCAGACGAATACTATATTTTATGAAAAAAAGTTGATTTTGTCAGAACTCACTCGGTCGACATCTTTGAAAATTTCTAATATGATTTTATAATTTTTTTCTCTCAGTTTACATGACTACAATGTTTTCATCTTGTTTTTAATTAATTAGTGATTTTTATTATGTATTTACATATATGTATGTATATATATGAATACATGTATTTATATTTGTCAAATACATGGCGCATTGGCGTCAGCTGTAATGCCAAAAAAAAAATTAGCAGTGTAGATTTTAAACGACAATGGAGATATCAAACGACAAGTGATTTTCAGTTGTATTGAAATTTTTAAATTTTGATGATAATATTTAAAGAATTCATTTAACATGTTGCCACATCCAAATATTTTTAATGTGGGATTAATTTTTAAGAAGTCATAATTGTCAATTTCATTTCATCGATAAATGATTTTACGTGAATTCTTGTCATTTTTTTTCTCTTATATTTCACCAGTTGACAGTGCTCGCGATGAGCGAAACCAGTTCTGATCTTTAAAGAATATATGTTGAAGAACTACAAAAAAACTCTCCAACAAGAATTGAGAGAAGTGTTTCCAACATTTCACACCTTAAAAGTGATGATTTTTCTTTATAGTGAAAATAATCGTCATTTATGTAAAATATAGTGGGATAAAATATAGCTATTCTTATTGATTACATTCTAGTCAATATTTAGGTATAGCACAATTAAATAGATATCAAAAATAAATCAAAAAGTTATGCTATGTTTTTATAGATTTCAAAATAAAGTCTACAAAAAATTCGTAAATGATTGAATTTTTATTTGTTAAATAAATACTTATTTTCATTGAAAATATAATGCACTTGTTTGTTATCAACTAATTATAGCTTCAAATGTTTGCCGAACGCGGTATTAACAAGTATACCAAACTTCCACGATTTATTGAATCACTGACCATATGGGATAGTTGGGATAACTAATGCAATCAGTAACAAAACCAAATTTGGCTGGGCCTAATTTATGATGTGAAATTATTTTCCAGGATGCTTCATGAAATATTCTGGTCATTTGAGGCAATTTATGAAAATGACGAAGGGAGGGAGTCAGCATTGGAGATTCTAATGAAGCCAAGTCCATTAGAGATGTATTTCTTTCTACAAGCTTATCTACATTCGGCTCCTCAGATACTTCTTCAGTTTCATATTTTATTACAGCCTGAAAATTATAACAGAGAAACAGGTGAATAATATATTGTACTAATGGCTGCAATTTTGTATTAACCTTAATACATTTTAGAGCGGAAAAGATTTTACCACCCCGGGTTGCGCTGAAAATTATTTATCTTACTTTGAAAAGGTTCTAACTGCTCTTGACACTGTTTTAAGATATCAGGGTTTGAAGATTCGATTGATTAAAATTCACTTGTAACAATGAGCAAGTAAAAATGTTCAAATTACTTATTTAATGCATATTTTTTCACAACTTTTGCTGAGAAATATTGATCTCACAGATCTAATGATGACGATCTTAGAACTTTGTCAAATATTTTAGTAAAAAAAGTTTGCAGATGCAGTGCAACTCTGGAATTCTGCAATTCTGAAATTCATATATATGATAGAATGCGGTAAATACAAGCTATTCCGACGAAAACGTAATTTTAGGTAAAAATGACAATTAAAACCTTTTCAAAGTAAGGTAACTATATTGAAAATTGCTTCCTGTACTGAATTGAGTAGTGCCAGCGATTTCAACGTTAAATGGTAACACATTTAAGACTAGCAAAGATTTTTACACCAATCTTTACAAATTTTTCACTAATTTTATCTTTACTATTTTTATGATGTGCTCTTAACTTTAAATGCAACAATCAGAGATATTGTATTGATGGGTGAATTTTTCACTACTTCTCCATTTGTAATTAATTGATTTATGAACAACGCAAAAGAACCGTAGATGTTATATGTATTATTTAAAATATGATAACATTCTACAACAAGTATGCCCTTACAATGAATCGCCAGTAACTTTTTGTTTCCGTTCTATAGATTGTTTCTCATATATTAATCAACTAACCATCGATTTTTCTTATAACAGTAGAATTTTGTTTTCAGTTTCACTTCAACTGATGAGTATATCGTTTTCTTTGCTAAGAATGGCAACTACAACGATGAGATATCAACGTTTCGAAAGAAGGAAAGTATTAGGTATAACCTATCCGTGGTCATCAAAACAGATTAATCAGATTTCAAATACATATACCAATACTGAACATAGTCTAATTACCGATGAAGAATCTTGTCTACAGCACAGAGATCATCAAACTAACGATTGGCTTAATATATCCAAGAACACGTCATCAATGAGAAGCTCAATTCAAAAATCAGATACTATAAATGAAAACGATAGCATGGAATCATTTGAAGAACCAATAACAACTAGTACATCTGCTCCTCCAGAATCGTCTAATTCTGAAACAAAGAAATCAAAAACAGAAATATTTACGGTAAACGATGTACTAGTGAACAATTTTCAAGGTATTGTACAAAACATTGCCCATCGCGATGACATAGAAAGTGATTTAGATGATGAAGTTTTTCTGAAACCAACACCCAAAATTACAAATGAAAACATTGTTGATCTAGATGAAATAACAGAAGATGTTGAAAAAAGACGAACAGTGCTGATAGTAGATAATCCTGACGTCGTTAAAAGGAGGTCGTTGAGGATTACTGAACCCAGAAATAACAGGGTAACAGATATGTCCAAACACACAACACCTCCTGCGACTCCTGCTCCAAGACCGGCATCTTTCATCGCTATACGAGATAAGATTCGATCGAAGGCAGAATTCATCGTTGAAAAGATTCCACACAGGCGATACAAAGACGATGACAATTTGGATTTACCCGTCAGAGTACGGAAGAACGCGATCAAAGGGATCGAAGACGAAGACGGTGTTGCGAAAGTTGTGGCATTTTTTGCATGGCTACTTTTCATATCATCAAGAATGTTGACTTTAGCCACCTTTTCTTCGTTCTATCTTGAAGAATGTGTGTATATATGTCTTTCCCACTACATTCTTATGGTAGTACTGATAATATGGAACTCTCGGAAAGAAAAATGGAACCGAAAGATGTTTTACTTATTTTTAGGTTACGTTTACGTTTTCTGTTTAATTGAAATGAAAATGCGATTTACCAAAGTGAGACTGTGGTACGGTTTGTACTTAGTGCTTGCAGTGGTGCAAAATTTCACTCTAACAGGGATTTGGTACTGGGGCGGTACATGGGAAAGCTTTTGGTATAGTTATATGGCTATAATAATTCTGGGAAGTACAACCCTGTCGCATACTTGTTTTATGATATATTTGTTAATATTGAAACCTAAAGTTAAGATAGTATATCCGATTAATTCTTCATTAAGCCTGTTTGCTGCAACTATTTGATATGCAACGATTGTTAGATACCCACTTACTTACACAGAGAGCACATATTTTTTAGAAATAAAATTCTATTACAGATATAAATTGATTCTTCAACAATTATTATTACAATTTAAAACTGAAATAAATTTCTAAGCTAACTAAACCAAATCAAATAACATATAACGTAAAAAAATATATACATTGAGTGCGTTCCAATAAATGATCCCTGAAAACTCTACCGCGACGCTTGAAAGATCGTTTTTTTATATTTTCAATAAACTATTTCATCTATACTAAAAAATATTTTTAATTTTGAAAATAATGATTATTTATAAAAATTAAAGCTGAATATTTATTAAATGTTTTAAATTACACAATAAAAGTACTATTTAGGAAAATTTGTTCATAAAATTAAAAATTGTTGTCGTTCGAACACATATGCCCAAAATATTAATTGTATCAATAATGTATACATATTTTTTGTGATAAATATTTTAGAGTTATACTCTATGATTCGTAATTTATAAATCTACTCTGTTTTTAGTCGATTTATAGCCATGATGATTTTGTTGCCTAACAGTCAATGTTCTTGAGTGTTGTCCACTGGGTTGCGGAACCACAGATACGAACCGTCCAACGGAAACGTTGATACGATGTTTTTTCCCAGTACGGATCCCATTGATACTTTATCCGTCCCTCTCGGATCCTGAAAAAGAGGACACATATAGATTGATTAGATAACTACTAATACATTTCTTATCCAATTATTCCTTATTGCCATATCTGATGTAGAAAGTTGAACTAATGGCATGTAACCATTTTGATGCTTAGTTAAGATTCCGTATTCTCATATTGGGTGCGGACGTACTATTTAAAACGTTTTTTATTCGGCTATATTTTTCTTTCTTAAAGACTTTTCCTATAAAACTTTTTGCATTATACAAATATTTTTATTTAAACAGTTTAACATTCTTTGTGATGAAGTCATGAACTCAAATTCAGAAGATTAAAATCATGTTAAGTTTTCATCAAATTCGTATTTTGTTTGATATTTAAGTACCTATGCGTATAATTTTTTTTTTGTTCATGACAAAATAAACTAAAATAATTTTAATTTTACACTTATACATTGACTGATATTTACATATTTGTGTTATGATTAGAATGATGATGTAAAGTAATAACAATGTTTTATTAAAATAAAAAAATATTTTTAAAATAGTGTGAACAAATATTTTCCCAAATCCTTCATGTGCGATGGTATAAATCCAGTTTTCTCTCCATGTAATATTTATAGCAATGAATAGTGATAACCAGCCAGCTGATATCTTTGCGGTTTTATTAATCTAATCGATTTCTATGCAATATAGAATATATTATTTACATAATACATATATGTATATACATACATTGATTGAGTAGGCATTTACTTGGTAGAACTCCATTATAATTCAGTAAGAAAAATATCAATGTATTTTAGTTCTACATAAATGAACTAAAATACATTGTTATTTTTCTTACCGTATTATATACTTAAACTCATATGTTTTATTACGCTACGCAGTCATCGGATTAAAGAGATTTATCACAATATGTGAATGAGTTCTATCGGGGCCCATCTATTGAGTGAAAAATCATGTAAGTAATTACATCGATGATTGGTTGAAACTTTGTTTTAGTTTCGATAAATTCTTACTTAAATTATAATAAACTGCCGGTTAAAACTTGCACTAGCCGTATCTACGTTAGACACATATGTATGTGTCGAAGAAAAATATGAACGTAATACAAGATAACGTGGTATTCGAATTTCACTGCAATAAATTTATATCACTAAAATGCAATGATTGTTCCTTTAATTTCAAATGACAGCGATCAGAAACACACAAGGAATAATATATCGATACTTTTTACAGCTAATAAAAATTGAATTTGATTAGTTTATTACTAAACAATTTGAAATTGATTTACTACTCACCTGTTTACGGTACACGTAGTATAAAATTCTTCAACCCTTAGAGCAATCTCTAATCAACATTTTTATCGACCGTAGATGCGTACTTGGCATGTTAAGTCGACGATATTCAACATCCACTATCTTTCCGATATCAAATAAACATTTTCCTTAGTTACTTCCGGTCCTTAAGGCTCATCGGGGGGCTTTGTGAACGTTACATAACATGTTTTCGTCCGACACCGGATGGTATAGAAAACGATGAAACATTCAAAATTAATAAGCTATTTATGAACATGTAAAATTATTTATCTCTATAACTATATTTAGTATCCCATTCCTATAATATTTACCACCTGCAATTTTATATAATACAAGCCATCGCTTCTTCATTGTTTACAAAATATGATGATTTTTTCAATAACAAATTTAGCTGCGTTAAATTGATATTACTTTGAACAATACTGAATAATTGTATTTACTGTATGCCAAAATCTTGGAACACCCGAGGGTATCAGGCCATCCACCGGGCTGATCGGTGCCAGTTGAGTGTTTCATTGTTGTATTGAGTTATGCTATAATACTATCGAACAAGTCCGAGTGAGGAATACGTAGGAAGGACCCTGCTCTCGAAATATCTCGTTTTAGTACGACCTTTTTTTATGTGTATTTGTATTTGAAGTGTATTTGTATTGTAAACTGAGCACAGAGGTCGACTTCTCTCGTTAAATAGGTGCATAATGAAAAAATCCAACGCTTATTGGCAAAGAACGTGATTTTTATTTTTGAAATAAGAATTATATTTATGAAAGAATGCTGCACATCGTAAAACTGATCACAGAAAGGCTGGAATAGTTTACAAACGTTCACACTTAAACTTTAAGTGTGCTTGTTTTTTTCTTTCGATAGGACACCCGTTACTCGTATATTTTTCTAGCAACGTCACGAGGTCCTCAAACAGTTCATAATAAACAATTATTCTCTATGATATGGAAGAGGATAAAATATCTTATTATTATTTATTATCAGCTGCATTAGCCATTGTTTCATTCTACTGTACATCCGACTAAATTAAACAAAACATCATTAAGCACTCTCTTTAGTAGGTAGGATATACTTCACTATTACAATGTAGTAATGCACATTTGAAACGCCGCTATTACTCGATTCTGACCGCATAAAATGATTTTAGATATTATTCTTGCATTAGTTAGTGGCTTATTTTTATTGAAAACCAGATCAACTACTATTTAATAAAGAAGTTTAAAAGTTGGGTCTCCATACCGAGTGTAAGGTAAAAAAAATTAAAAAGCTTCTTTTGAATGTTTTTTATTTAAATATTTATTATTTGACTAACAGGCAAAATATTTTTAATAATACAATTTAGTGGGTAAACAAATGATTCATATCTTATGAGTTGTTTCACATGTTGAACGTTTATATTTTTGCGATATTGTTGAATTGTATGATATGTCGATAACTGGTTCCAATTTATGAATGAACGCTTTTAAGAAAATACTATATGTTCTTGTTCATGAATTAGATATCAAGAAAGCATTGCGATATGAAAATGTTTTACATTATACTATCTCGAAATGAAAAATACACTTAAATAAATCAAACGATTTCAATTTCACATTCTAATGACATATCATACCACATACAAATAACACGGTGAAAGCCGACGTCGTTAATCTTCTTTCTTTCGCACATCCACTCCTCACTTTAAGCAATCAATCTTCTTCGAGGTCTTTTTTGTTATCCAGTTATTGCAAAACATTGACCTATACAACTGACATCGATAGCAAAACGGTAAAACACTTAGGTATATAAAACAACAGGAAAAAGTGAAACTTTGGTATACAGCAGTCATTCAATACTGAGTGAAAGTTTACAATATAAATTTACAACATATTGTATGTAGTGACATACTGAAATGAAATTCCATAGCTCATTTTACACTTTTAAGCTTTTCTAAAAAACTGCAAATGGTCCATGATAACGTCTGATCACATTTTTTTTTATTATTCATTATTGATTTTAAATTCTTGAGGCACCACTTTTAATATAAAAAAACGAGCTGCACAACTCAACATTTCATCAATGCAATTATTTTGAAGTGCAAGTTTTTGTTTTCAATGCATTATGGAAGGGGTATGTTAAATTATTATCAACTGTTAGTATGGTCATCTCTATATGCTTAATAAATAATGCTTATTGAAATTAAAATTACCAGTCGTGAGTTGGTCTTTGATATTATGTTGTGAAGATCTATGTGGGATGGTTATAAATTGAATAGTATATATATATGTATATTAATTGAAGAAATGTTGTGCTCCCTTTGGTTCAAATAGCTATGTTACTGTTTTCAATTTTCTCTGGCAAGCTCTATAAGGCATAATCGATTTGCTATCGTCTCCTATTGTTTTTATGCCTAGTTCTAAATCATTGCTGTATGTTGTTAAAGTGATACAGAAGTGTCACTCAACACCATTTATCTCACATCAACACTTCTTTAAAAATTAATGCTTAACTGTGCCTCGGGATTATCCAACATAATATATGATTTATTTACAATTTCAGTCGCAAGCTTTTTTTTAAATCTTTGAGATACCGTGTGGTTCTCCGAGTAGGTATTTGAATATAAAATTTAAAATAACTTTGATTATTCCACGTATTGTGTAACTAATTGTGACACGTGTTTCGCCTCTTTCAGAGGCATCTTCAGACTTACTATCGCAAAGTTTGCTTAAGTAATTACTTAAGCAAACTTTGCGATAGTAAGTTCGAAGATGCCTCTGAAAGAGGCGAAACACGTGTCACAATTAGTTACACAATACGTGGAATAATCAAAGTTATTTTAAATTTTATATTAAAATGAACTTCCACAAAGTTACCGCCGAAACCATCGAAGGTATTTGAATGTTAATGGCAACGTTATTTTTTATTTTGTTTCTTACGGGCTGCTTACTATTAAATATACTTTATATATATACGTAAGAATATATATACACAAAAATGGGAAGTCTATATATTAAATTAAATATTTTTTGACATGGGATGTAAATGATTTGTATGTATGGCTGTATATCACAACTGGTTTATTTGTTAAGTCTTATTCGACACCTGTTTTTAGGAACTAAAACGGGAATGCCGAGAAAACATTTTGAAAACATCCGTATTATTCTACGAAATGTTTTAATAATAAAATAATAGACGAGAGACTTGGGAAACATCCGAAAATAAACAAGACATTGCGCGAAAGCGGCTGTTCCCAGCTGGCAATGCGTTCGAACAGCTCAGCCCTTTGACCGATCATCTTTCATTATTCTTAAATAACTTTTACACGCCGAATATTTCTTTTCCAATAATAGCTTCATTTAGACAGAATGAAGCATCCTTAGAAATGAGTATTCAATAAGATGCACAAATACGACTGGAACGAGTAGATCATTATCATGAAGAGGAATAACACACAATTGTTTAACACTGCTTCCATAATACATGTATCGTATATGTAAATATAAAACAGAGCTTTGCATGGTTGGATGTTTGTCCATCGCCTTAGCGCCCCTTGCGCCCCTAGCGTTCGTTCAAGAAATCACGTTGACAGTTGATTGGCGGTAGGTGTTTTATATTCTAAATTCATTTTTCAGTAACAATAAGTCTACACTTTTTAATTGATAAATGTTTATTTATTGAGAACCTTTACACGTTTACATATATATATATATATGTTACAGTGAAACTGTATTCTCAGTGAAAATGTATCAAGTAATAGAGTTGTATGACAACATGATTTCACTGGTCACGATCATTGAAATTATTGGCCCATGTCGATGATTTGCCGTCCTAAAATTTTGGTTTGCTTCAATGAAACAAAATCAGCAAGTAGTGCCTTTCATAAAAAGAGAACCAAAGACAAAACACAGACAAACATAGGGCTGAAGGTAGGGTGGTCAAATTTAATTGCAATGACAGCTTGGAGAAGAATACATTTTCACTGAGAATACAGTTTCACTGTAACATATATATATAATGCCAATCCTTATAGTATGCATCTGGATAAAGATATGTGTACTATTCCATATCCAATGCGAACATCAACACGGTAGATAATGTCAGCCAAATCTTTTTATAGGGCGTGATTTTTGAACCAACGCAAGAAACATAACACCCCAACGGCTACTCAGGTCCCCATGATCTGAACCAAAAGTAATGATATTTTTTTACTCAGGACGTGGTTTCATTTTGAAATTTATTTTAACTGGCTATCGTTATTGCATGGCAAGTAAATTTTAGCACATTTGCTACATTAAACATTGATTTAATTTCCGAGAGAAAGTAGTTTTTAGTCATGACAGGGTATTTAAACATTCGATTCACCTGGGCGCTAAAAAACATACCGAAAAATCAGTTGAAAAATCTAATTAAAAAAAAAGCGAGATGTGTGTGTAATTTGCTTATGATTGGCTGTCCGATTCAAATAACTTTAGTAAAAAAACAAACGAATGCTGTTTACGTACACCATGACAGAATAATTTGAAATTCGTTTAGAATTTGTTTGTGTCGAATTGTAATTATAATATTTATCAATAGAACCGGGTGAAACCACGCATAGTATTATATAAAGATCAGCATATTGTTTGCTGATCGCGATCATAATCAACTGATAAATTCAAACTAATCCGTCGAAATATTGTATTGCACTTTGTGTCTATTAATTCTTATTTAATTGTGAATGATATGTAGATAGCAAAAAATAATAAATAGTCCCGGGATTGCAATCCCCACTCACACTTTACTCAATCAGGCCTCCCTACTCAATAAGGCAATATTAAAGGGTTCAATCTCGTCTATGGTAAAAATGCCGCTAAGTAAAAATCTCAGCTTGAGAAGCCAAATACACAGAGTAACTCTGATAAGGGTAAGTTGAAGCAGGTGGTTGAGTTAACATTTGATCCATAATGGGTATACACGCCTATCATAAAACCCCGTCAAGATACAAATTAAACATCCCTAGAGATACATATACAAAGTTTGAAGATTTCATAAGCCAAGTTTTATACAAGTTTTTGATTCGTAGAATTTAAATGTTTACGTTATTGTTTGATGAATAATAAATATATGCTATAGTTCTCATAATCTTTAGAACAAATGTGATCATTGATTTGGAAATTCGCAAGCATACTGATATACCAAAGTTATTCAAAACAATGTACACCTGTCATAGTTCTTACATACATTATAGTACCTAGTTTGGATGAGTTTTAAATAATGTAACCTTATTGAATCTATAATTTGTTTTATGAAATAATTACAAGAATTTACTATGAGTTTCTTTGATTTATTTCATATTTTTTTGTGAACTTTTGATACATTTTGTATATTGTGCAAACTTGTAAATTTATTAAATATCATTAATTTCTAACTGAATTCCGGTATATTCACAGTGTGTTCCAAAAAATAAATACCCACATTGATTTATTATAGATTTTTCGGGCAAATGTCCGTCTACAGAAGTTGCAGTATTAGATTTTTTATATATTTTTAGAAGAATTGTTTCATTTATTACTTATGAATTTTTCATATAACTTTAAGGATATTGTATATTTTAAGCAACTTGCTTTTATACATAATTGCTTTTAAAATTATGAATGAAAAAATCTTAAAGCTGAACCCTCTGACCTTTTCATATAGTTTTTGACGTAAAATGGTTCAACGTATATTATTTTATTAATCTTATATATAAAACCGAAACGGCGTATATATGTATGTCTGTAATTCCCTTTTGCATTGTTGGTCATTAAGTTGCCATAAAAACGAATATGAAAGAAAATATGTTTGAATTTTTATCGGCGAATACATTTAGTCAAAATGTAATAAATTCTAGCAGAAATTTTCCCGTCCTTTATTAATATAATAATGTTTATTATTTATGTGAAGGTATTATTTGACATTTCTTTGACAGCAAATTAGATTTTTTCCTTGAATTTGGAGATTTTAATGGGCGAGAATGGGGCTGTCATCAAATTAAATAAAGTTTGTGATTTTATTTTAATTCTATTTTGGATGTTAGATTTTGTGATATAATTATGTCGAATGATATAACATTAAATAATTATTGGTCGCTTAGTCCGAGCGACGCCGGGTAGCAATACTAGTAAATATATAAAAGAGTACGAAATATTTACTTCAAATAGGTTGTACACGTATGAAGTGGGTTTATTGAAAATGTCATTAAAAGGAAAATTTTATTAATTTCCACGAATCAGATATGGTACAATTCCATTTATAGAATTAATAATATACGTAACCATTTAAATAATATCTTTCTTCAAACCGTACATAAATGATTATATACACGAGGGACTTCTGGAAACGATTATCTGGAAAAAATAAATCCCTTTTTAATTTATGAAAAAAAATGATTTGATTGTTTGCTTGTTGAAAAAGATTTCAAAATATGAACAAATAAGAGGCGAGTGATTTATATGTGTTTGATACTTTTCCACCCTGCCGAATATCTATGTGCAGTTTGAAAATATATGTATTTATAAATTTTACAAATAATATTGGAACATGTTGCACCTGCATTGCATTGTTATGATGCTATCTGAGGAATATTAATTATACGGATAATACGTTGAAGAACGGATACATCGGTTCCTTAATCTAGTGTTGACGTAGTTGGCTTCCGTTGCGGAAAGCACGGGCTTGAATCCCACTCGGGGCAGTTTCATTTTTAAATCTAATTATTGATTTCTGTTTAGAGATATGGGATGTCTGTGCTGTCCAAAATTCCCTCCCACACCCACCAGATCTTTAAAACGTGATGGCGAATTGTGTGGATATAGCGAAAATACAACCAATGGTCTTGTTCTGTCATGTATATTTTCTACTTTCGTCGAAAAAGAAAGGTTGAGTAACAAGACGCTCTCGTAGAAAATTTCAAAACAAGTAAATATTTACTACAATAGAAACGGACATGGTTAAAAAAAATCCCGCCTCTTCTTTGGAATCATCTGACGTTGGTAAGCTTATGTATTTTGAATTCAGAATGTTCTAAAAAAACTCTTTCTTACTCGTGTTTACAAATTAAGTCGTGTTTTGAGCCTCTGTCGGCTCCGCCTAGAAAGAAATAATCTAGCAAATGTCATCGCAAAATTATTTAGTCTTAGAAAATACGAGTTTATACTTCGATGGTTTTGTGACGTCACATTTTCTATCCCGTCAAAATTCATTACATTATATTATATTTGATGTCTCGCACGCTTTGTACGGCATTTGTATACGGACGGCTTTTACCTCAAAATTTTCACGACACGCAATAAAAACATTATATTGCGATTTATAAAAATTTCTTGTAATTCTTTAAAAGTTGGTTATTATTCATTTCGATGCCAATGTTCTCGCTAACGGAAAATATATGTCACACTGTTTGCAATGTTTATGTTGTCTATTCTTACATTATTGTTTTTAAAACACTCGTTTAAGTCACTTTTAAGGTGTTGATGGAAAGACATTATTTAATTAAATTCAACAGTACTATATAATGTATTTTATTTATTCATTTAAGTCAAAAATGATTAAGTGTAATCAAAAGACTAAGCTTTTGTTAATTTTTTCGGAAACAACTTATTATTCAAATTAAATAATCTAGCTTTTCGGAATTCAATAAAAAATAATATGATATTTGTCTAGACTAGGGGGGGACTATATTAAAATCTGCAAAATTAAGAACCCCACTGATAAATACGTTGTGTACCACTGCTGTATCGATTGCATATGTTGACATACATATGTGACTAACTTTTATTTTGAGCGGTTAAAAGAATTAATCCAATAATAATTGTGCTTCCTTCGAATCTGCGTTAGAAAATTTTCGAGAATTCTTTAAGCTGTCCATGGCTAAGCGGATCCATGGTCGAATGTCACCGTTGTTGGTTTCGGTTGCAGAGCTCACAGGCTCAAACCTCAAGACGGGAAATTTCATTACTAACCGAATATTTGACTTCTGTTCGAAGGGATGGCTGTCTGCTTTGTCCGAAATTCCCTCGCACACGCATCTGATATTAAAAACGGGGCGTAACGATAAGTTAACCCTTAGTCCTGTTCAAGTCCTATCGTTTATCACTTCTCTCTTCGAAAAAGAGAGGCTATCGTAGAACACTGTTGATTAGATAAACTCTATTTGAAGTCTACCTGTCCATATTGGGTGTGATACGGTTAAAAAAGTCCATTCATATAAAAAATGGTTGTCTGTAAAGTCGGTTTACGGACGACAGTTTAACGTGACAACGTCATAAGAAAACATTGATGAAATGATTGCATACTTTTATGAATAAAATGGAATCATTTTTATTGAATTATCATTATTTTGTATGGATACGAAGAAGGAGTGAAATGAAATCTACAATTTTTTATTGATATATTTTATTCGCACTCATTAATTCAAGGATTAATTACCTTTATTGCCGCAATTGTTGTTGTAATATAAACAATGAAAACCACATTAACATTTCATTTCACTTTATAAACAGTTGTAAACAGATCACGTGTAGGTACTGTAGGTGTATAAGTTGTGTGCTGCCGCTGTCTCTTTTCTACTCAGACGCATCGACCAATCGAGTGGAAGAGAGATAGATGCGGCACAATCCGAACGGTAGGCTGATCGTGCCTCTCTATTGCTTATCCGCGCTCTCGCTCGCACGCTTGCCTTCGGCGTAACGCGACAAACGGGACAATGAGTCATGTTTTTTCGTGCGTGCAGCGGGCGTTCATCGATTTATAAGACGTTGTCACGTCAAAACACGTGTTCAGACACATTCATCCCAAACATATTTTTATAATGCCAACATATATCTAATCAAAGCACATCACCCTTCAATGGTCTCTGATACTATATTTCAGAATGAAAACATCAATTTTTGGATAAAATAATTGGACAGCTTGATCGAATTCCATTACTAAAGAAGAAATGACGCGAGTAAGGTTTATACATTCAAAATTGATTACTTGTGTACATTACGCAACATTTTAGCGGATTGCAAAAGAATTTTGATTACACTCAAGTTTTACTGAAATACACGAGGCTGTCAGATCTTCCGTTACCTACGAAATTTTATTTAATTAATTTTGATTGTTCGGCCTATTTCAATTTAAATATTCAAGAAATTTACAAAAAGACATTTTAAAAGATATAAAGCAATCTATTATCATTTACGCATATGAAGACATATAATATTAATGCATTGTTAAAAGATATACGTAAGGCTGCATATGCATCCAGATGTTGAAAAATTCGATCGTACAAAAATGGAAATGAAATTAAGACATCGATTAAAAGTTCTTGAATGTTTTGGGAACATTTTAGGCATCCAATTATTGAAATCAGGTATGTGAAAACTTCTTTATTTTCGCGTAAATTTCCTTCAAATAATTTCAACATCTACAGATTAGATAATTTTTATATGATGACTCAGGTAATGTTCATTTCCAGTTACAACTATGCAGGTTTTTTAAGTTGTTGAGAGAGTTTACGGCAACGCAATTTACTGAATGAAATTAAAGTAACCGGATATTCTCCCGTGTCTGCTGGGATCTAGGTCCTCAATAAACCGATTTGCTTAAAATGAATCAGTCATCCGTCATTTGGAGTAAAAACGACAGTCTGAAATACAAAATATATATTTTATGCGGCATATTGATAGCATGTTAAAAATACGCCGAATGTTAAGAAATTAAGTCAATATCATTTTTACCTTTAAAAATCAGCGAAAACATTACAATCTTTACTTCATAGTTGACTTGCTATTATCATAACAATGTATCTCAATGCCATTTGGTGACTTAAATCATTCCACAGAAAAAACGCCGTCTCAAAATAAGGATTTTTCTTCTAATAAATTAAACAAAAACCTGTATTGTTTCAAAATTGATAGTGGCAATAATTTGAACCAAATCAAAAAAATAATCCAGCAAAATAAAAACATTAAAACGATCTTTTTCGTCTTGGAAATAAACTCTTCTCAAGATAACGCTATGTTATCAGGGATTCCAGCTCGAATATTCGGATATTTGATATCCAGATATATTCGGCCCTTTTTAATCTATTCAATATTCGGATAGTTGGAGAAATATCCGAATTGTATTCGCTATAATTTTTAATGATATATTTTACAAAATCGATGAAAGTACACATCATAATTCCTCTACATTTAAAGAATAATTATTTATACCCCTCCCCTGGTAGTGATTTTTTTGCCTTTGCCCAACTAGAGTGCAATCAATACCTTATTATAATACTTGAGTTTGGCGAATCAGCTCGGACTCAGGGCTCAATAAATCCTCTAAAAGCCGTAATTTCATTCATTAAAGAAATACCGTTGGAGTAATCCGATGCAGCAGCAAATTTAAAATATTGTAATACACTGAAACGGTATTAAAATGTGTTTTTATATGTATTGTCTCTATCGACTTCGAGCAAGATCAGCCGGTAAATCCTTGTTTATAAAAATATGTTTTTTTTAAATCATAATTTAAAAAATATTTTGTTTGTAAATTTGAAATAATAAAACATTATATGCCCTTTCATTATTAAAATATGCATTTTATAAAATTGAATAAATGACTTGTATTAAAAATGGGCACGTTTTGATGTACTATTCGATGGATTATTTGAGGGAAGCATATAATGTTTTTCTAAAACTATCCTGATATCCCAATTTATTTGGATAGCTTCAGTTTTACTATTCGGTATTCAAATAGTTGGAATCCCTATATTTAACCGAACGCTATGCCTCATCTTTGATGAAACATTACTCAAAAACAAGCTCTTCGTTTTGTACTGATATTATCTCAAAATAAAGCTTTCATATAAAAACAAGAACGCCTTCCGTACAGAGAATGTGTTGATGAAATAACGTATTTTTCTCAGATGTCAAATCGAAGTAATATTTTTACAGTGGAAAACAACGCGTGTATTTGACATTTGTAAAATCATATTTTTTGTTAAATAAACGTTTGGCATACTTGTATAGTGTTTATTTTTGACTTTGATTCAAAAAAAGTCACGCGTTATAATTGTTAATGGCATTTAGATGTTAAAATGTCTTTACAAACTGTACTAAAATACTTTTTATGTTTGAAATATTTTACTTTTTATATTTCTTTCTGTATTTTGTATAAGGTATCTGCAACCATTTTTATTTTAATATTCTGTCAAAAATGTAGATAAACTTTGCATTTGGTGCTTAATTCACATTTATCGAAGTACGACATTGAAAACATGAAAATACTTAAATGTGCCAAATAATTAAAAGGTCACAGTGAAAGTAAGTTAAGTAAGAATGTAAATAAAAGAGAATTTACGGTATCACAATTGCAAATTTAAGTGAGTAAAGGTATACTATGTCTCATCTTACCAATTTGTCAGGGCCGTGGTCGAGTTACAAAGTCGTTGGCTTCGGTTGCGGAGCGCTCGGGCTCGAGTCCCAGTCTCAGTCTGAGGAGTGTCATTTTTCGAATAAATTATTGCTTTCTGTTCGTAGATATGTATCTGTGTTGCCCAAAACGTACCAAGAGCAATCAGCTCAATCTTGCCTTTGAACTATCCATTATATCCCTATTCTCTTCGAAAAGGGGAGGTAGAAAGTTTCTGTCCAGATAAACAGACATGGTTAAATGGTAAGGCTGAATTCAAGTATATAAATATTAAGTATTCATTTTTTTTTTAAATATTTACCAGCATACTGTTTGACGCTGTCTGAGATAAAAAAAAAATGCTCACACATTTTCTTGAAATGAAGTTGATATTTCTTGAAATTGAAGTAATTTTCAACTTCTTATTTATCGAAATAAAGTTCTACATGTCTGCCGCTTAAATAAATCGTACAATAATTAGAGCAAAAAATTGCTCACACATTTTCTTGAAATTGAAGTTGGTAATTCTCGGGTGGACATTATTGCTGTGGTACAGTTGTTGTAAGTAGTAGAGATATGTATCTTCAGTTTTCTATAACCTCGAGTATCATTGAGATATTATTTTGATAATGTGGCTTTCCTCTGTTTTAAAGAAACAAGCCGATTCGAATTACATCCAGTGCTCGAACAAGTGGTCAGCGATTTTTATAAACAGAAGCCGCCATTCGTGCCTGACAATGAATGGATATGTTGTTGTGCCTACACGAAGACTGTAAACAAATGTCTTAGTAATATAAAAGAAGAAACATATTTAAAATCTATTTAAAAAAATACTTTGATTTATTCAGTAATGTCTTATAAATTAAAATTTTTGTTTTTACTTTGCTAATGATTATTCATACTTAATTGATTTTTGATGTAATAGATTGCTAAGATGTCTTCAACATTTTAATTGTAATCTATTTTTCTTGCGTTTTGCTTCAATTTATTTGCTTAGTTGTAATACCAATTGTTTGTCATATCTTGTAATTCTTCCTTAAACTTTGTATAAATATCACTGTTGTATTTTTTATCAGTTGAAAATTCTCGCCATGAGCGAAACCGGTCCTGATCCACTAAATTATATGTGGAATAAGTAGTAAAAATGTTTTTTATTTTATTAAAATGCTTTTCCACCAAGTATTGACAGTGAACCCCTTAAAAGTGATCTTATAAATTGGCGAAGTACATAGTAAAATTATAGTATTTTTCTCATTTTTATAATTTTTCTAATTTGTTTTTTGTGAAATAAAGTTCTACATGTCTGCCGCTTAAATTACTCGTACCATAATAAAAGAAAAGACTTTAACTCAAACAAATACTAATTGTTAGATGGATTCTCAAACGTCATTTTGACACACTGACAAACAACAGACTAACCCAAATTTCTGTTTCGACTGTTATTATGGTGTCGTCACTGTCATCTTATATCATACTAGTATTGCTACCCAGCGTCGCTCGGACTAAGCGACCAATAATTATTTAATGTTCTATCATTCGACATAATTATATCACAAAATCTAACATCCAAAATAGAGTTAAAATAAAATCACAAACTTTATTTAATTTGATGACAGCCCCATTCTCGCCCATTAAAATGTCCAAATTCAAGGAAAAAATCTAATTTGCTGTCAAAGAAATGTCAAATAATACCTTCACGTAAATAATAAACATTATTATATTAATAAAAGCCGGGAAAAGTTGGTAGAAGACTAATTTATTACATTTTGACTAAATGTCTTCACCGATAAAAATTCAAACATATTTTCTTTCATATTCGTTTTTATGGCAACTTGCAACAACAATGCAAAAGGGAATTACAGACATACATACATACATACGCCGTTTCGGTTTTATATATAAGATTATCTATGACAAGGTACTGTAAGGTATTTGATATTGTTGCTCTTCAACTTGTTGACCTAGAAACTATTTTACATTTCTATTAGAGATTCGTTCAGATGTAAGTATTTATTACAAAATATGAAATTTTGAAAAATAAAATAAAATAGATTTGGAAAATATTCATTTCTTATAAAAAAAGTTCACGCTCCTAACTTTACAGAAGGTAACAACTTTTGTCATAGTTGTTTAAATACCTAGCACAAGAGTAAGATAAGTCGAAGCTATTTATCTGAAAAATTATAATATAATCAAAAATCTTTACACCGTTGAAATAGGAAAATGTTTAGATTATTATGGATAGTAAAAGTTCATCCATGCGAACTCGCACGTAAAATTTACCATTCATTATTCTATATAAATAATGCATATGTTTTGTGTACTCTCCACTTTTAACTGTACAAATATCAGGACCTATTTCGCTTCAGTTTAAAATTCTCGCGATGATCTAACTGGTCCTGATCTTCATAAAATCATACGTGCAAAAAAATGTATTTTATTTATTAAAATAATGCATTTTCACCAAGAAGTGGCATTATTAGTCATATTTTTTTTTTATTAAATTTTTTAGACCGCGTATGCATCAACCATTAAACATCTATTATGCCCAATAATTATAATTAACTATTTGTGACAAATGGTAGTATTCGATGTTATATTAATTCCCCTTTATATTGTTTTTTACATTGATTTCCCAGATGACTTTTCCTCCGAAATAAGGGTTGCGAGATAATTACATATATTAATTATATAAAAAGCACATTGCATTTTGATCACGGTGTAGTATGAAACAGTCGCGGTCGATGCTTATTATCTCAGTGATTCTTGAACCCGTCGAACAATGCCTCGTCTGTGTGTTACGTCCAGAAGATTAAATGTATCGAAATTTTGATATCAAAACGGCGTATTCTTTGCATCTCCCTCTTTGTAGTTTTGTAATTAAAAAAAATAATAACAGCTTACTGGATACCACTGTATTTTTAATACATCATATTCCAGTTGGACGGATTGAAAAGTTAAATAATTGTGCTACAAACTAATTTTTATATGAAAAGCTCTCACTTTAGAGGTTTTGATAAATGTCAAATCTTACTGCAGAAGGACTTTATTCAAATAATTAAAACACAATTTTTTGTACATAATATACTCTCTTGTATGCGTACTTCAATTGAAAATACTCGCAATGAGCGAAACCGGCCGTCAAATTATGTGTGGAAAGTACACCAATTATGTTTTATTAATTTAGAATAAATAATGGTAAAATTTAAATGTAAGTACGCAAGGAAAAGCATTTATTTTGCATCCATAATTATCTATGTAATCGCGATGAGAAAAAAAGTCTTGATCTTTATAAAAATATATTTAAAAGCAGTATAAAAGTGTGTTATATTTATTTTAAAAATTAAATAATTTTCTTAATGTTTAGGATAACTCAATAACCTCTGTGTGCTTCATTAGTATGTTTTTTAGTCTGCACATAAATATGAAGGTTTGCTATGTCTGTCGTAACATGCCATGCTTAGAATGGCACCTGGAATACTAATAATACTTTCTCCTGACAAAAAACTGAATTCGTATACAGTAATATGTGACAAGGCATTTGTGCCATCAGAAAAACGTGCATATTCAAGCCAAACTCTTCTACTTTATTGTGGTTGTCAGCAGTTGTTTGATACGTGTAAACTATAATTTACATATACACACCATCATATTTCTTTTATTCTTCATCAAAACAACGCGTACTTTGCTTACTATTTTAAAACGGTGCAAAAGCTTTATTATTATATTTGATAGTTTTTTCTCTTTTTTTTCTTTTTGTCTATCTGTTCAATTTGACCTCAGGGTGTTTATCACAACAGTAAAATTATTTATCTTCTTCTCTTATTTGTACAGCTTTAGTGAAAGCATAATAATAATTTGCAAGTTCAACGGTTAAAATCCGCATTAAATAAATAAAGCTTTATGTTTTATTAACAAGCTGTTCAAAAGTTGAAAAGTTTTCACTTTAATAAAGCTAAATACGACTAATAATTTATGAGATATCAAAGCCAGTAATATTTTTAATTTCAGCATATAGTAAATATGTTAATCAGTTTCACCATCGCTAAGGACTTAAGCGATAAAATAATAATCATAATAAAACATTAAATGAAAACATTATGTTGTGTAATTTAAAACGTAGGTGATCCGACTCAAAATATCTAAATACATAAATCATAAATGGTGTAAACGTTGATGGAATAGTAATTTCCACGGAAACATAATATTCCTGCCGTTCTATTAAAATATAAATATTTAAAATATTGAGTCGAGTTTTCCCCTCTAGAAGATTTTATTTCGTAATGATCCCATAAATAGACAAGACTCGTAAATAGGGTATCTTTAAGAATGACGTAAATAATATATAATGTTACCTATTATTTTTTGGATTGTAATTATAAATTTAACTTAATCTTTAATGTTGATTTAAAACAACGAAGTGGTGAAATTGAGAGTGGGATTGATAATCATCTAGTGCAGTGGTTCTTATGTGCGGCCACCAGAGGATTTTGCTGCGGACACCAACAGTTTCATAGTGAATATAAATACTTAAATAGTTAATAAAAAATATGTTTTTACAAGTTAATTGGTCAACAAAGACACTGAAAGTTTAATATTTTGGATGTTTTGTATTGTGCATCATAATTTTTAGTCAGAAAAAAACTCAAACACATACATGTTTAGGTGTCTTTGACAAAAAAGACTCGACACAAAAATTTGGTGCGACCACCAGACATTTTCATAGGACTGCTGGTGTTCGTAATGCGGCCACAGCCAAATTTTACGTGAGAAATACTGATCTAGTGCATGGGTGGCCAACCTTTTCAGCAGCCGGGCCTAGTAATAGTTTAACGAGACAGGCTTATTTTTGAGTAATCCGTTTTCTTTTCTGGGCACAGAATTTCAACGACACTCTCCAAACATTTCACCATCTGAATATGGCTTCGATTTTTTTGCTAGTTTTTCTGCGACTCTTGGCCCGGTCTAGTAAATATCTGACGTTGCGCAGAATATTTATTTTTTAATTCATTTACTTGGGCTTGACAAAATTGCCCTTATTAGCATGTTTAGTCTCGTAATGCCGCTTAGTGTTATACTCTTTCAAGACAGAAACAATACGACGACGTTGGGAGCTTCTGCAGACTGGCGGTCGCACGACGTATCCCGCTCCGCATACCGCATTCACGCAATTCAAGGATTTCAACGCAGGATTGGCGTGCGCGCTTTTTAAAATCAGCTTAACGTTGTGATTGTTTGCTAACACGAATAATTGAAAGCACGAATAATAGAATTGCTTTCATCAAGAATTGAAAAAAACCGAGACTTCAGAATCCCTAATACGGAATGTTCTTTTGGTGATTTTATGTACACTAAAAGAAATAAATGTGTGCATATGCTCCGCGGGCCACAAGCAGACAACCAGCGGGCCCCGCGTTGGCCATCCTTGATCTAGTGCCTAAATCTGGATTGTGAAATGATCAGTAAAATGTTGGAAAATTTTAAGATGTAGCTGTAAATGTAACCTTCAGTAAAAAGATCCAAGGTAAGGAAAACAACAAGTGAAGTCATCTGATCGTCAGATAATATAGAACGGCTTTTCATCAGGTCTTGCAAACACATTGTAAGAGATTCCACTTTGTAACCAGAACCTGGTGCAGCAACATTCTACGGCCTTGGAGTGCGTTGCATGCAGTACTTTACGAAGCCAGTACAGTCTAAATGACACTGAGGAGCCTCGGAGGGGCTACCATTGACCTGTATCCGTGATGGAACTGAAAATTCTAGAGTGGAAACTAGTTGATCCAGCAGATTTTTTAAACAAATCAAAAGAAAAGAATCTTAATAATTTTGAATAGCAGTCGACAATAGTAGATTCTATTCAGTTAGACAAAAATGACTTATTTCCCACCCTTGCTTTAGAATCTTTAGATCACGGGCTCCCAACCCATGGGTCGTGATCGCCAAATGGGTCGCGGCGGGTTTTTTGTGGGGTCGCCAACGTCGAAAAATGCCTTTTTCAATTGCCTTGGGAGTCGCGGGTCAAATGAATTTTATAAAAAGGAGTCGCCACCGAAAAAAATATTGGGAACCTATGCTTTAGATTGTACACTGCGGTCTGTTTGTGTTGTAAATAAAGATTGCAATACACATCAAAAATATTTCACATAATACCTGCCTTGTGTTTTCCCATGAGAAATGCTACCTGAATAATAAAAATACATTGAAATTGTCAATCTTATTTAGAATATCCGTGTCTTGCATGGCCAATGAAAACTGTATTTCATTTCCGTGACAAATATATTTTCACAAAAATATGGAACATTGGTTGCAAGGTTGACATTAACTCATATAATTATATTAAAATATTAAGAACTAAGTCTTCCTAAGACATACATTAAATTTCACTGTCAATTAAAATACCACGATAATAAGGCTAAAACAAAAACGCACTTTACCTTAACCCTGACGGCTACTTAACGGATTAATATTATGAGTCTCTAATGTTAATTTCATCCATAAGTACGTGGTTCAAGTATTATTTATCTCTTCTCTCGGATTATCTTGCGCTGATTTATCTTATCCGATTAACTGACATAAGCTTTTAATACTGATCATCGTTAATTATATGATTATTGAATACATTATATTACCTTTGCTAAATAGCTGATTGTGGTTATGAAAACTGTACCGAATGATAATTTGATAAAAAATTACAAAATAATTAAAATAATTAAATTAATACGAAAATGTTCAAAGTTGTTCGCCATGATTGTTATAATTAATCCGTTCATTTTTTAAATTACTAACTGGATAAAGGGTTCATAACCGTATTTAAGACTAATTATTATTCGTGTTAGATTATGATTGTATTTACTACGAATTTACTTGAAAATATTTTGATGAAAAACCATAAATAATAAAATTTTAACCGTATTAAAATATAATAAATAAAGATTGATTCATAAATACGTCGCAAGTACCTAAGTCTGAATCTGTAACAATAAAATATACGTGGAGCAAGCACCACAATATATGTACAGCAAATATCTTATATATAAAAATTAATGTTTGTTTGTTCGTATTTTATGCGTTGCCATACCATTCATTCGATTGCGATAAAACTTTCTCAACTTTTTGCTTGCACTTGCGCAAAGGTTATAGGCATAATAAAATTAACTTACAATCGGTCTTTATATAAAAAAAAATGTTTTTTCATATTGTATGCCTAGACATACCGTTAATTTTGACAACTTATTGTTGTACTTCTGCAAAGGTTTATAGGAATAGTACAATTAATTTTCAGTAGGTGGCGTGTGTGTCTTACCATAGACAATCGGCAAAAGACAAACAGCAAACGTCAAACGGAGAATATCATCGATACCGATCAATGTTAGTGAAATTTTTTATCTAAAATATTGTGCACTTAAACACAAACACTTTCTTTCTTTGAGTGGCATTACATTCCCAGATACCGGCTAGTTGTAAATAAAATCGCAACCGAACTTATTTCGACACCAGCTGTGTACCACATCAAGTTGTTAATTGAAAAAAAGCGACTAATTATTGAAGCTATGTAGTTTTATCAGTCAAAATATATTTATAATAATATTATTTCATTATTTATAAAGATAAACAGAGCTTATTTATGTGTCTACCTTTTATTTCAGAGTGTTCGGTCTCGAATAACATTTACATCATACAATATAAGAATCATTATTTAAATATACTGGCTACACTGCTTTAGACTTTTGTATATTACAGTATCATGAGTAATTATTTTATAGATATACACAAATTGGCAAGTCTCTTTGTGTACAAGTTTAATTCTGAGAAATCGACTCCAAGCTGGAGCCATCACAAGTAAGTAAGTTTTAATAGGTGTCTTTTTTCTGTCAAAATTTGTGTAACTCGATACTTGTTTATGAAAATAAACCGAGCGTGCAAAAGCAGACGGAATTTTTATTCTATCTGTCTAGCGGTTCATGAGTGGTACTTCATAGGAACAACAAATATCTGTCCATTAGCGGTCTTAACGGAGTGGATATTTTTGACATTTACAAAAAAAAAATAATCATTTTATAAAGCTACCTATTAAAGACATGCATACTAATGCAGTAATGCGTAGTAAGTGATATATTATATCAAACTGTATTATTCAATTTTCTTATATGTATGTATATACTCAAATATGCTTTTTCGGTAGAGTGTAATAATAAGCGAGATAATTGTTGAATATTGCGTTAGATGATTGTACGATTACTACTCAATAATTCGTCCGTGGTGTAGTGGTCAACTTCGTTGGCTTCCGTGACAGTTCGCCATGGCTCTAGTAGCCATGGCGATGAATCGATTCTGTTCAAAGGCAAAAGGTGTTTCTGCTGTTAAAAGTCCTTTCCCACCCTTTTGCTCCAAAAAACGGTGCGGATAAAAGAAAATATTCATTATTTTCATCCAGAAACATCAATATTTTCAATATATTAACAAGTTTAATATATTTTTTTTAAATTAACTGTGTGACATTAAAATTGGTGGCTTTGGCATTAAAACGTGATGATAAAATGTTGCAATCAGTACAACAGACTGATAATTTATTCAATTTTTTTATAAATATATGTGTATTTATTTATGAAATGATTCATAAAATAGTTTTCTCAAAAAATCACAAAACAGCCTTCATAATTCAGGTCCAAATGAAACACTATGCTCCAAAGCTGTTAGTTGCGCGCTTAAACGGCCAATAGTTAATTTAATGACACGCGGATAAAGAAATTGATTTTCGGAGAACAACGCAAATTATCCACCGCTTGATAAATTTACTAACAAAATAATATTCTCGACAATGCATTGAGATACTTATATTGACTTTACTATGGGTGGAATTGGCTATTTTGACCTTAACGCGATTGGTTAATATATTAACCGATTTCGGCCCTTGCCCTATAGCGGGTTAAATCGAGGGAAAAAGGTTCACTTATATTTACATATAGTTTTGTTAAATATCAAGAATACTTCCAAAAACCACAGCTAAAATATAAAAAAATACGTCTTTATATTCAAGTACGATAATAGTTATAGAAATTGTTTTCTGTGTGAAAAAAAATGTGTTAGATACGCCTATGTATCTATACGTCAAACACTGCACCCTCATTTTAGCTTTCAGAAACACTTAAATTATTCAATCAGTTCTGAGACCACTCCATTACGGTATTTGTCTTTCCAGATACACATTTCCTATAATTGATTTGACATATCAACGATCCTTGAAACAGTGGTATTAATTGATCCATTGAGAGGTGAAGTGAGTCTAAAAATGGTGAAACTCTTCTATTGGTCTTTTATGTTCAATCACGTTTTTACTTCTTTTTTGTGGAACTACATATCTTAACACTTTAACTACGTAGAAGATCATTCAATAATGATCAGAATAAAAATGTTTCAGGAAAATAATGATTTAAATAGTAAAAGGGTGAGATTAGTTCACCTCAAACATATCATTTGAGCCATTTAAAATTGAAGTGAGTTTTTCATGAAAAGATAATTGTTTGATTTCGAACGATGTTTACGAACAGTGACTTTATTATTTGTATGGCTCTTACAATATTTCAAATTATTGTGTTATATGATATATTTACCCTTTTAGAATTAAAGACTTTGGTGACCCCTGTTGTGTACCTACACCAAACTATGATAAAAGCATCTATGTTTGATATTAAACAAAGTTAAAAGTTTGATTAGTAATTTAAATGAAAAGGGAGGTGATATGTTTAGAATTATAGAACAACCGTTCAACAAAACTTGTTTGAGATAAAACTCCATAGTTAGATTAAACATAGGCAATACTCCGAGATAAACATCGTATGAGGTTGATGAGGGTTATATGAACACGTTAAATTAGGGTTATCTTTTTACACGTACAATCAATGCTACAATTAAGATAACGTCTATCATCTTATCGAATAACATAATGACCCCATTAAAATAATTTAGAGCTTTCTATTATATGTTTTAATTATTATTTATACAGACAACCCTTTATTATCTCACATCCCTCAAACCAAGTTTTTTTTACACATTGTTTAAATATCATCAAATCGCAAAAATCCGATATTGTACAATCCCCTCCAAAACAACTCGATAAATTGTTATTTTTAATGAACCTCTCCGTTGATAACATTACCTCCAATACAGCAAAATAAAAAAAGATGGCGCATTAAATTTATCGTGGAATACTTAAAAAAACTGAAAAAAACGGATTACAATCTATTAAGATTTTCCCTATTAAATTTAGAGAAAAAAAATTCAGCTAAATTATTCAAGGACAAGAACAAGAATGTCTTCGAGCGAAATCGTGTCTAATACTATGAACATACATAAATATAATATTTTTTTTTATACTCATAAGTAAACATTCGTATACATACATATATGTATACGAATGTTTTCAAAAGCACGTAAAAACACCACATATTTCAATTCTTTGGCTTTTTAAATGTACGTAAAAATGTTAAAAATAAATAAAAATTCTTTCATCAAAAAATATAACCCCGTATATATTGCATGTGTATGTAATTGTTCACGTTGTTTCCTAATCATTGATTTCATAGTATCGTTTTTTTATACGCTTGGCATATCATGTGCATATTGATTCGAAGTCCTGGGAAAATCAACCATTCGTTAAAATGGAAAATATTATGTTATACATACATATTTTTGAATGAAACAAATCGAAGAATTTTATTTTAATGTTCGCATGGCCTTTCAGAGAAACCCAAGGCTCAAATGTTTTTGGAACCCCACCTCTAACTTTAAAATGGCAACGAAGAAAACTTAAAAATACAAATTGCCCTAATTTAATGCTACGTTGAAAGTAAAATATTTAAAAATGCTCGATTCGTTGCATGATTTTCATTTGTTTCAGTGAGTTTAATCAAATTGCCAAATGATGGCTCATGCCTATCTCTGATATCGCCCGAACGTTTTGAATGATTTATTATCATTAAATATCCAAAACATTTGTATATTTATATAGGCGTATGTTTTTAAATGTTCACAATATCTGAATAACTGAAATTGCCTATTGGGTTAGTATAATATTACTATTTGTGAATTCGCAAAGCTATTTTAGACCCCATTGCAAAATATTCTAAATGTATATATTCTGAACTCGAACTATCTTTATAGTTATCTATAAATGTTTAATATTTGTCTCATATCTCATAACTATGAAAAGTGGTCATCGGAGCACCCTAAAAGATTTGCCTAAACCCTCCGGCCTTGTTCAATACGGTAAGATATAAATGAGGGTTACAGTTGACTATACTATTTTACCCGTTCATGTGATAATAGCTATCTCTCTACGCGTTCTGTGCCAAACACGTTTTAGAATATTTCTCCGTTTCTTTGAGAGATTTTGATCAAAGAAAGACAGTATCCGTTTTACTAATGTTTAATGCTATGCCTATGGTGTCAGAGTCAGAATGAACAGTGAAATAATTCAAAAGGATTAAGTTTATAAAGTTTAATAAATTCTCACGTACATATATAATATTTTATATTAATTTAGCGATGATTCAGTTCAAAATAAATACTTTACATTTTTCATTTGTAATATCATGTACTGGGCTATTTAAAATTTTATTAAGGCTTATTTGCTTAATTAAGTATTTCGACTGAGGGTGCTTGATGGAATTTCAATATCAAATTTGAATTTTTTGAATTTTGTACTTTACCATGAGTTTTGTCGGTTTCGCCTTTCGGCATCTTCAGGCATTCCAAGTGCACGGATGTACTTGAACTGCTTAAAAAACATTTATTAATATTATACATATTTGATGGATTCGAAAGCGCTTTGTGAAAACTAATTTTGAATGAATGTAAATTGATAACTTTGCTTTTCTACCGGTAGCCGATTCATGATTTCATGGCAATAAATACATTTTTGCCAAATTAATGTCGATATTAATAATAAGTAAGGATATTTTTAACACATGAATGCTCATCACCATTCAATACAATTTAAAAACTTCTGTTAGTTGTCAGATAAAATCAGTAAATAACAATATTGGATAATTTACCAAACTCTCTACTTACAGAAAGAATTTAAATTATTTGCATTA
Source organism: Himalopsyche kuldschensis (assembly GCA_028554975.1). NCBI lineage: Eukaryota > Metazoa > Arthropoda > Insecta > Trichoptera > Rhyacophilidae > Himalopsyche > Himalopsyche kuldschensis. The sequence continues at coordinate 4,600,984 of JAHFWI010000001.1, read as the reverse complement.
AAGCATCCTGGATCATCCCAAAATACCCAACCCAGAAAATCACGAATCTAATAACCAGCAAATCTTCAAATGATTTTTTTTGTGGCACAATAATTTAACAAACATTATGTAACTTTTATATCCGAGTAATGGGCAGCGATCTCATAAACCCACTGACATCGTGTTGAAATCAATAAATCGATTGCAAAATCAGTTACCCGTACTGGGAATCGAACCAGTGTGGTTCACAACTGAAGGTAACAACGTGGAAATTCGAGAACAGACCGGTTAAGATTTGTGTACTTGATGTTTTTTTGTGATGAAACGAACGGCAATGATAATCGAGATAAAAGAATATTTCGTTTATATTTTTCCTGGAACAATGAATAAAGAAGCTTTATCGCCGATTAAATAAGTACAATATAATAATGAAACAATCTCGTCAGATTAAAAGATCCGATCTATTGTACGAGATATTTTTAACATAATAAAAATCCGAAATTTTACTTTATACGATTTCATTTTTTTATATTTGCTTATGATATTGAGTTCTCGTTATTTTCTTATCGTGCATATTTTTTTCTCCGTTTCGAGGAAATAAAAATATTCAGCGAGACAGCCGGCGTCTTCTAAGTGTACTTTAAGTCAATTAACTTCATTATGTAGAATAAAGCGTCACGAGATAGGACTCAGCTATTATATTTCTCGACTAAACTTTGTTAATATTTGAACGATGGACGAAATGAAGAAAATATGGGCAACTTATCATGTACAACAACTGAAAATATAATAAATCTTTTGTTGTAGAAGATATAAAAATGACATTAAAGCTTATTCGCTTGGTATTTTAACCACACAGAAATCAATTCACAACAGACATCACGCACACCTATGCCCAAGTTATCAAACGTTAAATTATTAATAATAAAGAAACAAAATTTTATGTATGTATGTATATGATTATCTTTAAATTCTTATTAAATTTCTCAAATCAATTGCTTGGTATATGTACCTTATCTTATTATCCTCACTTTGATAGATATCATTGTTTTACTGTATATTTCATCAGTTTGACCATGCTTGCGATGAGTGTAACTTTATCGGCCTGATCTTTATTTATTTAAAAGTATACCTTTTCATCAAAAAATAGACTGTGGAACTACAGCCAATAATCATTATTTTAACCATAATGTGTTTTTATTTATTTTTTTTTTTTTTTTTTTTTCAAAAGTATACCTTTTTCATCAAAAAAATACAGTTATCAACTGAAAAGAACTACAGCCAATAATCATTTAACCATTTTGACCGTTAACCCGGTCGAAACGATTTTTTTTAAGTTTTAGAATGACCAGGACGTATTTTTTTTGTCGCAGGAATTTCAACTTAACCAACCGCACGAAGCGGTGCTTTTATCGACAGATATTCTGGATTTGAAAATCATATAACACACAATTAAAAATCTTTCCTTTCCATAGCACATACAATTGTCTCGTTTATTTTTTATTATCTCTTTACAGGAACTGAACAGATTATCTTTTATTAAGTAACATAACTCGGACGTCCAGTTCCTTATAAAATATAGTTATCATTATTATTTTTGCATTTTATACTCACGCAATTCTTCGAAACTGTCATTCAAAACTATCTTCGTAAAATAATAATTTGCCTGTTATTAAATGCATATATATTTAACAGAGCTTTAATCTGAATGAATTTCTTGATTAAAAAGTAGAAAAAGTTTTCGGTATATCAATTAACTCGAAACACTACTTTTGATGTCATTTTTTTCGGAAAAAAAATTTATACTATAATTTATGGCTTATTTTTGATCAATTTTATCATGTTCGTTCCAATATATTGTTTACGTTTTCTCGTTTACACTTACGCTTAAAATTTAAGTATCGTTACCACCAGCTGTATGCATTCACAGATTAAAATTTTCCAGTAAAAGCTCTTTACATCACATAAACAAACGGTCACAGCTAAGTTATTTAGAAATTCATAAATACGTGATCTAGTTCTCCTATTTCAGCATCAAACATAAAAACATAACATTGTTATTTTTCGACACTGCATTGGGAATAAAATTAAATCCTTTTCACGAAGCATTTCGTTAGCAAAAAAGTCTGAGCTTTTTTGTGTGATTATTACTCATTGCTGAATAGATACAGTGTTGCCTTTCTAATCTTTTCAGCAGGTTAAAAAATATATCTGGTGTTTCTTTTTTGATACATATTTCACAATTTAATTATTATGATTTAAGAAATCGACTGAAGATGTTTGATTGGGACCTAAATATCCAATTTGAATCCTTAAATTTTTAACTAACGTCTCAGAAATCCATTTTAAATCTTCAGGCATTATAGAATAAATTAAATAAAGTATTTTAGACATGTACTAGATGTCAATATAACACTGTTTTTTGATGTCACAGAACTCAGAAGCAATCAAGTAGGCATATCCGATAAAACTGACAGATCTGAATGACATTGAATTTAACGATTCTACTATCGAATTACCGACCAATTTGAAAGTGAATAATAATAACATTATTATCTACCATCTGAGTCGTGATTTTTTGTGTGAATATTAATTGAATTTAAAAGTTTTGGTTTTATACGCGTCGCTTCATATTTGTAAGATACGTTGATCCGACAGTTTAATATTTATTTTCCTTTTAAAGATACTGCGAAATAACGTTGTGTTTTATCAGAACAGAAAAAAATGTTTTTTCTTTTGAATTTCGAAGATAGTTCTTATATATAATGCATGTATAAACATATAAGTATAAAATATTTATTCTTTTTGAATTGAGTAGGATAGTCTACTTTCTGTCAGAAAACTCTCGAGTAAAAGCTGTTTACGGCGATGCGAGGCGAGATGGCGAGATAAAAATATTCCACCGTATGGCTCTTTTCAACCGCGCCTGTCCATTGTTCTCCGCGTGATGACATGGAAAATAATAAATTACTGGCTATTTTTTGCTTTACCTACAACGAAGTGGTAAAATTTAAATTTTGAATGGATATAAACCTTACGACTTGAGCCGAATCGTACGGAGGCGTCTACTATAAAGTATAGAAACAATAGCCGGGAGGACAGCAGAATCACAACATAATGGTTGCGGCGCTCAAATATTTGTAATAAAACATTACAACTAAAAACCACATAATTATAATACAACGTATCGCTGCTATTGTTGTCGTGTTCTTTTTGTCATATGAGCTCTCCAAATGTTAACTGTGATTATTCTGTACACGGAAAACAAATCACCCATGACAATCATTTTTGGACGATTAACGCTGCTGTGTCAAAGGATACATCCACTTCTGGGATCAATTTTTCTTCTTACCCAAGAGGTTAGGCCAATCAAGCAACTGCGTGGAATAATTTTAACCATCGAGCAACTTCTGTTGAAATGCTTCATTGGGAGGTCATATAATCCACATTGGGAGCGGACATGGATGGAAAAATAAATGATCATTTAAATATTTTTATGTAATATTTATTAATCATGTCGTTAAATTCATCAACTATTGGAGTGCGCCAGACCTGGGACCACTGCGCGGGGATTTTTAATCTGCTGCGCGGCGCGCATATAGGGAACATTGACTGAACCCATATTATATAAGGTCGAAGTTTTAATTATCATACAGCGTTTTGACTTCTTTGCGGGACCTTGAAGGATAAATTGCTGTTTTCTAAATTGTTGTGGACTAACGACAATTGAATGCAAAGATGCACATACAATTAAATGGGTGGTATGGAACTTTGTAGTATATTTAAACAGTTTTTCAATCATATCCGACATACAAGTGAGCTGAAGAAAAAATGTAAGAAATACAATAAATTGGATGATCAATTTTGAAGCAATCCCTGTATACAAGAACATGGACTTTAACCGGATTCAACCATTGACATAATATTTTAGCCCGCAGGATCAATGAAAATACTAACGGTGGGAATAGAACAAAGCATATAATTATCAACCCCTCCTACCAGATTATCTATATTACCTGTCATTTTAAAAGTGTCGTACTTATAATAATTTGCGTTTATTCAATAAAAAATTTCCAAACGATATGCTTTATGTAATTTTTAGTACACTCCTTATTCACTTTTAAGGTGTTTACTGTCAATACAAAGGCATTATATAATATTATATAATAATAAGATTTTTTTGGTACACTCAAACACGTGTACATGAGAAAAAATCTTAAATAAAGTAGATACATATTGTTATGTTGTACTTAAAAGAATACCAATTCCATTGGGAATAAAAAAGAGCTGAAATAAAAATATGAAAATAATGTTTCTTAGAAAAAAGAATGCCTTGAAAATTGTAAAGTAAAATTTACCACTCATTGAAACATATTTACATATACCATTAACGATTTTTTACGTTCATATTATGTTTACCAAATCAAAAAATTAAACAGATTTTTAAAAAAGAAACGGAAAAATCTTGAAATTCTCTTGAAACATTTTTTTTATTTTTCCATTCACTTAATACATTTGTTTCGTTAACACCGTTTAATTGAAAACATTTTTTTATCCTTGATTGTAATACACAGTTTTTTTATATGATATTTATTTATTAATGTTAATATTATATTTTTAATCTATCAATTTTATTGAATGTGTTCCGTTTTAGGTACGTAGCAAATTATATTTGAAAACCATTGAGCATGTAGAGATCTTTGGTTCTTGAGAAGTAGATTTAAACCTTAAATACTTCATTTGTTTATATTTACTTAGGTTTTGACTTTGCCGTTTTTCAATTCCGATTCAAACAATGACTTTTGTCGAGTATAGAGTTATATCCCATAGACACACATAAAGACACATATGCTTATTTTTAAGCATGACATGCTTAAAAGATTAGTCCCAGGCAGCTCTACATTGGATTAATGAAGTTCATTCAAGTAAATGAAGACAAAATTAGTTTCTTTTTTTGACTGCAGAACGTTTTGGAAGGCGGCGTGAAACACCGGATGCATACAAATAACGGGAGGTGGTGGGACAAACAAGATGTGCACCCAAATATATATATATTTTTTTATTTGGACCGATAGTTTTAGACAAATATTTTTTCGTTTAGTTTATTTTTATAGCAATTTCAAGTGTTTAATGGAATGAAATGAAAATAATTATTAAGAATTTTCTTTTGGCGCATATGGAACGATACTTATTACGAAAACTGCTTTTTATTCTGTCACTCAATCTCGCGTTTTTGGAAAAGATTAGAAATGATAGGAATAGGGAAAGAAATAATTATCAGTTTTTCGCTCTACCTATAGTTGTGATTAAATATAAACAATGCAGATATTAATATATTTTTAAAAAAAATGCATAAATAGAATGAAAAGGTAGTGTATGAATAATCATTTCACCGTTTGGGATAATGAACCCATGGACAGCAGGAAAGGACAAAAGCTCGATACTCTTGGTTCGACCATTCGTTGAAAACGAAAACTGCAATTTGTTAGCATATATTTTACAGCGAATGTAATGTATTTTAAACGTTGAGCAAACTCTGCTTTCGTTTCATGTATGTTGGCATCATCAAGATCGCAATAATGTAATTGATTGTAGTAGATATTTAAACGTTAAACAAACAAGCTGCTACATTATTCATATGCGATAATATCTTAAAATCGGGGAACAAGCTTATCTTACGTGAAATAATCATTTATTTATTACTAAGCATTTAAAAGCATTTATTAAAACTACCGAGTTATTTGCATAACGGCTTATTAGTTATATTGTAAATTATAATTACGAGAAACTTCAATCACACACTTGATAAATGGTGATTAACTATTAACAAAAGTGATCAGTATTTAATTATTGTTTGTCAGTAACTTTATGAGGTTTTAGGGTCGTAAAAAGTTTTGGCTACGTTTGACACTAAAGGATTTTAATAGGCAACTCACCGATTTACAACTAACCGTTCGATTTAGAAACTGGCCACATATGTAGTTATAGACCATTTATAACTTACTAAGCAATTTAACTATAATAATAAGGTGTACATAGTTTATGCAATTGGATTTCGATCAATTTAATTAATGATGCCTTTAATTAGTATTTGTTATATAAAAATCGTCGAGTTCGTAGTGCAGTGGTCATCGACTTTGGCTTCCATCATCGATCTCACGAGCTCGAATCCCAGTTCAAGTATAATGACGCGATCGATAAAATAATACATGAAAATTTTTGTGCAATTGAGTATAAATCTCAATTATCTATTATATAAAAAATTCAATCAAACGAAAAATACACTCGTATTATCTTATGTTCATTTCTCGTAAAGATAGTATATATCTCAAGAAGTATATATTGTATAAGCGTTTATGACATTCAGACACACTTAAAGATAGAAAAAATACGTTAGCGTTAAAAAATGCTCTGAGCAATTTTGATCAAAAGATTTGGCACCCTCTATTTCGAGAAAATGAGACTCTTTTTTCAAGTTTTGTGTATCGACACAATACCTCAAATTAAGGCGCCGGGTACTCATTTTATATGTGTTATGTCCATATTATATAACTCTGGGACGTAGTGATACAATTGTTTTCCTTTTCTATTTTCGTAGTTTGAGTGAATGAATAGGTTTTAATTATATAAAATACATTTATTCCAGTGAAACTACTCATCCATGGTACTTGTCAAAATAAGTTATGAATAATCTTCAACTAGCTAAATTTGTATTACGAGTTAAACCATATAACATATAATTTTGATACTCCCAGCAACAACTGGTTGTATATATTATACAAGTAGCAACTTCACTTTTATAAAGAGCTAGGAAGACACTAGAAATATTATAAGGCTAGGCTTGGGACTATTCGTTCTTCTGGCATCCTGTTTTTAAAATTGAGCGGAGGAGAAAAATAGCACATATGCCTTTGACTACGAATAAATATTTGGGAAGAAACAAATCTTAAGTATTTAGTACATTATTAAAAAAAAATATTATTGTTTCTTGTTAAGCTTAACATATAATACTTGTTTCATTCACATGCTATTTCTTTGATTTTCATTTACAAAAGTATTGTAAAAAAAAACCATTCATTTACAGAAAATAAAAACTTTGGAATTCAAACTTCTTCGTGAAATAGTTTCAACAAATAAAATACAATTCTGATAAAATTTGGTTTTTTCGTAATTTGATACTTTGTAGAGGGCGCACGATATTAGCTCCGCGGTCACAGGGTTAAGGACTCCTGTCCTAACGCACAGCCATTAAGCTACACTGAAAAGCATATAATAGGTTATATTTATTGTTATTGCGTAAAAAATATTATATTTATCCTTCAAAATTGATCAAACTTTCTATGTACTCAAATAAAAATGAATTAATTCTTGATTTAGATAAATAGGTTGACATTTGTTTTCGCTGAATTCGGTTATTTCTTGAAGACATTTTTTTAAAATTATTACTTTCAATAACGTGTATTCAATCTCAATATTAGTTATGCTTCCATGAAGATAATACAATTGTATCTCATATACATATGCATCTAATTTGTTCTACTTTTGTAATTATTGATGATCACTAGAAACTACGGACATGATGTTATATCTGACTATAATATTGACATTTCAATCACAGACCTCATTATTCCGAGCTTTTTAAAAGGTTATGTGAATTCGTCAGATTTAGCATAAACGTTATCTACTGACGCCCTTCAAGAGCTACTATCTCGTACAACAAATTAAGTGTTTCAGTGATGACAGCTTTACAAGTAAATTTTTATCAAAATTAATCTATATAATAAATCTGAATAATCTTCACATTAAAACTGCGAATGAAAATAGTTCTTAATTTAATTACACGATTATTCGATTTTCAAAATAATTTCAGAAAAATATATTACTATTTTTTCTTAAGATTTCAAGTTTATAATTGAAATATTTTACTCATATAACGTAGACAGGGTTAGATAAGATAACTCAAAAAATATTAATAAACAATCTTTGGATTCAATATTATACTAAAATGATAAATCAATTATAATTAATACAAACATAAATCATACTATATTTTAAGTAAAACCCGTCAAATAAATATTGTAATACAAGAGGGACTCTATTTTTTTTTCTATTTTTAAACGTTGTTATGGCAACATAAATATGCCCTTACTTATCTCATAGAAAAAGAATTTTTCAGCTAGTGAATCTATTCTTTTCTTTTTTCATATAATCTATGTAGCCATATTTTGTAGTACTTACCTTATATTGAAGACCAAACATATAAACGATTCAACTTTATATGAGAAAATAGTAATTCAAAAATTCAATATCACTTTTCTTTTTCGATTGATATATGTATATGTATAATAAAGCCGATATTGAAAACCGAAACTTGAAAAGATAGACAGACGAATACGGAAGTTAACATTTAATTTGAAAAATATTTATAAAAACACTTGTATGTAAAGGGTTTTTCAATAGGGACACTCAAACTTTTGAGGTTAACACTCGTACTTAGTTGGCAAATCATCATGGAGCAGTACACACCGGAGCAACGCTTGCAAATTATTCAAATCTACTACCAAAATTCGCGTTCGCTCACCGCAACTTTAAGAGCATTACGACCATTTTATCGTCGTCATCACTTGCCTGCCACATCAACAATTCAACGTTTGGTGCAAAAATTTGAAAGCACATTGTCGCTACACAATGTTCCAGTGCCAGTGAGACAAAGAAATGCACGAACTGACAGCGAAACAAAAGAATAAGGGTATTTCTATGTAATAAAAAACTTTCCGATCTGTCTTGTTTTTGTATTCTGATAGGAATTATCATAATAACATTGAACGCACGTCTAAAAAATACCACAACAACAAAAACATTTTTCATGACACCTAGCTATCAAATATCAATGTTTATTTGTGTCGAGTAGTAACCACTTGTAGTATTTTTTTACGATGTTTGGCGCTATTGATAATCGTTATTCGACAGATAACCCGCCCAACTAAAAATTAGATAAATGTTGACCTCTCCTGAAGATGTTGACGGTTAAATTACGTATATAATATTATTGTATTATACACAGAATAATAGTAAAAATATTTACACATTGTATCAATAATATAGTACTTGTTGTTATGTAAAGCTTTGCTTATTTCAGTGCTTCTCAAAATTTACTGAAAAAGATTAGTTTCCCAAAAAAAATTTGAACTTAATAACAACTGATATATATATACATATATGTATATCACCTATTTGAATGATTAACATATTATGTGAGTATACATATTTTTTTAGAAAGGATAAAAGCTAAAAATACAATGCTATCGCGAATATCGCTATAAGGAATTGATGGCATATATTTAATTTCACATTTTTTTTGAATATTTTTTTCCTCTAGGACAGTGGTGGGGAACCTGCGGACTTAATATATATAAACATTTTTAAGAACTACTTACAAATAAAACTTTATAAAGATTCGGACCTGTTTCGCTCATCGCGAACATTATCGACACATATTAAATTAGTTGATAATCTTCACGTTGAGCGAAATTAGTCCCCATCTTTATAAAATTTGATGTTGAAGTAGAATTAAGGTTTCCGTATTTAAAATAATGCATTTTCACCGAGATTTGATAGTTAACACTTTAAAAGAGATTAGTATACATATATTTGCATTTATAGTTGATTAAATCGTAGATAAATAAACGCAGCCATTTGACATAACTGTTTTTCTTCCTGATATATGTGACGTAAACATTTTCGGAAATCATCGATATGGTTTTAAATATTTTTTTAAAAATAGAACAGTTTGTGTTTATCAACTTTGTTCGGTACTGTGTTTATAAGACAGTCGACTAGATAAAGTACAAATGTTCACGCTCTGTTATCGTAGTTCTGTGGCAATAATGTCCTCAATAGAATGTTCATGTGTGTTAACTTATTCAGCACGGACAACTTTTTTCGACTTATTCAACATTACGCATATAAAACTGCTTTTTACTTCGTATGACCACATAACTTGAGTTACACCTTTTAACAACTGCAAATCACATCGTCTCTCGACACATTCTTGCCAATAATTACATCTCTTAATTGTGTATTGAAATTCCCTTAGAGTAATTTATTTTTATTGCGATGCATATACAGGCGTATTGACAGAATATAATGATACTTTATAGCCTTAAATAAATCATCGTATGAAATATTGCTGATTTAACAATATTTCAACTCGATAATAATTTTAAATTTGTATGAAAAGGTTATCTATGATTTAAAACTAATGGGTGCAACATTATACTGTTACTATTCAGATATGTATCTAATTTTATTTTGACTATGTTCTATGAACCAATTTAAAAGTTACGACATGATGAGTTATAGCTTGTAATATTATACATTTAAATAAGTTTCTTTTAACCTAGTAAACACTGAGGATGCGTTCCAATTTGGCTTATCGTATATTGAAGGGTGTTTGTTGGCGATAAGGGAAGATATATTTCAGAAACACTGTGCTCATAAAGATACAAAATACTGTGCTAAAAAATCTCTATGTAATGGATATCATTACAAGAAAAATAAATCGTAGCGAGTAGCCGATTTTATTTATTCTTCTCATTCCTTATATCTTTACTTCTTAAGGCTTAGGGGGAAGCATGATAGCAAAAAGGTCGCCAAAACGTGGCTATATCAATTTGCGTTCGATAAACTGCTGAAAGAAAATGTCACAAACATCCTTTTTTGAAATAAAATTCAACAAAAATGACATGGTTACGAGATTTTTATGAAGGCATAAACATATTTACCAACTATAATCCCTTGCTGGTATACCTACATACTTGTGTTGAATGAGAAATATTTTTGATTCACTCAAAATAAAAAATGTATCGTGCTTCTCTATTCATCCAAAATGATACATACAAGAAATATTAATGTTTAAATTTTCCTTTATTTAATAATATCTATTCAAATAGCATTAAAATTATTAAATCAAATGATGATATAGGTTAAAAATATTTTTTTTCTAAATCATAAATTCACACTCAATTTTAATCGTTTTCGGTTTAAGTAGTTTAAGAGAAAAATCAAGTTATGCAAAATTTACCTTTACGACTATCCATTGTTATGAAACCAATTATAAGCAAATAACATTAAAATTTTCTGTTTAAAAAAAATCATAATTAAATTGTTAATTAATACTCTAGGTATTTTATCTTCACACGAGTATTTTTTAAAGCAAATGAAAAATCAGTTTTTATCACATACATAATTTTGAGTTAATTTTATTTTAATACGGTAAGAAAAATAAAAATGTATTTTAGTTCTAAATAAATATATTGTTATTTTTCTTATCGTAATATAATGAAGTTCTACCAAGTAAATGCCTATTCAATCAATTAATTTTATTTGATTGGTGCTGATCTTGTTTTATATTGCATGAATACGATAGCCATTCCATCCTTTTTTGCCCTTGTGTCTGTCGGCCTTAAAAATCATTCATACTCTATAGGAGACTTTGTAGTGAAACATTATATAAGATATATGGCAAATATTTGTCTCTAAATATGTTAACCAAGGCACACGTTGTTTAGTTTATCTAATTGAGAAAAAAACATATCACCAACCAATACATGCCCACATACTTAAATGCTCGATTAAAAAAATATATATTTACCTTTCCGGGACCTTCGTGAACTTGACGCGACTCGTATCACTAGACCATAGATCAGGCATGGGTAAACTGCGGCCCGCCGAGTGTTTTCTGCGGCCCGCCATCATAATTCCTAATTCTAGGTAAGAATATTTTTTTTATATTTTTTTAAAAAAATATTGAAAATCAAAGAAAAATTCTTCAAGATATTGAGTGAGTATACAGATATTCCTTTTCACAGTCAAATTCGATGGCTTTGCTTGGAAAAAGTGTTTCGAAGAATTCGAAATATAAAAAATATTATAATTTTATTTTTGGAAATGAAGAATGTTACGGACTTTCTCGATACTGATGATTAGGGATTTGTGATTTTGCATTTACTCTGGACATCCACACTTAAATACTATAAACTCCGTGTGATTGAGCGACCCATTTTCAATAGATATTTAAAACTGTATTGAAAGAGCTACAACTTGAGATTATTGATCTGCAATGTTACACTGATTTAAGAGAATTACACCGTCGTGGCGAAATTTACAAATTTTACAATGGTCTTAATTCAGACAAATTCGACCAACTTAAAGATTTTGCACAAAAAATGTGAACAGAAATTTTTGATCATGAACCTCAGCTTAATTCTGATTCCATCTTCTTCTATGACCATTCACAATCAGTTTTAAAAATATCAACTACAAAATGAGCACCTGAATTTAAAAAAATGTTGAAAAATTTCAATCTTTGAAACAGCTCCATTCTTCTCATATTTTTTTTGAAAAAAATATTTTTTGTGATAATAGAGTACACCCGGTCCTCTTTTTAACCACTTCACGCTCGGGTTTTTTCTTACAAAAATTAAACTGTAAACATCATGTTATTGGGATCTTGAATATTAAAATTATAATCAATATGAATATATAAATTTTAAAAAAATAGTAAATTTCTTTATAAAAAAAATGAAAAATTTTCACTAAATTTGGAAATATAGTACTAACAAAATATATACAAAATATTTCATAGTATTTTTCAATAAGTTAAAACAGACGAAACTGTATGCGTGAATCTCTACGATGCGACTCGATCGCTGGTCAAGAGGCGATTGGCGAGCAGTATTCGTTTGTTTATCATACACAACGCAAACAAGTCGAAACACGCGAGCAGTGCTCGGGTTGATGCGAAACGACACACGCGGCGCGCGCGAACACTGCTCGTTCAAAAGCAAGAAGTGGTTAAACGATTTTTTCAGTGATTTCGATTTTACGTGATTTTTTGGACGGCACGGTGATTTATTCGTAGGCAGTGGCGGCTGGTGACAGAGTATTAGGGAGTACATAAAAAGATTCAACTATTTTTGCAATAGTTCTTTTTTATTCATTGGATTTTAAAACACTTTTATAGCATGTACTTTTAATTCAGATGTTCGCAATACCAATTGTTTCTCTTCGCCAGTGATATAATATTCAAAATTTTAAATTCTTTCATCGTTTTTCTTTCGTTACCTTACTTTGAAAAGGTTCTTATTAACATGTCGGTCTGTTCATTGAGAATGTCATTGTCTTTATATCTTTGTTCATAAAAGAATGCTAATTTGGCCGTCGCAGTATTCTTAAAGGATACTACTGATCTAATAAGAATGCCAATCTTATGAATTTTTGGCTGTCCGTAGTACTGAAAAATAGTTGAATCTTTTTTTGTACTCCCTAATACTCTGTCGCCAGCCGCCACTGTTCGTAGGTACGCGATATTTCTTTTTACTTCTGAAAAAATGGTGCGCAAACTCATGCGATATTATTGGTGACTCTGCTCTGAAACTTATTTAAGCACAATGGATTTATAAAATTCGTTGAATAGTAAGTACGTTTCCCGGTCGTAAATTTTATCACAGAGAGTTACTATGTCGAATAAATGCACTTCAGACGTCCAAATATTTTAAATGCACAATAATAAATACGAACTGAATATAGAAATATTTTTTTTGAATGAAAATGGGAATGTGTTAGGTATATTTTTGTGCAACAAATTTTTTTTTGTCGAATTTAAAAAAACAATTTTTGTTTTTTCTTGTATTTTGGATACTTTTTTTCGCGATTTTTTTAGGTGCGCCACTTTTTGAAACCTATTTATCACGTAAAAAACGATATACACCCCGTATATCTTAAAATAGGTATTTTACTTGCGGCCCCCTGCTCATTTTGAATTCTTGGAATTGGCCCTCCATCCGAAAAGTTTCCCCCCCCCTTCCATAGATGCTGGTAAATAAGCATAATTAATTTTTCGTCTCATTCAATGACATGAAATTTGCATAGAACATTTGATAATAAAGATGATGTTTTTTTTTATGAACAATAAAGGCATTCTATCTTGGTAGTAATATTTTGTGCACTTTAAAACAAAAATATTCTTTCACTTAGTGCAAATAATATAATGTGTCTGTCTGTACTAGGTATAAAGATATAATTATAATGGTCGCATTTTCATTTAATAAAAGACACATGTTCAATTTATCATTTAATGACATTGCGATTATAAAATATTATTCGGAAGGTCAAATCATTCATCATTATCTACCAAACCTTTTTTTTAAATCATGGCCGCTCCCGAAGTGGAACATACTGGCTACTACTGGAGTTAATCTCAAATGAATATAATTTCAGCTTGAATATGGTAAAAGTTTAATACACCACCGGCGAATTATGCATAATTCAAAGGGTTATCTTCTTCTTTTTATATTATTTAACTTTTAACATTGTTTAAAAATAAAATAAAAGTCACATTTTTTTATAATTAAATTTGTGGAAACTATCGTTCGAGCGAAAAATCAAAGTGAGCCAAACTGTCAAAAGTTTTCACCATTTTATCACTTTCAAATTTGAATTATTTATGACTAATATTTGCGATGGTGGCGATAAGTGTTTTGCTATGTCTTTTCTCATCGAGTGACCTATACTGCCTTTCCCCGGAAGAAGGCAGTAAATCGCAAAACCTCTGAAATTGAGTTATGAATGCCATTTGATAAATATTTTTGATAGCTGGTGCTCACTTTTATAGCAGTATAATAACTAGAATACTCTAAAAATTCTTTGCTAATAATTTGACATCTGCTAAAAGTATAAGCATTTCTTAACAAAGAGGCAGTCAATGCAACAACGTACTGCATGTTTACTAAGAAATACTAAATACTAAAACTTCAAAAAACCCATTATGTCCATTGAGTCACTTGCTGTAATCTTGCTTGAAACGGCAGTATAAATCTTTTGTGATTTTATCATTGAAAATATTTGTATATAATTCAGAATAAAAAATAGATAGTTATCTTTTTACGCCTGTAAGTTGTAATAAACTCAGTAAATAACGTGATACATCTGCGTTCATATTATTTTGTATCCTGCCGTCACCATCAATTTCAACAGAACGATTGTTCTATCAGTAGATGTAGTTATAATGAAGAAAATTACTAATAATATCCAAATGGCTTTTCTTTTCTGCTTCCACGTGTGTATAGCCACGGAAAGGGTAACCCTCCCTTGACCCTATCTTGCTTTGCTAGCCATACTGCCTACACAGTGCTCTTCCACAGACGCGAACTTCAGTCGTAACGGAACCATCACGCAGGTCGTACCCGTATCGCTCATCGATTACTTTCGTAAACAAAACATACGCAAAAATTTACGTCAATAAAAGCGAAATGTGTAGTTAAATATCATATCTGACATCTACAAACCGTGTTAATTGAAGTGAAAACTGTGTATAATCTATACTATTTTCAACATTAATTGAACAGTTGAAAATAAGTGTGTTTTAAGAAAAGAAATGTGTAAAAACACTTGTTACTATTATAAACAACCGAATATATAAAAGTGTATAAAACTACGTGGAAGATTTACTTCCGTTTTATCGGGTAAGTAAATAATTTGAAATTATTGTCAACTCGGAGCATTTCCTGGAAAATGATTTGAAAAGTTTTTACGAGCTGTTTAATTTTAAAACTTTATTCAGAATATGGAATATCATCAAAAGTTCATTGAAAAGAATTCCGTAAAAGTTTAAAAAGCTCAGTGAAAGTTAGGTAGTCTAAAAGTATTTTACTCGCATATTAAGCTTAAAATTTTATCGTGTATTTTTTTATGACTGCTTTATTCGCAAACAGTTATATACAAATTTTCATCTGAATTTGCATTAAAGTCAATTAACAAAATGAACTATTTTTTTCACTGTCCAGTTCTGAATTCTCTCTTCTGTATACTAAACATTGTATCCACTATCACCCGCTTCAAAATAAGCCCAAAAATATAATGGGCATATTTCATTAAAAAAATACCACCATTGTTATTGTGTCCAAAAATCACAGTATTCAGTGAAAGGTTTCTAAAGGTCATAATCTATTCGCTCTTCAAAAAAGTATTGAAGATTCGTGCTCCCTGCGAATAAGTTGATAATACGTCTTGGTCAATGTAAAATATAATAGTTGAAAGATATACAAGAATGTGAGTTTTATTTATTTAAAAATAAAACTTCAATCAATCTTTTGAAAGGTAACACATTTCCAATAATGTTTTTTATAATCTAATTTTCAAAAACGGGCAATGATATTATCAATACTGTTGTATGTATTATAAAGCAACGCTAGGATAAAAACAGATATTCAGATATTGCATTCCCTAATCTCTGATAGGCGGTGAAATATTTTATAGGCATATATGCGGGAATGAGCAAAAGTGCGAACTAGTGGGAAAGTTTTGGGGTCTATTTGTGATGTAATACTATTTTTCGGGATGGTTAAAGCTTACCCATGGGCCAATATTCGGGGATCTGTCAGCCGCTATAAGTATTTCTAAAAATGTCTAAAATAGGTATTGTATAAGCATGGTTTATTTTTTTTTACAAAGAACCAGTCCTCTACCAGCTTCATTATTCCTTGGTTAGGGCGATTTAAATCAACTAAGATTTTTTTTAATTTAAAAGTCCTTTATGATTGCATGAATATTTGTGTATTTTGTTTGCTTTAATAAACTGTATCATACTTCTAAACAAAAAAACAAATACAATACAATACTTGTTGGTCTTGAAAAAAGTTCTATATTGTCACGAAAACGTCTTATGAAGAAAACTAAACATTGCGGTTGATTTCAGTAAAAAAAACAGTCGTTACTTCCACAATTGTTATCAATTTAAAATACTTCTTTAAAACGTGACTTCTTTTTATCCTGTCTAATGAAGACTTGAGAAAAATGATTTAAAGATCTCCCCAATGAACATCGTTTTGTTTCGTTTGTGTAAAAGAAAACAACAAAATTACTTTCTCTACGCAAACGAATATTCTAAACGAATCCAGTTGTGTACGTTGTTCAATGGGAAAACTATAAGACTTTTCCCATAAAAACAGGACATCGAAAAATATTTTTTTTCACCGATGGCATTTCTTTCAAAACTATTTTCTAGGTAAGAAACATTTGTGCATGATGACATTTTGTATTCACACATTTTTTTGAGCATTTTATTTGTTTGATTTTTGTTCGCGTTCGCGTTGTGTGATAAACAAAATATATCACCGAATACATTCATATTATTCGATAGGCTTATTCATATCTAAAGGTATTAATGTATTTGAATCCCAAACCAATCTATTGAGCAAATAGCAACAAACAACATCTCCCTGTAAATTTTGCCTTTTTCCTTGTTAAAAGGACTAATCAGTTGTTGTTGTCGCGCTTCTGTTGAAAAGGTTCACATGCCTTACGTGAGAAATGATCACTAAGCTCTAGGTAAGTAAGTCCGTCCAATGATGCCTCTGAAAGAAACGAGGCACGTGTCACATTTAGTAACACAATACGTGGAATAATCAAAGTTATTTTTAATTTTATATATAAGTAAGTTGGTTGCTTTTTTTTCAAATATTTATGATGTGAAGATATAACTTTGTAATTACTCATCACTCAATTTTTTATACATAAACTTAGTAGTTTTCAATTGAATTTTCTTAACCGTCTCCATTTTGACTAATCATCGGTGATATGAAATTTTGGTAAAATATGGTTATAGGGTCACGGGACAGAATCCCAATTCTCTCTTGCTTAGCTCCACCTCTAAGCTCTCTAGGCTCCTCCTCCAACAGGGAAGTACTTTTGCATTTCAGAAAGATAAATTGTTTTGTATGTCTATTGTGTTGCTTGGCGTCAAACATCACTTGTGACGTTTAAGCGAAAATTATCTATTTATTTATTTGTCATGCGTCATGTATATAATTGTGTAATATTGACGATTTCCTATGTTGTGATTTATAAATTAGTCCGTGATCGATCGATTGATTGCAGATTTTTCTCTGCGATCTCTTAATGAACAAAACTTGAATAGGGATTCATCGATCACGCAGAATTATAGATTTCTCTAGGGCGATGCGAGCCGACCGATCGTCAACCTCGCCATAAGTACCCCGAAAGTCTCGAAAGTATCGAATGTGTCCCGTAAGTATGAACCATTGCGTTAAAATACGAAAATAGGCCGGATTCATGCATGAAATCCACGACAAGGGCGGGAAATTTTCAGGAAACCGGTCGACCCGGGGTGTTTTCACGCCTTCGGATGTTGCGGAATCCGTCAATTTTTAACTCAATTTTGACAAAAATTGACAGCGGCCCTCCAGCTGTCAGAATTCATAGACAAGGTAAGCAAAATATGAAAGAGGCGAAACACTGGTCACAGTTAGTAGCAGAATACGCGGAATAATAAAGTTATTTTAAATTTTATATTAATTATCAAGAAGCCTTTATCTTTAATGCATTCACATATGGATGTGTGGTCTTCTGAAAGAAGAATTTGTTTTTCAATATTAGCCTATAATAAAATTATTCTTTTTATGTTAAACAAATAATATACTTATGTGACTGTCTCTATGCATATAAAATTATTATTTGTATGGCTTTTGGTTGCATTTTTGCTCCCAAAAATTAAAACAACTCGATTTCATACTTATTGCGAAGTATTCTTTAGGATCTTCTATAAGACGAAACATTTCAAAAAAAAATCGTAAGCTTTACATTAATTAAAATAATGTTATCTGCTTTCAAATACCTGAACTTGACAAATAATTTCATTTAATGTGCTTATTTTTTCATAAATCTTTACAAAAATTTGACTCTTACGACCATATTTGATAAAATTCACAAGCTGTCAAACTAAAATGTACAACTTATTTAAAATTATGATGGTTAGTAATTTATTAAAAATGTTAAGTATTGAAATTAAATGGTCGGTTCATGGTTCATTTTGACGTTTCAATTTATATTTTGTTTAAACGTCACAGTGACATTTGACGCCAACCAACACCATAGACAAACAATACAATTTATCTTTCTGAAATGCAAAAGTGGTTCCCTGTTGGAGGAGGAACCTAGAGATCTTAGAGGCGGAGCTAAGCAGGAGAGGATTGGGATTCTGTCCCGTGACCCTATAACCATATTTTACCAAAATTTTCATGGGTTCCGGGGGTTTGACAAGAAGACGATTACTCTGCTCGGTCTGTTAAACGAGCTTGGATGAGTTACAACGATTGAAAATCTGACGACCGTGATCTTTCTATTGTTTCTTAACGGTCGATGATACGGGAAATATTTTATGGCTTATTTAACGGTTCAATTTAAGGATTCATTGTCTATAAAAATATATCCTCGCTGAGCCGGCCCCGAAAAATAAATTTGATAATATTTACTCAATTTTTTTTACACAATTTGCTTAAATTACCAAGACCGATGATTCTTCATTTGATCAAATTGTGGAATCGGTTCTAATGATAAAAACAATGCCTTTTAACAAAAAAAAGGAAATAACATACAAGAGATTCAATTTGATATAAATCCTTGGGGCCGATCTGGGTCTGCCCAGTAATTTAATATCGTGTCAAGCCATGCAGAATTTTAATAAAACTATTTAAATTTTCATTCATCTATGGAAATATAAATACGATGGTCCATAGCACTCACTAATTTCAATTTTCTAATTTCAAATTCTTACCTTTCATGATATCAAAGTGAGGTCGATGTTCCTTTAGAAACAGAAGGCAAAAATGGTCGACCGTTTTACTTTTTTGCTGATCATATCTTACAGCTACTATTTTTATTATTAAACATACAATAAAAACATTTGAGTCAAGAGTAAGTAAAAATATATTAATAAACATACCATTTTTGATATTAAATTACAGTACAGTTATAATGTGACCATAAAACAATGTATTAAAACAATACGAAGCTTTTTTTCATCTCTGTTTCATAAATTTTTCAGAGCTATATAAAAAATAATAAAGACTTGACTGTAAATATTGCTTAAAACTGCTAATACATATTAACTACAGAAGTCTTGAACAGACAGTGGATTGATGAAAGTAGTAAAATTTATTAGATAACGATGATTTATATGTCAGGCATCACATTGGATTTCCCATATCTGAATCATCTCATCTTTTTATTAAACAAATCACTCGCTTTATTCAGTTTGTATGTAGTGCCTCGAGATCTATTTGTAGCAATACGTGCTTTTTTAGGTGATTGTAAGATTTTTAGTAATTTAAGATGTATAAATATTGATGGTTTAAAGTTCAAAGCACAGATGTGACATGTCCAAGAATAAGCTTTTAGAAACAATTCTCAAATATATTTATAAAAGACAATTTCTGTGCACGACAAGGGTATGGATAGCATAAGCCAAGCTAAATTATTACCTCGGTTGGAAAAAAACGCTTTCTGCAATAATCTTCGCAATACGATATTTGGAGTTGGATCACTGATATTGTCTACAATTTGTTTACTTTGTGTCCTTCCAAATCCATATATGAAGAGATAATTTTCAAAACTGGTCAATTCCAAAATTGTAGATTAAACTTTTGAGACCTTTTTTATTCACAAAAGATTTCATTTTTACTCATTATCTGTAATTCTTTAATTTAAAACATATTTTA
Organism: Himalopsyche kuldschensis; assembly: GCA_028554975.1. Lineage (NCBI taxonomy): Eukaryota > Metazoa > Arthropoda > Insecta > Trichoptera > Rhyacophilidae > Himalopsyche > Himalopsyche kuldschensis. The sequence goes on along the minus strand of JAHFWI010000001.1, from coordinate 4,580,429 downwards.
AAAATATTGCTAGTAAGCACAAACTTATGAGGAAAATGTTGTGAAAATATCTCACTTTCTCAGTTTGTCTAAAAATGGATTTGAAAATAATTGGTAAAACTACCTCCTGATATATGGCAATCTAATATCAGTTCAACAGGAGTTGTTCTAAAGACCTGCTTGTTTTCAAATCATATATTTTTATTAAAACATATTTATGATACAAATAAGGTCGAAAACACGACTAGCAGTAAGTAAAATATTTATGATCGAAAATTTACAATGGAAATTTTATTTCGCTTATTGCTTTTAATATTCCTTTGTCTTCAATCGCTCTCCATAGTAGTATTTTGTTTGGAAATGAGCCCCTTAGGCTAAAAGCCATTATTATAGGCAAATGAAATGAACAGTAAAATAAATCTATCAAATAAAAACCAATCGAAAATTTGAAATAATTAAAAAATAATTATATAACGAAAAAAAGAAAAATTGTATAAACTTAATCATCCATTTCTGTCGAGATTAAAATTCTGTTATCGAATATTCATGAAGTTTTTTTTTGTGTCGTAAGTCAATTGTTATTTTATTGATTGAGTAGGCATTTACTTGGTATAACTCCATTATAATACGGTAAGAAAAATAACAATGTATTTTAGTTGTACATAAATTTTATATATTTGTTGATATCTATTTCGGCTTACGCCTTCGTCAGAACTAACCTAATAGTTCTGACGAAGGCGTAAGCCGAAATAGATATCAACAAATATATAAAATTTATGTAGAACTAAAATACATTGTTATTTTTCTTACCGTATCAATTGTTATTATTAAATTACCCTCAAGGAAAACTTTTGTTGGGAAAAAATTGTTTGGTTAGGTATTACGTTATCAATTTTCATGATTATTAATGGTGAAGATTTGTATGGCTGTTTTGACAAAAGATTAAATATTCAAAGAAAACAAAAACAATTCCAAAATAAGGAACATTTGCAAAATATTTTACGATTGTTCAAAAAATCGTTTTCAAATTAAACGAAATATTTAAGTTTTCGACACTCAAATTGATTGTATAACGGATTAAAAATATTTTAATTTGAATGATGTAACTAATATATACATTATTTAATATGTATCCATTATAAAAACACACTATACATATAAAAGATACTATACATACATATTTACAAAATTTATAAATCAATATATTATTTAAAAAAAATATCCATCCAATTATTTTATTTTAGAATTGAATGCTTATATTTTGTATTTTATAACTCGCAGGATCAAAAACCAAATTTCTATAGTAAATAATTATTAATTTTACCAAATTACAGGTAGTTATAGTTTGTCTAAGAACTAACAAAAGTAAACGAGGTAAAGTATAAAAATTAAAACTGTCTGCAAAAAACGACTTAAGTATAAAACAAAGTCAATTAAATAACAATTCAATTGTATGCTGTAGGTCTTAAAGCCAGTGGTTTCCAAGCCGCGAGGTTCGCCTCCTTGGGGAGTCGTGAGCGTTTACCAGAGAAGGCACCAAATAAAATTATAGGGACCTTGGGCCAAGGTCGTTTAATGATATCTGGACGGCGGAAATGTTCAAAACAGAACCAGAGACATTTTTTTGCTTGCAACATTATCTAAAAATTTTAACACTATGCCAAAAGGCCCCTTTAAAATCACCAGTCATCTCAAATATAATGATTTAAAAACATAACTTTCTTCCATCATTTCAAATTCTTTTTTATCTATAATGGAAAATCGTGTCAGGGAAGCATAATCTTGATATATAAAACCGAAACGGCGTATGTATGTCTGTGGGTCTGTAATTCCTTTTTGCATTGTTGGTCATTAAGTTGCCATAAAAACCAATATGAAAGAAAATATGTTTGAATTTTTATCGGCGAAGACATTTAGTCAAAATGTAATAAATTAGTCTTCTACTGAACTTTTCCCGGTTTTTATTATTAATAATAATGTTTATTATTTACGTGAAGGTATTATTTGACATTTCTTTGACAGCAAATTAGATTTTTTCCTTGAATTTTTTAATGGGCGAGAATGGGGCGGGGCTGTCATCAAATTAAATAAAGTATGTGATTTTATTTTAACTCTATTTTGGATGTTAGATTTTGTGATATAATTATGTCGAATGATATAACATTAAATAATTATTGGTCGCTTAGTCCGAGCGACGCCGGGTAGCAATACTAGTAAATATATAAAATTTAGCAAAATATGTTTGAAATATTTACGGGCATCAAGCTTGCGAAAATTCACATTCCATGCGGCCATGCTTATTTAATAACAATTCTACCTTTGGAATTAAGGGCATTACAACATAGCAGTTTCAGGAAATTCTTGGACGTGGAATTTCTAGAGCCATTGTTATTTTGTTGGGAAAATAAGTTCCTCAGAAGTTACCCATTTTTCTTTGTCCGATAAACCAACCCCTTTTATAGCTTAAAGTATGTTTATAATACTGGGCCCGAATTTTATTTGTAGGCCTACTTAAACGTTACCATTGTCCAGCAAAATATCACGGAAATGATTATATTTTTCTCGAGACGTATTCTATTAGGATTACATTCACGTTTTCAGTTTTAAATGTAAGTTTATCAAATTGAATGAAAAAAACTATTTTTCATGTATAAGTAGGTGTATGAAATAGCATATTACCTTAACACTAACTTTCGATAGTGACACTGACTTTCGTGAGCAAGTGGAAAATCATACGTACGTTTTTAATTTACGTATAATGGAAATGGTGTGTATGTATTTAATATGTTTGTTGTACAAACTACCCATAGTTTTATTTTTCTCAATTATTTGGTCATGTACACCATATCTAACATTTGAAACTGACCCGTTAGTAGGAAGTTTTAAGCCAACGAGATTTTAGAGCATGGGTTGTCAAACTGGTCCGTACCGCCCACTATTGGGCGATAAAGGCTTCCGTGGTGGGAGGTGGGCGGTGGGCGATGTTTGCCAATATGACGAAACAAAGAAGTTGAATATTGAGACCTTCGTTTGTTCTTAACGAAAATTTAGCCAGACATAAAATATTAAGTCTTACATCATCATTATCAAGGTTCTGATGAAGTATTAAATTTGATTTTTATTTATTTTTCTTCTTAGTATGTATGTATGTGTACGTACTTTTTTTTGTTGCAATGCAATGTTAGTTAAAAAAACTTGTTCTTTCGAATCTCCTAAAATTCTTCTAGAAATGTTAGAAATTTTATACTGGTTTGAAATATAGCGATATTGGTGGCGTTAGTGAAATTTTACCATGATAAATAAGCAAAAGTGGGCGGAAAGCCATGTGAACACATCAGAAAAGAAAATAATCTCTTGAAAAACTGTTTCTAATTTCAATACATTATATTCTTTGACAATAAAAGAAAGAAGCATTTTCAAAAAGAAATAAGGAAAATAAAGATAAATGTTTTTTTACAACTACTGCACGATCGGTGCTATCTTAATAGATATAATAATATTCTATGTAATTTGAATATTGTTCAGCATAAAACAACGACATTATTAATATTGCTTATGTATGAAATATTTAAAAATACTAGACCTTTGTGAAACAAAACAACTTATCTTATATGAATGGAAAAAAAGAAATAAGTGTGATGCAGGCGATTTTTATACGTTGTGAGAGCATCTTATTTTTAATAATATTTAATTCTATAGTAAACGAATATGAATTAAAAATGTCCTCGACCGAACTAAACAGACACTTTATTGCAGCCTTTCTTCCTATATTAAAGTTTAAATTAGTGCCCACCAATGATATAATGTATTATAAAAGAAGCTGGTTCTGTAGTCACGTGTAGACTTTTCAGTTGATAGATGTTAATAAATCTGTTTTATTTTTAAAACTCCCCAAACCATCACTTATCCATATATATTTATTACGTTACCGTCACCCTCATGGTTTGAAGATATATTTTTCAGGGTACAACAGGTGGCTTGTTTTAAATTTAAATCATGAATAATTTTCCGCGCTAATTTTCGAGTCGATGAAACTATCTGAATATACTCAAAAAATCTTTTTGTTCCTATGCGCTTTCAATATACTTCCATATTTAATGACTATTTTAAAGATCATATCGGCGTCTTAGAGACCGAAAAAACAGCAATGCTGAATATTGATTTGAATATGTTGCCATTATACCAAAAATTCGGCCCCTTAAAGACAGATAATAAACCTAACCTAACCTAACCTAACACATTTTTCTTTACTATTCAGGAAAGCCAAAAAACAGGTTTCCCTAGTAATCAATTGTATTTAAGTTTTTAACAGATACACATTGTGTTTCTTTAAATGCGATTTCTGATTTAACTTGTTCAATATAAAATATGTAGTAATTTATTCTAGTATGTATATTTAAAACAAAATGTAACCACATTATTTTGTATCTAGCGGCATTCATAACTCAAAACCAGCAAAAAATGAGATTTGTTTCTTTATCCGACGAGGTCGATGTGTACTCGAATTAGGAATATCATTATTCCCATCATCCGTCATAACATGTATAACCAAAAAATGGTAATGAAATAGCATTTATCGATGATAAACGTGAAAGTATTAATTCACTATTTACTGACAAAACTTGTAAAGATTCATTTAATTTAGTTGATTTCACAAATATTTTTTTTGATATTTTGTTTGAATAATTTATTTCAATGAACCACCTTTAGTTTACATCATGTAATATTGAATTATCATAGAACTTTTACTCTAAAAGGATATTAAAGTAAGCTTCCAAAAACATCACGTATCCTAACTTTTATTCTCTTATCTCTTTTGTGTACAAATTGGGCCTGCAGGCGAAAATGTTCTTTCAGAATCCACACTTGTAGGGCGAATTGTTTTTTTTAAACATTGGTATGCTAGCTGTTTTCCGCGAATTTTACATCGTAAAAAAATCTTTTTTCTTTATGAATTACTTTTTGTAAATTGTCTTGCGTGTGCTTTTGTATATCAGTATATTTTTTTTATTTTTTCTTTTGAGGTTAAGTTTTTCTTCTACATCGACAACAAAAGATTTAAGTTCATTGTTACAATGTATATTGATTTAATTTATCTTTAAAAATATTTGTTTTATATAAAATCCCTCTTTTAAATTGTTATATATTCATCCTTATCACTAGTCTGTTCATTTGGACTATGAAGAACCTACAAAACATCGAAATGTTTTTTATTTGCCTTTTTTATTTGCCTTTTTTATTTGCCTTTTTTGATTTGAAACTATATTTCAATAATATTCAGTTCAATTTTATTTTCACCCGACACATAGAATTAACTCATGGGCGTCTACTTTATAAAGAACGGATATTTAATAATTAAAATTCTAGCCGAGTAAAACTAAAATAATATTTAAATGAATAATTATTTATCTGATACATGTCCAACGAACAATTATTTCACCAGTAAATAATGATTTTTATTTTCAAAGCGATACATAACGATTTGTCTCTGTAAGACTTTGACATTTTTTACAGGAGAATTATTTAACAATCGGTCTTACCTTGCTGACTAGTTCTTTAGTACCAGTTTCTTAAGTATAATCAATATTAAAAATTAATGTTTACAATCTCCATTCAGTATCATTCTCAATAACATCTCCAATATCGTTATCATCTTTTCAAAATTTAACTGGTTTCTCTGTCTAATAAATCAACCGTATGTTACTTTCTATGGATTGAGCGGTAACTTTGTGGAAGTTGATTTTTATTTAAAATAGCTTGTAATAATAAACGGAATAATCAAAGTTATTTTCAATTTTGTATGAACCGTATGTTTTCTATCGAGAATCTTTATAATTTTCAATTGTTTCTAAAAGTAGATGCACAGTCAAATAAATGAATAAATTTCAATGCGTTTCAGAATTCACGCATACACCATCTGCTCTGTCGACCATTATATCTATAAAAGAAAGATGAACTCTTTGAAACATATCGCTGCATACAGTTTAGAATAGAGGTGTTAACTTCTGATTGGCGTTCTCATAAATATATTATACTACACTAAGACAAAGAGGCAATATTTATTATAATAAAATATTTAAGAAAAGGTGTGTTATATTGTTATTTAACATTTTTAGTCGATCAATATTTTCCAGAGAGACTAATTCTTAAAGAGAGTATTAAAATAGCTTGCAACACGCTTATTCGATTTTATCTCACACCCATAAGGCCGAAGGTTTATTTTTAACAATTTATCGGTATTATTGACAATGGAATCCCTGCATTGAAATCCCTAACTGGAATACGGCCAAAAATTATTTAAATCATGCCCCTTTTTAATTTTCCTTATTAATTGTAATAAACATATTTTTTTTACTGTCACTGTTTTTTTCACGATGCTTCATTTTTATATTCAAATAATTTAAATACAACCAAAAGATTCTGATGTACTGTTATTTGGTTAATAATTTCCTTTGTCACTCTATGTTACAATTCATTTTTGGGGCCTTGAGGCCAGACTGAACATTTTTATTGATAAGAATCTCTTAGATTCCGAAAGAACTTACAATGAAAAAAGTCGTAAACATATTTCAAACGCACGACATGGCCCATAATATTTATTTACTCCTAACATTGGGACTTTAAGTATCTACAACAGAGTTTCAAAACCTAAGTCGTAATATAATTATGCAAATAACGATTTAACGGCCACTGCCGGTTATTGTTATGTCTGAATTATAGACTAACGCCCCGTTTAATAGTGTTGCTAATATTAATATTTTACATCATCGTAACGACATTACTATGTATTGATATGGTAATTATTTCAATCAGCTAATATAAACTAGAGTATCGGGAAGTAAATACCGGAGATAGAAAGTAAGTCAACCACGGCCTTCTATTTATTTATTTATTTAAGAAAAAGCAAATCATGGCATTACAGCTGATGCCAATGCGCCATGTATTTGACAAATATAAATACGTGTATTTATATATATACATACATGTAAATACATAATATTGATCACTAATTAATTAAAAACAAGATGAAAACATTGTAGTCATAAAACAGAGAGAAAAAAAAATATAAAATCATATTAGAAATTTTCAAAGAGGTCAACCGAGTGAGTTCTGACAAAATCAACTTTTATTCATAAAATATAGTATTCGTCTGAACTCACTCACGTCAATATGAAATATGTCGACATCCGAAGCAATGCCGTTTAAAATTGTTAAAGCTCTTCCCAGAGGCATTCCCATTGGCAGACTGGTTCTACCCCTTGGAAGAACAAACAACTCATGCTCACGATTCCTCAAAAAATTATCAGGAACATTCAACTTAACATTTTCAAGAATGGTCTTGAAAATTGAATTCTATGAAGCCACTTAGTCGACCACGGTCTAAAGTAGGTATCAAAAACAAATTTGAAAAATACTGACTAAAAAATAACTGGCTTCAAATCTAGGAGCAGCCGGTTGATTTTGTATTGACTGAGATTAGAGGTCTGCACGGCCTCGGGTAAGGCCCGCAAGCTGGGTATTGAAGGCTTGGGTTCGGACACGGGCCGGGCTCGGGCGTAGATACACAACAAATATCGCGTTATTTCCGAATTTACCCGCCATTATGGTAAATAAAAATTACACACATATTATTATGGTCGTAATATAGAATATGGTCAATGGGTCATAAATCATTAAATACGGTGTGCGGGTTTGCTAGTAACTCATTGTGAATTGTTTCTAGTGAACTGCAGGGAATGCCGTCAATTTTCAAGCTATTCTCTCGATCATATACTATAAAAAGGGAATTAATTTTTTTATAAACAACTCAAATGAAATCAAAAATATCATAAAATATTTGTGATTAGTCTTATCTCGAGGAGATTTTGCGATAATTTTTTATCATAAGCTATATACCATACTTTCTACACTATTTGAACATACGTGAGTGTGTGGTTAATATTTTAGAACATTCAAAAACTAGATTCAAGTAAAATGAAATGATAAAAGGTGTATACACCTTTTTTATGACCTGTATTTCATAGAGATGTAGAGAGCGTTAATGCACTTTTGGAATATATGTGCCTAATTCAACCCCAGTCCTTTTCTTATTGTGTCTCTCGAGCTAAGCTCAAAGAATTTATACATACTGGCTTATAATTATATGTTTTGACTTTACTCTTTGAGTTCTTGTGGATTATTATATAAATGTGGAATCAAAATGATTAAATCTGAAGAATATTACTGATTATTGTATGAGTACTGAATAATAAACTTATGTGACTGTCTCTATCTGTATAATATTATTATTTGTGTAGTTTATGGTTACATTTTTTCTCATCTAAATCAAAAAACTCGATTTCATACTTATTCCGAAGTATTCTTTAGGATCTTCTATTAAAATAAATTTAAAAATTAAAGACGAAACATTTCAAAAAAAATCGTAAGCTTTACATTAATTAAAATAATGTTTTCTGCTTTCAAATACATGAACATGAGAAATCATTTCATTTAATGTGATTATTTTTCATAAATCTTTACAAAAATTTTGTCCCGTGTCCATAATTTACCAAAGTTTTATAGTCAACTACCATTATTTGTTTCTGAAGAAAGTTGCCTCAAAAAATTGAAAAAGACTGACAACACCCAGCCAAAAGTGTCAGTGAGCTATGTCGCTCGAGTGCAAAGTTCTAATTGAAAAACTTCTTCATATTTATATACTGAAATCACTCAAACACATTAAGTGCGATATGAATCTGCTTCTGCCTGTCACATAGAATTCATCCGTGTGGTTGAAGGGCCGAATATTCCGAAGAGTGGAACGAGGGTTTATGGTCGCATAGTATACGACAGAGAACATGGTTTGATTGAATAAACTTGCTCAAATATTCGTCACTGTAAAATAAAAAATCATATAATAAAAATAATAACATTTTTAGAACTTATTTCACATACAATTTATTGAATCAGGAACGGATTCCTTTTTGGCGAGCATTGTCAATTTATAAGAAATACAACGAAACAGTGATATTTTTACAAAGTTTAAGTAAGAATTACAAGGTATGACAAACAAATGGTATAACAACTACACAAATAAATTGAATCAAAAGACAAGAAAATTAGACTTTAATTAAAATATTGAAGAACTCTTAGCAATGCAAGCTATTACGTCAAAAATCAATTAAGTATGATATAATGCTATTCCACCAAGTATTGACAGTGGACACATTAAAAGTAAAAAATCATATATACATAATATATAAAGGCACAAATTTTCACTAAAAAATAACAGTTAACCCCTAACAAGATTTTAAATTCATTTATATATTTATAAATGACAAGATAAATGTAATATTTTAAGTTCCATTGTAATTTAACGTCATTGTGTTTCAATTCGTAGGCCTAGCAAAAATATGTTTCTAGTTATTTAAACATCGAATTTATTTATTGGAAAATGATCATTCTGATTCAGAAAAAATGTCTTAAATTTTATATGTTTTCCAATGACGATACAAAAGCAAAAATACACATACATGACATCAAATATCATAACGTCGTTCACTACTAAACTCTATCTACGTCCCGTCTTAAATCTGTAAGATTTAGTTAAGTGTATGAATAGCAAGAAGTTCTCTTAGAATAATTTCTTTTCAAAAAAATAATGTTAATATCATTTTAATTTCATTAGTATTCACTTTGATTCTGACGAAACTACTAGCAGAGAACAAAAATCATTCTCACACGACTTTTTTCAATATTGTTTGTAGTTGACAGTAAAATAGATTCATTCTTACAAACATCGATTCAGGTTCCATGATTCTTGTGAATTTGGGACACACATCTCTCTTGTTTAAAACACAAATCTCAATACCGCAATAATTATGGAATGAAAATTTGCATTTTAATTATGAGCAAGGTGGAAACCGTCGTAAAAGCCTTTTTGCAACCTTGTGACGACATTTAAAGATTTAGATAACAAAATTAATTGAGATTAATTAGCCGTCTTAATTAATTTTAACACACTAAGAAAACGTTATGACGTAAGTGAAAGTATTATGAAACACAGTTTTACCAGAAACCTTCGAATTCATATTAATTACGATTCATTGTCAATATTGGTTTTGAAAAAGTTTTACCAATTTAATTAGTTTTTGACAGTGCGCAAAATATTAAATTCGTATATATATTGAATACATCACTATTTTGTGACCAAATAAATTACGCATGACCTTGTTTTTTTCATTTCAATGATTCATTTTGAAGTTTTTTTGCGTTTTTTATAATTTAAAGAACAGATTAAAATATTAAAAGGTGAAAAGGTAGAGAAACGTGTTTAATTCATCGCTAATTAGTATTTCCACTTCTCTTCTTTTTTCAATTCTATTGATTTGCGGAGTTGTTCGTTATTTGCCACCTGAGATCACGTACGAAACAACTGAAGATCAAATTAAAAATAAAAAGTGGTCTTTATTAGACATTTAATATCACTTTACTCAATATACACACTTAAAAATATTCAATGTATAACCATTATAAAACAAATAATATAGTTAAAAATTGAGACAGGAATCTTTTCCCAATAGAAGTTTTTCCACGAAAACTTTTTCGAGCCTCATTTTCGAATAGAGTAGAAATACATAGAAGAAGAGGTCTAGACTCTAGACAAGTGTAGTTAGTGGCCAACGTTGTTAGCTTCGGTTGCGGTGCTCATCGGTTTAAGTACTAGTATGAAAAAATTCACATTTGTATAAATGTATATGTGGGATATGGCATAGTTATCATATATTATTATGGCTATTTCATTGTTTACTTTCGGTTTTCAGCATGAATAACTACCAATATTAGGATTTTTAAGCAATTTTTTGAAAATTGACCGGACCCTTGTCTGTTAGGTCCGATATCCGTTTTATCGAAGCATTAATGTATTTTATTTTAAATTTACCGATGGTAAAGATAATATATATTTTATTTACTTATTTTTTTAATGTGAACCATATTTTTTAATCAGGTCTTTTATAAGTCTGTATTTAATTATGGAAACTGAAGAAAATGGAGATAAAATTTAACACAGTGTTTCAATGAATATATTAATTTAAATTACTTTGTCAATCCTTTATCTTCGCTCGGAAGAAAGCATATTTTTTTGAAATTTATGAGATAAATTGAATTTATTTATTGATTTTTATAATAATAAAATAAAATTACTCGATATGACAATTTTTTTATTGTTCAGACAAGGAATGTGTAAATATCGTTTATTCTTTATGTGCCATTCATTCTTCCTATTATAATTAAATTTAATCATAAATTCCGCTGATGAAAAGAACAATGGTAAAGAAATCTCATGATTCGACATGAAAATAATACGAAGGACTAATTAATATGGACAATAACTTCAAAAACATCGTTGTTCTTGATAAATAGTGACATTGAAAGAATACAAATAACAGAAACAATACATTTGTATACTTTTTCACTAAGTCTTGAAAACATTATGCATTTTGTCATATAATAATAAATAAAATCCAATTTATATAATCCAAGCAAACAATTTTCAATGACAATAAGAGGGTTTGAATGTTTTTAAGAACCATTCTTACCGCAAATTTATCAAATATTTAAAATGCGTCAGCGATAAACACACGTGGGTTGATAACTTTCAGTATTTTTAATGGTTGTTTATAAGCCTAAAAGGTTATCCACGGGTTTCATATTTAAAGTACTGAAGGCTAGTTGGTATATTTTACCTTAAAAATTCTAAAAATCAACGCAACGATAAAAAGACGCAAAAATAGTATGCTTAAATACCATACATCGGCGCAATCATGCGAACCTTTTTCATGCTGTCAAAATTATTTGCGTCTATATCAGTTTTAAGCCACTATTGACCTTTCCCATAAAAATAAATACCAATTTCAATCCTTTGTAATCAAAAACTGTTTGATTAAAGTTTGTTGTCAAAATAGTAAGATGAAACAAATAAACGTATCTGTATATTATTCAGTCACATTTAAATAAAAACTAATTTCACAAGCGAACAGTAAAAATATTATTCAAATTAAGCATATTTTCAGAATATTATCTAACAAATATGATTTTCATCAAATGGTTCTATTGGATGTTTTAGATATAGATTTTCTAAAATTTTAATACTGAAATATTGTAAAGCACAAGATGTTCAGATGTGTGAGATTTCCAACAAAATTGTGAGACAATAAAATATTTTTGGTCAATACATCCAGCTTGGCATTTTAATAATAAGAATTTATAACTGTCAGTAAATATTTTGAAAGGTAAGTTCTTTATCAATCGATAGTTCTTTTGTATAATCAGTATCACTTTATTAAAATAAAAAATACTTAATTTCAAAGGTTTATTGAATAGTTATTATTACAGTTTATGTATTCCGTTAAAGAGATTCTTGCATTAAAAAAACACTTTTTCATCCAACCATCGTATTTTCTGGTTTTAATTCTATGGATGACCTTGATAGTAACCATCACTGAAATAAATATCTGGCAGAGACATGTTAAATTTTTTTTTGGTCTTTAGTGGACAAAACTATCGAAAATCAAACACTCGTTTGTTATTATACTGCGTCACACTTATTGCTCGCAGCGCAGCAGTTGAGAATCTCTGCCATGTATTATAAAATGTATTCATTTACAATGTAAAAAAAACTGTATTCATGTGAAAAAAACTCATTACGGCTTATACTAGAAGAGCTTCATAGCCCCAATAAATAATACTACATTATTTGATCAGTCAGTAAGATTATATTTATCTTTAATTAAGTTTAATTGCCGTTTAACAAATACGAAATTTAAACAATCTATATTAGGTTTAAAGGATATTATTAGAGTTAAAGAACATAAGGTTTGCTTTGATAATATTAATTTAACAAATCACGTCGTTAAGTTACCGTCATCACAGGCTTAGTTAGCATTTATAAGCTGGCTTTAACATAAAGCTCGAGGGAATACGTTGGTTCGCAAAAGTGTATTTAGCATTTCAATCAGGGCACGCAAAGATTTAGTCGTTAAAACCCCGGCCTGCTTAGTCTAAAATGCGATGAAAACACTGTTATAATTTTCGATAAATTTTGCATCTCTGCTAAGCTAAAAATAAATGTTGTCACGTCATTCCGATTAAGTGGAAAGTTTAGCGACACGAAAATGAAACACCAATTCATCACATCTAAACAATTTCCATTCATTTAAAAAGTATATTCTTACAATCGAGGTTGGATAAGGGTTGACGAAAAAAGATCTGGAATGGCATCTTTTCAATCGGTAATTTAATTCAACCATTTTTGACAATTGTAATAATTATTAAATGAATAACCAAAATATCTATTTACATGTCCAATATTCCGTACACCACCTACATACATCATAATGTAAAACTTTTTTTAATTGGTCTATTGTCTAATTCAATGAATCTATTAACTAGAATGCATAGCATATCCCGAAATAATCTAGAACTATTCAAAGTATTTATGACGTGTACTTGTAGTCCTTGACTCACGACAATTCGTTCTTAGGACCAAAATCTAATTAGCTGTGTTTTAAGTTTTAATTTCATCTTAGAACTTAGATTTTTTTTTTACATTTTATAAGACATGATATACGCATTCAATTTATGAAGAGAACATTCAATAATGACTTGGAAACGGAGTAGAATTATAAGCAGTATGAGAGTCGTAAAAAACTGAAGGTTTATAGCTCGGGATCTACAATTATCACATTCAGCGATCTGTATAATTTTGAAGAATAAAGTAAAAATAGCAAAGCTGCTAAAGGAACGACATCTATACTATCTATAATAATAACAACAGAGAAAAAGACTTGGACCCATCTACGAAATGGCAAAACTATAGGTGAACCAGTATTTTGCAACCCAAGAACCATGGAACTACTGCCAGATTGTAGATTTGAATTTATTTTTTTCATACTAATTTAACAATCAAACATATGAATATACAGCAAACATGATTTATTTTAATACATATTTCGTATGAAATTCGACTTACGACCAAAGTTCTGGAATGTATCTCGGTCGAGGACTGTAGTTGGAAGATCAAACCAATCAATAACACGCTGAATAGAACCGGAACCATGTTGCGCATATTGATACCGTATGACTAGGGATTCCAATCCCGGGCCAAAATTTTGATCCCGGGATTTCGGGATTGCAATAAGTTAGTCCCGGGATCCCGGGATCAGTCCCGGGATCTGGGATATTTTTCTTATTTATTTAATATTAGCTATGTTATTTTATCGATAAAAATAGCTTAAAATGAATAATACAATTTATTTTGACATTTGTTTATTGTTCAATGTATAATGTACGTATAATTTTAGACTTAAATAGGGGTTAAACTTTAGGGTTAAAATGGAAAATAATATAAATAAAAAAGTGACAAAATTAATTGAAAAAAAATATTTTGAAAAAAACGCACGTAGTAATAACAAAGCATCAAGCGTTTCATCATTTAGCCTAGATCTAATTTTTTTCCCAAACAGCCTACTGCTGAAAAAGCACGTTCAGCCTCTACACTTGTTAGGGGTATAGTCATCAAATATTGATATGCCAGTTCGAGGTGATGACCACGTGAGCCTCCATTATCAAATAACATCATCTCTTGGTTTATAACGGACATAAGCCTTGTGCAATTTTGAATTTTTGGTTCGCATGTCATCAAGCTTATTGTGATTTCATCCTGTAACTGTTGTTTCATTGTTTCTTGTTCAATTGGGTGGGATGACTGCATTGAAGTAATTTCGATTGATGACTTTTCTAGTGGCTCTGATATTTCGATCATATCTTGATCTTCTTCTTCATTTAATCTTTCAATAAGTTTTTGAATAGTTTCTTTTATAGTTTTACGAGTTGTTTTGTTGTCATTGAATGATGAAGGATTAAATAAATATTTTAGTGTATCAGTTAAATCTGTTCGGCTTCGTTTTTCAACATGTTTTTGTAGAGAAATTAATAAATCTTTGCGAAACGCGATTACAGACATCTGGTCCCAGAGGTGGGACTGGTGGGAGTAATCTGATGCAACATACGCGTTTGTGTGACACGTTCCACAAAATATGTTTAAATAATTCGATCGTGCTTGATAAATCAGTTAATCCCGAAATTTCGGGATTGTGTTTTCTAATCCCGGGACTCATCAGGTACTTAAAAACGGCGGGATCCCGGGATTGGAATCCCTACGTATGACGTATGTCATAAATAAGATCGTAAATCACGTATTATTATTTCTAAATAACGACACATCCCTTTGATCCCATAGTCCTTTCTAACAACCTTACAGCTATATATGATACATATATTAACTCGTTCCTAGAGATTTATACGCTATATGTTATCATTATGTAATATATGAAATTTCATGGTAATTCCATCATAAATTTACATAAATAGTGTCTATACACATTTAGATACTTATGATCGCTAGCTATCGCAAATAGGCAAAACGAATTTATATGCTGATATTATATTAATCGAGATTTCCAATATGGCTATAAATTGATATTGTCTATCTTATTATGATATTGATGAATAAATTTCTATGATATAGACACGTGGTTCACCTCTTTAAGAAGCATCATGAAGCAACCGTGGGATAGTAAGTCTGGTGATTCTTCTTGAATTAAGAAATAAACTAAGTTTTTAAAATTTTTATATTAAAATAAAGATTCACAAAGCTATCGTCGATTCCATCTATAGGTCTTTTTATAAGGACGCTTAGTTTTGAAATGTAAATAAAACAAGTTGTTTGTGAGATTTTGACTAAATTTTAATTTCATTTGTAAGTATATTTTACGGCATTAAATATGGAATATAGCATCAAATGTCTGCCAATATCCATTCATTATAAAATGGGCCATGTCGCTAAAGTTGACTTTTTTGACAAATTTGGGTAAACTTCCAACTGCTCCAGAACCCAATCAGGCGTTGTCTGTGGTCGTTTACCTGAAGTTCCTTGGTTAGTTGGATTTTATACGGGTGCAGACATAAGGCCCGATTCAAAATTCACCAAGTTGAAGTCGCAGAAAAGCCAAGTTCTTGTGAACAACGAGAAATAAGCTGCCTTGGGTTTTCCTGTACACTTTCACACACAGCAGCAATGTTTTCACCAGATATTGTATTTTGATGACTCACAGGTAGGTAGGTGTTGGCCGACTATTTACCAAACTGGTTGACTCAAATTTGGCCACTAAACAATGAATAATCTACTCAGCAGGACAAAGTAACATATTTTGAGCGTCCCTACTGAAATACCCTTTATAAGTATTATTCGTACATATTTCGCCTCAAGTTATTAAAACTTGCCGATCACTTATCTACTAGTACCACAATTAATTTCTTTTTGCTTTCACTATATCAATTTAGAAGTATTATTAATAAACTGAGTTCCAAATATTGATTGATTATTTTAATTCATTTCCAAAAAAAATATTTTAGCCCAGCATACCAACGGCCATCTCACGATCTCGAATCCCCGAACGGACACTTTCATTCGAGCTCATTAACTTGAGTAGTTTGCTTCTTACTATATGTCTGCAGTGTTCAACCATTTTTCTCACAATTTTCCAGTACTCGAAAATTGTGCTTGTTTTATCCCCAGTCTAATTTACATTTAGATTGATATCAGTCAACAGCAAGCAATCTTCGAGGGTGCTTCATGCAGTATTCTTTCGGACTTGAACCTATCAGTGTGAGCAGTATTTTTAGTCAGTTATTCTTACTATCAACGTGAAATTTATATGGGAAAATTATTAGAATTCTTTCCTATCCACCTGCGATCTGTTTATAAAATTAAATTGAAATTTATTAATATATAAGGTTAAATTAGAATGTAAATCGAAAAAAATCGTGCTGAATTGAATTGTTTATTTAAGAAGTGAATAAGTATAAATTTTTATGCCCCAAAAATAAGCACAAATAAACAAATCAATAATTTGTTTTAAAAGGTTTATTATTTTCTTTATAGAAAATAAATAAATACAATACCTTTTCTTTTTTCTAAATATATAGAGTTAATGTAGCCGGAAACTAATGCTGCTCACGTATCTACTTAAGGCTTATTCCATTAACCAAAGCACGTTGTCAGTAAATAATGGTCTTGCCTATAATTCTAAGGCTTGAATACATGACGAAAAATGAGCGACAGTATTTACAGAAATAAAATTTATACCATTTTCTTTGACATCGTTGTGAGAAACTGCCGCTCAGCGCTTGTACACTCGAATGTTTTTTATATTAGTTAGGTCCAAGAGTTTCCAGCCTAAATCTAAATAAATTTGTTGTTTTAATTAAACTTTTAATTGATGCTACTTTTTCCTAGTTTAAAAAGAAATGATTTTCAAATTAAGTCGACTTTATTCTCTCAGTATGTACTGCCAATAACTTCCAGTTGATTTCAAGTGCAAATTTATTTCATATTACTTATTAAATCATACAAATTCCACTTCTCAGAAGCTTTCATAATAAAATTACATGCGTTGCAAAAAATGGCTTTGACACACTTTTTGCGACGAAACAATATCACACTAATGGCCATCGCATGGAATCGAGTAACATCTACACATTCAAAGTATGTATATGAAAAGATTTCACCTCAGAATAAATGAAAGTTTTTCCCGACTTCCACAAATAAATTCGATTCTTTTTTTGTGCCAGAAGAAGGAAATATGAGAATAATTGAAACAACCGCAAATAACACACATTCATACGAAACTTCTTAATTATTAATTGAAGAAATTCGCCAAATATCACACGAAGATTTTATATTTTGTCCTAAGTGACG
The DNA here is from genome assembly GCA_028554975.1 of Himalopsyche kuldschensis. Lineage (NCBI taxonomy): Eukaryota > Metazoa > Arthropoda > Insecta > Trichoptera > Rhyacophilidae > Himalopsyche > Himalopsyche kuldschensis. Next base: position 4,562,650 of record JAHFWI010000001.1, on the reverse strand, counting down.
ATTTTATTAACTTCAGCAAATAAGATTTATCAAGCAATCAGTATTGAATTTATACTTTTCATACTTTACGGTTACTCAAAAATTATTCAGTCATTCTAAAAATCATTGAAATACAAACGGAATATAAAAAATCCAATGTAAAATAAATTTGAGCCTGGGCTACCATATTCTTAATATTTTAAAGAAAACATGACAATATAATTGGCATCTGCCATGGATGGATTTAGAATTACATATTTTGATTGTATAACAAGTAAGAAATGTTTTCGAGAAATAAAAATTATTCTCAAACCTACCGTAAATTTCTTTGAATGTTCGGTAGTGGCATTATAATGTTAGAAATTTTCCACATGGTAAAACAGATAATCATACCACCCCACCCTCTGAGTAAGTATGTTAACATACATGTGACATCTTCCCCATATCATTGCTACATTCATACTAAGTTGCTTCTCCATCTATCGTTCCAGTTTTGGCAAAAATTATCAAGGCAAATTATTTTGAAATATTTGTATCGCGTTTTTGCCTTTTTCATCCTCGGACATCATAACAAAATCGAGATAGTCATACATTCCTTGATAGTTATTATTCTGTTTACCATGTGCGCCTTCAGCATTAAGCACCCAACAGACGTGATCTGATTATAAGCCAGTTCTCATCGGTGAGAATAAAAAAGGAAGCACTTCCTTAAACTTACCGTATATAAAAGACAAAGCTGGTCAAAAGGACATTCTTTGCCAAATCAAAATGTGAAAGAGTGATTTATTGTCAACTCTTATTCGAATAAACAAACTCATATTGAAATTATAGCTAGATCAGTTTCAAATACCGGTTAAAAATCTTACACAGTAAATAAGATACAAAATTGTTGAACCTCTAACCCACGTGTGGATTAAAAGCTCTCTAGATACCCTGTTGCAATAACCAGATATAATAAAGATGAGAATAATTAATACGTCATAAAAAATAATTTTGGTTTCAAATTTATATATTACTAGTATTGCTACCCGGCGTCGCTCGGACTAAGCGACCAATAATTATTTAATGTTATATCATTCGACATAATTATATCACAAAATCTAACATCCAAAATAGAGTTAAAATAAAATCACAAACTTTATTTAATTTGATGAAAGCCCCATTCTCGCCCATTAAAATGTCCAAATTCAAGAAAAAAATCTAATTTTCTGTCAAAGAAATGTCAAATAATACCTTCACGTAAATAATAAACATTATTATATTGCAACTTGCAACAACAATGCAAAAGGGAATTACAGACATACATACATATATACGCCGTTTCGGTTTTATATATAAGATTGTGTAGATAAATATGTAGAAGTTTTCTTTCGACGACTCAAACACTTAATCACGATGGATTTAATTGTTTAGAGTAATAATTCAAGAACAAAAATTATGAAAGTGAATTATTTTATCAACATGATATTACTTTTAAGGTGTTCACTGTCAATACTTGGTGGAAATGCATTATAATAAAAAATTTATGAACTGTTCAGTTGGCAATGCTCGCCATGAGCGAAACCGGTCCTGATCCAATAAATTTTATGTGGAAATAGTACTAAAAATGTTTTATTATTTTTATTAACACGATATTAATTTGAGCTATTTAGTCTAAAATAGTACTGTCAGAAGTCAGTAGTAGTATTTGCTATAAAAGTAACTATATGTACGCATAACTTGAGGTAGGATATTAAAAAAAAGACAAAAGACTGTGGTTGATAGAACTACAGAAATTCATCTCTCCAAAGCTTTATCAACAGGATTTTTCGTGGAATTATTTTCCAATAAACGATATCAACTGATATGAACAGGAATTTTCGGATAAATAACCCTCCTGACATGATAATATTTCAAAATGATACGATTGATAAGCGGCCGTATATATATTATATATACAGAATATTTTACTATTTTGCGATAATATGTATGAAAGGAAAATGCAAGTTCAAATAAAAAGTGTGAACCTGACTGTCGATTTTCGGTGGAAACAGAGAATAGGTGTCATATTTATAAAACTCAAGCACAATTTTTACTATGATTAGAACCGTTTTGGCTCATCGCGAGCATTTTAGAGTGATACAAATATTCATCAATACAGAGTTATTCAAACAAAACTAAACAAGACTAATAAGGGTGTAGCACACTTTAGGTAACAGATATTTGAAAATAATTTATGAATAATGAAACAAAATATGTATAATTGAATTTAGTTAAAAATTTTCAGAAAATTTATATGAAGAAGCTACTGAATTACAATCACGTCAAAAACCATTTAATTAATAAATGTTACTAACAATAAAATTCAATGATATAGATTAGCAATTGCGGAATTTCAGCAATAAAATCGATTCGCATGGTGGGGCAGAATACTTCCAATCCAATGGTCATGAGGATTCTGAAAAATAATTTATCGAAACCAAATCAATTATTTCTAACAAGAGAAATAAATTTAAATTTATTCATTTGCATATATATATGTACATATGGAAACGGTTATAATTTTACATGCTCGTATAATTTTGGTTTTTATTTGTACTGTATTTTTGTAATATTTTGAAAACTCTTTAGAAATACTTTAGATGTCTCAAATCGCGTTCAAAAAAAATATTCATTTTATCTTTAGAAATACTTTAGATGTCTTTTGTCAAATCTCAGCGTTCTAGCTATCATACCTATATTCATTTTTGTAAGCTTTTGAATTTGAAAATATCGTGTTCTTTGAAATACCGATTTTCAGAAAAATGAATCCTCATTGTCTACGGTTAGATATATAGTAAGGTTTGAGACTTGTATTTATTTACATGTTTAACCAGTGGGCGGCCGACCAGAATATTAGGGAGTGCAATAAAACAACCTATTTATGTCAGATCGGTTGAAAATACCTACATATATCACAACGATACCAACTGCAAATGATTGACATTTTGTCATACATCTCAGTTGCATTGTATATCTGACTCTAGTCACATTTCATCCGCAACTATATTTAAAACTAGTAAAAGATCCTGATTGACACTTTAAAAAATCTCGACGATTTGATTATAGGACACTGAGTTTGCAGGAAACATTATTGATTTTGAATTTGAAAAAAATATCGGATAGAATACGTTAACCATTTTTGAATACATTTTACAAACAAAAATTTCGCTTTATTTTCAGAAAAATGAATATTTAAACGAAATAAAATGAAAAATATTATCCTGTGTTTTGTGCATGCGTAAAGGTTATATTTTACATCGTTAGATATAATGAACAAATTGAATATACTTTTGTATTGAAACTTGGTTATGAATATTTTATTTACATGTTTAACCCTTTGATTAGTATCGCCGTACCGGTACGGCGGTAGTATGTTGTCATCTATTATCCATTGCCATTCTCTTGTCGTTTATTGAAATGTTATTATTTTTTCATATATTGAAACTAGATGTGTCAATCAGTGATTTTTGTTAGTCACATTATTTTTATTATATGTTTGAAATAAGCAAAAGAGTTTTATAAAAAGTTTAATATTTGGTAAGAAATCTGTGGCCATATTTTATTGAGTTTATAAATGCATTTCAGTTCGATACGCTTCCTAAAATCACCTTCAATAGAGAAACACATGTTGACAGATGAATGCAATAAAGATCCAGACCCAAACTGGATGCATAGGCTTCTAGATAATTATTTGAAAGTAATATTTAATTATTTGAATATTTTTTTAGAATTTGCGTTTTAAAATTGAATAAGAAATATCAATTCATTCAATAAGTAATAATATGCTTCTTATATTTACGGAAAACAAAACAAAATATGTTGTAATTTTTTTTTGTTTGCTATTAATATTTTATTAAATTTATAGAAAAAACCTAATTTTATCCAAAACAACTCACAACTCAATGAGAAGATTTTTTTATTATATTCTGACATAAAAGAACTGACTGAAAAAACTGTGACATTGGAATTAACAACTTTAAATAGAATAAAATTTGAAAGAGCGTAATGTATTTGTCATATAATTTATTAATTAACGATGATTTTTGTCTTTCAAAAGTGTCAAAAATATTAACTTAACTGCTTCAAATCTTTCGTTATTTACAACTATCGAAAATAGACTTTGATATTCAGAGTTGAAGCTCATAAATGCGAATCGATTAAAATTAAGATTTTCATTTCACATCCTAAGTATTAAGATTATTCCTTTTTCTTTGTCTACTAATTATAAACTGACTATTTATGTTGAAGTAGAAAACTTTCTATATAAGCATATAAAATAAGCTCTGTTGAACGTAACGTACATATAATAGTTTGGAAAACAAATAATTCCGATAAATGCTTCTTATAAAAACAAAAAATATTTAAATATTCATAAGCTTCTCTTATTTTTCGCAACATTACAACAGATAAGTGAGTGTGCCACGAAGAGCTTTACGTACAAATCGACCCACTCGTTATTCGAAATCTGTCTCGTTTGTTCGCCGAATGTAAATAAGAAAATGTCACAATTTGCATAGCAATTCAAATTTGAATTATGTAGTCTCATGTCGCTTGGAAAATATATTCAATAGATTAGACTTGTAACCAGGCCTTTAAGCGACATAGTCATTGTCCATTGGTATGCTATTAAATAGCTTGTTTGGTATATCATCATCGTTCACCGGTAAATATGCTTTCATTGTTTGTTAATTTCAATAATTTTTTTGTGGCATGACAGCTTACACTAAAGACTAAAGCACCGCATACCTGACAATATAAAATCAGTACAAAAATAATTAAATCTTTACAATTAGTAACTCAGTTTTCTATATACTCGGGCTGCGGTTGCTTATCTTTCAGACCTCCCAATCAAAAAACTCAGCTTTAAATCCCCTCGTCAACTTTCATATTGTAACAATAATTATAGTTAAATAAACTATTTTGTATCATGTAAAAATATCCGTTTAATTTTATCAAAAATAACCAGTGTGGGATATTACTTTGTTACTCCATATTTGAAATAAATTTATCGACGTCACTATTTGAAAATCTGTATCTCGTTGATCATCAGTTGGTGACTGCTGCTCTCGATCGTTTTTCTAGTCAGCTGAGGTTGATTTTTTAAACAAGTTATTGATTTTCGTGCTTAGTTACGGAATATAATATATGATATTATATGTCTCAGGTGTTAATATCGCTTCACCCATTAAACTCTTAAAAAATGGGGCGTATCGAGATCGATGAGCTTTTTTCTAATCGATATCTTTCTCCAACAACAAGCAGTGTTTCATTAAACAGCTTATATTTAAATATTTAATTATGACTTTATGTGCTACAAATTGCTTATTTAAAGGAGACAGCCTTAACACCCAAATATTAATAGAATTTATAAGTAATATTTCATCGTAAAGAGGACAAAAGGAAATAAATTTACCGATAAAAAAATTGAGATCTGGTTTATTTAATTTATATGTAAACTGAATCTCATTCTACATCACGAGAGCAACCTTCGGATGTAATGTTGAAGAAAACAACGGAATTTCACGTTATTGAGCGGGGATATGAAAAATACTACAAGCGACAAAAAGAGTATTGGAGGATTTCCTATGAAAAATAAATACAAATTCACTCTATGATTGAAATGAAAGCATTTCCAATAAGAAAAGTACATATGAGAAAAAGTTTCAGATTTTCAATAAGATATAAAATTCATAAGATCAAAAATAGAATCATGTTACTTACTTACTCTATCCAGTCGTAATATAAGATTGGGTTTATGTAGGCGTCAATTCTTTTACTTATTACTATAAAAATAGCATGGGTTATTTTTAGTATCAAATTAAAGGGGACTGTCAACTGATCGATCTTCTTCAATAACAATCGAGTATAAAGTCTTGCGCATTTTCGTCAAACTACTATCACGCTTGAAAGAGTTTTTTACTTTCAAATATACAAAATTGTGCAAATATATAAATAGTGACTAGAGACTCCAATTCGAGTATCGAATACTCGAATAATACACGTTATTTATAAATGAAGACTTATTTCCAGTGTTATTTACTTATTGAAAAAAATGGAAAGATAATTTTTAACCGTTGCACTTAACTGAAGCTTATGCGTGGATTTACTATCAGGTAATAGTTAGTTTTTAATTGTTTTGCCGTTGAAAATGCTGTGCGAAACTAACATTGATCGGTATCGATGACATTTGCCGTTTGACGTTTGCTGTTTGTCTTTTGCCGATTGTCTATGGTATGACGCACGCGCCACCTACTGACAGTTTATTGTACTGTGCCTATAAACTTTTCGCAAATGCAACAACAACTTGTCAAAATGAACGGTATGGCAACGCATAAAATACGAACAAACATACATTGATTTTTATATATTAGATTTATATGAGCATATTTATATATAGTATCGCCTGCATGAACTATTCTTCCGCATTAAATTCTGTTCCGCAGAGGAACAGTTTTACTGATTCGATCGATCCTAGTTCCGATTATGTAAGCTATGCTTTTACTTAAATTAACGTCTGACCTCTATAACGCACATACTCCGTGCAAAACTCTTAAGGAAATAGAACAAGAATCAAAACAAATCTTTCAAACAAGTCTTTGCTGCACACTGTTTTTTACTATCCGTGCATCGAGTGACCACCGTTGCGGATAAATTTAGCGTTGAATCTAGAGTGGAATGAATTCAGTTTACGCATGAATGAAAACTGTTTACTGTTTCATAATATGCAAGACAAATGGTTCGCCTTTTGCTGGACATGTCTTTTGTATCAAAACGATGTAGTAGAAAAGATAAAAAGAAAGTGTTATTGACTATATTAAAGATATCAATATAATGTATTAAGTAAAAAATATGCGCAACGCTTGCGGTCTTAGTTCTTAGCTCAACAAGATACAGAAATTTTAAGTTTAAATTATTTTTATTCATTTTAAGCATTAAGCAATAAGCAATAATTGGCATTAAGTGATGTGTAAAAATAGATTTTCCACAGTTACCAATAAAAGAATTTAGAAAATAATATCTACACAAGTACTAATGAGAAAAAATCTAAAAACCAATGCTTAACGATCGATGCCAAATATTTAAAAATATCACGCTCATCAGTTGATAATGCTTTTGATTAACGAAACCTGTCTTGATCCGATAATTCCGACGTGGAACTAAAAATGTGTTATCATTTTTATTATAATGACATTCCAACAAGAATTAACAGTGAACACCTTAAAAGTGATATATGTATGTTTATGAATTTATCTCTTAGAACATCGGTTCTTAAAATTTTTCGGGTGGCGACCCTTTTTATAAAAGCCATGTCACCCGCGACCCGGATGCAGTTAAAAAAGGAATTTTTAATAAGGTATTTAAAATAAACAACGAAATTTTTTTTTTAGTTGACTGTAGAAATTGACGACCCCCCTCGGGGTCTCAACGGGTCCGAAGCAACCTTATTACATGAAAAATGTGACCCGAGACAACGAATAAACATAATATTTGTTAAAAAATGGTACGTAATTGATATCAAAAATGGTTTCGGTAGGGGGGTTAAAGAATTTCATTCGAAGTTTTATGATGTATTATTTGAAAAAATTACCAGTTACTCATTCAGTCATTTGATAAATATATTTAAAAAGAAAAAAACGTAAGCTATTATTTTCAAAAAAATGCCATTCTTATATTACGATCCACAATATTGAAAAAAATTTGTAAACATTATTTATTATCAAAGATATATTGATGTGTTCTTTTCATCTGTAACACAACACCTACGCAAGTATTTTCATATTAAATAACGTTATATCGCACATTGTCTGGCAGATAGGATTTACCATAAATCGTTTATTAGTTTAGTTTCTTTGAATAAACGAGTATGGAATCTTTGAAAAGAAATTAACCGGCGAAGAGACATCAAAGGACTCGATTTTCATCGCTTAATTTTATTGCGAACAACTTGGATACCATTGTTTGATTAAAAAGGTGCCAAATTAAATACAACTGAAGCCTCCTCAACTAATTAAACTTACAATCGTGCTTAGTCGTCATACCTACATCGCAAGTCAAAAAGTAATGTATGCTAATTTTCTAAAGCAACAAAGGATTTTTTTCAATATAAGTCTACTCTCAACTTGGAACGAATTGACTCCAAGTTGTGTTTACTGCTCATTACTCAGCTGCTCGAATTCTCTTTATCAGAAAGAACGAGAATAAAAAAAGGTTCGAAACAGAGTAGTAGTTAGCTAACCTTCCTCTATATCAGGCACGGGCAAACTGCGGCCCGCCATCATAAATCCTAATTCTAAGTACGAATATTTTTTATATATATTTTTTTTAAATATTGAAAATCAAATAAAAATTCTTCAAGATATTGAGTGAGTATACAGATATTCCTTTTCACAGTCAAATTCGATGGCTATTAAAACTGTATTGAAAGACCTACAACTTGAGATTATTGATCTGCAATGTAACACTGATTTAAACCGTCGTGACGAAATCTGCAAATTTTATTCAATGTCAATCAATGATCTTAATTAAGACAAATTCGACCAACTTAAAGATTTTGCACGAAAAATGTAAACAAACATTTTCAATCATGAGCCTCAGCTTAATTCTTATTCAATTTTCTTCTATGAACATTCCCAAGCAGTTTTAAAAATATCAACTACAAAATGAGCACGTTGAAAAATTGAAGAAACAGCTTCATTCTTCTCATATTTAAAAAAAAAAAATCTCGTGATAATAAATAGAGTATATCCGGTCTTCTTTTTAAACGATTTTTTCAATGATTTCGATTTCACGTGATTTTTTTGACGGCACCGTGATTTATTCGTAGGTACGCGATTTTTCTTTTACCGACAAAATGGTGCGCAAACTCATGCGATATTATTGTTGACTCTGCTCTGAAACTAATTTAAGTACAATGCATTTATAAAATTCTTTGAATAGCACGTTTCCCGGTCGTAAATTTTATCACAGAGAGTTACTATGTCAAATACATGCTCTTATAGACAGACGTCTATATATTTTAAATGCACAATTTTTTAGTTTGCAAATGAAGAACAATTTTTATTTTTTCTTGTATTTTGGATACTTTTTTCCGCGATTTTTTTACGTGTGCCACTTTTTGAAAAGAATGTATCACATAAAAAACGAACGGGTGTATATCTAAAAATGGTATTTTACTTGCGGCCCGCTGCTCATTTTGAATTCTTGGAATTGGCCCCCCATCTGAAAAGTTTGCCCCCCCTCCCCTGCTCTATATGGTCCGTTACAAACTTCGATAAGGGTGTAAATACTACAGACATCATAACACACATATACAAACCTATTGGAAAATCAACCTGTGAATGTGTTTGAGCCGGTGTACACCGCAAATGAATAAGACTAACGGCCGATTGCTTTGACCTTAGCTACATTACCAAATTACTTAATCACATTTAAAATAACAGAAATAATTCATAATAATAACAATTGTTTTCTTTCATAACTGAAAAATATTGAGTTAGTAAATGAAACCCAATGAAATTATTTAGTTTTCTTTTGTTAGATAATTAGTTATTGAACTTTAAAACTAGTATCACGTCAGAGTGTTTTCATGATCGTGCCTGGATGATCAATCATTTTACTGTATAAATTCTTTGACAGTTTCAAGACGTGATCTAACATGGGAATTTAGGTACTAGATAACTTGGCAATATTTCATGAGAATCGGGTATCGTCGATCCCTCTATAAACAGAACATGAAAGAGTCAAACAATATTAGTTTTCTTATTTGACACTGCGCAATGGAGGACGACCGTTTAATTCACGGAATGTGCAGAGCGGGTTGTGCCAGGACAATCAATTGATATGTTTTTCAAGGTATGGCAACAAACCAACAAATATACACGAAATCTTTCTTTGAATTACTTATATGATTGCCAAATGGATGTTCACAAATTAGGTTTACTTGCGTTATTAAGATGAATCATTGACCGATGAATGAACTAAGCATTTGAAATATCAGAGTCCTTAAATTATTCAAATAACAAAAGCTTAAGAGCTCTGAAACAATTTGAGTATGAGGAATTATTTAGGTTGGCTTGCAGGGAAGTGCTTTTTATGATTTAAATATCATTAATTAACCAGTCATCTTCTTATATCAAGAATTTTATAACACAAAAATGCTAGAAAAAAATTCAGAGAACTTTCTCTGTATACAAAAACAGTATGGATATGCAATTTAGTGGTAAACTGAATCCCTATAAAGTCAGATTTGAAGTTGGAAAATGTTCAAGAAAGCTCCATTTTAAGTTCGTTTATTTTTTCATTTTAGATTAATAGCTTTTGACATAATTTCTTTAAGATAGAATAAAAAAAATATGATCTAACGAATACAACGATTGTTCAAAACTATATTTGAACAACTACGCTACTAAAAGAGATTTATTTCATCAGGACCGGTTTCGCTCATGGCAAGCATTAGTTGATAATGCTCGCCATGAGCGAAACCGGTCCTGATGAAATAAATCTCATGTGGAAAAGTACTAAAAATGTTTTATTATTTTTATTATAATGCCTTTCCACCAAGTATTGACAGTGAACACCTTAAAAGTGAACTACGCTACTGTTGGGCTATTATCGGAGGACGTGCTCAAAGAACACTTCATGCAATTATATCGATTTGCAATTTTATTCTCTTTCTCAGAACAATCGTATAGCTACACATAATGGTTTGGCAACGCTCATTTTTTCAAACAAAACAGTATAATTCCATCGAATCGTTTGAATAGATTCAAAAGGTGACATCTTACATATATGTGACTCATTCTATTTTAAACAGTGCTTAAAATTTAAATTAAATTCATTATTTTTTTAACTCAGAAATTTTCTATTTATTTCTACAATAGAATTAAATGTTAAATGGAATCAGACCTTGAGAGGTGAAGTGAGCCAAATCTAAAAATGGTGGAACTTTTATACTGTGTTAAGTTCAATCACTCCTTACTTGTTTTTTGAGGAACTATCATTATATCATTAATTTGAGCCCTAAGGAGTGATGTGAGCCAAGTATCAAAATGATGAAAATTTGAATAATTTCAGATCATACTTTTATTATATGAAAAAAAACTAGTTCAGTGTTTTTAATAATCTCACTTCACTTGTAGGGCCTGAATAATAGATACAGATATTTTCAATCAATATTTCTAAATATGCCATTTGGCTTACTTCACTTCTCAGGGACTCAAATTTTAAGCCGAAAGTAAGCAAGAACCAGATATAGCGATAGTTTTTTTTTTAACTTAAAGCGCGTTTCTCATTTTGTTAGGCAACTCGTGATTTTGCACAGCTAAAATATTAACCGTATATTAAAAATTTACTTCCACAAAAAAAATCGGGACCGTGGTCGATTGTCAACGTCGTTGTCTTCGACTCCGAAGATCACGGGCTTGAATCTCAGGTCGAAAAGTCTTATTATTCAATCGAATTATTGGTGCTGTGAACAAATCCATCACACACCCATCCGATCATAAAACTGGGACGTAGTAAGAGTATTTAGTCAAACACTAGTCCTGTTATTGTTTATATCGGTCCCTGTGGTCTAGTGGCAAGAGCTTTGTCCTAGCGATCTGGGGACCCGGGTTCAATTCTCTCGGCAAGGTCAGATTTTTTCAATTGAAAAAAAAAGAGATCTTGGGCTGGGTGTATGTTATTTATCGTTGATTTTGTGCACAACTGATTTATTACTTATCATCGAGTTAATCTCGAATGACTTTCACAATTAAGAATATTTGGCGCATTGGCGTAAGCTGTAATGCCAAATATTTTTTCTTATTTAATTTTAAATAAATATCTCTACTATCTTCAATAAAGTGAGATTGAGCATCTGAGCAACAAGCAATTTTCGTAGAAAACTTCTGTTGAGATAAACTTCATTAAACATCTATGGCACTGTACATTGGAAGCTACTCTTCAAAGAGCCAATGCGGCATTTAAACTGTAAAGAATTTACAGTTTGCCAGTTTAATTTAAAATTTTCTCTTTGACACGTATTTCCGACAAAAAAATTAAAACCTTCAGGCTTTTGACGTCTTCGAGCTAAATTTTCCTTAATTAAGCAGCACGACATTCTGCTAATGTGCTGGATAAGGTCCCGAATTTATGTTATAATATCAAATAGATTTTATGTAAAATTATTCAAGAGAAAACAGTTGAGGGGTTAGATATAAATTCTGCGAAAAAGAGCTGTTAATATAATCTTTCGAGTATTCCGGAGTATGTATCCCAAAAATCTTCACCCTTGATATTATTCTTCTTATCAACAAGATTTGCTCATCAAGATTTTCATTTGAAAAAAAAAATTAGTTAATTAAGCTCCGTCTTAAGTTTGAAATCATATTTTACAAAAGGAGTTTGTGTAACATATAATGTTATTAATATGTAAAATAAAACACAATCTGAAGTAGTCGCAGTTACGTAAAATGTATACCACGGTTTGTGTTTGGTAAAAGATGACTTCAACCAATCTTGACGCTCGCATATTATGGCAAACTAATCCTGATCATGTAGTAAAATTATTATATTATCTCTAGATGTTTTATTTGTATAACAATGATATATTCCTTTCAAGTATTTAGAACCAGCACCATTTTATATGGCTCGTATTTAAATATATATATTTCATCCAACAAATATGTATGCTAACGTTTGCTAACTGTACATGCGGCAGTCATATAATTATTATTATCTATACATCAATAAGCTTTCCAATTCTATGTTGTCATGATATTTATCAAACATTATCTAAAAAAACAAACCTTGAGTAAAACTGAACGACTTCTGTCGTAGCCTGAAATACTAAGATATATTATTTGCAGCTTATTGCCAAATTAGCTAATTCAAACAATCATTCATATTAGTATATGTACTTCAGATTTTTATTAAATTACGCCAAGAAAATTTTGTAATATCAATAAAATAATCAGATTATCCTGGATAAAACATTAATCTTACTATTTTAAGAAAGCAAAATAAAAATTGTAGCTGATAGATATTTTGTATTTTCATTCAAAATATTACATATAAATCAGAAATTGAGAAGATTTTTAAGAAATCAATAAACTTTCATGTGAATCAATTGTTTTTTTATATTGTTACTTTTTTCCATGTTTTTTAGTTAAATAAGCCCAGTAGTATTCATAATTAGTTAAATACCAACTTTATTTCGGTTTTGTAGCACACTTTAATCAGGTTATGTTTTTTGACACCGTGTGTCAAATTGTCTTTATATTGCATATCATATATAATACCAACGGATTGAAGGCTGAAATTTTCTGAGATTTGGAAAACACTTACTTAGAATCAATAGCCAAGGGAATATTTTTCTACGAAGCCTTTTGTTGCCTTCTAGTTTTCCTGGAATTGTGTGTTAACGTCTCTAGTATTCTATTAATATTTTAAAAAAAAAACCCCTACCACAAAAGTACTGATTTCAATATTTGAGCAGATAAGCTCCCGGAAATATGTTATATTTATAAATCAATAGGAACTAACCCGCATTTCCATTCTTATTACTTACACATCGATTGAATTAATCCTATTTCCGCAATCAAAGCGCCCAGTATTTTCAATGGAATTTTATTAGGTAGCATAAAAGCAGTTCTGATGAAATCCGATTCTGATGAATTCCGAGACTATTTTAGAAAAATTTATTTGTCTTAAACAAATTTATTTAAACCACTGAAACGATTTTCAAGCACTCATTTTCAAATTAATGTTTCGCTTTTAATAAATTTCGCCGTGAATTCTCAGAAATCAAATCGATTATGGGCGCTAGGAGTTATTACAATAATCTATTTTTTGCGCACCTCAATTTTAGCTTCTCTAGTCTAGTCGACTAGTCATCTCTTTATAACATCAAATTAATTCTTTAACATAACTAAGAACGTTGAATATTGTCTCTTTGTATTGTACTAGGTAAGTTATTCTTATATAATATGTGCAGTTATCAATTAAAAAACACGCGTCCCTCCACATAAAGGGCATAAAGGTTGCCTTGTTTCAAAATAATAGATTATTTGCCACCTTCAGAATGTGGATACGGTGTAGTAGGTGAGCAACCATTCAATATTGATAGGGTTAGTCCTACATTTCTCGTCCTTCGCAACATACCAATATAAATGGCAAATACGTGTTAAAATAATGTCAAATGTGTGAACCAATCATTTGGTGGTTTAATTTTATGAACCTTCAATATCGTAAGTACTATTAGTAGCCACGTATTTATAACATCATTTAATTTCACTGAATCTGTTGCTAAAGACCAACGGTCTTGGCATTTCCCCTATTTAAAGGTTACGTGGTTCAAAATAATAGATTTCCAAATTCTTTTAAATGGTGAGCAACCATTCAATTAAATAAATAGACATTTCGTCCTTCGATTTACCAATATGAAATGGCAAATACGTGTTAAAATATGCCTAATGTTTCATTTGGTGGTTTAACTTTAAGAACCTTCAATTAAAAAAATCATAAGCCACTGACTATCTATTTCACTGAAACTTTTTTATTCCAACGGTCTTGAACGACATCCTAACAAAGTTTCAAATTTTACTAAACAAATTCCGTTGGAGGGTTCCATTTTCTATTCGATTATTTTATTAAAAAAAAATCAAACCATTTGCGCAGTCCTTGAACGACATCCTAACAAAACAATTTTACTAAATAAATTCCGTTGGAGGGTTCCATTTTCAATTTATTAAAAAAAACAAACCATTTGTTTTGTTACCATATTCAACAACGACCAAAAACCTCTTCCTGTTTATCGGGAAAATCAGTTGTATATATTCAACAACGACCAAAAACCTCTTCCTGTTTATCGTGCTCAAGAATATATAGCCCGCTTATACATATTTGAGAGCGTACTATAGATGTACCATCATAACTTGACCGCCGTTCAAATTTGGAACTAAAATTGTCCCCATTTAGTAGATACATTTAAAAGCCTTTCGAAGTTATATTGTTTTCATAAAAATATATTTACATGAAGATTTGGTTTCATTTATAGCTTGCATATAAAAATGTGTTAATAAATAAAATAAAAAATGATTGAGTATTGCACACTTTTTACGCGATGGTGGCGCCATCACAAGCGGTACATCTAAATGGTACATCTATAGTAATAATTACAACGAAATAAGATATGTGTATACGACAAAAAAATGTTTTCGCATCTCACGACCGAGCACTATTACAATATTTTATATTGAAATCAGATATCACTGCGGTATTGTGTGGAAGGTGTGCTGCAACCGGTGTCGCCAGTTTTTGTCGTGTTTTTTTTTCACCACAGATCAGATAACTTATTATTAATCGATGACCACGCCGAAAATTTTTCTTCTTTAGCCTTCGTCGACTTATTACCGGATTATTATTGACGGATTAAAATTTTAACTAACACTACACATGAGTTGGTCGATTATTATTTTAAGTAAAATTTTTGCCCTCAATCTTTAACTATCCAGCACAAACACAGTGTGTAAGAATATATATTTATAACCGCCTGGTGCGTGTTGTAGTGGTCAACGCCGTTGGTATTTGTGACGGACTGCCCGGGTTCGAGTCTCGGTACATGCCTATTTTGTCAGTCGATTAATCGATTCTGCTCGATGGCAATGGGTGTTCGTGTTGTTTAAAATCATTTTCCACCACAATGGCGATTAGCTAACCGCTAGTCCTGTCTTAGTCCTTGTATCCTTTCAATTACTACTCTCTTCAAAAAAGAGAGGTTGAGTTACTGATTAACAAGCAGTTCACGGAAAAATAAAACAAGTTTTAGAAAAATTATCCAAATGTATTTCAGCGTAAAATGTTAAAAAAACATTATTAATCATTCCGTTCTCTATGTATTTTGCAAATATATACAGCGATTGCTGTGAAACGATTCGAAGTTATTGCTTGGGTAAAAAGGATCAAATCAAATGCGTTCCTAACGGCTTGACACCAAACGTCAAAACGCTAGGAACGTGAACATTTGATGGCAGCCGAATACCACTGTTGTATTACCGACTTTTATATTACTCGCTGATGTTGTTAATAAGTGTAATCATTAAATCTCTCCTACTCAAACTATATATTTATATAAATCGAATTACAGATACTGGTGTCAGGAGTTAATTGGTAAAATAATTAAGTGGATTTCATACCGTAGCCGCCACTTTCATCTTGGCCTTTCGGACGCGCTCAATCTCAGTTTTAAGAAAGTCATCGCTCAGCGACGTTATTTTTTCTCTATTTTAGGCAAATATTAAAAATGTGTTTACATAAATTGGTTTATAAACTAAGTCTTGTCACGGTATTACTACCCGGTCAACTAAACTTATTTATTACACAACAGTTGTAAGCACTTTAAAACAATAATTTACAAAAACATCATAAGCAATTTTAACGACATTATTCCATCGAAAAACTCCGCAAGCTGCGATCAAATCGCTCTTGATAGGAATCCGTAAAAAAATACTAATTGACTCATCAATATCAAAAGTGGTCTGAATTATGAAATATTTTTTTAAACACAATGCGTTGGCTTACGGTGTACACAAAATTGCTTTTTGCTAATCGGCCATCACATGCAAAAAAACGTGCGCATTACCAAAGTTATTAAAAGGGCCTGTAAAAAGTTCGTTAAAACAGTATGTAACGTAATATAAAGGGTATTTCAATAGGGACGCTCAAAATATGTTACTTTGTCCTGCTGAGTAGATTATTCATTGTTTAGTGGCCAAATTTGAGTCAACCAGTTTGGTAAATAATCGGCCAACACCTACATACCTGTACGTCATCAAAATACAATATCTGGTGAAAACATTGCTGCTGTGTGTGAAAGTGTACAGGAAAACCCAAGGCAGCTTATTTCTCGTTGTTCACAAGAACTTGGCTTTTCTGCGACTTCAACTTGGCGAATTTTGAATCGGGCCTTATGTCTGCACCCGTATAAAATCCAACTAACCAAGGAACTTCAGGTAAACGACCACAGACAACGCCTGATTGGGTTCTGGAGCAGTTGGAAGTTTACCCAAATTTGTCAAAAAAGTCAACTTTAGCGACATGGCCCATTTTATAATGAATGGATTATTGGCAGACATTTGATGCTATATTCCATATTTAATGCCGTAAAATATACTTACAAATGAAATTAAAATTTAGTCTAAATCTCACAAACAACTTGTTTTATTTACATTTCAAAACTAAGCGTCCTTATAAAAAGACCCTTTATTTTGATAAGCTATAAGATGGATTGCGCGATTTATAAATCATGATAGAATTTTCATACATGTATCTTCGAGTGCAGTTCTTATGCGTAGAGTCATTAAATTGATGTATCTTATTTCGTAATTCCGAAATACCGGTATTTGAAGACGTAGCCTCGTTACCGATATCCTAGTTTCGGCAATACCGGTTTGGTAGTCCCTAGTCCAGGCCGACTGAAGGTTCGACTGACGTGTGTAATTATTGCATTTCACGGTCTATTTACGGTTATTCCCACAGGATTTGATAAGCAACTCATATAATAATTCCAAAATAATAATTTAGTCTTTCATTCATAAAACCAACTGAGAAATATTTTCGTAAGCTAAGAGACTAATGAATTAGCTGATGCAAGAATTTGGATCCACAACTTTGGTTGACTTACTTGCATATCAATGATAAATCTCTAATATTGTTTATTGATCGTAACTAAGTCAAACTTTATCTTGGTTAGTAAGCATAATTCCAACCAACAATGGCAAGAATATGAACGAATAATATCAAATCTATTATTGAGGAAAACTAAGTTCTAAAGTAAGTATGAAGCTTTCCTTTACACCAAAATGATCGAGTTATTTCCAGAAAACGGGATATAACTTAAGTTTATATTGATATTTGAAAATTAAATTTAGTCAATTTTCGAAGATTGCTTTGGGAATATCGTTGGTAGGAACATTCTCCAATCTAATTAATTTATTTATTATCTTTAGGATATTTACTACTCATCCTTGATAGGATATCAAAGGATGATGCATGACGATAACCTTTTGGGCAGCAAAAATGTGACTGACTTGTTAACCTATATATTTCAAGTTCAACTTATCTATAAGTATTGTAAATTAGAAATAATGAAACGCAGCTTTCTCGATTATCTTTCGCTTGGTCAGCTTTCTTGCAAATTAATTTTGTCAATTAAAAGCCATCGATTTGGTTCCAGTTACACTTGAGTTTACAGTCTTTCGTTATATTTGATGTGGAACAAATATAATGAATATTAAGAAAATTTATACCGTTTGCATTTTGTACTTTTCGATGACTTTTATAATGCCTGTAATTGCCAATAGAAGAAACACGGATCGATAACGACAAAACTCATGGAAAAGTAGAAATTTCAAACGGTGATTGTTGTTAATAAAATAAATTGTAATGTCTGTTGTTTTCTTTTAATTTAGAATGTTGACTTAAGGTGCTTGATGAAATTTCAATATCAAATTAAAAAAGTTTTAATTTAGCTATTTTCCATGAGTTTTGACACATAGACGACCCGGGTTTCGTCTTTCGGCATCTTCATACATTTCAAGTGGACAAATAACCTTCAACCGCCGCTTAGTAAATAGTTTGTTGGGTTTATATATGGATAAGAATAAAAGTAATATTCCAAGGTTTTAATAAATTTTAAAAATCTTTCAACTTATGTCAACAGCACGGTGGCTAGCACTTAAAGACACTTTTAAATTCTTTGTCGAGAGTCGGCGTTTAATAAATCATAAACTTTAGAGATTTTTGCAATAAAAATGAGATGTATTTTTTATTTAACGTTTCCTTGGTGTAGATAATTTTCTTAAAATTAAAAATGATTCTTCCTTTACACTTTTTCTATCGTCCCGTTCATATTTACAAAAAACAAATTTTCAAAGAATTCTTATGAAAAAAACTCTGTAGCAAAATACTCATTTAAAATCTATGGGTATAATATTAATTCTTTGAATTTCGAATTCCAGTTTTGAGTTTGTCGAAAATTTTGTAAACTTTTTTTACACGTGCAACTTGAAGAAATAATCAATATTTTTTATGTAAATATAATCAGTACGAGTTATTATAAATATATTCAAATGTCATTTACATTAAAAAATATATTAACATAGCTTTTCATTAAAAAAATGACTGCCATTACTATGCATGGTTTTTAATCAATCATTATGAATTATTCAACTGTCGAGGTAATTCAATTCAAACTCAAGATTTATTTTGTTGGTATTACATAAATTTTACGTGTTTCGTCGCTATGAAATCAGCCGTCCGTTTTCATTAATATTTAAGTAAATTTTCTACGAATGAAGGTTTCAGGATTCCCCCAAATCAGAGTGAGGCAACGGAGTCCTCTTGGCGGGACGAAGACGTGAGCAGGGAGGCGCCAGGGGGTAGGAGTGGAAGTGGGCAGCATGCGACAAGGGCGCCCGACGAGGCGGGAAAGTGGCTCTCGACGAACGGATGACAATTTTTCTCAGGAGGCAACTCACAGCATTCAAGTTACAGGTGAGTGAATGAATTTTCATTTTGCTCAAATTAAACGCATTTTCAGTCTCTTTATCCTTAAACTGCTTGTGATTAAATACATAAAAATGAATTAACTAATTGAACGATTGTTATATTTATTCGATAGGTATTCGCGGTGAAAATTTGTGCGCCATCTACGCATCGTATATGGAAATCATTCTAATGCGATACAGATGTGTCACAACTTTTAATTGCAGATACCAATCTTCAATGTGATATCTTTTGTATGTCTAAGGGAATGAGCTTCAAATGTGACATTCAGTATATCATCATCAGTGGTTTAAGGGCGCCCGCTTTTCTTTCTCCAGCTATTGATCTTACTAAATACTCAGATCTTGTTTAAGAAAACCGTCGACGATTGCTCTGAACATCAGAAGCACCTCCGACGCATGCATCACAAATTTGTTTGGTTGCCAGTGTTGCCACCGTACAAATATTCACTCTTTGCTCTGACATTTAAAACACTATTAAGAGCTCATTCCATCCCAACCACTTAAACTTTAAACTGAAAACTATACGAAAAGAAATACCTCTTTTCCTATCTTAATTTTGCACAATTGCTGCAAAAAAAGCATGACTTTTCTTATACTTATAAAAAATTTATGCACAAAATTCTTATCTTTAAAATCTAAAATAATGTGCAGAGATGACTGTTTCATATTTTGTCAACGTCTGCTTTCAAACGTATTTGACGAAATGACACAATCGAAAGGCACTTCAAGAATTATTTCGATGCAATCTCGTCTAGTGACGTCTGCTTAGCACGGAGAGCTTTTCTTTTGATCTTTGTCAGTAAATCTTTATATATATAAATGTATTTAAACACTTGGTAATAAATATGACAAGATTTTCATGTTCAAAGCTTGGCTTTACCAAGAAATATGATAAGCTTTCAATCCATTATTTCATATCTCACATATTGGTTTTATTTCATGTATGTATTGTATTGTTATTATGTTATGGAGTACCTGTGTATATATCATATTTTCAATTCAAAAGATCGAATAAATTATCGGAATAGCATTTATTGGTACTTTACAGAAACATGTAATTTGAGCCAAACTCTAATGGCTTTATCAATGTAATAATCCGATTTCAATCAAAACAAATTATAATGAATCCTTCGTTCAATGAGAGAATAATAATGTTTCATTATTTATCACATCATATTCTATCTTTTACGAAAGTTAATATATATATTTAATAATAGACATATTTTGTTCAATTATATAGCATTATATAAAACCATTTATACGACTTATATGTCAACATAAAAATGTAATTTTTATCAGTCAATTTAAAACAGTAGTATTTATCCTCATCAAATCAGTAGCGTTTTTTCTATTGAACTTAGTATTTTTATTTCCTTTTTCTTACTGTTATAAAACGATGAGATAAATTCACTGTAAGTTTATGTTGCTAGATACAAATTCATAAATCAGACACATAATCCTCACTTGCTCAACCAAAAGGCAACGGTAATCAGCATAATGGTAAATTCTTAATTAAAAATTGAGAAATATTTTCTATGTAAATATAAATCACTTGAACTATAGGTAAATTATGGATATACATACGGTCACGGGACAGAATTTTTGTAAAGATTTATGAAAAATAAGCACATTAAATGAAATGAATGTCAGGCTTACGACTTTTTTTGAAATGTTTCGTCTTTAATTTTTAAATTTATTATAATAGAATATCCTAAAGAATACTTCGCAATGAGTATGAAATCGTGTTGTTTTAATTTACAAGAGCAAAAATGCAACCACACACTACACAAATAACAATCTTATACAGATAGAGACAGTCACATAAGTTTATCATTTTTTTTAAATAAAAAGAATAATTTTACTATAGGCCATTTTAAAAAATTCTTCTTTCAGAACTCATACAACAATCAGTAATATCCTTCAGATTTAATCATTTTGATTCCAGATTTTATAATAATCCACAAGAACTCAAAGAGTAATGTCAAAACATAAAATTATAAGCCAGTATGTATAAATTTTTTGAGCTTAGCTCGAGACGATTCTGTCCCGTGACCATATATCCATAATTTACCGAACTATATTTAGTTTTCCCAAAAACAAATAGATTTTTACTAGTTGAAGATTACATCTTGATACTTAAAGTTTTCAAGGTTAATCAAGTGAATAGCTATACTCAAGTATTTGAATAGGCTTTTATCA
The DNA here is from genome assembly GCA_028554975.1 of Himalopsyche kuldschensis. Lineage (NCBI taxonomy): Eukaryota > Metazoa > Arthropoda > Insecta > Trichoptera > Rhyacophilidae > Himalopsyche > Himalopsyche kuldschensis. Next base: position 4,540,904 of record JAHFWI010000001.1, on the reverse strand, counting down.
ATTCCGTCTGAAAACTTTGGAAAGATATAAATTTTGTTTCATAAAATATGCATCACATAATCTTCATTAGAAAAATATTTAGAGCATGGTAAATAACTTTTACGTTCGCTTACATTGATGTTAAAATATTTTACTCTTTTCTGATATTACAGAACATATCTAAAAATACTATATCGATAGACATGCTACAGCAGAATCCTTTATTTTAAAAGGAAAGTTCATCTTATGTTAAAATGATAAATAGGATTTGATAAATGTGCCAAAATAAGATAAGTTTTCATCTAATTCCATATCAGATAATTTACTCCTTCCCAGTTTTAAGGGTTTAGATAAGTTAATATTGGACTTGGAAAGAGACTCACTTTGACTCGAATCAAATACATCCATTGGATTTCTCTTACTGACTCGATCCTACCGATTCGTACATTTGAGTCGTATCTCTGAGAAATTAAAATAACTATCTGCTTTTGGCAAACAAGTGCTAGAATTATAAAAAATGTGTCTGACGGTTTAATCCTAACTGAGTTGTCTGCGAGTGGATTATTTTCTCACTCTATCTGATACTGCCATATTCGAGTGAAAAGGCAGCTATTTTGGGACGATCCATATATTTCCATAGTTCCGAACAAGTGACTCTCGTTCTCTACAAATATTATGGTAACTCGGTTGGTTTGACTCACTTCTAGCTCATATAATAATAAAAATAAATAATTTTAAATATCGGTCAATAAAATAATATATGAAATGGCGTGTAGCCCCAGATGATATTTTGAAAATAATAATCAAATCAGTGTAAGGGTATTATAGGAGCTGTGTTTTTTTAATGTATTTTTAAATAATCAGGGAGCTCAATAAATATCATTCATTCTAAATACCAAATAAATATTATATTCACTCAAATTACGTATATATTACTAACTGTCGTAAAATAAGTATTTTAAATAACATACAATTTACAATCATTGATTCAATTGATTTAATGGCAGTGTTAGTTATATATTTTACGTGAATTATTGGCTAACTTTTGGAAACTAGATTTTCAATACATTATAATCGCTAGTGACATATTTGATCATGCTATTATTGTCCATCTAATTGTGACGCGTGCTTATCTCATCGAAATAAGATCTTAACGCATCATGTATCATAAAAGATTTCTTTGTATTGGGTATTGATTTGAACCTCTCGCTTCACCGTTCACCAGGCGTGAAAAGGTGATAACTTGTGAAGGAGCTAGGAGAATTCCATTGGAAACTATAATTTCGGAAATTATTTACGACTTTTCAAAACGCTTATGATTATGATAGAATAATAATGATATTCACTTTAATCCAGATATGTGGATTTAGATTAATTATTTTTACTGTGATTGGAACTCTTATATTTTAAGCATTTATTAGATCAGATTATTTTTAATTATCTTTACAACAATTTCACACTTTGCAAAGTTTTCTGTTTGATCCAATTCAATGCCTTTAAAAAGAGGTATTAAATAAACTTTTTATGATGTTTCTAATATTTTTGAAGTATTTACTTTTAAACCGAGTGCAATTTAGCTAAACAACGTCTCGTTTTTAAATGAAGGGCTATTTATTATTGATAAATCAAAATATGAATTTATAGACCCAGGCGGTATTTAAACCAAATGCCGTTAACAGACGGCAATCTAATTCTATAAACACAACGCTCTGACAGCTAATTAAATCAATCCAATCAATACATTTTAAGCATTTAAAATTAAATTATATGATGTTAATGTATATATCAATCAGATAATTACACAGTACCTATTATGTCTGGAGTGAATATGTTATTAGGCAGTTAGAATATATTTTATACTCCATTATCCACCATCAACAACTTCGCCACTGAGCTTTGCTAAGTAAAATCTAGAGTATAGATTCTGATTTATGGTTATGTGTTATGTTGTATCTTACAGATAAGTTGTATTAAAATCAAATTTAACTTTAAATAAATAAGATTTTCTCCAAAAAGACTTTTATAGCTTTCGGAAACATGTTAATAATATTTAAACGTTATTTTTTTAGTTTATCAATCAATTTCTAACCTCGCTTAGTTGAATGTATATCTATGAGTGTTCATCAAATACAGAAATTAAAACCAAAAAACACGACTAATGCCAAATTTCTTTTTTATTTTTTAATATATATAAAGCGTATGTACTAATTCTCTTTGATTTTTTTTTGCATATTTCGTGAAGCTTTTATAGTCAATATTTTGGAATTCAATTTCAAGTTAAAGCCGTTTGGTATCTAATAATACTTTTTCTGAAGGTTCCATATTGGTAAAATAAAACATAATATACTTAAGTATGCTTCAAATAAGCTTATAATATCTATCTAATAATATCTAATAAGTATCTTTAGACGAAAAAGGCTGTATTCCAACGAATAATTAAATATATTTTTTTTCTTGACAAGCGTCTTCGATACTGTAATCACTTACATGTTATAGTGAAAAAAACACACGGAAAATTATACGGCCCAAGATTCTTATGTATGGTTTCATATAGGAATTCACAAAATCTATACGACTAATCTTTGTCAATGAAATGAGTCTTAACCTTAAAACAAGAAGCTTAACATTATCTTGGTGAGGAAATTCAATGTTTCTTTCCAACCCCTTTCAACTCATGAATGAACTTTCTAAAGGTAGAAAAGAAACAAATTAAATCTGAAACCTTCATTTTTAGACGAACTTGATACAACTGCTTCCACTCTTAAATGAATGATATTTAAATTCATTGACATAATGAAATTGTTTTGTCGCATAAATTACCATCCCGTTATGCATATTTCATATATATAGCAAGTTATTCATAATATATAAGTGTATTTATTTTTCATCAATGATACATATTAATTCTTCCTTAAATTACTATATACGTTCTTTCTTTAAACCATCTTTTTACGAAATATAATAATGTATTGCTGTTAAATTCATTATTATATACCTCAAATTGTAACAAAGAAAATTATTACATACAAAGTATTTCTAAAAAATATCAGTACTGAATGAAAATAGTCTACAAAAGGGTAATAAAAATACAAGCTGAACAGGTTAATTTTATATTTAATGCTAACAACTCTTTGATGTATATATTTAGCATCAAGTTTGCTTCCTCTGACCTATTAGATCATATTACTATTTAAATGCATGGCAAACAAAATTTTCTAACTTATTCTCATTAGTCTATTTTGTGTAAAGTAATAAACTATTATTACTCATTTACCGAAATAAACACTTTATACCTCGAATTCTTTTGCCATTGACCTTACCAACGTAATATTTCCCATATATTTACTGAATCTTTGCAATTTTCATTTAATCTAATTTTGACGTTAAATCAGCGTATCATTTCAATCTCACGTAGAATTCGAATCAATCCAACCATATTCCTCGTTTGTGAAGAATGTCATTTTGACCGGAGAAAAGATTCGGAGACAAAAGTGTGTAGATGCAGACTATTTTATGATCTTCTATCAGCATAATTTTACATATTCGAGGAACACAACGTGAGATATTCTGAGAAAAGAAGAGACTTAACCCCAGATAGGTTTGAAAATTTAAAAAAATATGTATTCAAGTCTAAAAAAAGTAACGTTGTTTATGTGTAACAGCTGTTATCTCTAAAGCTCCGTTTAGAAATAACTATCACAGTAAAGAAAATAGTGAAATAACGGTTATCTAATTTTAATATGGTGTTTTTGTTGTATTTAAGTTTTTTTTCTTACGTAATAGAAGGTCATCGTTTTACAGCATCAAGCACTTTATACAATAAATAAACTAATCGACAAAATGTATTATTCTCTTTTGATGTGTCAACTGTAAATTATTTTGGAAAAGTATTGTACTTTTTAACTACTCGCAGATATTCACTTTCATATTAGATGGCGAAAATTTTTCAGTTTGATTTTTTAATGAACTTGTTGAACTTCGCGTCATAACTATCTGCGTAAAACAAAATATTTGAAGTAAATCATGACCTAACATTAAATATTGAAAACCTGATTAATTTAATAAATATAATTAAGTTTTACAGCAGATTTGACGAAGTAAAGATCCTGAATTATTTATGAATTTTAAATATAAGCGTTGATTTATTTATACTTCAAACAAAGTTATAATACTTTTAAACCACTTCTGATAGTGACATTTAAAGGAAACGTTTTTATCCCCCGAGTCAACCTAACCTTTAGATAATCGAAATTTATCAAATATTTTTTTTTTAAATAATATAAAATTTAAAGCCATAATTTTAACAAACATTATCTTACTCAATTTGCCTACAGCGGTTTCTACGAACACGTTGTTATAAAAGCTTACGCGGAACTTATTATGACTTGGTATATATAAATACTTTATTCACGGTTTTATAATCATCAATTTATGACGGTTTCGTATGATCAATTTTGATTTAAAGTAAAAATAAAATTCAAATGGATATTTTATCTTTAAATAATTGTTAATTAAATCAAGATGACTAGATGAATTATCATTAAGTAATTATCAATTATCATTGTAAATAAATATTTTTCTAATTTTTTCATGCTTAATATTATTTTATTCAATTTTACCTAATATTATATTAAAAGATGAAATAACTCATATTGTTCTAACCAGCTATGACCAACACGCAGCCCACGGGCAACATGCACTATAATTGAAGACGACCCGATCCTGTTGCAGTTGGTTGCTTTCTATATATTTTTGATTTTGACTGAAAGTTTTTGATGAAATATCAAATCAACCAAATTTTAAAGGATTGAATTTTATACATTTTCATACCTTTTGTATATACAGAGCCGAATTTCGTCTCATAGAAATTTACAAAATTCAATCGTTTCTTATTTGTAACCAACGTTTAAATACTGAATCTGCTGTTTCGTTAGCTACTAGCTTTAAATTATATTCCAGCAGTATTGAAAACCTGGAAACATAAGAAAGCACTTAGTATTTTTTAAAAATGAAGAGTAGTTTCTCTTTCTCATTGTGTAAAAAAAATGACGGCTTAAAATGGTTAAGAGCCACTGTGTAAGAAATATTGTCACTAAGCCGCCTCAGTATATTGTAATATTTATTGTCTGACAAATATACTTGTTGATAAACTATTTTACGAATATTGACAGTGAAAAATCGTTCTTTGCGTTGTATCCTCGTACAATTCAACGTATAATAATACTGATCAATAAATTCATGCCGCATAAGTAACTTCAGTTAAACGTTTTATTGCCAGCTGTCAAAAGAAGGTGTAAGTAAGGAGGGTATAAATTCGCTGAGATTCACTTTCAGGCCAATGCAACTTGGCATTCGTTGCTAAATTATTGCACCATGGAATGTCTGATTCTACATTATGGCAATACAATAAGTGGCCATGTGTTTGAATTTAGTGTTCTGTTTTTAAATGATTTATAGCAACAAATATTCGAACGGTTAAAGTCAAATTAATTTATTTTCAATATTGACGATATCAATTTACTTGCTTTACTAATAAGCATCATGCGTATTTTAAGATACGTATGTATGTATATTGAGCTGAAAACTTTAGAGCAATATTTAAAAAAAAATCTGAGAACATACTGTTTACGCCTGGGGTTACCAACCCCGTGCCCGCTGGCCGATTTGTGTGCGCCCACTCCCATTCGACCGCGACAACAATTTTTCATTTCAATTTTCATATATTTTATTATATTTGAATAAGTTTCTAGAATAATTAAATAAAATATTTTCAAAAAAAAAAAAAACAATTACGTAATTCGAACTCATTTGTCTGCATAAATCGATATGGATCACTGCTAGAGTAATCCAGTAGTAGAGCTCTAGAATCATTTTACTTGCCAAATGAATATAATGGAAATAACTGCATATATTGCAGAGCTTGTTCAAGTAAAGGCAGAAGAACTGGAGTTAGAGATTTTTGACCTTCAGAGTGATATTATGTTAAAATCCTTAATATCAGATGTGGACTTCTGAAATACAGTGGACGGAAAAAGTTTCCATTTTTAAAAAAAGCGGCATATAAGATTAAATCATTTTTTTGTTTCCACATACCTTTTGTGAATCGTTATTTTCAACAATGAATTTAATAAAACCAAAATATAGATGTCGACTCACCGATGAACATTTTTATGATTGCTTGTTAACAGGAACGTCATCATACTCCCCTAACTATGAGGCACTGGCCAATAAAATGGAATTGCAAAGATCACACTGACTAATATTTATTTTATATAATAGAATATAAACAATAATTTAAAAAATATTTTTTTGTGTATTATTAATTACCAATTTTTTACATATTTTTTCACAGCAAACTTTGCTTTGAAAAAATATGTGGTGCCCGCCACCCTACCGATATTTTAAAATGTGCTCTAAGGTACAAACAGGTTGGTAACTCTTGGTTTACGCTATAAATCTCTGTTTGAACAAATAAAACTCTATTTACAATATTTTTACGTTAAAAAAAAAATCAATCAATTTTTAATGCCAATTTCGTAGCTAAAAGCATTTTTTCGGTTCATTTAATTATCTATTTGTGTCGTAAAGAAACTGTTCAATGTAAAATATACTTTTAGCAAAATTTTTTTTTTTTTTTTTCACCTTGTCTCCTCACAATTTGGAACGTGTGGACTATAAAGACGCATGATACATTTCAATAGGAGTTTAAAATCTCTTGGAAAGAATGTAAAAAATATATGAATTTCGTCATAAAATAACTGGTAATAATTGTTTCATTCTGCTTTTTCGTGTTGAGAATCACAAAGGGTGTAAGTGGGTGGAAAGATTCAGAAACTTATGTGAATAAATATGACTCCGATAACCATAATGGAATAAACCCATTGACCGCCAATCGAGGACTGCAATTTAAAAATTACGCATGCTTTAATGTTGCGAGTAGACACTCTGGATTAAAAACATGGAACCGCGGAATTTACTGTATTTAAAAATTTATAATAAAAGACCCAGCGAAATTTTGAAAGAGTGGTTTGATTCTGTATTAGATTTTATAGCGATAGTGATTGACGTGTTGTCCTTTATATTCACACACTCTGAAAGGAAAGATAAGGTGACTGAGTAAAATGCAGTTGTTGCAAAAACAACATAATGATATATGTATGTTGAAGTGAGACCATAATATTTCGCATTGGTTTTTCTTACCATCAAAAAAATTGAAAGGAGGTAATCATTGGCGGTGGTGACAAAAATATTAGGGAGTGCATAAAAAAATCTAATCGCTTTCTTAGCACACACACTGAGGATTTTTGAATGGGTAAACTAGTGTTTATTTTTTTAAATTGCTTGTTGTTTGAATATAAGTGGACGATCAGTGTACCAATGCACTATTTACAAGAGCCGTCCCTGGAGGTAATGCATTGCAATTACACGGTGGACCCAGTGGACTATTTTATATAGTACTAAGAATGATCCATTTTTGTGTAAATAATAAAATTTACATATTTAATAATCCCGTTATATAAAGAAAAAAATTGGACAAACCCTCCTCACGATAGAATATATTTTAATTAATTCAAGAATATTACGGAAACGTAACACAATATGTTAGGTAATGATAAATTTACTGCATAAATAAAAGTAACCATACTCTTTGTGAAAATATCAATGCATATCATTTATCACTAGCGAAGATATATGAAACTAGTTTTATGATTTATAGCTTTTTTGATGCTATCGCAGTAATAATTATGAGGCGGCCTTTTTTAAGATTTATTTAAACTTTTCATAGTGATTATTTATATTAAGAATATGTATGCCCCGAAGCAGCTTAAATATTCGAAGAAAACGGACAAGATACATTCATAAAATCTGACATCACATAGACATCACAATATTATATTATACAATGAGATATTTCTGTAATAGTACAATATGAATACTATATATTTTATTACAAACGGAATTAAAATATAGTTTTATTATGCTATGAATTTTATTTGCCGTAAATAATTAAGTGTTCATAAATATTCTTGTAGTAGTGTTATTATTTTTTGTCTATGTAGGTATAAGTGGCTGTATTTTTTTCATAAATTGTTAAGCCGTCCCCCAAAGGGGCGATTAAATGTGTTCGATTCGTTCGAGTTAATACGTAAAAATTCTTATAGGAGTCGGGCAGCCTATTGCAGAGAACGGATTTAGATTGTATGAATATTGATTGCACACATTTGCATATATACCTTCTGGTTGTAATAATTTATTTCGGATACGTTGAAAATTTTAAATTCGCTTATTATTTGTAGTTAAAATAGAATTAAGAAATGTTATTCTTTATATGATTATCGTTTCCATTAAGAATTGTCTGTTATATATTATAATAAAAGACTGACCAAAAGTTATCTATATGATTTTGAAAAAATAATTCGACTCGCTTTGTTTTCCGAAGGTTTAGAAGAAGGGGCTTGAAAAATGCCATTCTATCAATAATGGTTAAATTTGGCAGAAAATTAATCTTCTAGTAAAATAAAATTTATAATAATATCGAAAATACATTATGGTGGCACAAAAGGGCATTGAGGTCAGTAATATAATGAAATTTATATATCCCTTCTTTCACGTAATAAATTCTTTTAGCGAGGAGTTTTCATCAAATGATGTACAAAATCATTTCGTACTTGAAAGGACACGAAATTGGTATAAACGCTAGTCAGGTATTTAGGTAGGACGTTGAACCCGTGATGGTATCCCTACGAGAAAAGGCTTTAAAGCAATAAGCAAAATTGGGGATTCTGATATATTAAAAATTAACAGTTTTCTCCAAAAGCCCACAAGAAGAAAATTGTCACGATGTATTTTTACATTATGACAGCTTAAATTTACAGCATTTCATTACAATAATATCTGGCTTCAATAACTCCGTTTTCAACTTATTCCATGTAGGTATGTAATAAATATTGTTTCCTTTAAAATATGCATAAATAAAATTCTATCAGGCCGAAATTTAAATCTATAACAGCTGTTATCCGAATTGGTTGAAGACTTATATTTGAGTTATGGAAAGAAAAATACGTACATGAACGAAAATTTTATTCATTCATGCCATTATGCTAAGTCTAGGCAAAGTTTTGAAATAAAACTAAGCAACAGAAATCAAATAAGTCAAAGAGAATATTAATATTTGCACATCAAATATCTTTAGAATTTATAAAGTTTTATTTTTCATTTTAATCATTGACATCAATAAAAACAAATCTCAAATGCTTACGTAAACAATTAACTGTGTTTTTATACTCTTTATTCTTCAAGGAGTATGATTTCAAACAGTTAGTTATGTCAGTCGAATCAATAAGTGAGACGATAAGAAGTATTTCTGGATTCACATAATACCAGTTAAGGAAAATACTTTTTTTATATGAGATGTGTTTGGCTGCATATTTTTATCGTGAAAAATGTTAAACTTTACATGCTGTTCTCTATTAAACTCGGCACTGTTTACAGTAAACAATATCAATTCCCTACACGCTGTCAGCCATTTCCACCTAAAAGGTTAGACGATGAACTCTTGGCGATAAGTTTATCAGATGCACGCGGTGTGCCAGTTGTGTTTCTCGCCAAGAAATATTAATTTAAGGCTCGTTCGTACACACGACCGTCTCATACTAAAACATACAAATCAGTACTCACTCTAATCATGAATCATACAACCTTATAATGGATAAGAAAATTACGAATCTGTTTAATAGTAGATTTGGGAGATTGCCAAATATAAACAAATGCATTATTCATAATATATGATGGTTTAACGACGATATTCACGATAGATTCTTTTAAAATAAAATAAAAATTTTAACTTCAAGGGGAATTCAAAACTACCACTCTGGATCAACTAATAATATTTACATAAAATTAACAATTTCTGATTCCTGATTCTGACATAATGTCTACCGGTATTGCTAAGTAAATGATAACCTTACCTAACATAAATAAAGCTTATTCATTGAGCGAAACCTATCCCAAACAGCCTTTTTCCAAAAACTGGTTATTCCATCAAATTTCTCAGGACATACTTACATAAAAATCGTATTACATGTCGTTTTTTTCATTTTAATTAAATTTAATTAATTAAAGCAAAACAAAAAAGGCTTTTTTTATATCAGATATGACATATTGATGCCGCGCATTTGTAGAATTGGCCTACTCAGCATTAAAATTTTCCACGCAGCTAACCTCTTTGCTTAGGCTCCTGTTAAAACTTTTTGTAATTTATACAAAAAATATATATTTTTTAAATTAGAAATAACATTCGCTTCAAAAAATCCACTGTCTTTGAATCGACTTTGCCTGATCGCGTTGGGTAAAATATTTTAACCAACTTTAGAAATAAAGATGGCGTAAACAATGTCGGTTAATGTTAAGATTACCTGGCATATAAAATTTTCAAAACTTTATTTAACAATATTTTCTCATTTTGCTGATTTCATTACTGTTTTGAAATGTAAATTCCTCTTTTATTTGAATGTAATAATGCGGAAATGAATTCGAATTTAGAATACCACAATTTTCTACTCATTATTTCCATTAATACTCATTTCAACATTATTTATATGTGGATACGGCGATGTTTCATTTTGAATCGTATTCAAGAATCAATTTAGTTAATATCGTTTTTATTGGTTTTTCATACTGTTATTTGAATTCAATTTGTGATAGGCGGCAGAGCACGTATGCATTTTTATTGAGTGGATTTTGAAATGTTTTCGTACTTTATCACACTATTACTAACGAAAACCGTACTCAAAAGAGGTCAGCATCATAAAACTTCAAGCGAATTTAAAATCAGTTGAATATCGACATCAAGTATTTACAAAAATACATATATTTACTTTTCCAAACATCGAATGTACATCGTAGAGTGTTGAATGTCAATCCTTAATGCATACATACTGATAAAGCAAACTACATATTAAAATAAAAAAAAATATTTTTTCATCATTGAAGAATAAAATTTTAAGAAAATAGAGAGTTCTCTTCCACCCTTCATTGAATATTCTGCATAAGTCCTAGCGGCTTGCACTAGCACACGTATGCATGAAAATCAATTAATTCATTCGAATAAAAGAAAAAAATTTACGACGCGTTTGAATCGACTTTACTTTGACTTTGTCGACTTACCAAATCAGAATTTGACAGATAAAAAAATGTGTTATAATCATTTTTAGTTAAATTTCTACAGTTGAATTAGATTAATTTATTATTTTTACTATGGGTGATTTAGTAAAACGTTTTTATTAAACAACTTCATGAACATATCATAAATACATAATAATATCATGACTCGCACATTTTATATTAAAATGAACTTCCACAAAGTTATCGCCGAAACCATCGAAAATATCACTATTTTAATGTTTATCCATAAGTGAATAAAGATTATTATATGCGATGCCTAGATTCCAATCTAGTTATTCCTTACCAACTCATCTTGAGGTCATAATATAATGTGAAAAATCAAACGATTGAAAACGTCTGAAAAGAATCAAATAACTTTTACTTGTTAAAAATTAATGTTTACGTGTAAGATTATATTATGCTTCAAATCTTTTGAAATAGGTTTCTTGTTTGAATAAGGGTAAATTCTTTGGTTCCTGGAAAACTTTTGCTGGATCATATAACGGAGCAAAATTTAAGTAGATTCTCGGAGGTTTGTTCATATTAAAAACAAGTTCGGTAAAATTTTGTTTCAATTAATTACATTCTGTTTTAATATCTTTAATATTTTACTTTAACTATACCAAGCCTGCAAAGAGTGCTGTCAGCTTATGGGGTATGTTATTTCTATAGTGGATATTATTACAATATATTAGAATTATATCATAAGCCCATACAAATTCTCGATGATCGCAGTATAACTAAAGATTTCTTTACCTATAGAATGGATAATTAGTAGAAACCCGTGTTTTTAGCATCTATTTTTAAAAAAATTTCGCATTTTGTAGCATTTATAATTCTAGATTCTCGGATTTTAGCATCTATTTAGCACCTATTTTTATAAAACACAAATATCAAATAATTATCAATTACAATTCATTTTAACATTTTATTAATATTAAATATTAACAAATATACATAAAAGGGTAAATAACATTGTTTGTTTATTCTATATTATAGAAAAAAAAAGGATTTACAATGTACTTGTAGAAGGCTTTGAATGTATTTGCTCTTTCGCGTATAGATATTTTTGTACGCGCCATGATTTTTAAATACTAAACAAATATATATATTTTATTTTAAAAAATAAGCAAATAATTCGAAATTATTAATAGATATTTAATAAATATTATATGTACTTACCAATGGATAAACTTAATAATACAGATGAAATCAAAATGTCAGATGAAAACAACGTCAAAAACGAGATCAACCTGACGTATGTACATGCAACGACAATGCGCGTTATGGGCAATGTTGCCGGTATAAAAATATGAACATAACGATGCAAAGTATGTCCATATACGATATGTATGCAAAATCTATCATTTTATATGTAGGATTGTAAAATTTCAAGCAATTTTTGCAATTATTTGTGATTTTAGCATCTTTTTGCATATTTTATGAAATTCGCATTTATTAGCATCTATTCCGAATTTTAGCATCTATTTTGCATCTATTGCAAAGCGCTTAAAACACGTGTCTCTAGAAATTAGTAAGAAGACTTTCTTAGGCATAACGACTGACGGTTCGTTGAACAAAAGAATACTTTTTTTATACAATTTACTTTATTTTGCCCAGTCATAGTTGCTTATCATTCCGTTGATGTATCATGATATTAAAAATTGTACCTTATATAATTTTCAACTAAAAATAGTTCAGTTGAAGATGTTAACTTGAGTAACCTTACATTTTTGTTTTCTTTTTAATCCGCATCCACTTCGAACGTTAACCATCTTACCTATTTTTCTAAGACTTATTTATTAGCGGATTAAAAGTCCATGTAACAGAAAAACAAAAAAAATGCTGCTTTTATTTTTGACATTAGCTGCAGCAAGAAAAATATTTATAGTGAATTTTTAAACAATTTAAAATAATGACATGTATGAGTATATTTTTTGCAACAGCCAAAATACTATCTGTCACAATCAAGTACTTCTTCTCGACGCTAATATTAATACATACTATTACTGTTGATAAAAAACCGCCATTTGTCAAATATTTGAATACATCTATATCAAGCATCCTGTCGGCTTATTATAATGTATACAATTGTTTATATTTGCAATAAGTTTAATAAAAATTTTCTATAATGGTTCACGTGATAGTAGCCATGTATAATGTTTTGTTCGTTCCACAAGAGAATATCATAAATATGAAGAAATTAATAAAAAATGGGAACAGTTACATACTCTCAAGCTTGGTATGCTATGTGCGAGGAGAGGTCGCAAACTCGCGATGACCTCCCTGATCCTGTTCATTCCTTTTGCGATAACGGTCATTTAGTCGTGACTTATTTTTTGGGAATTTCAATATTATCTACCGTTATCTTTCAAATATTATTTTGGTTGAAGAAATAATTAAAAAAATTATGTTTATTTATTAATATTTAAATACTGCTCTTTGTTCATATCAATATTGATTAATAATTAACGCAGATGGTTACAACGACCTTTAATAATTATTCTGTTTATATCTAATAAATATAAGATTTTATTTGCATGCAAGGAAAAATAAGTCTTACAGCCAATGTTCCTTCGAAGCCGTGCGCGCGCGGCCGCGCGCCATTGTGAAGAACCCCGCGCGCAATCCCCAGGTTTGCGCGCACTCTAATAGTAGATGAATTTAACGACTTGATCAATAAGTAGCGCTTAAAATATCTAAAAAATCCACAAACTAGAGAAGCATAAATGAATAAACCATTTATTTTTAAATCCCTGTCCGCTCCCAATGAGGAGCATATGGCCTCCTTATGAAGCATTTCAGCAGAAGTTGCTCCATGATTGAAATTATGCTGCGCATTTGTTAGATCGGCCTGTTCAGTTTAATTTTCTAAGCAGCCATCCTCTAGGCTGACAGGAAACATTGATTGGATATAATTATAGTCTAAGTGTCAGAAATTTTAAGATACTGTGAAATAAGCTTAATGAGAACATTTGTGTCATGTGAGTTAAACTCGGTGAGAAAAGACATAACGACCACTCAGGTCACAAATATTCAATGGAAGAAATCTTAATTTTAATTTGACCTTGAAACTTAGCCTAGACCCAACTGATTTAAAGGGTAAAGCTACTGCCACAACACCAACAGCGTTGTCCATTGTTGGGCGTAATGCCAAATATTTCTTTCATCAAATAAAATTTTATGCGTGTTTTTTGATGTGGGTGTATTCAATAGATTTTAATATAAATGGTGTGTGTTTTCAAATACGTTTTGAATAAATAATAATCATTTAATACCTAACTCAAGACATTTCTTTTTTACTATAAAAATGGTAAATTCGTATAAAAAATGTTCTTCTTTTAAATTATAGAGCGGAGGAATTTCAAATGAGTATTGTTTTGAAATCTATATATTATGCGGATTCGTAGTTGAATTTCAACACCGATGACTCCGGTCCGAACAATTTAATTTTCAATCGAATTATTAATTTCTTTTCGAAGACATAAACGTCTGTCGTGTCCAAACCTCTTTTCCACACACATCCAACTCCAAAACGTGACTTAGAGGGATCGATTAGACAACCACTAGTAGTATCCAATGTGGTCATACCCTCTCTGTAAAACTGAGTTACAAGCAGTTCTCCTAGAACTCGTTATGCTGAGATTAACTTCGCTATGATCGCGTATGCTCCACATTAGAAGCGGACATATTAAATGGAAAAATAACATGTCAACATGTTCTTGGCAGGACTCTAAATAAAAATCTCGCAAACATTAACCCTTCGCAATCATCCATTAATTATTTTTTTCCTTCCAGAAACTCATAAAATAGATTTGAGAAATTGATCGACATCACAGAGTTTGCGTATTTATTAGTACGGTAAAACAAAATACCGAAAAATATAGCCCATTATGAAATCCAAATTTTACTTTAGCACAAATCCAACAAATACGGTTTTTATAATGACGATAATTTAAAATTAATCAAGAATATGTTTCCAATCAAGTTTTACAATGTCGAGCAGGTCAACATAGGAGTTGTAGGTCCAAAACCTGAGAGATTGTTAAAATACCGAATGTTCGAAAATGGATATCGAACGGAAACCAGCGTGTGCATTGTGCAACTATCCAAACGGGAATTTTTGGGCGCACACTTAAAGCTTAACCGTTCGACCACGGTATTCGCATTCATGTTTCATAAACTAAATATTTGTTTCTTTGTTTTAGATTGTGATAATTCTATTGAAGCGAAAACATATTTATCATAGCTATCAAGCAGTTAAAGTAAAAAGTATGTTGTAATATTTTCCTTATTCAATTCCAATATATGCATGTATAAAAAAATTCACTTCGAAGCAAATAGTTGGACACATATCTTTTGCTCTTTTTGAAAACATCTTAAGATTTATAACCTAACATTTTAAAACATTTTGTAGTTTTGTAGATACTCGCAACAGTTAGTTCCCTTGTATACGTCGTGCAGTGTCAAACAACTCATCGACCCAAAGTCCGGGTAAACAATATTACTAACAAGATAAAATTTCAATAATTCGAGTTCTTTGAATACAAATCTGTTGCTGACACATTTCAACAGTTTTATTGTTTTTCCTCGTAATTGCTATTGCATGGATGTAAATACCATTCTTATATAGCGTTTTAAAATATTTAATAAAACACTTTTCTCCTACCCAGAATATAAAGTAATATGTACTCCCAAAATACCGAAAATTGAATTTAAATCCCATCGTGTAGACTATTTTTTCAGCTGCTAGAAAATTTATTCGGAGGTGAATATTTGCAATTATAAAATAAAGCTCCTAGTTTTTCTACGGTTAATGCCCATGACACATTGTTGTTAGATAAGAAAACACTGTAATATCAATTCTGTGGCAAATCTAGTGTACTCAATTTTTGAAGAGAGAATAACATAGCTAATAATTAAATGAATTTTATTTCTAATTATATTTTCTGCCTGTGAGCACTGTATCTGAAGACAACGAACAAGGTAATGAAAATAATCACCTTTTTATTTATAAGCCAAGCATTTTCAACATTTTGTGATCCCATAGATTTCCGCTCGAATTATTGTAGGTAAAAGAAAAATAACAAACATTATATTTGGAAACATTGTGTACTCAGATCGTATTAAAACAATCATCAAAATTAGTTTCACTTTGGCATTATAATTATATTCTAATATCCGACAAAGTTGCCGTTTATCTATTAACGTGTCAAAAGTTTTTGACAGCAAATTATATTATAAACAATACAAATTTGAATCTCGCGGAAACTTTTCATGGCCTTGTCTAAAAACCTATGTCAAAATTTAGTTACTCAATATCCACTTATTTGACTTCCACGTCCAATCAACGTTCCAATCATGTTACAAAAGTTACAAGAGTTCACTATGTTTTTGAGAATATTTAACTTTCATTTATAAAACCTACCCCATACACAATTTCACTTCTAAAACTTTCAACGCTTTTACGCTTTTGTCATTTTCAAAATTAAGTAATTTGATCGCATTCTAAAAACGCAGTGGAATCTAATTTAATTACAAATTACTTATTTATAAAAAAAATTAAAAACCGTTAACGTATGACAAAAAACAGTTTTCACAAAAGCTTACAAAATAAATCAGCAACAATTATTTTTTACCCTTAGTAAAATAGTGTCCCACGGGTGATTTTTTTAATTTTTGAATTATATCTGCGAATTTTCACTCTATTTTTATTAAAAAATTTCATATATTTAACTCAAATAATGACAATTAAAAAACACATAATGTATGTAAAGTAAAAACATGAAATAAATACACACCTACCGTCGTTAAATGACTATATTTCGTCTATAAAAACAAACGATGATTGATTCACCCAGACTTCTTCTCCATTTTTTTTTACTTTAAATATCTCTTCTACAAAATTTCAAATTAAGGTTAAAAAAAAATTGTAAAGAAAGGAAAATTCTGGTATTGCTTATATGAGATTTCTGAAGTCAACATATAAATGTTCGAAAATAAGGAGATTTGTCAAAGTTAAATACCATCCGGAATTGGGACGTCATTGCATGTTGGGGAATGTCTCGGCGTAGTTCAACAAATTCTACACTTAAACGTGCTTATTAATATATAGTCTTTCATCCATTTTTTCATTGTTTCTTATACAAATTGTCTTATAAAGTGTTGTTTATTAACCTTTTGAACTCGGCCACAGTCGGAATATTTTCTTAAAATACTGATAATGTTATAAAATAACATTTATACACGGTGGTCCTTTAAGGTAATCAATAATTGAATCTTGAAATAATTTAGGACGGTCTAAAATGTTAGCAGCGAATTAGAATGAAGACCTGTTAAATCTCTAGCCCAGAATTCAATGGTAAATATCATTTTCCGTAATGTATCTGATTATTAGATATCTATTTTTATATATTTGAATCATGTTAATCCATTTCAGTTAGATATTTTAATATGTAAATTTTTCTTTCAAAACATTTTTTTTATACCGCAACTAAATGAAGTCAAAGTTCATATCTGCCTGAATTTCTAATGAAATACGCGTTACTTCTTTACTCGGAATACAAATATTTCTGACAAAATAACACCTTAAAATGGGTAATTTTCATTTTTGACTCATGTTACAAAAATTCTTTAAATATGTGTCGTCGTAAAACAAAAAACGATAAATAATAGATAATTTAAACAGAAGAAGATTTAAACTTTTTTCCCAGATCGACAATGCTTAAACTTAGCTCAAATCTCACTACAGATTAAAAATAATAAAAGGGATATTTTGAACCTGGAAAAAACTGATTCAACTATCGTCAGCATAAAATATTAAACTTGTAAGATAACTAAGACTTTAAAGGAAAATTGTATGCATTAATATTCAACTTACACTAAAATATTTTTTATCTTGGGGGAAACAATATTTACACTCTGGCTAATGACATAGAAAGTTATCATTGGATTGCAACAGTTACCAATGTCGGTCGGCTTTTTTCAAAGTATGTATTATATATAATATTATATTTTTAAAAAAATTTGCGATATAAAGTTACGTAAACTTTGTTGAATATTTTGTAAGACAGACAAAAGTTCGACTAAGATATTAATTAATTTAGTCTGAATGACTCTTATAGCGATTTTAGCTTTTTGCGCAATATTCTTTTACCCCAGCGTATTCCCTGTACATCCCGCCAGGGTTATTTGAATAATATTCAAATCACACAACGCTATTATGTATGAATAATGATCTTATTATAATTATCATATCGGGGTGAATTTACATAGCATACACGGTCACAAACAAGTAGGAAAAGGGAAAACAATTCGTAGAAGAATCGATATACTTGATAAAATTTGGTGGCAAATACATACGTCACAGAATATAGGTGATAATTTTGGCTATATATCATACATTGGCTGTGCTATCACCGTCGTATCACTATCACCATTGCTTGTTTTCCACAATAACGCATGCACAACAGAGGAACGATCAAAAATATATTTACAAATGGATTTATTCATCACTGTATTACCTTGATAATAGAAAACTTATATTGTGGCCACTAAAGTTTTGGCTGTCGTATTTATCGTTGAATTATATATTGATTCATTATTAATGGAGTCCTAAGAATAATAAATACTGTGTTTTTCTCCACAACAAGAATATTTTAAGAGAGGTGGCTACTAGAGACTCCAATTCGAGTATCGAGTACTCGATACTCGAGTATTTTGAAAAATACTCGAGTAATACTTGTAGTTTATGAACATCTCTTTCCAAAGTTTACTTATTTAAAAAAATATATACAGTATTTTACCATTGCATTGCTGAACTCGTGGATTTTACCATCAAGTAATATATTTTTTAAACGGTTTTACCGTGTTGTTGGGTCTTGCTATCAATTGCTTGCTTGTCTTATCAATTGCACGTATATG
Organism: Himalopsyche kuldschensis; assembly: GCA_028554975.1. NCBI lineage: Eukaryota > Metazoa > Arthropoda > Insecta > Trichoptera > Rhyacophilidae > Himalopsyche > Himalopsyche kuldschensis. The sequence continues at coordinate 4,521,839 of JAHFWI010000001.1, read as the reverse complement.
ATGACGAGAGTTTATGGTTTTCAAGAGACAAAATAAAACATTGAAAAATCTCTGTCTTAAAATGAAATAAATGTATCAATTAAATTAAATATGCTTATTTATTTATTTGTCACCTATTTATAATTTCCAAAGATGTGAATTAATAGTATATATTTTAGTACATTTGAAACTACTCGAGTATACTCGAGTGCTCGAGTATTTTTAAAAATTACTACTCGATACTCGAGTAGTTGAGATGACGAGTAATTGGAGTCTCTAGTGGCTACGGACTGCATATTTGAATCTCTTTTTTGTAAGTTAAATAGCTCTGCTAATTAAATGTACAAAAATTGTGTTTTACTAATGATACAAATAGGCGTTGCCTGGTACGTTCCCTATTCTCCGAGTTCATCGCGAATTCAAGTCGCGTCACCATACAATATTCGATGCAAGTATCGGATCTATTTTCAAAGACCATTAAATGGTTTTTCTGAGTCTTCAACAGGTCTCATGATTCAGTTCCATATCAGCATTGTACGAATGCAAGCGTGGAAAAAATGATATTTGTTTTAACTTCAGTATAATAAATATAAATTATAATATAGGACATGTTTGATGAAAAACCTGAGATTTTTATCAATATCATCAACACGCGTATATCGGGCTCTTTGGTCTAGTGGTATGGGCTCTGCCTTAACGATCAAGTAGGTCTAGGTCCTGGTAAGGTCAAAAACACAAAACGTTTCCAATTAAAATTTGAGATCTTGGTCATATATTTGTTCATATTTGATTTCTCCTAGAGTTAATCTCGAGTGACTTATAAAAAAAAATCAATCACAAAAAATTTGGAACATTGGCATAAGCTATAATGTCAAATATTTTTTCTATAATTTAAAAAATATATATCATTTAACTAAAACCTATAATTCCTATAATTTTCAAACTTCATACATTGTACGTTATACAAATAAAGCGTTTTAGGCCGCAGAACATTGTTTCGAAGTAATAATTATAGAAGTATATTGTATCATACATAGCTGTACTCGTTTTTTTTTTAATTTTAAAAAGTATTTTTATATTTTAATGGTTTACTGTATTTGCTTAAGATACACATTTTTGATTTACCAAATATGTTTAATTAATCTGTGTTTGACTTGCCATAGTGATAAAAATAACAAATATATATTCGCGTGTTCATTATGTTAAAATTTACTTACGCGTTATTTCTTAATTTATAAACCGCTAATTATGCTTTATGCTAAAAACACTATCATTACAAATTAACTGGGTGGGTAACTTTTAGGGGTTTTCTTTAAATAAAATTACTTCCGTGAAAACCAATTTCAAGCACGAACGAGACTTTAATTTCCACAGTAATTTCGTCTCAATATCAGGTGACGGATGGATGAAACTTATATGATATAAATAATGTTTACCAACCACATAGATTATACTTACGTTACGTTACGTTAACACATAAAATTTCATCAATTAAAAACGTTCTTAAAATTTTCTAGGAAAAATCGTATAGCTTTTTTTTTTAATCATATCTGTTGCCAGCTTGGATCATAATAAATAAACCTAGACTTTATAAATAAAACTATTTTCGGATGGCAAGGTAGTAATGATATTTCATAGCTCATCGAAATTAACGGAATCATCACATACATAAAATAAACCTTTAACAAAATTGATTTATCGAGTGGAATCAATTTTTAAAAAGAACGATCGGGAATATTAACCCTTGATCGCAAACAGAATGGGATGGAAAGTTTGGAACGTTTAAACTTATAATAACCACATTATTTAGGAATGCTCTGAAGAGGTTGATTCGGTCTTAAAAATCTTTTATTTTGGAGATGTTTCGGAAAAATGCATATATTTAAAGCAGTGATGCACAACCTTTTTGGGAAAAGTGCCAGATAATCAATTCTCAGATAGTTCGAGAGCCACATGGGCGAAAGTGTTAAAACTATAGATATTTTTAGTGTATATCAAATTGGAATTGTATTATTTTATATTGTTCTTCTTCCGGAAATAGTTCTGAAGTAGAAAGGTGGTTGTTTGGAACTCGCTCAACATACTTGCTAACCAATAAGCTATTTTATTTTTTCAATAAAAAGGGCTCTCATGGTGTAGGTGGTTATTTTATTAATAAAAACCGTACGAAATGTGTTTGTTCTAATAGATCCTTCAATTTCGTAAAATACTTTATTAAAATCTGGAAATTATTATAAAATTTGGAAAAGCAAACGTAGTATGTTTGGCTTCCCGATTGTATTGTGAAAAAATCGATATTCACTTTTTCAAATTCCCTGATTATGCCGTCTGATATTTTTTTATGCTAAAATAAATATCGCTGTAACCAAATGATAACAGCTATCAAGGACTTGTTTATTCGGCAGAAGCTTCTCAGTCATTACTCCGGCACGAATGCCTTTCAAAAATGATCGATTATAAATCAATTACAGCGAATTTCAAAGTGAATAATTTTACTCAATTTCACGAACGCATCAATTGAGACTGAAAATATTTTCTTTCCAAATGGATCTGAAAAAAATATCATTTCCATACGAATTGAATGTTAATAAAAATAAGAAAACCGTAGTGAAAATTCATTAGTTTTTCAATTATCATTAAAACAAATATTTTTTTTCAGAATGGAGAGGACCACAAGCAGGGGAATGCAGGCCAGGAATTTGCGGAGACGAAGCTGCATGCAAACGGATTCCAAATGCCACACACATGTGTCTCTGTCCACACGACTCTTCGCCTCCTACAGCTGACCTTAAATGTCCCAATCGTCTCACAGGTAAACAAATTGCTTTAATTATAAGTTTTGACGGGTATCACGTTTTTATTCATATAGTTAAATCTTCAACACTCATTTTTCTCCCTCCATCTTATTTTTGATTGTACAACAAAGAAGAAATACTGATAACTAAATTCAAAAGAAAAACAGAGTCGAATGATACATTTGTTTTTAACTCTTATATTCAATCTAACACATCTGATTCTCAAGATATGCCGATAGCGAAAGCGATAAACTTACTACTAGTATTTTCATATTCTTATATATTTACTCACTCTAAAAAAGAAGGTTAAGTTATTGAATAACAACCTCTTTTGATAGAAATAACATCTGCTATTCAGATGTTTTATTATATGTAAAAAAAACACTCTACGTAAAGATCTATCAACCATATGAATTTGACGAAGAGGTTCAGTAGAATACCTTCCACGCTCACCACACCGTATGCTACATTAGATATCAATATAAAGTGAAGCACGTTCGGAGAAATCATAAACTATTCTTAGTAAAAACAACAGTTTAATTGATAATATTCACTAAGGCGTGTAATGGTTTCTTCATTTTGCCTCTCATACAAAAATCAAACCAACAAGTCACCGACCGCAATGGGATCTCAAAAAGCTTTGATAAACTTTTACTACCGGTTGACTTCTGACGTTCTAACATTTGAAATTTAAATTCAACCCTCCGTGACACCTTATATCTTTTTATTTATTATTACTCTGAGATTATAAAATCAAGACTTATAAAAGGCGGTATTATTTTTACCCAATGAGAAATTCTTTTAAAGAAATTTACAAGTCTTCTTTAGATTTTTAACCCCCTTTTGTAATTTTCAATTTACTTTTATCGTTATTTGAAAAAAAGAACAATATTTGATGGTTGCAACAAAATTGAACAAACTTCAACATAATATTATGTAGAGAGATAGTTTTTAGTTAGAAAAAGTTTGTCAATTCAATAATAAGTCTGTAAAAGCTTTTTTAATTATGCATAAAACTTTTTGGTTATATTAAATCTTGCCAATATCGTATCGCGATATACTTTATATTCGTTTCTACGCTGTTATTTATAATGAATATTCTTTTAGATATTCAATAAGTATGCATTTTTTCTTTCCAATGTCTAGCCGAATCGGCGCCAATTTTTCATAAATTATTACAAGGTGATTTTTGCTACTTACATACATTTATAAATATTTTAGGATTTCGACCGAAAATGCTTGTTCAATATTATATATTTCATATTACATTATCATATGGGTCGTGAGTAACAATACTCATGGAAGTACAAAATTCAAACGATTCAAATTTGATTTATATATATTTACATTTCAAAAATCTCTATGGTCATATTATATGAATAATTTTTACGGTAAGTGTTCTGGAAAATGAAAAATATTATATGTTAGTCAAGATAAGAGAAAACGTTTTAATATACATATGCTCAAACCAATTCTAGCAGAATGAGGCCATACTATCATTATAAACATTATAATGTGAGATACAAGAGATTTCCACGAATTTTCCGTCAATAAGTTGCCTCCACGATATTATATTTATAAACTTAAGTTAACGATGAGTTAATCAAACAGATTTTAATTTCAATATTCCATATTTGAAAAAAAATACAATATACACTTTTACCTATAATCGTCATATATATGTACAAGAGAAATGATCAAAGTCGCGATGTAAACATTCATTGACTTTGAATTATATTTCCAAGCTTAGTTCACTACTTCTAAGACGTACGTACGAAAAATCCTCAATATGACTGATTTGTGCGGGCATAAGATACCGGCATACAGGATAGTAAGGTTTTCACATAATATATGCGAGACTCCAACTTAGCAACCACTAGGCCTAATTTTTTTTTATTCAAAAGAATTTTTTTTTCTCCCCACTGGTTCATTTTAAGACGGTGGGATAACTTTAAAATATTTGTGTGTAAACCAGGGCTGTGGGGTCCTAGCGGCGATTTGGCTGGAGTCGTACTCGGAGTCAGAAATTTTGAAAAATTTGAACTTTTTATTTTTGCATATAATATGTCAAATTTGGCTTTTGGCCGGATTGGTAAGGTTGATATTTAATTGAATACACATACATCGGATTAAGGCAAAAAAAAATGACGATATTCAACTTTCTTAGTCGGAGTTGGAGTCATGTTTTTGGTCAATGTCGGAGTCGGAGTCGTGGTTTTGGTAAGTGCTGGAGTCGGAGTCGAACTTTTTTTTACCGTTTCCACAGCCTTGGTGTAAACAAATTAAATACACACGGTAAGGCGAGGCTTAGCACACGACAAATCATCTGCCGGCGCATGTTAAAACTGCTTCAGCTAATCATGTGCTAATCATATTACGCTCAGACGTTATAAGCTCGAATTATGATATCTGAATTTTACTTATGTATTTCTCATTTAAGCATTAGGATTTTTAGCTAAAATTAATAATTAAAAATTGATTATAAATAAATGAATAAAAGACATTTTATTGTTCTTCTTCCAGGTTTAAGATCAGTCTTAAAAGACGGTTTTCCTTTTTTCAGTTTTACCTTTCCACCAAGAAGTGACCTTCTTTAATTATTAAAACACCTTAAACTAATAAAACACAATTTGTCAACTATTTCCAAAAATATATTATAATTACCAGGACCGGTTTTGTTCATCACTAGCATTATGAACTGAATTGTGGTATATTTATTAAAATATAATGCTTTTTCATCAAGATTCGATTGTTAAAAAATTCATAATTTGTATACGCATACATGAATCCAAAAAATGCGTTGTTTCTCATTCAAAATCCAAGTTATTCAACCCATTTCTCTCAATTTCTATTAGTGTGGTAAATACAAACGTAATAAAATATTCAAGAGTTATTTATTCCATTTGGAATCTAGTAAATAATTCCACGAATACATAATATAACAGTCATGCGAATCCTCACAATTTATTGATATATCATTTCTTACGAGACCATACCTTTCTAAATCTCTATTGCCATTTTGTCGATTTGAGTCCTTCGTAGAAAAGGGATATGCTAAATCAGCTACCCAAAACAATTAAACCTTCACTAGATTTTCTCAACTAGTTGATTACAAAGGATATCAATTTAATAAAGGACTTCAAATATTCATCTGTCCATCACTATGTACGTTTAACTCTTTGTCCTCCTTATTTTTTAATACTCATAGATATACTATTTTATGTGTGAGGTTTTTTTTATTTTATAGTCAACTAGTATTGCTACCCGGCGTCGCTCAGACTAAACGACCAATAATTATTTAATGTTATATTATTCGACATAATTATATCACAAAATCTAAAATCCAAAATAGAGTTAAAATAAAATCACAAACTTTATTTAATTTGATGACAGCCCCGCCCCATTCTCGCCCATTAAAATGTCCAAATTCAAGGAAAAAATCTAATTTCCTGTCAAAGAAATGTCAAATAATACCTTCACGTAAATAATAAACATTATTATATTTCAACTTGCAACAACAATGCAAAAGGGAATTACAGACCCACATACATACATACGCCGTTTCGGTTTTATATATAAGATTTACCCAGATTATATCCAGCATGCTTGATATCCGATAAACAAAAAAAAAATGAAAAAATATTAAATCAACAAGACATTTTTATGATGAAAGTAATATAGTGAAATAATTATCAATATATTATTCCGAGCAGACAATCAGAATCTTTAATGTTACCGCCAATAGACGTGTTAGATATCTTAAATGTAATATATTTATTTCAGAATACGTGAAAAATATTATTGAAAAATACCACAAATTCAACCGACAAAATAATAAATATTTAAATATGATATTTGGATATGAACAAGCCTCAATTGATATCATTTATTTGCGGATAACACATAAAACAATACTGGTTTCTCCCCACACCAAAATTTAGACCACTGAAGATGAAACCTGTAACTATTTTGAAATATCGAGTGACTATCGCTAACCACAACACAGTGTTTTCCTTCAAGTTGGGTTAAGAACCATACAAATATTTATTAATAATCCTGAAAGCCTTGAAACTTAAAAATAGTATTGTAATTAGTGCTATAGTTCCATCGTTCTGGCCCCTTAAATGGAATCTTACTCTTAATTGATATTACATATATGCAATATAGATGAAGATATCTAAAATCAATGGCTACACCGAAGGTTATGAACCCAATTGTAGCCGTAGGCGTAATCGACATTGTCAAAAGTAAAGGAAGGCGTGAGCTGGGATATTATTTGCAACATTTATTATATTATATTATATGAAAATTATTATAAATCGCTTCATTATACATTTATATGCTATGTGGGGATTTACCACAGAATAATCTTTGGAATTGTACTGTATGTTTATTGAATAATTTGTTACGGACGCATGCAAATAACTCCTACGGGGCTCGTGTACCTTGGGGCACATGGAGCGGAAGCCTTCAACTAAGCTATATTTAAATTCTTACAATTAACTTAGGCTGCAGTTTTTTCGAAACGGTGAAACACGTGTCACACGATGTTTCAAAACTAGTGGATTATATGAATTTTCCTAAAATCACCATTGAATGAAATTTTAAATATAATACATATTACCTTTTAACCGTAAAGTGTGACATCTTTCACACACGTGTTGAATCGAATTTATATTGGGACATAGAAATCTTCGCACCAAACCACATCTTCGCAGGTTCAATATTGAACCTTTCAAAAAGATCAAATTTGCAATATGTTTTTTTTTTATCTAAATATAGAATTATTAACGGGACTCATATTAATCTGTATGATACTCATACGATAACATGTCACTGATTTAATGAAATTGGGTTCGTATCTATAAGGTTTTTCGTTATTAGCTTTTCAAGAAAAAACGTGGAAAAGCAGACGGAGACTAAGGTAAAATATACTCTTAACACTTTGTTTAAGAGCCTTTTTTACTACATTTGCATTAATTTGATGTCCAATTTTCAACAGCGGAAGTATTTTATAAGTCGAATAAAAATGAAATTTTTCACCAAAATAAAAGGATATTTTTTTATTTCAAATCATATGTCTAAAATGGCATTTTGCAAACTACAAAAATAAATATTCATTAAAAATTTGTAAAAATTAAAATAAAACTGATTTTTTTACTGATTGTAATGAAAAAAAACTAAAAACAGATACATTTAAATAGACAAGAAACTAAATACATTTTTAATAGACATTTATGAAAACAATCGTCGTAGTCAAATGGTTAATAGTATATATTTTGCTACATCTGAAACTACTCGAGTATACTCGAGTATTCGAGTATTTTTAAATTTTACAGCTCGATACTCGAGTAGTTGAGATGACAAGTAATTGGAGTCTCTAGAGCAGGGGGGGGCAAACTTGTCGGATGGAGGGCCAATTCCAAGTATTCAAAATGAGCAGCGGGCCGCAAGTAAAATACCATTTTTAGATATACACCCGATTATTTTTTACGTGATACATTGATTTCAAAAAGTGGCGCACCTAAATAAATCACGCAAAAAAAATATCTGAAATACAAGAAAAAACAACAATTGTTTTTCAAATTCAACATAAAAAAAAAATTTAAAACATTCCCATTTTCATTCAAAAATAATATTTCTAGATTCAGTTCGTATTAATTATTGTACATTTAAAATATTTAGATGTCTGAAGTGCATTTCTTTAGTAACTCTCTGTGATAAAATTTACCACCGGGAAACGTGCTATTCAACGAGTTTTATAAATGCATTGTGCTTAAATAAGTTTCAGAGCAGAGTCACCAATGATATCGCATGAGTTTGCGCACCATTTTGTCTGTAAAAAGAAAAATCACGTACCCACGAATAAATCACGGTGCCGTCCAAAAAATCACGTAAAATCGAAATCACTGAAAAAAATCGTTTAAAAAGAGGACCGGGCGCGTACTCAATCTATTATAATGAAATTATTTTTTTTCAAATAAATATAAGAATGAAGCCGTTTTAAAGATTTAAATTTTTCAGCATTTTCGAAGATGGAATCAAAATTAAGCTGAGGTTCATGATCGAAAATGTCTGTTCACATTTTTCGTGCAAAATTTTTAAATTGGTCGAATTTGTCTGAATTAAGATCATTGTAAAATTTGCAGATTTCGTCACGACGGTGTAATTCTCTTAAATTAGTGTTACATTGCAGATAAATAATCTCAAGTTGTAGCTCTTTCAATACAGTTTTAATTTTTAATATCTATCAAAAATGGATCGCTTACTAGCGCCATACTTGTTTCAATTTTTCGGAAGTCACCAAATCTTTGTGAAAAATCGTCATTCATAACACGGAGTTCATCGTATTTAAGTGTGGCACGATGTCCAGAGTAAATGCAAAATCACAAATCCCTAATCATCAGTATCGGGAAAGTCCGTCACATTCGTCGTTTCCAAAAATAAAATTACAATATTTTTTATATCCCGAACTCTTCGAAGCACTTTTTCCAAGCAAATCCATCGAATTTGCCTGTGAAAAGGAATATCTGTATACTCACTCAATATCTTGAAGAGTTTTTATTTGATTTTCAATATTTTTTTAAAAAAATATTCTTACTTAGAATTTGGACTTATGATGGCGGACCGCAGTTTGCCCGTGCCTGCTCTAGAGTCTAGACCAGGGGTGGCTAGACTTTTTTGCCCGCGATCGACTTTCGTTTGAAATTTTTGGCGGCGATCGACCAACATTAAATGTAGTAATTTAAAGCCGTTATTAATCTAATTGCAAACCCTTGTTTGACTCGGGTTTCAGAAAGAGATTTTCGTTAATAATCGGCTAACTTCGAGATTTTAGCGTGCTGTCCCGTGACGACTTGTCTCGCACGCTTCTTGGAACGGACACCACAGATTTGTACAGATCAGATAGGCGATTGACTAGGAATTGCTACGCGATCGACGCTTTGGCCACCCCTGGTCTAGACAATAAATATTACTCTCGTGCCACTAGCACCATCTATATACAGAAAACATAATATGCCTGATATGTATTTACATACATTAATTAATAGTATAGGGATATTTGTTAAACATTCTTTAAAGTTTGTTAAACAATCTTAACGAGTTACTTATTCATTTCAGCGTTATATTATGGCATATTAAATGTATCTTTTGCCGACTATTTAGTGTTTTCCAAACGATGGTTCGCGGACCATTGTCAATCCACGTAAATTGTATGCAGCTATACAAAAACATTTACGATTGCACTGACAAAAGGTTTGTATACTTTGTATCGCTGTGTATTAATATTTATCGATTGGGAGTCATCACATGCTTTGTTATTTATTATTCAGAATTTATCTTACTAATTGTGTAATGTGTTTCCTATCTTATCGTTTAATGGAAAAATAAATCATTGTGTAGGAAAAGTAAACATCTATCAGCGTGAACGAGTGAAATTGCTTGTTGTCTAAATTCGTTAGTACGCGTTTATTCAATGAACAAATTATGCCATAACAACAATAAATGTTTGTTTTTTTGTCCCGTATGCGTTTCTATACCATTCATCCAATAGCGATAAAACTTCGGTGATTTAAAATACACTTATCTCTTTCCGAGCACAAATTAAACAATCATAAAAAGGGAAGAGTAATAAGAGAAATTAGTCAACGAGAAGTCCACAATTTACACCATTAATCTATCTTTCCCAATCTTAAAGTGAGAAATATCCGAAATCACAATAAAATTTCCTAAGAAAATTTATTCCTGCAGTAACGAAAATTCTTATTATAAAATATTATCATCTCAGATACCATAATAATTTATAATCTTAGCAAAGCTTTTCGTCCGGAAAAAAAAACAGGAAATCTTCTGAAAAAAACTGATAATTTTTATTAAAATTCTCGGGTTCAGTTTCCATGCTTGATATTGATACCGCCTGATAATGTTTTATAACGAATAAATGCATTCAAATTGTATTAAATACATGTAACCGACTCATTGCGACGGCTTCGCATGATTGGTTGAATTCAGCTCCGGCCAGAATGCGTTGCGTTGATTGGTCGAGCTGTCTATACTAGAATCACGGAATATAAATGTGGCTGTCAAAAAATAACCGCGAAGGAGTCGTTATCCTTCTTTCAAAATTTATATCTGTGTTTTTGTAACCGACAATCAATATTGTGAAAATAAACTCGCCAACTCTGGGATAGAGTTTGGCCAAGAAACTCGATTGAAATCTATACAGAGATGATCCTATCCCTAAGTTCCGTCTCCAGATTTTTTGTCATATGGAGAAAGGAACCCTGGTCGTCTCAATTGGGCGCCAATTGAGACGATTTCAACCTCTGTCCGTCACTCTAGGGGATAGGGATTAGGGATAGGATATGGAAAATAGGATGCTCAGTGAAACTATCTCAAAGTGTCAAACAATAGTGCAAAGCACACGCACATTTATTTATAAATTAAATAAAGAAGTTATTACTGAAGTTGAAAATAAATTACTGTTCAAGAATTTAAACCAAGACCAAGACCAAGACCAAACGATGCGCGACGATTATATAGGCGACGGCTATATGGCGACGATTATAGCCAACGGTTGGCAGCCAGTACGATTGGCGATTTCGCGGTACCGGTTTTAGGATCTGGGAATAGCGGATTCCGGAAGACATTTCGAGTCTTGAGAGTTTCCCGGAACAGAGGGCAACTATTCCAACTCCTTAAGGCGGCTAGCGACCAAGAAAGGCTTTATATGGCTTTAATAGTGCACACTCCAAGTTACCGTGTGACAGACCGAATGAATTTAAACGCGCTCTTATGTGCCCCATATCGTTCGGTTGTAGCGAGCGACGCCTCCATAAAAGGTGGTCTGAGTGGAGCGGGAGTTGCGTCCACTGTACCATTTAGGCGTGAAATACCACGTATCTTACGCAGCCCGGGTGAAAGAGATAGAGCGATTTTTTTTGCGCATGTGGAATGGTTTAAAGGAGAGAGAGATAGAGCGATCTCAGGTGTCGTTGCACTGTCGCTTGTTCCATTTCAAAATTTAACGGTTTTTTCTTACCCTATTGGGATCATGATTTCAATATAGGGCATGTTAGAATTTAATGTCTTGATATTTAACTCATAGACTGAGGTGACAATTTTCGATTATTTCTTATTTCGGTATCAATATAAATATGATTATAGCGCATCCTTATAAATTAAAACATTGAATGTTTTTATGATGATAATAACTTTTTTGTATTATGACTGGTTTTTTAATATTTTTTTTTATCAAAATTATGAGAAAATATTTATAAATTTTGTCACATTTTCAAATCGTTATTTGAATAATTTATAGTGGGAAAAAATACTTGAATTCGAATACTTTTCACACAAGGGTATTTGTGAGTTAATAGAATGATTTTTTGCCATATGTTTTAACAATATATTTCATTGTTGATGATTGACTTATAATAATTTTACAACAGTCATCAAAATTCATTTTTCAATGGGAAATAATTATCTAATTGATAAATGTTGACAAAAAATATATTTCTAAATTCAGTCAAACTTTTTTTTTTATTCACAACGAATTTACTCAAATTTGTGTTAACACACATTGAGTCTTGAAGTATCATATTAGAATCACTTTTGTCTGTTTATTTATCCAATCCTCAACGAGCATCACAGAGCTTTATTTAACTTTCGCTTTGTCAGTGTAAAGTTAATTCAATCCGGTATTTTTTTCACTGGAATGGTTCTTCATTTCTTAATTTTGTTAATACATCAGGAATAGGCCCTTAGTAAACTCAGCTTTTTTGGGCTTATGGCGAACATATTAAATCAACTACTTATATTTGATTACATTTATGATTATTTCCTGACTTATTTTATCCCATCGCTTTGATAACATTGTCTGATTACCTTAATTTTTAAAGAATTCATTCCATACCATTATTTAAATTTCGAACAGGAATTTACTTCTGCTTCAGGCATAATACTCACATAAAAAGCTTACCTTAAAATTTGGTGACACTAGATTATCTTATTGTTCACGCTTGCCCACGTTTTGATATGCGGACATACTTATTTTGCTTGATAAACTATGACACGATTTACTTAAGTGATTTATTTGGTGAAGAAGAAGAATGCTTTTGAACCACTTTTGTATTGATATTTTCGATGGATTCGGCGGTAACTTTGTGGAAGTTCATTTTATAATTATTCCACGTATTATTTATTTAGAATCAATCTTGCTTTATTACCAAAGCAACCTTTGCGGTAGTAAGTATGAAGATGCCTTTAAAAGAGGCGAAATACGTGTCACAATAAGAAAGACAATACGTGGAATAATCAATCAAAAATATTTTAATTTTAAAATCGCTTTTTTATTGATCAATATATGTATAATAGTTGAGTTACATTACACCGCAAATTTTCATAGAAGGGATTGTTTAGGCTAGGTTAGGTTAAGTTTAAAAAGATGTCTCATACCTCTCATTTCTAATCATACAATCATTATTTGCTGATACTTATTTTTTAAATAATATATCATTTCTGAAAATATCAAAACAAAAAAGAAATCTTATTTATACGGATTGCTTGCTAGTCGCCAGTAAACATTGACATTGGTCATGTCGACAAATCGACAAAAAAAGTTTCAACTAAAACAGTTCATTCCAAAAACTGATTATTTTGGGAGTCTTATTAAAAAATGTCAATGAATATTTTACCGTAAATATGTCAACAAAAAAAGCAACGATTTTCTTTTCCGATTAATATTCAAATATCTGCGACTAGCGGCTTTAACCAATGGCTTAAACAACTGAGCTATTTTGATTAAATGATTTAGAAACATAAAGAATTCAATAATATTTGAAAAAAAAATCCGGGAAAAATAACGGAAAAAGCAATTTGTTCATTCAGAAAAGTGCTTGTTAGAATTATCTTAAAATCGTAACTGAAGTTTTCCCTGTTTTCATTTCAGCAAACAAATAGTAATAACTGGAAAAGCTCAAAATGTGAAATGGAATTTTTGTTAGGGTAGAGTGCTCGATGAAAAAAAAACATAATATAAATGTATATGATACATTCCATAGCAATCATGTGGATGTAGGGATTGCAAAAACGACTGAGTATTATATTGTATTAATCAATACCGATATTTCGGTATTTCATTTAAAATATCGAAATAACAATAATAAGTTTGATATTGCCGCCATTTCATGTCTAAAATAATAAATCATAGTAAAAAAAATATCTTCGTATCATTCGTATATTATCTTTACCCTAAATATATTATTTCTTTGCTGGAATCTATCAATCTTCGTTCTTTTAAGTCCGGATGTAGAAAAAGACCTCCAAATTGGACCCTTATTAGACGAAGCCATTAATAAAATTTCCACTTTTTTAAAGCTAGTATTTTTGTACCATAAAAACAGTCAAAATAACGGAAAATCGGCTTAAATAATACCGGTATTGTAGTCTCTAACCGGAAGCATGCAATGCCTCTCGTTTTTAGAATTTTTTTAGAATTCTTCAATGATCAATTTTGTTCTTTTTTGTATAACCGTTAGGTGTAATCAAATGCTGAATTCTTATGTGTTGTTTTGCGATATGAGGTATTCACTACCGGAAAACAATATTGAATCATAAATCATCGTGAGAATTCCATTACAATCGTAATGTAATGTCAATCGATTTACAAAAAGGCCTCACATTATCTCATTTCTCAATCCTGAAAAAAACAGTGATGTTTTGTAACTCTACTTGGGAGCAAACAAAGCTATTAAATTTGAATCGTTTATTTGATCTTCTCTTTTTATTTATCTATATATTTGCCTTATCTTGTCATTTCTTGGTAATTCAAATAATTTTTCGATATTAAAAATCTTACTGTATAACATATTTTCATGTTTTAAATTAATAAAACACATATTTTATAAAAATCACGACGAGATTTTTGTATCGTGAGAATTGCAACTTATTAAATTGAAAGTTTACTTCTGAAAGTGACATTTTCATGGGTTATAACACTGATAACTGTGATAAGTATCAAAATAAATTTAATTTATCTTGTTAAAGAAAAATATCGTCAACGTGAAAAATATATTTTTCGTTTTTGCAGTTGAATGGCCGCTCAATCCTTTTATACAAGCTATTTTGCCATCATTTTTTTGACCTTGAAAAATAAATTGAAATGCGTTAAATTAATCAAATCAATTACTTCTGGATATAGTTTTGGATTGAAGTTTACTCACCACTTTCCATTAACCAATATTTTCAGTAAAAATAATATTTAATAGGTTTTCTGAATTACAACTGTCAAATGTAAATATGTTTGGCCGATTTTTTGCCAGGCAACGTTAACATCATTACAGAATTCTTTACAGCAATGTATTACCCATTTTGTTTTCAAAGAGAGTAAAGATAGCGTTTTGACAAGACTTACGATTAGCTTATAGCTCCTGCTGTTCCCCGTAAGCTTAAGATCGAATGGGAACCGAGGCTTACGATGTTTTAGTTGTATTAAGTTTCAGTTGGCCTTCAAGTGACTGTTTTATTCTTTAAGCGTATATTATACACAAGTTAATCCAATGGTGGCCGGTGAAAAGAGTATAAGGGAGTGCAGAAAAAGATATACATATATTATTTTGCAAGAAATCCATCCTTCTATTTTTGAGATTTAAAAAAACTTCTATAACATGAACATTAATGTCAGATATTAGCAATTCTGTTGTTCTACTTTCTTATGTTTTACGTTGCTCCAACGATTCCTAAAATACACTATTAATCGAAGGTGTCACGTCAATCTAGAGTGACACAACACAAATTAAGATTTCCGTACGAAATCACTTTCGCTTAGGCCCTAGGGAGATCTCCATCAGCCCGTGCACTCGTTGCGCAGGCTTCAAATAAGCGGCACGTAATTTTCGCTCTCGATTTGTTTGGCATCGTTCATCGCAATGTTATTTTGTGGTGAACACGCTGGGAATAGAAAATTACTGAGCCGGTGCAATTATTACGTTTGCATATCGTTTATAACTTGAATCTTTGGATGAGGGTGCAGTGCACTTCTGCAATTTTACACAAGCTGTCCCTGAGTAAAATAATTATTTTTGTTCAATTTACAAATAGTAAATACTTGTTTTCTCTTTTTTCTAGTACCCCTGACGCCACGACCTATACACAACATTATTCCACCAAGTGGCAACAATGGGACATCTCCTACCTCAAACATAAGCACTTCTACTGAAATGGTAAAATATTTTACACTGATTTCATTAAACTTCTTGCTCTATGAAACAATAATAAATCGTCAATTCAGAACTAAATGTGAAACAATTTTAACATAGGTTTGGCAAACGATGTAGAGCCCGGCCAAACAATTTTATTTTTAACATCTTTTGAAAGAAAAATTCACACTATGCAAATCCTTCAACTTTATGTATGGTCTGGTGAGAATATTTTAGTAAAAATATTTTAGTAAGAATCTGGTATTAAAAATATTTTAGTAGGTTGAAATTGTTTTACAATTATCGGATGAGATTTAAGTGAAATTGTATAAGATGATAATATAATGTAATAGTTCTGAAAATATATAAACAACTGATCTAAATGGAATAAGTAAAGGTGTCTGTCCAGGTTTTTTAAGATGAAAACAAATATATATATACAATATAACATGACACAAACAAAAGAAATTCAACATACAAAATGTTTGATCATAGATATTTAATGTGAATTTCTGCTCGTGAAAGCACACGGCATTTAAGTGCTTAAATCGGGAAATTGGTTCTGAATTATTTGTGCAAAATATAGACTTATATATGTTTGTTATGAGAATCAGTCAATCAAAGTTCTGAAAATTGACATCAAATCAATTTTTTGACAAAGAGAATTTCATAAATTCAAGAAGCCTGTAATAATTCCGGGTATACTTGACATGTTCATATATCAAATTCTCTCGATGACAAGAGCAATGGAGAATGTCTGAAACAACTTATAAGGAGAAAAATTAAATAGGGAAACAAATGTATTTATTTCCACGTGGATTTTGAAGTTCGTTAGCTATCTCATCACCGTGTCATAATAAGACCTATCTCTAAAGAAACTATTTGTTATACTTTTCTACAGGAGTTTATCAAGTGTATTCTAATGTAGTTTGCTCCACCATCATCCGTTTCGTTTGAACAGGAGCTGTTTTGCGGCCACCTTCCATAACGCTATACAATCAAGAAAATAAATCAAAACAATTCTCGTGTACTTGGCCCGATCTAGAGTTGCATAGTACTGATCTGTTCACCATGCTCTCAATTTTCGTCCGTAATAATAATCGAAATTGTATTGAAAACAATAATTAACAATATTATGCGATTCATATTTTTTTGATAGTATCATTATATAAAAGCTGATATGAATGATATTCATATTTCAATATTAGGGTCCAAAATTTTTCAGCTTAAGGGTATATAAGATAAGATAATCAAACAAACATAGATATATAAACAAAGATATTTTCAATACATTGCTAACTCGGACATGAATCTTAAATATGCTTGGGTTGGAAGCTTTTGGTATTATTAATGTGTATTATTTGACGATTATTTGACCATGTTTAGATATATTTCAATCAAAATTTTATATTCTTTCGAGAAATATTTTACTATGAAAAATTTGAGCCTCTGATAATAGCGACAATGTCATTTTGTTTTAACACTGTTGCCTGTTTTTCAGGCGGAAAAGCTAAATAGGCACGATAAAGGGAGAGATTTAGTGATAATATCAGGTGCAGCTAGTCTCGCCCTGCTCCTCATCATAGTACTTTCCGGAATCTGCTGGTGGAAAAGAAAATACTTCGGTGACGTCATGTGCAAAGATAAGACCACAAGAAAATCTGAGGCGGTAAGTGACTTTTTCTCATATAATTAAAATTGATAGCTTTGTTAAACCACTGGTTTTGTTATTAACTGTGTTACGTGTTTCGTTCTTTTGGAGACATCTATATGTTGGGCTAAATCATTTTTTACAACACTAATGTTCTGTCTCCACCCAAACCCAACCCGGGTTGCCAACCTAACCTAACCTAACCCAACCCGGGCTGGTGACAAAACTCTTGGAAAGTACATAATTCATTTTTGATAATAGGTTAGGATTTTCAGTATCGTTGGAAAATTAAAATAAGTCCAAGTTTTCTATTAATAAAATATATTGTTTACTGTTTTTTTGTTCACCGTGGGACTAATTTGCTTCCCTAATCCTTTGAAAGTTTCCCATTAAAGTTAATACAAACTCTATTTACGCACAAGGTACTCAAGCAAACGCTGTATAACAAATATTTATGTAATATCCAAGCGAACAAAATTCAGTTTATTTTATATCTTGAAATCATATATTTTTTTCCACGTATTCATGCTGAAAAAATAACGTAAAAATACATTTTTGTTTATTTACACGAAATCGGTGGTATCTTTGTGGAAATTCGTTTTTCAAATAAAATTCAATTTGATAACTTTGTCATTCCGCTGATTGAACTGATCACCATTCAGCGTTAGTCAAGTTACCCTGTACCGCGCCTAGGTATGCTCAAGAAATATAAATATATTCCATATTTATTTTATAATATTATTAGCATCAACGTATTGAAGTTAAAATAGCAAAACAGTAGAATCATAACATTAGTTTGTTCTTAAAGTCTGCGTTTGAATGGGTGCAGATTAAGGGTCAAAAATGAAATACAGCACGAGAATTTCAAATTTATTCAAATTGGTATGCGGTCAATGAAAGTTTCTCGCGGACCAATGGTGGGCAGCCGCTGGTCTATGAATTTTTTAAAATAGTTAAAGTGTGGTAAATAATAATTCAATAACCTCCCTCTTTATGGGTTGAGTCTGTGGAAATTTCTACATCTCCTTATTTTTATGTTAAAGTCACATGCAATGCTTAGAGTTTTAAGAATCAATATTTTTATAATAAATCATTTTTTTCGAAGAATGATCTCAAATCATTCAAACAATTGCTCTCCAAACTCAAAAGGTGGTATTTACAAAGCAGGTTTACCAGACTTTTAGCTCGTTATTTTGGACGAAGGATTTCGATTTATTTCTTCCAAATAAAATTTTCAAATGATCAGATCCGGTCTCGCTCATCACAATACATACAATTAAAATGTCGATAGTTAAAATTCTTATCTTTACAAAATATAAGTGGAATTAGTTGAAAAAAAAATAAGTTTTATTTATTTAAACATAATGCTTTTCCTTCCAGAATTTTCAGTTACCACCATCAAAGTGTGCACATACACTGTGAGATTATTCTGAAGCAATTATTAATACATCTTAGTATGCGAAACCTTTTGAATCCCTTAACATTATATCAATAGCTCGATATCAAATTCTATTCCATTATATTAAATTAACTAACTTAACTTTTCTGTGAATATCTTGAAAGGGTCTGATGCGACTCCCTTTTAGTTGAATAACTATTTCAAACAAGAATTCATTTATTGTGATTTATTACAAATATAAATAATAAATCTAGGCACACTTAATCTAGCTATTAATTATTGAATATTGGTAATGCCTGTGATATAAAGCCATTCATATTTATAATTGAAATATACGAGACGGGTAAAAGCGTTAATCGGGTAATGAAAATTAATCACCTATTTATTAGACAAATTTATATGAAATATATATCATACAGTCTTCATTTGAGAATCCTTAAACAAATTCATTTCAAACACTGAGGTAGTTTATTCTATGTGCTATTTTATTAAACTGTATTGAGTAACCATTCATACAAAATAATTAATAATGCAAATTAATGTTTATTTTAACAATTTGTAAATTAAATACATACTAACATAAGCAAATTGCATCCACTGCGTGAACAAAAACATATATTTACCTCTAATGTAAAATTAATTGAAATTTAAACAAAACATCGGTTAACGCATATAAATATAAGTCACCTTAAGATATAAGTGTATATGTTACAGTGAAACTGTATTTTCAGTGAAAATATATTCGTCTCCAAGCTGTCATTGAAATTTAATTTGACCGCCCAATGTTTGTCTGTGTTTTTCTTTGGTTCTCTTTTTATGAAAGGTACTAGTTGCTGATTTTTTTTCATTGAAGCAAACCAAAATTTAAGGCTGGCGAATCATTGACATGGGCCAATAATTTCAATGATCGTGACCAGTGAAATCATGTTATCATACAAGTCTATTATTTGATACATTTTCACTGAGAATATAGTTTCACTGTAACATATATACTGGAAGAAAACCATTTCTTTCTTCCAGGGATTGCTGAAATTAGTTCGTTGACATCTAATGTCTTTATTGTCATTATTTATGAGAACAACGTTTAATTTCATACAATTAATCATTCACATCCCAGTGTTCTGAAACCTCTAACGGTTTCAAAACCTCCTTTGACTATCACCAATCAAAATACGTCATTCCAAAATAATATACTATTTTTACCAATCCATTTTGTTATCACTCCTGTATAGTAAATATAGCATTTATCATAAAAGCGACCCGTACTTTCGTAGCTATCGTACATGAGCTTAGGTACTTCGATTGTGTTAATTAGAACTGCTGTAAATAATGTTGACTCTCAGGAAAGTAAATACTCGATAAGATTAAATGTCAACAAATTTGATTTGATCACCTAGTTTAAATGTTTCGTTTGAACTCTCGATTAAATGTTTGTCAAAGTTCATATTGTCATTTACAGGTGATTAAATAAGCGTAACGCTTTTCCGTGTGAGGTTGTTTGCGGCGACATTTTACTGTGGATATTGTTCCAAAATTACGTCACTCGACATTACAATTTTATTTATACATTACAACTGTCTATAGATTTTGAAAGATTTCCGTCAGATGAGTGTCTTTCTGTTTAAAGGAAATGAACCCTGCATAACAAATTTAATTTTTACTTAACGAACTTCATCTAAAAGTTTACATTCTATAATATATTATATAATGTTACTTAGCTGTCAGAATTCAATACTGGTATTGATATATCGACTGATACTGTATTTATTCGAACTTTTTACTCGGTCACACAAACATATGGTATAAGGAGAGACAGGTGTGTCTAGGAATGGTCTTGTTTGCACATCGCTTCGCCTCATTCTTAGAACGAAATGAGTAGCAAGGAAACCCGTGCCTTAAAAACACATCCATTAATCGGTTGAAAAAATATGTTCCAAATTATTCAAATGGGTATTTGTAACTTTGTAAATCTCAAAACAATAAAACGAACATCTGTTTATCTGGCCAGTCAAACTTATTTTTAAATAAATAATAATTTCACATTTCTTCGATTCTGAGAGTGTTACTGCGATAATGGGTCCAGATATGTTTAATACAATCAGAAAACATTACACAAGTCTATTATTAAGAGCATTTTAGTGTCATTCCCAATTCAGTATATACTTACATTATTCCGTCATCAAAAAAAGATCGAAAAATAGTTGACAATATATCAAATATTGTTTTCTGCACAAGAATTTTGATGACACGTTTGCTGGTAGGTAATTTGGAAAATAGCAAACGTATTGTGTCGAATATTCTTCAACTGGTTGAACTGTCACTAACAGAAATAGTACTCGCTGCATTTATCGTGATCTATTGTGACGTGTCACACGTGGTACATCATAATTATCGTTTTGAATCTGCAATTCTAAATTTAAAAAATACTTATTTTTATAATTATTTAAAAAGCTTATTTGAATTCAGAACAAAATAAATCGGAAACCGGCTGAGAATGGAAAATGTTTATTATGTTTAATTGACGCATCATTTACAATGCGACCCTTCGCGCTGTATGTGTACATATAAATTTATTACGCGGATATTCGTGCTGTATAAATAAAACATCGGAAAAGATTTTTATCTTCATATTGTAGTTAATTTTAAAATAAGCATTACAGAAATTTTGAATTGTATGGATTGATAAAAAGTTGAGATTTCTAAGAAATTATAATCTAAATAACAATTGGTATAATCGTATACAATATTCATTATATATATTATATAAAACATTTCCGGTCTTGAAATATTTTTTCTGGAAATTCATCGAGTTGTTCTAGTTGTTGATTTTTGGTTGGCCATAAAGCTATTGGCATTATTTTTATCCTTGTTTTTAGATATGAAAGCTCTGTAAGCCGTACTTTCTTATAAAAAAAAATTGGAATCACAAAGCTTTTACATTTCCTTCACAATATATGAAAATATTGCTGCTCCATCCACCCTTCGAAAGTTTTCAGATAATCTGCCATTCATATATTAGCCATAATAAAATTCTTTGCGTGGTATTTTTCCAAGTATAACTGAAAAACACGAAACTCTTTTTAGTTGTTTTATAAAATTTGCTTATCTTTTTGTTTTATTGTATTAAACGCTGGTTATGTATTTTCAACTTTTCCATCTGAAGTTATTAAATGAATATTATGAAGAGGTCACAATATTGAAATTGAATAAATGGATCAATATCATATTCTCGTTAATATAAGAGTCGTTTAATTAAAAACATTCAATTTACTAAACTCTTTTCGCTTCCAATAAAGCTATCTGTAAGTGCATCGATCAATTTTAATATCAAAGATGATAGTGATAAAAAAGTGTTCTATAGGCTAGTATTGGATGAATGCGAGGAAGTAAAAACATCACCATAATTGCAATATAATGACGATAGTACCATAATTTTGGTATAATTCGGTGTGACGTTTACGAAAATTATGGATATTTCGAATATCCATTATTTTAAACCCCAAAAATAACACTTTTGAATGTATTTTTTTTCGTAAGTAATCTTGCACCTCATATTTAGTCCCGTAGCTGTTTGGTTAACTGTTCTTCCCTTTCAAAAAGACACTTTTACAATCGATTTATATTTTGAAATCCAAAAGCAGAGATGTCCGTGATTGCTAATGAAATGAAATGAATGACGTTAAATTGCTATTCACCCAGTTGTAAAAATTGGGTGGGCTAGAGAAAGAGCGATTAAGTAACTAATATAACTTTCCAAACACCATGATTCCACCCTCATTCTCATCGAAAACAACGGTAAAGCGATTACCTTGCAACTAGTCTCCGTTAAACAAATTTACACCAGCCTTGTACGACAGAAATCGTTCGGAGGGCCTAAAATAATCTGAAACTTGGCTCGGCCGCAAACAAAATACCCAACCGATTTTATTATCAATTGATTGTTAGTGAGAAACTTGTTTTTTTTCTTCTTAAAAACAACTCATCTCTGGTGGAGTGGTCAACGTTGTTGGTTTTGGTTGCAGTGTTCACTGACTCGAATACCATACTATTAAGCTTTTCCGATTAAATTAATCGAAATCGATTTTTGATTCACATTTGAAGCCATGTTTGCGTGATCTTTTAACTCACTCTGTATCCGACTGTTATGTCTTAGTTTTTTCACTACTCTCTTTGAAAAATAGAGGTTGATCAACTTAGTAACAAGTAGTGATCGTAGAAAAGCTTCTGTTGAGATAAGCTCCATTAGAAGTCAATTTAATAAAGATTGAGAGCAGGCATGACTTATTTAATGTAAATTTGCCAAATTTGAGTTGATCTATTGGTTTTTTTTAATTAATAACAAAATGAAAAAAATAACAAACTTAAATAGTCTCAGAAAAATCTTCAATTCGACCACGTTTTGGATATAACTTAGACTTTATTCTCAAATTTAGGAATATTTATAACGTATAAATCAGGGGTGGCCAGACTTTTTTGCCGGCGGTAAAAGTAGTAATTTAAAGCCTATATTAATCTAATTGCCGACCCTTGTTTGACCCGGGTTTTAAAAGATATTTTCGTCGATAATCGGCTAACTTCGAGATTTTAGCGTGCTCTCCCTGTCACACGACTTGTCTCGCACACTTTTGAGGACGGGCACTATAAATTTGTACAGATCAAATAGGTGATCGTACAGATCAAATATGTGACTAGGAATCGCTACGCGATCGACGCTTTGGCCACCCCTGGTATAAATCAATATTTTTCAGCATTTGACACTCCCCATACCATTTGATTGAATTATTTTTAATTGATATTAAAATTTATTTTAGCCACGAACAGGAGAGCCGTTATTGGCTGAGCGATACATCGCCAACCCTCAATACAGCAGCTCATACAATGCGTCCGCCCATTCACGAGGCCCAGCCGTCCCACTGCTACAACGCGAAGCTCTTAGATTTATAGAAGAAATCGGGGAAGGATGCTTTGGAAAAGTTTACAAAGGTATTTTATAATTATACACTTGTTCTGTGGCCATATTTTGAGTCCTGGATTTATTTTCAGTAGGTAAATTAAAACTTCGATTTAATGGACTATTGTGGCTTGACCGCCAAAGGCGAATGTCTGTCATGTGATAAATTGAATAAATTAAGTAGTGCATACACTCCTCTAAAAATACAGACTTCAACATCCGTAGTCTTATATTTTTTTTAACTTTTGATTATTTTCCGTTTATTCATCTTATTAAAATCCCACACTAATATATTAGAATCAAAATGTCGATATAGTGTTTGAGTTTTGATAGTATATGTTGGTAAGTTTCAAGAAAAGTATTCAGGTGACATCAGAGTTTTCGAAAAAAATTATAACATAAAATTTTTCATGTCAAAACTTATCTAGACGTCAATGTTGAAGACAATTTACAGCTCCGACACTAACGATTGATTTTTAATTTGGTGTAAAGCTTGTACGACTAGCGGGACAAAATTAAACAACATTAATTATAATACTGTGTTATAAATACAAGTAACAACCCTATTAAAAGATTCGTAAAAATGTGATGTGAGCTTTTTTTAACCCATTGTTTACGGTGTGCACAAATTTGTGCGTAATTCCTATGGTAATTAAGAAGCCCCGTAAACAAAGTGTAAATATAAATTATCATGGTAATGTGGAATCGGAAACAAAACATATAAACTCACTTATCACGTAAACTATATGACACATTGTGTCGCCTTGATCTGTGTTAAAAATAACGCCTTCATACACGACAGAATTATACCTATTTCTAGCAGTTGGTAGTGGGTTAAACTCAACCCATTCATTATCCACCATTTCTTTTCACGTGATGTTTCTTCGGGTTGGCTTTCATTCCTCAAAACACCACCACCTGTTGTTGTATTTGAAACGATTAAAAGAATGTACTGCTTTGCAGTTGAGGTGATAACTTTGTATTATTATAACATGGTTGGAGTAATCAACTCATTTGTTTAATAAACCAAAGCTGAGATCAAAGGAAAGGTTGTATTTTTCAGAATACTCATTTTACAGTTGGTTGTGAAGCATTCGAAAATAAGTAAATACTACGTGATCTCTCATTGAATACTGTACTCTTTGCCCACTCGTTATATGTTGAGTGTTTTATTTATTTTTTCATTTATTTATCGATACAATCATACTGTATAAACACTATATCTTGATATCATTTAGAAAACTTATATTTGGCTACAATAAAAAAACTTCCTTACAATACTGAAATACATTTTTTATGTCTATGAGAATAAAATTTCTGAAAAATTAGAATATTGTATGAATATACTCAAATCTCTTAGATACAGTATTATAATATTATTGTGACAAAAATTTTCTTATTTTCGTTAAATATGTTTGTAAATTTGATGACAGAATACTTATTTACTTGATAATTTTTATTTTTACAGGTGAAATGGAGGAAGATGGCAACATTTTCAAGACGGTGGCAATCAAAGTTCTGAAAGATAGTGCCAGTAGAACGGCAGAAGATGACTTCATCAGAGAAGTTAATATTATGAGCGCATTTCATCATGAAAATATTCTCACTCTTATTGGTGTAGTTCAAAGAGGTAATTTTTGTTATAAAAAGACGTCAACTCCCAATGTTAACAAACAAATATTTCAAAAAAAAAAACATATTTTAATTATTAAGCACATAATATGTGTTTAATAATATTATTCAATTATGTTTATTTCTTTGCGATTCAATCAAATGTCTCCATTCCTGGGAAACTTCCGTGTTTCTAATTCCGAGACGTTATGAGTAGTTTGGACAGCACAATTATGGAAAGAGTGTTAAATGTCTCATTGAGAAATGTTTAGCAACATAAGCACTTCTTGTTTTTCTCCAACTGATTGAAGCCATCAAATGGGCTATATTCCAAATTCGAATAGAATTATTTATTATACGGAAAATTCATTCAAAGTGTTCGAACGTCTATAATTTGGCGACACGTGTTTCACAATACACACTTTATCCACGAATTGGATAAACATTACTACAGTCAATCCTATTTTTATGGAAAAGACGCGTTTCACTAAATATTGTATTAAAAAAAAGACTTGATTTTTATTAAAAACTTAAGGATTCATTCCATGAATTTAAAAATCTGCATAACTTTAAAACAAAAAAATAAACATTTATTTTTAATTTTCATTTCAAATAACTTCGAGATTGCATAGAAAAATATTAACTGTAGTGTTTTCTCTTTCAGCTGAAAACGGACTAAATCCATGGATGGTGTTCGAGTTTATGCCGTTCGGGGACTTGGCTGGTGTCTTGAGAAGTAATTCTCACGCAATGCGTCAGCCAATACCAGGCCTTCCTACTCTCGACAGCAAGAGTTTGCTTTTTATAGCACTTCAAGTGAGCAGCGAATATTTTTTTCAACAAACTTGCCTTATCCATCAAAATTCATTAAAAATAACTATATTTTATTCTTATAGGTGGCACGCGGTATGCATTACCTCGCCGCTCAGCGTTTTGTACATCGAGATTTGGCATGCCGAAACTGTTTGGTAGGAAAAGATCTCGTCGTGAAAATTGCAGACTTCGGCATGAGCAGAGACGTTTACACCTGTGACTATTACAAAATGGGTGGCAATAGACCTATGCCTATAAGATGGATGTCACCAGAGTCAATTGTCTATGCACGATTCACCCTAGAATCTGACGTCTGGTCGTACGGAGTCGTTCTGTGGGAAATATATAGTTTAGGAAAACAGCCATTTTATGGCCACAACAACGACGGTGCCAGCAAGCTGATTTTACAAGGTATCATGTTGATACCGCCAGAGGACTGCCCTACGTTCGTTTGCGAACTGATGCGAGCGTGCTGGAGAACCGACCCCAAAGATAGAATGCGATTTCAAGAAATTTGTGATAAATTAAAAGCCATACAAGAAAACGGAGGTTGGGAAGGATCCGGTGGCTCGGAAAACAGCGCGAGAATAAATATGAATACATGGACGAGGTCAATAGACCGCAGGAGTAAGTGGTCCGTCGAATCAAACGGGCCTTTACCGAGACCTCCTGTCGACTTACCACCGGCAACTCCTATGCTTCCAGAACCAGAACTCACGGATCCAGAAGGATATCTTTTACCAGCGTTACCTCCTCTTATATCAGACTACCTCACCACATTACCTGATGTTAGTGCATAACAATAATATATTTAATAATTATTTAGATTTTTTGCTGTAAAAATAATAAAGATAATAATTTTACCTACGAGGACTAAGGTATATAAAATAACATACAAACATGTGTAATATATGTATGTAAATATATGGAATGTACAGCAGATGAAAAAAGGATCTGAGGAAACGACTAGATCTAGGAACATATATATATCATTACTTAAACGAATTTATTAAATAGACTGTTGCATTTATTCCTGATTACTAAGTATCAATATCACAAAATTAACATGATTCTTGAAAATATGTGCACTGACCAAATAATAATTATGAGCTTAAATATATTAATCACTTTTTACGGATACAAATAACGTTAACCAATTTTCAATTTTAGTTTCCTTTATCGTATAAGTGTATGTTAATTATATAAAAGATACAAAAAATTACCAAATAATGTATAACATTTCCAAGATTGTCTTCAGTCTATCAGATTATTGTGATTACTGAGGAGTGGGTACGTTAACCATGAAAAGCTATCCTTTTAGCTGTAAGACTTCGAAATATAAAAATAAATAATGCTATTTTTTTAAATATTTAATGTTCTGTCGATATGTTTATATAATAATAATATTTGGCGATTCGGTCCAGACGTATCCAGTTTATTTAAATAGTGCTTATTGTATGGGTCGCTTATTTGTTCGCAATGTTGACTCATACATACTTATGTTCGAAAAAGGACCATTTTTGCCTTCTGCAAATTTTTTCCATTTAATATTATTGAAATCGGATTTTTTTATCATATTCGGATTAAAAAATTTGAAACTAAATATTCACATAATATTGGAGATGATAAATTAACTATTCATCGCACGTAGCAGCGACCACATATATTCTCAATTGTCAAATTGTTTTTTAATAATATAAAATTTTCATTGGGGTGCTAATTTGTATCAAATTTGTACCATACTTGAAAAAATCACCTACATAATTTATTTTCAAAATACGACGCCGCCGGAAGTTATCAAGATTTGCTTGGAAAACGAGATTTAAAATAAATACATTTCACAATTTTGCTGAAATCGATTTTTAGTAAAGGTATTCCTCTATAAACGATTCTTGCGCGATTTGCCGAAGTCTCGTGTCTTTTTAACCCATCGATATGTATAGTATAGTATTTGTCCTGAGGGGCGCACGAATACATGATATAATTATCATAAAAGTCATACCAGTGCTCAAAACGAAAGTTTTCACAAACTGGAACGATCGATATTATTTTTAATATCGATTGTTTATTAATGTTTTTATTAAAGATACAATTTAAAGCATTTTTTCGATTCCATCCTTGAGCCATACAACAATCGATTTTGGCTTGAAGAGTTTAATAAACATCATTTTCTATACATATTATCTGAGGCACTAATTTGAAGGACGTTTAAAAACTCCTAGAAACTCACTCCACATTACTTGTAGATAGATCTGGAATAATTTGACAGATTTTTAGATTTAATACCATTAATATAAATGTTACGAATCTTATCAACCTTTAGAATTGTCTAGTGTGTTTAATATTTCATTATTATATTGGTGTAACATTAAAAGCTGCATGCTAAAAGCTTCTTAAAATTTTGAATAAGAGGCGAATGAATATCTTCAATTCACACACAGATATAATTATGTAAAAATGTTACTATTTACCTTTTTTTATTTTTATTATTTATCATGAATGTTTCAGTACAACAAAGGTTATCATGTTGTAAAAATAGTTAGTAACAAGTTTTAACGTGTGTATTTGTAGCTCACTAAAAACTTCCTTGGAAAAAACTTAAACCCATTTTGTAAGTCATGCAAAAGAAATGAATTTTTAGACAATAAATTTATTGAATAAAACCAAAAAATGGTAATATGTATATAAGCTGTATGTTTTGATTAAAAAAAACAACCTTCCGCGTAGCTTTCACTCTGGAGCTTTAAAACTCTTTATGTGACTTGGAAAAACCAAGAATAATATATATTTTACCAAATAAATATGTGTATAATATGAATCTAGTTATGCTAATACGAAATAAGTAAAGAAAATCCTCCACTCAAGTGTTTTTCCAAGAATTTTATTCAAGTACACAAATGTGGCCTATTGACCGGCACATCAACGAAAATGTAAGATCAGCATAATATAATGAATTAAAATAACATAGATATATCAGATAATCAGTGTATCCTAAATTCGTGTCTGCGGTGCTATGTAAAATATAAGCTCAAATTCTGAATATTTATAAACCTACATCATTTAGAGAAAATCATTATTTTAAGTAAAACTTACCTAGAATACTTTAAAATTCAGCTCACAAAAAAAGCAGCTGAAATAATTTACGATGCATAATTTAAATATTCCGTTATTGTTTTTTTTTCTTGTTTGTTTTATTAAATAAATTTAAAAAATGTAAATAATGTATGTAGTATTGTATAAGTTCATTCGAAGTGCAATTATTAGTGATAAGAATTTAGTTTTTTAAGATTATTAATTCTGTGTTATATACTGTCATATTTTTTTAAATGTTGTATTTTTGGTGGAAATAAAAATTGTACGTTCCAAGTTGTTGAATATAAAGTGATATTTTTTTCCATTCAACCCTAAACTGAATCCCTGTATCAATTTTTATATTCATGTATTCATAAAAATCATAACTAGAGGTAATTACTTACTATTTAATTTGTTTACTTTGTGTGGATTATGAAAACTTTTATACCTAAACAAATAAAACTATTACGAACCTGAAAGCTTCATGAGCCAAAATAACAAGGGAACTTAAATAGTTGAAGTAGAGCGAAATGCATAATTAATGTATATACAGACGACATGAACATTACAATGAGCTGGTTAATCATATTATTATAGTTTATTTTATGTGCTCATCAGTGAGTGCGTTGATTTCCAAACCAAAGCATGCTGAGGGTGTAAAATGTGCAACATTTATCCAATCTACGAAATTTGATTCTACACTCTTTCTTACAAAATTAATCAATAAGTGCTTTGTTTCCTTGTTTGTATATATATATTAATTCATTTTTTTCTCAATTAATATTAACGCAAGAGCTGAAAGTATATCCTCCCATTGACTATTTCTCGTGTTTTAAAAAACATTATAATAAAGTAAACGTTTCTTATTCATTTTTTAAATGAAATAGTTAAAAAAAATACTTCAAACGATACCATATATATAATACAAGAACTTATTTTCATCAAAAATTCAAGTACACGATTTACGAATATCCAATGCTGATCTAAAAGTAATGAAATAGTTTAAAGAAAGAAATAATTTTTCCCATGAAAGGATAAAAAAAATCTTCCATAAAAATATCCCGATAAATTCGACAAAATGACCCTTGAATCGTTTAGGATAATATAAAAAAATATTTATGGGTTAGTATATTGTCTATGAATATTATTGCCATTCAGCAACTGGGTATACACCATAAAAATAATATTTTTTAGATCGCGGTAAAAAATATTCTGTTTCTGTTAAAAATAATAATGAACAACGATTTCAATCTTTCTCCGGTCCCTCTGTATTATATCTTACCATTGAAAAAATATAATATATATTTAAAAAACAGTTTATTTTATTTTTGCTCGCTGGCAGAATTGCAACTGGAAAAAAGACATTGATAATCACAAATCATAACAATATATAATAAATTTTATTTTACCCCTCTTGGACAATTATATTATGACAATGTGATACAACAATTATTCTCCTTAAAAATTAAATAAAATACTTTTTGTCTATGAATAAAATTTTTAAGGTGTGGGAACATCCTTGCCGTATTAACCCACTTTCTTCTTTTTACGTCGTTGTTGTGGCGATTGAGATATTTTCTCTCCAACTTCGATACGACCATGGCAGACTCTGAAATAATTGATTTAGATGCACTTATCGAAGAAGTAGCCCCAAAAGACAAAGAAAGGTAATTATAAATTCTAATCACGTTTCTTTGTGTAACCCTGACATCTTGAACCCGTTGACGTAAACCTAGTCATTGTTTGAGAAAATGATAATACATACTATTTTTCCACACTTGATCAGTTTAATAGTGTTTTTGTCCTTCGCACTATTTTTTATAACTCGATTGATCACTCTAGGGCTGCTGAGGATAAGAAAGATTATGGTAATCAGTTGTACAAAATCAAGAATTACAAGGGAGCTCTCGCACATTACTCAGAGGCAATCAGTTTGTGTCCAGATAAGTCTGCATACTATGGAAATCGCTCTGCCTGCAGTTTTATGCTTGGTAACTATAACCAAGCATTGGTAGATGCTAAACAGGCTGTTGCCTTAGATTCTTCATTTGTGAAAGGCTATGCACGTATCGGAAAGTCATGTTTGGCACTTGGTGAGTAACAATACTTTTTATCATATATTTTATTGTATGACCTTTGTTATTGTAGATTGCCATCTAGGCATATTTTGAGTACCTACTCAATTAAATCATTAAGTATAATAGTTTTATTAAAATTAAATATTTCACAACTATTTTAATAATGACACATGTTACACATCAATTTAATGTTATCAGAGCACAATACGCCACTTGTGTTTCTTATAATGAATATCTTGTAGACAAATATATATCATTTTACAGGTGACATAGTAGGCCTAGAGCAAGCCATGGTTCGCATAGGCGAATTGGGAGGGAAAGAGAGTTTAGCTGCAGAAGAAAAATCATTACTGGCTGTGAAACGTATCCAAAATGATGCTCAAGTATCATATGATAAACAAGATTATCGGACAGTTGTTTATCTTATGGACCGTTGCCTTGAACACTGCCCAGCTAGCACTAAGTAAGTTTGTGTTCTAAAAAACTGGCAAAATTCCAATATTTTGATTGTATATTTATTTGCGGTGGCAAACTTATTTGCTAATTGTATACAGAACATCCACATGACAGAAGTTGTAAATCGGTTAAATTTTGCTTTTGAAATCTTCTACAATATTTTTTTAAATTAACACTTGTCGGGCACCTCGAACAATAGATAGACTCAAGCCTGTAGCGGGCGTTTTTAGCGATAAGCGCAAAAATATGTTACTTTCTTAAAATCAACACAACTTCTAAACGAAGCGATATTTTCGATTGAAATTTTCAAAGAAATCATAAATGATATTTAATCATTGAAAATAAAACAAAAAACACGCTTTTTACATCATAATTGCAATATATTTCTAAGCCGATTCCGATTCCCGATCCGAACTCTTCCAAATCATTATTCCATGAAGTCTGATAAATTATCGGCATACACTTCATCGTCACTATTATTATTTTCTGAAGACATTTTTGAAAGGATAACTTCTTATGCAATGTTTATATAAATTCAAATAACGCTGAACAAAGAAATGCGAGCGGAATGAAAAATATTCCAACATGTGTCAGGGCTCAAACTAAACAAGCAAAGGGGATCGCAATATAAATCTATAAGACTGTTTAATTTTTTTGTTTATTCGCTCAAACTTCGACCCTTATAATCTGGCAAAGAAGTAGAACTAATTGTAATTAGTTACGGTGTGAAATGAAACGTCGGCAAACAATTCTGTGCTGACCTGTTCAAATACGGCATTTGCCGTGTCCCGCATTCAACCGACAGTCCGAAAAATACGGCAAATGCCGTGTCCCGACAACAATGTGTTAAAATAAATTATGGCCAACTAAGTCTGACTCTGTCATGTTTTCACTTCCAACCCTATTAATTTAGAGGTTCCTCTCAGCATAAATTGTCCTGCGAGAACTGGTTGTTTTCAGTTGCTCAAAATCTATTTTCCAGTAATAGACAGTAAAAAGAAATAAATACATAGTTATGATAATTTTATTGCGCTTGCCGATAACGAATTACCGAAGCAAGTTTTAAATATTTTGCAATCAAATATTAATGCCCGATTTTATTTTACTTTTAGGTTGAAGTTAATCAAAGCAGAATGTTTAAGTTTTTTGGGAAGATGTCAAGAATCATTAGATATTGCAAATGATATATGGCGCATGGACAGTTCGAACGCTGACGCATTATTCGTTCGAGGAATGTGCCTTTATTATCAGGTAAATTATATTCAGAGAGACACTCCACTTCGCATGTACCTTTTTTTTGAACATGTTTTATTGAAAACCATTTCATATTTTAGGATAATGTAGATCAGGCATTGAAACACTTCCAACACGTTTTGAAGCTGGCTCCAGACCATCGTAAAGCTATGGAATTTTATAAGAAAGCTAAATTACTCAGGCAAAAGAAAGATGAAGGTAAATTATGCCATCTTTGTTCCTTAACAAAAACCCTTGTTTTGCTCAATATTATTTTAAAATTTAATGACATAATATTCAAGCTCGTCTCTGTAGTAAATATTATGGCTGACCAAATCATGGCTTGGCAGCACAGAATAATCTATCTTATCTTCCTAATATAATATTTCCATAGTGATTGAAATCTATTATCTTGCTAACTGAAAATACATTATACATTGTGTTTTCCCAAGTTTCTGTAATGTGTCGGTTAATTCTCTTATCACCAAACCACACGATTTTCTCAACAATAAATGGATATGATAACAAAATAGCATAAATAATCAACTTTGTTTCTGTTTGTTTTCAGGTAATGATGCTTTCAAAATGAACAAATGGCGAGATGCCTACGATTTGTATTCCGAAGCATTAAAAATAGACCCTTTAAATAAAATTGTCAACGCAAAACTCTTCTTCAACAAAGCGATAGTATGCTCTAAATTGGATAAACTTAAAGAAGCCATTGAAAATTGTACTTACGCACTAAACCTTGACGAAACATACCTAAAAGCTCTACTTAAAAGAGCTAAATGCAACTCAGATGTTGGCGAATACCAAGAATCGGTGAATGATTATGAAAAACTTTTTAAAATGGATAAAAGTCACGTGAACAAGCGCCTTTTACACGATGCTAAAATCGCTCTGAAGAAGTCAAAGCGTAAAGATTATTATAAAATTTTGGGTGTTGAAAAAAATGCTTCCGATGATGAAATCAAAAAAGCTTATAGGTACATGAGACTTCTATTAATTTTATAATATCTCTGTACTTGTTTATTATAAATATTACCGAATCAAATTACTGTCATTGTGTAGGCCAATGTTATTGTGTAATTTTAATAAGGAATGTATGCTGATTACATAAGTGTTTTAACATATTTACCTTTTTTAATTTTTATTTTAGAAAGAGAGCGTTAGTTCTACATCCTGATCGACACGTGGGTGCCTCAGAGAAAGAACGTCTAGAGCAAGAAAGTCGCTTTAAAGAACTTGGAGAAGCATACGGTGTGCTCAGTGATCCTAAAAAGAAAGCTCCCTACGATTGCGGTGAAGATCTCGAACCTGACATGCAAGGTATGTAATTGAAAAGAAAATATATCTCAAATTCTCTTACAAAGGAAGTAACTTTTTCTCAGGCACACATAATCCAATGTGTATGGTCTTTAAGGTGTAAAAGGTGAATTTAAAATCAATCAAAAATATTTTTCTAATTAAGTTGTACAATGTCGAAGAGGACTTGATATAGGAGTTGCGCGTTACCCATATGATGTCAAGCTACGCTCGACAGGAGTCCAAAGCGTTAAATGTAATAATGATGTTTTTATTTTACTCCAGACCCGAATGCGATGTTCCACACTTTCTTCGGAGGCGGGGTCCCGTTCAATTTTGCCAATCCTGGTTTCGGCGGCAGCAGCGGAGGTGCGACCTTCCATTTTGGTTAAAATAAATAATTTGTATTGAAAGTGGTCACTTCTCGTAAGACAATCCCAAATGAATGTCTTATTTTACAACAGCCAAACATTAGTAGTGCGCAGCGCACTAGAATGTGAATTTTTACTAACAATATTTTCATTTTTATTTATATTTTAAAAAAATGTGCATAGAAAATACTGAATGTATTGTTTTAAATCGATTATCTATTCACTGTGGTGCATCTAGCACCGGGATATATGTTCCAAATGACAGTGTTTTCGCATTTAGTTGAAACAACTATATCTCGATTATTATAGAAATATATTATAAAAGTAATGTCCTCTTTTAGTCTCTTTACGTCTTAGTGCGGATACTAGGACATCCGCCTTTTGATAAGGTCATCTTACCTAGGTAATTTTTCTCAATCTTTGCCATTGCAGCATTCTCATCATCGATGTTTATCTTTAGGTAGTTTGCGAGAACTTTTTAATGTGAAATAGTGACTGAAATTAGCATATGTCCCCAAATAAACCTATCGGACTTAACACCCTAAACTGTCTAGAATGGTGAAACGATTGATATAAATAGTACCATAATAATTAAGTGTGAATTAACTGATTGAATTCTAGTAAATATCGAGTGTAGCTACTAAAGTCATTTGTGCATAATTCGAACATCTACACATAAAATAAAATGCACAGAACGATAATAAGTATGTTCCAGGTGATAATCTAGTGATTCCTGTAGTCCAACTGCTAAAAAGAGTTCACATCTATGATTAATATATAAATATGTTAGTTTTATCGTGATATAGTTTTACTGGTATGCTATCCTGAAAACATGAAATTTTCACTTGGAACATTGTAAACATTTATAAGCTGGCGGTGAAAAAAAAATAATTTTAAATTAATGCTTGTAATTCTCTATGAAATTAACAAGATTGACTTCAATTTTATGCCATCTCTGACTTCCGCCGGCAAATGTTCGCGATCCGTAGCTTAGTTTGGAGTCGGCTAACCTTTGTGAATGAGTAATCTAGAAGGAAAAAAACCGCTTTTACCTGACTAAGTAAGCTTCAAATAATCTTGATAATTTTTTTGCAATGATAATAAAATGGTGATGAGTATTTTGTAATGTATTCTAATTGAAAATTTTATGACACCTATTCATTTTTGTTTTATGGGAGTCATTCCGACTAGAGCAGTTGGAATGTCATTAATTGGGACTCGTGTTGTATTAATAGTCGCATCAAAAAAACTTAACTTTTATAGTGTAATACAAAAACAGTTTCAAATATATACCTAAATATTTACATGTATTTTCTTTTCTTCAAAGCTGAACACCAAGACCCCACTGAAATATTTATTTCTTACCCTTTGATAGTGAGCTATTTTATATGAAATTAGGTTTATTATTTTTTTTTATAATGCTGGCTAAATATTCAATCAACCAGGAAGAATAATGCTTTTTTATTCTACATTGAAATAGTGATTCTCCTTATTTTCAAAGTCATAAAATTATCTGGATGATTTTATTTACAATTTTGGCCTAGACCTTAACACATTGGATGCTGAGAACACGCCTAGCGTGTCCATTTTCATACTTAAAAACAGGTTCAGCATTGATAGCGTAACTGAGACTGTGTGGACATGTGCTATTGAGATATTAATTCAAAAAAAAAATCACTGTAATGCTCAAAATAACATGGCTTTGTTCTCTGAAAAATAATGTGACACATTAATAGTTTATGGCAAAAGTAATGTCAAATGCAACAATAAAATAGACCATCAACAATACATTCGATTTATTGCTTTTAACTAGTTAACCGTCAGCGACACACTTCTATGCCACTATCTTCTGCTGACTAGACATGACTAATGGATAATAATGTTTCACCATGAAAAATATTCCTTTATTTTAATTGTACCACTATCAATTATTAATGATTCATAATGTCAATTTTATAGTTTTCATTGCACACTTACAACTGTTAAAGAATGAATAAACATGTTTTTTAGTAGGAAATTTATTCTGACTATCTCAATATATCAGTTAGACAATTTCACGTCTAAACTGATTTTGGGTGAATATTTTCTTTCTTAGGGAAAATTTTGCTTGAAATATTCTGAAACCTAAAAGAAAATTACATTATTATTGATCATCATATTAGCAACATTATAAGCTTGTCTGCAGTCCAGGACTTGGAAGATATCTTTATTGATTAATCAATGAAAGTATCAAATGACGTTAATTTAATCATTTGATAAAATTGTCATACAATATAACTCATGTTAAAATCTTGATTTGGATGAATGGATTAAAAAATTTTTTAGCGTTGCACTTAAATAATTTCATAGATAACAGCACCTGGACTTCTAATAACAGGCGAATAAAGATAAACAAAAGTTTCTTTTAAGACACTCCAAGAGAATCGACATGTTTGTGTAAGATCTTAAATTTTAATTGAAGTAACCTGAATTTGATATTAATCTTAGCGGAACTTAGACCCAGGACCATTTTATTACTAGGGCAATACCTTTACCGCTAGACAACAGATGTCAATGTCAACAATACATCTCAGTCTGTCTTTCATTTATAAAACTCGTTTAGATTACCTATCTAGAAAACCACTAAACTGGCTAAATAAAGTTTTTCCATCAGTATTCCTCTAATGAATTGTTTTTAGGTGCTCTCTCTAGCTCTGCTAAATTTGGAACTTATTGATTACCTTTTCATTTTAAATGGTAATTTTTCCTGTAGTTTTTGTGTCGGTTGATTTCCTTTGAAGGATAACACATACTTTTTCACTAGGTCTTCAGTATTTGTATTTGCTGGATGTATCATTTTTTGCCATTCTTTTTCTTCCTCTACCCACATTCTCTGATATTCATTAGCCATCAACAAACACATATTGGGCTTCCCTTCCTTATCGGAAAAAAAAATTGTTTATAAAATATATCTGTATTCCTCAAGTCAGTTCACTCTTCCTCATGATAAATATCACTTTCGATTGATGTACAAAAAAGGATAATGATAATTTAATAAAAATAAAATGGCCAAAGATCTCTTCACTTTGGCAGACATAGATATCCGCTCTCTCGAAAGGGGATTGGAATTTTTCCAAATTAATGTAACTCATTAGTAAAATTTGTAATGTTAAACTCCATTATTAGTAGAATATTGTTTGTATCTAGCACCCTCATGTCGTCCTATGAAAAGGAAAAATCCCAACCTCCATTTTGTAATTAATAATGTGAAAATATTAGATCAATCTTGGTTAATAAAGCCACCGATAGTACTGATGATGATGCTTATAGAGGCGAAAAATACGCCACTATTTGTCACACAAACGTGGAATTAAGTTATTCTAAATTTTATGATAAAAACCTTATATCTTTCCTGAAAAATACCGATCGAAGACTACGCCCTTTTTCCTTTAACACGCAGGATATATTACCTGTCTCTTATTACCACTCTCCTCAATAATACCACATTATTTGTTTTTAACAATTTGGATAAACAAATTCAACTACTACAAAATTTACTGGTAGCCTGTAAATTTTTGCTGTACAAATAATGTTCAAGACAACTGAAAAAATAATTTTAAGGGTCTTCACTTGTTTCTTTGGACTGCCTTTAGGCTACCTGTTTTGTAAGAATGGCAAAAATTCGTAATAAATATAAGTAATTTATACGCACCATGAACTTCCAAGGCACCGGTTTATACTTGTAATATTCTGATGATTTTATATTGTCATCTCGATTCAAGAGTGAGGCTTTCTCCCATTTTAACCCTCTCATTCTTCCCATGATAACAAGCTGATAAATTAGTCAGACGAATAACAGTTCGATTGTTTCTGTATTTCCATTTAAAAGCATTTCAAAAAAAGAAATGTTTCTTTTATTATAAGGTACAAAAATAAATATAATTTAGTTCACCCTGTAAAAATCCTAACACCAACACTTCTATCAAAATAAAGGCAGAAAAAAAAATCCGAGGGTACAAGGGGTGGTAGACGCAAAGATAGTAACCACAATAATGCTTGCAAATTACTGAGGCAATTGTCATTTTTTTAAATATTTCTACCTTCAAGTGTTGTTTGATATTTAATCGCTCCCACTAAACACATGGGATTTTTAACTAGTCATTAACCGAATCAATAGATTGATAAAATCTGCACAGAGACTCGAACCCAAATATGTAGCTCACGAAAGCCTATGTTGAAACTGCTCCCATTTAATTGGATTATATCATCTTTTCCATATGCCGGAATATCTCAGGCATATCAAAATTGCCAATAAAATAAACTGTGCCCAAAAGCTTTCCCAGCTTAGAAACTGCTACAATCATGGAATATCAACCCACAAAATAAATAATTAAAATTGGGAAGCCATCTGTGGCGAGCCCTGAACTTCATATTACTCAAAGCAATAATGTACATGCAATCTTATATATGTAGGTACTATTTGTATGAACAGCATTTCCAATGACAGATCAACTAAATTCAGTATTCTCTTGCCATGTCCCAAACGAAGATTATTACAAAAACCGCTCATTACTCAACCAATTGTATATGAATAGGGACAGGACTTCACTGGAATCAAATGGGAGGAAGGGAATTACAGGCAATAGGCATCCATGCCATGGATCAGATATTAAATAATCAGCACACCCCTGATACATGCCCCATGGGCACTGCAATAAAGTTGAGACAAATAACTCTATCTTAAAACTCTCCAAATCCATGGATTTGAATGCCTACATGCCAATAAATATGCGATATAAGTGAGTGATGTAGCTGTAGTGGAAAATAGCTTGGGCAACACTTTTGAAACAATATACATGTGTTTCGTGCAGGCATGCCGAGCCCACTACATGGTCAGTAGAAACCAATAACTTCCACAGGGAAATATCAAATATTTTAAGAATGAAACAGAATGATAGGTTTGACTTAAGGATCATTTATTAAAATAAAAAAATTAAAAGAATTAGGTGGCAACTGTATTTATTGTACTATTTAAAAAGTATTGTACATCGAGTATGCCATGTGTCATCAGGTGTAGAGATGAATCTGTAAAGAAAAAACTGGAATTAGTTATATCTTATATATAAAACCGAAACGGTGTATGTATGTGGGTCTGTAATTCCATTTTGCATTGTTGTTGCAAGTTGCCATAAAAACGAATATAAAAGAAAATATGTTTGAATTTTTATCGGCGAAGACATTTAGTCAAAATGTAATAAATTAGTCTTCTACAGAACTTTTCCCGGCTTTTATTAATAATGTTTATTATTTACGTGAAGGTATTATTTGACATTTCTTTGACAGCAAATTAGATTTTTTCCTTGAATTTGGATGTTTAATGGGCGAGAATGGGGCTGTCATCAAATTAAATAAAGTTTGTGATTTTATTTTAACTCTATTTTGGATGTTAGATTTTGTGATATAATTATGTCGAATGATATAACATTAAATAATTATTAGTCGCTTAGTCCGAGCGACGCCGGGTAGCAATACTAGTTATCTATAAGGCACTTCAGTATCCATCGATTTTAGATTAAGTGTTTTTCAGCATACATATTATTCGTAGTACAAGGCCCACGAGTCAGGCATTCGTATATATTTAATAATTATCAGGGGGACTTAGCAGGGTAATAATCAGATAGCAGAACCTAGATTAAAAAATAAAGGAATTTCTAATAGATGAGATGGCATACCATAGAAAAACGCAAGGCAGGATACCTGTATTGTTGAAAATACACGTTTTCTGACCTAGTACTATAATCTTGGTAATACAATTGTTAACTGCGACATACTTCAAATGCACATGCTTGCTAATGCAATATTGTACTACTAACGTTAATAGAGACAGTCATTTGCTGTTTCTACATGAAATTACTGCAGGTAATTCGACTGTCAATACATAGCACGTCAACACATGGCATATTTACAAGCAGCAATTAGTTGAGAGCAAAAATTGTATGGAAACTTAGTACCAAAGATTGATTTTCAATAATTTGGTGTGGAGATTCCAAAAATAATCTGCGCGAAATATTGCTCAAATCTTCCCTAAATAATAGGAAGCAAAGCAATATCCCGAGACAACGAAAAATACATATTAAAAACTCACCACCAGTTCTGTTGACCAAAGTGAGATGTTGGATGGGCATGGATCTGTAAAAGAAGTGCAGAGTTAATACATGATAGTTACTTTCAATAACGAGGCAGAGCACAAATTTACTAAATGCGTTGTCTCGTAAAGAACAAAAAGCTAAATAAGGGGTAGGCACTACCAAGTGTTTAGCGAGACATGTGCCAGGCATAATGGCGGTGGCCAGTATATTGACAGGTTACCAAGCCGGCACGTGGCATGGAAATACAACCGAGGCAAATTCTAGGTAAAAACGCTCACCAGGTTTATTTGGACCTTGCGCGCATCTTCCTGCGTTTACGCTTTAGCCTCCGCATACGCTTCTTACGCCACTGAAACAAAAAACATGTTTTTCATATAAAACATTGACATCACAGGGGCAGCACAAATTCTGTACACAGGTTGGCACTTGATGCACATTTAGATAATTTTTCACACAACGATTACTAATAAATAAGTTTAAATACCTTAGCCCTCATGTTCCTAGGTCTTCAAACAAAAGTTTAGAAGACAGTCAAGACTTGCGTCCTGGGTGATGGAACAGATTCAAGTGGAAGAATATCCGCCTGAAATGTTCCTGCTAGTTTCGGTGGGTAGATAGGGGTACCATAGATTATATTTGCTTAACCACAGAGAATAAAAAATTGCCAAAAGAATTAATATCCATTTTGTTTTGGGCAAGAAAAGTATTAATATACTCATTGAAATAGTAAATAAATATTTATTACAGGAATTAAATTTTTATTTTAATTTCTTGCTGGCAATTTGATCAGGTTTTTTTAAATAACGTGTTAATTAGCAAAAAAAAATTGTTACGCATTTTGATGCAATAATAAATATAATCACTGATTTCATTAAAAATAATGAAATATAATAAAGCTCAACCTGTTCCACGAAAATAAAAATATAATTTCAAATAATATTCAATTTTATTCTTAATATAGTGGAATGTTATTTCCAATAAATTGACTACTTACATATTTATTAGTGTATGTACTAGGTAACTAACTAGATACTACATTTGTAATAAGTAAGGAAATAAAATGATAGCAACTGAGAACATTTTTATGTATTTTATGATTGTAATAAGGTAGGTATCTTGCATTTTTTTCGTGATTCAGTTTTAGTATACCTACGTCCTACATGAATTAAATTGATTATCAAATGACAACAAGTAGGTAAAATATAAGACACCCGGAGACGAATTATATAGCACATATTATATCTGTTTATTCTTCGTGGAAAGACCATAATGTATCATAAATATATTGAAATAAATGAAAGGGATTTTTGTAAATATTCTTTATTTTATATAATGATAAGGACTGGAATAACTAATGCTCGTAATGGGTAAAATTAATTCTGAAACATGCATTTTGTTAATATTTTTTAAATCACTTCTTGATGGAAAGGCATCATTTAATTAAATAAAATACTTTATATCGTCAGTGTTTTACACCTAATATTTATTACTTAACCTATTTAACCTAAAATGTTTTTGGTGAATTCAGCAGTGCCCCTTAAAGTTTTTTAAAAATCATAATTACAATTGACTTTTTATATATTTTTCAGTTTGTAAAATAAAAAATATAATCTTTTAAGTTTTATATTTATCCCGCTGTACGAACTTCTTTGGAATTGACGAAATGGTCAAAAGTTTATAATAAAATACAAACGAGTTTATTTTTGATGTTGCGTCATGACTTACTTAAAGTTTTCTAATGGAATTATAATTTTGATGAGTTTTAGTGTGGTGTAAAATATTTTATTAAAATTAAACTTGAGAAAATCTCTTTGATCTATCGCAGTGGTCGGCAAACTTATTCGCCAAAGAGCCAAATATGAACATTGCAACGATTAATAAAGAAATTGGGAGCCAAATCTCTTTATTAATTTAATACACGTTTTAGACCTTCATTAGTTATGGGTACACTGAAAAAAAATTGATTTTATACTTGATAAATATTTTATTTATTTATATATTATATTTATAAAAAATAATATGATAGAAAGGTATCCTAAAATTTAAATTATACATAATAATTACTGACAAACACTTAAAGCGAACAATGCTCTTGCATCTACTTGGCAAGTTTGAGTAAGTCAGGTTTGTAGGTTGTTGTTTTTAATTTTAGGCACAATTCCAGGTTCTCATCAATAAGACGACTTCTGAGCTTCCTCTTGATAAATTCATACTTGAAATAGATTGTTCACATGAATACGTAGAACCGAAAAGGGAAAGAACTGCAAATGGGAGTTTTTTCAGCTGATCTTAAGAGTCAGGAATACTATTCCAGGCGTTAAAAATTATCATGTCTTCCTTTTCCAGGTTTTTTAAAGCAGACCACTTCACATTTCTTTTTCTCCAGTATTTCCAAATCAATACAGAGACGTTTAAATTTTGAGCCCCATATTTCCTTTTTTTAAATCCAGCAATTGTATTTCAAATTTACCAATGTCAATGCAAAAAGGAGAAAATTTCAAATTTGTTATAGTAGCATTAAAAGGGTTTTTGACGAATGCTAAGGTCACTTTGCTGTTTTTAAATTCTTGAAACTTGCTGAGAAAGGCTTCCCTTATATTTAATATGGTTGTTTTAAAATAGTATTAAAATTTGAATTATTTTCTTGGCTATGCTTCAGCAGCCTCAAGTAAAACAATATTTACCTTTCTAAATCTTAAAAAAGCGATAATTTATTTTCGAATCATATTACTACTTTTCTCTTGTAGTTTATGATTAAGCTGATTTAGATGAGACCATGAAATAAAAGTTCTTAGCAGGACTTGCGACTAAGTGGATATTTGTATTTTTTACTATTTCAATTTTTTTATGATTTATGTCTGAGCCGCACTTAACGGGCCAAAGAGCTGCATGCGGCTCCGGAGCCGCACTTTGCCGACCACTGATCTATTTTTTATTAATGTTCTTGAACATTATCAAGATTTATACTGCTCTTCATCAAATAAAGCGATTATGAAGAATTATTTATAAAAATTAATTTCCCAAATATTACCGCCTAATATAATTTATCAAACAATAATTAATTTATTATTGTTTGTTTCAATTTTTGAGTTGGACGGTATATAAAAACATCTACTCATTGGCCATAGAGTTGGATGAGCCATCAGTGCTACCATCGTTAGTAGCTAATATTGTGGAGATTCGCGCCATTTTCCCAAGTCCCTGATGAGTGTATTCTTTTATCAACATTAGATTCTGAATTCTAACTCGTAAGTTTTTACATTAATTATAAACTATTTTTTTGAAATAATAAGCATTATGTTGTATTATTGGTCATATACATCAAGCATTGTAGCAGGAGTATTTTTCTCCTTTTCGATCATATGCTTTTGACTTCGCAAGTACTCCAGTACAACCAACTTTGACGTCTGTGCATCTTTGTGTACACTTTCTCTGACAATTTTTATCGATTATTTACGTCAATTTCTCCCTTAACTCGCTCTTTCATGAAAGTTTATCATATTTTTTTGTTTACTATTCAGTGATCTTTATTATTATTAGTTTCCGCGTATTTGGTACCGATTAAATAGCGATCCGGTATGGTACCGTACTAAAATGTCTGCCGATATGAAAGTTTTCACAGGCTTCGGTCAAACGTCAAAATGTTTATCGCGCGCGTCCTTTCGCACTTAGGGC
Source organism: Himalopsyche kuldschensis (assembly GCA_028554975.1). Lineage (NCBI taxonomy): Eukaryota > Metazoa > Arthropoda > Insecta > Trichoptera > Rhyacophilidae > Himalopsyche > Himalopsyche kuldschensis. The sequence goes on along the minus strand of JAHFWI010000001.1, from coordinate 4,477,123 downwards.
GCTCCAGATGACGGCGCTCTCATAATGGTCACAGCACGAGAGACCGCTGACAGCAAGGTTATCGCCATGGAGGATCGGGCCGGCAGGACGGCGCCCCCGCCGCGGACCCTGCTCGAAGAGGTGAACGCGCACCTTGTTTGCGCGCTGTGCAGAGGATATTACATTGACGCCACGACAATAGTCGAATGTCTTCACTCCTTCTGCCGCAGCTGCATAATCAAACACCTGCAAGTCAAAAGCTACTGCCCGGTTTGCGAAATGATGATTAATTCTGCTAAACCGAATATCAAACCGGACAAAGCGCTGCAGGATATCGTTTACAAATTGGTTCCGGGTCTATTCCAAAAAGAGATGCGCCGTCGGCAGGCGTTCTATTCGTCGCGACCGGGTCCCGCTGCCTGCGCCACCCCGGAGCAGCGCGGTGAAGACACCGAGAGGATTATTTTCAGTCCGGAAGATGTGATCTCCTTCTCTCTTGAGTACATAGATCGCATAGAAGTTGAGTGCGCATCGAGCCGTTCATCAGAGAGCGGCAATGAGTCGGCTCCTTGTAACGAAGCGGGCGCTCCTACTAGAAGATATCTCCAGTGTCCGGCAGTAGTCAACATCTCCCATCTAAAAAAGTTTCTGAGCATGAAGTATGATATTGATGCCACTCATTTCTTTCTAGACATTCTGTACAAACGTGTTCCATTGCCCGATTATTATACTCTCATGGATATCGCATACATTTACAATTGGAAACGAAATGAACCTATGAGATTCTTCTACCAAATCACAGACTTCAGTGTTATTAGAGACAGATTCGGTTTCTTCGGTATTAACCGACCTAGTGGCCACGCCCATCTCAGAAAAGGCAGTCCTTCCGGTGGCGATGCAACTGCTCCTGACAGCCCGGCCTTGATCACTGAAGGTAGCTCGGACTGTTCCGATGGCAGTCGAAGCCCACTGCCGCAGAGCGGTAATTCGCTCACGGCGAAAGTCAAATCGGATTCTATCGACAACAAGGAAACAGAGTGTTCTGAGACCGGGAGTAGTCTGTCACCTCCTGAAGGGTCTAATGCAGAATCTTTGACTTCCGCGCAATCATCTTGTGCGGTGGATGTTGAAAAGTCCCAATTTTTAAACTCTTTTGAATTGACAGCCAAGAGTAGTTTAGGGAAATGCTCTGGATCTCCTGTGAAAGAAGAACCAGCCTCTCCGGCAACTTCAGCCGCTACGGAGCCGAGATCCAGTGAAGTATTTGAATTAAAATCCCCAATCAAAGCTATCAAGCCGGACGCTGCAACTAGTCCTGGTAAAAGAAAGTCTCTCCCGGCGCTGGACGATCTCAGTGATGTGAAAAAGCCCAAATTACTTGCAGACAAAATTGTCAAAGACACTTCGACAAAAATTGCAGGAAAAGTAAATCCTCCCGATACGCTAGTGAAATCTGTTGCTGATGCCCTCGCTGAAAATTGCAGTCAGCAATCGTCAAAACCTCATTTTTCTCTAGGTAGTTCTTCCGCTGGCCGGATTCCGCAGGGAGAACTGACAAAAACTAAAACGGCAATCAACTCATTGACCAACACCATCGTCAGAACAAACCGAAATGATGAGAAAACAGTAAAATCAAGCTCAACAGCAAGTCCTACATCTTCACTTCTAAAAGCCAATTTGGATAATGTTGCGAAAAAATGTCTTCCTACTCCCAATAAATTGTCAATGAAGCGGAAAGCTCCTGACGGACAGACTTCTCAAAGTTTACCAACTAACCAACCTAAGTTTGCGATGCCTAAAACAGAACAGATAGGAGAATTGTCTCAGCCTGTCTGTAAACCCCCAGTACTTGTTCCCAAAAATACTAAGGCTGCTCCTGAAGGAACTGATATTTCACACATTAAGCTCAATACTCCGCCGCCGAAAGTCCTTAAGTGTGAAAATACACGAAAATTACCTGAAACTCCTAAGGAAATACCAAAAAGGCCTGAACAAACCTCTCCTAGGCTTCCGAGACCTCCGTTGAAGTTGAATATACCAAAACCATTAAAATCTCAAGGAGACCCTCTCAAAACTCTGTTTGATTCTTGCAATATAAATATTCCTTCATCTCTATCGATAACGCTAACAGATCAAAAATTAGACCAAGGACCAGCGGAACCTTCATCGATGGAGAACAGCGACTCTCAGAAGACATCTCAGAGTGGTCCTAAATCTGTGGCCAACCAGTCAAACGCACCGAGTCCTCCTGTCGTTCACAACTATATAGAGATTTTAAAATTACCAGATTTAGAAAGTTCTAAGTCATCCGACAGTGACAAAAGTGTTAAAAGTGTAGTGAACAAATCTGGCGAGGCGGGGGTCGGCGGTAAGGGACCGGTACCTAAATTGAAACCAATAGGTGACACAAAGCAGGCAAAATCAGGATCAATCACTAAACCGACAACTTTTCAGCAAACATTTTTGCAGTCTCTTCAGCAGCAATGTGAAAAGCCGAAATATCTAAAAACAAGAATTGAGTACCCTAAAATAAATGCAGCCCCATCCTCTGTGCCTCCCATTTCACCCTCAGCCTCCGGCATCGCTCTACCTATGCCTACCGTTATACCCGGTGTCGTGTCGTTGCCTGCTGTTTCCTCCGTTCCTACCGCTCCCGCTGCTGCTGTGGTCGAGCCAACGCAGGAGAAAAGTCTGACGCCCACACCTTTGGCAAAGAGTAAACTTGTACCTATCTCGCAGCCTGTTAGAAAATTTTGCACCATATTACCGAAGACTGTAAAGTCTGACAGCGCATTAGATCTGTCTACGCCGCATGCCAGTCAGAGTCAACTCGGACCGCAGCAAACGAAGGCTCTCGAGACTATGCAATCCATTGCCAATCTAGCCAAAAAACAGTCATTCACGCAGAGGATGGCTTCCCCTTCACAAGTTTTTTCTCAAGAGTCATTTAAAATGAACACCTCTAGCGTCACTGCACTCCGGATACCGATTCCCCCTCCGAAGCATCTGAAGCCTACGCCTAACACAAATTCACTACAAGCGCTTTCAGCCGGCAGTCCTAAACATGCACCAGACTATTTTATGCCTTCTAAGTCATCTGTTAATATTAGGTCTAACAATGGTGCCGCTGCTTTGAATCCTAAAAGCAATCCCTCTACTGCTTACGCGCAAGCGTCGCAAAGATCTCTCACCCGATCCCCGAGCTCTTCGCCTAAGCTGGTTATAGCTTGCTCCTCTCCCAAAAGCCAGTCTCCGGAACGAAAACAATTACTGTCTCCTCGTACTGTGGACAATGGAAGTCAATCGAATTTGATTTCGAGTTCACAGATATCTAGTACGAATCATGCAGCCGCTGACGCGACATCCGGCCCGAAAGAAATTCCAAAGGTCGTTAAGCTCACAAAAGTCCCTGTAAACAGTAAAAATGTGAATTCGAGAGGTGCCAGCTCCGCACATAGACCCGGCACGAGCGGTTACGGAACTCAGACATCAGAAATGACAGCTTATTCAGAACAGATGTCGCCTCAACAGGTGTACATTCTCCAGCAGCTGGAGTTGCAGACTAGGCTAGGATTTCTTCCTCCGGGTGCTGCCGCGCAGTGGTACAATAACCCTGCTGCTCGTGCCCACTTTGAAAGAATTATGAAAAATAACCCCCAATGAAACATGACTCCAACCCCTGTGGTCTTGAAAGAAGACTACACTTCAAGTGTATCCGGTGTACAAAAGGCCTTCGATATGTTAGCTCAGGGTATTTGAGAATTTGTGTTTGGTTGGGTGATTTTTTTATCCCTCCTTTTTTATTTAATTAAATTTTTCATTGTTTATAACTGTAAATTGTTATAGCAATGCTGAATATATTGTCTTTCCACCAAAAATTCGGCCCCTTAGAAACAGAAACGGAGAGCCTGATGGAAACTGGTTTCACCAGTAATCAATTTTACCCATTTTTTAACAGATACAAATGGTTTTTCCATTATCTTTAAAGCTGATGCATTATTATGATGCACTATCTGGTTTATTTGTTAAAATATAAAATTGTTATTTATTCTAATGTGTTGTTTTAAGGTTTAGTGGAGCTATGAACTAGAAAGTCATTTGAATTCGTATTGAAATAATATTCTTATCCACTTCTCCTATTGACATGCCTCTTTGATAAAAACCGAATATATTATTTTTGTATCTAGTGGCATTCATAACTCATAACCGTCAGAAATCGAAATACGTTTCTTTTATCCTTAGGGGCTGAATTGACAGTTGACAATTCAATAGTGACTGAATATTCCTCATGATGTAATAATTACGCTTCCACTTTTATTTCCCAAATTGTATTTTACTTAAACTGAAAAACACTATTTTTTGATTTATACCCAAGGCTATATTTACTAAAATAGTTCAAATATATTGCTATTTTTTAACTTAGTATTTATTTCTGAATGCTACAAAAACTTAAAGAAATCTGAGGCTATTCTAAACTATAGATACACAATCTAAACTATTTGTATGAAATTAAAGATGCACAAATTCTGTATAATTGTACTAAATGCAAGTTATTAAAATAACTGTTTAAACTCGCACATCCATTCATTGAATTTGACATACTTAGCAATGTTTCATAACACGACCAGTGAAATGATTTTTTTTCTTTGAGGTGGTACCAAATATAAATAATTATGTTTGCATGTGCTCCATTTCTGGTTATTTCAATATGTATCTAACTATTTCATTACTCAATGTATCTATCAATTTGATTTGCCATTATTTCATGCAATGATTGTGAATCTTTCCAATGTTAAATGAATATTTGTCAGTGTCTATTTCAATAGCTACTAGTAATAGGACGTAAATGATGGGATCATTTAATACCTCAAAAGTTATATGCTTCAATCGGGCCTCATATATTAATAAAAAATTGTGATCACACGGGAATGTTGTTTGTTGGAAATCTGTTTTTTTTAATGCGAGAATTAAAATAGGGAATAGGTTAAAATACTTTTAAATAAACATTAATTAAAAGAATTGTATATGAATGTTTTTTTTTTGTTTAATTTATGTCATTCTGAGCACACATAGCAGTTCAAAGTTTTAACTTTGTAAATTATTTGGCGTAAACTAAGTTAATATCATTAAATATAATAACAATATATTAAATAATATATAATACTTTGATATTCTTGTGTTATTTATAACTGATATTTTTTTTACCATACTGTATTTCGTCGATTCTATCATTATAGGATTTAAAAATAATTATGATTACTATGAAAACTGTAGTATTACAGTTCATAAAAATAATACTGCAATAATTATAAATCAACGAAATACAGTATATTCAGAGAAACATCGCACCCCAGCAAACAAACTTTTAATCCAGATATTTAAAAAAAATGTTATATTAATTGATTTGTTTTTTGTTAATTCTGAGTTAAATAGTAAAAAATATTTACTTGTCATATATAATACATAAAATCTTATTCTTTTGGCGTGGTGCGATGTGGCGGTTTAATTTTAGCAACGTGTGAATTACTGTTATATATTATTAAAAGTATTCTTATTTTTCTAAGAAAATGTAATTGTAAGTTGTGTGACATGCGAGTTTCTAATAAAGAATATCTTTAACAATTCCATGGTTTATTTCTTAGCCTTAATCCACTCAACTCCAAATTCATCAAAAACAATTGATAAACAAAATAAAGCAAATGATACTATTCCCAATATAAGTAGAGAACGATTTTATTAAAGTAAGTAATTTAATTTCTTATGAATATTATCTTAATTGGAGACATTTAGCCTTATTGAGAAATACACTTTATTCTGCATACATCTCTATCTGTGGCAAATAAAGCACTCGTGAGGCTCCAGGCGCAATATAATTTTGGATGCCTCCTTTACGAATGATGAGCATTGCAAAATTAAATCGAGATTTTTATTATGCAAAATAAGTAGTCACTATTCGTAATTTCATCACAAATATTTTACTATGAAAGTTGAAGGCATCCCAATGAAAGCATTAATTATAGAATTTTCCAATAACTATTTATTCAAACAAAATAATAAATTGGTACAACAAAATGCAAGATAATATAAAAAACACAATTTATGTCTCAATCCCTTCACATGAAACAACTCGAAAGCATAAATTTTTAGAATCCATAATTATTATTTACAAATCCTTGTAAAACCTTATAGTATTCCAGATAGCTTGTTATATGATGTGAAATTTGTCTTTTGCAGAAATATGTCTACCGTTCAAACGAATCTCACCTTTCGGGTGCGCAAAAAAACTTCTCTCGGCTTCTACTCGACTAAATCGATTGACGCCGAAAAGAATATATCTGAAAAGAAAGCAGATATTTGTGAGCACAAACCTAAAGTGGCCCTTGAACCGCCAAAGATCAAGAAAATAGTTGAACTCGACAGCGATGACGAAAATATTGATTTGATCAATACCACATCTCGGCGAAGAATACCAAAACGATGCTTTGCCGGTGAATTTAAAAAGCCGAACAACTCTAGTAGTGAATCAGGTACATATCCACTGAAGATAATATCATTCATAGTTTAATACAGTATATTTTGATTTAATAAATTATATACAATAACTTTTACCTTTAAAAATCGATAAACGACAATATTTTTATACCTACCATTACTGAGGGGTTGTCAATTTGATCGTTAACTACTTTCTTGTTTTTTAAAGTTAATGTAATGAGTGTAAAGATTAAAGATGAATAAAAACCAAAAGTCTGAAGTGGGTATTCATACTGTATAGTCCTATATTTAGTGAAGCAATTGTCAACTTATTACTGAATGCTTCTCTTCCGAAAGCGGTGATAAAGAAATACAATTGGCCATAGGCCTCATTGTGATATAAGTCGAGTGTACATATTATTTTACTTATTTTTTATAGATTGTTCTCCCAGTAAAATTAATAAGAAGATGCAGGATTCTAATTTGAAGAGGCCTATTGTTAGACTTTCTATGGAAGAAAAAAATGATAGCGACGCAGACGACGTGGATAACGAACCACTAAATGAAAATTTTCATAATGCGAGGTAATTTGAGACATCACATCTATTTTGAGCATTTAGAGACTGCTGACATATGAATTACCTATTTCATCATTGTAACATGCAATCACTCATCTCTGTCAATTTGCTTTAAACCATAGTATAATTTTAAATATTTCATTTTTACTAGAGGTTGCATTGAATAATTTTGATAGTTAATAGAAACACAATCGATGGCTTGAGCTTTAAATAATGTTGTATTTTTAAACCAGACTCGCTCTTCATACATCATCATCGAGCAATTTGCCTGGCAGGGCTGAAGAATTAAGTAAATTGGAGGATTTTCTCAGCGAGCATTTGAATCAACAGACTTCTGGAACACTTTATGTTTCGGGGCCACCTGGAACTGGAAAAACTGCATGCTTATCAAATATACTACAACGACCAAAGGTACTATTGAATTATAATATACTAGTGTTCGAACCCGGCTTCGCTCGGACCAGTTTGGGGTTATGTTCAGCTCGGCGCGTAAATTCAGACGGGCCAAGTTGAAACAACTTTTTTCAAAATTCAAAAGTCTAGGTCAATTAAAATGGAATTAAAATGAACATTTCAGACTGGCATTGACATTTCACAGCCCCTTTCATATATTGACAGCCCCATTCTCGCCCATTAAAATGTCCAAATTCAAGGAAAAAATCTAATTTGCTGTCAAATAATACCTTCACGTAAATAAAAACATTATTATATTAATAAAAGCCGGGAAAAGTTCAGTAGAAGACTAATTTATTACATTTTGACTAAATGTCTTCGCCGATAAAAAAATCAAACATATTTTCTTTCATATTCTATTTTATGGCAACTTAATGACCAACAATGCAAAAGGGAATTACAGACCCACAGACATACATACGCCGTTTCGGTTTTATATATGTACAACTCGATACTGGAGTAATTGGAGTCTCTACACACACATTGATAACGAAACAAATTTACCGTCGAAACTTTCGCGAGCAAAATCAATTCGTTTGTTTGAACTTGCAACAACAGCAAAAGGGAATTACAGACATACATCCCCCGTTTCGGTTTTATATATAAGATTTATACTGATGATTTTTCAATCAATTTATATATTTGTGTTCAAAGTATTGATATCTACAATGTCTTTATTCCCTCCCACTTTTCCGTTCCTGAAAAAATGCAAAGTAAGAGATTAGCTTACTGCTAGTCCCTCTACTTCTCTTATCTACTGTTTCATTTTTTAAAAAAGTGAAGTTCTTTTGAGATGCTCCTTCAGGTCAACATGTTTCATTAGGGATCTACATGCATTATAATAGGCGCACTTGAAAAAAAACTAATTCATATGGAGTGCACAATTTTGTGCTTTTTTAATTGGTAATTAAATGCGGAATTACATGTTAATTACCAAAGTAATTAAAAGAGCCCATTAACAAAGTGTTAAAAGCATACTGCCAATGCAATATTTCATTTATTTTATATTATACTTCTACAACAGTGGTTCTCACGTAAAATTTGGCTGTGGCCGCATTAGGAACATCAGCGATACTACGGAAATGTCTGGTGGCCGCACCAAATTTTTGCCAAAAAGACCTAATAATGTATGTGTTGAGTTATATCTTGCTAGCAATTATTGATGCACAATGCAATGCAAACAAACTATTTAATTTTAGTGTCTTTGTTGACAAATTAACTTGTAAAAACCCATTTTTAATAAATATCAATTTTAACTATGAAGCTTCTGGTGGCCGCACCAAAATCCTCTGGTGGCCGCACATGAGAACCACTGTTCTACAATCTGTGTAAAAAAATATCAAATATAATAATTATGAATTGTTTGAATTTTGTACTTTTCCATGAGTTTTGTCGCTAACGACCCGGGTTCCGGTTCAAGTACATCCGTGCACTTGAAATGCCTGAAGATGCCGAAAGGCAAAATCCGGGTCATTAGCGACAAAACTCATGGATAAGTACAAAATTTAAATAATTCAAATTTGATATTGAAATTCCATCAAGCACCCTCAGTCGAAATCCTTAATTATATAATAATTATATTTGATATTTTTTTACTAGTTGCATTTTTGTTAATTATTTGTTTTTAATACAATATATGTTTTCAGTTTCAGAGTGGATTCCGAGAAGTTTATGTGAACTGCACTTCTATGAGGTCAGCAGGAAGTATCTATGGTAGAATTTGTCAAGAACTTCATCTGAAAACAAATGGCCACACAGAAAAAAGCTTTTTATCAGCTATTGACAAACATCTCGCTTCAAAACATAAAATAATGTGAGTATTAAACTACTTAATAAAGTGAATCCTTCAGGCTTAAAGGAACCTCTCTTATCAGCGTTCAATTGACTTTTCTGTAAAGGTTGCAAATACTAGAAAAAATCATTACGCTTTCTTCCTCTTATTAAAAAAATGATTTCATACATGTTAATAGTTAACATATAAAATTTTTTACAAAACTAAAAAAGACGCGAGTGTGTTAAGGCAAAAAGGAAAGCTGAAAATGAGTGTTCATACAAACTTCATGAACTTAATAAAGGCACTTCCTATAATACTATCACACTAACAAGCTACCGTATAGACAAAAGGTAGGTTATACATAAACAAATGAAACAGCTTAAAACAGTCATCTTGTTTTTCTAAATTTAACCCTTTACGATCCATTAAACAGTAAAGTTGCTATTTAGGCATTTCATTAGCTTTGAATGTAAAATAAAAGTATAAAAAAATTTGGTGCATGTTTTCTTCTTTGTTTTCAGACTCCTAGTGCTGGATGAAATAGATCAATTGTGCAATAAGAAACAGTCAGTTCTGTACACAATATTTGAGTGGCCAGCCAGAGCGGATTCAAACGTTGTTTTGGTAGGCATTGCGAACGCTCTGGATCTGACGGACCGAATTTTGCCCAGGCTGCAAGCTCGCTGTGAATTGAAACCGCAACTCATGCATTTTGCCCCTTACTCAAAGCAGCAGATAGTGGAAATATTTACCGAAAGACTGAAACAGGAAACGGCACTAGATTTGTTTTCTCCAATCGCAATACAAATGCTAGCAGGTAACTTGACAATGTTATTTTTTGTTATGATCCCTCTAATTTTTGCTTGTTTAAACAAGCAGCTTGTCCATTGCTTAAAAAATTACTTTCTCACTATATTTAGGATTTCTATCTATTCTATTTATGACTGCCTATCGATATCTTACCTTTTTTTTTTACTTATGCTGAGTACGATTGGAAGCATTGATGATGTCGGTCTTTGTTTCACAATTTCATACATTGACCGAATGTGGTGTTTTTTTTCTTCTAGGAAAAGTGGCTGCTATATCTGGCGATGTACGCAGAGCATTAGATATCGGCCGACGAGTCATAGAATTGGCATCCCCGAAACCCATTTCTCACAGACAGAGAACCAATAAGGCTAAACCAAAACCTGTAGTAGAGTTGACTCAAGTAATGTCTGTACTGAATGATGTCTACGGAGCTTCTCAAAAGTTGGAGTCTGAAATGGATGACAATTTTCCACTACAACAAAAGCTATTGCTGTGTTCCCTTCTACTCATGCTTAGTAAGGGAAAAAACAAAGACATATCTATTGGAAAATTACATGACGTGTATATAAGGTAAGATAATTTTTATTTGTGAATGTATCATAATTTATATTGTAAATATTTATTTTAAATCACGCCCGTCACTCTTATTCTTTGCACATTCATTTATTTAAATTTCTTTTCCAGAGTATGCCACAAACGAAACATTATCGCTGTGGACGGCACAGAGTTTGTAGGACTCTGTGAGCTCGTTGAAACTCGTGGCATGATAAGGGTGAACGGCAAGAAAGAACCTAGGACACGGAAAATAGCTCTTCAATGGGACGAATCTGAAGTGACGAGGGCGCTGTCTGATAAACAAATGATTTCTGATATTTTGAAAGACGTTTCCTGCTTAGGAATGTGACGGGGCCTATCATCACCTAAAGTCGATTATTTATTTTACACTTTTTGACTATGAAATGACTGATATCTGTATAGCATCTTAGACTATTTTTATTGCATAGATATGTGGTAAGTTTATGACTCGTGCCTTTTAAGACTATGTTATTTATCTGTATATTATGCCTATTTATTATTATAATGATATATTTTCTATAAGAATTTTTTGTCGATATGTGTTGCATGTCAACTTAACATATTCATTCACCCCTGGCAAGTAGAACTACCAGTTGGGTTAGTAAGAATTGAAAACTGTTTTTAGGATGTAATCCCCTTTTAATAATGGTAAATAGGCTCAGTGTTACTTGGGACACCACGTTAAAAAAGCGGCAGATTCCCAAACTCTTAGTTTGGAGATCAATTTCTCTGATATTGTAAAAAGTATACATAGAAGAAAGACGATTTTTGTAACTGCACTCATGACAATTTGATGCACATGTGTCACTGGGGTGTTTACTGTAACTTCAAAAATTATCAGTCTTTTTCCACAAATTTTCCACAAATTTTTGCAGTAAAAAATTTGTGGAAAATTATATTTCTATAAAATGTTCTACATATATCCAAAGATGTACCCCATGTGAAAATTGACTTGATTTTTATAAAGCAAAATATCAGCATGAACTTATGCAACAGAAATTAAAAATCCTCTATATATAATTTTAATTGTGTCTCATAGACTATCTAATTGATTTTTATATTAATCTTTGTCACTTAATTAACAGACTGCTTTTTTTTACTCTTGATAAAGTGGAAAGTCTGGCCTTTGCTTTATAAAAACGGTCTTAAAATATTTTTTTAGGGAAAAAATTTTGTGTTGTATGATTTGTTAACTTTAGGATACAAATCAACTGGAACTTTAATTAAAGCATGTTTTTATCAGAGTTAGATGTTAAATTTGTTGGCAATTTTTTTTGTTATAATTAATTTAATATGACTAGATAACAGTCAGCATCTCAGAATACTAGAATTTTCACATTATGTCGTTTTTGTTTTGTTTTATCATGTCGACCAATTTGTGTGCTTATTTTAAATTTGATTTCAAATCTTATTACTTATGTATTTTTGTAATGAACTGTTGTGCATTTGTTTTGACACAGTTCTGTGTTTATTACCGGGAACTTTTTTAATAACTGATATCTCTGATATAATAAAAGAATGATTTTTTTTATTAAATAGTGATGTTTTTCATTGCATTTATGTTAAATTTGTTGATTAATATTTGCCACTGAATAAATGTAATCTTTGACAATATTATATATTTATGGTTGATATAATATAATTTTTGTATACAGTGACTTGTATTAAAATTACCCATTTTTTATTGTTGCATAACTGTTGGTTTTATTTAAATTGACTATATTCTCTAGAAAAAATGTTGATAAAATTTGAAAACCAGACTATCATCAATTTATATTCAATGGAACTACAATTGATAAATTTACATGAAGACAATATTTTTTTAAACTATACCTTTAATCCCAACATGTGTAGGGATTCTACTCGAATATTCAATATCCACATATAATTGGCTCATTTTTTATATTCGGATATTATTCATTCATGGTATCAATGTATGTCAACCACTGGGTGAATAAAAAACTTCAATCAGCTACGCATTATATTTTGATATAATCTATTTTATTTATTTAAATAGGATAATACTCACTCAAGACGCGTGTTAACAATTAAGTAGTATTTCTGATGAAATTCATAGATAATATTAGTTTAATATTTGGAATTTCTTAATTAATTTTGATTGTATTTTTTTCAATAATTATTTCACCTTTATAATTCAACTTCTATATATATTTGCTCAACAATTATCAGCATATTTCCGGTAAATAGTGAAATTATCCATATAATATTAACACCAACATGATCTCTCAAAGAAAGATAGCGTGTTTTTTACACTCGATGCCTGAATATAATTTTTTGAGGATAAATCATTTTTTAAAGATATTATTTTAACTAATTGAGTATTTTTGTGAAGCCATCTTTCACTGTGGGCTCATATTGATTATTCAAAATCACTCAATAATTGATATGACGATTTGAAGCATTATTTTTTTAATGCATGACTGAAATATTTTGGAGATGTCTTTTTAATATTGTTTCCAATGTTTGTTTTTATTATGTTTTGTCTGAATAAACCAATGAAAAAGAAAGTATCTTTTAATTTTACACACTTCACATTGTATTACTGTCATCTATCAAAAAGCGAATTGACAGTTATTCCTTCACATTCTACACATTCATATCACAGTGTGGTGTTTGTAGATATTTTTTATCACAATTGCTTTCGCATTATCCCATCAGTTTACTGCCAACAGTTTTTTTTATCAATAAATGTGTGGATAGACTTACCACAAAATAAAAAAAGACTATTAAATATTTAAAAGATGAAGTTGTTTATTATATTGCATTTATATAAGAGAAAAACATCACCGATTCTGTCGAGATGTAAACAATTTTAATTTCATGGTTGTAGCTTACATAACCAAATTGTAAAAATCATTTTGACTATTTTTATTTACAATGCAAGAGGTGAACGGTTGTATTCCATATTAAAAAGCAGGAGTCGTATACCTTTTTATGCTAACCACCCACTTTTCGTGATTTTTCATGTAGAATTTCCTTATCGCCCATCAAAATCGCCATATTTCAATAATGTATTCCAAAGATTTAGGAGATTTGAAAAAACATGTTTAAAAACCAACATTTCATTGCAACCAAAAAAGTGCGTATCCATAAGTATAGTGAAAAAAAACAAAGAAGGCTAAAAATAAAATTCAATAATTAATGAAAATCTTGACACAGATGCTGTGAAACTGAATATTTTATATCTGATTTAGTTTTCAATGTGTTCAGTCCATGGTTGAAGCTATGCCGAAAAACCGAAATTGTGAAGCAAAATTTTGATTTTGGGGCAAAGGAAAAAATCGCCCACCACCCACCTCGGAAGCCTTTACTGACCACTAGTGGGTGGTACCAGGTTGACGACAATTCAATGGCATTTAAATAATTTCTTGATAATGATACAAGCATTACATCATGAATGTATATTGATAAGTTATTGAGAGCAGGGCCAGCAATCTCTTAAAGACTGATCATTGTATTTTTTTTTCCAAATCAGAGTCGCTAATTAATTCATTTTGATTTTCAGTCACTTGCACGAAAGCCTACCGGATTATATAATTTTACTTGATCCGTTTTTAAAGCGGCCTTATAGAACATTCTGAAGCATATTTTGATATCTAAAAATCTCGAATTAATTTTGCTACACTTTTTTATCACTTGAAAAAGAGGGTTTCCAAAATTATATTGCGCCTGGGGCCTCGCAAGCAGGGCTGTGGAGTCGGAGTCGGAGTCGTGAAGTCGGGGCTTTTTGGCCGGAGTCGGAGTCGTCGCGGCGACTTGGCCGGAGTCGTACTAGGAGTCGGAAATTTTTAAAAGTTTGAACTTTTTATTTTTGCATATAATATGTCGAATTTGGCTATTAGCCGGATTGGTAGGGTTGATATTTAATTGAATACACATAAATAGGAAAATTAGGCAAAAAAAAGTGACGATATTAAACGTTTTTAGTCGGAGTCGTGTTTTTGGTCAATGCTGGAGTCGGAGTCGTGGTTTTGGTAAAAGCTGGAGTCGGAGTCGATTTATTTTCACCGACTCCACAGCCCTGCTCGCAAGTGCTTAATCCACTACTGATTTGACGGGGTTTTTTTTAAAAATATTGATACCATTGTTTTAAAATCGTCATTCACTGTTTTATCTACATCTCAGATTCATCAATAAGTACTAAGTCTGTAATTAATTTAAAATAATGAAAAAAGTTAGTTACTACCTAATTAAAAGATAATTTAATAGAATCGCTAGCGCATTATATAGTCACATTCAATTAACGCAATATTTATTTGTGGGAAAATCGATTGTCAAACAAAGGAAAACTACGCAGCGTGGAAAGAAAATGATTAAAAGCGCGAATTTTTAAATAATAGTCAAGTGAAAGTCTTTAGCCGGCCGTGGCAACAGACATTTCCATTTAAAGTTTGCAGGTTTTCTTGACTTGGGACTTTAATATATTTACTTTAATAATAATATTTATAAAATGCTCTGCAGTTGGCAAGTATGTAGGTATTTCAGCCATACAGAACGCATTAGATTAATCTAACCTTTTGTTATATAACAAATATACACGGAAAATGAAAGAAGACGAACACAAAAAGCAAAACATCGCCGAGCCAATTGTCAGTAGCAATAAAAATAGCAAAGAACATGCATCCATTCAAGCCACCGTGAAGAAAATTGTTTTTCTTTGGTATAATCAATTACTTTCGGTTTCTTAGCCGAGTGGTAAACGCTCTAATGTCTTAAGGTACGGCCTGGGCTAACCGAGCGTTGGAGCGCTTAGCGTATGTCTGCTTACGAATGCCGGTCTGGGAGGCCGATTACGCGCGAAAATCCGAAGTCAAGTCAGTTTGAAATTTAGGAGCGTTTGCATAGGCGTAAAAATGAATGAATGATGTCGCTCGAAGAAATTATTACTGGAATACAATCTGTGTCTGAAATATGGGTTTTTATCACCCACTTTACAAAATTCATTTGACAGATATAATTAAGATTGTGCAAAAATGATAAAAATTAATGGAATAAAGGACAAACTATATAATTGAAAAACAAATTTCAAAACTAAAAATAATATAAAATATCTTCAGGCCGTTCATTCATTGATCAGCCGAGGAACAATTGTAGCTGCTCAATCAAATGACGACGCGGAGAACATGTACATGACAAGTATACAAAAATGTAAAAATTGGGAGCATGTAAATTTATAGTTAATAGGGTTTTTAGCCTGGATCCGAGGGGGAACAGAAAAGTGATCTCCGAGGCTCATGAAATTTAAACGAAAGCATTCCATATATATGAAATTTATGAATATATTCGTCGGGTAATGCAATCTAATCACCAAACTATTATTTCTCATTTTTTGCAGAACATTTTTTGATAGTTTTTAGTGTTTTTATCAATCTCCGTTTTGTTATATATGGCTGTCATGACGATCCCTAGGGCCGAAAAAATATATCCCACATAATATTTGTTGACACATGTATTCTATAAAGAACATTATGATGTCACGCCGAAATAATATCGAGTGAATAATATTGGTGGTAACAAAAGTTATGGCGTGAGTGTCGCCGATACCGACTATGCACACGATAAGGGGACCTTTAAAATTAATTTTATGTCTTGGCTACACATTACCAAGGCGCCATTGTTAATGGCTTCTGCGGCGGCCTTTGAAGAAGCGCTGCACGCTACGCGAGATCCGACCGCAAGAACGCACGCTTAGTGTGCGGCCTGAGTGGCCGCGTTTTCTACATAGTTGCGTATAACGGAGCGGAAAAACACGTGCAACTAAAATGCATTATTGATTCTTAAAAAACGGCGAAGGCAGGTTCGTAATTTTTTTGAGCCACCAAGCCAATGAAGCCACTGGTATTTGTGAAGCATATGTTTGTCCGCTGCGCTGCATATTATACCTTACACTGAGTTTTTTACAGCGCAGCAGACACAAATTTATTCATTCAAATTTATTCACAAATTTATTCAAGCCACAGACATTTTTGTGGCACGTGTTAGTCCGCTGGACTGTACGCTGCGCTTTAAAAAAAACGCTGCCACTCAGGTCGTACACTAAAGTTTTCGTTTTAATTAGTTGTGCGGTCAACGAATTGATAGCTCCACGAAAAACCAGAAGACGGTGTCACAAAACCGTAATATAACAAACAGATCAGTAAAGAACAGAACTATGACAATTCAGAAAAGGAGAAAAAAAACAAAGATTTATGTTGTAACTGTTTATGCATTCAATCAAGTACATATAAAACAATTATATCTTTGCTTGCAGGTTAGCCAAAAAAAGTTACTCAATTTATGTGTTGTGAAAATGGTTTTTGGGGCTTAAATTTTTTTTATTGAAAATAGTTATCGACAAAATATAATATTTTATGTACTGACAGTGGATAAATAGTTGCAAGCTGAAAAAATATTGGTTATCGCATTTACGTTTTTGGTAGATGCATTTACTAAATTGCATGATGAAATCCTTAAAATTGATTAAAGATGCCAATAAAGATTTTTCACGGGATCTTGTTGGCTGGCTGTAGCTCAGTAGCCCAAACTCTTTTTTGGAGAGTACAGTGATAAGGATAGGGCATTGTAACATATTTTGATTCAAAACATATTAAAACACAGAAAGTTATGGCCAAAAGTTTCCAGTCCGAACCAGTGTTAATTTAAGTCAGTTTTTCAAAAAAAAATAAAAATATTTTCGCATGACAAATAAACTCATAAGTTGCTTGTTGAGGGGTTATTACGGGTTATTACAGGGCTGCGGAGTCGTTAAAAAACACGACTCCGACTTCGACTCAAAAATTTACCAAAAACAGGACTCCGATTTTGACTAAAAAAGTTTAATTTTGTCACGTTTTTTCCTACCTTTCCTATTTATGTGCATTCAATTAATTATCAACCAACAAATCCGGCCAATAGCCAAGGTTATCAAGTTATAAACATAAATAAAAAGTTAAAACATTTCAAAAGTTTTTCACAACTCCGACTTTACAGCCCTGGCTTAATACATACATATAACACCATCTATTTATTATAGGGAGACTTAATAAGCCCCTCTATCTGTGGTTTGTTTAAATCCCGCCGAGTGCAATATACCTATTGTCTACTGTCATTATACGTGTATTGAATATTTTTTTATGTTAACATTTTGAATAACCTTCTACGACCATGAGCAGCTATCCCATCGCACATCTTTAGAACCTTTGTTTTTCAAAATTAATTTAAATTAGACAGTTTAAAAAAAAAAAAATTCGTCGAAAAAAAAGAATCTCAACTGATTTAGTCTGTTAGCTGCAAATGGTTACAATATTTTCTTTACCGATTTATGAATTATGTTCGTAAAAGTACCCAGTGATGATGGAATGTCCGCTTGGTTTCACTTTTACGAACTATTCTGACCAGGTAGTCAATCAATAATTTTCCTGCATGATTTGCATAATAATCGGTTAACTGTTTTTTTTCACTTTTGCTATCGACGATACACAGGCCGTAATATTTTTGTAGCCATATTATTACTGTCCCAATTCAAGTCGAAAACCAAGAAGATAAATACTTAAATACCTAATTCAATTTCAATTCTACCCTCTGACAAACTAGAAGAAAGCTAGAAGAATTCAGTTCCTTCACTGATTAGGTAAATGCCGATTGATAAATTAAAAAATAACATATTTTCAACACAATCTGTTTTGCCGACGATATTAAGTATGTACATTCTAAGTATATAATGATAAAGTTTTCGCTGTTATAAGCCACAAATATTGAATATGTATTTTAAAGTTAAAATTTATTTTAATAAATCTAGAAAAAACTGAATGATTAACAGATTTTAGGGATACGAAAAACGGGTGGGATAAAAATACTAATATTACGACAATATATTAATATTTTTTTTGAGCACAATTACGTTTCGTTGGTAAAAATGTTATTATTTTAAAGGATTTTTCATAAATAACACTGATATTTAAAAGTATATAGTTTTTATCGTCTAATTAATGAGTAAACATTGTTAAATACCAACATTACCTGCAATAACAGAGGCACGTAATTAAATAAAATATTATACAATAAAAGCAGTTCCCACTGTAACTAATTTTGCAATACGAGATAACTGAGAAAATATTCTCTCGCATTTATGTTCCCCATAATTTAATTATACGTTGCATATAATTTTAAAGCGTTGATTTCAATTGTTTTAGAATAAAATAAAAAAAAAATTGCGTACTAAATTCTTTTATAATTCGACTTATTACAGTAATTAATATACACTTTTAATGTTACTTACAATAGTACAGTAATAAAGAACCTGAGGTCAACACTGTCAACAGTCAATATTGCATTATGTGGGTACTGTAGCAAATATACGTACATTTTCTTATCAGTGTTTACATTGGTATTTATTTGACGACGACTTTGATCACTCACATGGAAGCCACAAATGCTTGACATTGATATTTGCCTGTAATATTATTTGCTCCATCGAATTAAGCCTTTTTCAATGAAGCGATAGTCTCATACCTACGCTTTTCCGAGAACTCATCGAAATTTTATTGTGGGTCATAGGTATAGTAATTTTAAGAATATTCAAAATATGTGCAGATAGCTTTCAGTCCTCTCGAGGGTTGCAGAGAATGATATATCATCAGTTAACAGCGCAGAGTTCGCAACTTCATATAAAACAATAAAATCCAGATATTTGTTTTTGTATAATATTTGTGTTTATTTGATGAAGTTGTTTTATTACAATATTCTTATTGAAAGTAACAAACGGAAAGTCTCTATATTGTTATAAAATATTGACGTTCTTTGACATCAATCGTGCAGACTGTTCAATAGTAGCAAAAAAAGACGAGATATTTGTTTACGATTGGCACGTCGATGTGCTAAAATTCCTAAAAAAAGGCATTTTATTAATAGAATTCTGCTAATCGTCTAGCCGCTGACCGCTGACCTGAACATATTCTATATCTTGTTATATGTATGTCTACGTATAATTTTCTCTAACATGCCAAGTCAATTTTGCCATGAGGCGACTCCCATAAAATCATTCAAATGATTGTCGCATACATAAGTATGATTTAACAATCGGGGCACGACCGAGTGAAAGCATACTGCAATATCAATACAATGAATGTCCCTCATTGGCTAGATTCAAATAAAGTAGAAAATAATTTGACATCGATAATAATTAAATAAGTCTATATTTGTTAATAAATATTTCGCAGGTATACCTTCTTAAGGCTGACGCACGAGTTTTTTTTACTGTACAAGTCACACAGGAAATTTAATATATATGAATGGAATGGTCAAATAATACAGGTGTCGTGAATTTAATCAAAAAAGTAAGGGTGCTTATATTTTGAAGTTGCAATCATATATTCTAATATTATTAATTGCGATCATTCAGGGTCCCAAAAATATGTAAAATTTGAGCCTGATGATATTTAATCAATTATTTTTTTAATCCAGATATAATTAAAATAGCATAATGAATAATTTACTATACTTCTAAAACCGATAAAAAGTCGTACATTCATTTTAGAATAATTATCTAGGTATATTCGTCATAGACAATAAATACGAATCATAGACAAAACCCCTGTCCAGTATAAATTTTGTGAATAATTTATTCTGCTATATACAGATGCAATTGATTTTATCTACAATAATAATTCAGTTTTTCCTATTGTAAATAAAGGGTTTCCTTTCGATGTCATCTTTTTTAGTATAACCTTGTAAAATGGGCGAGCGGTGGTCTCACGGATATTTTCTTTTATGCACATGAAATTTCATCACAGAAACATTCAAATAACTGGTTTTGAATATTCATTATGTAAATAATCTTGACTAAAGGCGCACATCAAATATAATTTTTATGTATCGATGTTTTCTTAGCCTTGATAATGAACTTCGACAAATGAAAGTAATCGAGAATCGAGTGAAAATAAAATGAAAAATGAAAGTAGGCTGAGGACCATCGTAAAAAACGCGATGCTTTGTTTTCTCTGAATAATATTTTTTCTATTCATTTATTCATATTTAAAATTTATTTTAACTATTCTGTCAATGCTAAACTGTTTAAATCCAATCACCGCTCGCTCAATATATCCTTAGTTTAATATGAGTAGAAATTTGTAGATATTTTAACGCGTACCGACCAGTGATTTGACATTCGCTCACACATCTACACAGCTGACGTCTACCACTACTTTTACAATCGCATATTTTTTTAAAACTCATTTATGGAAACTTTGCTGACCTTGCAAATAAATATATTGAGTGGATTGTTTCACAGTTGAAAGACATGCATTCGGTAAACATACTTTATGAAGGAACAATCGTAAGTTTTTAATAGACAATCCCATGCTGAAATCGTTTTATCGATGTTTTATTGTAGTGAAAAGCAATGAAGAAGTAACCCATATCATATAGATGGATTGGATGGATGGAGTATTACGCGACCAAAACCAAATACACTGAAGAATATTGATCAATTTAGCTGTATCGTTTCAATAAGGAACAATGATTACCGAATGACATAGTTTTGAGCTTTTGTAATATGAACTTTTAACCTATTCTTATAAACAATTTCGAAAGTTTTTTGTCTTATTTCGAATACATGGTTTTATTTGCGTCTATGCTATAAATTTATTCGACAATTATATGCCGAAAAAGGTGTGCAATCAATACTATTGGAGAGACTGCATAGAGATTTGAATTTGGAGAAACTTCTGCTTTATTAATCTTCGAGAATATAAAGTCTTCATATTATTTGAGTACAAAGTATAATGATTGCAATAGAGAATTGAATCTGTCACCGATACCTTGTATTGAAATAAAAACTTCCGGAATTAATCAGTTAACGGTATTCGGTCGGTCCCTGTGGTCTAGTGGCAAGAGCTTTGTCCTAGCGATCTGGAGACCCGGGTTCAATTCCCGGCAAGGTCAGATTTTTTCAATTGAAAAAAAGAGATCTTGGGCTGGGTGTATGTTATTTATCGTTGATTTTGTGCACAACTGATTTATTGCTTATCATCGAGTTAATCTCGTATGACTTTCACAACTAAGAATATTTGGCGCATTGGCGTAAGCTGTAATGCCAAATATTTTTTTAAATTATTTTAAATATATGTTAAACTAAATATTCTAAATCCGGACACATGACATCAGTAACGAGAGATAAATTAAAATTTATCGTCGAAGATTCTACGAACAATGAATTTTCATTACAGATTGCACGATTTTGCCCATTAATCTGAAATCTTGTCGATGAAAATAATTATAATGTAGTCAACATAATTCAATGCTACAATTTTGCAAAAAATTTAATGAATGATTCAAAGTTTGTACAATTTTTTTTTCTTGTAAATTTGTAATATTATCAAAAGGATTATTCTTATATACGATTTGATTTCCATTTTCCTCGCTGTATTATTTAAAAATATTTCAACAATGCTTGAAACAAAATAACATTTTAACGAATTAATTTTGATTCAAATATAAAATCTTAGAACGATCGTATTACTACTTTTTTGTATTCATATCGTTTCCAATATGTATTTAGCATATGGACTGCTAATGAAGCTAATCATACAATTAATTATTCTACGGAATTACTTGTTACTCAATCGCTCAACCTCTCGTTTTCGGATGGATTAAAGATGGAGGGATATGGCTAGGATATGAAGTGGACTAGGGTAGTCGTTGATATGAAGTGTGGAGCCAGTTGCCCAATGGTGATTATGCTAGTAGATATTGGATTTGGCATTCTTAATCGAGCTTGATTCGACGTACGAAATTGAGTGAGCTAAGAATTCAGATGTATGTAAATATATTGTGTATTTTTTATTTATTATATTTAGATGTTGTCGAGTTCACGCGGTACAATATTTAAAATAAAACGAGATTAGAATTCTGTTATAGGGGATTACAAAAAGAAAGGTAAATTTAAAAATGGAACATGGATATAATCAAAAATTGGCTCATGTACTAAATTGGAAAAATATACATTTTTGTTCTATTTCCCGCTAATTGATCAACTCAGAGATACGTATACGTTCCGTGATTTGGCTTGGTGCCATAAGAATAAGAATAAAAATTCAATACACCTGTGAAAGTGTGAAGATCTTTCATTATTTGATAATCTAAAAGACCGCATGGTGAAATCGTGAAACTTGTTTGCAAAATTTGCTGTGATAAATTTTGGATATCAAAACATTTTAATAACTGGTCTAAGAAGAATAATAAAATACAAAAATAGCCAGTGGCGTGCCGTACACCGACACAGAAAAGCGCTGTCTACCGAAACTATTCTATATGCATTTATCAGTGCATGACTCGTGACTTAATTTTATACGTTTTAAGTATGACAAATAGTACCACTGGTCACACTGGCCAAGTGAGTTCTGTTCAACTCAGCCTCGCACTCAAGGGGTTAAATCCTGAAATGGAACCTTTTGTACAATTATTTTTTCATCAAACCATGGATTTTTATCAGAAAGATGGATGTCTGTGAAATTGAGGTAAGCAGAGCGATAACGTTA
This sequence comes from Himalopsyche kuldschensis, assembly GCA_028554975.1. NCBI lineage: Eukaryota > Metazoa > Arthropoda > Insecta > Trichoptera > Rhyacophilidae > Himalopsyche > Himalopsyche kuldschensis. Next base: position 4,453,946 of record JAHFWI010000001.1, on the reverse strand, counting down.
TAACGATCATTAATTTATATTTTCCACTCACTTTTAAAAAGACGGTTGAGTGAATGAATTCAATTAGTATTAATTAAACACTTTATTTTTAAAAACTCGATGAAATGGTACATACAATGTGTTGTTATATAATGTACGAGCCCACACGGCCTAGTCTATATTGTAAATGAGAGCTACTCGTTCACTTTTATGGACATATCGGAATCGTCGCGAATCAACACGTCTTGGCCAATAGCAGGTAGAGTGAAAAAACAAATGACGTGCGGAAAATAAAACAAGATTTGAGCCGCAAATCATTGACTTTTTTCCACTGTTACACTGTTTTATCAAGGGCAGACTGAGTGACTCGATGAGAATCCTACGATACTGAAAAGTTAAGTATTTTTTTTCATTACGGGACTAGAATAAATGTATTAGATACAATTGAAGATTTCAACTGAAAGTGTTCGATGGAATTTCAATAACTAATTGTAATCAATTTAATGTTGTCGTTTGTTGTAGTTTTGTCGCAAACGAGCCGGGTTTTGCCTTTTGGCATATTCAGGCATTTTAAGTGCATGACTGACTTGAACCCATCTCAGTATAAGTTCAACTTTTACACACACACTCACTCTCTCTCCCACTGTCTGCGAATCGTTAGAATCATGTGTATTAACCGAATGCTGTCAAATGGCCGGATAATATTTCTTTTATCTTGTATCTGTATTTTTAGTAAATATGTGCTGTTCGAATGAACATTGTTATAGTTTTGAAATGTATTCCCTAATAATCGTTTGATGTATTCACGCCACTGACAAAAGCTTCTTTTATTTTAGGCTTTTTATTTAGTATCATAGGAATTTTTGTGGTCATTTTATATCATAGGTAGTCATGGCAACATAATTAACTGATTGAAAAAAGAGTGGGGAAATAATTGCTCATTAATAATCAATTAAATTAACAAATTACACAAGTGCACTTGAAAGCATTTTGTTCGGTATATACATAACACATTAATATAATGGAATGGAATGTCTGAGCAATTAATATTCACGATGACTTATAAAATATTAAATCAAACTTTCACGGATGCTCCGAGCCTTTTTACACAACCAAAAAATGAAAAAAAAAATGAGCGTATCTCAAAGTGTGGCTCCGTAAGATTCGTAAATATTATAATTTAGGCGTGAATAAACAATTCACGTTCTCAATGAATGAAATGATAGTGTATTGAAGCGTTTCTAAAAATACACAGTAAAGAATTACCGCGGACCCCAAACGTGCTCTACTTAGTTATTTATAGCAATCGAGGTGAAACAGGTGCCACACATTTTTGTACAGTGGAATAAAAAGTTTAATATTGAATAGTGATTGAAAGAAACCACAAATATTTTCAGCGTTTTGATTTATGACAACTGAATTACTGTCGAACTACATTTTTCTAAAATTATCTTTGTCGAATGTATTATTGCTAGTATTTAGTATTTTTTTAGACCATCATATTCCATAGTTCTTTTTTCAGCTAAAATAATAATTATTTATAATGATTATCTCGTTGACATGTTGTATTATTTCTTTAGATGCAGAGCTAACCTGGTAATGGTGATATATTTATTATTATTTTGAAATCCATGTCCGCTTAAAATGTGAATCATATGGCTTCCTAATTTTCTCTTTTCTACGAGAAATGATTGTTACTCAGTGGCTCAACATCTCTTCAGTTTAATGAGAGTATGAATAGAATGGATACGGCCAGGACAGGGTTAGGGCAGGATCTTCTAGTTGCTCTCGTTACGCCTCATTTTTAGGTTCGGATGGGTGAGAGGGAATATTTAAACAACACAAACACCCATGCCTTCGAACAGAGTCGATACATCGGCCATCATTCGAATAATTATTTCTATAAATGCTGCTCGTACTTGGACTAAGCCCGTGAAGTCCATCACGGAAGGCAACGACGTTGATCACTGCACCACAGACCCGATATGGCCGATACACAAAAGAAGTGTGAAACGCAACGATATTACTACAGATATCGACATATTCCGCATGGAAGCTATTGACTCATTGGCTACGGTGGAAATGTAAAAAATTTGCGAAACGACACGTATTCCACGATGTTCAAACTAATTAAGCTAGTCATATTTCTCGACTAATATTTATTGTCGCCCAATATTCATTATTTTTTATCGTGTACAAATGTATTACACAATATGACTCAATTGATAGAACAATTTCTTACTTTTCCTACCAATTGATATTTAATCGTTTTTGTTTGGTTTTGTAGGGAACTGATAAAAAATGTTCATAAAAAGCTTGGGAAGCACTGTGCCAGATGAATGATAGACCAGGATATAAAAATACACCTGATAAATCATTGTCAAATAAACGTTAATAGCGAGTAGTATTTAGAATATAAATAATTATTGTGTGAATACTCATGCTAAATGATGCATGGTGTAATATAATAAACATTATTAGATGTCATCGCGGACGACATTCTTTCAATGTCACTTTTTTATATCGAGTATAATAATTATTCATCATAATTGACACAATAACAGCCAGTGAAGAAATTTCGACCACTGTTTATTGTTGATAAAATACGATACTGATTGCGATATAAATTTCTACGTGTTTTCAATTACATATATGTATGTATATCGAACTTATTAATTAATTGAACAAATATTTGTATGTTTTCTTTATATAAATCATGTTATTATTTAAGTCTCGGGGGAAATTTAGCGTTTAATGTCGATAAACTATGACAATTTATGTCAAAATTAAAGTTCCCTCAAAAGTGCGCACGTCCGCGGCCGCGCAGTAATTTCGCTCTGTTACTGATCTGATTTGTTACTGTCGTTGCTAGTGTCAAAAGCTTTTTACATGTTTTAAAATCCCGATTATATCACAATCGACGAATCTCAGTGTTATGGAAGAAAGAATATTGGGGTTAAAATTACACAACAAATGAACATTGATTATGTTATTGTAACATTGTGCTATATGAATTATATTTATACGATGCGTCGAGCTTAAAAAAGTAAAATTGAGCGGAGTCACACTATATGTACTGTGAATACACAAGAATATATGAGAAAATGATAAGTGTATTCCACCACTGATAAAATAGCTAATATTTAGTATAGTGACGTTAGTAAAAGACACAGTTTAAGCGATTGCTACAGAATCATATTGTTGAGTCTCAAAATATGATGTTCCTAATTGCTTTGAATAAGGAGTTCTTATAAATTATTTGATTTCATTTGTTTTCATTTTGCATTGTGGGTAAATACTTAGTAATTCTTTTGAAAATAGAACGATGGTGTGTTTTATTGAACCGACTTACATAGAAAGCGTTGAAAAACACTATGCTCAACACGAATTACGTATATGTATAACCAAATTGTGTTAGATACGGGCTATGTTTTATTTAGTAACACATGTTATCGTATGGAATTGGACGATCTCTTATTTTGAAATATTAAGCATATTTTATTCATTTAAATATATCTGATACATGGTAACGTATTATAGCAAAAGAGGGTAAAATACGCATTTAAAAACTACAGTTATAATCTTATACACTTGTAGGTGGTTGGTTAGCAGGTTTATTTTTTTGAGAAGAAAGTTTGTGAAATGATTTAAATACAGCGATGTATTCTTTGATATTCAAAATTAAGGAAATTTGCATAATTAAAAAATGGGCTTGATTGTGTGATCACACATGATAAGCCTGGATATTATAATTGTATGCGATAAGGGAGATCTGTGTTAATAATAGATCTGTGATATAAGATAAGATCTGTGATAAGGGAGATCTATGAAAAGCAGATACAAAAATACACAATGGCCAGTTGTCTCTCAAATACAAATCTATGCAAAACAGATACTTTAATTTGATTTGTTTTATTTAATCTAGCAAAGAGTCAAAGGGGAAACCTTCTATTCAATAAATGAGTGCATCAAATATTTGTTTTATACAACTGACGATGAAAAAGTTGATGTAGATTTTTTTATTATATCCGCTTCCAACGTGGAGCACATGGACTCCTCATTGATTTTATCTCAAATAGTTTTTTCTACAATATCTGCTTGTTAGTCAGTCGCTCAACCTCTATTTTTCCAAGAAAGAAGAAAAGTAGATGATAAATAGTAAAGTCGTCACACGAGGCTCCCCACGAAACTTGACGAAAAAGCTCCCTGTCTGCTTAATTTATGTGAAATTTAAGTATTTAACCATATTTCGAAAATACGGTTAAATACTAAACTATTTTCTCTTAAAGCAATGGAGTTATATGAAGTAAATGTCAATTGAATCGAAGGCGTAAGCCGAAATAATAGACGAAGGCGTAAGAATAGACGAAGGCGTAAGCCGAAATAGCTATCAACAAATATTTAAAATAATTTATGTAGAATTAAAATACATTGTTATTTTTCTTTCCGTATTATAATGGAGTTCTACCAAGTAAATGCCTACTCAATCAATCAATTGAATCAACTCATTTAACATCTTGTTTTGCACTAACTTCTCTAGAAAATATTATAGAATAAATTGTTTTCCTTTTATAGCAATGTATCTCTTACATCTATTAGATTCTTCCCAAAAAAGCGCGACATCACATAAAGACGGCTCGTAATTTTGTACAAAAACTACTTTTATAACAATTATAACAGTGTCCATATTATATTTTAAAATTAATGACACAGAAAGTTTATTCAAATTAAATATCTTAGCTAAATATTCAATGCCCAGTAGCGAATCTGATTAAGTATGTAGTTAAAGTTTAATATATTTTGACCGATCTTGTTTAGAAAGTGTTTTATAAAAATAATTTGATTTGTGTGATTATCATATTACTAGTATACACTTTACAATAGATTAGCATCGATGTGATAGTTAAAGTGAATGAATAGAGAGTTAGCCGATGCATAAAAAAAACAATTACAAAATGGAACTCAATTCTGATACATTCATTAGCGATCAGTTTTGTTTCAATATCATTAATTTATTACAGGGATTCCCAAAATATGTTTCGAGATAGATGGGTTCCAAAACCACGACTCAGTGTCGTTGCAGGTGAATTATTGGCTTACAGGAAATAGTAATCATACCAATTATTTCGTGTATGAAAAATGGCTTGATCAGTGAAATTAGTCCTGAGCGTCTGATACAATTTTACAACTGTAATATAAAGTTTTTCCACCGCCAATTTGGACAATGAATACCAAACAAGTGTTTTTTTTATATCGATAGTTTGCTGGCCGTATTTAACGTTGAAATCCAAGAAACATTTAGAGCAGATTCAAAATTAAGATTTCGTGAAAATACAGTATAAGTTTATTGCAAAACACGAAAGTTTTTGGGATCAAAACACCTGAAGTCAAATCAGCGAAATTGTTTAATCACATCTAAACAGTTTGAAAGAAAATTTTAATCATTCTTTCGTTGAGTATTCAATTAATAAAAATGACAAATTTCTTAATATTCTTACATACACAAACAAAAAAAAATTCTAATGCACATTTGCAGATTGTTATTAAAATTTTTTGTAAAAGTTTTAATTTAATGAGTAAAAACTAGGGCTGTGGAGTCGGAGTTTGAGTCGTGGAGTCGCGGTTTTTTGGCTATTCGACGAATTGGTTGATTGATATATAATTGAATACACATAAATAGGAAACGTTGGAAAAAACGTGACGAAATTAAACATTGTTTGGTCGGACTCGTGTTTTTTACGACTCCACAGCCCTGGTGAAAACATATTCAGACACAGTATTATTGCCAAGCGAAATTTATCGTATGTACATTTATAAAATTATAATTACTTTTATAATAGAATACGACAGTGCTAAAAAATTGTTCAACAATATTACAACAGCAAAGCAACATCATATTTGATTGATGCAGTCGGATTGAGACTGCACATGATATGAATTACTAATTAATTCTGATGAATGTCGCGTTGACAAGTAATTTGGAAAAAGGTTGCAAAATACTTTTCTTGTTGCTGCAAAAATACTTATACAGTCTCTCACTACTCGGCAAAAATTTTGTTACAATCTTTTTAATACTTTAACTTACGATATCGATATTTTCAATTCTGACACTGGGATCGGAAATGATTGATGTATTCAAATGCTCCAGATTGCGATCACGAGTATACTGCACTTGTGTAACATAATATATTGCAGTGTATTTTTTTACCATTATTTATCATAGCATCTTTTAATGAAGTTTACTACATTATATATAGGTGTATATAACACTTGAGTAAGCATCAATGATCGACCGCGTCAAACGCAACAATTGAAAATTATTATTTTTCAAAGTGGTCATATTTAAGCTTAATTTTAATTTAAGTTCACATTTTTTTAAGTAGGCCGCCATCAAAAATTTCAACAGCAAACTTTTATAGTTATAAACCTAAAAGTCCATCCCTGATAAAGTACACCCGATCCTCTTTTGCACGGGGGATAAGTTCCAAATACTGTGCAAAAAACTGTGAAAAAAAATGTAGGTTCCATTACTTGAAATCAACTTAGCATACGAAGTTTTTGAACTCGAATTAATTTATCATTTATACATTGGAATATTTGTAGTAAATTTAGATAGATAATTTTCGATTTCAATTAAATTTAGCAAAGAGAAATATGTATATACATTTGCTACTTGAAAATAAACGTGCCCGCTTACTTCAATTTTTCAGTATACAGTTTTTTGAAACCTTGTTAAATCAATAATCCGTTGTAAAAAAAATTATTAGTACTTTTGTTAAAATCGTGTTATTTAAAAAAAAATGAAAAAAGAGAATCGGGTGTATATCAATAGTGACATGGAGATTACAGCCTCGCTGTTAAATCAAAATCTATAAAAAATAGCTATCTGCTATCATTTCTTAATTATTTAAATGTTTTCAAATATTCATTTGAAAAAATAATACAATTCTTACTTCAATACAACCATTTGTACCGGCATTATAATAACACAAATATTCTGTACGACTTTTGTGCCTAGTAATATTATAATACATTATTATTTTACACTTCAAGTGTGAGATGTTGTCTGGTTAACCTTGAACATATATTAAGATTTAATATTTATTTCTTAATAATTTGCCAGTGGTTCAAAAATACGATATGCTAAATAATAATTAGGTACCGTTGGAGCTGCCTCAATGAATAATTAGATAAGAGGTAGAACGGGGATGCCAGGTGTGATTTAATACTCATCTAGATTGTCAGATCAAACGGATCTTAAATGGGATTTACCTTGTGATTTTATTGAAAACCTAGATTGAAACAAGGCCTTGCCTTGACCTGGATGTATCCTCTTCATTTATTTATTAAAGTCAATTAAAAGTAATCCAAAAGCTACACTGAGATGCATTTTGTGTAATTTTAAATTAATGGCTGTTATAATAAATACATGCTAAGTACTCGTGAAGTGCGATTAATAAGAAGTGAATGTACATATAAAGATCGTTAAATTTATTGATATCATAAACAATACGCTTTCATATGTATAACTGTTTTATTATTTATTAAAGGACATATAAGAGGTTATCCATAAATAACACCACACTCAAGTTGTACATTTTTGACCTCTCCACCCACTCAATGTCTGGTTTTCACTAGATCTTTTATAATTTTATTTCAAGATCAGGACCGGTTTCAGTAATCGTGAGTAATTTTAGTTAATTACATAAAAAATAATAAAAATTGGGTTATTTATATCAAAATGAGAAGAGACAAGAAGGGTATAATAAAAAAATGGTGTTAGAAAATTGAAAGGAATTCTCATATTACTATTGAACAAGATCATTCAAATTTGGCGATCAATTGACCTCGCGATAAATAATGTTGCGATGGATTGTTTTGGGATAAATTTTCTTGCCATGTGTGCCCCTGCCATAAACAATCTGGCAACGAATTATGCTGCGATATTCAATCTCTTTTAAGAATAGAGTAGAGGAAGAAAATAAGACTAGGACAGGACAAACGTTTAGCTTGCCTCTTCTTGTTAAGATAAGTCTTATTTTTACTCTTGGGTTGGTGTGGGAGGAAATCTTAGACAACACATTTGTGTCTTGAACTCCGCAACAGAAGCCAACGACGTTGACACTCGACCATGAACCCGTCAATGTCAACATCGAGTACAAGATCATCAATATTTGGCGAAAAATACGAATCCTTAAAATATGATTAGTGGAAACATTATATTAATATAAAATAATTCCGCACTCACCGCTAGTATTTTACCGGTTATTTGTTGTTAAAAGCAATATGCGATGAGTATCTTCTCAGTAAATCTATAAACTGGTTTTATATCACATATAAAATATTAAGTAAAACTAACACTTGTTGAAAATACGAAAATTTCGCAGATTTTGAGCTCTTTATTGAGACGGGCATCTTGCAAATTCAGATACATATAATACAAACACAGGCGTGGGTCAATGCATCTAATGAAATTTGACTCTCTCTTTGAAATGTGTATGGAAATATGGCGGTATTTTGCAATATTTCCTAAAAAATTTGCAGTACATAGTTGAAATCAGGATGTGGTATTTAAGGAAATCGTAAATAATAAAAACCATTTCGCGATAGACGACTGTATCGCAACTGTTTCATAGTTAAATATGTAAATCTGTAAACACTAAAACTTTTTTGGATCAGTATATTGAAATGATTATTATAACATTCACCGACACTGATAAATGTCAAACGTTTCCAATGATCACTTTTAAGGTGTTTACTGTCAATACTAGGTGGAAAGGCATTATAATAAAAATAATAATACATTTTTAGTACTTTTTCCACATAAAATTTATTAAATCAGGACAGATTTCGCTCATGGCGAGCATCAGTTGACAATGCTCGCCATGAGCGAAACCTGTCCTGATCTAATAAATATTATGTGGAAAAAGTAATTATTATTTTTATTATTTCCAATGATGTTGATTTTTAGGAATTAGTTTTCTTATAGATTTGAGGATTTTCGATAATATCAGATGCTTTACCGATGCCTAGCTACAAAGATTTTGGCTAAATGAGCTTCTTTTGGAATACATATTTTTTTCGTCAATTTCGATTATTCTAAAACGTAAGTAATTAATTGCATATGAGAAAATGATACCATCACGCTCAATTGAATGAATGAAATATTTTAGTTTTCTACTCAGAAAATTTATTGTATACAGAGTAACTCAGTTGCATTCTGTTATTATAAAAAATGAAATACAATATATATTAAATTTTTGTCGTTCCTCATATATAAATATATATACCTACTCATAATAGTGCATTTCAAAAAGTGTTATAACGCAGTTGTTCAACCTCTTTTCAGAAAGGTTAAAGTGGATGGGATATTTCTTGTGTAGAGAAAGCAATCGCACTATGTAATTAATTTCCTACTGCACGTTATTAGAATCGGGTAAGTTAAATTAGATGATGAAAATTATCGCAGACATCCTCATTCTTTGGATCCAAAGCGATTAAAAAAGGGGGCCCAAACTCTTAAACGTGCAGCCTTATAGCGTTACCTGCCGGCTACAATATCTGACTGAAAATTAATTTTGAAATATGAATCATCTTAGTTTTGTAAAACAAAATCAGTTGAATGTAATTCGTTTCAGATTGATGTCGACGGATTCGTCTCTGATTGACTGTGTGTAAATATTCTTTGTGTAAAAATTTACTAAAAAACGGAATTCGTTATTTTTGAATTTTTTATCGCAGACAAGTGATTATATTTACACACATATTATTAAAAATACCAGGCAAAGCCGGGTGAACCCGCAAGTAAAGTACTTTTCAAAAAAAAAATATTTCTGAGATATTTACTAAATATGTATTAAAAATCATATCAAAAAGATTCAAAGCAACATGAGATTGACATACATTGATATATTTAAATATTTATTGATTCAGCTTAACATTTTTAAAAAGTATTGAATCATTTTCAAACACATTCGAGTGCAGAATGAAAGACTAAATGATGACAGAACAAGTTGTTATGCAAGCAGGAAAAATATGCAAGAGCGACGAGTCCGCATTTCTGAGTTCATATATAAAACTTCGTTTTGCAACACATCTTCATAAAATTACACATGTATCTTAAGGATTGCAATACCGGGATTCCAGTATTTCAGTCGGTTTTCCAATGCAAAAATATCGGGGTATATTGCGGTACAATTGACTAGTTCGCTCAACAAGCATTGAGGGGTTTATCTGCAACTAGACTAACTTACACGTAGAGTAAAGAAATGATTAATAGAGATTTTACAAGGAATGTTAATTTAAGTTTTTATACTGAAAAATAATAAAAATATAAAACATCCGATTTGTTCGTTAGTAAAAATTATATTTTGGCAATACACCTAAGCCTTTTTTTGTGTGGTAGACGCGTTCCGCGGAAAATAGCACAAAAAAAATCGCACAAAAAATGCTATGACTTAATAAGGGAACATAACATGTACAAGGACGCACGTGTCAAGGTCACATTGTAATAAATAGGTGAAACACTGGATTTTGTCGGTATGCGAAAAACGCGCTGTTAGTTACGTTATTACATATAATGTACGTTATATAGTCCCAAAATATCTTTCATAAAATAAAAAACCGCATAACTTTGAAAGCGCACAAAAAGAGGTTTGAGTGTACCGGTATATTCGTCCAGTATTGCTGTCCCTAATATAACCTGTATGTACCTAAGGGGATAAAGCAAGTTTCAATTTATTATGAAGAGAGTGGCTCGCCATTATTTGATGCAAAACACATTAATGGTCGACAATGTTGTGAGGGAAAAGTCTGTTATCAACAAATACATGCATGAGGTAAATAGAGAATAAACTCATGTGACGTTTAAATATCGGCGAAATGTATTTTAAAATGCAAAATTTTTGTAATGAAAAGACCACTTTTTCATTTACTTAAGCTTTCTGAACTAACAATAGAATTATGCAAATGAATAGTATGACAGATATATTTGTTTGCATTTTTGAACAAAGAACAAATTATAAGGCAATATGAAACTTTAGTATTACAAACCAAATAAACGCAATTCTAATTTTGAATTTTGTAACTGCTAACATTTGAATAGGTACTTAAAAAAAGGAATTATTCAAATTATGGATTGTGTTACTTAACGTGTTGCACATTTTTTTTTTATTCCCTCCCTATTCGCCCGATCCCTTTTCTAAATTTTGGTAGAATTTGTAATACTACTGGTATTGCTAACAACAAAAATAAATAATTAAAACGCCTGTAGATGATTATCAAAGTGGAATAATGAAGATATTAAGTTCTTAATTTTGTGTCAAAATAAAGTTTCATAAAGTAGCCGCGCATCTATCGAAATTCTGCGTTATTTCCAAAAATATTTATTTAATAATATTTTCTCATATAGATGTCATAATTTAAAAATACAATGAGAGAAAAATAATATCCACGTGATATGAAAGATTGATTTGTCTATACATAAACTTCCTAGCACCCGAAATTTACTATTGTTATAATATATGAAAAATTAATTATCATCTCGAGTATTTATGATTTGTGGTGAATGTTCATTTTAGTAATAACATTATCATGGATGCATGTGAGAGTTGTCTTGGATATGTGCCAACATTTTCAACAGTGCCAACACTGCCAACCAATGCTATTATGTAACTGACCATTTAACTGGTCTCCTGCAAGCAACAATCGCTTCGATCGAAAATGCCACCATCATTAGCTTAATAAAATATCAGGGAAATGGGCCAATTTATATCGTTGAAAAAATCCTCTTATGCAAATAATTTTTTTTATTGTGTAAAATGAATGGTGAAAAGTTGATTGGATGCTGCTATTTGGAAATAAAATTTAATGGCGGATAATTATCATGATCTCTCTTTCGTAAATCTATAGAGAGTACAGCTAGTGAAAAAATCGCATGCCACGGCGTACAATAAATTGACAAAAAGTCTCACAAAAAACCTGATAGATATTACACGTATATTATAATTATGTCTTTAAAATACCATGTTTTGAAACAATATAACTACTAATTGTTACAGTGAGAATCAGACGTTCTGTTGATTATTTTATTTGCCAATAATTACCAAACTGTCATTAAAACAGAAAGACTACTTAAGAAGTATTGTAGTTAAATAAATTTAGTATTGTTTGTTTGCTCAATTCGTGCGATTTTTATAATAAAGCACATATTTGCTAAATGTATTGTAAGTTTTCAATCCGTGTCTAAATAAAAGGTTTGATAAAAACATTACAAATAAAAGTCAATAAAGTTAATAAACACAATAATACTATTCCAAATTTGAATGAATGTTTTAATCATACGTAAGAAAAATGCAGCTGACAACAAACGTCATCTTATAACAGTTTAAAAATTTTGTTTTTGACATTTATTTTTATAGATTGAAACTATTTTTGCTTTATCACTAAAGATATGCCTTTGGCCAATAGCTGTCCGTTGCCTATGCTGGCTGTATATATATTCCTTGGCTAATTTATAATTATAATCTAACATGAAACCGCATCGAGATAATATTTTACCATATTAAATCATCGACGATTTTCTCTTGTCGTTTAGTATGTTGAGTACCAAAAGATAAATCTATTTCTAAATTTAAAAAAGCCGCAATTATTCACACACATATACAATGATTGTAAGGTGTTGCCAGAATGCATTCATTGTTAGCAATCAATAATTAAAACTCGAACTTCATTTGCGAAGAAGAAAGTTCTAGAACGTGTCTCAAATGCAGTGAAAGCCTTTGCAGTCTTTAATGGCGAGTTGAATTATTACTATGCATATTTTTTGCATACTGCAATCAAACAAGATTAATAAAATAACATGAGGATTTACGCAATTTAGTTTTATGCCCACTGGAGCTAGTTAAGTACGAAACAATGAAGACGTCCTGTTTTTTTGTGTGATGAGCTCTCTGTTAAAGCCGGTTTTTCCCGAAGCAACTGGTTGTAAAATTTTAAGATTTCAATCTAAGTAAACCGGCTCCTGTTTGACTGTTGAAAACTTAAAATAGGTTTGAGTAAAGAAAAGTTACGTCATAATATAGTTTAACTTAAAATTACAAATGAATTATTAATACAGACGGTTTTATGTATGTTATGAGATGCCATTCCACTAAGCTGACAGATTATCTTATATATAAAACCGAAACGGCGTCTATATGTATGTGGGTCTGTAATTCCCTTTTGCATTGTTGGTCATTAAGTTGCCATAAAAACGAATATGAAAGAAAATATGTTTGAATTTTTATCGGCGAAGACATTTAGTCAAAATGTAATAAATTAGTCTTCTACTGAACTTTTCCCGGCTTTATTATTAATAATAATGTTTATTATTTACGTGAAGGTATTATTTGACATTTCTTTGACAGAAAATTAGATTTTTTCCTTGAATTTGGACATTTTAATGGGCGAGAATGGGGCTGTCTTCAAATTAAATAATGTTTGTGATTTTATTTTAACTCTATTTTGGATGTTAGATTTTGGGATATAATTATGTCGAATGATATAACATTAAATAATTATTGGTCGCTTAGTCCGAGCGACGCCGGGTAGCAATACTAGTAAATACATAATACTAAGCTCGTTATATATTTCCCATCATTTCCCAAAACTATTTTTTTAAAACTATATCACCCTTAACAACCCTTGAAATGTTATATCAAAAGCATTTTTTTTTGAATTTTGTTTAAATCTTACGATATTAAGAAATAACGATTCGTAAAATATCATTATTAAATAATTAGGTCAGTATAAAACTGAATCAGGACCATATAGCCACATAATAGAGCATCTCAACATAAGTTTTTCTCATGATAAATTCCTGTTATTGAACCATCAATCTTTCATATTGTATGAGGCTAGGACGGTGGAGTTAGGAAAAACAAGAAGCCCTTGCTACGCCCCATTTTTAGAATCTCTTTTTTCACACAGCACCATAAATCGTTTAAAAAATCAATTACTTATAAATCACTATTAAAAGACAGTTCTAATCCCAAGGAGACTGTAAAGGAGTAAGATGAGCGTCCAAGAGCGTTCACTATTAGGCTACAACACCCATTTTAATCTACGCATATTTATATCACAACAAAATATTTCTGATATCAATAATGTGTTACAGTTTTTAGTCATTTGACAACACAATTACCATTCTATCAATTATAAGTTTTCTCTATCACCGACTCGGATTGAATTATTATGTGAACGTTATTGTTACATGGGGCGTTGATATGCAAGACTGTAAATTAAATTTCTTTTTTCCATTTTTTTATACTGCAGCGTATTGGGAAATCACAAGGTCACGCCATTGACGAATGATAATTAATATAAACATTGAAAACATGAACCGTTTTACGGTCAATATGGTTTTTTTTATTGAATAGTTTTGTTGTTTGTGCATTAAAATATGCAAATTATACACATGCGTAAAATGAATATACTTTATCGAGTCAATGACCGCTTTAAATATTTCTCAGAAATAGTTTTTACTCATTTTTGGGTCCGCCAAAAATAAAGACACTCTGTGATCATTCCTTTTTCAGACCAGGGAGATAATAATGTTGTTGGTATTATTATGCGGCTTGACTCGAAAATGAGATGCACATAAAGAAGGAACGTGCTATTTTTTTTCAAAAAACAAATGAATGTTTCCAAGTGGCGTTTTTATAATATGGAGGGCCAACTGAAAACTTGAAAATACGCCCATTTTCGTATGTCCACTCTCAATTTGAAGTGTATGGCATTATAATAGAGGTATCTCAACATATGTTTTCTAAGACAACTTGTTGTTACTTGGCCAACTTCTATTTAGTTTTATGACGGTAGGGATAGAAAAGATAAGTGAGACAGGACTAGTGGTTAGTCAGTCGCTTTGCTATGCTCCACATATTGAATCAGATAGTTGTGAAAGAGTTTTTAGACAGCACAGACACCTATGCTTTCGAATAGAATTGATAATTTGACTGAAAAAAAAACCTGCTCGTATAGGGACTTAAACCCACGAGGTCGCGGAAGCCACCGACGATAACCCCTGCGCCACATTCATAATGAAACGAAAACCCACCTATTTCCGAACACCCCCCCTCAATTATAACACATGAGGTTAGATGTACCGCTCCAGTAGAAAGTATCAAAAAAATTATAATAAATGGAATATGCAGATAACATTTTATCACACAAAATCAAAATAAAATCGAGCACGACTGTACTTTAAGATTATATGTGGTTTATATTTGTTTAAGATAGTGCCTTTCCGCCAAAAAGTGACAGTTACCACCCTACAAGTGATATATATATTATGGATCTAATTTATTCATTCGTCGACACCACATTGAAAATGATACAGCTAGGAAAAATACAATTAAGTAAATTTTATGTGGCAAGATAAATATCACATATTATGAAATTATAATATAAACAAAATTAGAACACAGTTGAGATGGATACATATACTTAGCATTCAGTAGGTCACTAAAATGTCCATTACTATCGGAGATGATCTGTGCTCTCGAGATATCTTGCACAATATAGAATAAATCACACAACAGTTGCTGATATAAAAAAATACAATAAATGGATAACGAAAATTAATGTATGTATTTATATGATATATTGTCTACTTGCTAAAATACTACATACAGTACAGTACAGTAGATTCACGGTCTACTGTATTGGAAAGGAGCAAATGAATCAAACGATGAATACGGGAAAACAACGAATTACAGAGAAAGAATGAAAAATTCACATCAACTAACAATTATTAAATATATTGTTATTTCATTTAAACTCAACCAAGAGAATTTCAATTCGATCAGTTGCATTAAATAAGTTTATCTCAGAACTTGCATGTTTATTCCGTAAAATAAATACACTTGATAGAAGTTTTAAAGTCAGTGCGGGAAAACGATGAATAGAGGAACGATCTCTGCTATGACTGTACTTTGTATTAGTATATTCGGAACCTGACCAAAGAGCGATATATGTGAGAAAACGACAGATTACGGAACGAAAAAGCGGTATTCCACTGTTTTGAACATTTAAAACGAGATGAAATATAAGTTGGTCAATCTGGACGCGCATAGGTATGGCATTGGTGGGCAACGCACTTAAATAATAATTTGTGATTTTTTCAGAACGAGTAATTGATTGTAGGACTCAATGGTCTCCTAATGGGGTTATTTTTATACGAAAACTGCATGTTAATCAGTCGCATAACCTGATGATAATGGGGATATATACCATTTAAGCCTAGAACAGAATTAGTGGTAAGCTAGACGCTCTCGCTACGCCCTCTTATACATAGCATCAGATGGGAGGGAAGAACTTTTCAGTCGACAGAAACGCCCATGCCTTCGACCATTATACGAATAATTATTGCAATTTATCGTTTTCATATTTGAATAGTTAATCAATAAAACTGTGTTTTTGGATTAGATTTGGAAAACCATGCTATTATTTGATGGTATAAATAAGCTTTCATGTCTTCCAAGATTATTACACTCACATTATTTCCTACCGCGATTCTGATATTATACTCGCAACTTCTTATTTGTGTGCTATTATATTTAGAACTATAGATAGTTCTGAGGAGGGCGTAAGCCGAAACTTGTTATTTCAAAACAATATTTGCAGAACTAAAATACAATATTTTCACCGTACCTAGTCTTCTATTGATCATATTCTCCGTCAAAATATTGCCTTAAATGCTTCCGAGTTTCTTATATGGAATCAAGGCAAAATGAACCATTTGACACTTTCCTAGTGAATAGACACAGCTCGAGCAAATAATAATTACAATTCGAAATGTCCAATGGTATATTATTATCCAAAGGTTGAACTTAATTGATCAAGCTCATTCGAAGAATATAAAGCTAAAGAATATTGGATAACGATACGAGGTCGTGTATTTTTAAAGTTTGCTACAAGGTCGGTGATATTTCACGTTAAATAATAAATTATCGTAACCAACCGTTCAATGTGAATAGAATTGCATTATAATAAATTGGGACCCCATCAGTCAGTCAAATTTGCTCTATGAAGATGATTAACCAAGATCGTGGTTAATTTACGTTCATTTGAATAAAAAAAAGATTCAATCTGAATCAAAGAAGATCCGTAAGAATAATAAAATTCCCATGAGACAGACAATGGCAGATTATTGGTTAATATGGCATACTTTAATAAAATGAGATTTTTATTCAAAAAAATGTGGGCTGTTAATTACAGGAATCTCATAAGAGTTCGCTGTATAATGGGGGTGGGATGGTTTGTTATTGTGAGGAGTAAGACGATTAGGGAGCGTACTGGGCAAAGCCCTGTTACGTCAGCGGTCACGGAGACTTTGAAACTGGCTTGGCCATGTGCTGCAAATGCCTACGGAGAAGGAGAGCCAGACAGTGCATGACTTTTCGTCCGATCGGTACTCCTTGACGACCATTTGGTACTTTCCATAGGGTGTACTATCCGAACTGAGGGATGCTGGCATTTATAGGGAGGAAGTGAAACAAATGGCGGATGAAAAGGAATCACGGAGGTGCCGCTTGGTGGCCATATGATCAGGAACAACATTTGAAATGATTAGATTTTTATTTAAATAAATTTAAAATTGTTTTTTTTCAAGACTATGGGCTTAAGTTTAAATCATGAATATGTTTATGAGAAATTCTAAAACTAAGCTTAATATTAGTCTCATCCTAGCCTCATCCATTTATACCGATACTCTTTCTATCTTGTCAACTTAATCAACGTTGTACCCTCCACCAACTTCAACAAATATACATCTCATTATGTGGATTTGCGCTTACAAATGATTACCAGGAGTATCTCAGGAGCAATTATACAAGACACGCTTGATATAATGCAATGTGCAAACATAATGCAATTCGGCTTTGTTGCCACTAGGTTGGCGTGAATGACCTATCCAACCGAGTGGCTGAAGAAGTCATCTAAGGACATTCGGATAGAACGTGAGGAGCATGCTTTACTTTGAGCCATATCATAGTACGTGAATTTTTAATGAACTCAGACGATATCATACCAGTTAAACTCTGATATTAACAAATTTAAAAATTACAGCTGGAATAGTTTTCTCTGCGAAACTCATAATCATTCCCGAACCATTGTCTCATTTATGTACGATATTCGCAACACCGATAAAATAGAGCCATAAATTAAACGTTACATTTTACCAGTAGAGTCAAAAAAAGATATATTATGACAACGGTAAAAAGTCTTATATATTTATATTTTCCTCGTAACACGTTAGACCAGTGGTTCCCAAATATAATAATAACACCGCAATTCAAGAAGGACATGCGGCACTATTTTTGTAAGATGTAACAAAAATATGTCGAAAATTAAAAAAAAACGAGACAATCAAGATTGAAAATGTTAATTTTTAGGCCATCTTTGCATAGTCCCCTAGTTTGGAAACCGCAGCTTTTAAAAGATATGTACATGTTTCGTATATATGTGTTTGGATTGGTCTGGTCTTGATAAAATATTATTATTTGTAAAAAACTAAATTTATAACTATGTACCTACTTCTGTACATTTGTCCCTTTTTATCCAGAGTTTCGATATTTTTTAAGAAGATAAGGATGACTTTTGGTTTCGATAAACTAAATCTATTGACTCGGATGTAATTTCTTATAAATCACGCGGATTTTGAAAAACCATATTTTGGATTAGCCGTTGCTATGTGGTGTATCTCAAACGCTACACAGAAATGGCCATAAATGCGTTTTGAAACTCAACAATAATTACCACACGAAACAGATAAAGCCAAATATTTTTACTGTTATATTCGCAAGATGCGAATGTTTGCAAAACAGGTCGATTTAATCGTGATTTCGATAATATTATTATTCGTATAGTTTTAAAGTTCCATTCGAAGGTATGTGCTAAATACTAGTAAGTGGGACGTCACGTTCAGTGATATGAATTAGAATAATGTACTCAGTTGAAGTCGATGGTTTTAACCAAACATAATTATATGTTTCTATTGCTTTATTAAAATACAGATGAGGCAATCAATCTATTTCATTGAGTCTTCTTATTTTGAATTATTTTACAATAAAAATCGTTTCATGGATACTTTATATTCATGAGTGTGAATGATTTATTTTTAACCATCTCTCTTCTCAATTTGGAGCATATGGACTCATAGTGGGAAAAAGTAAGCTGACTTCTTGAACGATAGCGATCGCGCCCTTCTGTCGGCAGAAAGAAATGCAAAAAAACACTAAACTTAGAGACGAAGGAGACTGGAAGAACTTTGACGCCAACGCGCCTAAGAACTTGAAGCTCTGTCAAATAGATATAGGAAAGGATTCGTTAACTGCTCTTGCATTAAAGTCTCGTTTTAAGGATCAAATGGGTGAGCGAGGGAATTCCGTACAGATATCCAGGTCTTCGAATAGACTTGGATTGAAAACTGAAACTTCCGGACTAGGATTTGGGTCTGTGCGCTCCGCAACCGAAGCCAACTACGTTAACAACCACGTACCCGAATGAAACAATAAAACGTCTAAATTATACACATAGTATTCTAATGTTATGTATTGGCAATCGTACGTTAAAACGATGCAAATTAATTAACATTAATTATTATTTGATCCGTACAAGGACAACTGGGTGAGATGGTCTGGCATTCTACAGAAATATTCGTTTAGCTCAATCAAAATGGGCCATTAATTAAACTAAGTCAAATTTCATACGAAGACAGAATAGATCACGATTCTCAATTATGATGCCATTCGGCTTTGAATATAATAAACACTTTACTAATCTCCTCGTGGTGGAATTTCCTCATCTTTAAGGATCGTGACTCTTAAACTCCATTTGTCCCTAGCAGGCCTTTTCATTTCATTATCTATCACCATTATGGTGGATATCAGTCGATCACCAGTGATTTTCTTCAGTTGGTACCTCCTCAATGACGCACTAGCTAAAATAATCAGTATTTTATGTTTCCTAGTCCTCTGCGAACAGAAAGATGCGATGATTTGACTTGTTAAAAATCCAGATATAATTTTTAAAAGATCTGGCTTTCCATGCACAGTATATGCCACCGGGGAACTTGCATTCTAACCAACGGTGTCTTCTTCCAAACAAATGGATTCCCCCACCTTTTAAGACAGTTGATGAACATCCATCTGATAGAATCGGCAATCTGAACTATGGGACAAAAAATGAAAGTATGAAAAAAGTAAGAAGCAAGACGACTGGCAGTGAAAAGAACATCCCGGTGGGAAAATGCGGTAGTCTTAAATATGATCAAATTATTAAGCAATGGGTCGCATGTAAGTCTTTCTGTTAGTTTCAGATTCTGCTGTTATTTATCGACTAGTTATTTACGAATATATACATAAATACCTACATGATTTAAGAACTGAGTGAATTCGAAAAACGTTTTTGGATATTGCTTCGGCCTTGGCATCCTCAATATTTCACTTATATTGATTGCAGCTCTCAATCACGACTTCTCATAAAAAAGCAAGTGGTCAAACCTTATGCAGAAAAAATATGTAATATAATTGATGGAAAATTTTTGTAATAGGTACTTAGTGAAGGTTTTATTTATCTAGCAGATATTCCATAACTCTTAAAAAGCCTGTTATTTGCCGAACATGCTCATCTGTTTCAGATTACACTGATTTAATTTAAGAAAAGTGCTCTTGATTACATACGATATAAATATAAACCTACTTGATATTAGGCGGTTCATAAGAGATGAGAAATTATAATATCGAGCTATAATTTATCTGGCCGCATTTTGTTCACAAAAAATCATTTTGATCAGACTAAGATTACCATTGACGATATTTAGTCCAAACCAAAAGTGAACTACGATTTTATATGACTATTATGAACTATTTTTTTACATTTAAATAAATAGATTTGTTATGTTAAAAAAGAAAATTTATTGAACCGATATACTGTAGTGATAAATATTGTTTTGCTATTAATGTAGGTACTTCTATAAAAGCGGAAAAATTCATAAGCCATTATATTATGCATCCCGTATAGCAGCGATAAGTTAATAGACAAATAGTCTCATGATATATGTATATGTAATATGATAAAAACGATTTTCATGTTGAATGTATTCATATATAAATACGACTTTATTTTTGGGTTCCGATTCCAAATATTTTTTAAAGATCAGGATCGTTTACACTCATCGCGTGCATTATCAACTAAAAATGCTCACGTTGAGCGAAGCGGTTTGCCAATAGCTTAATATATATAAAAATGTGGTAATAGTGCAGATTTTCTTAAATGAAGTACCTACATTGTACTTATATTTATTTCATTAAACCTACTCACCTTTCGTTAAAAATATTTTTACCTACTTACCTTCATCTAAATGTAATCATTTTGTGGCATATTGATAATTTTAACAGCTTTAAAGTGTTCCTTTCTCTTGACTTTTTACGTCTGTATTTTTTGGTCAGCGATGATTTTTTAAAAAGGCCGCGATCTGTTTAAGAATATTTTAAGCCGCTGAAATAATCTAAATACTGTTAAAGATGAGTATTTAATAAACACAGCTAAAAAAAGCCGACAGACAAATATTAACAGCTGGTTACACACATATTTTACAAGTGTACCATCTAAATAACAATAAAAAATATTGCTGGGTATAAAAAAAACTGTTTACATACTGATGCGAATAATAATATGACATACTAGTAAGAGTGAATGCATAGCGAAGTGATTTATTATAGCAAAATGATTTTATGATGTAATCTCAATGTTAAATGGTTGATACGTAAAATTACGTAATCTAAAAGACATACTGTAAAATGATACTCAAAATTATACAATATGTGACGGCTCAATTGGCATTCCTATACATACAATTATAAGAAATAACCATAGAAAATTTTATATGTGTACCTTTCTCTGTTTAAAGCATCTTATGAATACGCGTCAAATAACATAACTGACAACAGACATTTCAGCAATTGATTAACGAGTGTGAAATTAATATTTTAAATTTTGTAATATTATGGCACATGAAAAAGAATTGAAAAACTAATAACCCAAGATTATAATTATATTGAAATATATTTTGTTGTTGTTGGAGGATGATCGAAAAATTCTAAACAGACTGTTTCGTTTATAAGCACCATTTAAAAAATGTAAAGAAGAAAAAAAGCTTATTTATAAATAGCGTGACCCTTTCTGATGAAATGTAATAAATAGCTCGATCTCTCGGACCAAAATTAAATTTATTAGTACACATCCCAAAGAAGGAGGCAAGAATTTTAGATTGGAGAGTTTTCAGAAATATATTAGAATATTTTTGCATATTTATAAAGAACCCTAGAGTCGAATTGCCTGTAATGAAGTGATTGAAACATTGTTTTAATGCATTTTGCAATTTCTATGGGTATTCTTGAATTTGTAAATGCCTCAAAAGCTGATGAATCACATAAATTTAACAAAAAAGGTAAACATTACACGCGATTTTCGTAGATTATAACAATATGTACGTGCACAAATTGTTATGAAGAATTTTAATATCACGTAGGCATTTAAGTGGTTGATAGAAAGTAATAAGAAAAAATATGAAATGGGTGCCGTTAAAAATATTCTATCACATCAATCATTTTGGAATAAAATTAATCTCGAATTCTAATACTAAAAACGGATGTCAACTGTCATAATAAGAAGTAAGCTCCGCAAATGCAAGGTGTTGTATTTATTTATACAGTGTTAAAGCATAAAATGAATCGACATTTTATCACGGAATGTAACACGAATGGCCTCGTCGTTGATATCATATAAACATCTTCCACATACACTTTATGATAATTGTGTAAGCTATCAATTCTCAGTGGAAAACTATGACATTAGCAAGGGAGCATTTTTAATTGATAGGCATTATAATTATTGTGGAAATATGATTTATTTCCACCAACATATATTTGTCCATTTTGACATGGTGGCTCCTTAGAGGTAATGAATAGAGTTTGAAGGTTCGTTTAGAGTTATTTTGTGACTTATTTTTTAAGCCATCACTTTAACACAAATTGTATATTTATTTAGGAATTCATTGTTTTTCTTAGCGTACCTTTGAATATGATAGAATTGAAAAAATACGCGTATGTACCCCTAGTGGCAGATAATTGTTTTACCAGTGCATCAATGTTGTCTTTGATAACTCATTAATCTTTTGTAGTAGGTACACATTTTGTTATTGTTACTTAACTAAACAATCTGATATTTTACAATTGCGACATTGTTCCAAATCAAATTCCACATTGAGAAAGGACATGGTTAAGAGACATTGCGAGATTGATTTATTGAATTGAGCATGCAAAGACCATCACCCTTCGATCACTAAACAGAGCTACACAATGACTGAAGTCGATTGTCATTATTAATTAAATTGTGTAGAATTCTTAAATATTGAGCCTTAATTTTGCGGACTGAATTTCAATTTAATTTTGGTTATACCTTTTATTACATTGGTCTGAATTTATTTTAAATGGTCTTAATGTATCGCTCAGAAGACAGGGGGCAGAATAAATAATGTATGGTCAGAATTTATATAAAATAGTCGCAATTTTAATGAAATCGGTCATATTTTATATCATTTTTTTGACACGATCTGATTTTTTTCGTTGATAATGATCTTAATCCAATCTAATTTATATGATCATATTTTTCTGACCAAAATGGTTATGAATATCTAACCATATAATATCTATATTACAACCATCAATAATTTGATTCAGACCGTTAATATTTATAGTCTGGCCGAAAACTAATTTAAATTCATCCATTTTATTTGTTCCCTCCAAAAATATGTATAAATAACACACATGAACCGTGATGGATATTTTTTTATTTTGACATGTAAAATTATGTTTTAAATCATTCGGAGTAAAATCAATGCAGGTACACCAATAATAATGTCATTGGCAAAAGTAACCTATATTCGCCTTTGATTTCTTAAAACGAATACGTTCATAATACATCGTTTCAAAAAGATATTAGCACTGAATACATTTGAAGATGAAATATTATATTTATATCCATATCGCATCTTCAATGGCGTGTTATGCATCGAAATGCAGTCTTCTGGGAGTTATATTGTTTTATTGCGGCCGTGGTCCACAGGCAAACTCAAATGACGGTGGGGACGAATAACGTAGCGTAGTCGATGCGGTACAAGTTGCTCTACTGCACATAGCATACCTCAGGAATGGTCAAGAGTTTCAGGTTCCGGGGCGACTTACTGTTGGAGCTAATCACATTGTTCAAGCTTAAAATATAATGTTTAAAAAATATTGTCAGTTTCAGAGAATGAGATTCCTTGTAAATATACAGCTAATGAGGACACATGACACGTAGATCGGGAATAATATCCCTCCATCTTTGAGCATATATTATATAATCTTGCAGTGTTTATAGTTTTCTTGGGGCAGAGTTGTTGTAACGTCATTAATGCCAAGAACCCATAAACTTATATCAAACAAACAAATATGAAACAAATCAATAATTTGCTGTAATTAAAAAAAAACGTTATTAACATTTCATGAATTTCAGGAAAATTTAATTTTTATGGCAGTTATTGTGGTCTGTGAAACAGTCCGAAAGGCTGGATTTTGCTTCTGTCGGTGCGTCTTTTTTCCAGGACACACATATGTATAATAAGATGTATGAACCCTAGCTATCTCTATATTTTTCACGTGAAATATTGACACCATTTTCGCGTAGGTTGTAGGTAAAATATCACAGCTTTAAAAAATATTTCATGTTACATGATATTCTACATCTATTTTCAGTTTTTGACCAACAAGGTATTCAATTGATAAGTGTGACAAACATAGATAAATTTGTGATGGATTTCTCATAATTTTGCTGAATCACTATAAACTCAAATAATCCAACATTATATGTAGTGTTTCAGAGCAAATGACATACTTATTTTTAATCAATTTTTAGGTACTTACTGTCATTTCTTGGTGAAAAAGCATAATTGGAGTAAACGAAACACATTTCATAGAACTACTTTCACATATATTCTGATCAGGAACGGTTTGGCTCATCGCGAGCAACTGATGCTCGCGATAAACTAAATTACAGAACTCAAATTAGAAACATAATTTAACTGGCATTTTTTTCATGGTAAGATTAGACAGAATTTGAAATAAAGAACACTTTAAAAGTGAAAGTGAAGTGATCTTGATTATATATCTCTTTCTATTATAAATTGCAATATACGTTAAATAATTTTAATTAATAAAATATTTTCTAAGAATTAGACATCTCAGTATTTCACCCAAAATTGAATCGACTCGCAAAATATGCATACACCTTATGCGCCGTCGTTCAAATGCGCGTCGAGCGGTTAACGTGAGGCAGATGATTAAATAGCAGCGAAGCCTCAATCTAGGTTAGCCGGTGAGGGGATTCCACCGCCTATATACACCGTACTCGATCGACAGCGGCAGTTCATTCCTACATTGTTAACGAAACCACAACTACATCACTAGAGGTACGTCCCCATTAATCAAATTTACGTATCTGACAAAATCAAGCTTCGAATATCGGACGGATAGCTTAAAATGAGCTTTCATTTTCAGCGACATACACTAAAAGGAAATTTAAATATTATACACTTACTTTAATAAAACATATATAAAAATCAAACGTGCACAACTCAATTCAATATTATACAATCGTAGTAGTAGACACGAAATAATATAATTTATTTATTTTTGTTTAAAAAAAAGACAAATATTTTTTTTTCGTGATATTTCTGTCTTGTTTTTGCATCATATTAACCTTTACAAAAAGTTTTGTCACAATATATATAGCGATCAATTATTGTAAGTGTTTTTTTTAATATCCATTCTGTATGGTATCCGATATTTGATGCTTTTGAAAATGGTTCATTTTTTAAATAAAAAAATCTCTTACGTGAATGAAAACTGTGCGTGTCTTTATATACCATAAATAGAAAAGTGGAAAGTGCCGTGAAGTGATCTGGATAGATTTTCTTTAAGAAAATTCACAAATGAAAAAGCTTTCATTATCGTTGTTATATAAATTTGTCGGTAAATATTTAAATTGTAACTTATCCAGAGATCTGAATCGAATACAATATCAAATAAACGATTTTTATATCGCATGACGAGTGAAAATTTTATTTAAAAATGAGCCATTTTCGGTTTTTTATAATATTATATGTATAATTACATATTATCATATTATTTTATAGGAAATATTTGTGAAATTATTTGAATATGAGAAAAACTAAATTTTTCGCGAAAAGAATACACATTTTCTATCACCAAAAATGTTACTGAAATATTGTTTTTTAAGTAAACTGCAATTATTTGAATTTGTGTGTTTTGGCAAGTAATATAGCACTTTTAATGTGTTCACTGTCAATACTTGGTGGAACAATATATTTTTTAGATTGCGACCGGCTTCACTCATATCGAGCATATTCAACTGTTCAACTCAGTTGAAAATGGTCCTGATCAAAAAATTTTTTTATGTGAGGAATATTGCATTAAATAATTAACAATCGGCATTAATAGCTTGAAGGCCACCTATGATATGTATATTGAATATAATATGCATACACAGTTATTTTACAGCTGAGTTTATGTGCTTAAATTGTTCGCACTAATCACAGTAATATCCGGAATTTTTGACGTACGGCGGCAATCGTGTTATTTGATTATTGAGAAAGCACTTGTCAGGCTTGTCACTCTCTTTAAAATCATATACAATTATAAGGCGCTGAGTGTTTTTGAAAGCGTCAATACAACCCATGTAAGCCGACCGGAAGTAAATGTTCGAAAATACTTTTTAGAATATATTACATAAAAATCAATAAGTTCAACACAAAAATTAAAAGCTTAGAAGAAGATTCAAAGTGAAATACAAAAGCATATAGCTTCAGAAATAATAAGATATAAATTACAGTGTGCCAATTCAAATAAAAGTTGCTCATATATGCACTAATTTGATGTGTTAACATGACTGTTTTTCTTGTACTTAAATTTTAAAAGATACTCGAAAGCTTTACAAAAATAAAAATGAATTCCGTAAAATTCCAAATCCATTTACAAACACAAAAAAATACTTCATGAAACAAATCCAGAATGTATCATTGTAATTATTTATTTATTTGTGTTCACACACAAGCGAATGAGACCTTTAACTTGGACGGTAAATATAGGTGCAAAAAACACGACTTTATATAACCATCACCATTTCCAATAGTATTTTTAGTAGTAGACTACTGACGTAATTATAATATCTACATATTATCGATATTCTTAATCTCTGTTTTTTTTTACCACCTAGTCCAATGAAAAATTACGTAAAACTTAGTTAAACATTTCCTCCAGTTGATTGAACTTATTAGTAACTGGGTTGTGGTAGGTCTACATCTCCGTGTCCGTTTTATTTTTTGTTTCGCATAAAAAAGTATGATTGCATGTCAATTATCCATACATCCATAAATCATCACCTGAGATGTAAGCCGGTTAAGGCCATCGGTGATTCGTCATCGCATCACGATCTATTACAATTAGGTAAAACCAAAAAAAATCGCGTAAAGAAAAAAAAATTGCTAAATTTGAAGTTGAATAACGAGTAACGACCAAAGTGTAAAGTACAAAGTAATCTGTGAGAAAATTACAAATAAGATAATAAATGATTTTTCGCTCAGCTTTAATTATTCACGTTATTTAACTTTTATTTTTGAAGTACATACTGAAACCGACTTACTCTAAGAAAATCGAATAATTTCTTTATATGCGTTAACAGTAAACTATTTTTGGAAAGATTTTATAATTATAGAAATAAAACACAGTTTTAACGAATTCTTTTATTATCTTACTATTGGGACCGGTTTCGCTTATTCCCGACAGGAAGTATTTATTATTATTATAATACGCAGTGTTTTTTATGCTGAAATTTTCGCATCAAAATAAATTAAAGCTTATTGTGTTTACAAAAGTTATATTTATTTATCTTATTCTCGTGTTATAGTAGCGTGAAGATCTTTTGAATATATTTTTTTATTAATATCTCTCAAACCGGTTCTCGTCCAACTGGATGTTGTTGAAAGCTATGGAAATTTTCGTTAATTTTTAAAACATCACGCCAAAAAAGATTCAAGGTCTTTCTGAAGTGATAGAATGTAGTTTTTTTGGAAAATTATCAAAACTACGACTTTTTGTTTTGAATTAATTATAATGTCACATTACGATTCAATATATCAGTGTTCTGCAACCTCTGTGTGGCGCCACATTAGTATGCCAGGAAATGATGCTGGGTATGCTGCGGTGTATTTCTTCATCAAATCATGTTCCCCATAATCATCCCACGTGTATCATTATGTAATTATTAATTTTAAATTTTATATTAATATATATCTTTTTTTTCATAAATGACTCAATATTAATACTATTTATACTATTATCCTGATATATGTATATTTCTTTGTGGTGTGCCCCAGAATTTTTCGGAAAAAAATGGTGTGCCGTCGGAGAGAAAAGGTTGTGGAACTTTGCAATACAAAATATTATGGCTTTATTTTAATAAAGTAATTTTGCACATAAATCATCTAGTCTCGTCGCATCGGTTGAATTATTCTTTGGTTGCTATTTTTCACAATATGTACTACCAAATCTAGTGCACAGAAAATCTCGCAAACAATTTACAATAGGCTATCAGAAAGCTATCGAGTTGATATCAGTTTATTCTCCGAGTTATATTATACAAAATTCGGTCAGCGTAATCAATCGATCTACCAACAGTTCAGAGTATCTTTAAATTTCAATATGTATCTTGATTAGGAATTAATTCTGTATAAAGTGATGAAATTCAAGATAAAAATTGACATTTAAAATATATATTTCGAATAAAAATCAATATCACTATCAAGCCATACATGATAACAATCAAATTAAATTAATGCAATCAACAGATATATGATAAGTTAAAAACTATTCCACAACTCATTTTAATAATTAATACAAAAAAAATAAAAAGACACCATATTTTTCTATCGAGATATTATTGTATGTTTTGTTATATCTGTTCGTCTTCCCTGTCGTTGAAGTCTCTCATGAAACATTTCGAATCGTGTATAAATAGAAACCAGTACTTACCACGTTTTACATACTGTTGGACATATTATATTATTACAATAAAGTATATCTAATCGATTATCATATTACTATCAGTAAAAATTCGGCTAGAATTATGTTTTAATGTTAATAATACGAGACAGTTAATGCTCTAAATCAGCGATGCATAACCTGCGGCCCATTTGAATAAATTATCACTTCTTTTCCTTCAGAACTGGTCAAGAACGGTTGACGGACAAGTATTGTTTCATTGAATATATAAAATTGATGTGAAAAAAGTATTGGAGTATGCAATATAGTTTCATTCGTCACTATCAAGGAAAACATATTGAATTTAACGAAAAGTTTCAGGGAGAATTATTAAGGTGTCTTTGATAAAATCCTTATCGGCTCGACACCATTTTTTTTAATTCCGCTGTTTCATTGACGCCAGTAACATAAGCGAGGTTCTTAATTAATTAATTGTAGGATAAGAACAAAAAATGTTTTATATTTCTTTTCTACTAGATATTAACAGTGAACACCTTGAAAGTGACATTTTTGGTGTTGTTATTTTCAATCATTGTAATCCGTGCGGCCCTCAATTAATATAAAAATCGATAAGCTGGCCCTTCTGCCAAAAAGGTTGTGCAACACTGCTTTAAATGGTGATAGTGCGTATTGAGATATCATAGCCGTGGTGCCGACGTCTTATAGGCAATTCAGGTTAAAATAAATAATAGTGCTGCGTGCTTAGACGCACCGATATTTTTTCTCACGTTTAAGCGTATCATTTCACGCAGAGATGAAATAAATAACAACATTATGTATGTTAAATGGGTCCGCCATTACCGGTTAATGCGATGGACTTGCAAAAAGTGTCATAAACGTAACGGTGCGGTTTATTTTCATCGAGCTGTGTCTTTCTTCGCGAATGTGTTGCCACAACAAACGCTCTCGTGCTTATTATCACTGCTGGCTAGCATAACTACCGCCGGACAGCCACACAGGTGGGATATGTGATTTGCGAATGGTGAACACTGATCATCGGCCCACTTATAAATCCGCATCATCATTAAACGCATTGGCGTACGATAATTCAACTTAATCTCCCGATTACATTCTATTTGTATTAATTTTTGTCACGCACTGCAAATTGCACATTTTTGAGTTGATAATTCAGGTACAACGTACTAAATCGAAATGAATCAAAAATATAAAGCTTAATCACAAACTACTTTAATTTAAGCTCTAAGATTTAGATATTCATATTTTAAACTATTGTGTGACACAAATTGATTTAAAGAATAAAATAATTTAAAGAATTAAAATAAAAATAATAAAAGCATTTTGACTACTTATTTCACATTAGGTTTATTGAGATTAGGGCCTGTTTCGCTCATCCCGAGCATTATCAACTGATGACATTCTGTTTATAATTTCTTTGGTAACAACTAGAAAGTAACAACCTTCCGTTGATTATGCTCGCGATGAGCGAAACCGCTCCCGATCTTAATAAATCTAATGTAGAATAAGTAGTCAACATGTGTAGCTATTTTTTATTATAAAGCCATTCCACCAAGTATTGACAGTGAACGCCCTAAAAGTTTTTTTAAGAATTACCTGAAAGTGCAATCGGTATAAATTATTTAGTTACTAAAATGTATTAGCATATTTTTTAAATTCTACTTCACTGGTTGTGAGTCCTCAATAAGCGTTGATCTTACATATATGGACATCCTAATTGTGTTATTATAAAGACTGTGTCATGTAGCCATAAAACCCATCTCATATAAATAGCTGTATTTTTTTATACAGATCGTTCAATTTGCTGATTAAAAAAATCATATTGTGTGTTGAATTACACTAATCAATATACACACAAATACACAGTTCTTATCGTACTATGTACTAGTGTTTATCATGTTATTCGTAGCAATAGAAGAGAGATGAATGAACGTAATTGGCGTACGCAAAATTACTAAATATATTTTTAAGGCCACGTTCTCATACAATGTAGATCATATAAACTCAAAAGTTCACCATAATGTGTTTAATGAGAAATTCTCTGATTGTTCCACCAATTATTTTGGAGAGTAAGGATGGAGTTAGGAAATAGCTAACAGCACGGTTAACACTTTCATAAGTAGCATTTTAATGTCAGACAGGGTGGGTGGGTAGATTTGAAAACGTCACTTTTGAATTTCGAACGATCGATCTCTCGTAGGCGAAAGAGAGTAACCTCTCGAATAGATAATCGATACAACTTTTTAGAGATAGTTAATAATAGTAAGCAAATGCTGTTCAAATTATTCAGTTTTAAGTATCGAATAAAAATGAAGAATTAATCTATAGCACCTGTTATAGCGATGCGTGATTTGAAGGTGCTAATTGCAATATTACATGTTATGCAAATTGTTAATACTTCGTCGTTATAATTGAATAGTCTGACATTTTGAGGTTAATTGGTTCGTCAATAGATCAAATGGTTTTACCATTTATATGTTAAACAAATTATAAATATTACGAACAATATGTTTGTTTATGAAAAAAAATACACCAGTAATTTAGCGCCTGTGACTTGTTTTAAATAATACTAATTTCAAAGATTGAAATGAAACAATGGTTTCTCGCGCCACACTTATTTTCTGTAATTATTGATAAAGAAAATTACAACAATTATTAATGCACCTGTACACTTTCATGTCATGTGATAGTGCACATTTTTAGCATGGATGTTTTTTATAAAAACATTCTTGATCTCATTTTTTGTTAATTAGCTGTGGGAACTACTGAAGTTAAAATGATATTTCACAAAACCAAAATTGGCTCAATTTAATTCAAATTTTTGCGATGAACTAATAACGGAATGTTTGAACTTATCACCATCGCCGAGTATTAGTGATATGAGACATTTAGTTATTCTTATAATATTCTCATTTCTTTCTACATGCTAAAAGAGCGTTGATAACTACTCTCTTTGCTACTAAGTGAATGACTTGTTCTTTTTACGTGGCATCATATTTTTACAAAGCACCCAATAAAGTAGTTCATATTTTATATGTTGAGAATTGAAAGAGAAATTTATTGCTTGAATACATAAAAATGCGTCACCCTTGATGGAAATAATAATAAAGCAGTTGCGGTCAAAAATCTCTCGAAATAAAATTGAGGATTGAAGACTTTGATGATTCATCAAAATAAAATATTTTGTTATTTATAATTGACACTATTCGGTACCATTGAATATATTTTTTTCTAGGTTTGATCTTAGTGGAAAGGCATTATCTTATATATAAAACCGAAACGGCGTATGTATGTATGTATGTGAGTCTGTAATTCCTTTTTGCATTGTTGTTGCAAGTTGCAATATAATAATGTTTATTATTTACGTGAAGGTATTATTTGACATTTCTTTGACAGCAAATTAGATTTTTTCCTTGAATTTGGACATTTTAATGGGCGATAATGGGGGGGGGGGGCTGTCATCAAATTAAATAAAGTTTGTAATTTTATTTTAACTCTATTTTGGACGTTAGATTTTGCGATATAATTATGTCGAATGATATAACATTAAATAATTATTGGTCGCTTAGTCCGAGCGACGCCGGGTAGCAATACTAGTGTTTAATAAAAATAAACAATTTTGTTGCCTTTTACAAATATGTTGCTAAGATTATAAAACCGATTTTGATCATTACCCAAAATATATGGAAGTAGAATTGTGTTTAATTTATTGAATTTCTTTTAAATTAATTACTGATGCCAATGTCTTTTAATTGTTATTTAGAATGATACATTATTGATTTGTGGAACTTATTAATGTGATTATACTAATACGGTTAATATAATTTCATTTGTAATGGATCACGATGTTTTTAGTATTTTCTCATAAATCAAACAAACTAATACACGGCGGTGTAAAACAAAACAGCGTTTTGATAATCTTAATCCATTGTTGAAAATCTAATCCGAGCACACGTTTATGGGAAGTATCAACGTATTCTTAAATGTATAAAACGTGAGATAAAAACGTATCTAAGCCGGGTCTCGGAGATGACTAGGTCAGGCCACGAACACGTGCCACCTGAAGCTGGGTTGTTAGGATACCATCGGTGTGATGTGGGGTAACCAATAATTATGTCACAGTTTTTCTGGGAGATCATTGATTATTAGTTGACATACATACATCCCAAACAGAACGATTGATTTGATGTAGTATTATCGATTATTTTGATCGTTTTTTTTATTCTATTTAATGAATACATAGTCACAAAAATGGAAAAAAAACTTAGTATATTTTATTAATACGTTGCAAATGAGATTCAAAACAATTTTGCATCTTCGAAAATATTATGATATCTTTCATAATTTATATTGGATAATCATTTATCAATGATGAAAACAATATTATGAAGTCATTTAGATTGTTTCTTAATTTACAATATATATTTTAAAATGCATCTTTGACACTGACTTACTCACAAGTGGTTTTATTTACATTTATAAAATGTTAATTAATACAAGGTTAATGTTCTATATTCCATATCTGTCTATCAATTAAGAAACGAATTGTTGAATAACTGTGCTAAATTTAAATTTAATGGAAAAATCATACAATTTTTGTAGCAATTCTTTTTTAGATTTATCAACTATGTATGAATCTCTATCAAATATTTAGTATAATACATTTTTTAGCTAGTGTTTTGTTAAAATGTTTACAACATTGTAAATTTTTTAAAGAGAGTTTAAGAGGCCAAGCTGTCGGACATTGTTTTTATGATGCCCCAGGATAATATTCGTGGGCGGTAAATTTAATTGAAGTATGCACCTCAGTCAATACATATTAGGTATTGCCATCAGAAAACTTTCTAAACAAGTAGTTTTTGTGTAATACTTTTCCAACCTTTTTTAACTTCACCGTTCATGAGATTTTCGTCGAGTCGGTATAAACTACAAATTGTTTCATTCAAATTCAAAACCGCATGTACTTCGTAGATAATGCTTTTATCATTGTCACATTTTTTTTGCAATATTTAGTGCTTTGTTTTTTTCACTTCATGCGGGCTATATCTAATAATGAATCGGATGATAAATTAAATCAGTTTTTACGGTATTTGGATTTTGACATCACGTATATTTCCAGTAAATTACGGGAAATAGTCGTGTGCATTTAAAAAAAAATATTAGTTAAAAATTCAATTATCATTTGTTTCAATATTTAAGTGGTGATTTCGCTACTATGACGTGAGTTTAATTTGACACTGCGTCATTTGGATTATTGTTTTACATAAAAGTATTTCCGGGGAAATATGTTTTCTCTTTTTGTTGATCATATTTTTGCCAATATTTGAATGTGAACACGATGGATGTGTCACTTACGTATAGTATGTTATACAACAATTCCAGCTATCGAAAAAAATTAAAATAAAGCTCGCATATTTCTGTAATCTAATATTTATAGATGTTCTTCGTTAATTGCAGTGTCAAATCAGGTCAATATCGAATGTCCGCGTCTTTCAGTTGACACCTGAGATATTCGAGATAAGTGTTTATAATGTATTTTCTCTTCGCAATAAGTGACTTTACTCAAAGAGCTGTTAAAAAAACACCAAAAGTACTATAAAGACATGAACTTTAAAATAAAATTCTGAATAATTTAAGAATGGTTGATTCCTATTAACTGCAATGAAAATAATGATGCCAAGCTAAGTGCACAAAACATGCAAACATAATTTAAATAATATTAATAGCATTCTGTAAATAATAACTGTAGATTTAGCATAAATAATTTGTCTGTCCACTTAATACATGTGGTATGCACCAATGCAATGATTACTTCAAATACTGACCGCTGAATGGAATGCCAGTATCCGATAGTCGGGCTAATTTTTTTGAATGCCAGCCTCCTTTGCAGTCAAAAATAATACGAGCTTAGAATAGCCAATAATTCAAACACGGAAATCATTTGTTTGAATGAATTCTGTTCCGCTTTGGTACAGAATATCGGTCACGATTATGTGTGGGAAAGAGTTCTTAAGAAAAATAACGAAGCGACTATCATACAACTCGTTACTC
Source organism: Himalopsyche kuldschensis (assembly GCA_028554975.1). Taxonomy (NCBI): domain Eukaryota; kingdom Metazoa; phylum Arthropoda; class Insecta; order Trichoptera; family Rhyacophilidae; genus Himalopsyche; species Himalopsyche kuldschensis. The sequence goes on along the minus strand of JAHFWI010000001.1, from coordinate 4,418,742 downwards.
TTCATGACAACGATAACATTTACAGTTTTGGATGTCTATTAAAGCGACTATGAATTAAAATTGTTAAATTAAATTATCAACTATTCAGCTATTAGAGGTCTGTCGACACAATCCAAAATGACCATTCATTTTCAAAGCCCCTTATTTATCTAAATCAGTGAAACAGAGTATGTCAACCATAAAAAGTAAAAGTAAACAATTCGATAGGAATGTCTCTATGGATGATTCATGGTAATATTTTTTTGTAGAAAATAAATTATATTTAAAGCGTAGCTCTTATATTAATGTATGTTCCTGTAAATTGTGTATGTAAAATGATTTTTTGGAATAAAGATTTTCCAAAACGTTTCTACGATGCTAATAAAAAAGTAAAAATAATAGTTATTAGATAACTTAACATTTAACAACGCATGTATTTTATGACAATAACTTCGCTTAATTAGAATGTTTTTCAATATACATATGCAGGAATTTAAATACATTTTTATGTCAATTGTTCGTGGAAAGTTGCAATTTTACTGAATGGTGTCAAAGAGGAAGATACTTAGAAAATATTTGTACATATAGTACATAATTTTTTCAATATTTTATTTAACCTTCTAGAATCTAGACTATCCATCACAGAATTACGACATTTTACCTACGTCAGCCACTGTAAAATATGTCAAAATTCATTACTGAGCACAATAAATCATTCGACTCATAATTAAGTTAAGATACTATATGTTTACACTAAAAATAGGAAATGATTGTTTATCTCCTACTTTATGCACCAATATATCGTATCACATTCTGCCGAATAGAGGTTAAACGCTAGGACGTTTCTTTGTGAAAACGTTTTGTCATTCATCCGCACCCTAAAAGCTTTGTTTGGCTAACAAAAAGCTGGCAATCCCACGTCATTCATCCGATGGACGCAATACAATCAAAATAATGTTTTGGGAAACGATACATGTAAAGTATTACAATATATACCAGACTAGAATATTGAAACTCGACGGATATTTACAATGCGCAATCACGTCACAGCTATTAATTAAAAGATCTTTATATATTATTAAATTAATCATTTATAGTATCCATTAAAAAAATATGAGAAATTGGTTGCTGTGGTTACAGTAAAATTAACAAAAAATCCAAATCAAAAACAAAGTTAATCTAAATAATAAGAATTTAAGTATTCAACTTCTGTGAATATGTTAATTAGAGAGGTTTAGTTTTTGACTATTTTTTTCAAATAAAATAAGAACTACATTATTCATTTTCTTCATTGTTCAGTGACAAATAAGTAGAATTTCACTAGAGTGCAAAGCTCGTAAAATGCGATTATTTGTCTGCAAATTATGTTTATAAATAGTTTTTATAGCAACATGTCCAAAGCAATATATTATCCGCAAATAAAAACAGTTTTTTTCAAAAGAAATCGTACTAAGTAATTATTTATTGCACCCGCATTATGAAATAATGCTAAACATATTTATTAGATATAATAAAAAAAAACAACCAACTAATTAATAACATCTTGATATCCTCTTGATATGTTAAAGGTTGTGGAGTTTCGCTTTTTTATTTAAGACTGACTACCTACATGACTCACTGTGGATTTTATGGTTGTCGATTTCTTAAATCATTGAACGGGTACAACATAAACGAAAAAACACATTTTCTTTTTGAATATGAAAAGCGATATGATTAATAGAGAATAAAAACTTTCAGCATTAAAATACAATAGTTATCAAAAATTGAACATGAAACATATAAATTAAGTCTTATTTTTACGGGAGACAGTAATTTTAAATTACGTGTATGAAGCTGTCACTTTTCAGCTAGCCAATTTGTGTAGACATTGACGGTTGAGTCACCGTTAAAAATATTCCAATAATGTTTAATTTGCATTATTTCCGCAGTTGAAAGAATAGTGTATGTATGTGAAAAGCCTCAGTGAATTAACATATAAGTGCCAAGAATAGCGGGATTATAATTAACCAGTATTTCACGCAAACTAAAGACTATGGACACCGGTAAAAAATTACCTCTTACTAAAAGTACCAACACTTGAATAATATAATGGATTTAAAATATTTTCAATGACACCGTTGCAAATAACATGTGTAGGTAGGTAAAAATGTTTTGTTTTGAACCTATTTTGTATAAATGACAGCCACTTTTACAATATTTAAAAAGCTTAATGACAAAACAATCACTAAAAACTCTCTCAAGCCTCGGTGTTTTTAAATAAAATGATCTCACTGTGGAGGAAAATTTTACTGGACAGTTAATAATATTTTTCATTACTTACATACGGCCATTTGTACACTTTGTTTTTATTATATTGGGATTACTAAACTACACTTTTCTCAAATACTCACTGAACGTCACTGAACTAGACGACGTCGTACTAGTAATTTTAAGTTTCAAATTGTGTATTAATTACGATCAACGGGGAAATTGACTAAATAGCTGGGCCGCCAGGTCAACTTTATTTTTCAAAAATGGACGCATAAAAGTGAATAAAATCTTGGGCCCATAAAAAATCCGATTACTATACTTCATAATTTTAATATTTGGTTTTATATTTTCCGTCAAAAATCGAAAAAGAAAGCTTTAAAACGTCGAATAATTTCCTCAGTGTTGTCTTATAAAATTACCGATATTATTCGACTGGCGGTATTTTGTTTACTTGAGAAAGTAACGATATTTCAATGTTGGTTTATAAGAAACGTCAAAGTGAAATTGATATAAGTGGAAAAAGCATATTCATAATCATTTCGACGTATTTTCGTGGGAAGAACGCGGCCATTGATGGATCGTCAGGTCCGGTAGTGGCGGAAGGCCAATGTCACCTCGATCGCGTGTTCAATGCTGAGTGTTGAAGCTCAGAGTATGTGATGAGAAGGTGCGCCGTGTCGACGCCCTACATTTTCAACTAGGAGCCACGTAAATTCCCACCGATGCGACAAGTGCGTTATGCGCAAACACATTTAACTCTTTACTACGTGATTCTAATTCTACCAACAGAATAATGACCAATCACCGCAATTTAAATTTACGCACAATTACGCGCTAAGATTATTGGAGTATGTCGTATAATAAATTAACAAGAGATCTTCCAACACTTATAATCTTTTAGGGTTTAATAATCAATTAGCAATGAAAAGTTGTCTGATAAATGCAATGATTATTTTATTCAAACATCAAGTATTGCTTTAAATCATATGAGCAATACTCTAAATAGTCTAAATACTATAAATAAGTTTACTATATTTACGTATTTTCTTAATATTGAAGCATTCAAAAGACGCATATCAACTCTTTATCATGAAAAGAAAACACTAAGTAATCCTTGATTCAGTTCTATTAATATCTTTTATTTATAATTAATTATGTGAGCTATCCAGCGTAATTTTAACACATTACATACGGAATGTAATTGTGAATTGTGTACATCTTACGAAAGTTATCAATCCGTTTCTAAATGAGGGTCTCCCAATTTTCTTTCATATCTAAATGCTTCCGTAGAAACTTCATCAGCTCATTTAATCTTTTCTGTCAACCATTGCAAATTGTGATTATTAAAAACTAAGACGATTTGAAATTTGATGACATTGGTATTATAGATGGCAGTTAAAAATAGAAATCAACTTTTGATTGGTATGATCGAAAATAATAAAATACATAGCAATATGTTTGCAACAAAAAGAGTCGAATGATAATATAACAACTCAAATAATACAACGAAAATTATAAATGATAAGGCTTTATTAATGATAAACGCGTACAGATTTTTTTGTAGGTTCAATGATTAAGATTCCTTCTTGTCTTGCATGGGTTCTATGAACACTCGATCCACCTGAACTTTCACTGAATCATTGTTCATAATAAACGTCAGGTGAAAAAAAAATTGTGTGCGAAATGCCTGAGTCAATGGTCTGAGGTTCATTTTGTCGCGAGAAAGTTTGACCCAGTATGTACAAACATTTTTTTAACACGGTTTCGACATGTGAGCGGGTAATTCAGAATACGGTCAATTCGTTTCAGGTGTTCGGCGGGCCCACAGGTGTTCTCGAATCGTGGTGTATGATTTATCGATCCATCTTCTAACCGACTTAGCGCAGTCTTAGCGGAAGTATCTCTCACGCCCGATTATTGAAATATTAACTCTATACGGAGACTATTAATAGAATGAGTTTGATTTCTATTTTTAGCTCCATTCATGATATACAACTAAAATATTCAGTTTAATAAGATGTTCCGAAATATGTATGATATTGGAAGATTTATTGACAAATTCCCTATCATATTCCTTTCCTGAATCGTATTTATCATTTCTTGTCCGGTAATACCGCAATAGCCTGGTGGCGCGTTCAATTGTGTAAACGATCTACAATAGTTACGACACATATATGTAATAAAAACATTGTTTTTGGAGACGAAATTGATTTATTGAGTAACGTACATAATAATAATAGTTAATAATATTTTTTGTTAAATAAATTTGTGGAAAATGTAGATTTATTTTACAGTGTAGTCTTTCCTGAGAAGTGATATTATTTTCGCTTCTATTGCAATTAAAGTGTGTCAAGTTTTATTATTATAAAATGTATAATTAATAAACTGTCCACGCTTTTATAATAGAAATAACTTTGTACAATATAAAAAAGAATAGGTCCTTGTCTTCTAAATAAATAAATACAGACCTCATTACTATGTTAGTAAATTTCTTCTTATAGACCTAATAAATTTATACCATTTTAAATGCCAATAACAATGCTAACGGCTTTCCGTTTCGTTAATTAAGCTCTGCATGTGAATGACACTATACATCACTTCTGTAAAATCTCGTAGCATTTTTCTCGCTTATGTCATTTGTTAAAAGTAATCTAAAGCGCATTGTATAACAAATTAGCATCTTAAATAAAGATAACGATGTTTACTCTTGCTTGATGTGTTTTAATTCTTTCAAAATTACCACTTTCTTTGTCAATTTTATCTTTTCAATCAAAAACACACGGATTTTTTTATTTTAATCTTCTTGACGGGTTCATTATTTGAATACGTGAATCAGGGCTACCATTTACAATCACAGGTTAAAATCAATGTACGTATACACTGATTCTTCTATAAAAAAAAAATCATCCCTTCTCATGAGTCTTAACCATTCTAAAAAAGGGTAAGCAGAGGTAAATTAGCTCGAAAATAATGTCTTCTAGTCGATTCTATTGAGTTTTGTTTTGAAAATCAAGTTTGTGCGAATGACTTACCACTAACTGCAAGGAGCTTTACCGATTACTAGAATAATATAAATTTATGTAAATTTTGCAAAAAATGGTTTAAAGTCAAAGAATTGACTATATTAAACAATGAAATTCACTTACAATGATTCATACGTCTGACAAGGTAAATTTAAATTTTTGATTTTTGACATGGTTGATTGTGATATTTTTTCTCTCCAACCTGATCTCGTGTGACTAGTGTAACAAAATATGAACATCCGACGCTTCGGCTGTTAGTTGTAATACCAGTTTTGTTTTCAAATTTTATCAAACATTTTTTTCAATATATTTACAATATATTATGCTTATTCTTAAAGGCAAATGTGTATTATATGAATCCTGCGAGGTAAATAATAAATATGAGGAAAACGAATTTACGAACATTTAATTTTCGCAACCCTGGTAATACGACCATCGGAATGTACGCACATATTCAAATGCGCTTTCCAAACATCTACTTCCGTCGCGGTGACCTTCTCTAAGACTCTCCTTTCAGGGTCGCTGGTCATCTGATCAGACTGCCACCAGCCACTTGTTACTTGTCACTGGCTTCTTACCACTCGCTCATGCGTGCCATAAAATAAACACGGTGAGCGGTGACACTAAAAACACTCAGTAGCGTAATCCGTGTTATCATAATAAATTTATACATAAATTTTCTTCATTCGACATAGTTTAAGTTCTTTTGGCGACACCACAGATGTCATCACAGACGTTTAATAAATTTAGAACATGTGAAAATGCGGTTACAGGAAATACTAATAATGCTCTTCGTGGTTTCACTTATATGTGTCGTCTTCCAATCATCTGACAGTAATCTCCAGTCCAGTTCCATGGGAAACGGTTACCAGTTTGACTGTGATAAGCAAACATATATGAATACCTATTCGCGGCGCATGTTTCATGATCCACTGGGCAGCAAAATCAAAAAGCTAGTTATTTATTAAAATCTTAAAGGCTTGGGGCTCCATTATGGTGTAAATAATATAGTTATTCTACGCGGAATGTCAAATATTGCTAAAAGCTTTGAGATAATCTTAATTGACAGTTCAGGAAGGAATTTGCTTATCGTATTTTTTCATCTTGAAAATAACCCGTCATTTCTTTTAAGAAGGTACTAAATGCATTGTGTCTTTGACCTCATCATCATATGTATTACTTGAAAAAACTTAATGAATGAGATTTTTTTTTCTATTTATAGAACAGATACTGTGATCAGAATTTCGGATGATTATTACCTACGTAGTGCCGCTTTCAAATATATTTTATAGAAGCATACAGATTAATTCGTTAAATAAATTTCTCTTCTAACTCTGTAAAATGTACTGACTTCATTGAAAAAACTTGTAGAGCGGCCCATACAAATTCTTTAGTTTAAATATATTCCGAACTCTCAGTTTAGATAGGTGCATAATAAAAAATAAATATCTAATATTTTATTAATAAAAGTAAATCGTACATTTATTATTGATAAGCCGCGTGCTACATATAGAATAAAGAGATTTTTTTTACTAAGCTGTGAACTTCAAATATGTAATAATGTATCATAAAATTTGTGGCAAAGCCAAACAAATGCAACACACGGTGTATAAATAACATAACTACTCGTCCATTGATTGGTCGCGCCGCTGGATAGCGGCCTCACTTCGAACTCTATTGACCCAGTTGTTGCATTAAGCATCCGAGAAGTTCGAGAAACTCATTCTTCCGCTGTGGGAGTCCTCTCGTAGCTCTAGCACATTCAGAAAAGACACGAGACCTGTTCGAATTGAGCATACTTCTTGCATTTTAAATCTCAATTAGATGTAAATATATTCTTTCGCCAAATCACAATGCATAATTTTCTGATGCTTAGGTCGTGACATTAATCCTCCTATTCATCAGTGGTGAATTTATATCAGAGAAGCAGGTGCCATGGGTCATGCCATTTCCAATTCTGAAGATGTAAATTCACAATATTTTAAGCGATATATCCAATTTTATAGTGCGAATTGCTGGTTGTAAAGTCATTACAAAATCTGTCTCCCGTCTTTTGTTCATTTTGACACAGGTCAGCCTCAAAATGTCAAAAATCCATGGCCTTCTTCTTTTCCGAAATGCTCTTATAATTAGAAGGGAATATGTATAGGTTTATATAAATCAGTACGTATGATACATAGTCAATACTGACAATCCTCTGCTCGAATATATAATAGTATGAAATTAGTGACAACACTAATGGACAAGTACAAGATTCAACGATTGAAATTTGATATTGGCTAAAATGATAACGCCGAATGCTATGAGATCATAATAGAGAACCACCATCTCCAGAAAGTCATAACAGAATCTCAAAGGATACCGCATCACAATTTATTATCAAGAGCTATTATTCAAAAAATTTGGCGCAACCGGTTATTTCCTTTTGGCGGAAATGTGCAAAAAGTAGAAAGTTCGCGCAATAACCTTACGCAGGCTCGAACGGATGACCAGTGCCGAGCCAAAATACCAATGTGTAATAAAATAATCCGTCATAGTTAACGAACAGGATGTTACACGCCCATAAATTAATACAACATTCATAAGAAAGTTAATCCTTCTAAATTCAAAATATTGAATGCTCATTAGATTTTCATTAATAATATTGCCATACTCAGGCTATATTTTCCTTAATTATGTTTGTTCTCCAGTGAAATTTATCTGTCACATTGTCCTAGCCGAGGCAGAGAGTAACAAATTTAAAGGGCGGCGGATTCTTCATTTCTCCAAGCTCAATAAACTAAATCATCAATATAATTTAGGATTTCTACGGAAGGTGCCTGATGGCTTTTTTAAATCAAATTTGAAAACATAGTTTGAGTTCACTTCTAGACGAAAAGGTATGATTTAAAATAAATAAAACACATTAAAGAATAATATTCCACATATATTTTGATAATGAACAGTACCGGTTTCGCTCATCGCAAGCATTATTGACTGAACAGTTTATGGTTATGCAATTGATTTTATAGCCATTAACTAAAAAATCTGCTTTTTACTAAAATGGACAAAAAATAAATACAGTCAACTCAATGGTTTAACGATTTGCACGCCTCAAAAGTGATTCTGAGCATATCAGATTTAAACAATAGCTATTATATTATCATTTTGTTCGAGTTGTCCAGGGCACGCCAATATAATGTTTACAGATGAGCATGTTAAAAGTTTTTTTTTCCCATTTGCAAATGACATTATTTAATGACTTCCGCTTAGAATGCATTTCCTTAATGGTATTTTCGCGACATTGTCGTTTTAAATATCATCAGACGATTGTTTTTTAGTTATAATCGGCCGCAAATGTAGTCATTATTATTGAGGAAGCACCGAGATCCAAGAAAGTGTTTGAACAAGTGTGAAAGTAACATTGTGTACCCACTGTTTCATTGTCATTGTGCTTTATTAAGTCAAGACATTCAAAACTCATCATATTTTATTCCAACAATGATCATTACACAATATCGTAAATATTCATCTATCTTAATAAATTTATATACCTCTATTTTGACTTCACAGTTTGCCACTATATAAGCAAATTAATAAACGTCCTGCAAATCGATCATTCCCCTTTTCCAGACAATACTGGTTTACCATCCGTATATTTTATAGGGTATTTATTATACAGTGTCATAGTCCACGTCAAACGCACCTAGGGACTATATTACCTTAACCAATAATTCTTTAACAGTCCATAACAAATTCTCTAAGGTTTATATGTCATCTGAAAGGGGTAATACAAATGTAAATCTTTTTATACAAGATTAAAAATGATTAAGTTTAAATTCATATATTTAAACAATATATTAAAACCGTCTTCAACTTAAAAAAAAAATAGTTGGATCAGCTGTGATACTGAAGGTTACTGAACCCTTTTCATTTAATATGCGTAAAACATTATAGAATGGATCGAATTTATCATTATCGTTTCGTTCATTACAAAATAAGTCTTTTTGTATTGATTAATGTCTGCTATTCAATTCGTTCTACATGGTTAAACATATAATTTATTATATAAATAGTGTTTATAGGATAAATATGTGTATCTTATTTCTCAAGAATGCTGTGACTATTATAACAACGGTCAATAAAATTTGAATATTAAATTAAGCTTGTAGAGAAGTTTAGTATGCTGTATGATCTCATTTTGAGTATTAGAAATCACAACAGGACACCGCAAGCTATAAATTATTTCATTTATAACTGATAACTTTTTTTGTGATTCAACATTCCTTTCACTACATAGAACTTTTCAAAAAATTACAATGTTAGAATGCAATATGTACCGTGTAGAATTGTAGATAAATACAATTGTATATGCTTACTTTTCCTTCACAAAGCGTGGAAAAGTTAAACATATCTTCGCACGAGATTATAAAATAAACGATTTTCATAGCATGAGTAATTATTTAGAAAAACTTGGCGTAGGCAAACTTTTCCTCTTTTTTATATTATTTTTAATCAGTTTTCCTGTGAAATTTATAATGTTAGTTTTTTTTCGTATGGTGCGTTTTATAAAGATCGTTAAAAGATAATGTTAGTATCGGTCCAATTACTTAGGCCATCTATTCCTTTTGCAGAAATCTCCAAAAAAATACCATTTCAAAAACCATGTAAAATTATATAATTGATCAATTTTTGATACTTAAAAGATCAATAAAAAGTATTCAGAAAATATACATTATTTTTATACTTTCGATAGATTCGGTGGATCTTTATGGAAGCTCGATTTAATATACATAACATTATTTCGCCTCTTTGAGGAGCATATTCATATTAATGTTAATTCGTTACTTATCAAGTGACTTATCACGTGCCATAACTTGCTACACGATATGTGATTTAACAAAGCTATCATTTTTAAGGTGTTCATTGTCAATCCTTGGTGGAAAGGCATTATAAAAAAAAAATTATATGTACTTATTCCACAAATAATATAGTTAGACTAGGACCGGTTTCGCCCATCGTAGATTAATAAGAATTTTAAACTGATCCTGATCTAAATAAATTTACTGTGGAAAAAGTACAAAAATGTTTTATTATTTTTCAATACAAAGCTATCAATTTAATTATAGTATCATTACTTTTGTATCGTTGATAATTCGTCGTATATATCCGTGAGTATCAATTATTTTATAGTCGATCGGGTTTACGTCAGATATTTGGTATGGCAATCATATTGCCCCAAGTACCTATGGGAGCCGCCTTTCGCTTTCCTTATGCACGTCGTCAATTGAACTATACGAGTACAATGGGACGTTCTCCAGTCGATACAGTTATTATGGTCTGTTAGGCACCATCATCATGACAATAATAAGTTCACGACGTGACGTTGATTAAAGAGATTGCAGATTTCCTTTCTTATTTACTTATCAAACACGATTGAACAAATTGTATCGGTTTTACCATAAATATAAATTAACAAACCAATAGATATAATATAATTGTGGTATACTGCAGATAGAAAATATATTTCTATAAATAGAAGTATTTCCGACTTCTTGAAAAATACTTTTTTTAGTCATAATTTCGATAACCATTGTACGGCAAACCACATATAACATACGGACAGTATTGTCAGTAAAAATATTAATACAATGAAGCGGAATATATCCAAAATCTTTTGCTCAGATGGAGAATTTTTCTTTAATTAATTCTCACTGGAAGAATGAAAATATTCGACAGTATATGAAACGAGATAAATCTTAACAGAGATGCAACTTAATAACACATTATCATGAAAATTAATTTACTCAATAACTAAATGAATCATAAAACTTGACATGGATTTCTCTTAATGCCACTGGCAAATCTTAACAGACTGAATAAACATTTGCGCGTTTTCACTAATTTATTGTAAATGATTTTCGGTGCAAAATCATGTAGAAGGAGAATTTGTATTATTGTCCAATTGAATTGTTTGATTAAGAGACTTCTTATTCAATGAAAATCCCTGCTTTGGACAAAGAGATAGTTGGGTGGATCACACTGTTGTAACACTTGCAAGTTATTAATTTACAATATATGTATGTGTATACTAGAAACACGACATTGCAAAATGTATGCCCTGGAAATTCAAGACGTAAAGTTGCATACATCTTGATTTATTACCTCGATGCATTGCCACTGTATCTTTATTTATTACATAATAAAATAAAGTCACACATATTGCAACAGCGATGAAACATAACGATTCATTTACGACTGATGCTTTCTATGGATTCAGATTTGGAGGGAACCGTACATGTACGATTTATTTATTAAATATACCTATGTAGCAATAACCTATGATTTGATAATGCAATATAAATTCATTAAACATACAAAATTGTAGGGTTAACAATTATTTTAAGAATTGTATGAGAGCGTATCATATGAGTATAAAACGGAACATATTTTATAGCTCATATGTACATACAAATATTTAACCGCTTAGTTTTATCAAATCATAGACATACGGGAGAAAGCAAACATGTTTTAAACAAAATTTTCAAGAGAGCGTTCCTATTCTGATTGGGGTTATTTAAATTTGCCTAACTTGTATTTTATGTTGAGCATGTTTCCATACAACTATCAAGTCCATAAGACATCAAATGGTTACCTTTTAGTGAAAGAATCAATCACTTTCTCTTAAAAAAGGATGAAATATAAATTTTTATTACTAAGTGAAACAGTTGAGCACATTTAACGTGTTGAAAAATCTAGATATACTTCCAGCAACACCAAACCCTTTTCATCTTTATTCAAAAAACATTCCACGGTAATAAATATGAAAGTAATACCGTTTTCATATAATTTCGTAGTCATTAGAAATTCAAAACAGCATTTAAAATATCTTCAATGGCTACAAAACAGGTTCAATTTACAAAGCCTTCCACCATCCCAACATGGCAAGCAACAATAAAAATAACAATTGCAGTATCTACTTATTACTGTTCCTCGTCGAATCGTGACTGTGGTGTGAAAATTTATTTCGGAAGTGACAGACAGTACAAAATAATGTTCAGTTTTGAATTTCATGTCTAAAATTGTTGCAGCAAGTAGCCGGTAAACTTTCGATTCTCATCTCATCCGAACACAATATAAAACTCCTTATCGTTAAATGCGATCAGAATCTCATTTGATTCAGTACTGTTTATTTCAGCCGAGTCTATTAATTGAATAGCCCGTCTTGCAATATCCGTTGCTGTATTTTTTAAAGCACAACAATTAAGATCATATCAAGGTGAAATTAAAACTTTTCGATATGGTAATATTATTTGCCTATTGCAATTTGAGCTAGATATATGTAATCCATATATCAGGAGCTAAGTAAGGCTCACAAGGAAGGTTTGACTACAAATATGCATGCTTTCAATGAAGTGTGCTTTTTTCTGTTCTGAATTTAGATAAACATAATGATGATCGTTAAACTATAATAAGGGTGCCCGCAGATAATATTTTTATTTAGACACTGTCTCACGGCTTTATAACTTTTGTTCGACGTAAAGATACAAATATTTTAGTGTTAATGTTAAGCATATTATTGTAATATCATCCTCTACATTTTTAGGTACTGTGTCATTCACTCGATCAGCAACGAGAACTAGTATTTGAATATTGTCTAGTTAATTCCTTTCAATTTTCTTATTAATTTTTTTTATTTACAGATGATGCTGAGAAACTTTTTGTTGGTGGCCCTCGCGGCTGTGGTTGTTTCCGCCCAGAGAAGACTTGCTTTACCAGACCCCAAGAGTTGCGCCAACCGTAAGCATTGATAGTTTTTACTTTGTTACTATTTTACAACTTGTTTAATTAAATTGTATGTGTCAATGTACAATATGCAGTGCAATATAGATTTTTACTTCAGGGCTTTCTTTTTATCTGAAAAAGAACAAAGGAAACCAATATAGTCATTTGTTTTATTGTATTGATTGATCGTTCTTCATGTGTATTTCGGTAGTTATAAATTATAAGCAGTCCAATTTCTTTCCTGCTACAGATTTATTCTTACTTAAAGCCTGGATAAAAATATCAAGAGCTTTAATTATGTAATATCTCATTAACTTTTAACATTGTTATCTTTGACAAGTCGAACAAATCGCTTTCGTTAAATCGTCCCCGTTCTGACATTTTTTTTTTAAAATACGTATTTTCAGTTATCTATACTAAAACGTTCCCTTGTGCAAGCTTTTTCTTTCGGTAAAACATTCAAATACAATGTATTTAAATAACTAAAAAATATTAATTAAAACTAAACATTTTACTTGGCCTTATGGTGAAAACAAAGGAACAATGATATTTATAATGCCATTCCAACTTGTGCAAAGGTAGTATAAAAATTAATGCATATTATTCTAAATCTCAAATTTTCAAAATCTTTCCTCAAAATGATCCTATATAATGAATGAATCGTAAAATGTTTGCAATGTGAATAATTATTTTACAAGTACTCTTCTATGCCATGAGTTACAGTACTAATTGTGATTGGTCTATTTCATTCTTATGTGTCGACATTATATTTCACTTAAGACAGTAATGTATTTCACATTCATATTTAGATTTATGTTAGAGATACATACGTATGGCAGCGCCAATATAGCACACACGTAATATCGAGAAATAGTATGTATTAAAAGCAAAAAACCACTCTTCGATGATTATTTAAGCCATGTGAACTGCTTCCAGTGTAGAGTAGGTATATAGACTATTAATGCAGCCTATCTAAAAAAAAGTTTTTTCTGCTAGAACTGCTCGTTACTCAGTTGCTCAATCTCTTTTTTTGACGAGAGTATACATATATACATATATCGAAGGATAGAGCTAGGGCAGGACTAGTGGTTAGCTCACCGCTCTTTCTTTATCCCTTTTTTAGGATCGTATTTTGATTAATTATACACATCACCTCTTGATGTTTTAGTTTACTGTATTTAAATAGACCAACACAAATAATGACTTTAAATAGAACGCTTTGATTTGACTATTTGTGAATTGTGAATAAAGAAAATCTACTTACATTTGAGGTACAGAACAAACCTTTTTGTCTTCTGACAGATAAAACAATCGCATGCATTACAAAACAAAAACAAAAACAGTCGTTTATTTGGAACATTTATTATTCAAATATCGAACGAAAAAGTACCGATATGGTTTTTTTATATGAGTTAAAATGATTACTTTTCGGATTAAATATTGATAAGATTAAAGAAATGTAAAAATGCCATCGTTAAGTAAATGTCTGCAATGCACTGAACTATATGAACTATAGTTTAAAGTGAAGCTAACTTAAACCCTACTTGGATTTATAATGATAGGTTTGAAAGACTTGCAATTTGTGATTTGCGTTCAAACTCGTTAAAATTTAGTGCAAAGCCGCAGCCGCAAACTATCCCGACGGATGTCACGATTTTGATGCAATCTACATAACGAAAGTGAGCTTATGGCATGGATATACTCATAAACGGAAATAATTATACCTAGAGTTGACAAGTAACAATTACATATTTTCAAATATTTTAATATGTTTAGTGAACCCTCTAAAAGCAGAGTTATCTCGGTTATAAATATATTATTAAATTTACGAACTGCCCCTTCTTGACATTAAGCATTTACGGTTGTACAAATTAATCTTAGAGTTAAATTGCAAGGATTGATAAAAACACAACAATTCGTATACTTATTGAATTGTTTTAAGTTGATCAATATAATATATAGATTTATTTGAAATACGCAAAAATTATATGACAATGAATGTTGTGAATGCTCTCGTGCTTTCAAATAAATAGTAAGTAATTATCTTGCTTATATTTTCATAAATAAACACGCTTTGACTTATGGTAGAAAAATATACTATATTATTCTAATTTGGCGAAGGTTTAAAGAAATATATCTGAAACCATTCTTTAATAGCCTCATAGTAGTAAAAATATTTACTCAATTTTATTTGTCTATGGATTTATTACAATTGTTGACCGGAATCTGGTTTCAGTGCGGTACATGTTTTTATTCGTTTATAATAACACTTTTATACGTGTTATTATATACTACGATATGTTAAGGTTTATGCGTTTTTAATCGTGGTGCGTAAATGGATAATCACGTTTCATAGGAATATGAAAATAATTTGTCTAATCGTATACTACAACAACCAGTAAAATTGAACCGAGTGCTGGAATTTGTTGAAAGGTTAGTGTGCTAAAGAAAATAACCACAATTTTAAAGAACAAATTACTTTCGAAATTAATAAAGACCACATCTCGCGTGCACTTTACACACTTTCAATTATAATCGACAAAAAATTAAATGATACATCAAGCTCAGAATTGTATTAATAAAAACCGCCATTCAAAATATAATCGATTTGAAAGCGATCCTGATGATTACATTAAATTGCGATATTAAACAAAGCATCAAGCAATCATGCGAGCTCAATGGGTGTTATAACAGTTTACATTTATAAATGATTGCGATGAATAGAAACATTTACAATTAATTGAATACGTCCGAATGATTCTCTAATGGTTAAATGATCTGAATTAAAAGATACATACAGTAAAGACGGTACTAAATGAATTATTTTTGACTGAAAATAGATGCACAGCTGATAGTTAAGCACAAAAAATGTAGGATGACTTTATGTCGATTATAAAGGCGTAGAAACGAAATGCATCATATATTTGGATCGCACAAACCAATTTTCTGTAACTCACACTAACAACTAGTGATATTTCGTATATTATAGATACCAGTCAGTTTTCTGAAATATCAAGATGAAATATTATTCGGCTAGAATGTTCTGGCAAGAAATTGTGAAAATAAAATCATTGCAAAAAAAAACACGAAGTAACCGCCCAATAGTCCATCAGCTTAAGTAACGATTTGTGTTTAATACTTGAAGATATTCCAAATATATAAACTAAATACTGTTTAATTAAGAGGCTTAATGAGCATTCTTCTTCAGCTGATTTGTCATATTATAATATATAAAGGTTATGTTTAACTGGAATATCGAAAATTCTTTAGCCGTTTTTTTATGCAGTCGACGGAAAATCGTGGAAGAACGATATTTTTGTTGTAATAGTTGTGTTATGAAAGTTAACCGAACATCATAATAAACAACTCAACAAATTGTAGTGATTGGTTAACCCAGCCAACATGAAAAGAAACTAGCCGTTTACGGACTTTCATTTTTTGGTGTTTACAATAATAATGGACACTAGATGGTGGGGTGGTATGGCTCTTGATCCTACAAAGTGCTTTCCAGAAAGTAAATAATAAACTCTCACCTACTAAAAATATTATATATACAGTGAGCAGAAGAGTAACTTACGAGAACACATTTCGACATCAAAAATAAAGGTTTATAAATGAAAAAACAGTTTACTTTTGTTTATCAATAATTCAAATACATATCATAAATCTAAATCAGCTGATATAAAATTCTTAGGGAATTGGTAAAAACCTTAAGTAATTATTACGGATATTGTGTATAACCGAAACTCTAAATATGTAATGTAAATAGTTTTTGCAGTTTGAGTAGTGTGTAATATACGAAACAAGTAACATTTAAATTCAGAATTCAGTTTGTTTCTTAACTATATACTGTTGTATACGATGAAAAGTATGGTATGTTTTTTTTCATCTTAACCATTAAATTAATTCAATTACACATTTCACGTGAACTGGGTTGAGATAAATTGGTGCTATTACAATTACATTAGATAGATATTAGTGCTACGTGAGTGTACTTGAAAAAAACGCTTTATTACAAGCAAACAATGTACGTCTGATATAGTCATTATCACATGTATTTTATCCTCAGATGGTTATTATCCATTTAGTCAAAGAGAATCTGAAATTGTTTTGCTTGGGCAGATTCGTTAGTTTTGCCGGGATCTCTCGATTCGCTCTCTTCCTCGCCCAATATTAATTGAATCGATTTAATTTATAATAAAGGCAGACAATCAATTTTATTATTACCGGCAATCAAACTCCGTCCGTTATACTGACTTTCTATTTGAATTGAGAACGTTTTATTGATCTATAAATAATTGACGATGAGAAAACGATTGATTATAAAGGAATTCGAATTATATATGTTTGACGGCTTTTAGTATTCAATGTTAGACGTTGGTATATGATTTTTTTTTATTCATTACAATACGCCCTCGTTAACGATATTTATTAAGCCATACTGATTGATCCAATCGACAGTCGCTGATATGTCTTGAAAGTTCACCCTATTCATTTGCATTGTAGATGCACCACTCGTACGTAACTTAACCTATTAAAATAAGAATAATCTATTAATGCATCTGTGTTCAGAAGAATGGACGTTTGTGATGTATAAATCTCTTCCTAACCAGCTGATCCTAAAAACGTGGCGTAGCAAAACAATTTGATAACTATTATCCCTTTCATGGCTATTTTTCTATCCAAACCCTCTCCAAAGAGGAGAGGTCGAGCGACTGAACAGAAAATAGTGATTGTAAAAACGACTTCTGTTGAGATGTCTCATTAGAGGCCATATGGTCCACAATCAGAGCGGACATTTTAGAAAATAGTAATGGGACGCCAGTTATTCGCTGTCTTATACTAATTATCTAATTATATATGTCTTATTATTATTGTAAATAATGATGACACCAGCGTTTATTCAATTGACTAGACCCACTACCCACACGAATTTTAAGACTATGATTTTATATTTACCAATAAATGATTTGATTCCCATACAGTAACTTAGATATTATTTATTGATAACCAATTAAAAGAATGTTTTAAAATCTCGAGCTAATTTAATGAAATAAGTATTTTCTGTTTAGTTGTGTTACGAATATTTGTGATATATCACTGTTAGAAAAAGTTATATGATAAAGTGCAAAGTATTACGTAGCAATTGTTACATCTGTCACAGATAACTTATGGGAATGAAAATCAAGCGTGTGATATTCTCATGACAATAAAAGTTGACTCATAACAAACTTTTACATTTCCCAGCATAAACGAAATTTGCCTGATAAAGGAAATGATCTCAAATGTTCTGTAGTAGGATTTTTGTACAGATATTTATTTTATTGGTTGTTAATCTATAAATCCAATTAAGTATTCATATTTTCACTGATCAACGAAGGAAAAACAAGCCTTAAAATGAGTTCTTATATTTCTAGGCGTGAGACATTCAACGTACCGGGATGCCCGAGGAGTTGCCCATTCATACTTCTTCAGTTGGGAGCATCAGCCCACTCGTAGTCTTGAAGTAGACTGGCTGGATGCAAGAAACATTTGCAGAAGACATTGCATGGATGCCGTTTCACTAGAAACCCCACAGGTAATTGATTCACATTTTATAATATTATCATAATATCAGTAATTTTCACGTAATGATGTGAAAATTTCCGTTGATACAATCAAGCGTTTTTTGTAATAACAATTCCATGATCATTTCCTGAACGAATGTCTTACCAGTTGGAAAAGGTAGCTGAAGTATTGTACACCTCTACAAAAGCTCAAAACTATTTTTTATATGCCACTAATACATTGATATGTGACTATACGAAATTCCCTCTTACATCTATCTGATCCTAAAAAACAGGACCTAAAGACAGCGATTAGCTAACCACTATTCATGCTCTAATCTTATTCTTTATATCCCCACTCTTTCAAAAAAAGACAAGTAGGGCAACTTAGTAACAAGCAGATCTCTTGGAAAACTTTAGTTTAAATGCTTCACACTGGGAGCGGAAATGGTTTTAAAAATGCAATAATGAAAACTTCTTATTACACTTCGTGTTAGTGTATATTATATTAAAAAAAAAATGACGACGAAGAAAATGGCATCGATATGTAAAACTGATCAAAATATGCACAATTTTTTTTTGTTGATTTTGACCTATTCAATTTTTTTTACTACAAATTCTTTCTAAAAAAGATTTCTATTACATTTATTTACACGTGTTGTCGCAATTCAATTAATGATATACAAGATGTAGCTACTAACAAATACAAGATAACATCCATGGTGGCAAGCAGTGAAAACATGTCTTTTATATATATCGCCATTTGATGAACAATTGCATACTATTTAAGCGAGCACTTAATTGCGCATGAAAAAACGATTAGCTTTTCATATGACCACATTCACATTGCAGAAGGCCTATTAGAGGGTACTTAGGTATTGCAACCGACGACCTATTCGCATTTTTTTCGTAATACTTACCTCAAACGCTCCTAACAATAATAATAATTATTA
Organism: Himalopsyche kuldschensis; assembly: GCA_028554975.1. Classification (NCBI taxonomy): domain Eukaryota; kingdom Metazoa; phylum Arthropoda; class Insecta; order Trichoptera; family Rhyacophilidae; genus Himalopsyche; species Himalopsyche kuldschensis. The sequence goes on along the minus strand of JAHFWI010000001.1, from coordinate 4,399,227 downwards.
TCTCGGCTATGATTACGATGTTGCAAAATGTTCTTTTAACATCTGACACAATATTATTAAAGTTATCTTGTATGTAATCAAAGTAAATTAAGGCCACTAAAAGAATTATTTATTTATTCTCTCAATAGTATATATAATATCCGAGAAGTTGAAAACAAATGAGATATCTCACATCAATTGTCACAATATTGATATTAATAACAAAAATAAAAAATATAGTCGTAAACAAAGAATACTATGTTTTCGAACCAATTTTGCTGTAGGTTTGAAAATTATTTAGTGAAATACTAAATTGTTCACCGTTTACTTTAATGTAAATAATGGAAAATTTTAAATTTTAAATGGTGATAAAAAAGGACACGAGTGTCTGTGACGTATCTTGTCGTCTCATTGATCTCAATAAACTATGTTTTTTTTCATTCGAACTGTAATCGAATGTAATTGCCGATTGCATTGGCAAAAGCTGTAATTTCAAATAACATAAAACATGTTTATTTTCAATGCTGCTTCATTAATAATGAGAAAAAACATTAACAACATGCATAATCTTCATAATTCCAGGAAAATGAATTCATCAAGCAACGCATATCTCGTGGAAATGTCCGTTTCATCTGGACATCAGGTCGCAAGTGTAACTTTGCCGGTTGTGACAGGCCCGATCTTCAGCCACCCACCACCAACGGATGGTTCTGGTCAGGATCCGGAGCCAAGATTGGACCCACCACACAACGTAATACCGGTGACTGGAGCGCGACAGGCGGATATGGTCAGCAACAGCCCGACAACCGTGAGGCAGCCATGGTTAGTAAAGAAACTTAAAATCTATAGCTGTACCATTCAGGATAGGTTTGGAAATTTACTAAAGTGATGAATGAAGTTTTAATTCTTGGTTTATGGACAAGTCACTGCCAAGTTCATTCGGTTTTCCTATCAGTAGATATACCAAATTGTAAATGCAGCAGTATGATATTAACGATATAAGACAAGGATAAATTCCTGAATACGATACGAACATTTCGCTATTCCGTATGGTAAAATTTAGTACAGCTACTCGGACATCAGTTACGATTTTAAAAAAGTATTTAAAAAAAAACATGCGCAACAGCGCACTCATCAACTGAAAATTCTAATCTTCATGTAAAGATGATGCTCATAGCACTTTATATTCTCGCATCGTTCGCCCCACTGCAAATTATTTTGACCTACGTTTTAAGTGGATTCCCTTATATAAATAACATGATTCATCCGACCTGGTGAATAATCTTCGATATTTAACATCTCATCTCATTGAACTTATTATCGAAGACAGATTATATTTATCGTTTCGAATGTTATCTAAATATATTTAATTAATTAATAAATATTGTTACAGGGTAACGACGAATCTTGCTTGTCCATCTTGAACAACTTCTACAATGACGGTATCAAGTGGCATGATGTTGCTTGCCATCACGTCAAGCCATTCGTCTGCGAAGATAGCGATGAGCTGCTGAACTTTGTCCGCTCTCGCAACCCTGGAATCCGTCTATAAGATATGGAAACGAAGGAATTGACTGAGGTCAAGATTTCCACCGTCCAAAACAAAAATCTATTTATTAAATTAAATCCCTCTAGTTATAACATTCATATTCGAACATCGGCAGATTCTGATCATCCATTATTTGGTAAAATTAATTGAATTACGGTATCTAGCATTGATTGAATCCTGACAGAATATATTAACACAATCTTGAATTCCTTAAATTATGTGCCTAATTCAAATATTTGTTTGAACAAAAGGAATGATTGACGGAACAACTCGAGAAGCTATCTCATTATAATAAAACCGTGGTAAAAAATATAAGCCGCATATTCACTTCTGTGTAGGTTTTAATCATTCCTGATATACCATTATTGAATTATGAAAATCATTCAAACTTAATTGTGACCATGAATAAAATCAATAACTTATCAGCTGTTACTCAATTTGTGCAAGACATTGATAATTCAATAGCTCCAAGAAAACTTTGTATTTGCAGCCTTGAAAATAATTGCTAAATTTCTCCTTGCGAGTCAATTATTTATTGAAATTTAATGGTATATCATTTTCATTCCAACTGATTACACTTGTGTCAGCCGTCATTTTCCATTTAAGAATTTGCACCAATCTAGATCTATTTTGTATGCATGAAGATGTAGACATGCAGTAGAAATTAGTAGTTGGAATATGCAATCGTAATATTTTTAAAACCACTTGTGAATAATCCCATCCCAGAACACAAATAAATTAATTAATGATAGTTTATATTTAAGAAACTTTTGTAACGATACAAATACAAAATAAAGTATTTTTTCTAATGAACCTTTCTTTTTATTCTATAATTTATCTATGGAGGTGCAGGCAGGATTAGGAAAGTGTACAAAAAAATACAGTGGAGCCCCAATTCATAAAAAAAACTATGGGAACAACATAAAAAAACGAACACCAGAATGTCACAAGCATGAACATTGAGACACCGAGAGATGGCGCTATAGTCAATCTGACAAATGAATTCGACCATCAATAGGTTTCCCCCCAATTTCTCCATTCTGCTTTTTCTTCAAAGAAAATCCATCCCTGCTTCTAACATTGATTAACACATTCCTTTAATCTTGATTGTGAGTTAACAGCAACTCATGTGAATTTTCCCAACAAAAATAAAAAGAAACATGCCTTTAAGCGTATATATATATTTTTACTTCAAAATATGTGTGGGGAAGGTGTAATCTCTTAATTTAACCCTTTCCACTCCAAGCTTTTTTTTGTTTGTTTCCACCAGCTCCACGACGAAATTGAAAATTTATTAGGTAAATGTGATTATGTTTTTTCTACTAAATAAAAGGTTTTTTTTTTTTTTTTATTCTTGTTTCTAATATAGTGTACAGCATAATAATACTAGGATTTCAATTTTTAAATTTATTTCCGTATGAAATTGGAAATTTATTAGGTAAATTTGATTATTTCTTTTTTACTAAATAAAACGATTTTTTTTCAATTATTTTTTTATTCTTGTTTCTTTTATAGTGTACAACATAATAACCCTTGTTTATGAATTTTTTCAATTTATTTCCGAATGAAATAGGAAATTTATTTCCGGATGAAATTGGAAATTTATTAAATGTCATTATTTTTTTTCTACTAAAAAAACGATTTTTTTATTCCTGTTTCTAATAGTGTACAACATAATAACCCTTGTATATCAATTTTTTCAATTTATTTCCCCTGGTACTTTATCTCCGGTAGTAAAATCAATATTGGGACAGTAATTATCCTCATTAGTAACATCCACCCATGAAGATTGATCGACACCTGGAATATTCCGAACATCGTTTTCACTGCTGGAAATTCGTCGAAGTCTTCGCTGGCGATAACACGGAAAAATCTCATCGGAGGAATCAGATTCTATGACGGCTGCAAACAACGGTCCTGGATCTGACCTGCTTAGTCCTTTTCTTGATAATACCGGAATTAGAGAAATACTCGCTTCACTTTTGTAATCACTATTTATTTGAAATTTGTCAAATACGGCTGACACAAGTGTAATCAGTTGGAATGAAAATGATATACCATTAAATTTCAATAAATAATTGACTCGCAAGGAGAAATTTAGCAATTATTTTCAAGGCTGCAAATACAAAGTTTTCTTGGAGCTATTGAATTATCAATGTCTTGCACAAATTGAGTAACAGCTGATAAGTTATTGATTTTATTCATGGTCACAATTAAGTTTGAATGATTTTCATAATTCAATAATGGTATATCAGGAATGATTAAAACCTACACAGAAGTGAATATGCGGCTTATTTTTTTTACCACGGTTTTATTATAATGAGATAGCTTCTCGAGTTGTTCCGTCAATCATTCCTTTTGTTCAAAACAAATATTTGAATTAGGCACATAATTTAAGGAATTCAAGATTGTGTTAATATATTCTGTCAGGATTCAATCAATGCTAGATACCGTAATTCAATTAATTTTACCAAATAATGGAATTAGAGAAATACTCGCTTCACTTTCGTAATCACTATTTATTTGAAATTTGTCAAATACATCGTCCAATTCTCTCATATAGTCACTGTCGTCACTACTATCAAATTCATTATCAAACGTATTTATGTTTATGGCTGTAGTTTTACACACAATTCGCTTTCGATTTAGATTTTCTGCATTTTTATTAGACATTTTTATTATGGGCTAGAAATTTATTTCACTAATGACACCATAAATTCACGTAGATAAAAATTAATCACTTATCAATATCAAGTCTCAAATACTAACAATCTAACGTTTTGTATTACAAAATAACAAAAACGGCCAAGAGATGTTTACAAAACCTCGGCTCAAAAACAACTGTTTTGTTTTATCGCTGGTCGCTAGCACACCCCGAAATACACCATTCTTTTGTTTACGTCAGGTAGTTATCTCGAAGGGTCGCAACTTTCTAAAATTCTCTAACAGCTTGTCAACCAAAGTGTGTATGTCAAATGTGCATCGACAACCAATAATAAAACATTTTGCTTATAAAGAAACACACCAAAATATACTGTAGCTCCAATGTCGAGTGACACTCGACATTGGAGTGGAAAGGGTTAAGAAGTACATATTACTATTATAAATCTCATCAGACACTTCATTGTTGCCCTTCACTTTCAAGATATATTTGTAGATAATCTTTTTCAATAAAAAATTCTTCCTGTAAAGCAATGAGCCAATTTCATATTCCTCTATGAATGTCATTGTAATCGAAATCACCGGCTTAGAAGAATGAAGTTATGAAAGGAGTCTTGACGAACTATTTTCAGGATCGAAACAGATCTTTATCCTATCAACCAGTTAGGACTTTTGCCTGCTTGATTATAGTAATCTTCTTCCACAACATATTACAAATGAATGGACTTTTAGTATTTCATCAGCAGTAGTATAAGTAAATAAAACAATTTTGTGCTGTAAATTTTTGTTTTTATTGTGGCTACGCCCAGTTAAAATATTTTTTGTAACATTCCACCGCTCACAAAAATGGTAAAAAAGAAACAATTAACACTTTAACATTTATTATTATATATAAAAAACATCTGTATTTGCAACAAAAATTGTTAAATGTAACGTAAAAGAGCAATAACAAAATGATAATTATTTTCCAAATAAGTACATTGAAAGACTTCAAGTAGAAGCGAGAGCAATCGGAAGAAATATATCGCAAAGGTTTATTTCATTCCAGCATTTCACGAATTGTACATAAAGTAATATAATTTCCTATTATTTAACCAAATTTCATAAGAACATTATATTTAGGAAGAATATTTGGCCTAGAATGATGTAAATAATTGCAGTAATTGAAATAATTCTAATGGAACTCTGTTTCCTCGCAACCAATCCAAACATTTAGCAATTACGCTCATCTCTTTTGTGTATTCGTTGCTCAGTATTCCATTGCTTAGCCGACTCATCGTTGGTTCAAACCAAGTCAGAAGACTCACGCACCTCCTTTATTACCCCCTTGTAATTATCACAGCAATAATATAGGATATAAAAAATCCTGTGAATGTAAATCACTAAAAACTGAAATAAAATAAAAAGATAATAACAATATAATATTTAAAATAACTTTGATTATTCCACGTATTGTGTTACTAATAGTGACACGTGTTTCGCCTTTTTCAGAGGCATCTTCGGGTTTACTATCGCAAAGTTTGCTTAAGTAAATCTCTGAAATCTTAAATAAACCTCTAAAAGAGGTGAAACACGTGTCACAACTAATAACACAATACGTGGAATAATCAAAGTTATTTTTATTTTATATTAAAATGAACTTCCACAAAGGTACCGCCGAATTTATCGAAGGATAATAACAAAGCTATTGTCTTTTAAACATTAAAATAAATTTGACATTTCATTCTTTTAGTTTGTCAATCAGTAACTGAACACCTTCCTTGCCGTGATTGCATAAAGTTTCTTCATAGTTGCCTATTTTGCAGTCTTCACAATAAACATTCAATCAAAATATATTTGTTCAAAGATTACAGATTTAGTACCTAATATAAATTATAAATGCATGCTGCTAATATGTATTGAATACAATTTGTTAACTACGATGACAGATGTAGAATTAAAAAATACACACTCCGGAAACATTGAAATGTGTAAATATCAACATAAATTTTCAATTATTACATTACATATTGATATAATTTTAATGTAACAAAACACTTGAAAAAGTTCATGTGAAATATGATGAATTCTTTAATGTAAATAAAAATGGATTTGATAACTCTTATATGCAAGAAAATGCAATATAACATGGAGTGTGTGATATTATATTTAACTTTGGCTTTACTAGTGCGAGAGCTGTCATTTGTGCCTGTGAAGTAAAATAACATCATTATCACTGTACAAAAAAGGGTTTGCAATAAACACAAGCAATTCTTTTTATACTTGAAGAAAAGAAAAAAAATGAAAACAATTGGAAGAATCACTAATGTGTTTACATATACATATATATTTACACCTTTTTAATAATTAAAAATACTGGATTATTTTTAAATAAAACATCCAGCTGTGTTTTTCAGATTTACTAAATTTTTATTCAAAATTAACTGGGTCTAAATTGACAAAATTTAATAAACAGCGATGAAAATTAACTTTTAATTCGTAATGAAATTAAAACATTACGTATCTATTTGAACTGATAAATGAAAAAAAGCGATTACGTTTTTGTTTTGCAAAATTAATTTGATTATTTTGAACATTATGCCCTACACTCTTAACTCCAATTGAATACATTGGATGATTAGTATCTAATATTTTTACCACGAGGATAATTTTACGTCACCGACCAAAAAAAATGTATTGTCATAATAATATGTACAAGTCAATACCCATAATATGTATGTATATTTTCAAAAAAATATTTTCCAGCCATTCTTTCCAAGATTCATACTGTCATGTTTTTAGTAACACAAATTATCGAGAGATGATGTTATTTGATATTTATATACGAAATAATCTATTTCAATAATTTAATGCGACTGAATTGAAAAAGTCTCTTTGGCATGTTATACTCCACTGAGAAATTAATATTAAATATGTTATCTAATTGCTCACAGGGTAGACTTTTTATGTTGTGCAAAAAATTAATACATAAATTTACATAGAAAAGATGTATAGTTTAAAACTTTTCACTGGTAATTAAATGTAGCCTGTAGGATCTCACCTAGACAGTTCACTGAACTTTTTATTCCTGCCAATTTTTCTGGAGTCACAAAATATGCAAATAGCACAGGGCTGTTGTTTCATAAGTAAAAAGTTAGAACTACGTTAGTAACTATAATTTTTTCACATAAACATAAGAGATTATTAATAAATACGTACAAAGACAAGTGGTGTGCTAATTTAATCACATTACCCATACATCACTATTATTCCCATGTAAATTTAATTTGTAATAAAAAAGAATATTTAATGCCTCATGATTCTGTTGAAATTACTTAAGCATTGCGATTAAATATCACAGTCAGAAAATGCAATATATTGGAATGATCAGTTATAGATTTTGTGTTTACTTAGAAGTAAACCATGTTGTTAAAATGCAATTAAACATATTCTATTTGGTTTTTCTTGATTTAAAATTGTCACTTCTTTGATTCAACATGCAGGAATGATAAAAAATTAAAAGAATGATTAGTAACTTGCAAGTATTTTAATCAATTTTATGAATAAAACCGAACATAGAATTCACTCTCCAATTTGGAGACGTAAGATTTTCTTTTATATGAATCGTATAAATAAAACATAGAAAAATTACTTATAAAAAAATTCAAAAAACTTCTCACAATTTTAACAAAACAATAGTGTGCGAGATAAGTCTCAAAATAATTATATTTGAAGAAGTAAATGCGTTGTGTCAAATTTGCAGAAGACGAATTATTGGATAGTCTCCCGAAGGTTTAAAAAATTATATACAAATATTTGAAATGAAATTTGAAAGCACAACGATTTGAGAATCATTCCATAGAGGTACTTAAAACTAATAGATAATACACATGCCTTCAAAATGAATTCTAAACAAAAAAGATTTAACATTACATTAATGTAATAACTTTGAGCGTGGTTTACTCAACATAACTATCGTTATGCGTGGACACATACATATCTATATTAGTTATTAATATATTATCGTAATGGTATAGCATATTCAGTTTACAGTCATTAAATAGTCAAGATCGTGTATTCGATTTGGCAATTATAGTTTTTCACACATTTCACAAATGGTAATAAATCGATTTATAATTTCTGTTATATGACCCGTGTTGAAGTATGACGCTTTGTTTTTAGTAGTGACAAATAAAAAATAAGATTATTGCTTCGTATAATTTGCCAAAATGGAAAATTTTAAATATACTACAGTACAATTAGTAAAAAAAAAACAGTTAGTTCTTCATCATAACAAAAACATTAAGTATCATATTTTTAAAAGTCTGCATGCTGCAGCTTCGTTCACTACTAAATATAAAGCCAATACTTCACTGAATATTAAAATAATACTGCTTCTTTTTCATATGTACTAAGATTTGCAAACTGAATACTTAGGAATAAAAAACCTCTAACAAAAATGTGTTCATGTTAAACTACACAATAATTAATATACAATATGAAAATATTTTAACTATATACAAAAAAAAATCACATTCATCTTTGACGATTTTGTGAGCCATAACACCGTGAATGAGATGCAACACCATCCGTAGGCAAAACCATTGCTAAATTTTCATCAAAGATGCAATTCTAAGCTTGACTAACAAGCTGAAGTATAGTCGTACTGTTCCTATGTGTATAATTTCAAATGGAGACGGTTTCGGGAGTGTTTACTGTGACGGGTTTCAGATCACTGGCGTCCACGTATTCTTCGTCTGCGGGTTTTGATTTGTTTTGCGGATGCTCATGTTTGTGGTGGAATAGAACTAGGCCGCCGGTGATGGCGGCGACCGCCTTATCCAACCATGTGACAGGGTTAGGATACAGCGACCCGCCTTCGTAGAATCCCAAATGACCCCCGTGAGCGAGTTCTATGTAAACTACTTTGTCATGAGTGCCTGGAAATTATAAAAACATTTTAAAACATATATTAAAAAATTTACTTCACCTATAAACTCTACATATAATGTGACTCTTTCTCGTGAATTACAAGATTTGAAATGATTTTTTTTTTGTATAAATTTAAATTTTATCAAATGTTCAGGATAAGTTTACTTGTCTAAATCATTTAAGATCAGTTGAAAATGATAGTTTCGAGTGAAACCATCCAGAATAAATTATAGTAATGTAACATCTGTGAAAATGTTGTCTTTACTGTTATTCATTGTAATTTATCAGTAAAAAATGTTATTTAAAAAATATCTGACAAGGATTAGAATAATACGTACTTGCGAAATCTCTAATCGGTTGAAGAAGTTGTTCGGGGACAAGCGGATCATCCCTCGCATTGATGAAGACCATCGGTTTTTTTATGTTTTCCAAATAATTGCTACTCGAACTCCAGTGATAAAAGTCGGTCACAGAATTAAAATTGAAGACTTTCCTGTAAACAGAAGCAAACATTCATGTTAATTCAATGAAATCGCCCATAAAAGACTCTTTTACATGTGATGTTTTTGTATTACATATAACTAATTTTCACAGTACACATTAAAAGATCTTATTTACCTCGTATAAGCTTCATCAATATCCGGCAAGGTGGCAGCGGACACGATACTATGCTCGCTGAGTTGAAATCGTTTTCTCAGATCTTCAGACAGCAGCATGTGCTTGTGACGAGTAATGATATTCCTATAATTGTCTGTCATCACATACAAGTAAACACGTCGGAAGTTTTGCCAATGGAGAAGGTACTTCACAGTCCTGGAAACAAATTTATGCAAATGAGAATGGATGAAGTCATTTCTTAGCAGTGTGAATGTTCTTGTGCGGTTACAACTAGTAAGATATAGTATCACCGAACATGTATGGTATAATGTGTGGTAAAATTTATGACACTGCTGACATAGTTATTGTTTAGACTAGATAATGAGACTTGGAAGTATTAAAGTAATTAAATCTGCAGCAAACTTCCTGAGTGAGCCAAAGACATGCAATGCGCCAAGGTTTTACTGTTAGCAGCTATTGAAGAAGAAAAAAAAATTGAAAACTACCACAGCATAAACAAAACTTTAAGTGATATGCAGTAGGAAGAGAACAGTGATCCCATAAAAACAAACACAACATCTTTCTAAGGACCTTCTGATGTATAAATTTTTGCAAGGAAGATTTTATATAATGCTATCCATTGAAATACCATAAATCAGCTTATCAGCCCTACATCACAGGTTTCCCTCAGAGACTCGCTGCATGCCACAAAGTATGACAGGGAAGTATGTCCATTTTTATAAACATGTGTTTGGTTAATATTAGTTCATCTGATAGTTTGAAAGTTGAGAACAATTTAAATATAAGACTATGCTGTTAAATAATACAAAATAAAAAAGCCCAATAAAATAACAAATATATGAGAATGTATAAATGGAAAATATCACTTATATTTATTTATACCAATAAATAAGATTGTCTTTCTTGGAGACAATATTATTATGGTTCAAAGATCAAACGTAAATGAAATAAAGATCACACATTTAGAAATCTTTATATATTCTTTGCGATTGATATTATTTGTCCCCATTGCAATAATTGCATGCCATGTATAATTAGCATTTCATTTCATAAATACATCAATTAAAATATCTTGAAAGGTAAGAATATAATTGTCACATTTGTACAACTTCAATAAGTTAAATAATGCTGGTAGTTTTAAGTAAAGTGCTTAAGTGTTTTAGTGGATAATTTTGAAAATATGTAACAAAATTTGTTATCTAAAAAAGCTAATGGCTAGGCCAAGGCTAAGGAGATAAACAGCTCAAATTGTAGAAAAGTGGTTTGATAATTTCTTAAAATGTTGTGCTTAGTTGTTATTGCTTTTTTTACATTAATAAAGACAGCTGACAGCTGAAAATGTATAACAACAGTAAATTTACCATTTCTTTTTTTAAGAAATGATAAATATCAGAATATTAATGAGCAAGACTGCGAAGGAAGTATAATATTGGCATATGCAGCAAATAAAAACTATAAAATCCAGTTTTGATTCTCAGAAGGATCCAATTCCAAATGTTCATTTTTTCAATTCAGCTGTAAGACAGACCCTGAGAATGAGTGCAAAAAATGTATTAACAGTTTTAATTTATTTTATGCAAATTTTAAATATAAAATAAATTTGCAATAAAAAGTAAATTGTTGTTACGCATACCTTCCTTTATAAATTTGGATAGTTTGAAACAGTTTATGGCGATGTTTTGTATTCAGGTATATATTTGTAAATTCTTACAAGAGTTACTTAATAAATATCATGATCTAAAACAATGAGCTTCTTAAGTACTATGCCAGACATTTATAGTGCACAAAAATCTATAGAAAATTTTTGAATTTGAATATCAGGAAAATAATTGTATCTTTTCTATACTCACTCTATTGCATTGTAGCCCTGACAAATTGATATGCCGCCGATAATTCTTGGCGAATGATTTCTGTTTTTCTCTCCCAGGTATTTGGTTATTAGATTACCACCGAGACTAAATCCAACCAGGACCAAGCGGGTGTGAGGATATTTATCAAGGAGGTTTTCAATCATCGAGCTGTAGTCATCGGTATGCCCTTTAAACAAACATATTTATTTTATAGATTAATCGACAACCAGTTTTCACACTTATTTCGAGCACAATGAAATTTTAAGTGGGTTAAAAGAGTCAACTGTCGGACAGAAATGAGGGATGGTTGTTGATGTATTTAATTATTTTCGTATGTTTATCGTATCAACCTTTCTACAGCTCAGAAGTTTAAGATATTTAAGTTGTTGCTGCTGTTGACATCAGTTACTAAGGCAATCATGATAATATAGACATTAAAAAAAATTCTCGAATATTTGAAAAGGCAATAGTATAAACATTCTTCTAATAAAAAAAAATATTATATTTCCTAATTAGTAAATAATATCATCAGGCCAGAGTGCAAATCCCACAACTCCACAAATCACAAATTGAGCATAAAAATATAATTACTTTATAATGAGATTTTTAATAGAATTTACAATATTTAATCGAATTGTAATAGTTATTATAATATTCAAATATTTTGTAAAAATAATAATTGAAAAATGTTTTATTAATTTGAATTAAGAGTTTCGTATTCTCTTTTAAAAATTCAGAACCAATTTTAAAAAGTATTTATCAATGTAGCATTAGATTAATTTGTTTATTTTGTAAATTATGAACATTGCACATTAGACTGGCGACATAATTATTATTAAGTGGTAATCAGAAATGTATAAAATACGCTCAACTCTCTTTTTAAGTAGGGATAAGTTCTATGCAATTTCAAAAACACGTGTAAAGATAGTCCATACAAAAAGAGAATTAGGTATATCATATAATTAATATTATTTAAAATTAAATTAAACTTTTGTTACCATATGAGAAAATTCTATTAGCAGTGACTTGCACACTATTCAGTGCCCCGATATGGTTAAGAACTGCACATCTGTAACCATGGTACTGGGAGTAATGGACAAAAGTTCTGATGTATACGCTCTCGGATGTGTTGCCAATACCTGGACAAATTGCGACTGTGATATCATCTGCAAACAAAATGAACAGAATAAAACACAATTTCTTTGTAATACTTTTACATAATTTTCAACTCTCCACCAAGAATGGCCTTTAAAACCCTTAAAATTGATATATCAGTGAGATAATGAATGGCACATACAAGGCTAAAATCAAATTTTCACATTCATATACTATGGGTGTATACAACTTTTATACTAGAAAATCTCAATGCAGTTTATTAAATATTAACAATCTACTTGGTAGACATTTTTTAAATATTTTTTCAACTCAATTAGGAGCATATGGACTCTTATCTTAATCAAACATCACATGTCAACAGAAGTTATGTAACTCAAACCTTTCAGTTGCTTGATTTCGGAGAGAGAAATGATATAAATAGGACAGGACTTGTGGTTAGCTTATCGCTTTTCCTACACTCTGTTTTTAGGATCAGATAGTGGCAAGAAATTAAGAGCTATATAAGAGATACATCCATGCAGTGGCGGCTGGCGACAGAGTATTAGGGAGTATAAAAAGGTTTTCAACTATTTTTCCGTACTACGGACAGCCAAAAATTCATAAGACTGGCACTCCGTTGGTATTGCGAACATCTGAATTGAAAGTCCATGTTATAGAAATGTTTTAAAATCCAATGAATAGGAAAGAACTCTTGCAAAAATAGTTGAATCTTTTTTTGTACTCCCTAATACTCTGTCACCAGCCGCCACTGCATCCATGCCTTCGAAAGCAAATACATAAACTGTTTTATGAAACTGTATATACTGGTGTTCAAGCCTGTTTTATTGCCTGAGTCATTATGTTTTCAATTTCTATTATTTTATAGATATTTCTGAAAACAGATTGATCAATGTATAGCTTATTTAACATTTCATTACTCGTTGGACGCATAGTCATAAGAATATTATTATGAATGATATGCAACATGAATATTCTAACAAAAATAATAAGCCATGTGATCCTACTAAATTACATCACCAGTATAATTGACTGAGTAAATGTTAAAGAAAACTAATGATTTCTGAAAGGATTTATGCCAACAAATATTACCTTCATAGGAACCTCCCAAAGGCTCATAAAGATCGTATGTGAGAGTTGACCTATCCGTTAGGGTGAGATACACCCTTCCACCGATGGGCCAAGGGCATCTCACCCGACCGATGACTGTGTGAATGATGGTTTGAACGTGTCCGCTGAATCCCCATAACCGAGTGGGAATATATCTGAAAAAAAAGAAAATAATAATAATGCAATTTTTGGTGCAGAAAAATATTTAGAATACATTATATTCGTCTTGATATTATCTGTTTGCCTATCTGAAACAAAAAAGGTATGCACAGCACACACGCACACGCGCTCTCTCTTTGTCTGCGCATCGCTACCAAAAAAATCCAAAGTATTATTTGTATTTTTTAATAAGCTTATTATTCAGTCATATTGTCGTAATCGTTATGTATAAACCAGGGCTGTGGAGTCGGAGTCGGAGTCGTGGAGTTGGGGCTTTTTGGCCGGAGTCGGAGTCGTTGCGGCGTCTTGGCCGGAGTCGTACTCGGAGTCGGAAATTTTGAAAAGTTTGAACTTTTTATTTTTGCATATACAGTAAACCCCCCAATAATGAGCTCCCCGCTAATGAACCCCCCAATAACATTTGCGGCAGGTTTTCCAATAATGAGTTAAATCCCCCGAATAATGAATAAAAATAAAACACGTGCATCTGACGTATTTACGCGGTGATTCATCCGCAGGTGGCAGTTAGATGAAACCAGGGATATTCAACAGATATACAGTAAGATAACATAACTGATATAGATATCAATGAATATATAAATGATGACATGGATTTGAATGAAGAAGATTTGATTGCCTTTGTTGGTGAAAATAATAGTACTACGAGTGAAGAAAGCTTACAAATCGACTTGAATGAATCACATAAAAGTTTCAATTCCGAAAATTTGAATGAGGGCTAAAGATTGTTTAATAATTTAGAAACACACTTGACTCAAGACGTTCTCCCAAAAGAGCGATTAGACGAATTAACAAAATACTTAGAAATATGTAAAGCCCAATATATTAAATTTAAAAGCGAAATGCGGGAAAAGGTTATTTTTAACAATAAAGAAAATAATCCAGTCAATAATCTGAATTATAGAGAAATTGAGGAACCGGTATTGGCAACAAGAAAGTCTCGATGGAACTTAATATTAGATGATAGTGACAGTGATTAATTAAATATGTACATAGTTATATAATTTAAGACGTTTATCGTATTTTCTTTTTTTCTTGTTTTCAACAGTTATTATTTTATATGAATATGTATCATTTATGTGAAATAAAACATTTCCGAAATGCTTTTTACTATTTTGAATTTTTTGAATTTTTTCTCGCTTTTTACTATGTTCATTCATCACACATTAATTCATTTTATAAAATTAACTCGCGTTGAACTTCCCTGCCCGCACGTTGCAGGAAGATTGCGTCAGTAATCGAAACATGAGATGAGGTCATCGATTATCGCCGAGTTCAAATAATTTTCACTAGTTTAAAAGTAATATGTATTTGAAATAGAATAATAATATATATTTATGATCAATTAATTAATTAAAAAATAATATGTAATTCCGCATTTCAAATAAAAAAAATTCAATTGAAAATCTTAACCCCTAATAATGAGCCCCCCAGTAATGATCCCCCTATCTCTTCATTATTGGGGGGTTTACTGTACATAATATGTCAAATTTGGCTATTGGCCGAATTGGTAGGGTTGATATATAATTCGATACACATGTATAGGAAAATTAGGGAAAAAAAGCGACGATATTAAACTTTTTTTAGTCGGAGTCGAACTTTTTTTTACCGATTCCACAGCCCTGGTTAAAACATTAGGTTATTATCAACAGTAAAAATGTTTTACGAAGAACTTTAGAGTGAGGCGATTCGCGTGCTGAAACCGAATGTAAGCCTCAACAAAAATTGCAGATATATTAATGCAATTACTAGGGAAATATATTCCTATACGAAAACACGCCATTCGTAATTGTAGAAAAAGTAATCGAAAAACGAAATACTCCGATAACGACTACCGCCTAGTGCTTAATTTCTATCAAGCAAGTGAAGTCGGCCGCATGATTTTTAACGAGACCAATAATTGAAAAAGTACGCTGTATTTAAGTATGCCATTATAATAATGAAGGTCACGAGAAACTTGTGTAAACAAGCATTTACCCGATACAAACAATTTATATTTAGCCCATTTTCAGTATAATAATTTAATCGTCAAGTTAACATCATTATGAACAGTTCCTTTCAAGAATTGAACTTTTTTTCATTATTCTCAAGGGCTGTTCCCACGTAAGACTTCAGTTGACAGACTTTTTTAAGTTAAGACAGTAAAGTACTTCGTTAGAATTTTTTCGGGAAACGGAAATCAAAACTTAGTCCGTACCCACCCCTTTTTGACTTTTCTGTTATAAGACGCATTAAAAAAATAGAGACAAAGATAACAGAGGTGCCATGATCGGTCATGAGGAACTGACGAAGAAGAAGAACGACACTTACTAAGCTAAGAAACGTTTCTGGTTGCTGATGCGGAAACGCAACTTCTAACCATTTTCAAGATTTTAATTTTACACCAAGGCCATTGTCAGCTAAATACTGAAGTCGAAAAGAAAAACAAAAAAACATTTATAAAATATATTTATGTGAACACAACAAAATTGATACTTTTTTTTAACTAGATAATAACTACATAGTAACAAATAATAAGCAATGATGTGCTCGTTATCTTATCAGTGCTAAATTAATATTACATTACATATGACGTCTAAAGTTATTTTATTTGTCATAAAAACAAATAAACTTAAGTTTTTACGAGTAGGTAATCATTTATCATTGTGTACAAATAACGAAATGCATCATTGTATGTGCTGTAACAGTGATTTTGTGTACGTTAAGATTTGTCACGAAATTTCAAAAATGGGTTGAATGCATTACGAGATACGCCCAAATGGAAGTGACTGATATGGAAAGTCAATGATATAAATCAGAAAGAATATGCAAATAGCTACTATACTGTATTCGAGTGAGACAGTGGACAAATGCGATTCTTCGGAGAAATTTGCTAGTATGTTTCGTTCAAATTATGTTTCGAAAGTTTGCTACATATATTTAACAATAATAAAATCATGAAGAATCATTCCGCACTAAAGCACTAATGAGGTGGAAACGGGGAACTGATCGCACAATTTTCTAAAAAAACGCATGTCAAAACTAAAACTTAATTGACACAATTTTATTTCAATACCTTTTACTTTAATTATCTTTGTATACCAAATTGTTTCGCGTGCCAGATTTGATGGTTAGTCGGCAAGTCAGTTTAAAAAAATGCTAGCGCGGAATGTGTAAAATAAGATAAAATATTTTTCATGTGTCATCGTGGGTCTACGAAAGTCTACAGAGTTTGGGGTTGCCATATTAATAAAATCTTTTAAGCTGATGGGAAAGTCGACACTTGCGAATGCTAATGTTGCTGATAGCGAAAGGTCAGTGGCTTTTCATTTTATTGATAATAGCAACACGTTACATAGCTGTTCGTGTTCATTCATTCAATTGTTGGCCATTTGTCAATTTGCGGAGTGATTTTTTCAATTGACCTAGTCAAGAACTTGAGAAGGAAGAAATTGAGGAATACTTTTACGAAAAGTCAATCGCGAAGAAGTCTGGCTTATACCATGATTCAAAACTGCGACCGCTGACAATGAGTAATGACAGTAATGAAGCTGCAAGAAGCTGTTATGATGACACCAGATTTAATAGAAACGATCATACAGATTATTAAATTGGCACTTACAATTGTTATTCGAAAGTAGCTATGTATGATAGCATATATCCGTTGCTTTGGCAGGGCTATACAATTATGTACAGTAAAACCTTAGTTTACTTTTTTGAAGGGGCCGACGAAAATAATATTTTTTAATAAAAAAATTAAGCAAATAGGCCGGTTTATAAAAAAAAACAATTCAATCAATCGATTCGATGATTCAATTAACCTTCAAATTATCATTATCGATTGACAACTCAAAAACCCAATGTTAGATATTAAATTTAGTGCTAATCACAGAGAGAAGACATTTGCATAGCCTCCCTTGCAAATATATTAGACATTGAACTCAGATTAAAATGCAATCTTGTTCGTGGAAGAAATAACTTACATATTTTGTTACTGTAGCGAACACAGATAATCTCCTGCCGATATGAAAATAATTTTCAGATTAAGTGCACATTAAAATACGCGTTATTAATGTGTTCTATAAATGCGTGCTCCTTTCAGTCAGTTTAAGAAATGTATTGATAAGCGATAGAAAGTAATTTATTGCTACAGTTGGAAATGATATTACCACGATTTAATAATATGTAATATGTGACAAAATAGTGAGAAATGAAATGGGAAATAACACCGAATAGGTAAGCGCTCGTTAGATTCGCCGTAGTGAACTAATGCCTATCTCGAATCGACTCTCAGTTATCATATCGCAGCCTCGGCATAGCCCATAGTTTATTTCTACGAGAAGCACGATCGGGCCGAATTATAATATCGAGAATTATTTTTTTACTTTCACTTGTTAAAAATCACAATTCCTTCGTGTACGTACGACGTACGAAGTCTGCCGGTCGGACATGACACAAATTAATAATTTATTGTTATCGAACAGTCCACATATACAAACTGTGGTTCGAAAGGATCTATTTTTTTTACCGTAGATTTTTTCATCTCACTTTTGAGAAGAAAGGCTTACACACAATCGAAATGTCACGAAAGAGATATCTCGTGAGATCGTTATTTTTTGCTTTTTAACCAACTTTTGGATGGCCGGTCAATTTGTTTGCAACCAGAAAGTTACTGAGATTTTAGATTTCAAAAAGATGGCAAAACAATTATTTTGTCATTAAGAGAAATCTTTAATCCACTAACGACGACGGTATGCTAAATACAAATGCAACAGCACACTAAATGAGATCAATAGAGTAGGCAAACGGGCATTAATTATTTCGCACAATTACAACGACTTTAACTGAAAAAATTACAATGTCATCAATGCTTATTGAAAATATCTAAATAAAGAACAACATTATTACGTTCTTGAATACACTCTCGAAAATTTTATTCGTTCTAGGTTATAACCATGCAGTACGGTTAAATTTATATTTGTGTACGTTATGTGCATCATATTATCAACAATATTTTTTACATGCAAAATCACCACTGAGGACACAAAGTAAAAGTCCGATAAATAAACATACGTATTTATTTTATGGCTGAGCATTATTAAATTCGGCAGTGTTGATAAACATTATGAAAAATGTTTATGTTGAGAATCATAAAATATCAGTTATATCAAGAATAGAAAGAAAAAACGATAGAATACGATCTAAATATTCATTTCAAATCATTTTCGGCTTCTCAATTTACATTTTAATAACCAGATACACATAAAATATCGAATGCACTTATTATGATATAGAAATATTCATACTATTTAATATTTAATAATTTTTCAGAATTCAGTAAAGCTACACACAGCAAATTGTTTTGCACTAAAAATATGTATCAAATTAAAATAAAATACAACACAGTCATCAATGAGTATCACATTTTGGAACGTTAACCATAGAGTAACGAGTAGGTACTATTAACGAACGAACAAAATGTGCGTAGAGTTTTCACGAAAACTTTTTTCTCTATCAAAGAAAAAAGATTGGATGAGACAAGACATTACATCACTGGCGCTTCGGCATATATAACCATTATTTTAATTTTAATTTCGAATAGCTGCACCTAGGTATATTATTATGGAAACAAGCTAAAACGGCATCTGCATAATATGGTTACTTTATCTATTTCTCTCTATTGGTGTGGTAAATATAGAAATTTGTTTAAAATGAATGGTTACGTCACACACGTGTGAGTTCAACCGAGTTCCCGTGACAGAAATTTCTCTTTTCACATCAACTATTATTGTAGCCATTTTTTTATTTTATTAAATCAATCCACATTGTACGCGGTAACGCACAGATAAACTAATAATTACTATATTAGTGAGATGCATGCTTTTGAGTTTGGAGTCAACACTGAGACTGATTTCTATTATATAACAATGTAAGAAAAAACAGACAATGTCCAGTATAAGATATTTTATAGAAATGGATAAATATATAGACAGATGAAATAAACAGTTGTTCGAAAAAAGTCGGGTGGGAAATTGATGTTTTGAACTACGTGCTGGCGGAAAACAGTCACTAATATTTCTAGCGTTATTTTCTTAGATAAGCTTTTTTTGTTTTATTTATTAACAATAAGGTATCGCATCTCGTCTCTTTATCGTGTCTTAAGTTCCAGATTTAAATCTCACTCAAATATTTAAAGGGACTAGAGCTCGACGCCAGAAAATATATTAAACATTTACGAAATTTCTTCCTAACTTATCAGACAACAACCTGTATTATTTATAGGTATCAAAACAAGAAGACTACCAAATCGCACAATCTTTATTTCATTTTCCTCTATAAACTACTAAATAACTATTGGAATCAGTACTTTAAAAAAAAATACTTACTAATATTGCTATGATATAATCATTGACAGTGTAATTGAATAAATAATATACATAAAGCCTTAATGCATAATTCGTAAGCTGTTGACCATTTTTAAAAAGTCGAATTGGTAAGGTACCTATGCCCTATTATAAGTAATATATTTTTGAGACATTTACATAAATCGAGATGTTTCGTAATACTTGGATGAAATTTGTAAAGCCTCGGGATGAAAAAAAACAGACCGGGAATCCCTCCTCATAATCCGAAAAGCTATGACGTCCACTTTTCTAAGACATAATCAATTTCCAGTGTAGCTGACATAAATCATAAAAATTCAGATTCAGAGCACATTCCTTTCAAAAGTCAAAATGATTTATCCTGTCTAAGCAGAACCTTTTGTGTGGAAGCACAGAATGAATGGTTTCGAATGCGCCGCTACAGTGTTCTTCAACTGCTGGATTGCGGAGCCCAGGGGTTCCCAACAAGTAGAGAATTGTTGAATTATATCAAATATTTTCAGAATTAGATTAATTCATATTATTTAAAAAGACATATTTGAGTAAGAACTAACCTATCAAAGGAGTCAATAATAAAGGGTTGGAAATCGCTGCATTCACCCTTTCCCCGCGTGAATATTTCATCGCGGAATACCTGCGGAATTTTATTTGACATATTTATGATCGTTTATTTGAGAGACTGAACTATCTTTGAAAGCAATGGCCAAAGAATTGTTCTTGTAAAACTGGAAGTAAGCGTGGGAAGGAATGGTATTGAAAGGTGCCCAACTCAGCACAGATTCATGTAATTCTCACCGCGGCGAAATAATTAGCACATGATCATTTCGCTATGATAGATGCTTAGGTATGACGTACAACACGGTGTTATTATATTATAGATTGTTTAACACACGTCTGTTAAAAATGCATCTCTGTAAATTCTTGTCTCCAAGGTTTCTAAATGTGCTGTGTTTGTAAAAACTGTATTGCCTTTGTTTTGAGAGCAAGTCATTTTAAGGGGTTATATACAGTTAGAATTTTCAAAAAATCGATTTTTTTTTTATTTTATTTTCTTAATGTACATATATTTAAGAATACACACAGAAAATTTCATATCGTTCCGGTGAATATTGTCAAAGTTACAAGCAAATTTGAAAAGGCGTTTCAGAGTTTTTTATCCCATGTAAAATGCATTCCAAACTTTAAACGCGTTTCTCGTGTTTTCAAAGTCGGTGACCAACATTACTCAAAAACGGCTAAACCGATTAGTCTCAAATTTTAACATGACCTTCTTAAATATATTTTTTAGTAATTAATCGAAGATTTTTTCTCTCCGATAAATATATTTTTTTTTATAAACAATTTAAGGCCGAAATTTCGGTGAAGAATCGATTTTTTTTTTTAAAAAACCGCCATTTTGCCAAAAAAAAATATTTTGCTTATTCCTTCGATTAATTACTAGATTTAACATTATTTTAACGAAATCTGTTTGGTTTTTTAATTTTAGATGATTCAGTTTTAAGATATAGTGGTCACCGCAAAACGTCTTTTTTGAGAGGAGCTCCTGGAGATCAGCTGTAGCTCTTTTTCAAATAAATATTTTTACTAGTACTAAGTCTTAAAATACAGTTAAAAGATACCATAATATGTGTATAAATTTTTGGATCAATAAATTTAAAAGTTTTCTCAGAAAAAATTCTAGAAAATTCACTTTTTTTCGGCCGTCTAACTGTATATAACCCCTTAAAGTACTATTTGAAGTCATTACTGAATACATACAATGTTGGATTTTATTACTTCATGTCTGACAATATTATACGGTATATTTTTTTACGAATGTTCAATCCTAATGGTAAACATATAGACTCCTAATGTAGTTTATCTTAACAGAAGTTTTCTAGGAAAACTAATTGCTACCTAGCTCCTCTTTTTCGTGGAGAGTAGGGATATAAAAGAAATGACCAAGACAGGTCTCGCTGCGTCTCGTTTTTAGGATCTTACGGATGTGTGAGGTAATGTTAGATAACACCGACGTAGGTATCTACATGTTTTTAAACTATAAATCGATTGAAAAAGAAAATGCCCGGACTGGGATTAGAGCCCGTGTCATCCGCAATCGAAGCCAACGACGAAGACACTTGACTACGGACCCGAAATATATACTCAAATGAATAAAATCATTTATGTATTGTTGTATAAATTGTGTAAATGAGAGGAAACTATCTCAAATTTGACTATATTCTGAGCACATTGGCTTCGGGGAACGTGGAATACGAGACGTTTGTATATGTGTTTTGATTTCCCCCGTAGCCAATGTTATTTATAAACATATTTAATGTCATTTTTTCTACGCTTTTCTTTTAAATTTGTTCCTTGGGACGTATCGCTGCGTAAAAAGATATTCGGGTGTACTCTATTTTTCTATATTTTAATTTTAGCAGTCCCCTATATATTTCGCACATATTTATCAAACCACAGATATAACAGGTTTAACAACACTGTCCAACCAAATGTGGTGTGGCCGCTTGCTAACGTAACGCTTTATGTAACAACCGGTTATATTCTTATCCGAAATTTTATCCGATACGTTGTTAACGTTGAGAAATGATACTATTTAAGGCCCACTTTAAACTGCTTGACCTTGCTGTTGTGTCGCACGCCAGACCCTATCCCAATAAGAAAATTTGGAGGAAAATATAATTAAATAATAATAAATCGAGCCTCTGAAAGATGACGATTTTAATGTCATTGATAGGAGTTCGGTCACCAAAATCAGGGATATTTGATCTGACAAATATAAATTCCAGTGACCGTTTTCAAGTGATTTTAGTAATCATTCCAGTGACTCCAGTGGCCAAATATCAGTGATACATATATATACAATCCGACTATTTGCAAATCATACTTTAAAAAAATTATATCAATATATGTAAATTGATAAGCATTTTCTTATATGAAAAATGTGATTAAATTTCTTTATAATAGAGTAAAAGAAAAACAATGTATCCAGTTGTGAAAAGATCGTTAAATCGTTGATATTACGACATCGTGAAATTAACAATTATGTATGTGCAATGGTCGCCGTATTTTACGCAAATCGAGTATTGTCGTTAAGTGCTCATAGTCTTATAAATACGAACAATTATTAAATTATGTCTAGTTATAGGTTATATATTTCTGTAACCACAGCATTAACTATCATAAAATACGAGTTTAAATAAAATAATTACATTATTTTATCTAAGCAGATATTGAGTGCGGCCATACATAACAATTTAATATTTGTCCAATAAGTTAACAATCGGAAATTGCCAATCTATGTCGTTACAAGAATTTCTCTTTAAAATAGTAATAATCGCTACTTCTTAAAGAGAATCATACATACGTCAAAAAAATATGCAAGGCTCATAAAATTGACCTACAAAGACATTCAATCGTTGACTATCAAATATACATTTACTATCGTAAATATACCATAGAGAAAAAAAATCGCTAATTAAAAATAACAGCTAATTGGGATTCCATTTCAAGTGTCAAGATTATGGTTGAAATAAATTTAATATATGATATCAAATAAAATTGAGCCAAAATACACGGAGGCAATAAATGGTATAAATTTCCACAGAAACAAAATAATATCACGGGTCAGATAGAGCGCCTGATAAAAAAATATAGTTTGATGAAAAGGAATAATGCTGTATCACGCATGCCATACGTACTTTTTTACTATGTTTATTTAAACTGTTAAAAACGAGATTTGGCCTGCTTATAATATAATTTATAGTACTTCAAACGAACGGAAACGAGTTTCTCAGAATATTTCGAGTCAAGAATAGATTTGTTTGTTTTCACGTATATAATTATATTTCTAAAAATATGCTTATTGCTCGCTGCATTTTTAGAGAATCGGAATCACCCGATGCGTTCAACTGCACCACCCAAACATTTATAGGATACATCGCAGAACATGAATAACTCAATTAAATAAAACAGTCTTACGAACAAAAAAATGTTACATTTTTGTTTTGTTATATTTTTTGTTTGTTTTGTTTTGTTATATTTTTTTATTCACAAAGCGTCGCATAGCAACATAATTTCGTTACCCCGTGTCTTATGTGAGCGACGCGAACCGGCAAGCGAATTTAGGCGAATCCAGTCAATTTAAAACGTAGTTGATTAAAGGTCTTATGTGCCACTTCTGGCTAGCGTGGCTAGCCACTTCGCAGCGGCGCCATTAGGTCGTTAACATTCAACATGTCGGGACGCAAACGCTTTTTATTTGAAAACTCATTTGTCAAATATAATATATTGCAGAACTATGTCGCAAGAAGAAGTAAAAAAATATTATATATTCAGAAAGACAAATATACGGAGAATTTTATCATCTATATGAAGAATTAAGAATTTTCTGTGTCTAGCATGATAAAATCATAAGGCCCAATTTACTTCAAAACATCAAGCGCAACTGATATCGTGAAAGAAGGTGTCGATTTCACGGCATGCAGACTATCGCTCATAAGAATAATAATATATCACACTAATCTTATATGTATGTATATAAAACCGAAACGGCGTTTGTGGGTCGGGAATTCCCCCTTTGCATTGTTGGTTATTGCTATAGAGTTGCCATAAAACGAATATGAAAGAAAATATGTTTGAATTTTTATCGGCGAAGAAATTTAGTCAAAAGTAGTATTTAGTAAAGTAGTCATCTACTGAACTTTTCGCTGCTTTATTAATATGATAATGTTTATTATTTACGCGAAGGTATTATTTGACATTTCTTTGACAGCAAATTAGATTTTTTCAATCAAATTAAATAGAGTCCTCGTGAATTGTCTTAATTTAACAGTTACAAATTAACACAGCTAATAAGCACCGTGAGACAACTACTCCTCGTAAATTTTTTTTTGAATTGTAGGTTTAGAACAACACATTTTATGAAAATTACGGGGCAACTTGTCCTCGTGGATTATTTAAATTGACGAGCACAATTAATTGACTTAATTTAAAAAATCACGAGGACTCGTTGTCTCGAAGTGTTTATTAATTATTTTCTTCTTGAACTGTTAAATTCAAACAACTCACGTGGACTCGTTGTCTCGCAGTTTTGATGAACTGTGCTCTTTTTAACTATTCATTTCAAAGAACTCACGAGGACAAGTTGTCTCACAGTGTCAATAAATTGTGTGCTTCTTTGCGTGGTCAATTGAAACAATTCAAATTTGAATATTTTCGTTATTACTATTTTTCATAGTCAAACTAAAACAAAGCACCACTTTGGTTTTTGATAATTGCGGGGTGTTTAATTTTAAAATCCCCGTATACAACACTTTGCAAACGTGTTCTAAATTTAATCAATTTAGTGGTCGGTCTGACAAGGGCTTGAGTCGAAATAGCGATCAACTAATTATTATATAATTTTTGTAGAACTAAAACACATTGATATTTTTTCACCGTATTTTAATGGAGTTCTACCCAAGTCAATGCCAATTTAATTAATATGCTTTTGAGAGTTGGAACTGTTTCACGGATCGTAATACAGATTGAAGCCATTGCTTAAAATTAACTTATAATTTGTTATTTTTGTAATGCACATATATATTAAATATACATTTTTCAATAAATAAACGATTATGATATCTTTTGTTTCTATTGTCCGACATTATTTGGCGTCCATTTGTATGTTAACTGAGTAAAATTTCTACATCTGTCATAATATGACGAGGCCCGCCGCGTCAAGATCGTTTCAAAATATCAAATCAACCGATCGCGCGAAGTAAACATATGCGGTAACGCGCGGCAACGCGCGGTTAATCGTCCACATAAGACGCTCTGGTGAACTTGGACCGTTTGATATTTGCAAGCGATTTGCGCGCGCAACGAGTCAGGCACTTCGATGCGACTTACGACAATTTGTTGAAGTTATTACCTATGCCGTCCTGACCGCATCGCTTCGTCTACATATGACACTTGCATGGGCCAGGACCGTTTGATATTTTAAAACTCTGCCGCTTTCAAAGCTGCGCCGGATCGCCTCGCGGAGATTCGCCCAGCTAAGACGACCCGTTAGTAACATCTTTCATGAGAAGGCTCGCTATAGTATTACCGACCGACCACAAGAGAACTGTGAAAAAAACTTGAAAAAACGGTCACCTATAGATAAAACAAATCTATATCTATCTGCACACAATGTGTAAACGATTGTGTCATTCACAGTACATACATACAAGGCGAGGTGACTAAGCTGATAGTAAATCAAATATCGTTTATTTAGCTACCTTTCTATTATCACCAGACGTCACATCAATGATCAATATTTCGCACGAATTGGGACGGATCATCGATAAATATTGATTCATATTAAATATCGCGCGAGTTTGATTATTCAATTGTGAGACACTTCCAGTAAATAAAACTGGTGATTCAGAACAATCTGACTATTATTAAATGTATAAATATGATATATATATATATATTTACCATATATTCAACTCGGGATTGAAAATAAAGCAAACGTGAAAAAATAAACGTATGTCCGATATAATTTAAGTCAAAAAATGAATGCATTATACTAAGGACGGTTACACATTAGGCATAATAATTATTTTACATTATTCCAACTAGTGCGTAATGTCGAAAGCTGAAATAAATGACATGATAAAAAATAACAGCCTTCAACGCTTCAACTGGTTCTAGCACAGAGATAAATAATTTGCTGCACTTTTCAATGACATTGCTTCGGATATCTGTAATATATCAATCATGTGACTCTGGAGCGCTTAAGTAGGACTCGTTCAGTTGATTTCCTTGTACACGCTGTATTTGGAGCAATTATTACGTAACATTTTATTTTACATAATATCTGTACGTGAAAGTGATAAGTTATATAAATTATAAGTTTATCTTGTTTTAACGTACATTTTGTAGACAGTTTTTTTCTCCACACGTATTACGAGTCGAACAATTCTTTTTTTGCGATTTGTGACAAGTACGAGGCGTGCTAAAAAATCCTCATAGAAAAAAATAATAGAGTATGGAAATACTTATTTTCAATGTTATGATATCCTCGAGGCTACGTGGAATATTTCAAACTATGTACGCTTCAAATACTGGTTTTAGTGAAGGACTCGTCAAGGCCTTCAAATTTCTCCACACGATTGTCAGGATTCTCGATGTTTTCTCTTAGTTTGGGTTATAACGTAAGTTTAATGCTGACAGTCTATAATGTTTTCATTGTAATGAATGACACTCGTCCACATGCGTGATCAAAACTTCTGAAATCTCCATGAGCATAACACGGCACTCTGGCACAACCTTTCTTTATTACCGTTTCCAATAATTTCAAGACGTTTTTTTTCTTTCTAAAAATTGGTTTTCATCAAAGTTTAATTTTAATTCTGTATAAAAATTAATGTAGGTTGTTCAACGGATGTTTTTTGAGAATAAAAGTAAGCATTTTGATACCTAACATCCGTTGAAAATCTACGTAATATCGTAAAAAATGAATAGGGAGGTTCGGTAAAAAAATCAGATAAGGTACGTCGCGTTAGTAGGTAGAAAAAGCGTTCAATTTACTTGAAATTATTTTTTCGAGGTTGCGATTGTTTCTGCCTTCCATAGCAACAGGTAAATAACTGGCATAATGTGCCATCAATGTATATTTTCATTCGCTAGAAACAGCTTTTATAAAATGTAATACAGATTCGTAAAAAGTACCTTGAATAGCTTATTACCATGCATGCACGCAAGATAGCGTGTATGTGTGTGTGTTTTTCTGTAAATATATTATTTGCAAATTGAATTCATAAATATAATAGACGCTTACGTAATTGCGACATTATCTCACTGTTAATTAAACATGTTTTGCGAAAGATCAGAACCATATAAAGCTGCTAAGTCAAAAAAGATATCCGTTAAAAAAAGTTTAAAGAATACTTTCATTATTTAGGCCAACGTTTTCAGGTCACCTTACAATTCCACGGTTAGTTTGTAGGCGAAGATGTTTTTATAAAGAAAGAAGAATTGCTCAATTAAATAGAACCGCCCGATAGAAGCGGAATCGGGTCACCTATTTTTCATCGCCTGTTTACGCAGAAGGCGTACAAAATACGAAGGTTACGAAATCATTCTCCGCAAGGATTTCGCGGCGCAGGAAACGAGCAAAAGTAGTAAAAAATATGCTTACCTAGAACTTTGATATTCTATTTGGAGAATTTTCTCAAGCCAGAATAATTAATTGAACAGAAGTTAATAATCAAACTGAACTTGAAATGGATGATTTGCGCTGAACTATAATTAAGTAGTAAGTATAATATATTCAATTTATTTTATATTCGTTAACGACTAATAGCAGAAAATATATTGATAGTTATTATGTTATTACGTCGTTAGCTTCCGAAACGGACCGTTCGGGTTCGAGTCCCGGTACGAGCTGATTTTTTCAGTCAATAAATCGATTCTGTTCGAATGTAATGGGTGTTTGTGCTGTTCTTCTCTCCCACCTTTCCAATCCTTAAAAAGCGGCGCGTAGCAATAGCAATAATCTAACTACTAGTCTTTAGTCCATGTATCCTTTTAATCCCGACTCTTTTCGAAAAAGAGAAGTTGAGGAACTGATAAACAAGCAGTTCTCGTAAAAAAAACATTTTTGTGATAATCTCTGTGAGAAGTCCATATGCTCCAAGTTTGGGCGTATATGTTATAAAAAAATGTCTAGTATAACTACAAAGCATTTTAATTACGAGTGCAAAAAAGCTAGTCGCCAAATTCAAAATCTGCTTATCTTATATGTGTATAGCTAGTTCGGGACTATGAAGATGTTAATTTTCTATCGGTCAGAAGAAACAAAAAAATATTCTACAGCAATATGTCAGTTACGTAATGTTTGAAAAAATCGACAAAAACATTTAAAGTCACTT
The DNA here is from genome assembly GCA_028554975.1 of Himalopsyche kuldschensis. Taxonomy (NCBI): domain Eukaryota; kingdom Metazoa; phylum Arthropoda; class Insecta; order Trichoptera; family Rhyacophilidae; genus Himalopsyche; species Himalopsyche kuldschensis. The sequence goes on along the minus strand of JAHFWI010000001.1, from coordinate 4,369,997 downwards.
GAGATCAACTCGAGGAGAAAAGGGATAACGAGCAGACATGCATATCTCAAATAATTACATAAAAAATAATCAACAACCAGAAGATGAACCAGGAGTTTGCTGATCACTTAGCGGAGTTATTTCCGCTGGGTTATAGAGGGCGACAATAAATCATAATGCTGGAATTTTTAGTATGTTATTTATAATCAGATTTTCCAAATCGGAATTTGGAATTCGTACGCATCATGACACTCAAAAAACCTTTCGAGTGTTAATAAATATAGTATGAGAAATGAAGGCGTTAATTTGATATTGAAATGTCTAACGATAAGATAAGATATCTCGCGAGATAATAAAGCTGGTGTGCCTATGATTCGGCAGTTTTATCTGAAATATATGTGACGTGATCCACTTATGTTTATAGCAAATATTAATGGTTTCGAAGAAGAAAATACGCAGCTGTCAAAGCGGTTAAATCTAACGCGGGCGCTGAAAGAACGTTAAAATAGCGTTAGTTTTTCTTTTCTGCGGCGGAATTCTTATTCTGTCATCGTACGTGAGAAAACGCGACGGCATAGCCATATAGAATTATAGATCATTGCAATAAAGTTATATCTCTATAACCGGATGTTAACTTTTCCATTTTCGAATTAAAATTTACATTGTATCTGTTCAATATATAGGTCATCCAACGTCTCGACAGTAAATCGATCTATGGTGAATATAGCGATACGTACAATCTCAAAATTTTGAAATAACAAAAAAAAAATTTTTTTGAATGAAATGTCAAATTAATAGTTTCCGGTAATGGCAACACATGTCCGGATCATCGGGAGTTAACTATGCATGGCATTACGGATGATTCCAATGCGGCATGTATTAAGGAGATAATTTATTTCTCTCAATGATTTTTTCATCCAGGAAATCTGATAATTTAAGTATGAAAGACCAAAATAGATATAAAATGAGTATACACCTAGCAACTGAACGAATTGTATACGTTGAAATATTGAACGTTTAAAAGAGGATTCATTTTTCTATATTAAAAATACACACTTGATGTATTGATTTCTTGTCATTTTTAACAAAAAATGTATGCTATGCTTGTTATGTATTCGTATATTTTTTCTAGGAACTCTGTGTAAAGAATTACCGAGAGAGAGTATGTAGTAAATACTGACAAGTATAACTTGTTGGCAGTACTTCCATTCACTGATTACAATTTAATTTTCATTTATGGTTTATGCGACCTATTTCTGTGTCGAAAACTCTCGTCGACCCGATAGAAGGGCAGAAAAGCAACGGAACGTCGTTCGTGTTTCATAGGAGCATATTTCTCGACACACTTACGGGTGTGAGTAAGCATAGGAGGTAATGAATACATAACCTTCGTAAATAGGCGAAATAAATCAACGAAGCTTTTCGGTAAAAATACAGAAAGACTCCTACAAATTTATGAAGTACGTGTAAATAATAATTTATCTGGCTCATGCGTACATATCTGCTGGGTGAAAACTAAAAATAGAAACGGAAACGAATAAGTGCATATCTATATTATGATCAAATAAAGCTTAAATATTAGTTGCAATCGGCGGAAAATCAATAATGGCGTCATAAGTTTCACGGGACTCTACGTACTGTTCTGTCTTCATAATCCTTAATACAATGATTAACTTTTAAAACGATATGTCAGCATTCGAGCTATATTGTTTACAATGTAAGGGATAATGAGAATTATGAAGATAAATATATCCTAATTCGGTACGTATTTAATAATTGATTGATAGATTTTTAATTAAAGATTTTTAAACGCAACCGATTGGCTAACAAATTCATTTGACAGTGTGAAGAATAGCGTTTGCAGTTTGTACAAAAAAAAATGTTGAGACTTACTTTGAAATCAAACAAAAAAAAATAGACCATAATTATTGATGAATGTTTCACGGTGTAAATGAATGAAACAATTTGCAAAGGCTGATAAAATTAAATGAAACGTTTCGAAAACTATTCATAAATGATGGACAGGGATAATTACTTTTATTGTAATTAATGGCACTTTCCCAATAGATTTCAACCACATTAAATTTAGGCCGATATGCTTCATGGCATTTTTTACGTATCACGCCATATGGAGAATTTCACATTATATTCGATCAATATAAAAAAAACCCTTCAACAATAATGTATGAAGTATATAGAAACGTAGCATGATTATGTGTATGTAGAATTATAATAATTTGTCAGTTAATTATGATCACCCTGGAAAAAAATCGGTATTCCGTCAGAAAAAAACATAGAGAAAGTATCGTAAAAACCAAATTAGATAGTTTCGAATTAAGTAGCATATTTGAACCCACTCAATAACTGATATACTATTGAAATATGTTCGTATCTACGCACCTTCCCAAAAAATGACCTTCGCCGGGTCATCGCCTCAATGGCCTCACAAATTCACTATTTGTATAGAATGCCGAAAATAGTCAGCCAAAAATCCCCATACTTACATTGTTGACGATGGCTACAATTTGATATGAATATTTAATTTTATAAACAATACTAGCCAGCACTGCGAGCATTTTGCCAACTGCCAAATAGTTTAAATATTTTTTTTCAGTTTCTGCTACTTTTAAGCAAATCCAGATTGTAATAAGCTAAGTTTAGTGATGTCTACTTCTGCTAGATTTACAATAAAAACCGGTCCCCATAAACTTAAATGGAGGATGTAGTCCTATTATGTTAAGTAAATGTAAATTTTAGTAGTAACAACTATTTCATAATTTTCTTGGGCTGTGGGAAAAGTTTTAAATTAGACCGCATCTGATTTTATTGATGTTATTAAGAGCAAAGTATCAAGTTCTGAAAGAATCATTTAATCGGGGCCGGCTCGTAGCGTGTGCGGCGCATAGCACTAAAGCGCCCATTTCAGATGAGGAGCTTAACGCGCATTTTTTTCGTCTATTTTTCAGTATAGGAAGGCGCCAGAGCCTGCGATCCCTGCATTTGATAATATCAATATTATACACCAGGTGCGTTACAGATAAATTGAGACAAATATTAATAGTTCAATACTACAAAGCTATTTAAGCATATATATATATATGTACCTTATTTTTTTCTGTCTGATATACCCATTACACGTATAATTTTAGCATCACAATCATGCAGAAATATTGGTTTTTGACATATAAACTTGTCATTTTAGAAAGTATTATTGTAATTCAAAATGAAGTCCAATATTGTTTGTTTTTTTAAATAAAAACGTAATTAAATAACGGTGAAGACTCCGTAGACCTACACATGTCAAAGTTTTTTTTTTGTTGAAAAAATATAGTTTTATATTAACACATTAAATTTCAAAATGTTGTATCTTGTGAAATTCTGTCCCTTTGCTATTATTATGCAGCATAATACTCCATACAGAATGCCTCTTAATGCTTGGCGGATTATCAAATGTTCAGAAAAGAGTATCAAAAGAATAATTGAAAAATGTAATTCTTCATTGTTTCGTCAGCAGCTCACAGCCACTGAAAAATTTCGCTGTATGAAAAGTATAATGTGGGATTTTTTTAATATTTCGTGAAACTGGCGCTCTGAAAGAGTATGTTTGAACTGGCAGAGAGCGCTTAACAACCGACCGGGACGACCTTCATATAATGAGTATGGTTTTTCAAAAACCCTTCAAAACTGCTACAGTTTTCCATGCTGAGCTTTAGTCGACTAGTGATTTCACATGATTGATGCGAAATGTCCGTAATAGCCGCAATAGAATTGTGGCACATGGATTTCCCGCTCGACGCCTAAAAAAATAGTTCCTACTGTAAAAATGTAAAAATGGAGGTAAGAATGGACGAAGGTGCACAAAAATTGATGACTTTGGATGATTGGAGACAATTGGATTAGATGAATACTTATACGACATTATTAACCAATGCCATTTGGGTTTGGCTCAGCAAATTTGAATTCTGACAGAATTAGTTATTGAATATATACATATATAGTTATAGAATATGTATGTATTAAAATCGACCGCTATAATTCAGTGGCAATATTAGCAATGGAATCTCAACGATTTGTTCAATTATAAAACACGGGCCTTTCAATCAATGAAGCAATATGAATACATGTGCATGGAAGACTGAATATTTCAGCGCTGAATAATATACAATATGGTGTTTTTTTTATATATAAAAAGTAAATAGTTATAATGTGTGCTATCTGTCACGTCGAAATAGTAAGCAAATTCAGAATTATGTTCAGCTAGTTTTTACTATCCCGACTCACAAATTGAGGAACACAAAATCAGAATCTTAATTCCGGATGAAGGCGATTGTTCAAGGATACATTCAATAGAAGCATACGACGGTGAACTGTTTCATATCCGCTTCAGAATTGTCAAAATACACGTGTTAACAATGTGAAAATTTCCATGCTAGCAATAATTTTAAATCACGTGAACATAGGTATGTACCTACGCACCGACCATTTCTCATACAATTATCTGCTTATGCATAAAGTGGCGTAAGAAAACATAACATTTTTTTAACTTTGAATACAAAATTGGCCATTTCCTCGCTACCATTTTCTCAATTCAGGTCTAACCAGTAGACAATTTCTGGTTTGCGAGATCGTTGTACCTAAAAGAAACAATGTGTCTTATGTACTTACTACAGTCTATTATGATATCACCGATATCATATATTATACTATTAATAGTAAAACGTAAAATAAAGCGTATAATAATTTCACTCGAATGCAAATCAATTACCATGCGCATCAATAATGTCAGATAAGTCTCACAACGAACTTGCGCAACTTTGAAAAGAAGCCATAAACTGTATCAAAAATTTTCAATCTCGTCTGCATTACAAGGCAGTATTTATGATTACAAAAAAAATACTAATTAACAATTTCTAAAATTCTAAGAAAAACAAAACTCTTGCACGAATCCAAAGTGGAAGATATCGCCAGAAAACGTTGAAGTATGGTTTTAACAAAATTTTACTTATAGCATTGAAATATGAAGACTTGTTCTGTCATAGAGAAATTGAAACCCCCCACAAATTCTTCGACGGTTATTGCTAGAAATGATCACTAATGAGGTTAATAATTACACATTTTTAAACCTGGTTTCTCACACATAGCGTAAGGCTCACTGGGGTATTATTTAAATATATCAAATATTGAAAAATTCATCAGAAAACTTTTCGGATTTTCGGAAAATTAACAGCGTGTTATCTGAGAAAGAGTGAGATAGAAGAACGTATGAAGTTAGAATGATTTATAATATGTATCTTTTTTACGCGAAGCAACTTAAAACCTCAATATATCATAATAATTACGTAATCGGCCAGCTTGATATATCATGCATATAAACGTGACATCATTCTTTCCGTAATTCAATGCTAATTGATAGAAGATGCTCAGCACTTTTAAATAAATATTATCTTGTCGTTTCTCTCACAGCAAAAAAAACGTTTAGTCAGCAATATTGTTTATGACTGCATAGAAGTGGATCGATTGTTAGTCAAACACACAAACCAAACAATGAATTGTTCAAATATACTAAAAAATAAAGATAAAAATAAATTTTTGTCCATACTTTTGCGTATATTATTGTATGGGATGTCTATAATCCTTCTAAGCGACCTAATATCTGATGCGTGGCGTGATAAATTACCCACTTGTCATCCTTGCCACATCCTTCATCGTTAACCTTTCCGAAAAGGGGTTTAGCGATTGAATTTTCTTGTAAAACTAACTTCTGTTGAAATGTATCACATATTTTAGATATTATAATTAAATCTAGAAATATAATATTTTTCACCTTTTTATGTAAGTATGTATCGCTCCACCAGCAGAACAATGACGCAAGTGACATTGTAACGTACCGTTCAAAATGATAGAAATGACACATATGTCCCTCTAGTGACAGATAAATGTTTTACAATTGTGTCAATGTTGCATTGAATAAAAACACCTTTTAGTACATTGACATAGTTTATTCAAAAATTTCCACTTGGATTATTGTTCTGCGGGAGAAGCGATATTATGTATATTTCGACAGAATTTTTATGTTGTGTGTTTTGCCAAAGTATGGACGATATTATCCACATGCGTATCGATTAATCTATAGACAATATTTTTATTTTCGGCAATTTTAGAATTATAATTTAATATTTGGCCAACACAGCTAAGTAAATAATTTCAACAATACAAGTCGGTCATTCACAATAATTAACAACTCTTGCGCTGGGGAGTGTTTATTGTTACATCTCAGCATGTCAATAAGGCATCGCGATAAATCTGACATTTAAGCAACTAATATTCCAACACGTTAGTATTGAAATATTGATAAATATAATCGCTGCTTTTGGACACGCAACGCGGAAACGAATATCGCCCTACTCAGACGCCGGTGATTTTATGTGTATTTTTACAAATTAATCAGGTAGATTGATATCTTAACGGCGTTCAAATGAAATATTGTCTGGGCTCGAAAATTTAAATAGGGAATTGGGTATAGACAAAGGTAGGATAAATGATAGAATGCGCACAATGAGCGGGCCCGTCCACCATAGACAAACTCTTCGAGTGACGCGGTAAACTTGGAACGCGACATAGATATGTAGGATAACTGAAATTAATGAGTCATAGTACCGAATGCCAAAAACGTGAACTCGAGATACGAGGCTTGAAATGACAATGAGAACAAACACCCCAATTGATGAATTATAAATTTACATAACACACATGAAATGAGTATCTCACAGTCACTATGTTCCACCTCGTAAAACTGTTTTACGATGCGGCACATAGTGACTTTCATACGGAAAAAATTGAGCATTGATCCCGTAAGCTTTATTTTAACCACATGAAATTTTCGCGACTTATTGAACCTTCACAGATATAGGACGATATTTTAGGTAATCATAGTTGTTTTGATCCCAAATTCAAATGGTAGTTTTATATATTTTTGTAAACTAGTCATGGCTAATTTTATTTTTTCAAAAATAGTGTCGCATTGTATCAGTATTATATTTTTATAAATAATTAATTATATTAACTTTAAACATTACTCATTCAGTCTGCGATGTATTTAACTAATTTTTGAAGATATTATATTGTTTACAATTTTCAAAAGACTTATTCGCACATAAATAATAAGATGATTTGAGTATTTAACAAGACAATGATTGCAGTCGTTATTCATAAGACCTCTCATCCACAGTTTCCGAATGTCATTTGACATTTCTGAAAGATATATTAGTGAGATATTACGACTTATAAGTAGCAGTAACTTTATTATTTTCGGTAAGTGCCTACAAAAAAAACAATGGTATATAATCAAAAAAGACGATTTATAATTCCACTCCAAATCACATATCATTTACTTGACAAGCTTCATTATAAAACATTCAAAAGCGCGTCAACTAAGATAGTGCTGAAAAATACTTAATTATGAATGACTGTATTATGTGTATCACTAAATATTATCGAATTTACCATCAACAATCATTATCCATGATAGTAAATTATCAATCAAAATCATTAATAATTCTCAGCATTCATTATCACCCAGAGTTGCGTCGAGAAAAGAGTGACTAGGTCTGAGAAATTCAATTATTTACATACACGTTATTAGGCTACATTCTATGTTGGCAAACGTTTTTTTCTAAAAGTGTAAAATACGGAACGTTTAACCACCATTACCATGAATCAATCATCAACGATAATCTCGTAAAAAACATTTTTAAATTAGCTTTATCATACTCTTATGACACTTGGCTGCTATTAAGCTAAAGAAAGTTATGAAAGTAATTTAAATCAGAGATACTTACACCGCAGCATATCCACAATTTACACCTGGCTAATTATTTCGAAAGCTTTATAATAAAAATAGAATAGAAGTCTTTTTTTATCGCATTTTAATTCCAATTGAAATTACCTCCAAGATGACAATTTCACAGGGAAATATAATGATAGTTGCGAAATGCTTCGAGCTCGGATGAAATGGCATGTGTTATAATTATATGAGTTCCAATGCCAATATGACATGATGGTACGTTACACGATTAAAGCAGCTAAATGACCAAGTATTATTGGTCCCGACGTGTTAGTGGGTCAATGTTTTTTTTACTATTTTTCAATAACTATATACATAAAAGTAAAAATGATGCATATATGCCAGTGGAAACATTTTTTCAAAACTAAAATTTGTCCTAAAAATTTCATATAAACGCATATATTGACGAGTATAATATAATAACAGTGTTTTGTTCAAGTTTCATCTTTCTTATTATGAAAGCAATTTTAAAGCAAAATAATAATACCCTCGTCTAAAAAAAGATGACTCAATCGGCATCTTCAGTATTGTTTTTGAAAGTTACTCAATGATTATTTTGTATAAGATATTTATTTATCTTATCCCTGAATTACTTTGATACCACACTTTAAAGATATGATATACATAGCTAATCCGGTTTTAAAAAAACATTTATGCAATAAATTGCGCATCCACTTGAGACATTCTATTGCTGAAAAAGCATAAACACGAAAATATTTATTTATGCAAATTCTGTTAATCATCGGAAGTTAACCATATTCTGAGTAGTCTCTGAGAATACTTCAGCCTCTCATGCTTGTCAGCAGAAACGTTATTGAAAAGTATTGAGTCATCGTTTGATAAGAGGGCTCGACCACGACCGAAGCAAAAATCTTTTCACTGCAGAAATGCAAGCGGTTGCATTTGAATTATTTCAAGCACGCGTATGTGCTTTTACTTTCGCGGGACAGTATGCAAAGATGCAAATGGACGGTAACGCTTATTTCGCTCGGTGATTTTTGTAGTTATGATTCATAAACACATTTTATTGCGTTTAAAATAATTCTACCATTCTTGCGTAACGTCAAGTAGGTAATACATAGTTATACAGCCTAACCCTATTTGGCTAAAACTTTCTTTTACTTATCACGCTCAATTTATTACAGACAATAAAACCGAATCCGTAATCACATCCAGTGATCGTTTATACTATAATTACTTCGGAAAAGGCAACATTAAATTCAATTACCGAAAGATTTGATGATATCCCAATGAATCAATGTTCTAACGGAAATGTAATTGTTATTTTATATCATCACATCTTTTTAATACAAGTTAATAGACGTGAGAATTAAATTGATATGAATTATCAATATCAGCAGATTATGTGCATGTCTGAATATAGAAAGTGAGTAGCAGTCAGTTGTGCAATAGTGAAATTCCCGCAATGCAGGGGGCTGTTTTAGGCAGAACAATGCTTGAACGAGAATATGAGGTAATCCGAAATGTTTCATTCACAAGCTTACTTCCAACATAAATACGGAGTACCAATCTGGTAATTTTAACGTGTGTGCAAGTCGGTTAGTAAACTTATTTTTTTAACGAGGAGGCTTTAGGAAAAAGTTTAAGGAAAGGATTAGTTACGCAATCGTTTTTTCTACGCCCCTGCCCAAGTTCGGGCGGGTTGGAGAATAGAGAATGAAAAAAACAGTTTCTCTTGTAATTGAATACAATTTCAAACATCAATCGTAGAATAATATCGTGGATTCAGGGATTTTGAATTTAAGTATGTAAGTATGTATATTGAATTTTTACCAAAATATGAATAGTCAAAAGGAAGAAACTATGAAATACTGACTGCACAAAGCGTTCCGATTTATCCATAAGAAAAATTGTCGGAATTTTTACAAATCCACACCTTCCTAATTTTTCAGATCAGATTCGGGATCCATTGAATTGAAATATACGGGTAAAATTGAAAACCATGCAGTGTCAAATTTTTAATCAACCATATGCACAGGGACGGCTCGTGCTATAGCGCAATGGTGCACTGCGCTCTTGAATATATTGCAACAATTTCAAAATAAATATAATATTTATATCGATATTTATATCAATTTAATAATTTTAAATTCTTTGCGTGTATGCTCAAGCAATAAGCAATTTCAAAATAAATATATCAATTTATTCATTCAAAATTCCATCATTGTATGTTTCATAAAAGGATATTTCACGCATCCCAGAAAAAGTAAAACTAGTAATAATAAGTTTGCTAACGCCAGACGATTATAGATGTTGAACCCTCTTGAGGCGCACTTCTTGAAATTCTCGAAATGACCCTATTGACGTTGTCAAGGTAGGTAGAAAAAATGATTTTATCGTTTGAAATTTCGAGGCTAGTGGTGCATATTCTCCCTAGATGCGAGAAGTCTCGAATCTTCACGTTCTTTGTCGAAAATATTCACATTTGTTTTTGCTGCTTCCCTGATACTTCAGTATAGGGCTAAATCTACCAGATGAACTCTTTGACGTACGGAAATATATCGATAATCTATGTGAAAGTGCATTCTATCCATTTTATCTTGGCTGGATTTCGATTTACGTAACTATAACATTTTTATTTTCATAAATATTTCATTACTCATTACTTTTTATATTTTCATACTTTTGTCATTTCATAATCATCTTATTACAAACGCTATTAGCGTATATAATATGAATCAATAATGTTTTTAGTATAAAGAAAGTGTTTGTCCATATAAAACTGTCCGAAAAATTTAATACAATATGTAATTACCTACTATATGTTCATGCTACTGTATAATATATTTTTTAACCATGTCCGCTCCCGATTTGGAGCATATGGACTTCTCGCGGAGTTTATCTCAATACATGTTTTTATACGAGAACTGCTTGTTACTCAGTTGCTCAACCTCTCTTTTCGAAGAGAGTAGGGATGGAAAGGATACGAGTACTAGGACAGGACTAGTGATCAGCTAATCGCTGTCACTATGCGTCGCTCTTTGGGATCGGAAAGGTAGGAAGGGATTTTTCAAACAACACAAACACCCATACCTTGGAACAGATTTATCGACTGAAAAAATCCGCTCGTACCGGGAATCGAACCCGGGCGATCCGGCACGCAAGCCAACGCCGTTGTCACTACGCCACGGACCGGACAAACTATATAATATTAACTATATAATATTCTACAATACAATTTTATCTTCATTATTATATATCTTCTACATATATAATATTTTTGAATATAGTATCGCAAATACTAATGACCAGATAATAACATAAGAATATCTATAATAAATCTAGGGTTTTATCCTACCTATTGTTAATAAGTTGATTGATTTCAAGTCTTTGAAAGGTTTCAAGTCTTTGTAGACGTGTTTTTAGTTACACAGTATTATTTCGGCTTAAATCGCTTCTCCGGCATAACATTGTGATAAGCTTAATTCTCTTGCCATGCAAGTATAGAGAAGCAGTTAGTATCGTCAATGTCGGACTTTAAAATCTGTGTTATAGATGTATTTTCAAAATCCAAGAATCGGAGGATAGATTTTTTGCATAAATAGGTTTTTTTATTGCACTCCCTAATATTCTTGTCACCGGCCGCCACTGCATATGCATCATACTATAAGCGAAAGATTATCCCGCACCTTCTAGAATGAAGACAAAATGAACTGGTAGCGGTGAAGCAAATAGTAACAGAATGAAATTCTTAATAATCGTGATTTGTTCATAGAAATTTATGACGTAAATGGTATTATGAACTTTAAACTAATTAAGTATGCGTGTACCCAAAATTGTGAGGTGACAAAAAATCACGATTGCTTCCAGATATAGATAAAAATCCGCATTTATATATAACCGATTAGTGATCACAATATGAAATCGTACATCATAAATATATCCAATATTGCACGATAATACAATGTACAAATAATACAGAATAAGACCGCATTTTTTCACTATCACTAATATAGCGTTAACAACGATTTTCTTCGATGACGAAAATAAGTGTCATTTAAAACAATCAAGATTTATTTTCAAACGAAAACGTTTCACATCAATAAAATGATTCAAAAATAAAAAAAACGGCTCGACTATTAATCTAGTGTGCTGATAATCGACTTTGGAAATGATTTTGTCGACTAAATAAAATTTACCGGCGATATCCATCCACGTTGGGATCACATTAATTTAAAATCACGCCATACTCGCTGGCATGCTTTCTGACCACTCAGGTTTAATATCAAGGAGGCATCGCGAACCATTCAAAGCAGCAATTATATAAAATAGGTTAATAAAAATGCTTTGGATGAAAGAAAAAAAAAAAACCTAATTAGATAGAAAGAAGAAACATAACCGAAGATATCGCTATTAATTCACGCAAAATTAATTGATCACTGGAGAGACGAAGTCTCGAGATGCGATAATTTTCTTATGTAAAAACGTTATCAATTTCTTAATCATTATAACATGTTTTTCATGTTCCTTTAAGAACCGGATCAGTGTCATCGAACTTTTGAAGTTACAATTCATAATATACCTATATCAATCAACAAATTTGGCAATAACCAAAGCACTATATAATTACGTAGTAACTGTACACCATTTTAACAGATTTTAAAATGAATATATGTATTTGAATAACACAGAAATCAAGAAAAAGGGATCACAGATGAAAGAAAACAGATTGATACATGATTTTCACAAGAAAATATTATGATCGAAGAAAACATTCGCATTTGGTGGTAATACGATAAATATAACACATTATATATCACTAGTTCCACATATTCTGATAAAGATCAGGACCGGTAGAATTCGTCGCGAACATTGTCGACTGAGTTGACTGCATATTCACTGAAGTTGGATTAATGTTCGCGACGAGCGAAACCGGTACTGATCTTTATCAGAATATTTGGAAATGCTACTATTTATATTTAATTTATTTAAACAATGCCTTACTACCGAGAAGTGACAGTTAACACTTAAAAGTGGGTAATACGATACATACAATAAGTACGTAATGAATACATATCGTGTTTCGGCATTTATCACTGCGTTATTGATAGTTTTTCTAAAACTTATTTTTGATTGAACTTGATGGCAAATCTGTCTGAATGCCGGATTATTGTTTCAGACAATCTTCTTATGTGCAATTTTTAACACCTTTTAATCAACCCCTTTCCCACTTCAGCACAGTAACTCTGTTGTCACTTTTGCATGCCGAACGACGATATGACATTTGATAATTATGACGTTTATTTTTGTTAAGTTTACTGTATACGTTGATAATTTGTAATATGTACTCATCATTGATGTAAATATTAAACGGTTACGGGGTAGTACGTAGCTTTCAACGAAGTGGGACGAAATAAGTGTTTGTATACAACTGAAATTAGATTTTTTAGAGGCGTGAACAGAAATTGCACGCATTCGCAATGCGGACTTCATCTTAAAAATGGCGGTAATTTTCAAATTATCGGCCCACTGAAAAGCTTGCAAATGGCCTCCAAAGTTAAATTATGCACTGTTTAAAATAGCACATGGTTAAAAATATTGAAAATTGATTGATTGAATTGGTTAAAGGCGGCAAGCCTATTTTTATCCCTAAATACATGTAACGGCTGAATCGCTTTATAAGGATAGAAAGGAACTATTAAAATATAATAATATTTCTTTTTAGTAACTCTTAAATACAATAATAATAGTACAAGACTCAAATTAAATGGTAACAAACGTACACTCTAAGTAATGGATTAGTAGTAATATTTTGAAGATTAATGATCAATTATTACGCTATGTAAGTAATTTAATTATAATTTTAACCAATCCCAGATGAAACGGTCAATGCGGTTTTGGATTATTACTTATTACAGATTAGATGAAATCAGCATGAATCATTGATGACAGCACAATATATAACCTTCAAATTCATTTATAGACAACCAAAATATTACATACAAATAAAAAGGCATGTACGCAAAAAAATGCATGCCATATATGCATTCAGTGACAGTCAATAGCTTCATATAATTACTTAGTTAAATAGAAATTTCGAATAATTTTAAATTTCGTGAGATACAACTAGGCTTTATTTGGCATAATTCATGGTTTCACTAATATGTAAAATGACATCATTGGAATCTAATAAGATTTCATATTCGGTACTTAACTACTAATATACATATTATATATACCAACCTGCATGGAAAACAATTTAGTATTTGTAAATAAAACATGTATATAATAGTATAACCACTAGGCAATCGCGATAAAAATCTAAATAGTAATTCACAAAATGATGATATTAGTAGAGGAACGAGTAGGAAAAAATACGTTGAAACAAAATTAGTTTTTGTATACATACTGTTCTCTCAGGACAGGAGCAATATTCAGGATGGTATCCAAAAATCCTCCATCTTTGCACCAAATAACAGGAGTTTGCGCCTGGGTATTGACATTAAGAATTCGGAAAAGAATACACAAGATCACTGCAACGACAGCTAGTAGAACTGTAGACATGACGGCGAAAGAAAGATTTCAAATTCTAATATTTCACATTAGATAACAAAATTTACCAAGGAAGAAACGCCCGCCTCAACATTCGATAACATCACAATTACGAGTATTTATAATTCCCATAAGAGAATGAAGCCGCTTAATGTTGCACGATGAATTATGGCGAACAGCAGAGTTTAATGTCATAACACATCTCCCGATTACCACTTCCCGACACAAACAAACTATGAAATCATATCTCGAAACTAGCGATCCCACATGCCTGGTCGCTAAAACGCCACACTCAACCATAGACAAAATTTCCTTAGCGCTTCAATTGTTTTTAAATCGAACTGTCATTATTTCTATTTTAATTCAAAAAAGGTTCTTAGTAAATTTCATAGATGGCATAAAAAATATTATTTATAACTGATAATAGATGTCGCTAAAAGTCAGTCAATGTGCAGAGCTCTATAAACCGATAAACCAAAACGAAGTCTTCTCTCTTCTCCGCCTGTTTTTGCGGGTAACGCTTCATAGTTTTCTTAAAATAAAGATTACTTGAAATGGTGCGAGTATATTGCAAGGATTTATTATGCTGATATTGGGAAACCTTTTCATGTTGGAAGACCGCATTCATGTTTTTGTAATCAAAAGACAACCGAAGAAATTAATCATAATATTTATAAATTAATTTTTTGTAAATTGTCAATTCTTGGTGAAAAGGCATTATATGTAAATAAATACAGCACATTGAATACTTCCACATATATTTTTTTTAATCAGGACCGGTGTCGGTGTGACAGGTAAAAAATGTATCTATTTATCTGAGAAATTTACTCGATTTTTCAATTGAATGTCATTATTACAGATCCTTATGGTCAAGTAAAAATATTTCGATGAGCAATCAAATTCTCATGTCACCTGCCCCCCTCCACAGCTTTGAGATCCATTCATTCCATACGGTAGTAAGTATTCAGCGACATTGCAAGAGTATATAAAGATTTTTTCCCTTAACCGTGAGTGTCTCAGGACTCACTGCAAAAGACCTGGTGGCTTGCATTGAAGTGTTAAAATATTTTCCTCAAAAATCACGTAAACCTTATATGAGATCCATACGCTCTCCGAAGAGTTTTATTCACGAACCAGGCAGGAAACTGCATTTGGCTAACGATACATATTAATTAATATTTTTTCAACCTCAGTTGATCAACTTCAGTTGACAATGCTCGCCATGAGCGAAACCGGTCCTGATTAAATAAATTTTATGTGGAAAAGGTACTAAAAATGTACAATTATTTTTATTATAATGCCTTTCCACCAAGTATTGACAGTGAACACCTTAAAAGTAATATTTTTACGTTTTGCTTTAGGTTTTAATAACATTTAGTATTGTATAGTGTTGGTGAAAATATATAAAAGAAATAAATTTGCATGACAGTGTGATTTCATAATATATTATAATGCTATATGATTGGTCCAGATATAACGTGTGAATTATGCCTGTTAATTTTACGTAAAAATATGTTTAGAAATTAAGAAAAATTATTATGATATTATCCAAGACACCCGTGATTAAGCATAATAACACAATGAACATAGAAAAGTACATTTACTTGATAAACCAATTGAAAGAGGCGAGATCAAGGACCGAATACGAAAAGAATTAAGACGCAAATACAAAATATTATTATCACGAAATTCAAGTGTTTCTTAACATTTGCGAACATGCTGGGAAGCGAAACAGAAAAAGGCCTGGTGGTGAAACCAATGGTTTTTTCTCACTTTAATAGTAGATGCCAGGTAGACCTGATTGATTTTCAGTCTCAATGGGACGGGAATATAAATTTACATTAGACGACCAAACATATTTGGGAATGATAATGATTTATCTAACGGTTACCAATTTTAAGCGGGCGGTGCAGAATCATTAGTTGAATATTATAGGCCAGTGGCTGTTCTCTCAGCGCCAGCGAAGGTTTTAATGAGATGATAATGCATCACATGATTCAAAAGAACCATTTCTAATCTTTCGGTCGGTTCCTGTGGTCTATTGGCAAGAGCGTTGTCCTAGCCATCAGGTGGCTTCCGGGTCAATTCCCGCATTAACATTTGCTGTAATTCCATACATTTATTTAATCTATAAAAAATAGTAAAATAATAGGTGAACAGCATGGATTCCAAGGCTCAATTTCACTAAATTTATAAATGATATTTTAAGTCATTCAAAATTCTAAGTTCTTATCAGTCGCGGATGATTTGAAAGTTTTTCAGAATTATTGTCACCGTCTCCAGTCTGATATAGATAATATAATAGAATGGGAAAAGCAAAAAACTCGATTTAATTGATAAATGTAGTCATTTATCGTTTACTGATTTTATTCTATCGCTATTCAATTAATGGCTGAATTCTCACACGGATTTCATCAGTTAAAAATGTTGGCATATAAGTTGAGAACAAATTAACATTCAATAATTATCTACATTAATATTACTTGCAACAAAACATTGCAAATGTTGGGCTTTATCCTCTGTACTACCAGGATAGTTTCTGAAGTAAAAGTTTTGATCTTAATGTTAAATATATTTTTTCACTCATATCCGTAAACTAAGCTTCCAATGTTTTAATTTTTCACATTGCAAAAGCAATAAACTTTTAATTTGTATTTTTTTATAATGTCTTTTTAATACAATAAAAAATCATGGTAAAGTCACCAGATATCTTAAAGTGAAATGCCAGACGCAAGAAAAAAGCCTCTATAATAATAAATAAAAAATAATATTTGATTTATAATAATTAATAACAAACATATTATGTTTATTTCGTGCAAGCCGGGCGCATTATATTTGATGCAGCGATATTTTCGTTCTGGCAGCATGGCCTGTATATAAATTCAAACCGTCAAGGTTGAATTTGAAAGCTGTCAAATTTAGTTTCAATATGATTTAACTCGCAAGTGCCTGTGATAATATATTATTGCAGTGATAATATATTTTCGCTAGCGAAAATGTAGTAAAATTGTTAATTTCACTGAAATGCCAGTGATAATATAATCAAAATACATGTACAAACGTGTTGGCATAATAAGGCAAATCCACATCTGAATTAAAATCATAACGGTAACTGAGCTGCTGAGAAGAAAATTCAATTGATAAAAACAAAATTCAAACACTAATCATATAAAATTATATTCATTCCACGTGGAAAATTATTTGCGTGCATTTGGAAAAAGGAAATACTAATTAAACCCAGTCAATATTTTATTAAAATAAGGTCTAAAAACGACATGCTGGGTAAAAATCAAATTGATGTTGCTAATAAATATCTTGAGCCATGCATGTACAATGTTCAATCCAAATCATATGAACTTTCCAACATAAGGTTTTTAACGGTAATAATAATTGGTAAGAAGTTCTTAGAATATGTATATTTTTGCTAATGTGTCATTCTTTTTAGTCCCCATTTCCAAAAGCGCATAACAAAAATTACAAACACTGCATGGCTTTAGACATAATTTCGATTGACAAATCAATGTATAAAATAATTGAGGGCATATTAACGCGGCTCTTTCCCAAAACCATAATTCCCGATAAAATTCATTCAAATGTTTAGCATACGACTAGGGCCGTCACGCCATAATTGAAAAAGAAATGAATATTTTAAAACAAAAACAATATTTCAACATTTATTTTATATTTTAAGCTGTACTAATATTTCAAATATAAATTACTGGTTTACATCAAATATGTGAAACTTAACAAATAATGCCGATAATTAATAAAGTCGCCACAAAGCCTCGACGTATTTGTCCATAAAGTAACGTATAACGTTATATCAATTGTGGTGGGATGCATAAAAAGGAGTCGCGTTCAAAAGATGAAGTACACTATCTTCTTTGACTTCGATCGAGAAAGATCAACCAACCAAGTAAGTTAGTTATAAAAAAATTATAATTTTTAATGTTATTACTCAATGTTCATTATTTTATCACCTATTTATAATCTTGACAGATGCCGTGTATATAAATTACATTTTAACGCTAACCTTTGTTTTTGCGTAAAAACTTCACTATTTTGTTAATTTACCAAGATTTTAACATTCTCTTCTTCAGAAATAATAAAATAAAAACATGTACAAAAATATATTATAAGACATACATAGATATTCTCATTAATTACAATTCTTTAAATCCTATTAACAGTGTTTTCGTATTTTACTTTATTTATAAATCGTTATCAAACAAAAAATCTTGTGAGAGAAACGTTTTTCAGTTAATTATTATCTGAAGTTCTTCTGTGATATTTTGGTTGTAACATTTTTTTGTCGCAACGTATAAATTTCGTTTATATATTGTAATTTTCGCATACTGTGCTGTTTATGTTGACAAACTCTTTAGTTTTTAGTTAAACTTCCTTAGTTTATTTTTATTAAGGACAATTTATATTGATTTTGAGATCCGGATTAAAATTTTTCTTTTCTTAGTAATCGTGAGATTGATTGCCATTGTTTTGCTTCTCGTTTCTTACATTATTGCAATTATAGATTGGCGCTAATTGAATTCAGCATTACGAAACATAATTATGCATTACATATTATAACGCACACTTCATAGTATTTATTATATTTCCATTATTTCATCACAAAAACGATGCACCAGGGTCGAATTAACGTTAAAAGAATAATTCATTAATATGACAGTTACGATATATTTATTTTATATATGAAACTGCCAAATAAACAGAATTAAAATTATATAATACAGTAATAACAGTGTTGTAATTTTAAAATCATAAATCAATTATACATAACTAATATAGCCACACGTCATGTAATGTAGTGCTTTAAACTGACCCGTTAAGTCCGTAATAAATATAAATTATTTTTTATTGGATTTACCGTACCGTACCTATTTGATGTTGTAAAAATTCTTAAATGCCTCTTATCCGTGCATAATGGATTTTGTAGTGAAAAGCAAGATTTTATATTATGATTATGATTTCACATGCAGTCAAAAACGTAAAAATGCGTGCTGGAAACATTTGAGCCCCCACTTCCTTAAAAAGTTTTATTGCCGTCCCTGATCACATGGTCTTGAATTTGATGTTGTTATGGCTCAATAGGTAATTAATTACACTTCAATTATATTTCTTCAAGAATACATTTTCAAATAAATATCGGTTTTGACGAGATATATACAATTATATTGGCTCTCGTAGAGGCATCATTATATTATAGGTAGGAATTAAAACTGCTTAATTGTAATTATATTCGTGATTATTAATTCACTTCGTATGGCCATTATATCAATCTTGAATTAAAAACTCATTCCTCGCACCTGCATTTTATCATGCAAAGGATTTTAAGAAACGAATTATTTGTATCCATGTTGATTGCTTGCATCAATTTACATGTCCAGTTGAGATCAATAGATTCGAGATAATAAGCTGTATTCAATGTTAACTCTAATTTGATGACTTTTTTTAATTCCACTGCTTGTGATTATATTTGTGACGCGTGTTTAGCCTTGACTGTTTGATGAACATTTTCAAGTTTACTCTATTAGTCTATTGTAAGATGTCAATTCTATCAATACTATTCGATAAAGTCCATTTCCATTATCAGTACGATACAGCAAGATTTTTTCAGAAGGCTCGATATGCCCTGTTAGAATATTATTTTACAAACGAAAAAATAGTACGATGTAATACTTACTACCTTACTTGCCTTACGTGTTTGGTATTGCGATAGTTTTTCGCATTTAAAAGCAATTAAAAAATAGGTGGTTAATTTATTGTGGCAATAAAATTATTGTTTTAACTAAGTATGTAAAGATTCATATATGTATTATAATACAAATGATGTGCCTTGAAGTATGTAATAAGAATGGGTACAGTGTACCGGCAGAAATTTTTTGTGTATTTTACAAAGTACATTTGTTACGTTTTTGTAAATTGGTAACATGGGTGCAATCGACCACAAATGGCTGCACGATTGATCTGATAGCCAGCCCTGACATAAAAGATAAAACATTGAAATAACCAGACACCTCTGTATAACGGGCTGGTTTTATTTGAAAACTATTTTTAAATCTTGTTATGGGTTTTCGTGCTTAAATCCAAGTGAAACCTATTAAAAAAATTCTGCGCATGATAAGCGTGTGATTACATAGCTTCGGCGGTTTTAACGCGTGTCGGCCGATAATTAAATCAACTTATGTAAACTTCACTGACCTTAAATTTAAATTTATGGACACGTTTATGAATTCAATAAATATATTTTTTTAGCTTTACTTAATTTACAACGAACTTTCGGTTTTGACGGATAGCTCCCATGGTCAGCCCACAATAGTCAGATATGTTAAGATGTTATTAACATAACACAATTATACTAATTCTAATACTAAATACCATACTGATTCATATATCACAAACGGAAGGTTAGTAAGAACCAAGGTAAACGCTGTGTTGGTTTTTAAAGTTCGCAATAGGTCAAATTGGCTCTTACCTTATTGAGAAATATTTCCTACATATTATGAATGCAACAACCTTAAGATAGGCATACGCTATATTTTAATTTAAAATGTTTTACTGGACTTGTTGAATAAAGACCTCGAGCGTATATTTAATATATTATATTATCTAGCTGTATTACATGTTACAACAACTTTATAGCGCGACCTTTATTGTCGTCAAATTTTCTTAATCAAAAAATTCAAGCCGAGAAAAGATTTTTTAATTTCCAGTGGCGTTACTAGAGGACTATGTACTCATACTCGGACTACTTCATATCTTGAAAAAGTTTATTCACTAATTAATTGGCAATTATTATGCAACACTCGGTAAATTATGGATATATGGTCACGGGACAGAATCCCAATGCTCTCGAGCTAAGCTCAAAAAAATTATACATACTGGGTTATAATTTTATGTTTTGACTTTTCTCTTTGAGTTCTTGCAGATGATTATAAAATGTGGAATCAAAATGATTAGATCTGAAGAATATTACTGAGTATTGTATGAGTTCTGAAGAAGAATTTGTTTTTTATTAATATTAAACCTAAAATAAAATTATTCTTTTTATTTTAAACAAATAATATCTTATGTGATTGTCTCTATCTGTATAATATTATTATTTGTGTAGTTTGTGGTTGCATTTTTGCTCCGGTAAACTCCGGTAAAAAACTCGATTTCATACTTATTGCGAAGTATTCTTTAGGATCTTCTATTATAATAAATTTAAAAATTAAAGACAAAACATTTCAAAAAAAATCGTAAGCCTTACATTCATTTCATTTAATGTGCTTATTTTTCATAAATCTTTACAAAAATTTTGTCCCGTGACCATATATTCATAATTTACCCAACACTCTTCTCTTTTAAATAACATTGTGAATTCTATTACAAACAGCTAGGTGTCTAGTAGAAACATTTATAATGAAGTGCCCCAATACACATTAGAATCGTGTGTATCAGTGGCAAATAATAGTTTTTCATAAAATCCTACAATATCCTGAATGTTGTCCTACGATGCTACTTTACTAGTTGCCTGATGAAAAGTACCTTTGTCATCTACGCAGGTAGAAAAAAGAAACAAACTCCCTCTAGGATTATTAGCAATTATATTTTTAAGTTTTAAAATTATTACTACCCACGACACTATTTGTGAATTTATATATTATAATCAAAATTTTATGATCAACGCGAGGTTTCTATCAAAATAATTCCGATGTTGCCATAGGGTCGAAAATGTATTTGCGCGATCACTAAAAAATATTAAAACGAATACTTTTTTCATGGGTGATTTTTTCCTGGTTCTGAATATTGACCATAACTCGATATAGATAAAAGTAATCGTATGCAATATAAATTTAATACCGTTAAAAAGGTTAGTTTCATAATAGTTCACAGAATACGTGAATTATTATTATTATTATTTTTCGTAAACCAATTGAATCGATAACTGTTCTTTTTTAAAATTTATACGGTGACGTGACATTTGTGCACTTATAAGTGGTCTGATTTGTAGTGGAGTCTGAACTTCGAGTTGCGTTGATTATACCATTTATGATAGTAATATTGCGCTGTCGTAATGACTTTAAAACTATTTATTTTTGTACAATCGCATACGTTTTCACGTTTACCATAATGATGAAGCAATTACCCTTATTTCAGTTATTCACAAGATATGGCTACGTACCCGAATGATTATTGTATAATCTTGAACGGGTGATTTTTCTTCGCGAAGACTATTCAGTGTATTTAAATTAAAATTAATTCAAAAAACTTCTATTCAGATAACTATATTTTTCCATTTTATTACGCTGGTAAAATATGTAGCTTATTGTCCGAGATATATATGTTTATATTCTACTATGCAAATTTAATTTAGCAAGACTTTTTTTTTCTCGTCAACTGCCAAATACAAAAAAACTTGATTACCAAACGATATTACAAAAAAAAACTATTTTTAGTTCATTACAATTATAACTAATAATATGTAAGTGGGACATTCACTATGCTTGGTATTAATGAGTACAAACTGGTTTCGTATCATGCTTGATTAATTTTTTCTACTATATTTCTTAAACAACATGGCGTGAATCTTTTTTCGACCGATCGAATCGAATTTATACAAAGGATATTTCGATTGATTAACGTATGTATGTGAAATCTTCTCGTTGAAACACTACGACATTTCAGAGTACATATGTAACCGTAAAAGTAAAAAATGATAGTGTCACATTTAGTAATGAATTATGTATACCAATCAAATGCTCCGTTACTTAAAAATTAAAACGGTTAGCAATGAGTTAGCTATTTTTATATTTCTATTCAATTGAAAAATAGTTACCAGTTGTCGTCGATGTTTTCATACCTTTTCATATCAATCTATCCGATCCTGAAAACGAGGCATACCGCTCTATAGACTAACTACTAGTCCTTCCCTCAACCGTTACTACGGCTTACTAACATCAGTTATTAAGTTTTACTTAAATTCTACATTATGAGTTCATATTGTGTCAATTTGTGGGAGGGAAATTGGAAAGCACAAAAAATGGTAGTTAATGCTATGGCACTTCCGTTCTACAATCGAAATGCACATTTATAATCATTATCGTTATCTACAATCATTACTTATTCCCTTTAAACAAAGGTGTTTTTAAAAGTGATTAGAATGCAACAGATGAAATTGTTTGGAATATTGATAATATAGTGCTGAAATACTTTGACGAAAAATGGATCTTGAATATCCTAATAGCGCAATTTCATTGATTTATTTTGTAGTTTCAACTCTGTCAGTTTCAATTATAAAAATAAAATCTGGGTTTTTTTTCAGGATGGCGTTCAAATTCTTCTTTGCCGTAGCTCTCGTCGGGTTTGTTTCCCAGGCCATGGGAAACCCTGACGGAGCACCAACCTCAGCGTGCGTTGACATGATTCCTCAGCACGGCCTCGATCCCAAAAGCACTCCAGCTCCTTACAACCTTGCCGTCAGTCGCAACGCCATCCGATCCGGAGACGAAGTCACCCTGACCATCACCGGAAAGACCGCAACCGATACGATCAAGGGTTTCATGGTTCAGGCTCGCGAAGAAAGCAAACCAATCGGCGAATTCATTGTTGCAGCCGATGACAAAATTGTCCAGACCATCAACTGCGAACCAGGAAAAAAAGTAAGTATTGTACTGGGAATCAATATTATAATAGCTCATTATTTTCGACGTCAATTTCACCGCTAGGCATATTTAATATTAGCATACATTAACAGACACACTGAGTTTTTGATTAAAAAATATTTGAGACAGGAAATATGTTTGCGTATCACTTTGAAACATTGAAAAACTGATACCTGGTTTGGATACGTCACGACCTTGCCGTTTTCAAAACTATTGGTGGTAGGTAGGTACGTGATGTTATTTTCAAATATTTTGGATAATTCTATTTGCTTAAAATAATTCTCTTTGGTTACTCTCTCGTATTTTGGACACCAACCTATAAAACCATAAACGATTTATGGAGGTCTCCACGCCACTGCTCCTTAGCAGCTGAGGTTCATGAACCCTGATGAACAACCGTAGTATTATAATAAGTAGCTACTGAAAAAAACTATTACCATCCGTGTCCAAGACAATAATATTTGTAATCTAGATCATATTTCTGAATTCAGTTGATGCATTTATTGTTTATCAGGTATATACATATGAATTTACAAGTTACTGGCTGTTTATTATTCATATTATCGCTTAAGTGCTAGTAATAATTTTGGACGTCGTAAAAAATTACCAATGGAATATTTTGTTATGGATTCGTAGAATAATTTAAAAAAAGTCGTCGCCCTTGAATTTAAAAAATTGATTGCAAATTTTAAAATCTTTTATATAGGACGTAGGTTATAAGTATCAACGTAAAAAACTGAGTTCAACACACCAAATATCTAACAAGTTGGCAATGAGTTTTAATTTAATCGTTATTTTGATTTCCAATGCCATAATCGTGCAACGTAAGATGATTTTATATCTGCTAAAAAACAATATTAGAAGTTTTTAGCCACGTGGCAACAAACTCAGCGTGTCCCTTTTATTCGAGAAGGCTTGTCATTTATATGAATATGAAAAAAAACGCTTGACACACTATAACCGACTGCTGTGTCTTTAAATTGTTGATAGTCAAATCGTTGAAGTCCAAGAATAAATTCCGTACC
Source organism: Himalopsyche kuldschensis (assembly GCA_028554975.1). Classification (NCBI taxonomy): domain Eukaryota; kingdom Metazoa; phylum Arthropoda; class Insecta; order Trichoptera; family Rhyacophilidae; genus Himalopsyche; species Himalopsyche kuldschensis. Next base: position 4,344,972 of record JAHFWI010000001.1, on the reverse strand, counting down.
TGTATCTTTTTTTCTATCGAAAATGTATGTCTATACGCTTTAAGTAGAACGTTTTTATGTTGTTGTCTCATATTTTGTCATATTATACGAATATCTGATCATGAGAGAGAACGGACAAACGGAAATATTTGTCTATGGTAATATTTCTCATTTGAGGGCATTATTTGCAAATGTGGCTCGTTCCCAAAACCATAATTCCCGGGAAAATTCAAATTCATTCAGACATGAACCAGTCTTGTCATGGCCCAATAGATAGAATGGTTTAGTAACATCACACAGATAATCATTTTCATGAATAAAAATTCCTACATCAAACGTAATAATATTATCGTAAATTGCGATTTGTAATATTGTACCGACACGTTCTAGCAGGGTTAGGAGATCGGTTATCAATCGATTGTTTAGTTGAGAAATTGCCCAGAAGAATAGTCCATGTTGAGAATTACTAGAAAAACAGGTTTTTTTTTCTTTTTGCAAACATGTTGTGAAGGATTAAAGCATTGGGCACGCAAACATTCGGTAACATTATATTATTTTATCGATGTAAACAGTGGCGTAACATACTATTACAATACGTAGGTCCATAAGAGTGTATACCTCCAAAATTCCGATTTTTTCCCTCATTGTCTTTTACATTTGTAAACAAATGAAGCACATTTGAATTATGTACTTTTCCATGAGTTTTGTCGCTAACATACCGGGTTTCGCCTTTCGGCATCTTCAGGCATTTAAAGTGCATGAATGTACTAAAGGCTTCTTTCGGAAAAGGAAAACTAAAGGAAAGGTAACTTTCATGGTGTGTTTTTTTCCAACAGTAAATTAATTGATGATAGTGAAAAAAGTCATTTCCAAAATGTAATACTTCGATATTTAAAAAAAAGGAGGGCGGTCAAAAAATATGATGCTATTTACAATAAGATGAAATTTTGTGAATAAATAAGAAAACTGTATCCAAAAACTTGTGATGTCCATCAATCTCTAAACATTGCATATGATATATATTGTCACATTATCATCATTTCCATATATCAACAAGCTTCTTCGCTAACCGCCTTACATTCGCATCCAATAACAATTATACGATAGCCAAATACTGAGACAGCAATATTAATTAAAGCCATATATATGTTTATAAAAAAAACTTATGGTGAATAGCATAATTACACATACATTTTCTATACGAGCCACCTGCTGAATGACAGATAAAATATTCATCAGATAAATGATTAATGTACTTCACCATATTTACCTTTCACTTTTTAGCCATAAATGTTCATATGGTACACCACCTTTTTGCATAATGTACTAACAACTAATTGTAATGCGATGGGTTTTAATGAAACACGAAGATTGCATAAAAATATACTATAATTTATGATACTTGGTTTATACCGAAGCATATAAATTTAAAACTCAAAGACAAAGGCAGAGTTCATCCTGAAAACAAATCGAATCGTATTTTTTCTGTGATATAGTATCATAGGTTAATAAAAGCTATGGTGTAAATAACTTATCCCGCAATTTATAATATTACACACGGAACCTTCTACTGCAACTAAAAATGCTACTTTGTTGAGAGATATTAGCATATTTTGTCATTTAATAGAAATATAACCATCAGTTCTTAATATTAGCTGTCATTTTTGCATAATCAAGTATCACTAATAGCACATGTAATGTTAGGTTTAATATTCTCAATTCCTATAATTTAAACTTGCTTAAATAATAACTAATTTTCGAAAATAATTCGATTGCAACCGTCATGCAACCGTGTGGACTTGCTACCAGGAGGTTGCGCTTACAATCTTTTATTTACATTCATATACATAGTAAAATACAAATGAATCGAGTCGCTCACTTTCCGGGAAGCAACAACTCGTCGATAAATTCAATAATAAATGATTATTATGCAAGCCATACTAAAATGTGCATTTTCGTGTGTTTAATTTCCTCGATTGTAGGCAAATGATTGCTAGGATAAATTCATTCATTTATGTTAGAGAAGTCATTAGCCATACACTGATTATCATTTGAACAACTATGTACTGCGAATTCATGCACGTTATTTAATTTATTGACCGTTATTGGTTTATTGCATTTCTTTGTCACACTAAATGATGACACGGTTGTAACCATTTAAAAACGATTTATTTTTTCTCATAATCGATATTCTTTATTTTTAATTGTAACATTTTGAACACATTTCATTTATTTTAAGGGCGGTTGGACTGAATTTTTTCAGCTATAACTGTATGAAATAAATATTTGCTGTGCCTCAGAATACGACGATACAATTTTACTGTCACGAAGTAAAAATACAAGTTTAACCACACTAAGATTTGATAGGTGTGGACTATGGAGGAATGAAATAATTACTGAAAACCAATCTATGCGATTGTATATTCTTTGATTTAATTATCCTTATGGCCGAAAAGTCAAAATGCCATAGAGCATCACTACTCGGCTACGACCTTAATATATTACTTCACAAAAACTGTGATACAGAGCAACACAATTTGTTTATTATTATCTTCAAACTATTTTTGGAAATTCTTTCAAATTTATTGACTGGGCTGCCAATTAACATGGGTATGGTACATCCAAGCATAAAAACAATTAATTGATCTATCAAGACAATTTATTTTGGAAAGCAGAAAAGAAAATTGTATTCAATTTAACTAAGCAAATGTTGACTTTCCGCAATAATTTCTTATGCACCTATCCATTGCGTAATTTTTATTTTTCCGATCGACTCTTAATAATCATATAACTATCAAGAGGCAACGAACTCGATATTTAAATGTATTTATTGAGTGTTTATCGTGTTAGTGAAAAATTTCATGTTATAATATTGGCTATTTACATAACTGCAATCTTTATTGATTTACTTCAATAATATTACTGCTATAAATGATACACTCTATCTTCGGTGGGCATATGTTACCACAATTAGCGACAAAACATAATTTTTTTAGTAAAATACAATAAAATTCGTAGTTAAAGTTGTTTAGGAAAACATTGATTCAAACGGTAACCGGACAAATCACAACATGACAAAACAGAACATGACAATTCAGAACAATCGGCCTACCTACGGACGCCTGAATCTGGCGCCTTGACACCGTCCGAGCGCGCTCGCTCTATAATATTGGGTTTTCACATACATATCTGTTTTTTAAAAAATGACCCATTATGAATAGGGTTGCCACAACCAGAAAATATCTGCATTTCCGAGATCGCTGAAATTACAATAAATGTTTACTAGCTATTGTAGTTCGCGTGCGGCATTTTAAAATTTATTCGTAACAATAAATTTTAAAATGGCGATCTCGGAAATGCAGATATTTTCTTGTTGTGGCAACCCTATTCATAATTGGTAAATTGTTTATGAAAAAATATGTATGTGAAAACCCAATATTATAGAGCGCGCGCGCTCGGACGGTGCCAAGGCGCCAATTTCAGGCGTCCGTAGGTAGGCCGATTGTTCTGAATTGTCATGTTCTGTTTTGTCAAATTCTGATTTGTCATGGAACCGATTCAAACAAAAACCCAGCATTCTGTGAATGTACATCTGATATCATATCGAATGGCTAACGTGATATTGCATATCGAGCGTCAAAATATAATATGAGATTACAGTATATTTTATACTTTGTAATTGGTACACTACGTTTTGTATTCAATGTAATATGCATTGATAGAATAAACCAAATAATATAATTCAATTCATGACCGACCGTGGCCCTCTTATTTTATACTTCACAATTATTCGAATCGCTACTACATTCACTTCGAATTCAAAAATCATATTTAGAAAAACAAAATATCTGTGTATGAAACATTAGCTTAAGAATATTTTTTAAGCAGATTTCAAATTTATATTAAGTTTAATTCATTTCCTACACAAAGAAAGTTACTATTGATTAGATATATTTAATATACCGGTATATATAGTTATAGCTTTTGCAGTGTTTTTATGTTAAGCACATGTATATGTCATTGTTATTATGTAATTTTTAATATGTGTATACAAGTATGTATGTATATGTAAATAAATTTGTCAAATGCATGGCGTATTGGCGTAAGCTGAAATGCCATGATTTGTATTTTTTATTAAATAAATAAATAAATAATTGTTTTATTCGTTAAAAGAATAAAGACAATATATTTGTCAGTATTGTCAGTAAATTATAACGAAGTTCCATCTAGTAATAATAATGATCGTATGTAGGGACTCCAATTACTCGACATATCAACTACTCGAGTATCGAGTAGTATTTTTTTTAAATACTCGATACTCGAGTAGTTTCAGATATACCAAAATATATTTTATTAATTCAAATTCGTGTATATAAATGATAATACATATATAAATATGCTTATTTTATTTTATTTATACGTTTATTTAAATTTATGAAACATATATTTCTCAAATAATAGAGAATTAAACGTCTCAAATTTTAATTTGGTTCGAAGTTTGGTTTTTTTATTCCAGCAGTAGAAAAAATCTCTTTGTTGCAGTGGACCTCGGCTTTAAAGTTAACAATCAATTCAATTGTGCTATCTATTTTTTCTGTCCGCTGTTTAAAACAAAATAGAATATGGAAATAAATCTTCATACTCGAATTGGAGTCTCTAATCGTATGTATATTACAACTGAAATGCATCCTTGAGATTTTCCATAAATAAATTTTTCCAATTCACGATCTATTTCAAGACAAATTGTCATTTATATGAAGGCCATAAGGGTATAATTATTTGTTTATTTTTATCGTGATGCAGTTTTAGGACTTTTTTCGTGGTGACAGATTTTCATTACATTTTTTTTTAAAGTGATCTTGGTAAACTAACACAAGATTACTACAAAAACACTTTAAGTGGCATTGAGGCTGGGACAAGCACAAGGTTGCATATTGGTTGGCGTTGCATGCCTTGAAATATTGCCCAGTAAACAGGGACAATATTCCGTACTTACTACACCGAAACTATTATAAAATTAAAGTTGAATTAATATCTAAATAGGTTGGCTTGATGAACATTTCATATGATTCTGCTTATTGTATTGTTTTGAAGTCATGAATTCACATGTACATCTCTGTACCTTAGAATTATGTTGTATTGCAGCTTTAAATATTCAATATTAAAAACCTCCGTATATTAGAGATGGTAAATGAATAATACGGCGCTGATCGAACAACTACAGACTTCGTGCTGATTCGTTCATTCAAATTGTATTACTGCTCAACGAAAACAAATAACTCTCTGATATTTCAAATAAAATTCTCCACGAGTCATTTTCATCACAAATACGCTGATTTTCGATATTACCGATTTTCAAACAATGTTGCTTAACCACATAAGAACACAAGAATGATAACAGATATGTTCTTGACAGTAATACTCCTTCATTGCCCTTTAATAAAATAATATGTACTCTTTCATTAAGATTATTAATTACTTTATTTTTAAATATCTTTATAGAATACCGTAACTCACCAAAAGCACGAAGGAATCCCCGACCCAAAGAGCATCACATTAAAATGGAAAGCACCTGAAAATTTCAAGGGAGATGTTCAATTCCGGTAGGTATCCTTTTAGTTAATTGGCTAAAAAAATTCATTACGTTATTTCATTTAACATCCTGGTCATCAAAATGTCTACATGTTTATTGGAAATGGACCTATTTCTATATGAAACATGGATAGAATATCTATCCTTGATCTTACGGCGACAAGTAAATTATAATAATAACAAATCCAGACAATGTTATGACACTTATTATTTATCAATGACAACAATTTCTAAAAATTTACCTAGACGTTATAATTATTACAAATAAGATACATTTTTTTTTATTTTATAAATAACCATCCTTGAATTATTATTAATAAACTCATGTCTTTGAAATAAGAATTTGAATAACTCACATTTGAAGGTATTATAATTTAATAGTTATTAAGGACATTTTCTCCTGTATTTTCAAAACATCTCAGTCGGCAAACATTGAAATACGACTAACTTGTCGAACTTAAAATAATGTCCGATTCAACAGTAAGAAATATTTTTATATTCTTTTGTTTACTGCATTTGTGTACTAAAGCCACGTACTTTTTATATACCTAATGGGAATATATCATTATAATGATTTGTTTGCGAGCAATTTTGCTTTACAACTAATTGCGATGAAGTGACCTCTTTGAGCATTTTCGTACATGGCAATAAATCTGCACTGAGATGAAGTACCTATGTAAGAAAAAAATCATATTTCGAAAACAAGAATTGGCGTAAACTTTTGATGATTTCCGGTCGACCAAAATTTTTAATTATAACTGTTTGGTGCTATACGTACAACTCAAAGATATCAAAAATATTGTAAATTTTATTTTTTACTGTTGTGTAAATTGAAGCACATAGTGGCTTTCGAGAAGATATTTCCATTTTTATTAGTATTGAAATATTAACCCTCTTTTTTAAAAAAAAAACATTTATGATGAATTTTGACTTTTTTGTTTTATGTTTTATACTTTCAGTGCCACCATCGCACTCAATGGAGGAGTCTTCTGGGTTGGCCATCTTTCCAACACTGTGAAAATTCACTAAATTATACAAAAATAATTTATTTAGGTAGAACAATATTATGACAAATTTTGTTTAAAACAAAACAACAATTTACAAATAATTTAAAATATTAATAAAAAAAATAATAAAATCAAATCAATATATCACATATAAATCATATTACATACATGCTTGAATTTGAATGAGCAATATTTCATACCTATAATATTTGAATAGATATTTTTTTAAACTGAAAGCCAAATAAAGAAATATTGTAATAATAAATTGTTTTATTTATGTGAAGTAATCGTATATTTTTTATTTCAACCATCCCATCCCTCTACAATCTTAACATAATATAATTATTATAAGCATCGCTGGTGAAATGTCCTCTCTCTAATGTAGAAATTTTACTGCATCTTTTTAGATACAATGTTTGTACGTTTATGGAAACTAGTGGCATTTCAAAGAAATAGATTTATCACAATAAAATATAAACATTCTCCACATGAAATTTTAATAAAAACCAAAGTTAGAATTGAAATATGTATGTACATACATATGTCCAGATTTATTTACTTGAAGTGAATGTAGTATAAATTTATAATTAGTATGTGTATCAATATAAAATCTAAACTAGCATTAGGTACCGACGGAAATATTCAGTATGTATTGTATTTGCATTATTTCTCAAATCTGACCATCTAAGTGCCGTTTACCCATGCAGTTCGCTGCCGTCAACGATGGTAATAAACCGAAATATTTTCGCCTTGTTTTTGAAAGATATGCGAAATATTAGCATTATGAATAAAAAAATGCTGATGATTGATGCATTTCAATTTGTTTTGTTGTAGTGTATTGTAAGTATTGTGAAAAGGTGATTTTTTATGAATACATGCTTATAAAAGAGAAGCACTCTTTATTTCATTGTATTAATTTTGATACATATTGGTTTTAAAAACAAACATTGAGGCATGGGAAAAGCAGAAACCCCGATATTCGACAGTTAGCTTTAGAGCAGCGATACTCAAAACCGCGGCCCGCGGGCCGCATGCTGCCCATATAGCTATAATGTGCGGCCCAAAATAATATAGTCAACAAATATTTTTTCGGTGTTGTTTTCAACATGCTTTCAATATTGAGTTGCAATCGGTCGGCTAGCAAGTGGGTATGAGCGGTGCTGTACTTCAATACAAATGGGAAGAAGAATATTTTGTTGTGCCGAATAAACAGAACTCATAAACTTGTTTAATTTGTCGTGATAAAGTCGTATTGAAAAAATAGAAAATTTTACGTCATTATGCCACGAAACACAAATCATTTGATGACGCTTTTCCTCGTGGGCCTTTAAGATTGAAAAAGTTAGGGTTCTTTAAGAATTCCTTACAACAACAGCAAAGTTTTATGTCAGTGGCGATATCACAAGATGCAGCGGTGACCAGAGCATCATATGAAATTTGTTACATAATCGGTAAACATATGAAACCATTTGCAGACGTTGAGGTTGTGAAGGAATGTTTTATCAACGCGTCCAAGATATTATTTGATAAATTTAGCAATAAAAATCAAATATTATCGGAAATAAAAAAACTGAAGCATTCAAATTCTACCTGCGTAAAATATATTTCTGACCATATCATAGAAGATTTGCAAAATTGAAAATATTTTAGTTTGACTTTGGATTCAAGCACTGACATTTCAGCAACATCACAGTGTTCAATTTTCGTTAGATATTGTACTGAACAGAACTCAATTCATGAAGATTTTTTGAAATTCCTTCCAATGAAGAAACAAACCAGAGGCACAGACTATCTCGATAATGTTAGTATTTTTTCTAGAGAAGAATAATATTAATATAAAAAATTGGTTTGTGTGTGCACTGATGGATGTCCTTCTATGACGGGATCTGAAAAGGGATTTATTACTTTATTAAAGAATAAATACAAATTAACAAACCTATTATCTTTTCACTGCATTATACATCAAGAAAACTTGGCAGCGCGTATCTCCATGGACGAAGTAAATGCTGTGATGAAAACCGTCATAAGTATAGTAAATTATATCCGAGCAAACTAACTGAATCACAGAAAATTAAAAGTTTTTTGGAAAAAATGGACAGTAATTATAGCGACGTTCTTTTACATACTTCAGTGCGATGGCTAAGTAAGGGTAAACGTCTGGAACGATTTTTTTCTTTGCGGCAAGAAATTATTTTGTTTCTACAAAATACCAACAAAGTTTACAAAGCAATAGAAAATGATGGATTGTGGTGTATTTTAGCCTTTCTGTGCGATATCACAGCAAAACTTAATGAACTTAATCTTAAAAACTGTACTATCATCGCAAATTATTTAGATGTTTTATCCAATGAATTTACTAGCCGATTTCAGGATTTAAGAAAAATTAAAAAATGTCTATTACTAATAGAAAATCCCTGGTACAAATCAGTATATTAGCATATCAGCATTTCATCATATCAGCATATTAGCATCAGCATATCAGCATCAGTATACCAGCATTAGCTGATATGCTACAAGAATTCAAAATGAGCCGCGGGCCGCATGTAAAATATCAGTTAGATATACACCCGATCGTTTTTTATGCGATAAATTTGTTTCAGATAGTGGTGCGCATAAAAGTATCGCATAAAAAAAACTTTCTTTCATATACTTTTGAAAAATCAAAATATTTCGGGAAAAAAGTATCAAAAATAAATTTCACGCAAAAAAAATGTTTTTGCAAATAAATTTTGGTTTATGTACCTAAAAAATTCCCATATAAATTCAAAAATAATTTCCATCTTCATTTTGTATTTATTACTGTACATTTAAAATATTTTAGCTTGAAGTGCAATTATTTGACATAGTAACTCTCCGTGATAAAATTACCGAGAATCGAATTTAATGAATGTGTGGTGCTTAAATAATTATCAGTGCAGAGTCAACAAAAACATCGCATGAGTTGGCGAACATTTTTGTCTGTTAAAAGAAAAATCGCGTACCTACGAGTAAGCCGCGAAAAATCGAAATCACGGAAAAAAAATCGCGTAAAAAGAGGACCGGGTGTACTTTATTTAATTTCACGAAAAATAATGAAAAGAAAGAAACTGTTATACATTTTTCAACTTGCATAGTTAATTTTTTATTTGATATTTTTAAGCTGCTTGTGAATTGTCATAAAAGAAGATTCATGAAGTATTGCTGAGGTTCATGATTGAAAATTTCTGTTTACATTTTTCGAGCAAATTCTTGCAAAATAGGTCGAATTTGTCTGAATTAAGAACATTATAAAATTTCACGACGGTGCAATTCTCTTAAATCAGTGTCACACACTGCAGATCACTTATCCCAAGTTGTACCTCTATCGCTACACTATCAATATCTATTGAAAATGGAAGCCCTAAACTTGTCTCAATTTCTCAGTGACCAAATTTTCGTGAAAAATTGTCATTCAGAACGTTAATAATTAATTTTCTGGTGTATTCAGAAACTTCAAATTTGGAAAGTGGTCCACAATGTTATTCGATATTTTTTGAAGGAATAACTTGAATTCTAATTAAAATCCATTTAAACTTTTAAATTTTAATTTTTAAATTAACAAATTGTCTGTGGTTCAGGCCCCTCGATCGAATTAAATTCACTAGTTTTATAATGCAAGATGTGACGTTTCCAGTGTTTTAGGCCAGGCCAACTTCGGATCACGCGATATTTTTCAGAGACTGACGAATATTATTTTGAAATAATATTATCATTTCCTCGGTTCAGGCTACCGAGCTACCAGAAGCGGTGAAGTGTATTTTTATCATAGATAAACATATTTTTATATAGCTTGTCTATGGTTTAAAGACTCTGTGGTTGTCATAGATAAAATAGTAGAGTGTTGTGTTTTGAAGTAATGCTTAAAAACGTATTAGGTTTTGTCAAATTGTGGAATTATCAAGCTTCTGTTCTACCTGCACGTATTTTCATAGTCGTATAACTAATAAATAAGAAAATGGCTTCACATTTCAGCACGAAAGAACAACTGCTTTGTTTAATAGATGATATTGAATTAATATCCAAGTAAGAATGCTATCACTTGTTTCATCGAAATTTTAATATCAATTTGACAGTACTCTGAGCATATTAAATATGCAACCCTCTATAATATTAAATAACTCTTACTGTTTTATTCATCTTCAAAATGATCAATTTCATAACCATGTAGAGTAAGTGAAATATAGTGTGACAGTATATACTTATGTTATTTTATTATTACAGGGAAATAATAGAAAATAGTATAGCACCTAAGCAGCAAAAGATGTCAGCTGCAGAACATGCTCAAATAACAGAACTTCTTTTAGCCAAGGACAAAGAATTAAAAGATACCCTAGAATTAGCAAGTGAGCAAGGCAACTTGCATGAAAAAATGAACAGATTAAAAATGGAAGTAGACAACCAGGTAACCAATCATAATATTTGTCTCATTTTTCATTTTGAAGCTAAATCGAGAAATATTTTGTGTATTAACATGAAAAAATTTCGCCGTATTGGCGTGTATAAAACAAGCAGTGGCATGAAATATTTAGAGCAAATTCAAATTACTGAAATTCTTACTTAAGTTCATTCTTCGGATTTTTCTTTCTCAATTTCGGATATGAGAGGACGTCTTAAAAATAACTAATACCTTGATAAAAAGTAAGTAATTAAATTCTGTCAGTGCAATGAACTGTTTTTTGACAGCCGTCATAAATTTTTAAACCCAATCAAAAATGGGTAAAATAGAAAGATAGTTTCTTATATTATTTTTGACGCTAATTTATCAATAATAGTCTAAGCTAATTAATATAGATATTGATTTCTCACACAATTTTCCAGGATGATGATATTTGTCAGTTGCAAAGACAGTTAAAAGACGCTGAGCAAGTATTAGCGACATCGCTTTATCAAGCGAGGCAAAAATTAGCTTCCATATTCAAATCAACTAAACGGCCAGTTCCATCAGAAGAACTCATTAAATTCGCTCACAGGTAAAACTACCAATCATTATTTGTATTAATATTATTTATTATTTACATGGTTGCAGGACTAATTTATTAGCCTTTGTTTCACATATAGAATTTCATACTACACAAACTATTTTCAAATTACGATTGCTTCAATCTGAAGTATATTGACTGAAGAAAGGCCTCAAGGGTGTAACTATTATTACTATTTTTTTATAACGGCAATGTATACAACTGAAGACATGGCAACAGATCATAATCCAAATGCCCAAAAACTATTGAAATATGCTTCAAGGAAAAATGGCTGACACCAAATCAATACCAGTCAGCCCATTTGAATTTGCATATAATGAGCTTATGAATGGCAAAATTAATAATTCCTAAGAAATATGTAGAGTTAAAGGCTCCTGGTAAGATGTACATACATGTGGCATTATTATTAGTACATAGGATACATATGCGCAGACAAGATCTCCATTGATAAAACAACACTCGATTCAAATTAGTAGACATTGGAAATGCATACCTTGTGCAGTATTCTGCCATGTGCTTTTTTAAACTAATGCATACTTCAAATTGTAAACTGATTATGACCCATTTCTACATAATATACCCAAACCGATAATAGTCATCTGAATTTGTTGTAATATCAATAATCACATGTACAAATAAATATATATAAAAGATCTTCCCAACAGGATAAGTGCATCAAATGCAATATGTGCCCCTCTGTCTTGGCAGCCGGGTGACCCGAGACGTCCTTATCCGACTGATATTGAAATGCGACTTGGATTATTGGGAAGACTCTGCGACCTTCCAGTTAATGGACATGCTCCCTCACTCAGCGATTTACACCGCATCACAACGGGTGGTGGTAATTATTATGCAGCTATACTAGTTCAGTTTTAATGCATTGAATGTTTTCTCGGACACATAGACATTGCTGAATGATGCGTATAGAAATATTTAACTTAGGCGGTTCAGAGCCCAAAGTTCATATACAGACACATATTAAATTGATTATTGCTTTGAATCTGTGTGAAACTCATTTTTTCTTTTCACGAGTAACTCTAACTATTTCTGATACATATTATGTTGTTCAATGTTGGAAGCAATATGAAATAATCGCTTTCCTTATTTAATGTTAATCTTTATGTGAATGTTTGTTTCATAAGTGCCAACATCGGCAGCCAACCAATTTGCGTGGCATCCATCAGGAGAACTCCACCATGTGGTGGGCGGTGCGTCTGTTCCTTTGGAAGGTTCAGCAGGTGCACGCGGTCCTAAAGACACTCCGCAAGAAGATGTCGAAGTCATGTCTACAGATTCCAGTTCTAGCTCCAGCAGTGATTCTCAGTAGCCTTTTGTGTAAAATTTTAGACTGAATAAATAAGATTGTGTTGACGACTATCAATTAATAGCAAAACATGTTGACACTACAACATTATCAAATTTACATTTGCCTTTTAAAAAATATCTCAATGAAACTCACCTTTACTAAGGTCTGCTGTAGACTTAGAATGTTTGTTGAATGGACCAGACGATAGAAAATGAAACATAAGTAGCCAACCAAATATGTACATTAATGTATTCTGGAAAAATTATCAATGCATATGAATTTGTTATTTGAAATCAATCCCAACAAATTTTATTTATAATGACTATTCGAATAGTAACATTTATCTGAATGTTTTTAATTATTTTTTTTGTATTTTGCAACTTGACAGGGTTCCTTTTTATAGTTTTATATGATCCCAATATTTACATTATTCTCAATGTTTCCCAAAAAAAATGTGATTTTTAATGTTGATAAAAAATAAACATGTCCCCAAAGCCAATTTTTTTCTTTTTTTTTTTTTTTTATAAATACCGCTTTTGAAGTGTAAATATTTGGTTATCCAAATGTTTCAGTGTGTTACTTTCGATGGATTCAGGATAACTTTGTGGAAGTCATTTTGAAGTTAAATTAAAAATGTCACAGAACGAATCGATCTTTGGTTTCAAAGAAAATCCAAGCCAGCCAAGCAAGTTAACGTGTTCACTGCGGCATACTCGCCCCAAACGTGATAATAATACTAAAATAGTCACACCTTGAATATATCACGCTAGGCGTGTTATCTCATCCATTGCCATTTCTGTTTCATTTGATAGCTGAGCATTGATTCTTCGTGTCTTCAGCCCTATTCAAAAAAATATTCTCCATCTTGGTTGGTATTTATGTGCACTTCGGAGCAACATCAATTTAAACCTAAATTATTCTGCAGTGATCGTGGTGTCAATAAAAAAAACATATTTGATTTATAATTTTATTAATACTGATCATTATAATAATGAAAACATGTAAATGGAATGATCCAAAACAAAGAAAAAATTGGAAGGGTGAAAAAAACATTTCAATGACGCCATATAAAAATAATGTTTTATGTATAAATAAATGCTTCAATCAAATAATTTACATACTCAAAATACCATGGCAACTTTTTAATACTGTTTGATGATTTATTATCAAAGTAAACATATTTAAACATTTTATATTACATAAGACGATAAAATAGAATTTAAGTAAAACCTCGATATATCAGAATATTGCAGGCAAGGTAGTTTCCGTTCTAGCTGTAAGTCCGTTATATAATAATTTTGATTTTTTTCTGGTACATCACTTCCTATTCCATCCTTTCCAAATTTAATTAAATCGATTTATGAATAATTTTCTGTTCACCCATATTGTAATGGTGGGATTAAGATGTGTTATTTTGAGTTAATAAATTGAATGCACACAGTTGAGCATGACCTAGCACACGTTAAAATATCTATGCAACTGTGTGTTCATGCCGATAACATTGTAAACGACTGTTGACCTTTGGATTAAAACATGTGTAACACTAAAAAGATGTTCTAACTACTTTGCACATTTGACCATGAATTCTTTAAATTTTATCGAGGGTTTACTGAATAAATTTCTGTGTTTCATTTTCAACAAAATAATATTTTCTAATCTATAAAATTTATTTGTAAATAATCACAATGGATATAAATAGAGTTCAATATCAATATTTTTTTATTCCTCTCAGGACATAAATATCTTAAATTAAAAACAGCACCATAATAGAATTTTGGATATTATTATTGCGTCTTATTTTGTTCTGAAAATAAAATACTACTTATAATTAAAAAGACAATTCAGTGGTCATGGTGAACAACCACCACATTAGTCAAAAACAGAATTTTTAAATTGCTATTCAAATTCAAACAGTTACTGACAATGTAAGTATGTCAAAGAGTTTTTAAATTGGCATAATAACATAAGTGAAACTTTTGGGTCTTCAACCCATTTTTAATAAATAAATAGTTTATGTGACTATTTTTAACACATTGGCTACGGGTTATTCAACACAGAGAAACGAGGCGTATTTTGCATTGCCATAGCCAATGTGTTAATAGGACCCTTTCTAAACATCATTTGATATAAATCCTCACACAGAAATGTATTGAATATATAGTAAAATGAAAAACTGAATTCCTTGGTTTGTGTGATTATTCACCGAGGACACAGAATCGTAAAACTAACATCCACAACCATGGTCATAATTATTTTCCATTAGTATAAAAAAAAAAATATTTTGAATATTTCATTTCCAAAATCATAACGCACTGTCAAATTCTATGTAAATGTTATAATATTGAATATGGCTAAAATTTACGTATAAAGAACATTCAATGATCTTTATGAATTGTGTCAATATAAAAGATAAATTTGAGTTTAGAATTGCCACGTTACGCATTTCTATTGTCTTGCCAATGGATGAAAAATTCATTATCCCGTAGTCTTCTATATAAAGATATGTATTTTCCTGCAGCACTTGTGCGAGGTACAATAAACTTTTCACAGAAAATTGTCCGACTTCCGGCAACTTCTGACATGGGGCCACAGTTAACTTGTTTCAAGAAAGCCAGAATAAACGTGTAGCAATTATATGACTCTTCATTATAATCCTCGGATGTCCATTTTGGTTGTTGGGTAACCTTAAAAGAGAAGTTAACGTTATTACATATTTTAGAAATAAGCATGAATGATACATAAAAATTATTGTGGACAAATAATATAATACACAAGTTTAGTATATAATAATACTGCTAGGCTTGATGTTAACAGTTAATAAGTATGATAAACTGCAAAATTTATTAAACAGATTTTCTGTAGACTTATTTTTTGTACTGTGGTATCAAATGTGTTAGATATTGATTGAGTAGGCATTTACTGGGTAGAACTCCATTATGTATTTTAATTCTACATAAATTATTTTATATATTTGTTGATAGCTATTTCGGCTTACGCCCTCTGACAAGGTTCTGAAGAGCTATCAACAAATATATAAAATATTTTATGCAGAATTAAAATACATTGTTATTTTTCTTAGCGTATTAAATGTGTTAGATTTGGTAAAAATACATAGATTATTCAGTCTTAGGTGTAGGAGTGTCATTTTCTGTTTTGGGCGGAAAACTTTTAGTAAATAAATGATGAAATAAGTACCAAAATCAGTGTCTTATCCCAGTGATCTGCCCAAGATGGCGACAACTGTCCTATTAAAAGGCATTCATCCCAATTTGTTCCACTTGTCTGTAAGCCCTTCCTGTCAAACTCATAAATTTTGCATTTTGAGTTTGTTACTCCTATGTGAAGATCTTTTGAATTGTAGTATTCACTATGGACAGTAAACATAATCTATCAATTTCCATAATATAATTTCAAATCTTTCAATTTTTATTCATATTATATTCAGCATTATTTTTAATCAATTTTGAGGGAAAACTGACAATTCAAGGTGGAAATTCATTACATTTAAATAAATAAAAGATAATTTTTAGTACTACCACAAATATTGCAAAATGATCAGTACCGGTTTCGTATGTTATGAACTGTCAGTAACAATTCTCGCAATAAGAAATACCAATTACAATCATTATACAATACATTATGTACTAAAATTGTGTTTTATTTACGTCAAAACATGCTGTTAACACTTTGTTTACGGGGATTTTCAATTAGCATACTAAGTACGCACAAATTTGTGCACACCGTAAACATTGGATATGCGTCACCAATATGTTAAAAATAATAATTATATATTAGAAATATCACAACGTTGAAAATCATAAACTTAAGAAGTAAAACATGGTAGAAATGAACTTTATCAGCACATTTTTGATTTGAAAAATTTACACTGAAGAAATAAACTAGCAAAATCAGAAGAAAATTTATGATTAAAGAATTTTTTTTTTTATTTTCTTCTGATTTTGGTCATAATCTAGGTTTATAATCTTCACCATCGAATTATATACACATTTAAAATGAATTACTTCAGAAAATCTCCAGTAGTTGGTTTAATCAAAACAGCACAGGAATATTGTGATGCCTTCACAAAGGGAAACGGCACTCTGAAATTTTAAATGGGATTTCAATTTAATAGGAGTTAGTTGTTAGAAAATGGTCTCAGCAATGAAATTATATTTAATTAAATTGTATCTTTTACAGCAGTAGACAGAGAGAACTCAACAAAATTCTTACCTGAAAGGAAGAAGCCCAAAATCCGCTGCAGATAAATTATTTTTGCACACAGGACAAGAGTTAGGTAATTTTTTGCAAAATACTTTTGGTCCGCAATGTTGGAAGCAAACTATCCCTGGCTCCATTTCTTGAAATCAATAACAATTTTATGTTATTAGAATAAATTTAGCATTAATCAAATAAATTTTAATTTTGTTAGATTGGTCATTGTTGAAAATGAGACAGAAATTCATGAGAACAAGAGTGACTTTTTAAAAAAGCTTCTCAAATTTAGAAAAAGGACAGCGTTTTTTTCAGAGACTATAATGCATCAGTCCTGATAATGGGTAAAAATACTATCAACAACCATCACTAATTAAAGTGGAAGACTACCCTATCATTCTGGTTCGATTGGGATATTGTTGCACCTTAATTTGAGGTATAACAAAGAAAATTGTTGTAACTGTTTTAATAAGTTCCATTAATGGTAAATTAGAAAAGGTTTTTATGATTATTCTTCCACAGAAATCTAATAGTCCACAAAAATAAAATAAATATGATCTCATACATTACATATCGTTAAAAAAATAATGTGAGTAGCATACATTTAAAAAAAAACGTATCACCTAAAATGTACAGATACTTAATTTAACAAGAGTATTATTGCTGAACCAATTTCGTCATGATTATGGTTAGCCATTATATTAAATTACACAGTAGTGACAATAAACTATGTTAGTTTTTTAAAAAGTTACATATTAACTAGATACACCGAGAAAGTATTGAATTCTGACAGTTGTAACGACATCGAATAATACTGAAGATTACTAAAGATATTATTGGTTATCATTATCAACTCATATTATGAATACATAATCGAGCGGTGTATGTATTAAAAATGATTCATTTGATTCGTTCTTACTTGTAATACTTCAATAGTTATTGGGAATAAAAGTGTTTAGGTCAGACTTGCCTTCGTTAATTAAAAACGACACTACTAACTTCAGATATATTTTTCATATTTCTTATTTGTAAATATTTTATTGATTATTCAACTTACCCTTATAGCACATTCCACTGTTATCATAATCATCAACTACTCAATGATCGCTGCAAGTTTTGGCACCAAAATATAACTCGCGAATTAAAACAATGTTTTTAATTGAGAATGTTGCAAGCTCAAAACTAAAATCACTTAAAAGTTTTTGGTTGCAACACAACATAATATGACTACTTACTTTTAAAACGATGCATCTCGACATAAAATTAGAAAAAATCAACCAACAAAAAATAAAATAAGATCTAATTATGTTTTCTTTTTCAGTTATAGTATCCATAAGCTCTTGAGTTTACGGAAACCTTTAAAAAAATCAATTTCTGGATCACTATTCGAATGCGTGGATGTCTGTGATGTCTAAGATTCCCCTTAAATCAACTGATTTTAAAACAGATCGAAGCATTCTTCTTATTGTTTCTTATGTCCATCTTTCGATTCTTCTTCTTTCAGAAAATAAAGAGAGACAAAAGCAGGTCTCATATATAAACTTTGGTTGAGATACGCTTCATCACGACCCATTATGATTATAAGCATATTTAAAGGATACAGTTTTAAAACAAAAAAGTAGTTCGTTGTAAAAGTTTTTGTAGCGTCAGTAAGGAAAATAATATTTAAGAAGTAATAATATCAGTGGACGTGGATTTTCGAGAGCATATTTTTAGATAATAGATAATTTATTAATAATTAATAGATTTAGATAATTTTATTTGTTGTAACAGGTTTATCATTGCAGTCAATTTAATATTGGCATAACTATTACATCAACTCATTAACACCCATAAATTTGTGTGATTTGTAAAATTTACTCAAAATAAGAATCATTTTTTCAGTCAAAAAAAATAATGGTAGTAGATTAGTACGTTTCTAAAGTAAGTTCAATAGAGGTGCGCTGGAACAAAATTCTATCACATCGCCTGAATTCACCGTTCGATGACATTCTAACATTGTTTATATAGATTAATAGCCCATAGTCTCCGTTAATCGCTAGCTCTCGTTCCTTTCATAGTCGTTATTTAAGTAACCGTTGGAACAAGAAGCAGACTATTTTTAATAATTTTTTGAGGCATCACAAATTTAAGAAATAATAATTTTCTCAACCTTTCTTTTTCGAAGATAGTAGGGATAGAAAAGATGTGTCTTGGACTGGATTAGTATTGAGCTAACCGCATGGCTAACCGCTCCCACTATGGCCCATTTTTAGCATCGGATGGGCGTGGGAAGGATCTTTAGACAACACAGACATATCTGCATGCTTCGAAAATAAATCAATAATCGAATTGAAAGATGAGAGAACTCGACTGAGACTGGAACCCGTGAGCTCCCTTACCCATGACTTTGCCACTCAACAACCAGTTATCTATGCTCAACAACAGAACCGCATGCAAAAAATAATTAGAATTAAATAATAAATATTTATATAATTGATGTTTTTTTCAAACAATTAATTTTGCAAAATAGTATTCTGATAATATTTCAGTTTATTAAAACAGCCAGTAAAAAAAATATAACCCACCCAAAAATCTTCGCGAACCCTGGTTAAAAAAACTATGTACTTGACTATAAAAAATTTAAAATACAGGACTAAAATTAAATTATTGATCACTTTTAATGTGTTGACTGTCACTTCTTCATGTGAAGGCATGACATTTAAAAAAAACAATAGTTTTGATACTATTACTAACCTGATCAGTTAAAAATGCTCGCCATGGGCTAATTCTGCCCCGATATCTTTCAAAATATATGCAGAAGTAGTCAAAAAATATATGGGGCCGCATGAGTAAAAGTGACAAAACAATCGTTATTTTTAATGAATATTGAATTGAAAATTGTACGACTTAATATTGTTTTTGCTGAAGAAAAAAGGTCATATTGGGCCGCATGAAACGTTATTTCGGGCCGCAGGTTATGAATCACTGTTTTACAGCAATCCCAGGACCTGTTTTTTCATGTCCCAAAATCTTTTTCAAAGAGATTTTTGGGACTGGTATCGTACTGTGCACATTTTGGTACAAGCCAATTATAATGTCATCACTTCTGCTGCTTTCGACAAGTGTGCTAGAAATTGACCATTTTATTTTTTGAAAGTGTATGCAATGATAATTATGGATACTTGTGTTTTAGCTGCTTTCAAATAGTTGAGCATAGCTATTATGTTATGGGTTCATCGCAATTTTTGCAACATATCCGCTGGTATTTATTGTATCCATTTATTTACATGGTATAGCATAATAATTATCATCCTTTATGTCTACAACACTGAATTCTGTAGATAGTTTTGTTTTATTTTCTAAATAAAGCATACAATCGGTGGGATAATTGATGATTCTATTGTGCATGATAAGATAATAAATTTGAAAAGTACACTTCTTTTTTTTTTAATTTTATAAAAAATATTTAATTTGAATTGTTTGAATTTTGTACTGTTCCATGAATTTTGTCGCTAATGACCCGGGTTTCGCCTTTCGGCATCTTCAGGCATTTCAAGTGCACGGATGTACTTGTTGAAAAGAAAAAGTGATCGAGTGAGTGAAAAGCGAGTGAAATCGAGTCAATTGCTTGCCTTCATGAAAATGTTTAAATTGTAGAAAACAAATGAATCGCTGATTAGTTCGAATATGAGCAAGAGCTCCTTACTAAAGTATGGTGTTATTTGACAAATCTGAATCTTAATTTACTCAGCAAACTTTTGGAAAGCATGACCTTTTAAAAACTAAAAGAAAAATATGACGAAAAATACAAAGCAACAATGTATGATTCTGCTTGCTGAACATGTGGAATTCTTCCTTAAATTGAGATCATTACAGGTACTCTGTTTGCCTTATATTTGTAAGTTCATCGTCAGTGGTGGATTCAACACTTGGGAGGCCCCAGGTGCAATATATGTAATTTCGGAAGCCCCCTTTTCAAATGAAACAAAAGCATGGTAAAATGTATTCAAGATAAGACAAATCACAAATATTTTTTATAATATGTGTTATAGAGAATGGCTGGAACAATGTACGGTTCACTATTAACAATTCAGAACGAGTACCTAGCACACCCGCACACCATAGTGATTTATGACCCATCGGCCATTCATTATAACTACCATTAAAATTGCATTTTTGGTGTGACAGCCAGGGCTGTGAAGTCGGCCTAAAAAAGTCCGACTCCGACTCCAGCATTTACCAAAACCACGACTCCGACTCCGACATTGACCAAAAGTGCGACTCCGACTAAAAATGGTTAATATCGTCATTTTTTTCCCTACTTTTCCTATTTATGTGTATTCAATTAAATATCTATCAATGCGGCCAAAAGTCAAATTTGCCATATTAAATGCAAAAATAAAAAGTTCAAACTTTTTAAAATTTCCGACTCCGAGTCAAAACGCCGCGACGACTCCGACTCCGGCCAAAAAGCTCCGACTCCACAGCCCTGGTGACAGCATAATATATTCTAGACCAGTGGTTCTCATGTGCGGCCACCAACAGCTTGATAGTTAATATTGATATTTAATAAAGATATGTTTTTACAAGTTAATTTGTCAACAAAGACACTGAAAGTTTAATATTTTGTATGCATTGTATTGTGTATCAAGAATTGTTTGTTCGCAAAAACTTTTACACATACATGCTTTTTTACATGGTATTTTAGACAAAAAGGCTCAACAATTGTGCGGCCACCAGGCATTTTCGCAGGACCACTGATGTTCCTCATGCGGCCACAGCCAAATTTTACGTGAGAACCACTGTTCTAGACCAAATACACCTGTCAAAAATATTTATATAACTTACTTAATATTAATTTTTTTTTAGGCTCTCGAGATAAGAAGGCCCTAGGCGCTTGCGTCTTTCGCTTTTGGGGTAATCCGCCACTGTTCATAGTTCATACTTTTATAACAGTTTTACCTACATACCAGTAAGTAGCTTCGTACCTTCACTGCATACAAAAAATTCTACAATGACATTTTATTCATAATAGTAATTATTAGCTAGCACACAATATGTACATAGATACATGATGCACAATGTAAACATCAATAATTCTTTGTTCATCTTTCTTATGACGCACAAAAATAAAACATTATTCTTTGTAAGTAAGGACGTGTGAATTATTATTTTTTTCGCTCACATCAATGACAAACAATTAAAAATAGTTTTCTGTGAATTCGCACAAACGTCGACTGGTTAATTTATTAGGTAATAAAAAATGTGCCATGGATAATAAATATATCAAATAGACGAGCTTACATGATACTGCTAAATTTAATTAAAATAAATTACCTTTTCCTTTGATCTTTTGTACAATTCAGACCGAAGGAATAGATAAATATGTATGCCGTATAATAATGTAATATTTTAGTACTGTACACAAACATATTTATATACTAAAAACTATTACGGTGTGACAACATTGTCTACTGTATTTGACGTTTCGTAATTCCATAATAATTTGTTTTTCAAAATCCTGCGAGCATGCTATCTTCAAAGAGATTCACTGGTATTATAGCGAGGAATTTTCTCTGCAAAAATAAAGTCATCACCAAAACTCTAGAAACATGCAGACAATATGGTACTATTCATTTAGATTTTCTTAAAATACTTATAATATATATACCACTAATTATTGATAAAATATTAATTCTATCACATTTTAGCTAGTGTCAGAAAGTTCTACAAAAAAACAGGAGTCTTATTCAACGATGGAATGTATGAAGTAACGTTAGATCAGCGGAAGTTGAAAACGCCTCTGGGATTACAATTTCATGTCGAGAGTGAACCTTTAGCACTTGCAGTTGCTGCAGAATGGGATTCGCAAACAAAAAATATACAACAGAGTTCAATGCATTTGGTATATAAACTTACACTAAAAATAATTGTGTAAAACTCAGCATTTGAGGCCTATTTTGCTAGAAAATTTAATGTGCTAAAATTAATGTCAAAAGATTAATGTGGTTAAGTAAGTTTCTTCACAATGACTATAATTTTATCTCTCGAATGACAAAACCAAACCAACTAAATGTTTGGCCAAAATTGTAGCAAACGTGTTTCAATTTGATGCCCGTGCATCCTTAGTTTTTGACTCCTTATAAACTACTCTTTTATTGCACATTAAAAAAATTATGTTTTTTTTGTTAATAAGTAGTTACCTGCCGTAAATCAGGGTGAATTGAGGTTCATATATTCCAATCATTACAATCTGTTGTTTTGTCTCTATTCACTCTCTCGTCTTATTCACCCCAATTCAATGTGAATAGAGACACCGCACAAAATTTGCTGTGTCTTAATAACGATAGTGGATATTTGAAAAATATTGTCATGAATGTGTAGTAGGACCATAGAAACACGTTTCACCCATTCATATTTGAAATATGTGGCGCAGGTGTGAAGATACATAGTCGTCAAGTTTAAAAATTGTCTATTCATCCCGTTTTACAGTATCAATTATCTATATACAAAACAATAAGGGTAGCTCAAATTCTATTTGAGGGTCTTAACTTAAAAAAATAAAGGTTTTTCATCACCCTCTGTAAAATTAATACTCATATCCTGACATAAAACTGAACAATAATTTAAGACCATAACTACTGTCTACCGTGTTTCTCTGAAAATAAGTCCTGATTTTATTTGACTTGTTGGTCCAAAATACGCCCTAGGGCAAGGGTGGCCAACGCGGGGCCCACGGAGCATATGCACACATTTTTTTCTCATAGTGTACATAAAACCAATTTTCTAAAAAAGTAAATTTCTCAAAAGTAAGCCTGTATCGTCAAACTATGACTAGGCGTGTCGACGACATTAGAAACCATATTGAAGATAATTGGAGAAATCTAATATCCAAGTTCATATTTTATGCTCATAACATTGGATGAAAGCACAGACCTACCAGATACCACCCAAGTGGGGATTTTTATCAGGGGTGTTGATGTATATCTGAACAAAATAGAAGAATTAGCGGCACTGTATCTACACAACTTGTTCATGAGATTTGTTAGGAGCTTTTACATCAACATTGCATCGCTTTTCGTTATAACTCAATGCCCTATCGGTCTTAACAACAGATGGTGCTTCGGTAATGGCTGAGAATTACGAATTTTTAGTAAAATTGATAGAAAACGAGGCCTGCAAAGTTGGTAATACTTCGATGCTAAATGTTAATTGCATTTTTCATCAGGAGAATTATGTTCCAAATCTCTTAAAATTGATCATGTCATGAAGGTTATCATCAAAACAGTGAAATTTATTTATTCGAAGGGGTTGAATTACCGTCAGTTCCAAGAGTTTCTCAAATCTTTGGATTCACAGTATAATGACATTACATTTTATGCAGAAGTAAGATGGCCGACGTGTGCCAAAATGTTGAAAATAGTGTTTGATTTGAAACAAGAAATGCAATCATTCTTCACAAGCAAGTCGAGTAGTATCCCAAAATTTGAAGATAAGTGGTGGGTTAGCGACTTTGCATTTCTGGTCGATATAGTTAACCACCTAATTTGGACAAGGAGAAACATCCTTTTCGCATTTTGGAAACAATTACACGTGTGGACAGCTTTTTAATCGAATGAAGCATATTAACTCTCAAATGAGAACACGAATCACTGATGAGCATTTGGAAAACTGTTTGCGTGTAGCAACAACATCAATCGTTATGAACATTGATGAACTTAGTTCTGACAAACAAAATCAGACGACTCACTAAAATTTATTATATTTTGATAATTTTTTTTATTATTTTTTGTATTGCGTAACTCTAATCTAATAAATATGTTTGATTCTCATTTTTGTAATATCTTCTTAAAAAAACTATATATTTCCTGTTTGCTATGAATAAAAAAAAATATTTTGTTGTGTGGCCCGGTAGGAAATCTCATTTCTAAAATTTGGCCCGGCTGCTGAATAGGTTGGCCACCCATGCCCTAGAGCTTATTTTCAGAGGCTGTGTTGTTTTTAAAATCTATACATAAAAATAATAATACATTTTTAGTACTTTTTCCACATAAAATTTATTTGATCAGGACCGGTTTCGATTATTTTTATTATAATGTCTTTCCACCAAGAATTGACAGTGTACACCTTAAAAGAAATCTATACATGTTCAAAAATCTTATCTTCTTGTAGCATCATTTCATTAAATTCTTAACTGCATTCTGCCATTGCAACTGTTCACATACTGGATAGGGGCAGCTTAAGTTGAAAGCTATTTATTTCTACAAATTTGATTTTTCACATTTTTTCACTAGTATTATATTACTAACTTCCTGAAAAAATCTGCTCGGGCTTATATTAGGGATTGGTCGTATAGTTAGAAAAATACAGTAAGAGACCTAAATAATCAATATTTTTAATATTTCGGAAATAATCACAGACATGAAAATTCTGAGAAGTAATTATTAAGATAATATTATGTCCTGGTAGAATAAATCTATGAATTTTGTTTCAGAGTTCCCTATGTAGTACTGTCTTGGACAATCCTAACAAACTCACCAAGTATGATATGGTTAATTATATGGTAAACTATCTTTCAACGGATACAGTTCTTTTCCATTCTTACGTAAGTAGTTATTTCTATTCATCTCTAAAAAAACCATAGAGATTAACATTACAATCAGCTATAACTACTTGTTAAAAAAATTATGCTTTCGTATATTTTGTCACTATGTATAACCCGGTTTTCGCCTTTTGTCATTAAAAATATGAATGTGCTCAAATTGAACCAAGTAACGGTAAATGAGAATCTGAAATGAAGAAGTTGACACTAGACAACTAACATTTTGTCATTATTTTAGAAATTTGCAGATAGTAAATCATTTAACTCATTCTCTATCATACAGATGCCAAATGTTGATAACTAAGGCTAACAAATTAAATTGGAACGAAATATCTACTTTGCATCATTAACATTGTAATGTCCTCACACGCTAAAGATATGTTTGCTTTCTTAGGAAGACGATGCTCTGTATGACATTCAAAAAAAGGAGTGGGATCCAATTATTCAATGGTTCTGCGATAGGTTTGGAGTGGATATGAAAAAATCTAGGAACATATCATCCCCAGACCTTAGTCAAGAAACTAAAAATGTTTTAACAAAACATTTTCTTTCATACAATTTTTCAGCAATCAATGGTAAATATATTTTTTTGAAACATCAATCATAAATTGAAATTTCTTCAGATTTTCCAATTTGTTTCCATGAGTATTGATTTCTATGTTATTTCAAAATAAGAGAATGCCATGTAAAAATATAATTGGCGTTTTTCATTTTAACAAATTACGGCCTTCATAGGATATAGTTTACACAATTGCAATCAATATTGGAAAGTTTATGAAAAGGGAGTCAAAATATGCTTGAACCATTTTTAGGCATGGAATAAAAATATCTGATAGCATACACACCATTTATAATTGATTGCTGTAATGGCGCCTTTATACCAGACATGGGCCACCTTTCTTAGGTCTGGGGCCAAATTATCATTCTATCCGAGTCAAGGGCCGGATCCAAAGGGGGGGGGGGGGCATGGGGTCCAGAACCCCCCCCTTTATATATTTTGATTTGTCTTGTACTTCAATTACGAGACTATCAATATTGGCGTTGATATTGCTTAAGGATAATCGCATAGAATTTTCGAAATTTTCATGTCTTACCAATGTTCGAATTTTAATTTAGTGTTTCATCCTTGAAAAATACAAATGATTTTTCTTGCAAAATGCTCATAAATTTATATATTTTTCTTCCACCAAATTTAATTTATAAAAATCCATCAAAGCAATGTTGTAAAATTGTGGTTTTAGCACTAAATCCCCTTGAAGCTCAATAAGTTCCATCTGTAAATTTGCTGGCACATTATTTTCATTTGCATCCACTGGACGAGCGAATGTGGAGTATTTGTGTTGGAAGTCAGCAAACCTCTATCAAATTTCTCTATTAGTGCCTTCAGTTCATCGCCATAATAATTATATGTGATGTTTGAATGACCTGATAGACTAGGAAAATGGTTTTAAAAAAATTGTATCCCTTCCTGGAACTATTAATTTCTTTCTCTATTACTTTGCCGAGATGAATCAGGGCCGGACAAAATAGCTCGGCGGGCCGGTGTTTGCCCATGTATGCTTTATACCTTAGTAACAAGTGCCAAAACATCATATTTTTTCTGCAACTGTTTTGCTTCTGTTTCATAATTCTGACATTCAGGATGTTATTTTCAGGTTACACATACGGCATAGATTCTTTGAAATCAGTCATATTAATGTTAGCATGTGTAGAAAAATTTCTAACACCTGAAAAAGCTGTTTATCTATCACGCTTAGAAGAAGAGTATCAGGTAAATAATACATATTTATTTTCACAGTACAATAAAATAATGATATAACAGTGGAAGAATAAACTTTTGGATATTTACAGTGCATAATAAAATACAGGCATATGTAACCATGGGAGTCTGTGGTCAATAACTAGATTTATGTGCTCAAGGGTTCAAATCCCAGTATTGATAGTTCCAGACAGTATCACAAACATTTGCGAAGTGGTGAATGTGAACGCCAGAAAGCAGTTAAAAGTATGCCTTGCCCATTTGTCTGATACTAGTCAATATTTCCATAATTTTAGTTTATTAAATGTTCATCGATATTGTACACAATCTTCAGTTGTTTATTATTAGTGGTATCTATAATGGAAATTTGTATTAGATTTAATTTTAAAAAAATTGTTTCAGTCTGGTTTCTGGGGAAGAGTTGAATGGGCGCATGACCTACACCAACAAGAACTGCAAACAAGAGTTTCAGCCGCTGTGCTTTTTGTTCACTTCAATTCATCGTCCATTCAACGGCAGTCTAAGCTCGAAAAAGTAGCATGCTGAAGACTACAGCAGAAAATTATAACCTCAAGTAGTATTGTATCAATATTTTTTTTATTTATTTAGTTTCACCAGTTTTACATTTGATATTTGCATCTTTTGGACAAAATCTTTAAAATTTACCTTACTCTTACATAAACAAATCAAATTTCTAAAATTTACATCATATGATTCCAAAATCTGTTGTCTACTTTTTAATGTTTTTAAAGAGTGAGCAAACACTCTCGGTACACTTATTATATCTGTTGTTGTGAATCCTTTGGAGAAAAGATAATCCAAAACATCGCAAACCTGAAACAATAAAAACGATTGATGTTATTGATTTTTTACTGATTACTCTTCCTTTTAAAAAGCGCTCAACTTCAGATTTGTGGTCAGGGGTAGACATACATTTTTTTGACTGATTTATCGATCCTACTCAATCCTGGAAACAACTATTCATTTTGCAATCTTATACATAAAAAAAACCTCGGCCCGTTTAAAAAAAAAAGGATGTTGAATTAGACTTATGTTGGGATCATGTTAAATATTTATTTCCACATTAGAAATGGCCATTTTACACACTCATGGACACAACACTTTTTTTGACCCAATCAGTGTGCATTGTAGTTCCATTTTCAGGGATAACGTCATTGAGACTCACAAATTTCAATAGCCCAATGCAAATGTATAGGCCAGTACACACAAACCAAAAACAATATGGAATCAATTGTTCCTGTTGCAAATGGACTTGTCGCATATTTTGAATACAAGTTAAATGGAAAAGGGGGGTGAATAGGCATAAGGTACTGTCTGAATTTGACATGAATATTGACCACTTTGAAGGGCAATTCTTCATGGAAAGGCATTATATTTGAATAAAGAAAACATCTCTTTTTTTACTACTTATACCATATGTTTTATAAATATCAAGAATTCCATTTATACATGATTATCTGTAAATTATTACCAACCTTGCATGATATTTTTCCTACATGTTGGTACTACATACCAAATATTTTACAGGATTAATCAAATTCTTTTACATACCTTAATTTTTTTTATGTGATATAAATTAGATAATAGATCTTCAAGATTATTAGGGATACTAGGTAAAGACAAATTTGATAAAACGTGTATAAAAGCTACAAAGTAAAAAAGAGATACTTTACCTTTCTTACATTTATCGTAGTTATGCTTGGTATTTTCTCTGCCATTTCCAATATGGTTTCATTTGTGCAATTTAACCTATTTGCAAGGTAACTATGTGTGCAATCCTCATTTGTTAAAAGCTTAATTGTTCTTGATTTTATATCAATTGACCTAAAAGGTGAAATGACAAAATCATTTGATAATATGATATGAATAGATCGATGAATGAGCAATCTGTGAAAAAAATAATTCTCAGAATTGTATAATATGCTTTTGCTAAACTGGTTGTTTTGCCAGCAATTTGTAACAAAATTCTGTTAAAAATTGTTTAAGGGAAAAATTGATGCCACTATATGATTGTAAAAGAATATCAATTGAGAAATTCCCATATATTTGCACACATGTATAAATATATTCGTAAACATTTACTAGTCTCCAACCGATGGTCACCTCAGACTCGCTTAAAATTCAGTCTCTTGGTTATTAAGAAGTATTTCAATGATGTTCCGCATACCTTTTCATATTTCCCTCTGTGCAACGAACCATCCATGGCATTAACTTTTCAGTTCCAATATCCTGAAATCTTTTTAGTCGGTTTCGAACTGTGGCATAGTTATATTTCAGAATCCAAAAATCTCTAATAATATTTTCTGGCTTCACACCCGCATCTGCATTACATTGTGATAATTTATACATTTATATTTTTTATTCAAATAGGTACCTAGTATTGTATACTATAAAGATATAATAATGGTTATACTGTGCAATAAATATTTGATGAATCTACTTGATAGTAAATAATGGTAGGAAAAATGAAATTCAAAACATTATTAATCCTTTAATCCCAGTCAATCCACACAAACTCGTATTTATCATGTGAAGCCAATTCTCATACTCCACTCTAAGTAAGATACTTCTCAGACACGGTCTCAATAGATTGGCTATATATGGCTAAAATGATTATGATTACATAAGAGAGTTTTTCAAAGTGTGGAAATCAACATGAATCTTCAGGATTAATGAGGCTACAGATACAAATATTTACTCAACCTCTTGATTCAGATTAATATTTATATTAGAATGTAAAATAAATGATAAAAATTGGTATGCGTTTTATAAAGTTATTGATTTTATATACATCCAAGGTATTTATAAAAATATTGGTAGCAATTATGGTACATGAAAAAAAACGGTGGCACAAATGGTTAAATAACTTTTCTTACCGAGTACAACATCTACTGTTTTTTGGAGAGATTCAAATGTGATTTGATAAACAAACAATCTCTTTGCTACAATTTTTCCTAAATTCTGAGGATCCACCTGAAATATATTTTTTAATATGTAACTCAATAATTTCAGCATGTAGTCAAGAAGTTTTGAAATGAAATATAAATTTTGCGTACCTCTAATTTTTCACTGAGATAATACAATCTATTTTTTGAAGGAATCTGGTCTTCTTCATTTTTAATAGATGTACATAATTTAACTAATATTCTGGGCGACTGTTTTAAAAAAGGTACACCGTGATTTATATGAGTAAAATTCATCTTCGACAAGGTTTTAAGTTTGCTCTGTAGAAATACTAAAAATAAATAGGTAAGTATATTTCCATAAACAAAATTTATGTAATTTTTATCCATTAATATAATGTAGAAGATTCATCACCAAACTGTTGCTAATGTACTACCAGTAGCTCGTATCATACATTCAAGAGCTGAAGTGGGACATTTTTTTTAAAAATATTAATGAAAGTGAAAACTAAAATGGAATAACTAAATAAGTCATACGGAATCTCTTCATATTTGAAACTTTGAAAATACATTTGCAATATCCAAATGTAGGTGATGCTTATACCTAGTGCATTTTCATTTGACAATAATAATATTGTAAAACACGAAACAAAAATAGCACACAATTGAAAGAATCGATTGAAGGTACAGTACAGTGAAAGAAATTAAAAACTCGATAAGATTTAAATGACAAATTAGGGCCCATAATACATTAACTTATTTTGGGGACACTATAAGACTGAAGTACGCCCCTAATTAGTTTTGAGTGATATTTACCGTAGTCTGCTTGAATTATCGAAAGTTGATCTAAGATTACATCTTGGCTTATATCAAAATCTAAACAAGTATCCAAACATTTTTTTATGTGATCGGGTCGTAAATTAAGCAGAAATTTGTTTTTTTCAATAATGGAATTATAACTTGTAGGACTCAGATTAAAATATTTCACAAGTATATTTTCTTCCGGTTCGATTTGAGGTATTTTCGATTTTATTCGTGCTTGATTTCCATAGCATCGGAAATAAAATGAGATGGTATTTCTGATACCTTGTGTGTTTTTGTTTGGCAATAGTACGGTGGAGAAGTGAATAAGTGCTTTAAAACAGGGCATTATGATACCACCAAAAAATCCGAAATTATTCAGATTAATTATAATGAAAACATAGCATAAAATATTTTTCTTTTTAGGTTATGTATATTTTATAATGTCAAAATTAGAGTTGCCATACTATTGTTAACATATTTTAGTTTGTATGATCTGATGGTTATTTTGTAATTGAGGGTTTCACTTTAAATTAATGACAGCGTGAAAAATCTTTCAAAATTGATATTCAATTGTGTTGGTAATAATAATTAAATACGATTTGACCATAGATAACTATAGATTTGACGCAATGAAGAAAAAGCTAAAATTAGACTTTTACTGCCGAGCTGCCAAACGCAATTTATGGTCTTAAACCCAAGATTTCAAGAATAATTATGCAAAGATTACAAAAAAGAGAAGTCCTAAAAAAGTATTACACGAATAATAGGTAATTATTTTTGTTTATTTGGAACCATTTTCAAATTATTTATGTTGTTAAGGTTTGTTTTATTGATAATTTATCTTATACATATTATATACAAAATAGATTTTCATATCAGAATATTCTACTTGTACCACATACTTTTATGTCATCGGGCATGGCTCTAATACACGGGCCCCCAAACTAAGAGTTAATAAACTAATACTAATTTACCTTATTGGAAATGCCTTTATCAATTGCATCGGGGTCGCGGGTCACATGGCTTTTATAAAAAAGGGTTGCTGCCCGAAAAGGTTGGGAGCCTATAATTTAATATCTCGGATGTCAGAAACCCTTTATACATCATTTTATATAAAAAAAAAAACCAGTTTTTTGTCAAAAATTTTAAAGTAATTGACACCACCATCGTTTGACGACTTCAAGTCACCAAACTTTATGATAAACGGGCCGGATTGAATTTTTTTTAAACTTGGCGTGCCGTATGATTAATTAATTCGTGCTGGTTTCCAATTAGAATATTAGTTTAAATGTAAACAAATGTAATTTATATTGGAATTTATAATAGTAAATATTTATTATATTTTATGGGTTTATGCGCTGTCGTATCTTATAGCTACAAATTGATGAATTTAAATTTAAAAAAAAAAATCTTATTTGAATAATTTATTTTCAAAAATCGAGAATTTTTGGAGGGCTGGATAAAAACTTTGGCGGGCCGTAGTTTAGTGACCGTTGCTTTCAAGGAGTAGAAATCATTAGGATTTCAAAAAAATTCACTTACAAATAATATGAATTTTATAGCCATGTCTCAAGATTTTTCTTGTGATTTATTTCAAATCATCTGGGTCCATTCATTGAGTGTTATCATCATTTGCTTCGCTTGCGGAGCTCATGGACTTGAATCCCAGAACAGGCAATCGAAGGCATGGATCTTTGAAATGCCTTAAACTCTCACCCACCCATTCGATCCTAAAAATTAGGCCTAGTAAAAGCGATTAGCTAACCGCCAGTCCTGTTTTCTTTGAAGGAGAAGTTGAGTAACTAAGTAATGTGTAGTTCTGAGAAAAACCTGCTGACCATATGCTCCACATTGGGAGTGGACATGGCAAAAATCGTTCAACAACTGAATACACTTATGTAACTGATTGCATTGGTATCAAGTGTATGTGGTTGTTTTTACAGAGTTACAAAATATTGCTGTTTGTCAGTTGATTTATTTGTCTATCTGTAACCTAGGACACACTACCTCTTTAACTGCATATCAAGCTTACAGAGTGAATGTCAACAGATGACACTGCCACCTGGTAATAGTTTATTGCAATACGTTCGTTCACATGACAGAAATTACTTTGATTCAGATTTGGACAGCAACGCAACATTGTAGAAAGTATGTTTCTTGTGCGCCAAGTCCATATTAAAACCATAATTAAAGGTTTTTTCCAAAGTTCCACTGATTTACCTATAGATTAATAAGCCATTATGTCTAAGTTGTCCACCACAGTTCCACAAACTGCAAATGATTAATAATTGCTATCTAGGTTTTTTTTTCTTCAAGCCATGTCCGCTCCCAACTTGGAGCATATGGACTCCTCACGGAGTTTATCTCAACATTTTTGTTTTTTTTCTACGAGAACTGCTTGTTACTCAGTTGCTCAACCTCTCTTTTTTTTTTTTTCGAAGAGAGTAGGGATGGAAAGGATACGAGGACTAGGACAGGATCAGTGATTAGTTAATTGCTGTCACTATGCGTCGCTCTTTTTGGGATCGTAAACGTGGGAAGGGATTTTCAACAACACAAACACCCATGCATTTGAACAGACTTATCGACTGAAAAAATCTGCTCGTACCGGGAATTGAACCCGGGCGATCCGTCACGCAAGCCAACGCCGTTGACACTGCGCCACGTACCGGACATCGACCAGTTATCTAGGTTAGGAATCTTCAATTCATCATATTCAGGAAAAAATGCAATTAATTTATAAAGAGTTGAAACATATACCTATGTTGTGACGTTTTCCTTTAAAAAGTCAAGACATATTAAACACTATTTCAATGGATTAATGAATACAGAATTATTCAAACTGAATGAAGAGATATGTATTCTAGATCTCAGCCATATCCCATCTGAAAATTCGAGAAGTCTTTCATTCCACTATGATGATTGGTCAATGCAGAAATATCAGAAGACAAATAAATAAGTAGTCAGCTGATATCGATAATATTTATAGCAAAGAAGTAATAAAAAAACTTTTCAGATAAATAATTATATTTCTAAAGCATTATTATAAAAAATTATTATACATATATCATAATATATGTGTACATGAAGTGCACTCCAAAACTCTTGTCACATATATCCCTTAAAAATAAAATATGTATAATAGGCGAAAATTGAGCTGCAACTTATCTTATCAGGAAATGTCTTGCCAGATGTAGAATAATATTACAATATCTGACAAAGAAATTTTATCAAATTCAACTTTCGTTTGATGACAAAATATTTTTTATCTCGATGAAAAATTACAGGAAGTGATGACTGGAATGCATAAAGTGATAAAAATGTACTACTTAATTACATTGGTCAATTTGTGTACGTATTTGGAATGCACTGCATGCACGAGTATATATATCAATCATTTTGTGATTGAAAATATCCTATACCTATAATATCAGCTCAGAGATTTACAATTACTATTCCCTATTTAGTTAAGTCAGTGAACAATTAAAAAATTGAATAGGTATTTTTATTAAATAAGACAAACATACCTGTAGACACACATAGCATGAGGCAGTAATAGTTTAACGTAAACTAAAAGTCAAAATGAAAACTACCCAATAATATTGGGTTTGAAATTTCAATGTTATCACATGAAAATAAGCAAAACGGAGAAAAACATTTTACTTACTCTAGTACTCACAAATGAATATTGAAAACATATAAAACAAGGTAACAAAGATTTGATTACACAGATTTAATGGTTAAAAAATATTTTTCATAAATTGTAATAGTTAATAAATTGATTAAAACTATTGAAATTTCACATATAGTTGTATACCTTTAAGGGTAGTACAGTCTATTGCTCCAACGATGGTATAAGTACTTAAAGAGAGTAAATGGAGATATTTTTGGTAGGCAATTTTAAACTTTATATCACGTATGTGTGGATGTTCAGGTATGTATTGCTGTATACTATCTGTATACAAAATATACTTAAAAATATACTATAATTAAAATAAAAATTCATAATACTTTAAAAGTCATAGTATGAAAAGAATACTTCTCCACAGTAAATAAATTCTTACACAAATAGTAATTAATTTATAAAATTTATAAATCTTACAACTACATGATCTGATAAACAAATATAAAAAAAACATCACAATTTGTCATTTTAGGGAGGTAAAAAAAATTCATGAATCTTGCTTATAAAAGAGTCCACAGAAACATTCTCATACCAAAACACGACCACAAAGATTTTATTATTTTAACACTTGATCAGTATCGGGAAGGATGCGTCAGCAGACTGATGTCGGCTCTCCCTCTAAAGTGCAGGCCACAGTATCGAGTTTATGAGCTAAATGCATCTTACTAAGATAAGGGTCCTTTTCCAATCCATTAATAACTTGATCTCTATACTTATTAACATAGATATACAATTCTTTTAAAGCTGACACTGTATCGAATTCATTAATTTGCTGGACAGATAATTGCTGCATCGATGTGCTCATTTCTTGGTCGGTAATTTGCGGTAAATTAGATACAGCTTGATAAAACTGGAAAACCATATCTCTATAAACAGGTATGTCTTTAGCAAAAAGAAGCTTATTGGATGGCGAGTCTTTACAGAGCCGGTGTTCGGTCATCGAACAGGCGTCCATAAATGTTTGTGCTATCACTGACAGGCAAGAGTCGACAGTCATGGTTTTATTAATATCAAAAATGAAATCAGGGTTTTTAATTAGATTTACCCAAAATCTTAAGGGGAGGCTATTGGATTTCCATGCGTGAACCACTTCTGGGTTTGCAATGCCGTGCATTCGAGCTGCTTCATCAAATAAATCGAACAGCCATTTGACAGCCGGCGGCAAAATTTCATTGACTGTTAATATGGTACTGAAAAAGTCATCTACGAATTTGTTTATCGTTCCCTTTGTTGAAAGCAGTCTAGTCAGAAAGATTTCAGGTATAGCTTTATGCGTGTGTTCAGAGCTTTTGGTGGCGTAGTGCTGATAATCCAAAGGTTTTACCAAGTGGTAAATGTGAGAATTTGAATCGGAGTCCATATCTCCATTTATTATACGCAAATGGGAATTAGAACAGTACATTCCGGTGCAATTTCTGCACGGTTGCTTGTAACTTGCATTAAAACTGTCATTTTGCCTAGGAATTAAAGACATTATTGCAGATTCCTTCACACCATAATGGGACAGAGAATTCAGTTTCTTCCATCCGTTGACCGTTTTGGTGGTGAGATCCTCATCTTGCAAAATCAAATGGCCGCCTCTGCCGTGACGCCACTCCAAGTCTACCTCGTGAACGGACGGTCTCATAGAAAATGGTGTATTTTTGCAAAGCGCATCTAAAATTTTCGATTTTACTTGACAAATAGAATCACAATCTAAAACTTTGCATTGGACTTTTTCATCAAGATCATCCTGCAGAATATGCAAAGTCACAGTTTGATGATCGATTTGCTCTTTTAACAACCTCTCTTCCGATAGGCAGTATCTAGCTTCGTGAGTGATGGCATCGACTAAGCCCTTTTCCACTTGATGTTTGATAGCTTTAAATAACAAAAATAGAGATGAGCCCGCATAATCTTTCAAGTAATAATACATGCAGAGAGCCATCCAATTCGTCAACATTTTTTCAACAACACTTTCTGTGCGTCGCAACATCAACTGCGGATGTTTTGTGCAGACCGACTTATCGATCAGACGTAAAAGTAAACATTTCAAAATATCTGTGGCATATTCCATCTTACCCATCAACACCACCATCAAAAGAGATGCGACATTCACTTTGTCCCTAATGTTGAAAGATTTCTGCGCCTCCAATGTATCAATAAATGACAACAGGAAGTATTTATTATTGATTAGCTGTTCGAACTGCAGCATGGCGGCATCGTAATTAGTGCGAGGTCCGTTTATCAGAGACTTTTGAATGTTCAGTATTGGATGATCGGATACGCCGGGAAAAAATACATTCATTACATAATTTACATGATCTAATGTAGGTATTCCTGAATTTTCCAAATCGGCTGCTAAATCTGACATATCAGTTTGAAGTTCGGC
Organism: Himalopsyche kuldschensis; assembly: GCA_028554975.1. Lineage (NCBI taxonomy): Eukaryota > Metazoa > Arthropoda > Insecta > Trichoptera > Rhyacophilidae > Himalopsyche > Himalopsyche kuldschensis. The sequence continues at coordinate 4,307,752 of JAHFWI010000001.1, read as the reverse complement.
AAACGCCTGCTTACACTCTAGTCGCACGTTGCTCTCTAAGGTATCCATTTGAATTTGTATCCTTTTATATTCCCGTTCAGCTTTCGTACTTTTTCTGCGATATACGACCAGAACTATCATGAATATGAAAACTAGGAAAAATGTTCCAGCCGCGATACCGGCAATGGCTTCAGGGGGGAAATTGTAATTTTTCATAACTTCATAGCGTAAATAACCTAATGAAAACTTTAATGATTTTCCAATTTTAATCACCACCAATGGAAGATTGACTTCTTTGATTTGAATACCGTTCTCATCAGTGTTGGCAGGTTGCATTTCAGGAGGCGTGCAGACGAGCTGAGACTTGGTGAGGCTTGTCAGATTGCAAGATCTGATGCCGATGGTCACCGTCACGTCTGATTCGTCACTGGCGCGATTCAAATTTTCCCCTTCGATCACCAGCGTGTCTCCTTTGTATGACTTTATTTTGTTGGGGAACATGTTAACCTGAGGATCTTCAACATAAACCATGTGGGTTCGGAGAGAATGGAAATATTTTTCTAGATCTTGCATCGACTCAACAGAATCCATGACAAAGCCTATCCGCATGGTCACTTGGGGTTTGACAGAAGGAAGTTTGGCCGCGGACGATTGCATTATTTCTTTAAACTTGAGATTCACCGCCGGACTCGGACACTCCATTTGATTTGGATTCAAAACTGTGCAAATAGTTCTATTGACGGCAGTGACATCAGTGCTGTAGAAAACATTCATTTCTGGCTTTTGAATCGTATGTAAATTGGTGCCATGTATTGTGATCATTCTTCCTCCGGACACAAAACTCTTGAGAGGCTTTATTTCCATTATCGTAGGATCAACGGTGTAGTTGAAAAGATTTCTGTATAATGTTCGATTGGCATTATCTATGGATATGGTGAGCGTTTGAATCATCCTAGGAATGTTAGATTTTGACGTGACACATATGAGCCTGCTGTTGGATGTCTGCGTACTGTTCACTTGACAGACTAACTCGTCGAGGTAAGCCGATATTTGTGATCCTATATTTAAAAACTGTCCGGCGATAGCTAACTGCGTACCCCCCGACACCGGGCCTATAGACGGATATATCCCTTGCAGTTTAATGTCTTTGTAGCTATATTGCACTGAAGATTTAGTGTATCCGGCATCGTTGCCCACTCTGACTGGCGCGACTATGGACTCATTGGAGGCACCAGTGCGACATGTGATGCTAACAGAAACCTCAAAATCGACAATCTCGCACGGAACGTCCCCGATATGCACTTTTCCCATCACCTCTTCTTCTTTCAGGCCAAGATTGCTTCCTTCGATAGTCACCAATGTGCCGCCTTCGATGGGACCGCTCAGAGGCTTGATCATATCAATCCGAGGCCGGGGACACTCGGTGACCGGTGTTTCCAGACATGACTCACTGTAAGAGCAGGAGTTGCCGCACCAAGTGCACTGGTACACACTATTTCTAGTGATACACAGAGAACAATCCGAATGTTCTCTGTGGGAACCTAAAATTTCACATTTGTAGAGAGTGATATTGATCGTGTCGATGTAATGTTTATGATTCCAAACTACCTTAACGCTAATATTATACTCTCCAACGTTTTCTTCATACGAATAAGTAGTCTTATCGCAGACTATGAAGCGATTTGAATCCACCCTCGCTGGGACGATCATTTTAGCAACTTCGATGCTCACGACGCACTGGAAACCGGTGTGACCCGGCTGCAGGTGAGGTAGATTTTCAACTTCCAAGACCAGCTCTTTGGGAACGTTATTAGGGAGAAGTTTCTGATGAGAGAAATGGCGAATGCGCGGACAATGACCTATACCATGATTTAACAGTCTGTTGGGATTGTTTTCCCCACTTATCACTGTCCTTTGACAAACTGAGGAATTGTGTGTGCACTTATTATCATATATACACCAATTGCAGGCCCACGGACTGTTGACGCATTTGGCACACGACATGTGCACTGAACAGTCAAAGAACGAAAAGCTTCGCGACACAAAATCTTTGTTAGTTTCGGAAGAGTGCACTGACAGCGGGACGAATATGTGATCTTGCGCACCTGGAATATTGGGGCGATGATAGACCGTCGGAGTAGGGCAGGCTAATCCGCTCGCGGTGACGGCTGCTTCAATAGGAGGGGCAGTGCCGAAGACGCATTTGTATTTAGCTCCCAATGGCAACTCAGGAAGGGTGCGGATTGTCAACTGCACCGTGGCCATTTCACTAATAGGTATCCTGTCCGGGAAGACCTGCTCGAAGTCTATGCATTGCTGTCCGGTGTATTGTGAAAGCCATCGTGGGGCACTTTGGGTGCCTTTTTGACAAGTGCTCTGAACAGTACAGCGTTTTTCTAGCGAACACCAACCGCAATAGGGGTCGTTTGATTCTAAACAAGCAGAACAGTTGGTATAACTGGAACAATGCTCCACGGGTAGTGAGAAAATTGTATGTTTTGATAACACATAAAGATTGTTTTTATTTGGTGAAAATGTTGTATCGGGCAAAATTGCATGCCCAGAACTCAGAGTGATCTCTCCGTACTCTACACCTTTAACGTTGCTCAAAACAATTTTCTTCAGTGTTCCATTCCTAGTCCCCAAAAAACCGATCGTATGAGCTCCAGTTAATCCCATGGTGATTGAAGTGACATGGGTATTATTATACTGCATGACCGAAGTTGAAGATATCGGATACATGCCGCTTATTTTCAAGCCGACTTCGCAAAAATTCAATATATTTCCTGTGGAGCCTGCGTTAGGGCACATTCCGTCGGAGATCATTCCCGATATGTATCCCATATTCCTGGATTTAGTGCTTCCATTAAAACACATATGTATATTTTCATCAAATTTCGCTTCAATGTCCGAGAGAGAGAAAATACAGACGGCTGAATTCGCGAGCGGTTCGTTAGTAATACCACGCGAAGGACTGAATGTTGTGACTAGAACGGGGTCTTTCACTTCGATACCCATTTCCGCCGCCAAATTTGATCCGGCGAAAGCCACTTTCGCATCTTGGATGAGATTATAATTGATGAAGTCTTTTCTACCTGGAATCGGCACTAGGCACTGTAACGTAACTTCTGTGTAGCTATTATAATTATCATCGTTCACACACGTCCTAGCCAGACGGGACACGTACCCTTGCTCTTCATTTCCTGGCAGATGAGACTGTTTTTGTATGATAACAAAGTACGCATAGTCACTCGCGTTGAAACCGTAAACATATTGCACTAAAAAATTGTCCCTATACTTAACATCGATCTGGATCAATGACTGCTTGGAAAATGAAAACTCCGCTATTTCCAAGGTATACAAGTTCCGGCTGGCAATAGCAGGGACGTCATGGCGATATTCGCCGTTGCTGGTGAAGGTCGTTCCGACGTATAAGACGTTTGGCCTGTCCCAAGTATTGTATCTTTCAGGCCCGATGTATGCGTATGTTGATGCATCTTCACTATTAGCCGCAACACTGATCGGTACAAATTCCGGTTTGGCTGATATATCAGTGAGTTTATACTTCTCACAAGCGCCCTGTTTGACAGAACCGCATGCGATCAACACTTTGGATTCTTGATTGATCACAAGGACTTTATTTACATTATTGGTTAGGGTTCTCTGAATATCTGGTTGGTTGCATCCACTCGCGTGACACATCGGATTGTCGTGCACCGGTCCAGTGATGACTACATGTTCTATGTGGAGTTCAGGAGACAGCTGAAGCAACTGATTTGTAGCGCCAGCGTAGACTTGGCCCGTGATCTTGTCCAGAGCCAAATGGGTAAATCGAATGGTCTTATTCGGGGTCGGCGGGTATCTTCCTACGATATTCTGTGCAGAAACCCCGACTAAAAGGAGCCAGAGCACCCCAGCGACCTTAGCCCTTCCCATGATTATTATGCCATCGTTTGTTTTTAAAAGCTTTGTTTTCCACTCTGGGGAAGAATTTCGGTTATTTCAACATTCCCGAGTAAATTTTCAACCCATAGTCGCACTGGATGTCGAAAAATAGTCCAAACAATACATGGGAATCACAAAATCAAGAGTAAATAAGTACGACACTCAACCCTCAACTCAACTACAACAAAACCATCTTGAAAGCCTTAAAAATGGTTGACAAATACGCTAGAAAGAGAAGTGTGCCTTGTGTTGTATGTACTCAGAGACTTAAATATTGCAAAAGATACAAATTGACGAGCATGTTGAAAAGATTTAAGAAAAAAATGTAGTATGTTTCTTAATAAGAGTTTAAAATTGATATTTTTTTAAATATGTATTATTTCATATTAAGAATAAACATTAAATTAAACATTAATTGAGAGTCAACTAAAATACTGCCATCTCACTCTACATAGCATTTACGATTACACTCAGCCAGCAAGGCCAAGGACTCGAAGGGAGCTTTTTATGTAAAAGCCATAAAGCTCATTCCTTTAAAATGTTGCCATTCTTTGATTGTAGGTAAGTAGGTATATATTATATTAAATATTACTTACTTAATGATAGGTGTGCGTATTGTAAAAAGATGGACAAAATAAGTTTGAAAAAGGGTACAGATTCATTCATCAATTAATCGAAAGTTTTGATTTAGTTTATTTTTTATGTCTCATTTGACTTAAGATTAATTTGTATTCCTGGTCGGCACATGGACATAATAACTGTTTTATCGATAAGTGCTGGTAAAATTTTGCAAAGAATACATCAGCTGTCGAAAATTTACCATTTTGTTGCATTATTCTTATGTTTCAATTGATGAAATTTACAAATCCTCGTTTCTTAACTGGTGGCCCGTGAAGATTTTTGGGTGGGCCACAAATCTTTCTCATTATCTGTTTTATTTTTTCAAATATCGTTTCTCAGCATACTGTGATACAAAATCATTTTTTTAATTAAAAACAATTTTATAAATATTTAATATTTTATTCCAATGCTGTTTCGCAAAATATTTTTGATTTTTTTGTTGCCCGTGGATATAAAACAAGATAAGAAAAATTGAACTTAACGACAATAACTATTAGGTAGGTATGTAATATAATATTATATTGTAGTGCATAATATTGTTGTTGTATATTTTATTATACATGCATAAAGAAATTGACAATGAAACTCATCAGAAGCTTCACAGCGTCGCCACTCGTCCATAGTGATTTTAATCCATTCCTAAAATAGTATTTTTAAATTTTGTGTATAATAAATATTTTATACTAGATAAAATAATATTTATTTTATTATGCGCAGTGTTATTGTTTATGGTTGAGTTGTACTTCTAAAATTGACTGTAGGCCGAATTTTTCCGTTTTCTCGTAATAATTTACTTAAATTTATATAAAAAAGAAAACAGATTCATATGATTAAACTAATTGAATTGCATCCATGCCAGTGAGGAATAGTTCAACGTATTGCATCCATTCCAACTTTATCCTATGAAACCAATTAAGCTTGTAATGTCTCCGAAATAGTGTCAATTTTGTTCACCGGTTGCATGAAAATATAACCTGCACTATATGACTTAGTACGTAAGTACTCTCCACTTGTGGTAACTTTGAATAATGCTATTGATTACTGGTTTAATCGAGCTTTTGTATAGTGATATAATTAAACAATTTGGTCGAAGCAATTTGTTTGTAAATTCAATATTGTTTACCGCCAGTCCTTGGTGTCGAGCCATAATGAAAGTAATTGTTTATAAACGTATTATTTCCATATTTACGATGTTACGACCTAACAGTGCTAGCCTTGCGCTTTATTCTATCTAAACAGGCACGCTTTAACTATTCAAACCCACAGGTAATAAAAAACACAAAAAAATGATGGGGCCGCCAGTTTCTGGTGTTCCAGGGGATCCGTTGACACAAATGAATACCTATCGCAGCTATGTTACAATGCTAGCGGATCCAGGAGCTAAAGATGAAATAAAACTTAAGGCTGCGCAGGAATTGAGTGAAAATTTTGAGGTTTGTTCAATTTGTTATATTTTTAGAACTATCAAAATATATGTATCTGCTGTGATTTACTGTCAAATATGCCAGAATATTATATGAACACAATGCTTATGGGGTGCACAATTGTTATTTTGCTAATTGGCCATCAAATGCTGATTACCAAAGTAATTAAAAGGGCCAGGAAATAAAGTGTTAAAGTGAGACTTACCTTAAGGTCACTTTTATACAAAGAGGCCATGAAAATGAGAGTTACATGATCTGTAAAATTAGCAACTCTTTTTACACGGTTTCCACAAAAAAATCATCAAATCATATTTTATTTATGAACCAATCTCTGCTTTGTAGTAAACATTATTTATATTATTTTCAGGTGATAATTAACTCGGCACAGTATCCACAGTTCCTCGATCATTCCCTCAAAATATTTTTAAAAATCCTTCAAGATGGCGAACCTCATTTTATATCTGAATATAATATACAGCAAGTTAGAAAGCTCATCTTGGAAATTATTCATCGATTACCGATAAGCGAGGTACTCAGGCCTTATGTAAAAAATATTCTAATATTGATGTTAAAATTGATGGAAATTGAAAATGAAGAAAACGTTCTCGTGTGCTTGAAAATCTTCATGGAAATGCATAAGACATATAGACCGGCGTACAATCCAGAAGTTGACGTGAGAAAACATTACTTATATACATTTTCAATGCTCTACCACAGTTAATTTGATAACTAATAAATCATCTTTATTGTAACTCTATTCCAGGTTTGCATTTATGCTAGCAAATTTGTAAAATATTTCCTGTCAGTAAAATATTGTCGCCCACCAAATATTGTAGCTCTCTTACTCACCCAGCAAGTTAACAGTTGGTGGTAGTGCTTTTTTGAGAGTAATTTTTATCTTTAAAATTTCCTCTCTGCTGACTTTGTCTTAGTAATTGATCTATGTCATTCATGTTTGTGCTTCAAATTATGTAATATTGTTTTGTTTCGTGCAGATACATAAATTTTTGCAATGGGTTAAGGGTATTTACTCAGATTTACCGAATCAATTGCCAAAGATATTTGAACCTCGGTCAGTATTGCGGGTGAAAGACTTGTCTGAAGTTAACATAGAACAGTTATTATTGGAAACATACACCGTGACTCCGATACACACTGAAAAAAAATTGGTGGATGGAACTGTAGTAACTGTGAGTATTCTGAATATAGCATAGTATTATTTTACCAAACCTAAGAATCAAATTAATTATTATTAAACATAGGATAACTTATATTGCTTTTATTAAAGTTATTCCAGTGTTTCCCAGTTATATTTTGTCACGGGACCACTCAAACGCTGTACGGCACAAGGCCTCCAAACTGTACGGATCAAAGGTCACACTGATTGCTATGTTGGGTGGGCCAAAATATAGTGCACCATTCAAACATTCCGTTATTCTTACTAAAACAAAAATGAAATAAAAAGTCCCTTTTGATAATTAGCTTTAGTAAACCTGAATAGTTATGCTAAATCTATCTGAAGATTTAACAGGAAGACTTGCATTATTTGTACCAAAGAATACCCAATTATGCTTACAAATTAGCCCCATTATTTTCTTACTATAATAAAAGGGAGTGAATTTGTTTGTCCATGTAAGTTTGCGTTTAGTTTCCCAAAAATGAATTTTAGCACTGATCTTCAGTTGTAACATTTCAAATGAAATATATTATTTAGGCTTTCTCATCAATGAAGCGGACAATCTATCCTGAGACTAAATTAAATGAAACTCCAAGAAGTCTATTTTTTTGCATAGACTTCTTCATTTTACCTTTTTCAGATTTTTTAACTATCAATTAATAATCTCAAATTTATCAGAAGACTACAACTGGTATATAGTTGATAAGATCTATATAATGATGAGCTTCGGAAGTTTCTTGGATTTATTGTTTGAAATGTAATTTTTTTCTTTTAGTATAATCTCATTCCAAAATCTGTACTCTCATTGAAAGTGTTACAAGAGTTGCCCATCATCGTTGTTTTGATGTACCAATTGTATAAGCAAAATGTTCATCATGAAGTTGGCAATTTTATACCTTTGATTATGGAAACCATCACACTACAGCCTGCAGCTTCACATAGGTAATTTTGCTGCCTTATATTAAATGACATATTTTTGAATTGACATAAAACACCTTCTACAGTTTTGACAATTCACACATTACGGAATGGAATCAATTTAGAGAGCAAAATATTGAAAATTTCCGTTTCATTGAACTTGAAATACCTGAAGATGCTGAAAGGCGAAACCTGGGACATTTAGTGACAAAACTCATGGAATATGTAGTACAAAATTCGAACGATTCAAATTTGATAAACAAATGTATTAAATAAATGGATTTATCCAAAAAATATTTTAACCAGTCAATTTGTCACATCATCTACCATGTATTCATAATTAATTTATCTTGCCACGGTATTAGTCATTTTTAATTGTTAAATGATTGATTAACACCTAAATTACCACATTTATTTTTTATATGCGCGAAGAATATGAACATCTTATTATATATTGCCATATTTCTAATGCGTAGACATATTGACATAAAATTTTCAGAGATTGCTTGAAATTGGTTGTCCTGGTAATTAAAGTACAGTGGAACCCCGATTTTACGTTCTTGCATTATACGTTTTCCCGCGTGGTGCGTTCATTTTATATAGTCCGGGCATTTAGTTCATATTTAAAACTTTCCCGCATTCATCGTTTCCCGCATAAATTGTTTGTTTTATACGGTCCTTTGAAAAACGTGGAATCGAGGTTTCACTGAATTAAGATAATGTCTATAATATTGAAAATTTTACATTTGTAGACAATCTGCAACATTCAACAAAGAGGTGTTTGTGGACTTCATCGGTGCACAGATAAAAACACTATCATTTCTAGCGTATATAATACGTGTTTACCAGGAGGTAGTCGCAAACCATGCTGTTCTCATGGTTAAGGGGATAATCGGACTACTCACTTTGTGTCCACCGGAGGTCGCCCACTCACGGAAAGAACTCATTATTGCTACCAGACATATTTTGGCCACAGACCTGCGAACAAGTATGCTCTTTTTCATATTTAATAAAATAAATAAACAATCAATTATTTCTGCTGTCTCGCCCACTTATGGCTTTGTGGTGAATATTCAGAATAAAAAAAAAGAAAAAATTGAAAGTGGGCTGAGCATGAAAAGAGTGTGGTGAAAACTATCTCTGAAACGCGGACATTGCGGAAACACGGACATTGCTGGAAGGAATATGGTTTTCTAATGATTTTGGATTCAACTGAGGAATTTATATCTCTTTTTCAGTAAAGTTTCCAGGCCTATGATATAAATTCTAAATCTGTGATCTTATTAATCGCTTTTAAATAATATTTGTCATATTTTTATTCAGAATTTGTTCCCTACATGGAGAGGCTGTTCGACGAAGAAGTTCTTTTGGGCGGAGGATGGACTGTTCATGAATCCCTGCGTCCCATTGCTTACTCTACTTTAGCTGATCTCGTTCACCATGTCAGGCAGCTTTTGCCTCTGTCTGATCTAGCCAGGGCGGCCCATCTTTTTTCCAAGAATGTACATGATGAATCTTTACCAACCGGGTAAAAAAATCTTATTTTTTACTGATGAGCTTATTTTGATACACGGCTTAGCATAGTTGTAGGCATCTCTTCGCCAGCTCAGTGACTAGTATTAAAATGGTCAAAACAAATTTTATCTGCAATATGTTATTCAATATTGAATTGAAAGGTGAATCCGTTTGGTACTATGTTATATTATCTCTCTGATCGGTTTTCATACTCAACTTAATGATAGCTCTAATTTTATTATTCTTTATTCATTGTTTGTAATGATTGGTTTGAAGTGCAATATCTTATTTTGAAAACGATTAATAGAGATCTTCAAAATAATTTGATATTAAAGAAAGATTTATTTGCAGCATCCAAACGATGTCCTGCAAGCTGTTGCTTAATCTTGTGGACTGTATTCGCCTCTGTTGCGAAGGTGAAGCTGCAGCGGGAAGCACTACGCCTTCCGCTCCGGGAACTTTGGCTGCTCCCGGGGGAAATATGAAGGGCAGGCAGCTTTTGTTAAGAATCTTGGAAGTATTTGTTTTGAAGTTCAAAACTATTTCTAAGTTGCAACTACCAATATTAGTAGCTAAATGGTGGGTGACATACTATTTTTATATAAAATTATCTATACATGAATTAAATACATGGCAAATATAAGTTTCTCTTAACATATGCGAACATTTTATTTAACCGTTGCTGCTTCTATGATAAACGTTATTACATTATCTACTACATACGACTACACTCAAAAGAACTATTTGACTTCTTACAAATATACTAGTTGCCTTACCTTCAAATGTCTATTAATAGTTTTTTTTTTATAATTTTACACTTGCTAACTTTCCCTGAAAATTGTTTCAGTAAAAACCAAAGCAACGCATTCCCGGCGGGCGGCAGTGCAGCGACCGGCCAAAATTCAATGACCAATCCCCAGACTCCCATCGGATTGACTCCTGCCGCATCTGAAATCAGATTAGATGAAGAGAGACCCGCGTCAGAGTCCATTGATAACTTTGGCAATCAGAAGCCAGAAGAAAAATCAAAGTTCGGTTTCCCTTCTTCTCAGGTTAACAATTATAATGTCGCCGACTATAGGACTCTGGTTAAGACTTTGGTCTGTGGAGTCAAAACAATTACATGGGGCTGTGCCACATGCAAGGTAAACATCTCTGCTTATTTTCATTTTCATGATATATTTTAAATCACAAGAAAATGTTGAGATATATCCCTGAATTGTTGGTAATAGTATGGAATCACTTTTCAGGGTGGAACGGAAGGAGCACAATCGCAGAAACAATTTCAACCGCGTGAGACTTTGGTGTTCATCCGGCTGGTCAAATGGGGATTGCAGTCTTTGGATATTTACACGTTACAATCAAACGTTAACGGTGTAACCGTTCCGCGCACCCCTAACTCCATGGTCAGATCTAAGGAAGAGAAAGAAGTTCTTGAACATTTCAGCGGAGTGGTAAGCACGTTTTCAGAGGCTGTCATGTATAATAAAAAAATTAATAAAATACTTGACAACCACCGGTGTCATAAAATCAATTGTCCAGAATGTCACCAGAGATGTTTTAAAATTAATAAATTGTAAATTTTCCAATTAGTGAATAAAATCTTGCCTTAATATCTTATATTAATATTAATTTTACCATCAAATCTGTTTAAAAATTATGTTCCGTCACTGGGACTAACATTTCTATGATTTTGCTTTCACAGTTTTCCATGATGCATCCGCAAACATTTCAAGAAATCTTCACAGCCACAATCTCCCACATGGTGGAGCGAATCAATAAAAACATGACCCTGCAAATAATTGCCAATACCTTCCTGTCTAATCCGTCAACCTCTCCTATATTCGCGACTGTTTTGGTGGAATATCTGCTGGAAAGAATGGAGGAAATGGGTTCTAACGTAGAAAGATCGAATCTCTACTTGAGGCTCTTTAAATTAGTATTCGGATCGGTGAGTCTGTTTCCTGCTGAAAATGAGCACATGCTGCGGCCTCACCTCCACGGCATCGTGAACAAAGCAATGGAATATGCGACCACCGCTAAAGAGCCTTACAACTATTTTCTCTTGCTGAGAGCCCTGTTCCGATCGATCGGGGGAGGAAGCCACGATCTCTTGTACCAAGAATTTCTACCGTTGCTCCCCAATCTGCTCGAGGGTCTCAACCGTTTACAGAGTGGCTTGCACAAGCAGCACATGAAAGATTTGTTCGTAGAGTTGTGCCTCACAGTACCCGTACGCCTCAGCAGCTTATTGCCATACTTGCCCATGCTGATGGACCCGCTCGTGTCTGCCCTCAATGGGTCTCACACTCTCATTTCGCAAGGCTTGCGCACCCTTGAACTCTGCGTCGATAACTTGCAGCCTGACTTCCTGTACGAACACATCCAACCTGTGCGTGCAGATTTGATGCAGGCGTTGTGGCGCACTCTTCAAAACAATGATGTAGCTCGCATCGCCTTCCGCGTGCTTGGAAAATTTGGAGGCGGCAACCGTAAAATGATGATTGAACCGCAAAGGTTGGACAGACGGGAGACAGAATCAGATGGGCCTGCTGTCGTGGCTTATTTCCAAGAGCACCGACGCCCTGTAGACTTTGCCGTGTCGGGTGTGGTTGACGCTGCCTTCGCAGCTCTAAAATCTAGCGCTACAGATCCATTTTACCGCCGTCAGTGTTGGGAGGTGCTGAGATGCTACCTGGCAGCCTCTCTGTGCTTGGATGATGACAAGCACGCCTTGCAGAAACTATTCCTTCATCCTGATTTTTTGGAGGGAAAGATTGCTCCCTTGACAGGCCCCCATTACAAGTGCACTGACGATGCGGCTAGAAACACTCACCGAGTGGCCCTTACAGGAATGTTCGTAGCGGCAGCCATCAAAGAGCTTCGGCATTTAGTACTTCCGACTATGGTGTCTCTAGTGCGGCATTACACCATGGTCGCTGTTGCCCGTCAGGCCGGACCGTTTGCTCTAGCTCCCGGAAAAGCTTCGGCGGCCGCCGGTCTCGACCCTCTAGTCTTAATTGACGCCATCGCTGTCATCATGGGTCACGAGGAAAAAGAACTCTGTAAGCCGGGACACCTGGCACTCGTTCTCATGATTGAGACCGCCGCTACCATCTTGGGAAGCAAAGAGAGAGCTTGCCGCCTTCCGTTGATGGAGTATCTGGCGGAGCGAATGTCGCTTCTCTGCTATGAGCGGGCGTGGTATGCCAAGCTCGGAGGATGCATCGCCATTAAATTCATGTTTGAGAAGATGGCAATGAAGTGGGTCTATCGGCACACGTTCACCTTCCTCAAGGCTTTCATGTTTGTGATGATGGACTTGACTGGGGAAGTGTCCAGCGGAGCCGTAGATATGGCTACAGTTAATTTGGAGAAAATGCTTCGAGTGTGCGTGACCGGTAGCTCGAGCGGCACTACCGAACGAAGCTTGAAAACTCTCGAGCCGGAAGTCATGATGTCCCGTAATAAAGCGTTACACGATGTTCTTCAAGAGCTCGTTCGCCAGGTGACCAGTCCCCACATTCTTGTCAGGGAACAGGTAAATTATCCCCGCTCTTTATTTTATTAAATGTTAATGCAAAATTATCACTCTTACATATATTTCTTTTGTTAACTATTTTAGGCAATGCACTCTTTAAAACTGATCGCTGAGCTACAGAGTAGGCCAGTCACAGATGTGATGGACCCGCACAGAGATGTTCTGATCGATATCATACCGCCGAGAAAGCACTTGCTCCGGCATCAACCTGCCAACGCACAGATGGGACTAATGGACGGGACTACTTTCTGTACCACCTTAAATCCCCGCCTTTTCACCATAGGTAAACAAAATAAACATGTTTGCTATGTGCGAGTTAGTAAATTTTTTTTTAACCTTTAAACTTATGGATGTATGTTTTTCAGACTTGGGTATTATGGAACACAAGGTGTTCTTCCATGAACTCATTTCTATATGTGAGGCGGATGACGCTGTTCTTGGAAAATTTGCCTGCTATAAAGGAGTGAACCTGGTTCCGCTGCGTAAATCTGCATTGAGAGCATTGGCAGCCTGCCATTACATTCAAGCTCCTAATTTCCGTGATAAGATATTCAACGTACTCTATAAAGCTCTTGAGAAATCTGATTCCGAGTTACAGCATGCAAGTATTGTTTTTATTTATTATTCTTTGATAGGAGCATTAGTATAGTGCATTAGTCACAGACATGTAAGCGATGGTTATTTGTATTTTAGTTTCGTACTTAATGACAATAACAGTTCTCATATTTCATCTGCAATTTTAGGCTGGTTTTGAATGCATGCAGAAATTCTTGAGTGGTTTCTTGATTGATATGGAGATAGTTCATCCCATAATGAGGCCACTGCTTTCCACGTTGGGTGATTATCGAAGTCTCAGCGTAAACAGTGCCAAAAGACTCTCCTATCTCACTCAACTGTTCCCCTCATCTTTCAACGAGAAACTGGCAGAACAATTATTGCAACTGCTGATGAAGCTTCTAGATTTCGCCGTTCAATCGAGTAGAGGTGGATTGTTTTATTTATTATACCAGTTAATACAGATAATGTTCTTTACTATCAATCTTTAACAGAATGACATCATAAGAATATAAGAAAATTACATATTACAAGTATTGTTTATTCAACACTATCTTTCTATCCTCAGGGGAATAGATTAATGTAACACGGTGAAACATAGCAAAGTTTTTTAGTTCTACAAATATTATTTTTATAATATCTAGTTGATCAATGGCTATTTCCGCTTATGCCCTCTTCAGAACTATACCAATAGGCTTTTTTTTCACTGTGTTATAATGGAGTTCTTCCAAGTTACTGTCAATTCAATCAATACATTAATGTGCATCACAAAGATCAAATCTCACATGCGTATGAAGTATTAAATGAATATTTTCTGTCAAATTCAGGTGCAAACTTCTTGGGAAACTCTAAGACTGGAGAGAACGAGCAGAAAATTATTTTGCTTATTGGTATATTCCATCAAATACCCGCCGCTTCCAGTAAGTCTCTCGAATCTCTGTGTAGACTTATTCTGCAGACTGAGAAAGCCCTCATGGTCGAAGCAGGCTCACCGTTCAGAGAGCCTCTCGTTAAGTTTTTACTTCGGTAAGTTAATATTATTCATATCTTCGTATTGGCAGTTGAAAGAACCATAGCCAACATAACAGACCTCATATTTTTTTTGAATACTTTACTAAGTGATTATTTTTTTTTTCTGTTTGCAGTTTACCAAAAGAAACACTGGAACTTTTCCTCTCAGACAACTGCATCAAAGACGAGCAGTGGAGTAGATTTTTAATTTATCTAATAGTTCACGAAAACGGCAAGCCTTATAGAGAAGTTATTCAAACTGTGAAGAAGCCGAGATTGCTCGCTCTTCTGTTGGCTCATACTAATCCGTCTGCTAATTTGACGCTCACTGACAAAAATGAGATGCAGTATCAAGCCGTCAGAATATTATCCCTGCTGATAAAGTATGACGATCAGTGGCTGTCTACGCAGCACGACCTAATAGAAGCTCTAAAGAGAATTTGGTGCAACGATCAATACCAGGTGGGCTGCCGACGATACTAGAAATAAATATTTGCGGAAGAATAAAGAAGCGTTCGCTATGAGATTTCATCCCGTAACGATGAAATTATATGTCGAGTAAAAGTTTTCTCCATTTTTACAGGAAATTCACAAGAATGTTGATACTGTGGCATCTACTCATTGGAAAGAGCCAAAGTTGATAGTGAAAATCTTATTGCACTATTTCTGCCACCATCCCAATGACATTGACCTCCTGTTTCAATTATTGAGAGCCTTGTGTGACAGGTTCATACCAGTTTTTCAGGTACATAGTCTTTTGAAATGCTGTGATCATTTTTAGTATTCTATGCAAGATGACTAATTTTTAAAAAAAATATTGTAGTTTCTCCGTGACTTCCTGGAGAATACTGTGGCACAAAATTATACTGTCGACTGGAAACGCCGCGCTTTCTTCCGGTTTGTCGATCATTTCGCTACTGATAGTATGTCTCAAGATTTGAAAGCCAAGGTTTTGCAGATGATCTTGATTCCATGCTTTGCGGTGAGCTTTGAAAAGGGTCATAAAATTGTTGGAGGTCCTCCGTCACCGTATCAGGACAATTCTGATAATGTCGTTTCAGTATTCATCAATAATGTAAGTAATGCTTTTTTATTTAAACTGAATGATGCTGCTAATTTCTATATCTTATTTCTGTATTTTACTTTTTATCTTAGACTATTATGTAGACTAGAGGTCTGCACGGGCTCAGGTAACGAAGGTTTGAATTCGGGCCTGGGCCGGGCTCAGGCCTGGGTACACAAAAAATAAAACTATTCTGGATGTATACACCATTATTGTATATCTTATAATTTGATGAGTTGATATTAAATTATTTTAAATGTTGATTAAAATATTGTTGAAAAGTTGAAAAAACTGTCGGGTTCTGGTAAAATGTTCGGGAATGAGCCTCGGGCTCGGGCCGGGTAGAATTTATAAATTTTGGCCCGTGCAGACCTCTAATGTAGA
The DNA here is from genome assembly GCA_028554975.1 of Himalopsyche kuldschensis. Taxonomy (NCBI): domain Eukaryota; kingdom Metazoa; phylum Arthropoda; class Insecta; order Trichoptera; family Rhyacophilidae; genus Himalopsyche; species Himalopsyche kuldschensis. The sequence continues at coordinate 4,291,619 of JAHFWI010000001.1, read as the reverse complement.
CTGTAGTGTTAATTTATGTCTTAAATGTTTATAAATTTGTTAATGTAGGTTATCGATCCAGAAAATCCGTTTGGATGTTCGGATAGTGTGAGAATCTCACTCCTCCAATTTGCTTGTTTATTATTGGAACAAGCTTCAGCACATATTCACGATGCCAATAACAAAAAACAAGGGAACAAACTCAGAAGGCTGATGACTTTTGCATGGCCATGTTTATTGGGTAAAAATTATGTTGATCCAGCTACCAGGTAAGAATATGCAGATGGACTTTAGGTTACTTAGAAGTAAGATTTGCGAAATTGCTGAAGGTGATTTACATGCACAGTCGAGCTTAGTTATACTGTTTTCTTGTAAACAGGATCACAGTGATTAAATTCATGCCAGTGTCTCAGCTAACATAATTATGGTTTGTTATTTTATTTTACCATCGTTACATTATTTAAAATGAAATCAAGTCACTCTCTATCAGTTCCCATCGGAAGGCATTGAAAACTCTCACGCCTCTGGACTTAAAGTACACATATCAGATTGAATAAAATCACACATGTGATCGGATCTGGCGAGTTTCTCACCATTATGTTTATAAATATTTTAAATATTTTTTTAGGTACCATGGTCATCTTTTACTCAGTCACATAATAGCGAAGTTTGCTATTCATAAAAGAATAGTTTTGCAAGGTTGGTTCACTTAATATAAAACTATCAGACGTTTCATCCGTCACTTGTTGAGTTATATTGATGTTTTCATATTGCATTTTCAGTTTTTCACAGTCTTTTAAAAGCCCACGCGATTGAAGCGCGGCAAGTAGTGAAGCAGGCTCTAGAAATATTAACACCTGCGATGCCTTATCGAATGGAAGACGGTAATACTATGCTCACTCACTGGACCAAAAAGATAATCGTGGAAGACGGCCACACCATGCAGCAACTGTTCCACATATTACAACTGGTCGTTCGCCATTATAAGGTAATCTTATCATCGTAACTAGCTGATTTTATCATAAAACCGTATCATGAAATCAACTGTCAGTTTTTTTATATTCACTTATTACGTTGTCAAAACAACACAACAAAATAAATATTTCTTAACTTTCACATTCAGGTCTATTACCCAGTGCGACATGCCTTAGTGGGCCACATGGTTGGAGCTATGCAAAAGTTAGGCGTGACAGCCAACCCTTCGATAGATCATCGAAAGCTTGCCGTAGAGCTCGCCGAGGTTATTATTAAATGGGAACTTCAGAGGATCAAAGATGAAGCTGATGAGCAAGAGGTATGCTGTACCTTTGTAAAACAATTTTTCATAAATGGTTATTATACATTTCAAGATATGTATAAATATAAAATATGTTACAGGGTGTCGGGTCGGCCGGTATTATTTGCGGAATGAAACGGTCGTCAACGGAAGATGCTTCGGCCAGTAGAGGATTCGAACAGAGAAAAGTTTTGAATACTGGCTCCGGTTGGACCAGTCCTTCGCAGTCGACTGCATCTAACGCCCCTCAGTCGCTTCCCAAACCTGAACCGGATTCCGCCAAGCCCATCGAGAGGGCTCACGCCGATGTCGTATTAAATCTGCTACTTAGGTTGGCCTGTCAGGTTCAGGTATTTTTTTATACGATTCTACTAACCAGTATTAATTTGTATTTAGAAAGTTGTTTTGTTTTCAGTAGTCATATTAACAGGTCACGTTGAATTGATCACATAACCTGATCCACAGTGTTTGATAAATTCAAAAATTTAATATTTCCAACGTTCCGGTGTAGAATGCGTTTTTATTTATTTACTTAGTTTGTAGCATGGAATGGAATCGTAATACTCGTCTTTCTTGTAGATGCAGCTCTGCATGAATTTTTCAAATCTTGACACATCTCATTCTGCAATAGTCTGCAATAAATATTTCATTTATAATTTCAGAACAATGAAATGACTAACATGGGCGCTTCACCCGCTGAGCAACTGGCTCGCAGATGCGTGACCCTGCTAAAAACTGCACTGAAACCAGACGTGTGGCCGCAGCAGTGCGATCTGAAATTGATATGGTTCGACAAAGTGTTCACCAATGTGGAAAACACTTCTCCCAACTATGGAAATATTTGCACCGCACTAGAGCTGCTGACCTTCCTTCTGGGCGTTATGAAACGGGAACAGATTTTGGCATCCCTCAAGCCCCTGCAGAGAGGTCTGGCGGCGTGCATCACCAGTACTAATTCTAAAGTGATAAGATTGGTCCACAGCTTACTCGCCAAGCTTATGGAGCTGTTTCCCACTGAGCCCACTGGTTCCACTGTCGCCTCAAAGTATGAAGAGTTGGAAACGCTCTACGCTTGCGTCAGCAAAATGGTTTTCGAAGGACTCGCTAATTATGAAAAGAACGCCAACGCCAGTCCGAGCACTCTTTACGGCACCCTGATGATGCTGAAGGCCGCATGTCTAAAGAATGAATCGTATATCGACAGGCTCATCACTCCCTTCATGAGGGTCCTGCAGCGCATGGCGAAAGAACATTTAAGTCCGAGCGCGCCGGAAATCAGCCCCGCCTCTTCTGAACTGTTAATACTCAGTCTCGACCTCATCAAAACTAGAGTGGTTGTAATGGGTGTCGATATGAGGAAAACATTCATCGGCACCATTCTGGTAGGCCTCATAGAGAAGACTCAAGACGTAAAAGTGATGAAAGCGATCACAAAAATGTTAGAGGAGTGGATGAAAAATCGAAATTCCGTCACACTAAGCCAAGCTCCGTCTATCAGAGAGAAATCTATTTTACTTGTAAAAATGATGCAATATGTGGAGAAAAGATTCCCAGATGATTTAGAATTGAACGCCCAGTACCTGGAATTGGTCAATTATGTATACAGGTACATACTGCGTTTTTCATATAGATATCCAAATCCTATCCGGGACCCTTTACTTTGTCGGCCTCTATAGTCGGTAGGTCCGGTTTTAAGTAATGGCATGGTCAGATTTTTTCAATTTATATCGATATCTTGGATAGTTAATCTCGAAGTACATCAAGTAGGATTTTCCTATTTCAAAATATTAGCCATATTGGAAATTTTTTTTATGAATGTTTATTATGATTTCAGAGATGAGCATCTCAAGGCTTCAGAGTTGACATCCAAATTGGAGCCGGCCTTTCTGTCAGGCCTGCGATGCACTCAGCCTCATATTCGCGCCAAGTTTTTCGAAGTCTTCGACGGTTCGATGAGAAGGCGGCTGCACGATAGATTGCTTTATATTATATGTTCCCAGAATTGGGACGCCATCGGCCCTCACTATTGGATTAAACAGTGTATAGAACTTTTAATTGTCACGGCTGTCTCCAGTGAGTTCATCATTGATTGATAAAATAAGTCTTATGCGTTTATTTGCTTTTATTATCCCTTTGTTTACGGTGGGCACAAATTTGTGCGTAATTACCATACTAATTAAAAAGGCCCATAAACAAAGTATTTATTAGTATAAATACATACTTATGTTTCAGGTACCCAAATACACTTATCAAACGAGCAAAATCTCTTGCCGAGTATCGGATCAGTGATAAACCTTGCCGATTGTGATGAGAAAAAGAATTTTGTAATTTACACGAGTATGAAAGAAGAAGTGATGGATAGCTTCGAAAGCGTTGATCAAGATAAAGAGGATGTACTCGATATGGATTTATCTAGTGTCGATTCTAACTCTAATAACCGACGGGATGAACTTGAGAAACAAGTACCAAACAGGTAACTCAATAAACTATCTTATGACCTATGTGATATTGTTTATCATTATTAGATATCTTAAAGTCTTCATTTTCTTGCTCAGGCAACAGGCATTGACACAACTCATCGCAAAGCAATCAGAATTTCTTGAATCCGCTCGCAAGGTTCGAACTGAACAACTTTTGGTGGCATCCGCCCAACTCTGTCACATGGATGAACAGTTGGCGCATTGGGTTTGGATAAACCTCTTCCCCAAGCTGTGGGCAATATTAGATGAGAGACAGCTGAATGTAAGAATTTCTTTTTAATGTTGATTTGTCGATATCTTATTTTTAGGTTGGAAAATAATATAAAATTTCCCTTACTTTCAGACTCTGATCTCAGAAATGGTGCCATTTATATCATCTGGTACGCATGTCATACAAAAAGATACACAATCACAGTTAAGCGCTATAACAACTTTTGTAGAAGCTCTTTCTCGTTGCCATCCGCCTGTCGTAATCAAACCGTGAGTAATTTTTTACCATTTTCTACCAATCTTAAGCAGTTTTAATTATTCTGATTTATATGACTGATGTTTTATTTTGTTTACAGAGCTTTGATGAAATATTTGGGTAAATCTCACAACCTTTGGCATAGAATGACATTGAATTTGGAACAGATGGCTTTTGATGCGACTCTCGCCACAAAATTAAAAAGAGAAATCACAGACTGTTACGACTTTGAACCGGAAAATACACCACAAACAGTAATTATATTTTAATACACAATTGTTCAGTAAATATTCCAAGGGTATTTGGAAGATCTAATTTTTTATGTCTGCTTGTAGGACATTTTGGATTCTTTGAGCGACATGTATGAACTATTGTTTGAAGAAGATATGTGGTCAGGCTTATGGCAAAAACATGCATATTACAAAGAAACTAACGTAGCTATCGCCTATGAGCAACAAGGCTTCTTTGAACAAGCTCAGGTAATTATGAGTAACGAGATAACTTATTATTAACACGTTACTATGTATTACCGCCGATATTGAACCCGTGTCTCTTAATTTTCATTTGATTCACTCGTGCGGTCACATATTTTATTTCAGGGGGCATACGACGTCGCCATGTCGAAATTAAAGCAAGACTGCTCATCCGGACCCGCTTCTTATTCCATTCAAAAAGAATATATGCTCTGGACCAACCATTGGATTAAATGCGCCAAAGAACTGAATCAGTGGGACCTTTTGTTGGAAATCGGACAAACGCGCAGCGAACGCAATCCATTCCTGATATTGGAAAGTTCATGGCGGAACCCAAACTGGGCTCAGATGAAAGAGGCTCTCGCTGAAGTAGAATACAGTTGTCCCAAAGAAATGAGTATGTCATAATTCATTAATTTATCGGTAGCAAGAAGGTATTGAATGTTTTTTTTTATAATAAAAATATTTTTTTTATTTATCAGGTTGGCAAGTGAATTTGTACCGAGGATTCCTGAATATTTGCCAGCCAGGAGAGCAGCATTTGGGCTCTGTAGAACGTCACGTAGAGAATGCGTCAACTCTTTGCATGAGAGAATGGAGGCGTCTTCCTCCATTGGTATCTCACGCGCATCTTCCTCTTTTGCGTGCCGCTCAGCAAATTATGGAATTGTCTGAAGCCGCACAGATTCATCAGGTTGGTTATCGCTTCAATTAGTGGATTAGATTTTGCCATATTATCCAGAAACAATAAACAGTTTGTATGCTCGTTCTTATTTATTTATCATGCATATAAAATATGTATTTTATTACAATTATTTTTAATGATAATTAATTTCTCAATTTTTTCAGGGTCTTCTCCACGGTCGCCCTACATCCTTGCACGATATGAAAGCCATAGTGAAGACTTGGAGAAATCGCCTACCTGTGGTCGCTGATAACCTTTCGCATTGGGGAGCTATTTTCACTTGGAGACAGCACCATTATACATTTATCGCCACTCACTACGAATCTCAGACTGACCAAGCTTCCAATCACTCGATGCTCGGCGTGCACGCCAGCGCGCAAGCCATCATTCACTTTGCAAAGATTGCGCGCAAGCACAACCTCTCCGGAGTGTGTCTGGACTCTCTGCAAAGGATTTACACTATCCCCAGCGTGCCCATAGTAGACTGCTTCCAAAAGATCAGACAGCAAGTCAAATGCCACTTGCAGATGGCGTGGACGAATGGTAAAAATGAGCTTCAAGAAGGCCTCGATATGATAGAGTCCACCAACTTCAAATATTTTACCAAAGATATGACGGCGGAGTTTTACGCTTTCAAAGGACTACTCCTGGCTCAACTGGGGCGCTCGGAAGAAGCCAACAAGGCTTTCTCTGCGGCGGTTCAACTGCACGATACCTTAGTCAAAGCGTGGGGTCTGTGGGGAGATTACTTAGAGCAAATATTCACTAGGGACGCTCGGCAAATAAATATCGGAGTTTCAGCGATGACTTGCTATTTGCACGCATGCCGTCATCAAAATGAATCTAAATCTAGGAAACACTTAACTAAGGTCAGTGATTTGTTTACAAGTCTGCATAATACTATTGCTGTTAAATTTATCTGTCAAGATAATTATTTTTTTTTCATTTAGTATTTGAATGTTAATTAGTGTAACATGAAAACTTAAAATCTAATGAATTGTGATTTATTTATCGCAATAGGTTCTTTGGATGCTCAGCTACGATGATGAGAAAGGCAGTCTCATGGAAGCGGTCGATAAATATTCCGTGGGCGTTCCGCCCATTCAATGGCTGCCTTGGATACCGCAACTGCTCTGCTGCTTGGTTCAGTATGATGGAAACGTCATTTTGAATTTGCTCAGCCAGGCTAGTACAGTTTCATTGAGCGCATTTAATGTTTGGCAAATATTACATAATTATTTTAATCTAAGGCAAGTGTAATCACTTTGTATAAATTTTTCACAGGTTGGAAGAATATTTCCTCAAGCAGTCTATTTTCCTATTCGCACACTGTACCTCACCTTGAAGATAGAGCAGAGAGAAAGATACAAGAGTGCAGAACTAGCAGCACTTGCTGCCGGAAAGAATTCTCAGCAAACGACTTCTACGGTAAAATAAAAAAAATATTACAATATATTGTGACTCAAATTTGAATTTGTTGAATTTTGTACTTTTCCATGAGTTTGTTGCTAACGACCCGGGTTTCGCCTTTCGGCATCTTCAGGCATTCCAAGTGCACGGATGTACTTGAACTGACGCGTAGTAAACAGTTTGTATCGTTTATATACAAAATTATAAGTAGATCAATAAGTTAAAAGGTTATTTAAATGTAAATTAGCGAAATTTGAATGAATACAAGTTTCAATGAATTAAGTGGGTTTGTTATAATTATGGGGATTTTTGAAAATATTAATAACTTATAATTTTGTATATAAACGATACAAACTGTTTACTATGCGTCAGTTCAAGTAGATCCGTGCACTTGGAATGCCTGAAGATGCCGAAAGGCGAAACCCGGGTCGTTAGCGACAAAACTCATGAAAAAGTACAAAATTCAAAAAATTCAAATTTGATATTGAAATTCCATCAAGCACCCTCAGTCGAAATACTTAATTATATTGTGACTCACTTGCTTATCAATCTTATCCTGAAATATATATAATTTTCAATTAACCTATTGAGCCCGGACAGAATCAAATGCAGCATCACTTGAGAGCATTTAATTCTTTTTATTTCTTTAAAGGAATTGACAGACATTAATTATTGGACTACTTTAATATAAATACCTAATGAGTACTTAAAAAATTACGAGCCAAATAAAATAGCCTATATTTCATAGGAAATGTATGTTTTGTATTTATCACTATTTGGCGATGTTTTGCTTAAATCATAGTTGTAAAAGTTATTTAAATCAACAAGGTTGACTTCAAACATTCCTTGTAATATAATGTATTGGCTTTACTTGAATTCCAGGGTGATCTAAGCGATATGAGTTCTCAAGGCTCAAATAATTCAAGCAGCGGCGGAGGCACAGCTTCTATTTCAGTTTCACTTCCGGCATCATCCTCGTCAGCCGAGACGGGTCCCATCAAAGCGACCTTGCCCATGTGGCGGTGCTCGAAAATTATGCACATGCAGAGAGATATTCATCCCACTGTCCTATCGTCTTTGGAAGGAATCGTCGATCAGGTAAAATATAATGTAAAAGTGTCGAATGGATCTTTTTCATTGTTTATGTTTCCATATTAATATTATTTTCCCTTTTCAGATGGTCTGGTTCAGAGAAAACTGGTATGAAGAGGTACTCAGGCAGCTGCGGCAGGGACTGGCCAAATGCTACGCCATCGCTTTCGAGAACAGGGCTTCCGTGAGCGAAGCGACCATCACCCCCCACACTTTGAACTTTGTCAAGAAACTCGTCTCAACTTTCGGTATTGGAATTGGCATGAGTAGGTGGCAGAGTTTTTGCATTGCGTAATGTCCGCCGTATGCGCGGACGAAATGTTCAATATTGGCCATAAGCTGAAAGGATAACTTCTCTTACATGTTTTAGATTATTCACATGACTACCTAATTTTCCTACTCTCGTACTGTCAAAGCGAAGGGCTGTCTCCTGCTCTCCATCTGTCCTCCTTCTCAGTTCACGAGACGGCGTACTGATGGACGGGGCAGGGTGTTGCTCCCAATCCGCTTTTGTCGTTTACGGTGTGGTGCGTTTTTGAGTGTGTGTTACCGTTTCAGAAAATATATCAAGTTCTGTAAGTGCTACCTTCTCGTCTGCAGCGTCGGAGAGCCTGGCGCGCCGGGCGCAGGCGATCGTCCAAGATCCGGTCTTCCAAAAGATGAAGGGGCAGTTCACCACCGACTTTGACTTCACTCAGCCCGGCTCCATGAAACTGCAAAATCTCATTCAAAAACTCAACCAGTGGGTCCGAATTCTCGAAGGAAAAACTAAACTGCTACCAAAGTATGAACCTTTTACTTTCGTCTTTCACTTCACATTTATACTGATTATATATTGTGTGTTAAAATACAGTTGAATATTATATCGAATCAGACTTGACTATCAAGTTTCAAAATTTGTGAAGCAATATTTTATGAAAGAAATTCACGTAAGATGTGATTATACCGGTCGCTGTTTTATTATATTTATTCTTTTTCAGATCCTTCCTTATCGAAGAGAAATGCCGGTTCCTGTCTAACTTCAGCTTGAAGACGGCGGAAGTCGAACTCCCGGGAGAGTTTTTGCTACCTAAGCACTCACACTATTTTGTACGAATCGCTAGATTCATGCCGCGAGTGGAAGTCGTTCAGAAACACAACACTGCTGCTAGGCGTCTTTACATACGAGGTCATAATGGAAAAATCTATCCTTATCTCGTTGTCAACGATTCCGGTCTCGGGGACGCTCGCCGAGAAGAAAGAGTTTTGCAACTGTTGAGGATGCTCAATTTATATCTCGGGAAACAGAAAGAAACCTCACGTAGATTTTTGCACTTCACCGTTCCGCGAGTCGTCGCTGTCTCCCCTCAAATGAGACTTGTGGAAGACAACCCGGCGTCCGTTTCCTTGCTGGACATCTATCGCTTGGCTTGCAACAGCCACAATATGGAACACGACGCGCCCGTGGCGAGATTTTACGAAAGACTGGCAGCAGTCCAAGCGAGAGGATCGCAGGCGTCCCACCAGGTCCTCAGGGATATATTAAAAGAAGTGCAGTCCAATATGGTGCCTCGCACCCTTTTGAAAAATTGGGCTGCTCACACTTTCAGAGCTGCGACAGATTATTGGACCTTTAGAAAAATGTTTACTCTGCAGTTGTCTCTGGCATCTTTTGCAGAATATGTCCTCCACTTGACGAGACTCAACCCTGATATGATGTATGTTCATCAAGACTCTGGCCTAGTCAATATCTCCTATTATAAATTTGACATAGATGAAGTTACAGGTAATTACTTTATATTTCTATTTCCATCTGACCAAGCAACTTTAAATGGTCAATCAAAAACACTGGCAACCGCTAGCTATGTAAAATTTTAATACTTTGAAATTTCGAATACCGTTAATATTCCCAGTCTGCCAGTTGATGATCTTTTAAATGAACAAAATCGTCACAAGCACCCGTGGCCGAGATCTATAATATTAAATAAATGGTCATTAATAAATATACTTAAAACGATCGGTAAAAACTAATAAATGGTCAGTTACAAATTATAAATGTTGCATTTTTGCTCCACTCAATTATAACAACTCGATGTCATACTCAATGTTTCAAAGTATTCTTTGGGATCTTTCATTATAATAATTCTTACAATTAAAGACAATACATTTTCAATAAAATCGTAAATCTTACCCTTATTAAAATAATATTATCTGCTTTCAAATACGTAATATATAAGAAATCATTTCATTTCATGTGCTTACTTTTCATAGACCTTGTCATAAATTTGCTTCGTACAACCATATTTGATAAAATTCACAAGCTGTCAAACTAAAACTTACGATTTTTTAAATGACTTACGATTTAATTTAAATGTTAACCATTTTTAATAAATTCCTAACCATTATAAATACTGACCGTTTCATTTAATAACTGACCACATTCATACTGATACAATGCCAACTGACCGTTTATATTATTAACTAACCATTTTGATTTTTTACTAACCATTTATTTATTTCACTGACAAAAACTTCAATTAAATACTGACCCGTTAAATACACGCCAATATTAAATGATAATATGAAAAAAAACAATAATGTATTATTTGACTAATTTGATTAATTAATCCGGTCACTGTCCTAACTGATTCATTCAAATAGCTCCAGGATAAGAGATATTATGTCACCTTGGGCTTCTTCTGGGTGACAATAACATAAGTAGCCATCTTCCAATTTCGCCAATTGCCAACATATTTATTACAGTAAAACAAAACGAATTACTTGATTAAAAACAAATACTTATAGGTGAATTAGAGGCAAATCGACCGGTACCCTTCAGACTGACACCAAACATAGCAGAATTCATTTCTTCTATCGGAATTGCTGGTCCTCTCACTGCATCTGCGATTGCGTCAGCCCGCTGTTTGGTCACGCCAAACTTTAAGGTAATTGAAACTTCACACATTTTTTGTAAAAATTGAAAATATTTTATTCCTTCAGTGAATATTGATTTACTGCAATTGGAGTTTACTTCTAAAATGATTTATTCATTCATACAATTTTTTATAGTTACATAAAAAAAAGTATTATAAATTGGTATTATAATACGGTAAAAAATAACAATGTATTTTAGTTCTACATAAATTTTATATATTTGTTAATAGCTATTTCGGCTTACGCCTTCGTCAGAACTATGTTTGAAACGTGTATTAGAGATAGCTTATATACCTATGCTAGACAGGGTGTCCCGTACATCCTCTCTTTCTTTTCAAACCATACCACCCATGGAAGAATTAAAATAAGTTTAGTTTATTGGTCTAACTCTAACGTAATGGTGTGAATTATAATCTGGGTATTTTTGGGTTATTTTTATCATGTGAAACCACTTAAAATCTGCAAAGTCTTAGGTGCTTCTATTTTAATTTTTAAATGTTTTTAGTTTATTGCTTAATAAAGGTTTAAGCAGAGGTGAAGTATTACCAGTAATCTGGTTGTTAAGAATGTCATTGGATTGATTATACCTATTAATCTCTAATAAGGTATTATCTTTTTTTCCATAGATACAAACAATTTTACGCACAATACTGAGGGATGAAATAGTTGCCAGCTGCAAAAAGCGATTCGAAGATAAGACTCAATCTCTCTCTGGCGCAGCTGTGGACTCCAAATCTATGGATATCGACAATGAGACTATTATTAGTAAGGTTAACGAAGCCGTAAACACAATAATGACCAGACTCAATTCTCTGGCCAAATTTGACGGCAACAACAGTAAAGTCGGCAAACTCGTCACAGCCGCCAACAGTCATGACAATTTGTGCCGCATGGATCCCGCATGGCATCCTTGGTTGTAAATACTTTTTATGTTTAAGAGTTGTTACTGTTTTACCAAAATATTTTGAAAACACAACTTGTAAATAAATCACTGTTTATATAATGCGAATTATTATTATCGATTTTAAAATGGTGTCTTTACAATAAAATGCGATTCAGCAACAACTTTACCAATGGATATTTTCAAGGAAGAACCTTCGATATGCCAAATGTGATAGAAACTATAGGTATTGTTAATATAAGAGATGTATGCGGTTTGTACATTGACCATTTCAGCTAGTATAAGATTGTGATGAGAATATTCATCTAGAACACGCGAAACTACTATTGAATTATATATTATCGTGTTATGTACAAAGAATATTGCTCAAGATTTATATAACACTTTTTTTAAAAAAATTTGTGAAAATTTATAGTGCCAATTTAATTGTGTTGCCGATGAGCAAATAACAACTGTCACGCAAGTTGAATTGAACCTCACAAAAATTTCTACAGTTCGTATACGACAAAAACTGCTTACTAGATGTTTTAAAGCCAAATCTGTGTTGAGTCCTGATATATTTGCAGCTTTTTTTTTTTCTAAATATTTCATTCCTCAATAATAATTCCAACATCACATTCATATATTTTTAACGGATTATTATTACTCTTGGATCAATATAGATTTGGTCTAAATCACAGTGTTTCAAGTGATTTGTGTAACTTTTTTATTTTTTGTTTATTTTATTTTTTGTTCTGTAATAAAAACAACTAAGTTGTTCCATAACAAATAAAAGTATTTTTTTACATGAGTAAAATTGTCGTCAGTTTTACATGAGTCTCTATACTGAGAGATAATTATCAGATTAATAATTGTTTTTTGTAACCCCGTGTCTTAGGTAAGCGGCGCGAACCGGCAAGAGAATTTAGGCGAATCCAGTCAATTTAAAACGTAGTTGATCAAAGGTCTTATGTGCCATCGCTCGGCCAGAGCGCCAATTAACGCTCTGGTGAGCTTGGACCGTTTCATATTTTCAAGCGATTCGCGTGCGCCATGAGTGCGCACTTGAGGCGACTTGCGACATATGCCGTCCTGACCGGTTCGCTTCGCCTACATATGACACTTGCATGGGCGAGGACCGTTTGATATTTTAAAACTCTGCCGCTTTCAAAGCCGCGCCGGATCGCCTCGCCCAGATTCGCCCAGCTAAGACGACCCGTAACTGTTATTATTCTAGGAAGCCTTCTCAGTATAAATAAAATCTTTCACACTAAGATTGCAAATGTCGTTTTATTTAATACCTCAATATTATCACTTTGTTTACGGGCCTTTTTAATTACTATGGTAATTACGCACAAGTTTGTGCACACCATAAACAATGGGTTATGAAAGTCATTTGATAAATTAGTTATTATGATCATTCTAAACTATCCTAAATATATGCCGTTTTGTGGACTACTACAAAGAAGACAGTCCGCACCAGCCTTCCCTGTGAGACATATAAGAGTTTCAGGTAATCTCAGTCAAAATTGTCACAATGATGCATGCTTGAAAGTAGCAATTGCAGTGACGTAACCACAAAATGGTTAGGGGTCTGATCTGTATCGCAGCCTCATTCCGCTTCATAATAATTTTCATTCTGAGAAAGTGTACCTTGGTATGTGACATTGAGTATGCCGACGATACTTTCATCTGCTAAAAGATGATAAGCAAAACCGGACCTGATAATCACATAAAATAATTATTAAAATTAAGATTTTTAATAAAATAAAATTTAAAGTCATTGGTAATAGTAAATAAAACCTGGGAGATGTATTGTATGGAACTTCTAAAATAATTAATTAATATGGCAACCAATATGGGTTTTTTTCACACAAAAAAAAATACTTCAAAAATCTGCAACAGAAAGATTATTGACATTTTCTGTAAATAATAATTGAATCGTGTATTTCGAAAACACTACAAGTCACACTTTTGTAATTGTTCAGGAGAGTGAAAAATATCTCCTGTTAAATTTATAATGAAAATCTTTTTGTAATTTATATTTTATGGTCGGTATTAATCCCTGTATTCAAACGAAAAAAAGATATTTTTTCTTTAAGGTTATATATTTTGATTGAATTCAATTTTTCTAATACGGACTTGTTACGTTTTTAAAATACATTAAGTGAGTTATTATATGCTCCAAAATTATGTTGCGCCTGGGGCCTCAGTTGTGGATTAAGTTCAAACTATAATTTGGTGAGTCAATATTAAATTATGGGAAGGACTATGTTTTTCATGAAAAGCAATCTGTTTTTAAACAGGCATAGGGAGTTGAAAAGTATTTGGAAATTTTTCCTACTATGCATTCACTATATTCTCCGACGAAATTATATCAATTAATTGTAGTATTAAAACAATTGATTATTTAAATGTATATATTTTAAAATTATTATTAGGGGAGGATGGATGAAAAATGAACAGGTAGGTTTCGTTGTTTCGAGGATTTCGTTGACAAAGAAGAATATCGTGGTATAAGATGGAAGAAGAAATGGATTATGTGTTGATAAAAAATATTTTTTCACGAGAAGCATTTGATTTTTGTTTGGTGTTTAGATTTCACCAGATAGTTAAGATATCTACGAAGGGTTTATGTCATATACCCCCGTATACCCTCCACTGCAGCACTGGTTATGTTTACATCCTTGAACATTTGTTTTACAAATAACGTCTAAATTCTAAGTATAATATAATTATTAAATTCTTAAAAAGGCGAAACACTTGTCCTTTCTTGTAAGACAATAACATAGTTATCAATTTTAATTTCATATGAAAAATGAATTTCCGCAAAGTTTACCGCTGAATCCACCTATAAGTACTTCCTACCTATTAACTCAATAACGATGAATCAGGAAGCCTTACCGCGTCACCTAAAAAATCTTACCTGACAGTAGCAAAATGCAACCTATTTTTTGTTTTTGAATTTTTTCATACAATTAATTCGATAAACCGATTGGTAATCAGGGATGATAATTTTTTTAATTATCCCTGGAATTTACATAATAATGATTTGATATCCTTATGCCAATGCTGCGGGAGTCGGTAAGTCCTACAAGTAAATGATGAATGATAGATATACAGGGTAAATTATTTCGTGAGGGTGGATATGGATAATCCATGTTTTAACACAAATAAAACAAATCGGTTATTTTCCAATCATTTATTTTCACAATTTCACTGCGTAAAAAACCTAAAAAATAAATAAAAAAAAAAGTTTATGAATGTTTGATCATGATGTGGATCAGTTACCGAATAATAATTTAGACATTTACGCAACTCGCAGCATCGTTGAGTGTTTACAGATAAGAAAATATATCTACTCACTTTTGTGAGGGAAAAAAATGTGAAGCCTCAAAGTCGACAGAGGCTGAGCAAACTTGTTTTTTTTAAATGTGGTAATCGTTTTCTGATGATTTTTTTTACTAACAACCAGTTTCACGCTTACAATTAAGAAAATCTTACCTACTATAATTTTATTTGATGACATCACTCAAACGGAATTTCAATATTATTATGTACATATAAACGTGTTAACGAGCACTCACATCCAGCGGTGTTTGCTTGTTAAACGATGGTGGGTTTATGTAATCGAGAATGACTACTTCAAAGACGGAGACCTCTGTTTGTGGAGGCGACATAGGTGAGGAGCTCCTCGGAGTCCTCGCAGATGAAAGGCTTCTCGTGGTAGCAGGCGACGTCGTGCCATGCGATTCCGTCGCTGTAAACGTTGTTCAATACACTCAAGCAGGACTCGTTGGTTCCGTTGATTTCGAATTCAGCGTTATCAGGCTGACGGACCTTCTTGTGACCGGTCTTGCTCCAAGGATTGTAACCCCAACCGCTAGGAATCTGGAAAACAAAACAAAATTCTATGCATAAGCCAAACATATGGAAATGTTAACCATTCAGACGCCCGTGACGCCTGTTTATGCGCTGGAATTTTGGAGCGATTCTCTGAATGAAGTATTTAGTTTTTAAATTTAAATACTAGCGATGCCATCTCCGGATTAGCTCTAAAAATAAAATATATCGAAAATATCGTTGGAATAAAAGGATTCCCCTTGAGGCAAAATCAGGGTGCCCGCATTTCTTTATAATACCTCACATCACGTTCGTTAGTTCGCGACGCATAAGCTGGCATGACGCATGTCAGTTACTTGATCATTTATTCTCATTCTAAATAAGATTTGTCATGTATTGGTATTGAATTTATTGAGGTTATTTTTGTTGTTGTTGATTATGTTGTGACTATTCTTAACTTTTGCATGGATTTTCGCACATTTTAGCGAAATTGGATAGGAATAAGTATTTTGGCCGGCTTTGATTGATGCCTATTATATGTAAGTGCTTATTTAACTTATGTTTACAAATGGGATCTTTTTTTTACTTTAATGGAATCTTGAGCAGTTGTAAGATTAAGTAGTAATCGGGCTTTAGTAGCGGGTAGATCTTTTATAATTTAGTATTAAAAATAAACAATGGCAATGATTACTAACAGGGCAAAACTCGCAAGATGCAGTTACATTGATTCATGGGATCGCATAAATTATCAAACGCGTATATTTTTACCTGGTTTGTAGGGGAAATCTTTTCACGGTTGGCAGACCAGAACCATCCCAAAACTGATTTGGGTTCTAAATCACGACGCTCTTCGCAACCCTTGAAGTCGCACAGTCTTCCACTGGTCCAAATGTATGGTACATCATCTATGAAAAAGAAAATGGTCAATGTTTATACACATTTAACAGATTATGATATAAAACAATTATTTCATCTATCTAATCAAAAATTCTGTGCTATTCGAGTCTCATTTCGAGCTTGTAATCCTGACACGTTTCTAGATATATATTTGTTTAAAAATCGATTGATTTCAAAATTTGCACGGTAATTTATAGAAATCTTACTCTGATATACTTTTTTTCTCATTAATTATTGAACATATGTATATGGTTCATACAGTTAAATTCATTAAATTAAATGAAATCATCGGCAATCTTTATATTATAGTTATCTGTATATAATATATTTTTTTTTAAAGTTTGACTTACTTTCTTGGATAAGTCTGAAGGCTAGATTATTTTCTTCTTGGGTTTCCATGGAAATCAAGTCCATGCAGTATTCTCTGCACAAGTTACGTGCGTCTAACCAATCGACCTTTCTTCCTGACAGGGCGGGAACATGGCCACTGTAGAAGTAATTGTGCCCTTTGTAGAAGAATTCCTTTGGTCCTGAAACAATCGGAAAAACATAAATTAGAATGGACCCAGCTTCCTTTATTCGTATAAAGAATTTCATGCTTTAATATAACATATTATATTATGTGATGTAATGAAACTACTTAGTGAATTAAGACTTTTTTTATAAATAAGAGACTTGACTAACATTTTTTGATTTCACCGATTTCCAAAGCAAGGAAGTCGTGTAAGAAGTTATAAATAAGACAGATCAACACTAGATTTCTTTGCTAGATATATTTTTATCGTTGTGTCAAACATTTGACGTGATTGGAAATTCTTGTGTTCAATATTTATTTTACGATGAAATTCAAGAAATTATCATGTGAAATGAAAAGAAAACTACAAACTCAGGTTGCTACATTACTTTAATATTATTATTATATTACTTTAAAATTGCGACGCTTCACTTAATAGTAATACAAATATGTTTCAACTTGATCTGAACTTTAAAACGTGCCTCATTTTAAATTATACACGAATGCATTATTTATTCTTGCATCAAATGTGATATTTGCCATTTACGGATAAGTTATGGTTATTCTCGTAAGAAGTCGACCTCTCCGGTGACCATGTCAATTTATTCTGATTACCCATTTTTTCTGAATAGATGATGCGCTACTGCGAAGGGCAAAGACGATTAAAACTTCAATCGGTGTTATTATAAACGATGTTTGGCTTCGATACATATAATTATATTACAAATTTACAAAGTTGGCAGCATGGAATTTCGAATTTGAATTTGGAATATAACATGTTAATTAAGATGCGTTACGCACCATTTTAAAATTGAGTATTTGAAGTGCGGCTTAAAGTGGTATCAGAATATAAATCTACCGAAGCTTGCTTTTTCAAATATTTAGATAAGTTAATCACTATTTCTACGCGACGAAATTATTTAAGTATTGTAAATTATCGACTTTACTGTTGACCTTTATGAAAGGTTGTTAATATCACGGTATCATACATGATTTAATTTATTTATTTTGTGTTTCGTGGACAGAAGAGAAATTGATTATTTTTCAATTGATGGCGTATTATAATACGAATTTATGTAGTGGTCTTACTGAAATTGAGCTTTCATTCGTGTTGAAATATTATCAATTTCAGAGTAAATATTGCATCAAATTATATACAGTTGAATAACTTTTATCTGGCCGGTGCTGACGTGTACAAACTTTCTCGTGGGCCGCATACAATTATATCAGTAAAATCACTTCCTTTTGGTTCAATAATTTAAAGACTACGCCTGTGTTCAATACGCGAATAAGTTTGCAATACGCTTATAAATGAACTCAAACTGGCTAGAAAATAATTTCTTCCTGGGAAGTCCGTTGAAAAGCACTCCTCCCGCACCATTAAAATATTTTTAATAATAGTTAATTATAGGTTCGATTGTTGGGATACGAAATATATGTTTAACAAAATCACGTTAATACAAGAACATTCTTCGATACGAAGAAGAGATTTATTTGATTCTAACGCACGTGAGACATATATATGAATTATTAGGAAATTTACCAGTTATTTAACAATTTAATAAAGAAAGTATCAAGAGTATGAATCTATGAATATAGCAACTGCTCCAAGGAAAATTCACTCTGATATCATAAAACTTCTCGAAATTTAATACAGATACTTAAATTAAAAATTATAATCTGCAGTATTCTGTCATCGTATTTTAAAACAGAAAGAGTTCGGATTCTTTGTGTTTTGCGATTTTCCGCGCCCCGATCCCTGATAGGGAGTTCACTGTATTTCATTGCATGCAAGTAACGGACGCCTGAAATCAATTATTAATGTCAATTCGTTTCCAACATGGGCGCTCTTCTTTAAGATGGAATAATTTTACGCTCGTGATTTTTAATCCCAAGGTTCATTTACTTAACGAGTCTTCTTTTTTAAATATTCGCGCGGCAGGTTTGCCTTGAATACTGCAGACGTCTGCCACGATACGCTACCTTCTCCATTTAATTGGACACCATTATTTGGCGTGACATTTAACTATTATTTTGTTAATTTCATGAATTTTTAAATCAGATAATGTTAATTTATATGGACGAAAATTTAATATTAAATATTTAACACAATCTTATGACCTTATTTTTTATAATATATTATAAAATATCATGTTATAATTTAGAACATTTCAACATGGTAATACAGTTTTTAAAAAGAATTCTTTTAAGAGAGGGTATGGATATGCCGGAGCTGTAGCCACCATATCGATGTTGTTGTCTTGGTTTACGGGTTCGAGTCCTAATATGGACAGTTTTTATAAATTGAATTTTCAAATGCACTGCCAATTTCAAAAATGAATGAAAAATAGATAGACCGACCCGTCAGACAATTGGCAGGTGTGTCTCAAAAATGGTCGTAACTCCTGTAGTGACCGGGCTTACATTTCCTCAAGATATCTTATTTTCTGTATGATGTAAAAAAACGGCATTGTACAACAATAAGGTACAAGTACACTTTTAACGTAACCAATTATTTTAAATCGTCTTAAGTGTTTTCGCTTTGTGTGGCTTTTAAGCCTTATATTTGTGCTGTATTTTAATACAGCACAAATATACCAGTAATATAAACAATCATTTTCTTCATCTCTGATTCTATTAAACTGCGTTCCATTCAATAAAACATCAAACAGTAAGCTAATAATTTAAAAGGTTTCCGCAATATGAACTGACTGTAATCCAGTGGCGGTCAATGGAAAACATCTTTTTTCTGTAAACTTTGTGTTACTAAGTATGAAACATCAACTACTCAATAGAATGGTAAGCTTATTTATAAATTAAGTTAAGCATTATTTATAAATCTGAGCTTTCAGACAAATGTGGTTTATGTCAAAAGAAATTTTCAGTGTCTGTATTATTGATGTATTTTGGTGTTGTTAAAATGATGTCATTTACATTTTCTTTGCTATTAACCGTCTGCAGTCTGTACCCAATATGAACCTTAAGTGATTATTTTATTTACTATCAGTTTTAAAATTGTATTTTTAGTGTTATGGCTCAACCTTCATAAGTTTTATCAAACTTCAGTTTGAACCGTGTGAATTTAAGTGCCCGCCCGTCCAAAACTGGAAACAACCTGTCATAAAATAAATCTTACCAAATGAAATAAATTTGATCCTGAATCTCAGTATTGTATCTGATATAAAAAGGTGTTTTCAAATCAACAGGTTTTTATGTATTAAATGTACGTTTTTTCAACCACAATACTGTCGGTTTGCGTTCATCTATCTTATATAAGGCATTGACAGGCATGATCTAATGGGAAAAAACCAATATTGTCTGACCAACAATATTTTATATTAGGATTTAATTGTCATTTTTCACGAATCAAAAATTTTAACGCACACATTGCAGACAATGCAGTGGCACTTCTATTATTGATTCTACATATATGCATACCACAAATTCTAATGGCATAATTAATTTGACTAAAATGCGCGCTTCCATCTGCACAAATTTCAGTTCAATTGTTTTTGAACGATTTTCAATCATTACTCGTTGAATCTTAGAATATGTTTATTGAATTTGAATATAATCGGTAGTCATGTTTGGCATACTAAATAAGTCGTCAAAAATTTCACACCGTGCTTTTGTGAAATGTAATATTTTACTTAGTAGGTACGCCGATGATGTGAGTGATGAGTGTAATATTACAACCGATGATGTCCCATCGCATTATGCAACGCGAAATAAAATCGGGGCCAAGGAGCCGCGCTGCGACTCGTATAGCAGCTCTTACCAATCATCGATTTAATATGTAAATAGAAACATGAACAAGAATTTTTCGGCCATAACCAAATAAATCAAAGGTTACTTGTATACTTTGTGTCGACCGACAGCTGTGAATGCAGTGAGTTGTAACATCAATACGAGTAACACACATCAGTTGTTATTGAATGCTGATGACTCAACTAATCGACAAGCTTATAAGAGTGTCATAAATATTTCTTCAAATATCATCACAATTAAATTATTTCATATCATTGTCCAATCAAATGTTGATAAATTGCGCCGTCATTTATTATCTTGTCTATCTGTCTATTAGATTTTGGTCAACGCGCAGATGAACAGAAATACTTATGTAAATTATAATTATTACGCAATACCAATTGAATATATTATATACATTTTATATTGTCATTATAGTATTTGTTTCAAATAAGGAGTGGAAAAAAAATATTTTTGACGTGACAGTAGAAACGAGATTTAAAAAAAATGAATAGGCTATAAGTTCCTTTTATAAATCCTATGCAAGTGTTACCAATAGTAGTCTCTGGAAACCTCCTACTCATGTCGTATAATAAATACACTGTCGTTTGTATGACAGGAATTTAAAATTTTTGAATTAAATACATAATTCAGGTTCATTGATTGACAAACCATATTTTCACCATTGAGTACGCAAATATTTTATACCGATTTACGCAAAATATGAAACAAGACTTTTTGGCAGAGCGACGATATCATATTGTTGAGTAAAATTCTGTGCATAATAAATACTAAGTATCCTTTTTTACACAACACATTTTGGATGAAAGGAATATTTAAACTAGTTTAAAGTCATTGTGAGGTTTCCAGTATTAGAAATAGAGAGATTCTGCTCTTACGAATAAACTTCTCGAGAAGATTCGGTGATTAATTTCAACAACTTCACTCGTGTCATAATTTATCCCAATGGAAATAGTGTATTAAAAAATGAAGGCTTCATGATGTTTATGAATAATTTTTGTTAAATAATAATTGCGGAATTGCAGAATCATCGAAGATTTTTTTGTTGAAGATTAGCTAATCATAAATTATAGTAAACTATCATATTTTTTTCTCTCAAACTAGTGTTAAATATTCATATTTATTTTAGGTGTGTGTGTCTAACAATAATAAAAACCATAAAAGTATTTAATAAATATCACGACACTACAAAACCTCTGCCATTGAAGATGCACCAAACCAGCATTGTAATGTGCATCGTGAAATATAATATTCTGAATAATTGTTAATTCTTGATGGCAAGTTTGTAAGCCAAAATATATTGCACAATAACCATCGTCGCTCGTTAGTGATAATCGTTCTGGTTACAAATTAAATTTCATAAAAATGTTGCCCGATTAACTGTCAACTGTACTTAATGTTTATTATTATTGACGACATGAGCAAAAAATATACAACCATTTTTTTGTATTTATTTATTCATATATTCATCCTGTAACAGTTGTTTGGTATTTTTTTTATTAAGTTTAATTTTCGAAATATCATGTTAGTCGCGTGTTTAATTGCACATAACATATGCTAAGTATAATATCAAATACTTGCAAGATATTGAAGGCATACTTGGGAAAATGTCGACCTATTCATTGTGCAACTGTGCAAGCCGAATCGGAGGTTAGCACGCTATATCGTTTAATTAAAGCTATAATATGACCTCATGTAACCTTTGTAAAAAAAAACTAAAGCCGGCGTTAGGAATCACAAGGTGCGATTACAGTGATCTTAATGATGTCTCAAGAATATATATTTTTTTTTATTGAATACAACACAATAGTTGATGAGATGAATGCGAGAGTTTGGAATTTATGGGTAGTATTGAAACAAGATAAAATAATATTGTAGCTTAGACAAATCAACATACGAATGAAAAAATTATCTTAGTCAAATGATTAGGTACAGTGGTCTACAAAATTCCAATAAATATGTGTACATTTAGAGGAAAAATCGATGCTTCACCAGAACCATACTCTTTCGTACGGTGTGTGATTCATCATTATATTCGAAGGGTGGTATTCAAACAACGTAATATTGATTTGGAACCAAACGTTTGTTCGCACATTATTAAACAACCCATGTCTCCGTTATTATCAAATTCAACTGGTTATTAAAAAACCTTAATTATATCTTTCCTCTACCTAATACCTTTTACTCCAGTTTTCTGTTCAAACAAAACGAAATGTGTGATTAACACAAATGTAAATAGTATAGATTGCACCAAATCACACGAGAGCTAAAATTTACATGAATATAGTTATAAAATCACAAGATAAGCAATGTGGGAACAAAGTAATTTTCTTTCAGCACAGATTGTAAACAAGAAATTTTACAATCTGTGATGTAAATAATAGCAATTGCGAATAAAGAAAAATATCACATGTTCATTATACACAACATTTTGTACGGTAACGAAGACGGCTTTTAGTTAATGTTTCATCACGTAACATAGCATTATTATTTTTGAAGCGCGACCAAGATCAAAAACCTCACGTCGCTGCTCTATGTCACCAAACAAAAGGCTTATGCAAGTAGAAGAAGAAAACCTACCCAAAATTTCACAATCTACCACGTGCTTTTCTAGTAAAATTCAGTGACGTTCTAAGGTTGATGATTATATGTGTATGTAATAAATAAAATTCAGTAAGTTTGTCGTGGATTATAACTCAATCTCGAAGAATAATATATATATGTCTAGAATATTTTATATGTTAAGAGTTAAGAGATAGATAAACAAAGATACGTCTGAAATACTTCTTAGTTGGATTTGTTTTAATAATATAACTCTTAATCAAATTAAGGTAAAAGGATTGTATACTATGCACCACAGCAGGAGTAGAACACATTCACTTTAAGCACGTACTGTTGATTTACCAACAGATTTCTAAATTTCATAAACCACCGCTCGTTTAACTATAGAAATTGATGATTATTTTTTACATGTCCATAAGATTTTTTACAGATTCTTATAATACAAATTCTAAGAGCGATTATAAAATCAATGCATGAAAATTTCTAACGATATTGTACTCATAAAAATACACAATATAGTATTTTTTTTAAATTAGTAGGTATAGTTTTAATCAGTGACGGTGGTGACGGGGTGTTGGGGGGTGCAAAGGAAGATTCAACCATTTTTGCAAGAGTTCTTTCCTATTCATTGGATTTTAAAACACTTCTATAGCATGGACTTTCAATTCAGATGTTCGCAATACCAACTGTTTCTCTTCCGTAGTACGGAAAAATAGTTGAATCTTCCTTTTGCACCCCCCAGCACCCCGTCACCAGCCGTCACTGGTTTTAATTAATCATGTTGTCATATTATATCTAGTATCGAGGACGCTACTGACGAGTCAAACGAGCGAAAGAGTTCAAATAGACTTTGTAACCAATGTATTGAGAGAACAAACACCTGTTACCAGCATACATTCACTGAAAAAATATTTAAAAGAAATTGTGGCACTTCATTCAAATTAAATTTAAGATTTTTTAAAGCCGCTATGCATTATTATGTAACCAAATTTTCTTTTCAATTTCGAATATCCTGGTTTTCACTTATAAAATTACCATCTATGTATACTAAAATAGACTATAATCAATATATACATTGAGAAATAAGAATTTTCCATGTACTATTTTATTGAACCTTATAAATTGTATATTGAGAAATTGATTTTTTAGTATCGGAGAATGTTTTATAATTGATTTATTTAACTATGTTGTAAGAATACCCGTTTCTCATTTTCACGTGGGCGAGTGCGCAGTTTCGAGAGACTGAGCAAATACCCTTTTGCGTCCGTCAATAAGAACTTTCTTCTTGAAGTATTTTGAGCTTGCTCTTGGCTTAGCATTTATTATTCAAACGCTTCTCTATTTTATTATTGACATGCCATCGAAAAATTATTGATATTTATTTATCTTGCAATAAACATTTCCGGGTATTTATTTACAGTTATTTTTAAGTTTTACCTTTAACAGCTTCGTCGATGGCATTCATTGTATAAATTTATAAACATGTCAAGATTGAAAAGTTTCTGAAATCATTATGAATGTTGTTTTTTAATTGATTTATTAATAATAAACTTCGACTACAAATTTATATCACAAGGGGAGACGAGGCGCATAACGACAGTTTCATTATTTGAAGTAAAATGATATTTAAATTTAAAAAATGCAACGATTTTTTTTTAATAATACCAATTATCTAAATATTCATGATCTTTGGTCTCATTGACAAAGAAACAAATTTTAAAAAACCGGATAAAGTTTTGAAATTTTTGTAGTTTTGAAGCAGGGAAAACCAATTGAGTATATATGTAATGTAAAATTTACATAATATTTACTTCCTCTAAGCTCTAAGCAGTCGAAAACTAATTGCTTGAAGCCACTAGTTTGGTCTAAAATACTCAATTTATTTTATTCTCATGTCTAAACGTTTGAAATAATATGAATCACGAAACACTTCATCGACTGTCCCAATAAGTCACATTCTCTCCAATATATTATGTTAGATTGACATCTTTCTCTTTTGGCCTTTCAGTTGTTTTCATTGTCACATTGGAAAATAAAATACGACAAAAATTAATAATACTATTAATGTTTTATTCAAGAGAGTTTTAATGTATTATAAATGCTAATCGATTTATATTTAATATTGCCATTTCGGCAATGATAATGGAGTAAAAATATAAATAAATCAGTATTATATTACGATTACGCGATTGCTTAAGAGGAAGACCGGTTCGAAATGAAACCAAAAGTGTTTTGCGAACTCTGGTACCTGCTATATTGATACAGGTATGAGAAGCGTTGACGTAATATCTAGAAATAAGATTCCATATATTACTCGATGGATATATTTAAAAGGCTGATCTGCAAATATTTTTCTCGGCGCGGCGCCACGTAAATTAAAACGTTTTTGAGAAAACTCACTTAACAGATTTTCACTTGTCAATCAATGATTGTATAGTATTATGAAGCTACTATAAGCAGACCGATGCGCCATTGTGGCGGTTTAGGAAACTAAACTTTCCCTTCACGGGATTTCAGTATGTGATCGATATTATACAAGTGTACGCTCATTTAAATACTCTGAATGGGCTATGAAGGAGCGAAGGGAAAGTTCAGTTCCTTAAACGGCCACAATCAAACATCAGCCTATTACTATAAGTCAAACTTTAGTCGCTTTTTTAAGCTTAAGAAGCTTAAACTCCAAATCACAATAATTCGTGGTAATTGTCGCAAGAAAAACTTAAATGCAAATCATAAATATTTAAAACATGTATCTTTGTATCTATCATATTTCTTAGTCAATAATCTGTTTGGTTAGCATTTTGATAAATAGATGCTTAATTTGGACGTTACAAAGAAGAGAACAAAGATTTGTTTAGTAAATACCTTGGCATTGAATATCTTTTCTGATTTAATCAATATAAATTATGTTAATGGTTCCTATTATATAAATGGTTTCCAAATAAATATTCTTTCGCTGGATGCCTATGAATATTAAAATTTCGATTTCTTAGAATTCAAGCATATGGTCAATGAAAATTTGTATTTGTTATTACCTAATTATATTTACTAGTAATCACTTAATATTTTTGAACACTTAATAAATCGCTGAATATTTTTCTGCTATAGGTTAAGAACCGATAAAATTTCGTAATGTATAAATATATTTTAGAAATTTCTCGTAGAAATAAAACGAAACTATGCAAAGTATGCAAAACTATTTTTTGATATGTATATATACATTTTAATCTTCCATCATAGAATTTAAATGTAAAGGGGTGAATATGAATATGAATAATCTGACAAATATTTAGTTTATCAAAATTTCTTCAAAACCGCTACACTACGTTTTTGTCTATTTTGAAAAAAAATCATTATTACTATAGACCAGTGGTTCTCACGGAAAATTTTACTGTGGCCGCATCGTAAACATAAACGGTCCTAAGTAAAGGTCTGGTAGCCGCACCAATTTTTTGTTTTGAGACTGCTGTGTTTGAGGTATGTAAAATGGACCTAAACATGTTTGTCAATTTACTGTTCGTATTAATTGCATAAAACATATTTCATTCTCATAGTGTTTGTTGACAAATAAACTTTAAAACTATATTTAAAATATCAATATTTTATAAAATATCAAGTCCGTTGGTGGCCGCACATGAGAACCACTGCTGTAGACTGTTAAAAACACAGTATCGGTATGTATATATGCCGTTTTTTATAAGGCGTTGTACTGATTTTAAATAACGTAAAGACGTATGAACATAAGTTTTTCCAGATTTAAAAAAAACCAACTGTACCACCATTTCACATTTTATAAATGTGTTTGACAAATCACGGAATGGGCTTGTTATAATTATTCTTGCGCAAAATCTTGCACAACCATATATTTATTGATATTCCCGCCCATCTCCAAGAGAGGTCATTCGGGTTACGAAGACACATACTTGGCAATAAAACAAGTTACCGCTTGATGGAAGGTCAAGCCTATAAGTGAAAGGGCAAACAGAGAAGATCAGTTCATAGTATCAACAATATTTCAAGGATGCTTGACCGTAAATTGCCAGTAAACACGTTCAATTGCATCTCGTGGTCGCACAATTTTCCGGAAATTTGTTGATATTAAAACTATCATTTGTTTTTTCGTTCAATTGGTCTTTATGGAGCCATTGAAAAAGCAATTAAAATATTTGATATATGTCAGCTTGATGAATGTTAACACTATCTTCATATTAAGTATGTATATCCATCCATAAAATTGTGCTTGTGTACTTATGTGTACTTACGACTTTTTGACAAGAAATTATGCGGTAAAATTTTATGGAAATTTATATATGTATTAATTCAGTTTGATTACATTTTGAGCCACTTATTATGAGTCTTATTTTTTTTTATTAAAAAACATGTGCCGTTGTAAACCTTGAACTGTGAAGAAGCCTATATTCAAAACAGCAGATTCTGGAAATTCCGTAACATTTTGAATACACTAATGTCAAATCAAGAAAATTTTATTTGTTTGAGATAAAATTCTTTTATTTCTGGTCGATTCTTAATTAAATGTAAATAAATTCGTATGAAATATTTAATTAAAATATCTAATACTTTTAAATTATGATAAAGACTGATTTAGCTCATCTTGAGGATTTTCAGATTTGGAAAAATAAAATAGAACTACCTACAATTATGATTTTGTGAATGTATTACGGATGCAAAAAGACTTACGTGCAGCACACTTTTGAGGATTTGGGAGAGTTAAGAATCGGCCAGGTTTGTTTGTCTGTGGCCTAATTTCGTTGATAGCTGCAGCAGCTATGGCAATTAGCGCGCACACCATCACGCAAGCAACCTTCATCTGTAAAAAAGTAAACAATGTATTTAAATAAACGATTCTCATTAAAAAATCTTGGTTATGAAAACATAGAAAATTTCTCCGCTAGCAACACTACAACTTTACATGGAATACACTTGCTACGACGTAGGACTTATAGACCGTCAACCATTATTACTCTCCCTTATACTCAAAGCTTCTATCCTTTTTTGTGTTGTATGCAAGCATGTTAAATATGTCACAGTAACTTGCTATTTGAAGTATTATATTTTAATATATTATTCTGCAATGTATCAAACAGAATACCAAATGTAATATACAGTAATTCCTACTATTTTCCAACTTGATTTTAAGTGAGAGACAACAAAAACATTTTACTATAAAAATATACTGATAAGATGACGATGTACAATGAAGAAGCTACAAAAGGTTGTGAAATATTTAAATCACAAGCCGTAATTTTATTCGCACATAAGTTAATGATTATTAAATTTATATATATTTTGAACAAGGTAAATATAATAAAGTATTTATTTCCCCAATAACTATAATATAAATGATATCCATTTAGGCATTAATTACGCCAGTGCCAAAATTATTCATATATTTTCACCTGATTATAATAAAGTAAATGCCAATCCAATCAAGTCGTGTGTTTAAATGCTTTTCAGTACGGAAAAAAAACTAGATATTTTGTAGTCACAATAAAATGAGCTACATATTATGATGAAAAGAAATATGATACTCGTAGGTGCTACGATTTACAAACTTTTCTATTATTAGTATTATTATTGCGAGTTACCTTTGAAGCAACGTCTGCCTATTTATGAGAAAGAAACAAATTGATTGTATGACCTGAATATTATATAAGAAACGCCAAGCCAAATTGTTAGTAGAGTTTACACAACATAGTCTATCTTTGTGAAAATCTAAGCACGCTCCACTTAAACATATTATTCATATAGAAAATTGTAGCTCTAAATTACTACACTCTTAACAGATACTTATATTTATTTAAATACATTTAATCCCAAAAGATTGCCACAAATACATCAGTGCTAGTATAACTATTGCACAAAACGTGTATCTGTTATAGCATTGAGCAGTGGTGGGCAATAAAAACCGCATGCACATGGCCGGCTGTAATATATCTTAATTTTTTGAATGAGGACGGACAATAAATTATACTGATTATAAGTGCATACGATTCTTTATATTGAAATATTAGGTAAATATGAAAACAATGTAGTCGAAAATTTGTAACCTCTATCCGAAGAATTTTTAAATAAAAAATCTTCATGTTAACACTTTCTTGGAGCTACGACGCTTAGCTATTGGACTTATTTACAGATAATACAGTTAAAAATTTGACTTGACGCATACTTTAGGACACATTAACATCCATAGTTACTGTAATAGAACCTGATTCGGAAGACAATAACTAAACTCTTTCATAAAAAAAAATTCAGTAGATAATTTTGAATATGCTTTTCCACTAAGAAGTGATAATTAACCACTTTAAAGTGATCGGAAGATAATATTAATTTGAATGAAAAGTTGGTATGACAGTATAATAAAACTTGCAGACTGATTCTTATCTTAGTTATTAAAATATGATAACTGGCTTATGTTTTATGATTTAAAAAAAATTCCATTTTGAAAACCAATCTGTAATCGTTTCGTGCACTCGTTATGCTACCTATTTAGAGTTCGTTTGCTTACTTCTTTACGTGTGAGAACTAGCAAAAAATGGTGTCTATTACATAAAAGTAATTATGACACTTTGTATAATTTCATACATGTATGGCTGTGTGTGTCAATATCATGGCGTAGAAAGTTGCATGAAAAAGCACTTTTCGTATTTATTCACATAACCGATTTTACAACCGCAGTTTTTGCCACAACAATATCTTATATTTATAATAATTGTCACGATCGTTCAGAATGTTTAGATGAATATCACGAGCCATTATCCCCGTGTGAAATGAATCCGGCGAGCTTTTCTCGATGGATGACATTTCGTAAAATGTCTTCAGGCAGTTGTCTGCGTCTGTTATCAAATTATCTGGTTCACACGCGGCCAATTGCCAAACTCGTAGAAAGTGATTTTGCGACCTGACTAATTCGCTTTTACTTTTGCTTGCCCGACTAAACGTGATCCACATGACAAACCTCATTTTCGTACGACAAAAATTGGTTACCCTGGTTTTAAAACTCGTAAAGTGCTTTTCGCATACTGGGTCGACAGTGTGATAAATATTTGTCTCAGATATTAAACTTTCATCATTTAAATATAATAAAAATATCCCACATTTTATTAAAATATCAGGATCGATTTTTCGTTTGTAGAGACTATTTTCAGAATTAAAATCACCTTAGACTAAGTCGGCAAATAATCATTCACGATGCTTAAAAGTTATCAATCTATTCCACTATCACCCTTTTGTATTTAATCAAATGAGCTTTATGTTCCGCACAACAAACTGCAATGATGATAATGACAATTGATGCGAAACAGATTTAAGGCGCGAGGAACGTTTTTGTTTTTTTCAAGTATAAATTCTTAAAACTTTCTTTCCTGTTTTATGAGCAACAAGAAATGGCGGACGTTAAAAATACAACTTCAAGTCACGGTTGACATTACATTGAATTAATGAAAAATTATCTCTACCTATTCTTTTGTAAAGTAATAAGTATGGCTTTATATATTTTATCTGATTATCTGCTTCCAAAATATTTCAGAATATATAAGAATTTATCGTCATAAAAATCGTACGAAACTTCCACAAAAAAAACAATTACACTACCTACAAATACACTACCTACAAATACACTCATCAGTAAAAATGTACCTAAATTTTATGTTCCCATACCAAATGCAAACCTTTGTTCGCGACGTTACGTAATGAAAATTCTATTAACACAAAAAACAAAATGTTGGGAACGTGCATTATTTTTACTAAAACGCATGATTTCATTGATTTGTTAGAGAATTATGTAATCAAGATTTTTTTAAATACTCGATGAAATAGTGTCATACAGTAGCAAATTTCATAGATATCGATATTCATATAAATCAAATTATAGCTTCAGATTACAGAATTGTTTCGAGATGGATTTTAAGGAGACGACTTATTCTATTCGTGGACTCAGTTGCTGAATATTAAAAGTGTTTGAAATAAATTTGTTGTTGTTGCTGTTATTACAACACACTCCGGCAATGATAGTATATTGATATTATAGATTCAATGTTGCCAATCGTTATAGTATTATCATGGAGTCGTACATGTTGTACATGATTCAAGTTGAAAGGTTATTTTCCAATCCCGTCGGCATGGCATGGTCATAAAAAATGAAAATAATCATAGTCGGAAACAAACATCTCACGACCACTCCGTCGCTTAGCAAGAAACAAAAAGACAATCAACCATAATTATTATTAACCTTGAATTAAAACGTTTCGTATCCACCCGGATGAGCTAGCAATATTTTAACATACATAATAAGATTCTTCGTTGAATGCACTGTCACACATATTTTAGAATTTAATTTACAGCAAATCTCGACCCAATTGAGTCTAATTATTTTAAACGCCAGTCATTATGTCGCGAATAATGAATTATTATCGTTTTACATTGAGAGAATCAGTGTCATTGGTTGAAGCGATTAAAAGTGGAAACGTAGCCCCGGTAGATTGCGAAGATTTTCATAACCATAGACAATGTTACCTTTGTTTGATATAAAACGATGTGTAGGGATAAATTGATAGTATACTTAATCGATGACAGAAGTTTAATATTCCGTAAAATATTTCCACGATAGCTGAATGTGGAAATCTTAAAGGTCGATTACGATTGTTATCCGACCTTTTTATATTTGTACATATATGGAAACGATTACGATTCTGTGTGCAACACGAATTATGATTATTGTTAGCTGATGCAATGCCCACATATTTTTTGAATCATTTACAAATCAGATTAAATCGGTTGAATATAAATTTGTTAAAAAAGTGAATCTAATCACCGTTATTTTCCATAAAGAGAGAAAACATTAAGTTGTACCAAATGAACATTTCATACACCATTCAAGTTTATTTCATTTCGAGAATTTAATATCAAACAGGTATATTTGATAATCGTCAAAAGCTATGCATTTTTCCAAAATGTTTTCTAAAATTTCTCTCAATAAAATACTAAATAATCACTTGTTGAAACAGGTGTTAGCATATATTGTAAACACGAAACGCTATTCGAATGCATACATAAATAAAGCATCATTTAAATACCATTTCGACTTCTTCTGTAAACCGGCTAACTCCAAAACATGGCCAAATTATTCAGGACCGTAGAAAATATATAATTTAAATATCAATCGGAGGTTAACAATTCCAAAAAATTGTTTCGTTCCCTGTTTTCTAATAAATAAATGTGAACAAGAACATTTTGTAATTGTTCGATTTCACCGGATGGTTAAATTATGAAACTTTTTATTAGTCCTGAAAAATTCGCCCAGATTGCAGATTAAGCAGTCGATGTGTGTTTGGTATGTCGAGTATGTTAATATTAATTCACTTGCTCCAGATTCTTTAGGCATTACATTCTCTAAAGATTTTATACTCTGTTATTGATTTCAATATTGATTAATCTGTTTCTGTGAAATCATAATAGTATGTACCGATGCAATGAAACTCATTCTTAACCGTGTGTGTGTCGAAGAAATCAAAGTTGAATTACGAAACGCAGCACTAACAATCTCTCTTGACACAGATGCTGATGGACTTGGACAACAAAGACGTAAACATTATCTAATGCAGGCTTTTTAAACTCGTATTGGTGTGCCATTTTGTAATCTATCGACATATTTTTCCATAAACAAAAAACAACCAATCAATACATTCATGAAATCTATTCGCAGATGGTATTTAAATAATGACGATATAACTATTTATAAATATGATATACATTTTAACGGGACTTCGAAGTCGACGTCCTGTCAAGTGCACGAAATCCGCAGAGATTAGCGCACCGTATCGTGAATATATAATAATTACCGTTCCAGCTCGTAAATTATCTAAACACTAAAAGAATCGGATTCAATATTATAGGCAATTTCGATTTTTAAAGAGGTCTTTTTGGGAAATGGTCAATTTAAAACCCAGCTTTCCCGCGTAGAAATACTGTGTATGTTTAATTCAATTTTAGATTAAATTTGAAATGTATAATTGGAAAAATATGCGAACATGTAATTTATTCAAAAACATTGAAAAAATTTACAGTTAATGTAAATAGTTTTCTGAAATTATTAAATATTGATACTATACATATCTCAATTTAAAAATAAGCCGAGTATATATATCCTGGTGTTTTTGTTTGAAAAATCACCATTTTTGTAAACTATTTCTAAGCTCGTCTACTTATTGAAGGAATCTATTTATGGTACTTCGAAATATATTTTTTTAGCTCGATAAAAAATATCTTGTTTGCGAGCATGTGATTGAACAAACGTGTGATATAATACATCGTGCAGTGATGTAACTTGTAACATGTAAAATCAAAACAATGGCACCGGCAGAAAAAAAAATAACTAAAGCGTTTAGCGTAGCTTATATTTTTTCGTATTTTATACATGATTTATTATTTCAAAGTAAGTTATTTTAATATTGGTAAAAGAAAATGTGTTTTTTTTGTGATGCAATAAGTGCGATGACCTTTATACTAAAAAGAATTATTATGTTTTATGTATCGCAAATAATAAAAGTGACAATAATAAAGAATGAATTAATATCCCAATTCTTCAAGAATAGAACAAGATATTCTTATCCAAATATTTTTTCATGAAATTTCGAGATTATCTATTATCTTTTAAATTTTATATAAATATTTATAAGGAAGGGTTTTGGATTATTTCAGTGTACTGTATTAATTACAAATTTGTTGAATTATATGATTTTTAGAATATTTAAATGCCAAAGAGCTTAAAAAGACGAACAATACCGGAAAATATTAA
The DNA here is from genome assembly GCA_028554975.1 of Himalopsyche kuldschensis. NCBI lineage: Eukaryota > Metazoa > Arthropoda > Insecta > Trichoptera > Rhyacophilidae > Himalopsyche > Himalopsyche kuldschensis. The sequence continues at coordinate 4,257,568 of JAHFWI010000001.1, read as the reverse complement.
AGAAAAATAACAAAGTTCCATATATATAAATATCGCACTGTCTCAACGAAGCCTCGTTTATTTCTTCAAACAATCTATGATATTCTCAAGAAACAGAAAAATCTCAGTTTCTCGATAACGACAAATTCCGAGAAACTGTAGTTATCTAATCTCAAAAGATCGAAAAAATCTACAACTCACCCCACCCGAATTAAAACCTTCCATTTTTTAATGTTATGCCTTACAAAGCTTCGCATATTGCAGACGAATTGCGATATTCAAATAAAAAAATAATTTACATTTTTAAATGTGGAGTGCACAAATGAATATCGATTCTGGCAAAATGAACCGGATCTAATAGTTGTTTTGGAAGTAGCTTGAAAATCTTCATGGCCGTCAATAATTCTCGGGAAATACATAATAAGAAGTACCGCAATGCAAATGAGGCGATTATAGAAGCTGCATTATGCACATCCTCTGATAAAGCAAGAAAAAGTACAATTTTATTGAAAGACATAAGTCACTGTCTTACGTAAAATGTTGTCATATTATTCCATTGTTGCTAGTTGGGTTTATTTAAAAATCGTTGAAAAAACTTGTTGCAAAAATAACCTCAGGGCTGTGAATAATGAGTGTATCAGCTATCCTGTTACCAAACTAGATGTATCGGTTTCCGAAAAATCCTGTTCGCATAGAAGAAAGAAAGGTCAATGACTCTTAAGGTTCACCAAATTTTCAATGATGTCGATCAGCGAATATTATTGTATTTCATATATATTTTCGTTTCTAAAAAGTATGAAAGTTTTCTTCCGCACAAATAAATCAAAGAGTATCACATTTAAGAATAACGTTAATCGAGTGTTTTATATGATAATTTTTTTACGTTGAAAAAGTCATGTAATTTTGTTTTGCGCGATATTTTAGTTGAAAATCAACGGTAAAAAAGGGTTAAATAAAAATCAAAGAGCAACAGGAATATTCCTCTAAAGTACTGTGTGACTGCTATGGAAGTCCGCTGTATTAAAACATACAATATTTTCCAGGCGTATCTTAGTAACTAGTGCAAAACTGTGCTTGAATAAAAATTGTTATGAAAGACTATGATGGGCTGCAATCTACTCGCTCTCAGTAAGATATCACAACGTATTTCCAACATTTAAATGCCTGAGTTGTGTTGTAATAAATATCAAGATCTAGGTAACCGATACTATAACGGCGATATCACACGTCCCAAAATATATTTTAATATGTTTTGTAAAAAATATTTTTGTTTATTGAAATAAAAAATGTATGTTAAGGAATTTATCAAAAATTGAAAAGTATTTCGTGTTATATCAAAGATTTTTACTAGACTTTTTTACATTTGATATTCTCATAAACCATTTATTTACAAAAAATTTCTAATTTCACCTCAAGGATACATGCATTTTTGTAATAATTTGAAACGAAGATTTTATTTAACTGTGACGTAAATTACGCATTAGGTAGCGATAAAAATATTATTCGAGATCACACGATGTAATTGTCTTTAAAAAATGCACCTATGTGAAATTTCACATTTCGTCTTTTCTTTTTGTATGATATCTTTAAGCCCCAGGCCTCTAACCTCGGACAGTAGTCACGAATTAATTCCACTTGCCGTAATCTAAATGTTACACCCTAAAGCTTTGCACTTAAATGAATATCAAAGCCGCGCTAAAATCACTTAGAGAAATGATAAAATATTTTTTGATAACATCGGGGTTTTTGGTTGTATTCGCTACTATGTTGAACAACCACATTACAATAATTGAAAATGTGTTCAATTGCTTAAAAATTATTCCTCCGAAGTAGTATTGAGCTTTTATTGTTACTTTGTGGTTCATTCCGGCCGAGATATATTTGTTAACTTAAAACACTGAAAAGTATTGTATTTAACACAAACTTACCTTGATTGCGTGTATCTTAAAGCACTGACTTAAAGTGATATAAACGAGATAGCAAGTCGGCAACTCTTTTATACGAAGTGGCTGCAAGAGGGGCAAAATGCGGTGGGGATGACCAGGGCCGGCTCTAATTCCCTTCGATCATCACACTTGGCATCTCTTCTTCTTTTTTTGATAATAAAATACAGCGTTGCGTGACATAGTATTGCGCAGGGCTCTCGGAAAATAACGGAAAGCTTCATTGGGTTCTTGAAAACACCCAAATAAGCATATCAGTTAAAGTTTTTACATTTTTTTACTCTTCTTAACTGTCAAACAAATGTTTTCAATTTTTTATGACAATAATCAAAAAATAAAGTAACAATATTCTATCTATCTATATATATAAAAATGAATGTCTGTGTGTATGTCCGCTATGGACTACTAAACCGCTCGACCGATCGATGTGAAACTTTACAAATTTATTAAGTACACTCCCGCAATGGTTTCTGGCTTACCAACCTTCACCCCTCAACCACCCCCCAACCTCCACCCCCAATTTTTTTTTTAAACTTCATGAATTTTTCGAGTTCACACCTTCGAAGGTTTTTGGCATACCCACCCCATACGCCCCCCAAACCCCACCCCGCCAAACAACCCCCCTCCCCCCCAAAAATTGATATCGAATTTTTACAAATTTCTACTACACTTCCGCGAAACTTTCTGGTGTACACCCCCTCCCCTACCCCACCCACCCCATCCCCCCTACAATTGCTGGCGTAGCAACGCGCGCAGGGTACAGCTAGTATGTGATAAAAACGTGTATACTTAGTTTATTTCAAACGCAACCAAATAAATCATCAGGATTTTATCTCACTTACTCAAAATTGGTTTCTCATTAATTGTACTTTTATATATATTAAACTCATCTCATCATTTAATATTGTGTGTAAAGTCAAAATGATAAAAAAACTACATCCTCTTTAAAAGTTGTTTTGTGATACTACGCTTGATAGATAAGACTTGGTATATCTTTTAATAAATAATAATCAATATATGTACTTATTTACCTCCAAAATAATAAACAATAACGCCTTCAATAAGATAAATCATTTGAATACATCGTTTGTATTTGTAGAAACTTGTGAGCATTTTCGAACCTTTTCACTGTTTACTTTCATAATCACTCTTTTTCAGAACGGCTCTAAAACGTTTATTTAATTAAAAGTGTGAGAATAATCGTAGTCCATGCATGTGGTGATAGATGCTATTAAGTCGTTATCTAAATACAAAAAGTTTCTCTTAATATGGAGTAACCATATCAGTTCATATTAAGTGATTTTATTATAATTTTAGAATGTTCGTGCATTTATTACATCTAAGATGACAATAGAATCAATAGTATGCACCTGCAAAATGCATCATAATTTCACATAAATGTCAGAGGCGTCCTTAAAATTGAATCACGAACTCGAAGCAATTATTGCAAGCGTCGCATATATTGGCAATCAATCAATACGTCTTTAATTGAAGTCACTGGGATTTTAATTAGAATATAACACAAGGTTAAAAATATGAAACATTAAACGAAATTGCAGCACCGAAATACATTTCGTACAGAAATAGAACTGCTTTCGCTGGGATAATGATTTTAGCTGGAGGTAATGGGCAAAATTTTCAAAATGGCATCCGATACCGCAATCCTGGATAAAACAGCTGAAATGTGATATATAATTTTTAACCATACCCGTATGGAGTATATGGACTCCTTATTGAGTTTAGCTCAAGTAACGTTTTTCTACGAGCGTATTACTCAGCTGCTAATCTTTCTTTTTCGAAGATAGTACGGATTAGGGACTCCAATTAATCGACATCTCAACTACTCGAGTATCGAGTAGTAATTTTTAAAAATATTCGAGTGTACTTGAGTAGTTACAGATGTACCAAAATTTATTTTATTAATTCAAATTTGTGTATATAGAATATATGATAAATAAATGAATACGCTTATTTTATTTCATTAGTAAATTTATTTTAATTTATGAAAAATAATAGAGAATTAAACGTCTCAAATTTTAATTTGGTTCGAAGTTTTGTTTTTTATTCCAGCAGTAGGAAAAAATCTCTGTTGCTGTGGACCTCGGTTTAAAAGTTAACAATCAATTTAATTGTGCTATCTAGTTTTTCTGTCCGCAGTTTAAAACAAAATAAAATTTGGAAATATATCTTCATTTATATATGACGAGTATTACTCGAGTATTTTTGAAATTACTCGAGTAATACTTAAAAAATGAACGAGTCTACTCGAGTATCGAGAACTCGATACTCGAATTGTAGTCTCTAGTACGGATATAGAGTATAGACATAGTCAGAACTAGTGACGGGAATAATGCTGCCCTCTTAGTAAAAAATAAGTGCCTGATTCTAGGTACATTTCTGAACATTGCGATTCAATATAAAAAAGGACATACAGTTCTTTTTTTAAGTTATAACGAAAATTATAGTTATTTTAGCAGTATACAGAGATTCATAAGCAAAAACAAAGTATGATTTGTATTTATGCTGTGTTTTTAAATTAGAAACAAAGACGTACTGCTTTTTTATATCTAAACAGAAATTGAAAAAACACAACAGAATCGTTATCTCAGAATATGACTATTGCAAATAACTGCCTTTATGCTTATGAGGGTAGATTGGCTGCGTCCCGACCCGTAACGTTAGGATCGGACGGGTGTGGGAGGGTATTGAAGACACACAGACATCCACGACTGCGCAAAGAAATCAATAATAATATTGAAAAATAAAACTGATTGTTTTAGACTCGAACCCGATCTAACCGAAGCCAACGATGTTGACTCTCAACTACGGACCCGACAAAATATAGTATGCAAATCGTAAAAGATTTAGGAATAGAGTCATTGGGCGACATACAACGTATTTACCGTCATTCTATGAATGTTAAACAAATATGTATTGTCCTATTAATAAATATTTATAATAATTATCGAATAAATCTAGATACAAGAATATTAAGCGGTGTTGTTTTATACTCGTACATATATTAAACATTGTCTTACACAAAATATCCATTGAATATTGAGATTTTTTTAAGATATGAGGAAAAAGCTAGTGTCTAAAATAGTGTCAAAACTAATGTCTAAAATAGCATTAATGCAAGAATATGTAATAAATTTGGTGAGCTGATTATTTATGTTCTGTATTGAATAGATTACAGAAGATAAACTTTGTCGTAACAAAAATAAAGGTTTCAAACATTGTCAAGAGCTAAATTAAAGAATTTCCAATATTTTCTAATATCATGACTCCATTATTTTTTTATTTTTTTCATTTGAATCATTTCATTTGGATATTTCATATTTGTGACGCGTTATGTCACAGTCTTATATGTCTGATTTTTTAAATATTGGGCTTATTCTTACAATTTACAGAAATTTTCTTGTGTTTTCGGTGGAAAAACTTGGTATGTCTGTCGTTATCAAACGTGTAAATTTATTAAAAAGGCTGAGCAGCCAAAGTATGTTATGTTCCCCGTCGTTATCACACAACAACATCACACAGCTTATTTCAACTAAGATTAAACTGACATATCAGGTTGCTTCATAATGCCATAGATATTATGTAACATAATATTTTCAGTTCGACATATAGCCCTAAATCTATTCTATACAGGATTTCACGCCACTGAAATTCAGGAGCATATTCAGTTACGGCTTCTAGCAAAATACTATATTCAAAGAATCACGTTTGACCCTTTTACATATATTATAATTATGATTCTTATAAAAAACAAGCCCATCACGACATAAATTATACGTTACGAGTGTACTCTATCGCTCACATGCTCACCCAAATAAATCAAGGTAAATGCATCACACATCAATCTAGGTACTTTGATATAAAAACCACGCAAACAGTCTTGAATCTAATTATTGTATATGTTCACTTGGAATTTAACAGTTAATATTGTTAAGAATATAAATTATCTGATTTTTCCGAGCTTAAGTCGCTTAAATACTTTAAAAGATATTGATTTATTTACTAGGTAATATTATTAGTATTCAAGAGATATATGGTATTTAAAACTATAATATTATGAATTCCATCAAAATACATGTACAATATTAACTTCGTTATTCGCCTTGTATCCAATGTGAGATTTCAATTTGTAAATAATGATAATTGGAATAAATATTTCGCAAACATTTCATTCACGATTATCCTTATCATATAACTCATCATTTTACAACTATTTTGTAAAAAAACATGTACTAATGATAATATGTTAACTTAACATGATCGTGAACTTCACTATTAGATAAATGACTTTCAATTATACGCATCAGATTTAAAAATTATAATACTTATACTGTGAAAGCATTAATGACAAAAGTATTTTTAAACCTTTAAACACATCTTTTCACATATTTACTTTGATTGATTAATCAAATAGTCTTTCGGTTGTCTATGGATAAAAAAAAGATGTATCTTAATTGAACAAATTATGACCCTATCACATCTGTTTTAATGCAAAGTTGTCGTTTGGCCTGCATTCTATTTATAAAAGAAGACGGTAATAAAATGTTCATAGTTCAAACAATTAAAACAAAACTGATTTACTAGCAGATAAGAGATTCTTTATAACCCTCGGAACTAATACAGATGCCATGTAATTGTTCTTTTGATTTGGAGTAAAATTGCATTAAGACTCGAAAAACAATGCTGATCTTGAGATTTGGAACAACTGTGCATTACACGAGATCTTTGAACCATTGCGTGCAAAACAAATAACTTTGAGAACTATGTTATTAAAACAATTCGGGTTATTAAAATAGTCTACCATTTCGTACAGACAATGCGAATTTACCTGCAGTATAAATGATACAAAAAGTTTAATTCTGTTGGCTAAACTATTTAATGACATCACCGGTTCTATTTATAGGCACAGATTTTAAGTTAATATTGGAAGTGAACCGATTCTAAAGAGTGTTGTATTTGATTTGTGGTTGTTTTTATTACTTATTGGTTATACGTATTACGTGTTGAAATAATACTAAGCCATTTTGTACATGATCTGTCAACCGATAGTGAAAAGATTTAGAGCCACCGTTTACAATTAATGCCATCTTTGAAAAACTTTCTGTACGATTTTTTCAATTAGAATTATATTAAGTCGGCCAACCTTTCTTTTACGGAGAGATTAAGGATAAAAGGATGGGTTTAAATTAGAAATATAAATCAGCCAACCGCTTTCGTGAGACGAAGTTAAGTCATCACAGAGATCCATACTTAGATTTCAATTAAATTTATACGAAAGTCCATATGTAGGTTTAAAAAAAATGCATTAAATGGTCAGACCGAGATACGGCCCCATGGAAAACACAACCGAAGTCAACAACACCGGCCGGTAAGACCAAAGCCTTTCAATATGATACGACAAAAGTACTTACTGCAATTTATTCGTTTTTTTCGATGTCACATTTCAAGCTAATTCTTTATAATGAGTGTCACAGTGAGCAATCTTAAAGTTGTTAAATATATATTTTTTAATGAAATTTAAGCTCATAATGAAAATATATGAAATTATTCCCAAATTATCTTGGTGAATTTTAATAACAAGTCTGTCACGTGTAAACTTTCTTCAATACGTTCATAATTTTTTTCAACGATAATATTATGAATTACCAAATATTGCGAAATTAAGTTGCTAAGTGGCTTAACACACACAGTTATTGGTTTCCACAAGAAATTTAACATACCACAATAATTATATGCTACATAAGCAAGGACATAATAAGTAAATTGTTCCAGAATTTTTTAAATGTTAATTAAGGGTTTTGTGATAAAGCACCATTTGTCAAATTTATTGATGTTTCAGAAAAGACAAAAAACTCATCATATTTTCATCTTAGCACTCGTTTAATAAAAAATGTAATAAGGTGTATTCAGAAGTGTTGCAAAATAGGAATTTAACATTTATATTGAACATAAAATTTTAAGAGTTCTATCGAAAAACTGTGTTGACAAATGTTTTTTTATCTCTTTGTATTTAAGTCATGCGATAATATTTTTTAAAACCTGTTTATACAAAAAAAGCTCACTGATACTGTACAATTTATTACAGCCTTATTTTTATAATGCCGGGTTCACAAAGAAAGTTATATAATTATGAAAAAGATTTAGAAAAGATGCATGAATATGGATAGCAACAATTACTCTCAAAAGAGCACCATTGGATTTCTTTTGTTTTTATTTTCCGGACTAGTATACATATTATTATTAAAAGTTTATTATACAAATACGAAATAATTCATTGGTATTTACAATATTTCGTTTCGTTAAAGTAATCACCAACCTTGATTGAATTGTACACTATCGACCAACACCGAAAGATTAAATATTTTCTGCCTAACTACAGGGTTCAGAAAGGAAACTAATATTTTTAGATGTAATTTTCTTTCAAAATACATCGTACATATCATAGTCAAATTGACAACTTTACTATTGAAGTAGTTTTGTTACACGTTTTTCACCGTTTTCATTTGGATACTTTCATAAAAAAACAATATTACGAAGATGTTAGTATACATAGTAAGTACCCATGGCGATAAGAAAAATAACAATTTATGTGTAAATTGTATACCCCTATTTTTTTGATGACATCTACCACATTTAACCGATATTTAAAAGATACACAAATTAATTCAATTATAAAAAATCTTAAAGAGCTTGTTGGATTTTCGGATTTTATTAATCAAAATTGTTTTTTTAATATTCTCTTTAGCTAATTTTCGTAATCAATATTGTATTCCTAAGAATCAGACATAATTTAAAGATACTGTCAATATCTTGTGATAATTCGTAAGGAACACTGTGGAGTAGAAATAAACATACACACAAATAAATCGCTATGGATGTACCATTATAACTTGACCGCTAGCGAAGGCGAACCATCGCGCGAATGATGTGCAACACTCAACCAAAATTGTTTATTCAATTATACAATTTTATATGTAAGATATAAATGAAAAAAATATCTTCAAATGCATATATTTTAATGCAAACAATACAACTTAAATCTATATATGTGGACAATTTTAGTTCCAAATTCGAATGTAGTCAAATAATGATGGTATATCTATAATTGGAAATTGGTTCAACTAACCTTCCTCAATTTTGACACAAATACCATGTAAATTTGCCGGAGGTTATTGAGATATACAGTAATTAAAATATTTTAATCTATAATAATTGATGATATCTCGGTAAATTTGTGAATATTTCTATATGGCGATGAAATAAAAACATTGCGGCACTAATGCTAGCGAAAACGATAAGTTGGTGTAAGTTTACGACTTTGGAACAGTTTTGTTGCATAATAATGCAACAGTTTGCCCATCTATCTATCCTTCACGTGGTAATACAACAAAACGTGCAAACGCCACTCACTAAATTAGGTTAACTCGTGAGTAGGAATATCGTTCGTTTCGTACCCATCCCATTACATAATAATAATATAATAGAAATATGCAACTAATAAGCCTTCTTCACTAAGCAAGAGCTGTGGCTTAAAAATACGGATCTTGTCCAACTGATCATTATCGAATGCCTTCATAGACAAATTGAGCGATGATAATATAATGTTAACAACATTTAAGGCCTTCCTTTAGTTTATATTTCTTTCCCCATTAATCAATCGTGCAAATTACGAGCCAATATCAGAGTTTACGGCGTCACATGGGGAGTGATTGGTTGATAAATTGATTAATATACTAGGGATTGCGTATTTATTATCATTATAAAACGAAATTCCCAAAAAAATACCACATTAAGACATGCTACAATTTTAAACATAGGCACACAATCCAAAATATGCGGTTTTTGAATTTAAGGAAAGTTGAAAATTTATAAAAAATATTATTCCAACCAAGTTGTTGAGCAAAGAAACGACATAGAAGTTGCGCGTTATCTATACGAAGTCGAGCTAGACTCGACATAGGAGTTGTAGAAGTTAAAGTCGTACTTTTTTTCCATTTTCAGTAAAAAAAATATTGATAACTTAATATAATATGGGATGTATAGACTGTGTTAAAACAGAGTCGGTATCATGGTATTTTTCTTCTTTTTTTATGCTTTTTATAACATTGAGATAAATAAATCTATCAATTGTACATAATATTTAAATGTCACGAAAAATAATAATATCTAGAATCTAAAAATATGTATGCATTTGAATATCTGACCACACGGGGAAATAGCAGCAGTTAGTAACCGAGAAATGGGCTGCATTAAAAATCAGTCATTAAAAAATATTATAATACACTTATTCGAAAATAAGGAAACAATGTAAGATGAAGAATGCATAAATAATATTAAACCATTAATCCTGACCATTCCTAGTCAGTGGTGGATTACCCCATCAGCGCAAAATTTGCGCGCTTGTGGCTCCAAATCTTGGGGGCCTCAAAAATATCATTTATACATATTGCCCACATACTTTGTATTTAAATCGGGAAAACATTTTGGATGAGAAATGTATTTTCACTGTGAAATATTGAAGACCGATGGGTCATAAATCATACTGTAAGGTGGGTGGGTGTAGTAGGTACTTATTCTAAATTGTTTCTAGTGAACTGCGGGGAATACCATATTTTTTTTTACACCAAATTTGGAGATATGACTGGAAATGAAATCAACATAAAACGAAAATATTTGTGATTTGTCTAATCCCTAATAAATTTTGTGACGCTTTATCATTCGCAAAAGAGGACCTCCAAAATTATATTGCACCTGGGGCCTCACATGTGTTTAATCCACCACTATTTTTAGTATTAACAACATTCGTAAGAATTGATTAGGAGTTTTATTCAGAATAATGTATAGCTCTCTTCTCGTTAGGAAACCTTTTATATACATAATACCATAAATAAGTGTGAGGTACAAGTCATCTGAAAATGATCCATCATTACAGAGGAATTATAAAATTACTGCATGTACATAAGTATTAATAAATGGAATAGGATGTGATTAAGCAGATATTTTTTGCTATTATTTGGCTTAGAGCGATTTATGGTTTGTATTTTTGATAATATGTAGGTAATTGATAGAAAAAAATCATGTAAACCGGATTTTTTTCAGACCAATATCAGTGAAGTGTATGAAATAATCAACTCGTTTATACAAGTTAACAGTTTTCGTTCACTAGTCACGATAAATAAAATTGATCCAATTTCGAAGAACGAATAATAGCAATGAATATCATCTTGTATGATTTTAATTGAGGCTATTTTTTTTACTGCGAATCATGTGATTTCAAGGTTTGATTTAACCGGTTGCGTAAAGTCTAAATGAAGCTTTTTCGTAGAACCATTCACGTCTAAAATATTCAATAACTTTAATATTATTTATTATTAAAGCTATTCATCATTATTAAAAGCCATGTATTCATTATTGAATTCCATTGATTATATAATATAATTTTATTCACAACGGTCGAATATTATTTTAACGATAAAATTTGAATACTTTCATTAAATATAAATCTTTTATTGATTGAGTAGGCATTTACTTGGTAGAACTCCATTATAATACGGTAAGAAAAATAACAATGTAGCTATCAGCAAATATATAAAATAATTGATGTAGAATTAAAATACATTGTTATTTTTCTTACCGTATTATAAATCTCTTAATAATTTTTTTAATAACTTTACTTTATATGGGATTAAAATCTAAGCTTTTTTATATTTTCATAGTGAATGCTTGATTTATTTTAACATACAATAAAGCTATAAATCATTTTGCTGAAATTAACCACACGTGTTATAAATATAAATTTATTGAGATATAAATAAATATTTACTTAGGATTTAATATGCCATACACTTTTGTTTGATTTGATTTGTGTTTTTCCAAATTGGGCATTTCCAAATTTATGTACGTCAATGTAAGATTTCAGATAGCAATAAAATCAAGATGAAAAAATTGGCACAGGTTTATGGAATGAAATAAATATTTCTCGTTTTGGAATATCATTAATTTCGGACGAATTTTATTATCTCAACATGTCACCATTTACATTTTCTTCGACATTAAACTAGTTTATTTATGCCTAAATATAAATATATCCAGACAACATAAATATAATAATGCAAAACATCAATGTTTTTTTGTGTGTTTTATTAACCGTTGATGATATAAGCGACCAGATTTTGTTTGGAATATTAGATATCTGTAACAATGTTATGTCGATAAAGAATAAAACATCTTACAGTTTTTTTACTCATATGCGTATTGTCATTGCTTTGAAAATTTAACATCACAAATGTCAAGAGATAATCATATATTATACTATGGTCAGGTCGTTAGCAAGTGAGAATAAAAAACAATGATTTAGCTATAAATATACCAAACATATTTATTTTTCAATTATATAAACAATGTACAGTTTTGAAGTGACTCAAGCAGTGACCTCTAAGCTCAACAAGTATGGGAGTCACTATTAAAACCATAATTATTCGGTGACATAATATTTACTATAAAAGTCAATACAAATATGATACACAAAATGAGATAATCATTTCAGGTTTACTCACGTCAAATAATGTACTAACTCTTATCCCGTGTTTTTTCAGTTATAATATTACACATACAATAGTCATTTTGGAACGTCTAATAGAGAGAGAAAAAATACGAAGACTACGAATTGTTCGTATTTTGTTATTCATTTTACTAAACATTAAAAAATGAAAATTTGGCGGCCGCTTGGCTTAATTAACACTAGGAATCAGCTTGATGAAATGTCTGCGTTGTTTTGGTGGACGAGTTCCGATTAATTTTATTGATTTGAAAAATGTAGTATTTATCATGAGAGTGAATTGGATAAATATAACGTATATTTTTTTGGTTACGTATAACAATAACACTAAGTACACGGATAGAGAATGTTACGGAATTCTCAAAACAGTAATGGTAAATATTGGTGCTAATGATGTTTTAAGTTATACTAGATAGCCGCTTGAATCTCTTGTGAAATTTCGTATTCGTAAGGTTAATATAGATTAATAAAATTGATAGCATTGCTATGATTTCAAAAACATCATAAATTCACATTATGTTTTCACCGAAACATTGCGTTATTTTCGATGTAAAAATGTCTTTCGATTCATAAAACACTAGTACCAACCCATTTCCAATGTTTGCATTTGTATTTTAGGTCGGTAACCTTTCAATTTTCTAATTTTATACGAATTATTTATCAAATCACATCCTCGTACAAGTAAAATGGAGTGGGCGTGACTTTGCCTACGTATCAACAAGAATTTAACCTCATTATTGTTTACATAATTCTACACTTTTACTATTTGAGTTTGAGTATTGAAACGTCTTAATTAAGAGAGTGCACTTAATATCGACAGTATTATATTGAATTTTATTATTCATCAATATGGGAATATGTAGTCACATATCACCCCCTCCATATCTTGGTTAGTGGGAAGGGAATGTGAACATATTATACAAAATGTCCGCTCTGATTTGATATTACTTATAGGTGTCTTCTATAATACCATAAATCTAAAACCAAAATACATTCAGTTGCGGATCCATAAATTGTCCCAGGGAGTGGCCATTCAATTGGAAAATAAACATGATACATAAATAATACATTACAAAATAAATAAAAAAAATGTATAAAGCATATACGTATATACCCAGTCCCCCTTTGACGCAATTTCGATTTTACGCGTTTTTTTGGACGGCACCGCTACTTTTTTTACGCGATTTCTTTTTTCATAAGAAATGATGACCCTAAATAAAATCATGTGATTTAATTGATGACTCTGGACATCATCATCGATTCTTTTAATTTCAATTAAAAAAAGCAAGCATTAAAAATTAATACCAGAGAAAAATCGCAAATTTTATAAAATGAAACCTCACAATTAGGATATAACTATAAATGTATCACATCTCGTATATACTGTTAAACCAAAGCAGCCATGTCCAACACGCGGCCCAAATTAAGATTTTCAGCGTCACATTAATAATTAAGTAAATAAAATGTTTTGATAAGTTTTTTGGTTGTTTTTAAATAAAAAAGTGTCATTGTAATTATTAATTAATAAATTCCTTTTATTACGTTGTTTTTTATGCGGCTCACCATTTACCGGTAATATTTTATTTGGCCCACCAAACGATTTCTGTTGGACAACGATGAACTAGAGAATGGCAAGCAGACAGGAGAGGATTTGGGAACTAGGGAAGATTGAAAAGCAACACAAAATAATATATCTTGCGCTAATGAGTCACAACGCTTTAATTATTTCTTCGATAGTATAATATAAAACATCTCATTGAACTATTTGTATGTGCGTGTTATATTCCTCTTCTTTAATTTATAACAAAGACTATGTAAATTGCTTACGAAATTGTGTTGAATGATTCGAGTTTTCATGGACCATTGAATAGCCGTAAAGTTTTATTGAATAAATCAGCCGTTCATCTGAGTAAGAAAGTTTCGTATAATATTAATGATAAATATGACATATAAGGTAATTTTAGGTTGTTTTTATTGATAACTTTTTGACGAGTTCGATGAAAGTAAAAACCACAAAATATTCTTAATCGTAAAAAGTTATGTTTTCACTAAATAACACTTTCGAAACTTTGTTTTCTTAATTTTTTTTTAATTTCTAAACATTAATGCTCCACCAGTTATTTTACAATAATTTCCATGTGAGAATATTTTTTTTAAATATTTCGAACATTAATGAAATCTCAAACCTGAATCGTTCCAATTATGGACACACCTGTCAGTTCAAGTTCATTCGTGCACTTGAATGCCAGAAGATGCTGAAAGGCAAAACCCGGGTCGTTAGTGACAAAACTTTCCGAAATGTATACAATTTTAATAATTCAAATTTGATACTGAAATCTTTGAAGCATGGTCTATTAATTAAACGGAATAAATAACATAAGATGTTAGACGTCAATTATTTGGACATGTATTTTAAATGTCCATCCGTACGATGTATAATTTCATACTAGGAAGGATGATAGGATATAACCTGAACTATTAAAATCGAATGCTGATCACGTTGTGAAATTTAAATAAGCATTAATGAAACAATTCTGCGTTGTATCATAATCCTATGAAAGTATTTTAGTGATGTCGGACTGGCAGTCGAGTGGTCAACGTCGTTCTAATTCGAGCTCAAATCCCAGTACGAAAAATATCATAAATTGATTTTTCGTCAATTTACGGATTACAATTTTACAATTTACTGAAGATCCCCGGTACGAGCAAATGGTTTCAGTCGATAAATCGATGCTGCTCAGAGGCTATGGGTGTTTGTATTGCTAAAAATCCCTTACCACCTTTCCGATCCCAAAGAGCGACGCATAGTGACTGCGATTAGCTAACCACTAGTTCTGAATAGTCCTCCCTCGTATCCTTTCCATCCCTACCCTCTTCGAAAAAGAGAGGTTGAACAACTGAGGAACAAGCAGTTCTCGTAGAAAAACATATGTTGAGATAAAATCCGTGAGGAGTCCAGTTGGGAGCAGACGTATGTAGTTAGTAAAAAAACTGTAACATGGTTGTGTAATGTCTCCATTCCTTCTCATCCATTCGTTCTTAAAAATGTGACAGAGGCTGAGCAACTGAATACAATTTTTTGCTGAGGTTATCCATTCTGGGTCCATATGCTCTTAGACTAGGAGTGGAAACAGTTGAAAAACAAAACTAATAAAATAGCTTAACATCATTTAATTATTCAGAAAAAAATACAGAGCTTATTGGTATAGTAAACTCGACTATTTAAAATATAATATAATTAGTTTTTAAATGAGTATAACGCCTTGGAAATGTGGTATGGAATCTATTAATATTAAAAATATCATATATATGCTAATAGAGAAAACTCATTTTTTGCAAGACAAGTTCTTTTGAATATTTATTGAAATCACAGCCATAAATATTAACGCATTGCTTAAATCAGGAAGTAACGTATGTTTTTTCTAATATTTTTAAATCATCTTTTAATACAATTTTAAACGCGAGTGCAAATTACATAAAGGAATCTCAGTAATCAATCTGGCACGCAATGTTACAAGACGGTGTCGTATTGTAATTGGTTTGGGATTTTTCTCGACATTTTCTCATTGTGTAATTGCACTAATGGCGTATCGTGTAAAGGCATCGATTGCTTACACGCCTTTGATGTTTTAAGACTCACCGACACTAAAATAAAATAAAATTAACTAAATTGCTCGCTTCGTTTAATGATTGATTCAATTTATTAATATAATATGTACATATTCATTTCTTATCGAACGTACGTGGCAATTGCAACGTATGAATTATTCACACATACAATTCCGCTGAGATTTCACCCTACTAAATTGTTTTACTTCTTTTCCTTTGCACGTTAAGAAGTTTACAATATAACGTCAGCCTTGTAGCAGAGAGATCGTCCTATTCGATTGCGCTGTCGGCAGGCTTGTATTACCGTTAGGACAATTTAATAATTTGAGAAATCATTAGAATGGACGATAAAATTGACAGTTAGATGTTTTTTAATGACACTTAAGAGATAAATCAATAAGTATTGAATATGGAGGTGTGTAGTAGTTTTAAATGGTGTTTAAAAACATCTAAACCCACCTTTTTTACTACATTTGTATATACTTAACAACATGACGATGACTTTTTCTTCAAAAAAATATTTTCAGTTATATATAGGACAATTTTTTAATGGTAGGTTTTTCAAAAGAACCATGAACTTTACTATTATGTATTTTTTATAATTTATTAATGTTAAGACATGACATCACATTGCACATCCGTTATTATTTCCGCTATTTTTTGTATTATGCTCTTATGCATAAACAATTAATTGTTAAACTACAACAGCCTAAATTAGAGCACAATCCGGCCAGATAAAGCTTTGATTAAGACACAAATAATTTTTAGTTGAGTCATCTTCTTCAACATCCTCGAATTTTCTTCTTGGTCCGTTGATTCATTTTTTTTACGATATGGCATTTAAAGAAATAAGTTCGCACACCCCTGATTAACACTATTCCAAAAGACGCGTCAAAATAAACTTTGCGACTAATTATTTAAATTATCAATTATAAAGGATACTATAATCAAGGCAGCCAGGCGCCAGCCACACTGTCACAAAATGTTTTATTAAACATGAACATCTTAAAAATTATTCCAAAAATTTGTGTAAAACACAACGGATGTTGACAAAAAGTCAAAACATTCATTTTTGCGCCTGCTTTTGTCTGTTGGGTTCATGGTCACTATGAATTAATTAAAGTTCTTATATCGGATTGAATTAAATTATGTTTTACTTTATTTGGCTTATATATCAAATGTGTTGTACGTTGGCAACATTTATATCATTAATAAAAACCTTTGAATAAAGAACAGTTAAGTTAATATTTGAAAAGAAAATGGAATGGAATTATCCATGTTCTTAGCTAGAAGTTTTAGAAATTTAAATATGCATTAAGGTTCTGTCGAGTGTTTTAGATGAATTTTGGAACAAATGAAACTTCAATATCTATTTAAATGATATTCTCACATAAACACATTGTTAGAATATTTTCTGTCAAAAGAAATATAAATTATGCAAAGATTTTTGATAAATAAACACTGAATTCTGTGACAATAATGCGCAGAATGATCTCTGTGACATGGATCATTTTGAAATGAGCCGAGGAAAATTGTTACAACATTAGCAAATTTTTTGATTAAACAATCTTCGTTCTATACAAGGTGAACCATGTTTTGGCCAACATATTATGACAATCGTAAAAATTAATGTGTAACATAAGCGCATCAAGGAAATCTTTATACGGTAATGAAATAAATTAGTTCAAACATAAGTGGCAGCCTGTAAAAGTTGATATTATGCTTTGGACCAATTCTTGAAATAGGTAATCCCACGCAAGATCTTCTCCACTTACATGTTAAATATTCTTGAAAACTAATACATCGGCAGATTTTTATAGCTTACCTACCTAATAATATTTTTAAGCATCTCCACTTTCAATGTGGAGAGTATGCAATCCTAGTGGAGCTCATCCCGACACAGTTGCTTAATCTCAACTTTTTCGAAGAACGTAAGGATATTATGGATATAGGGATAAAGATAGGACAGGACTAAAAATTAGCTTATCGCTCTCACTGCGTCCCTTTTATAAGATTGGAAGGGTAGGAAGAAATTAAAGCCATCACAGACATACACGTCTTGGACTGCAAGCCCAGATTCGAGGCCAACTAAATGACTATTTAAGGGTTCCAGGAACCCTTGGTATGAAAGTAACTTCCTGTAGATTAGGACAAAGTCTCTTAGTTTTATTTTAAATATTACAATTTCAAGTCATTTAACATTATAATCCTTTTACGAAAGCTAGAATTTACCTAGATAATTGTTTTGACGGCCGAATCATGAACTACCTAATCAGTAATCGCACATATTTTATTCAAATTGATGCTCTGTTGAAAACATTGCGAAGACGGAGTCATATTCAAATCGTGCTCGAGAAATGTAATTATGTAGCTTGTTAGTAATTTGGTATTTATACTTTTAGGTTAAGGACAAATATTGGCAAAAAATACAACAAAAACTAGCCTATCGAAATTGATAGAGTTCAGTCGGATTGTATTATTAGTCGCCCGTGAAAGAGATAATATTATCATCTTCTTAATACACACATACTACTCGTTGTAGTTAGCAATTAAAAATAAATCACGCCCCAGTATACCTAGCAATTATACTCAAAATTCTAGCACAATTACACGCCTCTATAAAATAAAAACTTATTAATTTTTAAATTGCATGATTTATAGCAACCAAACACAGCAATGGTTGCAGGGTTTCTGTGTAGTTTTCCATTAACTTTTCCGTTTAATGTCGAAAGTATGGCTCGAGAATATCCGACAGTGACATCTATTAATGCGACAATTTGGTAAATAATTTGGTACCAACGTTCGTGTAATTGGTAATATATACCCAGTTTGAATTTTAAAAACGCTAACGTTGAACATTATAATGGTTTTTCACATTTTTCCTACCACCGTCTACTGTATAGGGTAGATATATCACTAGTGGTGTTCTTAATCTTTCTACAGCTAGACTTTCTTTGAAGTATATACTCTACGATATATAAAACTGTAAATTTTAAAGAATATAATCTTTAAAATCTCATTTATCAATAATACTTAATTCAATAATCTGATTATTATTTTACAAAAATTATTACTGATAGGTGACGCTTCGCTGTCGTAATTGGGGTTTATGGTGACTTTTTCTTTCAATAAATTAGTCCATCTTAATTAAAACAACATTTTTTTAAAAGAAAACTTTATAAAACATTAGCGAAAAGAAACAGCTTGATACCAAAGATTCAGAGTGTAAACTGTTTCATTCAATCACGGGGTAGTTTGAATACGCGTACTGATAAACTTTTCAGATTTTAGAAAAGCCATTCTAGCGAGATCCGAGATTTCCCAATTGAGTACCCATGAGCTAGAGGAGCTAATTGAAACAAAAAAAAACAAATTGCATGATTTTCATGCCAAAATAATAAATGAGGTAATCCATGCATGGTTTCATAATATTCTTGAAAATATGCACGAAGTAATAGCAGTGCTATACCAATAAATCAAAAGTTCTATTTTTGGTTCATCAGTCCTGTTATTTGTTTTTCGGGTCTTTTGCTGAAGTCTTCCTTTACATAATATTGAGAAGCGATCTTCGTTTTTTTTTATCTTTAACCTAAACTAAAATACTCCCAACCACCACCCGCCACGGCCTTATATTCGGTATGAGCGATCGTGTCCCGTGGCGTAAACATATACACATTATCAGGGCTTTTTTTGCAAAAAAAGGTGCCGGAACTCACTTCATGTCATGCTTTTTAGTAATTAAAATAACACATCTTATCCGGTTCATAACAATATAATATTTTATCATTTTGATGAATTATGTAAATATAGATTGTAATTACGTAAGCGCAAACATTGTTTCGTCGAAAAAAAAAATACCGTAAAAAAAGGTGCCGGAACGCCGTTCCACCGCGTTAAATGGTAAAAAAATCCCTGCACATTATCATTTTTTTGAAATTATTGCAATATTGCAAAGTGTGGCATTCTCGTAATTTTCTTAACACTAAAATGTATTTCTAAAACTAGGATTGATTTTATCTCACGCATTATCCGGTACACAGTATTAATTTAACAAAGAGAACCACTGTCGAGTGGTCAACATTGTTGGCTCCGGTTGCGGTGCTCACGGGCTCGGATCTTACGAGCAGTTTCATGCATTGTTTTTTTTTTTATATATTCATGGATTTATACGCAAAAACGTGCATATCTGAGATGCTTTAAAATTTTCTCCCACCTTTCTAATACACACGGTAAAGCTATAGTGGCTTGTTTACCACTTGTCTTATCTTTATTCTATCCGAATATCCCTACTCTATTTTAAATACTAACAGTTATTGTAAAAAAACCTATCTTTAGAAAAGCTGCTAGGGACTATTTATGGAAAATATAATGAGAAAACCATCAAAATAATAGCAACATAAGCGGAACCTAAAATAATGTTTACGCCACTGGATCGTGCACCAAGCATATAAAAATGAACTCAGATGGAACACGAAACGATATATATAATAGTAAAAGTTCATGAATATTCAATATGTGTTATATGCAATATGTTTATTTACCCATTACTAAAAAATAGCTTTGTTACAAAAGTTAGTGACTTTTGTGAATTGTAATCGATGAAATTCTTCAAATAAAAATAAAAACATATTTCCTCATATCAATCAAGGTTATCGAAAATCATCAAAATGTGACAAATTTCTATTGAAACCATTATGTAATTATGTTTTTTCAGAGCAAAAATCAGCTATTTGGAAATCTTCAATCCGCATCAGTGGTAACCAACCAGCAGCTAAACAGAATTTTTATATGATTTCCCGAAAGAAAATATAACTTAGGTAAATTTTTGAAAACATTCGTGATCGCAACATTAAGTGATTATATATAGAGTCAATTCGGGTAACTTTGGACACCTTTTAGGTTTTTTTTAGTGATATTTTTATTTTCAGAAACAGTAAGCTGTATTTTTTAGATTATTATGTGTTCTCACCACTTCCTTTATGTAATTATGAATTCAAAATTTATGGAAATACAAGATAACATAACTTAAATACTGTTTTTATGAGTGGTCCAATGTTAAATTTATAATTGGGTAACATTGGACACCACCACTTTCGGTGAGCGAATTTGTTGTTTTTTAGCCAAATCATCCAGCTTGGTGACATTGAATTGTATTTTTTAAAGATGAATAGTCTGTCAATGGAAGATATACAAAATAATCACGATTTTTTGCCCATTCTCTATCCGGAACACCTGGCTGAAGCGAAGCCATCTGTTTCGAAAAAATATAAAAAGTCGGTCATTTTCATAGTTTTTTGGTCTATTTCACAAAATATCATGAAAAGTTAAAAAGAATAAAATTATTTGGTCAATTTTCTATATTATACAAAAAAATATATTTTTAGATGTTAAGCCAAAAAAATAATAAAATTGAAAAAAAATCACTCCACTTTTTTCTCAAGAAATCATCTTCAAATTGAAATTCGACCCCATGATTGCTCATTTACCCAAAATAGAATTTACATAGTCGGTATTCAAAGTCAAAATATCATTTTTGACAGTCCATATTCTTGCAGTTTTCTCAAAAAATCTTTTGAAGAATGTTAACGAAGACTTTTCCAAATTAATTTTGATTTTTTGTAATGGGAACAATTAGCCCTCATAGTTTATAATGATGGATTTACCTGCAATATAAACAAATTTCAACACATATAAAAGTGTTGCTTGCGGAAGATCTTCATTACTGGCGAAAATAAACTCTTGAACTACTCCAGGAAGATCAAAAGTCTTCCACCTAAAGACCGATTTGGTCATTCAGGTTACATGAACCTGGGGGCTGTTCCAAGTTCACTATACATATGTACATACATGGACTCTCAATCACATCTGATAAGAACCAGAACCTGAGTTGAACAGGAGTTGTAGGTTTTCTTGTTATTTTTCGAGCCGACAGGCTGCCCTTTTTGTTTCTGTTTTATTGTTCTCCGCTTCCATCTCCATTCCACCTTGTGCCTAATAGCTTCCAGTCTTTTTTATGCTATAACTGGAAGCTGAAACTTTCTTGTATTTTTCACATTGGAGAATCAGATTTACGAATATTATCTGTAGGAGCACCGATCTGTTTTAACAGTTTTTAATTTCTCGCATAATACATAGGTAGTTTTTCTAAGAACTTTTTGACGAGATGCAATAAGTATGTCGGTCTGTGCGCTTGAGTTGTCTCCAGCAGTTTCTTAACATATTTTTTATGCCTCCTTTACCGGTTCTGCAAAAATATTTTTGAGAAGATTTTTATTTATAACGATATTTTGTTGGAAGAAGTGAAACCGGTCCTGATTTTTACACAATTTTTTGAGAAGTTATACAGAAAAATGTGTTGTATTTGTTTAAAATCGTGCATTTCCTTCACGAAATGACAGTTAAATGTGATACGTATACGTGTTTGGGTACAGTTGAACATGTCAAATGATACTCGAAATAAGGTCTTTTCGCAACCTCTTCACAATTTAATAAGATTTGGATAAGAGAAAGCATGAAATTGTTATATTTTTTCTTTTTTGCGAAATATAAAGGATACAATAATAGTTTCAAACAAAAATTACTTTCCTAGAGCATTTGAATAATTTCTGATGATGAATTGAAAATGACCTTCGAAAATCAAGCGCCGCACATGAAATTTTCATTTTTGTTTTAAAAATAATTTTGAAGTTGAATGTGGCTTCTTTTGTTGACCATACATAAGACAAAAGATCGATTTGTTATATTCACCAATCGCAAGAATGATCCCGATTACTAGTCAGCAGAAAAAAAAATAAACGGTACTTGCTCAAGTTTTGTCCAATGTTATATTGAAGTCCAAAGTTACCCGAATTGACTGTACCGCTGGCTATAAATATTACAAATTTAATATACTTCTAATTCTCTCCGTGCTCGGTGCCGAATAGCACGGTCCAATGAGATTGAACCTATGTTTCATTCATCTACGTTCATATGTATGTATGTATGATCTGAATTTTATTAATGTCGCATAAACGTCTTTAGGTTCTGGAATCGGTAGCGTATAGTTTGATAATGACGTTTTAATGGACATTACGACAGGCAACCAAAAAAGGTTGCTAAAAACTGCCCCACATATCTATAACTGATCGTGTGTTTCAGTATTTGATATTGCGCATTTCTTGCTAATTTAATAACTTATTTAAAATTGTGACGATTGACATCTTAAATTTAATAAGTATTTTTACTTTCTAATTTTGTTTCATCGTTACCTTTTGAAATGGTTTATTTTTTGTACTAGTTCTAGCGTACAGTATTTTTAATAATCGTCCCGTAAATGGATATACAAGAAAAAGTAGAATTCGGCATTGAATAAATGATGCTCGACGTCTGCTTATTCTCGTATAGTTTATTCAAAGCAAAACAAAAAGATTGGTGACCTTGTTATTCCACTTCTATTTGCTACATAACAAGTGACAACAACAATTTTAGTAATCTTATATTGAAAATTAATTCCACAAAATAACTGAAAAGTTAATCGAAAATATTCCTCAAAGGAACTGGAAAAACAAAGTTCTCAAAAAATGGAAGCAACATTGTGTTAGTCAGAATTCGCGAAAAAAATAATGTATTTCATAGAACATGCGGAGAATGTTGTATAATTATGTGCGATGGTGTAAGCTGGTATTTGATATTGAGAGCTACATATTTTAAGGATGGCATAATATGAAATAAAATATATTTCATTGAATTGAAGATCATGTGATATATTATTTAAAAAAAACACACAAATGTCAAATAATACAAAATTTCCATACTCTAATAATAATAACTGAAAGTCAAGGTATTTTGGCCTTGATCTATGAAAGGTACCGAAAACTTTTATAAACTAATTGAAGTGTCATCGTTAAAAATATATTCTTTTTGTTTTATTTCATTTATTATCAGTCTTTATAAAAACAGTATTGGTGTGTTTATTGCTATATTTATAAAATTAAGTATCTACAATGATTTCTGACCTCAGTAGATGATTATTCATGTTTTTTAAAGTGCAAAAAACACTCAAAATTAAAATAGATTTAGACATTTTTACATTCTTCGTTTAAAAATTATAATATTGATTTCTTCCTTTATTTTACATAAGAACATTCTATACAACTATCAAATTTCCAATTATATTCATTTTGTTCCCTTAATAAGCCTTATAATTCATTTCTAAAAAGAAGATTAACAAATTTTATACGAAGCATTCGCATTTCATTTGAGATTTAGACTAGTGAAGTACAGATTTCCATCCCTATCAAATAGGATCTTTCTTTGTATCTTAAGCGATCACTTTACGTACCATTTATTTAAAATATTTTTACTTTAAACAGTGTTTGAAAGGGCAAAATGTGTGAATTCTTTTTTTCATTATGTTCAATCAGTACCTGCATTCATTTTATGATTTAATATAAATTTTAGCCAAATATTTCAGTATAAACAGATTTAACAACTGGAATTCATATTGAAACACTCGACAATAATAAATTCTCGCAACAATTTTAAGCAGACATTCTGTGTTAACTTTTTATGATAATTTCACATCTTCCTTCTCGTACAAAAAAACGTGCTTGAGTTCTATAAATCTGCTTAGCTATATATTGCCAATGAAAATAATAAAAAAAACATGTAGTATGTATGTATATTACGCACCATAAGTCATAAAAACATAGTATACCATATGACCATGTGAAATGTATAATGATTCACATCCATGTGTATTTTAGAAATGCATATTTCATGTGTCAGTTCGTATGCTAGGCGTGCGAATTTCGTGTTTAGAATTTTCCGCAACTAATCGTCTTGTCGTCTCAGATATGGTAAAATTTAACCACGAAAATACCAATTCAATTAATACATGTTCATGTAAGTATACATAGGTACTATTTGTATTGTGTTGTAATATGCCTTCCCTTAAATATTTTGAGAAATTGTAAGATCGAGGCTAACAATAAGGTTTATAAATATGATATACTCCTTTGTAGACCTATTATGTACTTGGTGGGTTTTCAAAACTTCTTATTGTTAGAGAACAAAGGCAAGAATGAAGCTGTCTATTAGGGTAATTATTACGATAAATTCTGCGAAGTCACTAGCTCCTCTGTCTAAGTTTTTGGATCCCAATTTGTTTGATTGAAGCTGAAAGTTAAGTACTTAAAATCGTGCGCACCTTGAAATATGTGACCGATAAAGGTAAATTTCATTGTTAGTTCAGACGCGTGACTGTTTCTTTTTTTTTGTTATTGTAAATTATCTTTTAATACGTTTGCGGAGGATGGAACCGCTTCAATCAAAGATCTAAGTAACCTTGGAGTAGTGATGCACAGACAAATCACGCCGTGACAACTTTCACTAGCTTCGTGAGTTAATTCGTCGAATGATCTACCTTCCATCATAATCAGTAGGGCTACCAAAAATGGAGTATGTAGTGTTATATTTTTACAATTGTGCTAAAAACAAAAGATGATTAGTCATATTATTATTATGATAATGATTTGTTTTTTTCGCGTTGATATTGTTTTTGGACATCAAAAACATAAGACATCACGGGTTTAATAACAACTTAAGATAAAAACAAATAAAATTATTTATTGATTGAGTAGGCATTTACTTGGTAGAACTCCATTATAATACGGAAAGAAAAATAGCAATGTATTTTAATTCTACATAAATTATTTTATATATTTGTTGATAGCTATTTCGGCTTACGCCTTCGTAAGAACTATTTCTATAACTAGTTCTGACGAAGGCGTAAGCCGAAATACCTATCAACAAATATATAAAATAATTTATGTAGAATTAAAATACATTGCTATTTTTCTTTCCGTATTAAAATTATTTATGATATACTTTTTACATAGAGATTTTTTTTGAATTTGTGGACGAAAAAAAACAACAGAGAATTGAATTTGAGTTTTCTCGCTAACGTTAGTTAGAGGAAAAGTACCAAATTCAACCGTTTCAAAATAAATATTCAAATTCCATCAAGCACCTTCAGTCCAAATCCTCAATTATACATATAGAAATGCTCTAATTTTATTCTATTAAGTTAAATGTACCAGTAGCTGACCGTTTAAGAGAAAATTTCAACAAAAAATAACGATTAAGGTTTAGCATTGTACCGAATGAAGGCAAAGCAAGTATACTTATATTGGATCATATGTATTAATTAATATTATGTAACAAAACTTACAATAGGGCCTATTTAAAAAAAGTTGTGTTAAATTATTTGAAGCCATGTTTATGTTTCAGTAGTTGACCATCTCACAAATTGAAAAGTCTAGGTGTTGACCATGTCTAATCAGGGGGCTTTTTAGTGAACTTTCTTTCAGGGTTGCCTCAAGGCTTTCTGTCACACCACTCTTGGTTGAATCAAGTAGCAATGGGTGGTTCAGGAACAAGTTACACACCGTTACTAGATTGATCACCTAAGAAATTTGAAATAATACACTTTCCTTACTAGATGTTGTTTGGCACTCCATTGGCTATATGGTGATGCGTTAGTGGCTTATTCCGACCACAGATGCCTTAAATTGTCTTAGCTTTACAATTTAGAGCAATCCCGCATCTGAATTTCTTATTTTGGGCCATTTTATTCTCAAAAGGTCAACTACTGGTACATGGTCAACGACTGGTACATTTACCTTATATATATTCAGTTTTTGTCTGGATTACCTGTCACTCGCCACCCGCTCTACTTCCTTCCATGTCATACCAGTGTCCTTTAGCACAGCCGAGTAGATCTTAGGACATGACTATCGTGCAGGTCTTCGATGGGCCGAAATCACCAAATGATTTTCCGTATTCTTTACCGGAGTAATCGCTTTCGTAAACATCACCGCAAGCAGGAGTGTCGTGCAGTTGTTGAAGGGTTGCACACAAATCTATTCAGACCAGGATCAATATCTTTTGAACAGAAGACGAAAATGTATAACCATCATTTTCTAAAAATAGTCCATGGAATTCTATAGGATGTAGTGAAAACTTAAATTATAGATATAGCATTATAAAATGGCGTCGGCTAAATTCAGAAGTAAATCAATACATTTATGATTAATCTAGCAGCTGTCAAACGTAAGCACATACAATAGTGCCATAAAAGATTTTTTAATAATAATACTGTGAAGATAAATACAATAGGCAAAGAATATTCCAAATGTTTCGAAAAGTTGTAGCAAAAAAGGTTATGATAAACGTTTGTCATTTCGGTGAGGGTGATAAGTGTCGGAAATAGTAAAGTTGATAATGTGTGGCGGAATTGACAAGTATAGTACATAGTATGCCAACATACGTCAGGTGCGTCCTCGTTTAGCGTCAAACTTATAGAGGTCGACAATTGTGCGGATTTTATATTGATTACTGGCAACCCTTGTCTAACACCGCTCAATGTCAAAATTAATTAGCCATGCAATTTATGACATTTTATAGAGGCATATTTTTTATCGATTGTTATTAGATCACAATTAAGCAATTATGGTACCTTGCATAGTAATACAATCAATTGTATAACCATATTCAACATCACATCCGTTTTCATATCGTTTGTTATTTTTTAAATTGGCCATAAGTGAAGCATAATTATTATTTATTTATTATTAAGTATAAGTATACATATAGTATAATATGTACATTAAAGAAAGTACATATAAGTTTATTGCTTTTGCAATGTGAAAAAAGTTAAAAACATAGTAGTCATCAGGAGATACAAAAAAATACATTAGAAATTGACAAAGAAGTCAACCGAGTGAATTCCGAAAAATTTGTAATCATCTGGACTCATTCACGTTAATGTGAAACATGCCGACATCCGGAGCAATACCGTTTAATGAATGTAGCGCTTTTCAAGGAACAATGATAACATAAATATGTACTAGGTACGTAGCTTTGTTTTGTTTTATCCGGCCGGCGCCCGGAGCAGAAATATGGGTTAAAGGCCACTAAGAAAATTAAATCTAGAAGAAACGAAAGAATGGAAAAAGTTTTTTATCGAACTGTATTTTATTCAGTCACTCTATCTCTCTTATTCATAGAAGTTTACTGGCTGTGCTGTTAACATTTATTACCTACAATAAAATACGCAGTTATTTTTAGGAAATTAAAACATCTCTTTCTACGAACTAACTAATAATCAAAGGAATAATTTGTTTCCTTTGGGTCCCCCGTATTGCAAAAATAAGACACACTATTTACGCCATTACTTTTTGTTAATTAACTCAACTATTGGGAGAGTAAGTTGTTACATCATGATTTACATTCAACTACCGTCACGTTCAGATTGCTTGGTCGAATGCAACCAATCTCTGTTTTACCGATAGACAGTGTGTTTGAGATCATTAATTTCACCAAAACGACGCAACGTCTGCGGCGACGAAATGGTTAAATCTATAAATCTAACACCTGCTATTGATGAAATTATTTTATATTTGACATTTTGATTGCATGCTTTTCAATCAAAATAATGACACGAAAACTGCGTAAAAACAGATAATTAGTCGACACTGAATATACCTATAAATATTTAGATATAGGTAATGAAGCATTTAAATAATTATTTTCCCATCTTTAGCGACCTATCGACCTTGCGTTTCTACATATAAGGCTATTAACATCATTATTTTGCTTTAGCCGGCATACAAACGATGTAAAGAAGTCCCACGTTAAGTTTAATATTCACCGAGTTTTAGAACAATGATAATTGTTTGTATCGAATGACCTGCAATGATATATGCAAATATTCGTATTGCCAAGGCAAAACATAAATACTGATTCCGAAAATACATAATTATCAGAGCGAATGTTTTTTTTTCATTGGCGAAGAAATTCATAAGTAGGTGTACTGTATCTTTTGAATTGCTCGTCCACGTCATTTATTTTAATTCCATTTGGATAAGTTCGCTACAGCAAATAACTAGACTCGTTTTCACATACATGGGAAACCACATTCGGGAGACCAAAAACTATACTGAACGGCGATCACACTACAAAAGGCTTAAAAATGGATTTAAATCGACGAATATCCAAATATAATACGTACAATGATATATTTCTTCAAGATCTTCATTTATGAAGTTGAAATGAGTCATTTTTATTTGTTAGAATTATTTTACTGGCAATACTACGGATATGGAGATATATTAGTGTTCTTTCTATGATATTATACCTTCCAACCATAGAAAACTTACTGATAAGAAAAATCTTATATTGCAACAATAATCATAAATCATTTCAACACGCAGACTAATAGGAAAACCGATAATTTTGTTTATTATTCTACTTTTTGTGTAAAGTACTGTCAAGGCTTTCTTTTCTATGTGATAAAGAGCGAATCCAGGCACAAAACAACAGATTCAGTAAAACTCACAAAAAACAAAAAAATCAACAGCAAATCTGTAGAGAAAATATATGATGTATATATAAAAAATATATTTTTATTTCCAAGAAAAACGCCAAATTTTATATGGCCAAAAAAACAATGAGTTTACACATTGTATCAATAATATTAACTCATTCAATGCTAACCAAATATCAGGTATTATCGTGCCATGCTGATATTTAAAAATAATAATATTTGCTCGAAATGTGTCGATTGTGTATGAGCTCGAAAATTTCATTATCATAAAGAGTCATTTTTATCTGTGTTCCCCTGGATAAAGAATCATTCACACTACATCTATTTATTCATCTCTTTTGTAAATAAAATTATTGCTTAGTATCTTATAATTAGCAAATAATATATTGTATATAATTATGTTAAAACAAAAAAAATGTAAACTAACCTTGAGATGGCAAAAAACCTAGGACCACTCTTGACTTCTGCAGATGCGCGCAACCGATACGTTGCGAAGGCGGCAAAACAATAACAAATAATAGGACACGCTAGGCGAGTCGTGCGCATGGCTACCGCGCACAGGAGGACACGCTAGGCGTGTTCTCAGCATCCAACGTGTTAAGATATATATTTACGATAAAGTAACAGTATGGGTCGCCTGTCTCACCCACCGGGAAGGAAAAGTTAAGCATGCGTAGGGGAAGGATGGGACTGGAAAGCCGAGGGAGATCAGTTCTTCCTTGACCGTGTCCGGGATTTCCATGCTGACGATCATTAGAACCTCTTTTTCTGGGTGCACGTTTGAGTGAAAGGCTATCATGCAGGAGTCCAATCACCAATTTAAATCCCCAGCGATTTTTGAGAAGTCTTTTTTGACATAAAGTACAATGGGCGCTCGAGGGGATTGTCATCCAGTTTCCTTTGTTGCTGGCGCTATAAACAGGCTCGTAGTTTATTGGCTCTATTTATTGTTAGGGTGGTGACTAAGTCTTTATTTCCCTTCCCCACAACTAACTACTTAAGTACATATTGACTATCTAAAAGATTCCGTCCGCTGAAATGCTTGTGTGAGGATAACACTAACGAATTGCTCGTAATGAAGACGTAAGACGTTTTCTATTCTTAAAATAGACAGCCTGGCTCGTAATTTTAGATTTATCTTTCAGGGCGTTCAGATAGAAGCTAGCAAAGCTGGTGGCCTCTTCCACTTTTGCCTCCGGGAAATGTTTCTAAAAATAAAGGAATGAGGATCTGGAGTATAATAAGTTGCGAGTCTTTAAATAGGTTCTTAAACATTAAGATCACAGCTCGGAGAGTTGGAGCTCTGCTCCTTGGCTTGGCGCAGTAGAGGCTAGAGCAGTGGTTCTCACGTAAAATTTGGCTGTGGCCGCATTAGGAACATTAGCGGTCCTACGAAAATGTCTGGTGGCCGCACCAAATTTTTGTGTTGAGTCTTCTTTGTCAAAAAGACATAAAAATGTATGTGTTTGAGTTTTTGCTAACTAACAATTCTTGATACATAATAGAATACATACGAAATATTCAATTTTCAATGTTTTTGTTGACAAATTAGCTTGTAAAAACACATTTTAATTAAATACCAATATTAACTATGAAGCTGTTGGTGGCCGCAGCAAAACTCTCTGGTGGCCGCACATGAGAACCACTGGGCTAGAGTCCACTGGCGGATCCAGGAATTGTCCCAGGGGGTGGCCATTTTGAAAATGAACATGATAAATTAAAAAATACATATACATCCAGTCCCCCTTTTACGCGATTTTTTGAACGGCACCGTTATTTTTTTTTACACGATTTTTTTTACGGAACGACCCTGCGTTTAAAGAAGTGATGACGCCGAAAAAATCATGTGATATTGTTGATGGCTCTGACTATTATCATCGATTCTTTTATTTTAATTAAAAAATGCAAACATTAAAAACATTAAAAAAATATTGTTTAATAGCAGAGAAAAATCGCAAAACTTTATAATATTAAGTCGAATTTTCGTTTTTTTGACGTTGCAAATAGGCCCAAAATATTGAGGTTGAATATCCGTTATCCAGAGGATATGTTACAAAGCCAGACCATATAGTCTTTTCGAACTCATGCGATTCCTTAGCCAGGTTTTCATGCGTCGTAACGTGGAAAAATTCCTTTCAGCGGAGGCAACGCTGTCAAACTTAGTACAATTTGTAACAAAACCTCTCAATTACGACATGATTATTAACTTATCACATGTCATATGTATACAGTTGCGGCAAAAGAAATCGGCGCACTCTTCATAATTCCATTCCTTTGCAAATATTTCCTTGAAATCTTTACCGATTTCCATTTTTTTTTCATTTAATTGTAAAAGAAACCAATAACCATATTTTCGAAAACAATCAAGATTTAAAAGATTCAACAGTACTTAGCTAGACTTAGTCGCGTTAGCATCTGACGAAATTATGGATAACCGCAAGTAAACATAATCGCGATAAAAGCCCAAATTGAATCAGTTTTCTGAGGAAACCAAGTAGAAAAATTTCGCTTAGAATAGACTGTATTTTGCTTAGAATAGATTGTGTAGAAAGTGTAGTGTGGATTTTTTAAATAATATTTTGTGAAACTGGCGCTCTGGAGGGGTATGTTTGAACCGGCAGAGAGCGCTTAACAACCGACCGGGACGACCTTCATATAAGAAGTATGGTTTCTCAAAAACGCTTTAAACTGCTACAGTTTTCAATGCTGAGCTTTAGAAGACTAGTGATTCCACATGATCGATGTGAAATGTCCGTAATAGCCGTAATATAATCGTGGCACATTGATTTCCCACTCGGCGCCTAAAAAAAATAGTTCCCACTGTAAAAATTTTAAAATTGATGTAAGAATGGACGAAGATGCACAAAAATTGGACTTTGGACGATTGGAGACGAGCCATATACTCTGATGATTTAAAGCTAAACTCATGAGGACAAGACGCGGTAAGCAGCCAGGCCATCTTAAGGTTGGTGAAAGGTGTCAGCCAATTTTTCTTCAAAATATGGTTATTAGTTTTCTTTACAATCGGGAGAAACAAAAATGGAAATCGGTAAAGATTTCGAGGAAATATTTGCAAATTAATGGAATTGTAAAGCGTGCGCGGATTTCTTTCGCCGTAACTGTAGTTGTTAAACTAAAAACTAAAGGATCGTGAGGAAAAAATAAAACTACAACATATTTATTTAAATTAAAATCATTAGAAAATGAATGTTATAATATTTTGAATGGAAGAAATTCTCCTCAGGGGGGGGCCATGGCCCCCATGGCCCCCCCCCGTGGATCCGCCTATGCTAGAGTCTCTTCGATGCCTACGCCTTGATACCGCGCTCAGAGGTATCGCGTATTAGTGCTAGGGCCTGCAATTTACCGTCAAATTCCGATAACCGGTAAACGGTAAATAATTTCACCCAGTTTTACCGGTTATTTACCGGTAAATGAAACAAAATAGATAAAAATAAATAAAATAACTATATGTGGCTACTTTTACCAAAAACGGTATCCTAAAACGTAAAAAATTAAAAATATGTTTCATGAAAATAACAATGTCATGAAATGTACTTATATGTTTGTCCTTTTTGTTTAACTGAGATATGGGAATGGGAGATCAGATAATCTTTTATTTGCCACATAAAGCTGGGTAAGTTAAATTAGGACTGTGTAATATTTGGTTTATCTGTCTGTGAGAAGTTTATTAGATTAACTATTAGTTTAACCATTAACTTATTGATGTATGCATGCATACTTTGTATACAAACACCTACTAATATGAATTCTTAATTAAAATAAAATAATATAACAATTTATTGGTTTATAGAGATTATTAAAAAAAAAAAAAAAAAATGATTTTTCAGAATTAAAATATGCTTTCATGAAACAAATCATATCAATACTTTCTCTTAGTCAAATTTTGTACATATTTGTCCTGCAAATGAAAACGCTCGTTCTGATCCAATGCTAGTTGATCGGCAAGTCATCAGATGTTCAAATGCAATGTTCAAATATTTACCACGATTTTTTTCGAGTTCCAAATATGACATTTCTCGCATAATATTGTTAATATCTTTTTTCGGTTTATTCACTTTACTTTTGTCATTTATTTTTATACTTTTGTTATTTATTGCTAATTTAAGCTTTTCCTCCAGCGTTAATATATCCCTTGAAAATTCATGCTTAGTTATATCTATGATTTTTGCCATTATTGTAGTTTTATTTGTTATATTAAATATTCCATATGTATAAAAATCATTAATTGTGTCAGGATCACTAAGATAATTAATCACACCGGAATATATCGTTCTTTTTTCCTTTATTCGAATTATTAGCTGTTCTTTAAGTTCCATGGCTAAAAAATAATTGAATTTAGACAGTTCATCAAACATATATTTCAATGTTAAGTCGGCTGTATATAGATACATGTCTTCACGACACAAAGCTTCTACAGCTACTTTTACTGCTTGTAATTTATTTATTTAAGAAAAAGCAAATCATGGCATTACAGCTGACGCCAATGTGTAATACCGATATTATGTCCGAGATCTTGTCAAATTCGATTCCGCATGCATATCACAATAAACCTTCGTCATAATATGCCTGTATCTGTCCTTAATTCGCGATAAAATCATTTCCGGTAAAAACCGGTAAATTTTCCAATTTACCGCTAATTACCCATTGTGTATTTTGGCCTATTTACCGGTAAACCGGTTAACCGGTAATGCAAGCCCTAATTTATGCTCTTCTTTGAGCCTGCGATTATCACGCATTCATTTTCGACCCTCTGATTGAGGAGTTTGCTGTCGATGTTTACATACCATGTGGGGGAGGCGTACAATGGGCGTACAACATTATCGGTTCAACATAGTTTACAACCCATAGACTTAATAATTTTCTACCGTTTTTTCGATGCCATATAGATTGATACCATAGAGAGCTTAGTCGATCGCAATGCGCATAGACAAATATTATAATTATAAGCGCGCCATTAATAGAATAGACAATATACATGTAAAGCGCGCCCCTCCTATTTAATTATTATTATCTTGTTATTGTTTGAATATTTTGTGGTCATTAAAAACTAGTCGAAATCTAATACAACCCTTCGGTCTTTGCTCTCTATTTTTAATAAAATACTGATTCTAAGTTCTCGAAAATACTTTTATGTGAAAAGCTTTATTATGGGCTCTTATGCTTTACTTACATTTATTTATTCGTAAAAAAAATACAAATCATGGCATTACAGCTTACGCCAATACGCCATGCATTTGACAAATTTATTTACATATACATACATACATACTTGTATACACATAATAAAAATAACAAATTGTAGCCATAAGAACAGAGAGAAAAAATTAATAAAACCACATTAGAAATTTTAAGGATGTCAACCGAGTGAGTTCCGACAAAATTAACTTTTATTCATAAAATAAAGTATTCGCCTGAACTCACTCACGTCAATATGAAATATGTCGACATCCGAAGATACATTAACGATCGACATACATAATTAAAAATATTTTATGCAAGCAATTGTTTAACCTTGCCCGCTGCCAATGTTGATCATTCTATCTTTTAATAGAAGATATCTCAGCAGGTATATACGAGAACTGCTTATTAATCAATTGCTCAACCACTCTGTATTGGAGAGATTCGAGATAGACGGGTAGAGCAGGAGAGAATTCGTGATTATCTAAACTCAGGGCCGTAGCTCAGGGCTGGCGAATAAGGCGATCGCCCTGGGCGCCAACGCACTAGCAGAGCATAGGGGGCGTCAAAATGGTGCCAAGAATGCACTCCTTGCCCTGGGCGCCAGAGGACCTCGCTACAGCCCTGTCTAAACTCTCTGATAACGTGCCATTTTTAGGATAAGCTGGGTGGGAGGGAAATTTTTAAATAATACACATTCATACCTCCAAATCAAGCTAAATATGTAGATTGAAAAATCAAATGAAAAATATTATCTGGTTTTTAGAATAAGAATTATTGAATGTTTCAACATGGATTTTTTTGCAATCAAATAAAGGAGCACAATAATTTTAATTTAAAATATTAAAATAAAAATTTAAGAAGTCGTAAATAGGTAATTATATATTTTATTTGTTTGCATAAATAGTTAACTTCTTCGAGTCAACAAACACAATTAACTTATTCGAGTTCCAGAACATTAAAAATATAAATGAAGCTCAATGATATTTACAGTAAAATAAAATACTTGTGTAACAATTTTTTGAGTCCTCAAAAGATAATAATTATTTAATAAAAAAATATCCATTCTTGTTTTATGCAAATTGCCTTAACCTCGAGGCAAAAATCGCAGAGTATCTAACCATCTGGTTGTAACACTAGAGGTGTAAAAAAATAATTATTTACGAAATTCTCAGATATAATACTTATTCTAACTAAGTTCCCTGAACTCGAATGTTGAACAAAAAGTTTAAATTATTCTGTTGGTTTGTATACACACTATTATTTTTACCTGTTTTTAGTAGGAAAATAATTGGATAGGTAAGTTTGTTGCGTTTCTCGTACTTTGAAAAGTATAACTCAACATTGTATTAAATTCATATCCATAATATTTATATTGAAAGAAATATCTTTTAAGAAAACTTTGTCATTCGAAACAAAAACAGCTAGTGTGAAAATGATTATTTTAGGTGATTTCTACCTTTAGAAAATTTATTTATTGTATTTGTTCATGGCTTAATCAAAAACCAAAGAAATCAACAAAATTCCAAAGAAAGGGGATATCTAAAGGTGTAATAATAAATAGGTATCTAAAGGTATAAAGAAAGGGATATCTAAAGGTGTAATCGTTATTTTTGTTTATTTTTTAGGAAAATCTCGATTACCATAAACTGTCTTTTTACATGTGTATAGTATTTTTATTGTATAGAAAATCTGCCCTATAAAATCCTAACCTCATAGGAAATATCTTGTATGACATATCTCTAATTAAGTATAATTTTTTTATATTGCTGAGGATTTTTCTTATTTTTATGATTTCAGCAGAATTAACATATTTGCAATCTTTGTCTGTCAAAAAGATTGTATGAAGCAATATACTAAGTAAGAGTTTAGGAAAAACTGGAAAAGTTGAATGTTTTCCTATAAATGAAAATAACTGAAAAGATATTAATATTGCCCTGTTATGCTTTTTCCCTTAACAATCATATTTTATCAGATGCAATGGTAGATCTTACAATCATTTTATATAATTAAGTATTTCGACTGAGGGTGCTTGATGGAATTTCAATATCAAATTTGAATTTTGTACTTTTCCATGAGTTTTGTCGCTAACGACCCGGGTTTCGCCTTTCGGCATCTTCAGCCCTAGATTTATTTTAAATATTCTTGTTATTATCTGGTCATTAATATTTTCAAAAATCCCCATAATTATAACAAATTTCGCTAATTTACATTTTAATAACCTTTTAACTTAGTGATCTACTTATATTTTTGTATATAAACGATACAAACTGTTTACTACGCGTCAGTTCAAGTACATCCGTGCACTTGGAATGCCTGAAGATGCCGAAAGGCGAAACCCGGGTCGTTAGCGACAATACTCATGGAAAAGTACAATATTCAAAAAATTCAAATTTAATCATTTGATTCTTTGAAAAAGACTTAAGAAAGAAAAACTATGTTTCTTTGCAATAATACATGGCCTAAAAATAGCTATTTTTTTATTCATGTCAATGTTTTGTAATATTTAAAAAAAAAATGCCTGTTTTTACTTCTTGTAAACATGTTTATATCCACCATCAGACATTCAAATAATGATACACACAAATAATTCAAGTAGTTAACCCTTTTAATACCCTAGAGCCGATATATCGGCTTTCATATAATCGCCAAAAATACCCTGTGCCGATATATCGGCTTTCTAAATGGTACATATATTTTTGTGTACGTTACATAATTTGAGGTTAAAATGAGAAGTGTCATGACATAGGGTACCTAACCTTTGGATTTGAGCCATATACAGTTCCTACAGCCCCACAAAGCGATCTTTTATTATCGACCACCCATCGATGATATCTTGAGTTACTCGTCACTCGGGTGCGAAATTTTGTCGCGGTTTGTCGTGGTGCAGTCTGCTATTGTTTTTGTGACTGTGTTTTTAATTTGCCCTTTATTCAATTATGCCTTCAAATAAAGATCGTGAAGAAAAATCCACAAATAAGAAAATGAGCCGATATCAATTTACTATTGATATAGTTGAAAAACTAAGTGAAGACTGGATAAAGGCCAAACAACAGAGTACGACTTCCAATCATTCTCCAATACGACAAGTCCAAAAACAACTTGATAAAAAAGAAAAAAACTGTGTCATTTGTAGTTCGAAAAATCGAAGAAGAAGAACAAGGACTGTTTGCTCAAAGTGTAATATAGGTGTTCATGGTACATGGTATCAAAAACATGTTTGTTGAAAAAAAAAAAATTTCAAAATTTAATTTTATATAAATAAAATAAGAAAAACCCACTTTTTAAATTTTTTTGTTGTCTTATATCTATTCTTATGTGTTTACTTTTTTATGTGAAATGAAGTGTAAAACATTTATAAATTTCTAAGATATGCAAATATTATTTTGAAAATGTTTATTATTTTTATTATTTTTATTTTCTCTGTGAATTCTTTTTTATTTCATTTCTTTTTCGTTTTAGCAAAAAAATGTTAACATATAATAACTCTGTAATGTTATTTCTCCATAAAATATAAAATATTTTACCAAAATGTCTTTGTTTTTAATACTTTTTCAAGAATTTACGAAAACACTTAAAAAACAGATATTTCCCAGGGTATTTTTGGAGAACCTATGAAAAAATATAGGGTATTGAAAGGGTTAAATAAAAAAATGTTTAATATTTTCGATGGTTTCGGCGGTATCTTTGTGGAAGTTCATTTTAATATAAAATTTAAAATAACTTTGATTATTCCACGTATTGTGTAACTAACTGTGACACGTGTTTCGCCTCTTTCAGAGGCATCTTCAGACTTACTATCGCAAAGTTTGCTTAAGTAATTACTTAAGCAAACTTTGCGATAGAGGCGAAACACGTGTCACAGTTAGCTACACAACACGGAATAATCAAAGTTATTTTAAATTTTATATTAAAAAATGTTTATTTTGAACTGTATATTTTTATATTATAGTATTAAAAATAACAAAAGAGAACATCAAATGTCATCTTTCTTTTTGGAAGTATGGTGACTGCTACGTTTTCGTTTCTTTCTACTATTATGTGAGGATTTTTCTTTTGGGCTTGGCGAACGCAAATGTCGTCGTCTTGAAGATGTTCTGTTTCTGCCACTTTCACTGCTTTCTCTGTCGCTTTTGGAGGTTTTTCTGTCTGGCTTGGAATAATTTTTCCGGTTATCAAATTTCTTTCTGGAATCTACGATTTCAGGTGAAAGAGATTTTGACCATCTCCAGTTGCATCTATTTTCCTTACTTCTGCAGAATAAAAAAGATTGAATATTTAAAATAAACATACAATTTATGTAAACAAAATTTTGAATTACAGTAGATATGATTTGTGATAGTTATAATAAAAAGAGTGTTTGTTTAAAACTAGTGTCATAATTTTCATTTTCAGCACCCCCCTTTTTGAAAGTTTTAGTAATATCTGTATGTCTTCATATCAAAGCAGATCAACATTAATATATATATCAGGGGAAATTGCGAATATTTTTCTTTCTTCCTTAATGACACATCAAGCGAAAGGGCATGAGTAATGCCTGATGTAGATAATCAACAATTGACCACATGACAATGACAGGTAAGTATCTTTACATATTATCATAAAATGACAGTAAATATGTACTGACGGCTTGTATGGCACCCAGGACAATTGCAAGTCACAACACGATGGCATTGACTAAAATTTTCCCAGATAATTATGAAACTTGTGGTCATAATTTCAATAATAAACGAAATTAAATAATTTACACTAAGGTAAATGTACCAGTAGCTGACAGCTTAAGAGAAAATTTCAACAAAAATAACGATTAAGTTTTAGCATTGTACTGAATGAAGGCAAAGCAAGTATACTCATATTGGATCATATGTCTTAATTAATATTATGTAACAAAAATTACGAAAGGGCCTGTTTAAAAAAAGTTGTGTTAAATTATTTAAAGCCATGTTCCTGTTTCAGTAGTTGACCATCTGACATATTGAAAAATCCAGTAGTTGACCATGTCTAATCAGGGGGTATTATAGTGAACTTTCGGTCAGAGTTGCCTCAGGGCTTTCTGTCACACCACTCTTGGTTGAATCAAGTTGCAATGGGTGGTTCAGGAACAAGGTACACACCGTTTCTAGATTGATCACTTAAGAAATTTGAAATAATACACTTTCCTCGCTAGGTGTTGTTTTCAAATGGCCACCTTGGCACTCTGTTGGCTATATGGTGATGTGGTAGTGGCTCATTCCGACCACAGATGCCTTACCTTGTCTGAACTTTATAATTTAGAGCAATCCCGCATCTGCATTTCTTATTTTGGGCCATTTTATTCTCAAAAGGTCAACTACTGTTACATGGTCAACTACTAGTACATTTACCTTAACGCAAATAATTTATTCCAATAAATCAAATTATAAATTTTGTTAGAGTGATTTAACATTGATTTTATTCCTCTGTTTCTCTCGAAATGAAGATTATTAAATTGAGAAAAAGATCATAGCACAGTATTGCTTACAATATGAATATCTTGTAATGATCGAGAGCTTTAAAATATAAATACATAAATATAACATAGGCACCTAGATCTAGATTTTACGGAACGGCGGCTCCTTTTCGATTCATTCGCTCCTGAACGAGTGGATTCATAGTTATCAAACAGATTATTAGGATTACGAAAAACATGAAGGAAATTGCAAGATCTTCCTTTTGGGCATCGCTTTCCTGCAAATAACCCTGTAAATAAAAAAAATAAATCATTATGCAAAGCAGCATTATTTCAATACGATTCACAATAAAATGGCTAAATATAATGGAGATATGAGGTTGATATACAGAATCACAATTACATTATAAAATAGCCATCACTCTTTATTTAGCCATAATATTAATTTACCACAAATAGCATTTTTCCACGATGACAAGTCACAAAAGGTGAGTGATACTTGTTTTCCTCCGTACCACCTTCCATGAAATTGTTTATATGCGACAACTGCCTCTCTCACGGTTGAAAATTGAATGTAAGTATTACCACGTAAGTGCCGTTCAAAGTTACAGCACACCTAAAAGAATTAAGAGAGATTACAAAAAAACAACCAATTTACATTCATTTTACGATTTTGGGTGACAAATATGGAAACCACACAATAACCTTTAAGTTGCTGCGAATTTTGATTGAAAATGAAATTTTATTACCAGAATTTTCGTGGTTTAAAGGCACATTGAAGGGTTCTTAAGAAGAGCTCTTAAATTACTTGGACTTCCTTGCCAATTTCCAATATTATATTTTATTACTTTTTTTACAATATTTTGATCCTTTTCACAATTGGAAAACAATAAACATTTAATTTTTTCAATTTACATATAAATACATACATATATAAATTAATTCATTGAAAAAAAAAAAAAATCTCCATAGCCTTTCTGCAATGATTTGATGTTTCTAATTAAGGTAGGATGAAAGTTTGTGCAGGTAAATTGTGAAAAAAATTGATAATTTTGAAATTTGATAAATTATCAATTTCTTTCTGCATAAAATTGACATGCTCATTTCAAATTAATATTCACAACACGTAAGTATATGAGAGAAATTAAATTATCGTTTAATTAGGACAGCCATTGAAGTTATAAAAATAAATAAAAAGCCTATTCTGCCTATATGAAATAGGTGGGGCTTTTGTATAATAGATACACGCCCAACTGTAACTACGCTGATGATAGAGGCTCAGTGTGAAGAGCAGTCACAGCTATACCTTCGACTTACCTTGAACTGTTCGACTTTTCCAATTTGTTGAAATTCAGGAAGAACATCATTGAAAAATTCTTCAAAATGCTGATACGTCTCATTGTCATCATATTCCAGCATAACATCTGTATCACATTCATTTGGTGTTGAATGTTCTATGCCAAAGTTTGAATAAAAGTTGCTGGCGAGCAGTATCTGAAAATGAATCAAGAATAATAACAAGAACAGATGAAACACTGAGTTGATAACACGCATCATTTTCTTTTCTAGGTCTTGCCTTTTAACGAAAGTTAGTGACTAAATATCAATTTGTTTCCCTTATTTTAGGCAAGTCAAATTGGATTGGCATCACCGTAGACATCAACCCAATTAAATTTAGAAAAAAACATTATTGGATTGACATCTCTGCCGCACTGCTTAATTCTTAATTTTTAGGACGAATATAGTATACAGCATAACGATGTATAATCATCGGGAATTATGAATCCATCGCTTTTTGAATAACCTTGGAAAACAAATTAAATTTCTTTACTGCCGATTCAGCTAAAAATCTCAATTTAACTATGTTTAAAATTTCCATTTCTAATTGTAGGTGTACTTTTAGTTAGTGTCAAACTATGTATGTATTTGAAAAGTCTTAACTCACTTTACTAACTCCTGGCTTCCGGTGATTTCTTGAACAATTGTCTCCAAATCTGCACACTCCAGTTTTAGAGAAAAATGCACACGGTTCTTTTTGTGGGTTTGTCTCTTTGCCAATCATAAGTTCCTGGGGAATATCTCCGTTTCCAGAAGTAAACTGGTCGATTCTTTTCATTAATTCTTCGTGGCAACGCAATTGTTCCTCTTCAATCTTTTTTCTGGACTCTTCGGCTTCCTTTAATTTATTTTGTTGCTCTTCCCATTCCTATTGTGAAACAAAATAACTTATTATAAAAATATTCATTCAAACAGAATTCAATAAATCGATGTATGAATGTGACCATACTGAGATTCAAACCCATGAACGCCGCAACCGAAGTGAACAAGGTTGCCCACTCATCTACAGGTCCAGCAACTATTTCGACAGGAATGAACGTCAAAATTATCTTATAATATGCAAATACATTGAGTAAAAGAAAAAAATTTTTACTTGTGGATTGATTGCATCATATGGTTGATATATATCAGGGGTGGCTAAAGTGTCGATCGCGATTGACTAGTCGATAGTAGCGATTCCCAGTCGATCGCCTATCTTATCTGTACAAGTCTCTGGTGCCCGTCCCAAGAAGCGTATGAGACAAGTCGTGTGACAGGGACAGCAAGCTAAAGTCTTGAAGTTAGCCGATAATCAACGAAAATCTCTGTCTTAACCCCGGGTCAAACAAAGGTTGGCAATGAGAATAATATAGGCTTTAAATTACTACTTTTAATGTTGGTCGATCGCCGCCA
Organism: Himalopsyche kuldschensis; assembly: GCA_028554975.1. Classification (NCBI taxonomy): domain Eukaryota; kingdom Metazoa; phylum Arthropoda; class Insecta; order Trichoptera; family Rhyacophilidae; genus Himalopsyche; species Himalopsyche kuldschensis. The sequence goes on along the minus strand of JAHFWI010000001.1, from coordinate 4,214,735 downwards.
ATAATTTCAAACGAAAGTCGATCGCGGGCAAAAAAGTCTGGCCACCCCTGATATGTATGATACTATAACATAATTTTTAAGGGGTGATAGGAAAATAGGTAATCCCTGAAATACATGGATTATTAAAAATCGGGTGAAAATGAAAAAAAATTGAGAATATCTTTATATGTCATAGAATATTGAACACAGAAAAGCTGCTAAATTGTTTGATTTGATGTCTTCATATAAATATTTTTTCCATAGTATATTTCAGATTTCCTGAACATCTGCATTACTTTTTTTATTCTTAAGTCCTGTTCTGCTTTTTCAAGGCGTGCTTTGGAAATTTTCTTTTGTAGTTGGCGCCAATGTTGCTGTGCAATCAATTCATCACGAAGCCACTTTTCATTTTCGTCCTCATTAATTCTTTGCAATTCGGCATATTCAAATTCATCCAATGTTTTTTTTTCCTTCAGCCATTTTTGATACTCCACACTAGATTGTTCTGCAAAAAACTCGTTAGATAATATCTTCCGAAAGAAATGCAATGCGCAGAAATGCATAATGTTATTAGACTGAATTCAGTGACCACTATTAATAAAATACTTACCAAACAAAAGTTTAAATATCAAGACATATTTAGATAATAATACAAAAGATACCAACCAGATTCTTGGTGAGAAAAAATACTTTTAGCCGACTCCTGCCTTATCCTTTTCCGTCTCATTTTTTTTGCAGTTTTGCGCCATTCTGAGTGGCTGTGAACAATAAATATACAAATCAGTTGAATGATTGAATGAAATCAAGTGAATGTAAAGTAGATCTTGGAAATATTTATTAAAATTGGTATGATAATTAACTTGGATGCTTACTTTCCCATGGCTACCTACAAAAATGCTAACTTATTTATACTCAAAATAATCTACGAATCAACATTTAATATTTTCCTGATTTTTGACATGATTTTGACATTTATTGTTGACAACAACTAAAGGAGTTGCCAGGCTTCGAAACTTTGTTCAATTTCTGAAAATACGTTTAATAGATAAACTACAGTATATGCCAAGTGAGCATTTAAAAGCAAATATCATGGCCCTCGTGGTCGGCTCAAGCTTTAAATCCACGTAAAATATGATATGGTACACGATGATGACTTCATTTGGATAGTACTTAACTTGATTGCAGGAAAAAGAAAAAATATTTAGTCTCAACTTACTCTTGCAAAACCACGGCAAAATACTATCCTCCACAATATATAAATAGAAAAAATTTTGGGTCATTTTTTCTGCCTTAAGTGTTGTTTAAGCTTAAAAATAATTACATATTTCAATTGAAAGCTATATTTTCTCCGCTTAATTTTTCACTTAACAAAAGGGAAAGTATTATGAGTCAACAAAACTAGAAACCAAAAACACGAATGTATAATTAGCTTTTCATTATTTATTATTAAATCTTAGCACAAATTGGGTCAAATACATTCAATGAACCCGTCTCCGTGCTGCTTCTGTGGTCATTTCTGGTGATGAAAATAAAATAGATATTTGTCTTTAAAAAAGTTTGTGCAGATTGGAATATTTGTAATGTGGTCTCAAATATATTATGTAGCAGTTGATGACAATAATAAATTGAAAATTGATATTTATTTATAATTATTTGCACAGAATCTTTCACTGACTGCAAAAATATCTCAGACCGAATAAATAGTGATTCAAACGCTGATTTGAAAAAGTCTACGGAAAAACATTTTAATGGTTTTAGAATGGCTGGGAAAAAATATCTATGAACGGCGCGAAAAGTTGTCTATCGTTATTGGTATTCTCCGGCGTCCTACAGGCACCTATTTCGTTTATTTTTGACAGAAACCACGATCTTTTTCTAAAATGAGTGTCGAGGACGAAGTTATGAAAATTCAGAAAAAGCTAAATAAGATGTCCTCTGGTGATGGATCGGTAAGAAATTATTTAAGAAGAAATATGTTCACGTGCATCATAGTTGGTTAGTATTATTGTTTACGTTGATTTTACAGTTATGTGTTGTTTAGGGACAGGAACAAGCACTGGATCTATTGAAAACACTGCAAACCCTCGCTATAAATTTAGATGTTTTAACCAAAACGAGGATCGGCATGACTGTTAACGCGTTACGAAAGTCTAGCAAAGACGAGGAGGTGATCAGCTTATCCAAAACTCTGATAAAACTGTGGAAGAAATTTCTACTAGCGCCAGCTACCCCAGCCAAAGAATCTGCAAGTAGTTCGAAATCTTCTTCCAAATCGAAAGAAAAAGATGAAAAGAAGGAAGATAAAGATAAAAAAATGCAATCATCCTTTCCCCCACATTCGAATACAACCGATGCTGTTAGGTTAAAATGTCGAGAACTTCTCGCTCAAGCCCTGAAAGTAGACGGCGAGGCGACAGATGGGTGTGGTAGTCCCGAGGAACTTTCCGAAGAACTGGAAGAGTGCATTTTTATTGAATTTAAAAATACTGACATGCGGTACAAAAACAGAGTCAGATCCAGAGTTGCCAATTTAAAAGATGTCAAAAACCCCAACTTGAGAGCTAATTTTCTTAATGGAGCCATCAGCGCAGCTCGTCTTGCCAAGATGACTCCTGAAGAAATGGCAAGCGATGAAATCAAACAGTTAAGAGAAAAATTCGTCAAGGAAGCGATTAATGATGCCCAATTAGCAACCGTTCAAGGAACCAAGACAAGTCTTTTGAAATGCGGTAAATGTAAGCAACGTAACTGCACTTACAGTCAAATTCAAACCAGAAGTGCTGATGAACCTATGACTACTTTCGTATTATGCAACCAATGCGGAAACCGGTGGAAATTTTGCTAAGGTTTATTTACGTTAGCGAATAACCATATAAATCTAAGGAAATCATGTACTGTGTTTTGTATAAATATTTTAAGATTTTGGTCACTGCAACATACCCAAAAATAAATACTTACCCTTTACTGGAATTGTGATGCATGATTAGGTAAAATAAAAATCAGTCGATCTATTTTACACGTGAATTTTATTTGTATTATTTAAAAAATATACTGTTAACCTAACAAAATGAACATTATTTTATTTTAATCCAAAATATTATTACGATATTCCACCAAGAGACACAGTCCTCAACTGATTGTCAGAGCATCATTTTGCAACTCATGACTCAATTGCATCTGCAGATTAGACAGCTTGGTAATGAGCACCGCTATACCCATTGTAACTATGTTCTCCGGTTTCAATGCTCCGGCAGACTCAACATTATAGAAGTACTTATTTGGTTTTGCTTCCCAATTAAAATCTGCTTCACCTGTGAGGCACACAAATATGTTAAGGATTGTCATCTGTTTCATTATTTATGTCGGGCTCAACTTTATGGTTGAATACTATCTTCATAGATTGCAACCAGAATAATAAAGATACCTCAACTTCAAATATAGTGACCTCACTGCGGGTTTTGATTGATTGCTGTGAGGAACAATAAAAAAAAGACAACATGTTTTCATTAATTTTATGACTGCATTGGCCATTTTGTTTGCTATGGTTATAACAATGGCTGGCATGTCACAAATTATAGTGGGGTGATGCATATATGCAAAGTATTGTGTATGTGTTGATCATTTAACCAATAATTATTTTACTACTTAACACAATAACAAATGGCCCTCATTCTAAACAATTGAAATAATTTCAGTGTGAATGGGTAATCTATCATTGTTATAGAAGTTATTCATTTGTTTTAGAAGAAATCTTTTTTCAACTCGTGCATTAAAACTAACAATAACATGTTTTATAAGTTATTTTGAATCTATTGGTCAGGTCTTGTGAATATATTAAGTCAAACTTCAACAGGGTCAATTATAATGTGATAATTTATGGCGAAGATCATGGAGGGTTGGGAGAAAATCACTGCTCTTTTATTCTTAGTATATGTTATCAATGATTGCTTTCACAATCAATGTAATGAATTTATGAAAACTTTTTTCATATTTAATGATTGTTTAAAATAATTTCTGAAATATGGCAAGGGGATAAAAAAAATACACTTATATAGTGAGGAAATTTGAAAATAGTTTTTAAGCTTTTGTTCTAGATAACAAAATTCTTCCCACTTATCCGATCCTTTAAGCAGGGCAAAGCGAAAAACTAGCTAACGATTAGTCCTGCCCTAGCCTTATCCCTACTTTCATCAAACTGATGAGAGGTTAAGCGACTGGGTAACAGGAAGTTCTCGCAGAAAAAAATATATTTAGATACCTCCAATATCAATACATTGGGTGAGGACATGAATAAAAATGTATGAAAATAGCATGAACACATTTTGAAGAACTAATTGATGCTGAGCAGTATTTTTAGATCCATAATTTAAAATTAGAGACAACGATATGAAGAAAATGTAACAACTATTTTACCAATCGTTTTGAAAGCGAACACATACTTCTAAAAATAAAAACTTACACTGATTATCATCAAGTAATTCTGTGTGTTCACTTTTTGGCCATTCATCAGGTTTTGGGAACAACGTGTGGCGCATAGAATTATCTGGATCATATTCAAAACAGACACCTGCTGTCGGATTCCATTTTGCGTGTTCTTTTCCGAAACCTGTAACATAAATTTGGATTTCAGAAAGTTTTTCACACATGACAGTGAACAGAGTAAAAAATTATGTTTTACTTGCTCAAGATTTTTTTTATGGTCGACAGAAATTTTTCATCCTTGATCTTTCTTAACACATCGGCTACAGAGAACGCAGACCTGTCGTTTCTCTATGTGCTTTGATTACCCCTGTAGCCAATGTGTTAACATTATAACAATCTGTATTAATTTGGATAAAAATGGAAATTACCAAAATTCTAAATAAAGAATTGACAGCCATAATAAAATACCTTTCTTTGCATATGCCCTGAGTTTCAATTCCTGTCCTTTCCTAAGTTTGATAATGAGGATTTCATCAGTTTCACCATATTCTGCCTGTTCATCTTCCCTATGGCGAGAAGTAACAGGCACAACACGGGGATCTTTAGATTTGAGATCGGCTGTCGTTACGTGGCGCGTTTGCTCATCCAAACATTTGACATCCAATGTAAACTCCACAGAGCATTGCGAACAGAAATCGGCACATATACAATCCTGTGAATTGAAAAGTACATGATTGAGAAAAAACAAAATATTGTTTTTATCTAGGCAATTACAATAGAGCTTTACCAATTGATGGAGCATATAGATATTCCTACTGATAAATTGGATATTTCAAAAATCATTATTTGGTAGAAACTATTTCTTTTCGCACACACGGAAGTAATACTTCGGAAATTTGAATGAGCTCCGCATACATGGTGCAGACTTCATCCTGGATCTCGTTCATAAAATACCTTAAATGATGATTGCCCTTTAGTTTGTAATGCTGATCTATTGGCAAGCTTAAGACTGCTTGAAAGACTCGTGGACCTTATAAAGATCAAATATAGACCACATCAGAAATGTATGTTATAGTTATTCTTATAATACTTTCAAGTTTACACTAATATCTAGTTACTATAGCTAACTATATTAGAATTTTGGAGAACAATGATATTTTTTTTTATATATTCATATCCAATTTAAGTAGTAAACTAGAGGGTTAATTTATATTTTTGTGAATTATAGTTTTCAAGTTACCCACCCTGGTGTACTGAAGTCTATCGACGACTTCATCTGATATTAGAGGTATGAGTCCAATTCTATGAGCCAAAAACTCGTCACTTATTACAGTTGAATTAGCTTCCAGCTGTATCCAATCAATCGCCAAAGTTGGTGTTTCGGCAATGAATACTCTTCTCATGCTGTTTGCAACACTATTGACATGAAAAAATAACAATTCATGAACTCAATAAACCAATATAAAATAATAGTTGTGCAGTTTTATTAAATTTTATATATTGTGAATATGTGTTATATGTGAGATTGTCACTAGCTTTTGGCAAACTAGCAGGTACAGACAAAAACGACACGGTATGATAATGTCCACAATCAAAAACATGGATAGTAACAGTGAGGTCAGGAACTGTCATCTTTACCAGGTTCGACATATAACGTACACGTTAATGATATTATATATTTGTTTATATATTGCTGTCATATAACAAAAGAAAATATTGCTTATTGTATATCTGATATCAATAAGCCATGGCTTTCAATACCTTTGGTTTCTACAAAAACATTTGATAGGGGTACCATTTTTGTTTTGCTCTACTGTAATCTATGCAAAATAGCGATAGATTTTAATACTTTCAATATTTTATTACTGTCAGAAAATACATTTGATCATTGAAAATTTTCATGAGAATGAATCCCATAGTATTATATTAATTACAATAAAACCTTGCTATATTCAGCGTACGATGCGCCCTTGAAAATATTTGGAGGTGTTAAACTAGTAGGTGTTGTTTAATGGTTAGGTATTCGTTCAACCTATATGACAAGTTTAATGCACACCATCTTACCTGCACAAGTCCATTATATCAAGGTTTTACTGTTCTGAACTTCAAAAATCGGACATACCTAATGATAAGTTGAATGGTTGGAAGTGAACGATGCACAAGAGCATGAATTTATTCCGGAAAATTTTTTCGAATGTTTGAAACTAATATATTTTCCCGTTAATCTGAAATGTTTTACTAATAAAATATTCTAACATTGCAAACGATTAATTCAAACGCTGAAGCAGAATTTTAAACCCGGTTTAAAATTACAATATACAACTACCGGTGCATATAAACTATTCGTATTTCTTTGTCAATTAAATAAAAACGTACCTTAGTTCAGTGTCCTCCACAATAAATTTGACATTTTCATCCGTTAGATCAGTAATATGAACTGATGGCTGATTGGCGTACGGCATGATGACTTTTTATTATTATTATAAATGAAAATTTATATCAATTCTATGATGAAATTATATATCACGCTATATTTTGTAAATTTACGAAAGCGTCGTTCGCATTACATCTATTGCTGACAGATTGAATTTAAGATTGCAATATCTATGATTTGTGACCATAGAGTTTATAGAGCAAGGGAAGCTGTCAAAACAGCAATAATAACAACATAGAGGGGAAAAGCGCCCAACTCTGTGAGCTTCTTGGATTCACATTAAATTTTACGGAGATAATTTGAACGACAGTCAAATCAGTATTCATGGCTAATTATTAATTAATTATTTTTTAAACATTATCTTAGATACTCCTTAAATGAGCTGTCTCATTTAAGACTCCTAAAAATATACGTAAACGGCGACCTTTCCAGTAATTATTCAATGTTCAATTATTTCTAATGGTGTGGAAAACGAATGAATAAAAAAAGTTTTCAAAGAAATATTTATTCATAACGAGTACTTTTCTTACAAAGCAGACGTGTGAATAAAATGGTTTTGTATGTGTTTCGCATGCTACAATAATTTATTAAGCTCGAATGCAACGGCACTCGTCCCTTTTTTTAATTTCATTGCATTACTGTGTCTAACATATTTTAGACTCGACATTTATTAAACGCTACCATTTTTTTAACACATGACCACTTAGTGATGGCCTTGTGAATAGGTTATTGAGTCTTTTATAACACATACGACTTGGGAGAAGAGAAGCACTGATATTAATGCTTTTTAATATTGTTATAGAAAATACTTACCAATACCAATAAAGCCTTATCCATCTCAGAATAAGTCGCGCAGAAATGAATAAAAACTCGCATATTATTTTACCTACGTCTACAATATTTGGGAAATTTAATAATTAGGTCTTGGCGAGAAAATAAAAGAGGTCCTTCACAGACCCGAAACTAAATACATACATGAAACGAAAATAGAACATACGTCTATAATTTTCACACCAGTGGAATATTTGATACCGTTGACATATTTATCTTCATATGTTATATTGATACGAAGTTCTAGGTTTGTAAGCCGGGCTGGGAAAAGGCCCGTGGATAAAAACGGAGCCCGTACAGATTTCCATTTTGTTGGCATGCATATTGAAAACACATAATTAATTAAATGAAGTAAAGTTCTCGGTGCGAATAAATTTTATTTTGAATAAGCAACACTGCTTAAGTTTCTTCAGGTCTCTATGTGTCTAAGAAGAGCCAAAACACTTAACTCTACGGTCTGTACGAATATATCAAATAATTTATTAACTGAGCACGAATAATACTTACATGTAATATATACATATTGCAAAGCAATAATTTTCAATGAAACAGATATATTTAATCCACTGAGATAACCGTCGTCAGTCGGATAATCATTATTAACATTTACATTTCCATGGCTGAGATAATCACAAATCGGAGAAATACATTCGTTATGATTACCCATTAATTAATAATAAAAAACAATAAGTTTAAAATAATAAGTTAAAATTTATTTGCAATTTTCGATTGAGTATTTTAAGCCATTGATCTCGAAACAGGTTGTAACTGTAGCCAAGTGTGAAAACTCTGACCCGGCGATAGAAATATATTCAAATTAATGCAGTTAAAGTCCTTATATTAATTAGGAGGACCGGAAAGAAAACCATTATTTTTAAGATTAACATAAAAAAAAATTTTCACCATTTCTCTACAATTTATTGTAATATATAATTTCCATCGGTACTTACAACTGTTTCCCACCTATCTGGCAATTTTTCAATTGCCTTTTTATAAAAATCTGCTGGTTCAGAATTGAAATATTCATTAAGGTGGCTTTCTACCTCCTTCACATTGCTAAATTTTTTATCCCTTAAGGAATGTTCCATGGATCTGAACAGATAATAGTCCAAAGGAGCTATATCTGGCGAATATGGTGGGTGTGGAAGAACTTCCCACTTCAGCTCCTTCAGTTTTTCTCGGGTCATCTTCGCGGTATGATGGCGTGCATTGTCCTGATGCAGAATTACCCCTTTCCTATTGATCAAACTCGGACGTTTTCTTTTCAGTTTCTGATGTAATCTCTCCAATTGCTGACAATAGAATTCCGAAGTAATTTTTTGGCCAGGTTTCAACAATTCAAAATGAATTACTCCGCATACATCCCACCAAATGCACAAAAGCACCTTACGTAGCGTCAATCCTGGTTTGGGTGTTGGAATTGGTTGTTGATTTGTTGAAAGCCATTGATTTTTTCTTCTCACACTATCGTAAACAACCCACTTCTCATCCCCAGTGACCACTTGCGACAAAAAAGGATGAATTCTTTGTCTTGACAACAATGAATCGCAGGTATTCATCCGCTGCTCTTTGTTCGCCGGGGATAGCTCGTGTGGTATCCAAATTCCCATTCTGTTTGTTTTGCCGATACGTTTTAAATGTTCCTGTATGGTGGACCATGGCATAGGCGGATCCACGGGGGGGGGGGGCATGGGGGCCATGCCCCCCCCTGAGGATAATTTATTCCATTCAAAATTTTATAAAATTAATTTTCAAATGATTTTTATTTAAATAAATATGTTGTAGTTCTCATTTTTTCCCGACCCTTTAGCTTAACCACTACAGTTGCGGCAAAAGAAATCCGCGCACCCTTCACAATTCCAATAATTTGCAAATATTTCTTCGAATTCTTTACCAATTTCCATTTTTTTTCTTTCTATTGAAAAAAACTAATAGCCATATTTTGAAGAACAGTCGGTTGACACCATTCACCAACATTAAGATGGCCTGGCTGCTTACCGCGTCTTGTCTACATCAGTTAACCTTGAAATCATCAGAGCATATGACTCATCTCCAATCATCCAAAGTCCAATTTTTGTGCACCGTCGTCCATTCTTACCTCCATTTTTTCATTTTTACTTTGGAAACTGTTTTTTAGGCGCCGAGCGGGAAATCCATGTGCCACGATTCTATTACGGCTATTACGGACATTTTGCATCGATCATGTGAAATAACTAGTCGACTAAAGCTCAGCATGGAAAACTGTAGCAGTTTTGAAGCGTTTTTGAAAAACCATACTCCTTATACGAAAGTCCCGGTCGGTTGCTAAGCGCTCTCTGCCGGTTCAAACATAGCCCTCCAGAACGCCATTTTCACGAAATATTTTAAAAAAAACGCACGCTATAGTTTCTACACATTCTACTCTGAGCGAAACTTTTCTACCTTGTAAATTTTCCCCAGAAAACTGATTTAATTTGGGCTTTTATAGCGATTACGTTTTCTTGCGGCTATACATAATTAGGTCTGGCTCAGTACTGTTGAAGCTTTCAAACCTTGACTGTTTTTCAAAATATGGTTATTGGTTTTTTTACAATCGAATGAAAAAAAAATGGAAATCAGTAAAGAATTCGAGGTAATATTCGCAAAGAAATGGAATTATGAAGAGTGCGCGGATCTTTTGCCGCAACTGTATATATACGACATGACTGTGATTAGTTAATAATTATGTCGTAATTGTGTGGTTTCGTTACGAATTTTACTAAATTTGACAATCAGCGTTGCCTCCGCTGAAAGGGAGTTTTTCATATTACGACGCATGAAAACCTGGCTGAGGAATCGTATGGGTTCGAAAAGACTATTTGTTTGGTCTGGCTTTGTAACATATCCTCTGGAAAATGGATATTAGACCTGAATATTTTTGGGCCTATTTGCAACGTCAAAAAAACGAAAATTCGACTTAATTTTATGTTTGCAATTTTTCTCGGGTATTAAACAATATTTTTTTTATTTTATGTTTTTTAATGTTTGCATTTTCGAATTGAAATAAAAGAATCGATGATAATAGTCAGAGTCATCAATTAGATCACAAGATTTTGTTTGGCGTCATCACTTCAATAAACGCAGGGTCATCATTAATTCCGAAAACGAAATCGTGTAAAAAATGTAGCGGTTACGTTAAAAAAAATCGCGTATAAAGGGGACTGGGTGTATAAATATTTTTTTTAATGTATCATGTTTATTTTCAAAATGGCCACCCCCTGGGACAATTCCTGGATCCGCCAGTGGACCATGGACATTGGAGCTTCTGCGATAATTCTTCGATACTTAGTCGAGGATCCGACTCAATCAGGGATTTCAGCAGGTCGTCATCAAATGTTGAAGGCCGTCCGCATTTAGGGTCATTCTCTAAACTTCTATTGTCCGATTTGAATTTCCGAAACCAACTTTGACATCTGTTATACTGTTAGATTTTGTGCGTAATCTTCGTTTATAATTTTCGCGGCCTTGGTGGCATTTAAACCCTGGTCAAACAGAAACAGCATAAAATGCTTTATGAGTTGTTCGTTTGTTTCGGGCACGGACATTTTTGTCTAAATAATAATAAAAAATATAGTACAAAAAAATAAGCTAACCAATTGAACAATGGGTAATAAAACTTACAAGCGTGTTTGTTACACCGTGGACGGGCACAGACTGAACCCAAACAATAGCAAATAAAATAATGGTTTTCTTTCCGGTCCACCTAATATTTTATACAAAAAATAATAACGGTTCACCTCAAAATAAAAATAAAAACATAAAAAAGTCAAATGTATAAAAGCAAATAAAGCATACATTTGATGATTTTGAATGTTGTACAACTATGCGTTTTGTTCATAACGACCCGGGTTTCGCCTTTCGGTATTTTCAGAGATTCAAATGTACAGTGTACTCGGATTGACTATTAGTAAATTTTATTGTAAATAAACTATTTAGTAAGCGTCACTTCATCCGTGCACTTGAATGGCTGAAGATGCCGTAAGGCCGCAAGGCAAAACGCGGGTTTGTAATGACAAAACGCTTAGAAATAAGGAAGATTCAAACAATTCAAATTTGATATTGGAATGCCATCAAGCATCTTAAGTCGAAATCCTAAATCAAATAAAACATAATTTTTAGTTCAAAATGCTCGCAATGAGCGAACCGGGCCTGAAATAACATTAAATTCTTAATGGGTCCTATGCCACATCTCTATTTTGAGCCATTCGTTGAGGTTGAGCTCTTTTTACATTTAATGTAATCTTGATTGTAGATAAATATTATAATCGCCATAATACTTATTTCGATGGATTTACCGCTGACTAAAGTCCTCAAAATAAAAAGGAAATGATCATCCATTTTATGATGCAACTTATTCGATCAATGAGGGATCATTTTAAATAATAAAAACGGGCGAAGATTAACCATCAAATATTCTTTATTTTATTTATTTTTGTTTCTCATATCACTTAATAGTGGTTCATCCTATATTGACCGAAATCGAGCAATGAGACAATTGCTTAAATATGTACATATGTTTTCATTGTATACATTTTGTATTTAATGTAAATATATTAAGGACTAGCATGCGTAATACTTCATCTATACAGTAAGTACAAACAATGCAAATTGTAACCATTATACGTATTGATGATATGAATAATTGCAGGTTATCTTATATTGTAATATAAACAGTCGATTGACGTTTTACGAGACGTTCCTACCAACCGGTCTGTCAAAATGGATATATTACACATCTATCTTCCTACAACTTACAAAACAACCAGGAATTTCCTATTTTTACGCGAAGGCTTTGATTTATTGATTTTCTTATCTTACCCTACCGCAAATACGTGTTTGTCAAACGGTACAACCTTTAGCGAACTAGCGAAAAGCCGTGGTCCATGGAATGATGTTGCGAAAGATAATAACGGTAATCATATTATCGACATATCTAAAGGACATTTCTTAGTTTAAATAAATTGCTATGCCGTAAATAATCGAGAATGAATAAGCAAAAGAAGAAAATTCTATTACCCCTACAGATAGTAAATCTAGTTCATAATTGAAGGAAGTCGATGCCTTCGAAATTCTCTTTTCATGTATCAGTCGGCGCCGCTTGCAAAACTGGTAGATACATAGATACAGTTGAGTATAGGGACGCAGATCTGTTTGTCCTGATAATTTAAATTCTTATAATTATAATCCCTTAGCTGTTTAGACATTCATAATTTGTAACAATATTTTGAATCGTTACAACAAAAACCACTCAAGTTTATTTCGTTTGTTTCTAAGAGAGTAATTACTTTATAAACAAATAAAACACATACATTTTTTGTACCAACTCCACATACATATTATATGTATGTATAATTTAAAAAATGTCAGAATTGCCTTCGCTCATTGCGGAGCCGTTTCTGATAAATCCTTTGTAAAACATAAAACCTTTGCACCAAAAAGTGACAGCTAATACCTTAATAGTGTACGAAGGTATCTTTTTACTTAAAACTGAAGAGTATTAACAATTGAACATTAAAAATGCTGAGCTTTTATGATCAATATTTTTGTGGTCTTTGATGCCTGTAAAGTTATCTACCGCTGAGCTACAGGGTGCATACGGCTGCATTGTGTCCACAAATCTTTACAGCTCTATAAGTAACTAATTTTGTAAATTTTGATTTATTTATATATATGATACATATGAAAAAAGAAATGAATTGGAATGTTATTAAATAGCCTTGACTTACGTAAATAAATCACGAGGAGGACGTAGTATGAATTGCCTATGTATGTTTCTGTTTCTCTCACAATATATGCTGCTTATCATACCTTTAGACCTGTTTACAGCTGTAGGGGTGTATTTTATGTTGAAAAAATCTCATAGTGCGAGACACATTTTTAAAATGATATAAATAAGCATTCGAAAAGCATAAGGAAGAGAAAAATAACTGAACATTTTCCGTCATGGACGGCATTTGGGAGAAGTGGGACAAATAAATTTCACTTATACAAAATAAAAGATAATAACGAGATGATTTTCATATTTCAAAATTTTGTTTCAACCGTACCAGGATGAAATCATACTTACATTGCCTGATGCCTAGTCCAAAAATCATTTTAACTTGACCACAAACAAAAAAAACTTTTAATGGGTCAATTGTCACTCCTGGTGGAAAGCTATAGGAAGAACACAATAAAGATATGGACTTAAACATATATCCTTAATGTACTCTTTAAGTTTGGTACCTCTTTAAGTATATTGTATTGGTTTTCAATGGAATACATAACTAAGCAATAAATAATTATTTTGCCTCGAAAATTTTGCAGAGCAATAAAACCATAGATGTTACATAATTCAACTGACAACGTACTCGGTGCTTGTAAACTATAATATCACAATACACTGTTTTAAGCGCACGGTGGTAAAACATCGAAAACCTACGTAGGCATATACAATTAAACAAATATAGCTCGTAAGGATTTTTTTTACACACCGAAACTAGAATCGTTCTTATTAATGCCTCGGAGTCACCCCAGTGGTGTTACATCATTTTGAGTATTTCGACCATCCCTATACACTTCCTCACAAAATGGTTGACTTCTTGTTATAAATATATCATATTTTGAACAGCGTCCTTACAATTTAATTTCATAATTAACACAAAAGAACAACAACACAAACAGTTTATATTCTAGACACACATCATTCTTCCCCTCACTAACTAAATGATAAACTTTTCATTTGTTTTTTTTTTTCATACAAGTTGCTGCATGGTTAACAGTTTAATTTACAGTATAGAAACACTCGTACGGTAGACGTAGCATGCAGCTTCGGTCACCCGACTTAATATGTTTCATTGTCGAGTAAAAACGCTCTAATGGTGCGGACGGTGCGGTGCGTTGATATTTTTAATATTGAAACGTTACAATGCACGTCAACGATGCTATAAACTTCGAAAGAATTGACGAGGAAAACACTGAAGAATATGTTCAGGAAATTCTCAAAGATGTGAAAGAAGTACCGGATGAAAGCCACTTATCTGACGATTCCGATCTGGAAAACAACGAATGTCTAGTCAAGTTTGAAGGCTTTGACAACTTGTGTGAAATGGCAATAAATATAGAAAATCAGCTTTTATGCCCAGTTGTTAAAAATGCAGCAGGAGCTGATTACAACGATCTTCTATGCTCTTTTGAAAACTTTCAAAAAAAAATAATAAAAATAGCATCAATTTCAAAAAAATCAAACAATAAAAACAATGTGCAGTTGACACTTTACGATTGGTTTGTACCTAAATAAAATTTGTTTTTTTCTCTTTGTATAATAGTTAATTGTTATCTTAACTGTTTTCCATTTTATAAAATAATTGTGTTCAGTTTTCTTTAATTTTTTGCATAATAAATATTGATCCAAGTTTTTTGCCATTTTTCATGCGTACTTAACCGGGATGCGTACCACATTTTTTGCGTACTTAACCGGGAGGTTACTGTATATTGAACGATTTTAATGCAAAAATGTAGTAGTAATGGACTCCAGAATCTAAAAACTATTGAAATTCAATGATTCATTGTGATATAAAGTTAAAAATAACTTAGTCTATTGAACGTTTTGTATTAAGAAAAGTGACCCTTCGACCGTATTTCGAAAAGCGTATTTCGACCCTTTAAAATGTATCATAAGATCTACTATCACACGGATACTTAAGTTATCTAAGATTAGTACTAGAATTAGATTATGCATATTGCAATAATCCATGTGAAGGATTACCAAAATAAATCGTGAGGTTGTCCACTGTTTTGAATCGTTTTGGAAGGCAAGGTTCCCAAGGCCGAACAATATGGCGTTGCCTTGCACAATACATATGCTGTGGTAAGAAAGAAAAAATCCGATATATGTATCTGCTTTTATCGATGAAAACAATACAACGAAGGAAGTTGATATGATTAATGTTCTTGTTTGCTTCATCTTTTAAAGTTGTTATTGTTGTAGGCTTTTATCAAATACTACCTTTTACAGGTCAAATCCTACTAAAAAAAGTTCGTTTGACCAATCCAAATATAAAGATATACTCAGTAGTATAGTGGGGCCAGGTCAGCGACCTGACACCTGAAAATGAGCCAGGGCGCCACCCTTCCACCCATTTGACTTGTAACTTAATTTTCAAGGAGATACATAATTTCAATTACAAGAAGTAAGAAGTTTTTGTTAAAAAAAAAAATCGCGTTTTTTTATTGATTTAATTGTAAATATATAAAAAAAACAGGGAATAAATCAGTGACCGACTGGTACCTATTTATTTACCACTACACTACTGGATATACTGAACATTTGTTATTGTTAATAAAATAATAATAACATAGGAATATAATTCTTTAGAACAACCTATTTTCTATAAAAACGACAAGCATTTTTTTGCACTAATTCCACAAAAATATAACACG
This sequence comes from Himalopsyche kuldschensis, assembly GCA_028554975.1. NCBI lineage: Eukaryota > Metazoa > Arthropoda > Insecta > Trichoptera > Rhyacophilidae > Himalopsyche > Himalopsyche kuldschensis. Next base: position 4,198,630 of record JAHFWI010000001.1, on the reverse strand, counting down.
ACATATGACAATTTACGACCGAAAAAACCTTAACTGAATTTTTCTTTCGCTATTTCAGAATTAATTCAATAAATTCATTGTAAAAGTTTGTTTGTACGTAATAATATTCGTTATTGGTTACCAAGAGATTTGACCAGTATAAATAATATTTTATACTATTATAATATGAGTGTCGGTGAATTCTATTGATGTGATTGTATACTATACATATTTTATTTTACCACATACTCTCCCAATGCGAAGTATATGAACTTCTGGGGTAAATTATCCCAATAGAACTTTTCTACGAGAACTGATGGTTACTCAGTTGCTCAACTTGTCTTTTCCGAAGAGACATAGGGATATAAAGAAAGGAGTGGATCAGGACAAGTAGTTAGCTTATCGTTTTCGCTATATTCTATTTTTTTACTATCGGATGGGTGTGGGATGGTATTTAAGAGAACACGGACATCCTTGTCTTCAACCATAATTCAATAATTCAATTAAAAATGAAGCTCCCGTACTGGGATTTGAGCCCGTAAGCTAACCTGAGAATATTATATACAATTGTGCATACATACACATATCATACAGCAAAATATAAATATTAATGTGTACTTATTATTATTGTATAAGTTCATTCGTGCACTTGAAATGCATGAAGATACCGTAAGGTGAATCTCGGATCATTAGCATTACAACTCATGAAATAGTATGAAATTTAAACGATTTAAATTCATTTCAATACTCTGGACCATCTTCGTATTTGGTTGCAGTGTCCACTGGTACGAATCCACAAATTAAAATCTTTCATTCGACATACATTTGAGTTATATTAACATTCCCCCACCCCACGCATACTATCCAAGAAATAAGGTACCGTAAAACGGGGTCAATCGAGACACTTTTTACCCTTCACGACTATGTATATTTATACCTGCGCCAAATGATTCAAATATGAAAGGTTTGAAACTTGTTTCTATGGTCGTACTACACATTCATGAAAATATTTTTCAAATATTCACTATCGTTATTAAGACACAAGAAAGGGTAAATCGAGACATGGCAGGTGAACAGAGACAAACATACAGATTTTAATGATTGGAATATATGAAGCTCTATTTTATATGAGTCTCTATTCATTCCGTTTTACGGTACTTATTAACCAAAAAAAATGATTGATTTTAATTTTCAAAAAGTCAAAAAGTAAGGATGCACAGGCATCGAATTTAAACACGTTTGTTTCAATTTTGGCCAATCATTTAGTTGGTTTGGTTTTGTCATTCGAGAGATAGTATTATAGTCATTGTAAAGAATTTTATATAAATAGTAATAAATACATTGGATACTTAGTAAAGTTGTGGCTTCAACTGTTCAATCCTTGTTTTTGTCTCTATTCACCTGCCAGTCTCTATTCACCCCGTTTTACCGGTAACCGTTAGTCCGACGTTTAGCAACTTAATGACTACCAGTCATTGTTTGAATAAACTTCTGTTGAAATACTTCATTATGAGCACACATTGTCTACGTGGCATGTAGTTGAAATTAGAAAATCAAAAGGAAGTTCATTAATAATATTTACCGTTTTTCAGACACTCGTATTTTCTTTGTGCAAATTTCTAAGATCATACAAATCACTTTAATTTTAATTGCAGTTTATACTATAACCCATCACAATCAAATAATGATTGTTATTTAGATGCTTGCTTTTTTGCGGTATTGGCACTCAATAATTTCCTCTGATACAAAGTTTATCTGCTTCCGTGATTAAATAAGACGTCAAAATATTCCTAGATTACATTTTTTGAATTATTTTATCATCGTTTCAACTCTATAAACACGTAGGCTCAATGTTTTGGGGGATATTATTATATATACACGAGAACTTTTTGCTTCATATGTATATTTTTATAAATATTTTACGCAAACACTGATTGAGGTGTTCGATTCTTTTTATACATATACAGAGTGCAAATAAAAATATATGATTGATTTATTTAGCTATGACGAATGATTTTGGCATTTTCAATATATCTTATGCTTTCATTTCATTCACGATTAACAATACCTAAAATACCGAATGCTAATGAATACATGTCATATTGTAATAAGACTTTTAGATTGTAAAAAATTGACATCAGCGATAATATGATATAAAGTGCTGAATAAAATTAACAATATTATTATGGTAATGTGATATTATAATATGATTGGTATTAAGCGTTTGAGCCTATCTGGTGGAGTGCTTATACCACTTCGACAATACACTGCGTAGAATGTGGGTCCTTCCTTCGACGCGCTGGGAAATTGCAAAGAGGTCGCGTGGAAAGTGGACGTCGCGTCCCTCCCGGTCCGCAGTCGCCGGTGACGCCACTAGAGCGAGAGCGACAGAGCGGCGACGCTCTCTTGCGGCTTGGCCGGGAAAGCAGCGGGGTCGGGGAAGGGGGACGCAGGGAGCGGCCGCGCCCCATCCCGGCGGTCCTCCGGCACGGCGTTCGCCGCTCGCGATCCACCAGTGCAACACGGCGCGCCAGCGGGAGCGCACATTATCGGGAAGAACGCCGCGCTCTTCCCGCCGCGAGCTTCAATCGATAAGGTGACGGCGTCTCTTCGACGCCACGCGGACTTCGCCCGGAAGGTATGTGAACCAGATATTTATCTTTTCGCTGACTCCACGCAAAACCGTCCGCCGATTATCTATTTATAAATGCGATACCTCTACGGTATAAGGTTTTACGTCGACGACGCTAAAGAGCGCCTGCGACGTCTGACACTCGTTTCATTTCAAACGGAATACAATTACTCATTAACTTTCGCGCCTTGTCATTTCAATTATTTGAACGCAATCGACTTGTTTTCATTTTTACAAGACAATGAGCAGCTCCGTAGAGACAATGTCATCTTGCTCTACATAGAAGATTGCGATTAATAATTGTATTGTTGCGAGCGAGGATGACGATGACGCGCGTCGGTCGGCAGTTGTTGGACTTCGCCGAAGCAGGAGGTGGGTCGCGGGAGGGAGGGCCTCGGTACCACAATACCTTATCTGCAATATCGAGAAATACAGATAAACGTGGAAAACGAATAACTTCTGGCCGACGACACATATTTTCAACACCGTGCGATAAGAATTCTTAAAAGATATCCTTATATATATGGAGTAATATTTTTTTTTCCAAATAATAACAAATAATGATATTCAGCCAATAACTTCATATTGAAGTTACTTCTTCGCATGAGCATATTAAATTATATATATTTTTTTTTAGAAAATACTCAAAAATATTAGGGTCGGTTTATATCAAATATATAAATACTATATCTAAAGTTATATTGTTTATACATTACATATACATGTATGTACTCAGCAGCAATAAAGCATTCAGCGGGAATTCCTAATTGTTGATAATTCAATAACAACACAATCGCAATTTTCTATAAACATTTCTGAACTGGATACAATAAAGTAATAAGACACCTTGATCGTCTGAACCCGGGGTGTGGAACCTGCGCCCTTGCGACATTTTTTTTTATCAATAGTTTTCGTTCATTAGCACAATAATGCAGATTCATTTATAAGTTTTTTAAATGACGCCAGATTATATGAAATATAAATGAATGCGACCTTTCAATATCGAAAGGTTCCCCACCCCTACATACCAATAATTCAACATTATATTATATATATCAGGAGGTAGTTTTCAAATTTGGTCAAATCCATTTATTGACAAACTGAGATATTTTCATTACTTTTTCCTCATAGGTTTTTGTGCTTACAGGCAATATTTTTAAATTAAAGAATTACAGATGTGTAAAAATGCCAACTTTTCCATGTGAATAAAAAAGGTCTCATAATTTTAATCTAAAATTGGCAGTTAAAAAAATAGTTTTGGAATCGACCATTTTTGAAAATTACCTCCAGAATTATTATCGAAAAAAAAGCGTTTGTTACATGTATGGAAACCAGACATGATGTATCAGACACATGCGCCAATATATTAAAAGCAATTTATAACAGCGATCGTAGTCAAACAAATAAAAATAATATTACGTACCTATGTATTTGGATGACTTGTCTCTTGCCATACATTGCACCGTCATCAAGCACTATCTGTTTTTAAATGTCAGCGTGTTTGCTTGACAGTGCTAATGTCTTATTAACAATATGTATTACAAGCAGGACATTCCATACGCTTCCAATTTTAAATTTTCCAGAAAAATAAAACAATGCGTCGATTGCACTGATTTAATTATCATTTTTTGCGGGTAACAAAATTAAATTTCACGATGGCGTAATGCAGAAACAGCTATAATTAATATTCTTGGGGAACGAAATACTTTGTAAAATCATCTTATAATATATCAACATATCGAATCCGTCAAACCGAATATTCGAGAAACCATTTTCATGTCAGTGTTACTTTGTTTTTAGTACTTTTATAGATTGTAATAAAAAAAATCTAATAGCTTTTCTTCATTTTACACGGTTTCGAAATAACACGGTTTTAAAAAATATACTGGTTATTTTTTATTATTTGTTTACACTGATTTTTTGTTCTATAAATAAAACTAAAAACTGAAAAATAACATAAAACGGGCACGTTTATTATCAAGTAGCGACAGTGAATAAACATATTTATCGATGCTAAGTTTAATTTACATTGAAAATTATGTATGTAAATTTAGTACTTGTATAACTTGTCAAAATATTTTTATGTACATATAAATTATAACCAAATTCTACCATTTTTTTATGGGCACCTTATCTTTTTAGGAACGTATCCCTCGCAAAAGAGGATTGGGTGTATAGTTAATAACTCATCATTATTTGATTAGCATTACAATAAACTCAGTGTCTATTCTCGTCTGTGGACGAATGCACTCTCGAGTAACGCCACTGATACGCGATTCATCTACGCGTAATTATTGGCAATACATAGCGAGATTTTCAATATTATCCGTCATAAAATAAAGTGCGGTGTCGATGATCAAAATAAGAATAATTGTTCGCATAAAATAATGTAAGTCGGTAAAGACTGCATCGCGGTGTCTGTTTCAAAGTTATCAAACCAAGCCATTCGATGTTTTTCGACCTCTAACCGGCCTCGAGTTTAGCGATCTTGGCAGATACCATTATTTGAAAACAGCTCTTCAGCTGTAATACTTTCGTAGCAGTTGGTATGAACCGTGTCTTCTTTTTGATAAAGTTTATGCGTATTAAACTGACTAACCAAATAGATTTGTAAAATAAACACCAATATTTAATATTAAAGTAGCTTAAAACAATAATAATATAATTAAATTTAATAATAAATATATGTAATTTAAGCCCGGTCCGTGGTGCAGTGGTCAACGTCGTTGGCTTCCGTGACGGACCACCCGGGTTACGAGCAGGTATTTTCAGTCGATTTATCGATTCTGTTCGAAGGTAATGAGTATTTGTGTTGTTAAAAATCACATCCCACTCCGATTGAAAAAGCGGCATGAAGCGAGAGCGATTAGCTAACCACTAGTCGTCGTATCCTTTCAATCCCTACTATTCGAAAAAAGGGGCAGAGCAACTGAGTAACAAGCAGTTCTCGTAGATAAAACATTGTTGAGATAAACTCAGTGATAAGTCCATATGATACAAGCTAGGAGCGGACATGTTAAAAAATATATGTAAATATCCCAAGTTATTTTACTGTTTGTAAAGTGTCATATAAAAATTGTTTGACTCCCCCTACAGTAATTAATTCGAGGCCGTACATAGTCTTTTGTTTTATCATTTATATGATGTGGCTTGCGATATTTTTCTTTTTAAGTTTCGTCGCCCTCTGCGGTCCACGGGATCGTTTTGCGCATGTATGTAATATGTTTTGAGGTAAGCCGAACGCCATCGTCGGCGTAAACAACGGCGATAAAGTCATTTTTGCTGACCCATCTAATAACAGGCCCCTCGCTCATGTCGCCGCGCTATTTCAGCAGGAGGCAACTACGACATGAATAATTAAAATGGACAATAACACTGTCAATAACAGTGTTCGTAGTTTGAGTGAGAATATGCAGCGCTAATAGAAGGCAGAGGCCGTGGCGCAGGCCTGATATGATAACAGAAATACGCCAGGCCGTGTGCAGTATGTATCGATAGGTACTCGATAACAGTCGATGCCGTAAGCCATATATTTATATCTATACTATACTTAACTTAAACTCAAATGCGGTGACCACGTATAAATTCAGCAATATTTACACAACAGTGTAACCTCGCTTATTTAATCTATACTGATTTTTTTTTGGATTGTAGGCTTTTTTAACTATACTATTTGATTAGAAATAAAATGAATACGGTTTATATGAAAAAATAATGAAACATTGTTTGTAATTATTCAACCAATTAGCACAGTGAGATCAGGGCCGGTTTCGCGCATCGCGGCAATCGTTGATCTCGAAATGAGCGCAACCGATCCTGATCTAAATAAATTATTTGTGGAATAATTACAAAAATGTTTCACTATTTTTTAACTCATTAGCTACGGGAACGTGGCATACGCGTCGTTTTTACATGTGCTATAATTTCCCCTGTAGCCAATGGTTAATGCCTGTCCACCAAGTATTGACAGTAAACACATTGAAAGTGACTAAGATTGTCACATGTCAAAAAACGAACAGTCTAAAGATGGTTTGTAGCATTTATAAGCGGTACTTTAAAGCAGTGCAACTCAAATTCTGGTCCGTGGACCAGTAAAGGGCCGGGAGCAACCGATAGGCGGTGAATATGAGTTGAAAATATAAAAAAATCGATGTTGTTATATCTCTCCACCATTCTTCGCAGTTACACGTGATAAATTTCAATTCCACATATAGACAACCCCCACTGAAATCTTTTATATCCATTTTCATCACAATATCTATGCAAGGCCATTTTTCTCGTACGCATTTCTCGTACGCGAGTATCGATACGCATTTTTCATTACGTGTGGCATTGTCTTAAATAAAATCAGGACTGGTTAAGTTATATACATAATACTCAACAAACTCATAATATGTGTCGTTGTAGAAGAATTTAACATAGGTATATCAAGTGTAAATCACATTACAATAGTATTTAAGGATATACATCATTGTTATTCTAAATATGTACACAATTATTTCATCAAATTCATTGAATGTATATGGATTACCTTCAGGACTTAATTTTTTTTCCAAAATCATATCGGTTCCAAGGATATACTGAAATATATTTACCGGTCCGCAAGCCAAAATTGTTTGAGGGATACTGCTCTAAGCCCTTTTACGGAGGTGTTTAAATTTTCCTGTAATTTTTCGACTCACTGCAATTGCGGTTAGTAATAAAACAGCAAAACAAATTGATTACCTTATCCAATAAAATAATAGCATAAATTTTGCCTCAAAATCATGCAATTGAAAGTAGAATCCCAGGTTTTCCGTCGTAAGAAACCGTTGACGAATGGTTTTTGAATAGAATATAAAGATATAATTTAATAAGACAATATTTATACTAGTGCGTAAAAATAATTCATGAAACTGGAAACATTGGAAAGTCCCGCTGGAAAAAATCCCTATACTATTATAAAACATTATTATTTGACCATTTTTTTTAATCAAAGTTCCGTTTATTTTTTTCATTTTAGTGCTTAATTTTTTTCATTTCTCTGTATCTTATATTTCCCAGAAAATTTTTCGGTTAAAACTCGGTTATCTACATTGCTGTCAAAATTATTATCACAATCGTATGATTGGTAAACCGTGGCAAATTGGATAGTGTTGACCAGTGGTTCTCATGTGCGGCCACCAATAACTTCATAGAAAGTATTGATATTTAAAATTATGTGGTTTTACAAGTTAATTTGTCAACAAAGACTCTTAAAATTGAATATTCCGGAATCAATTAATACTTAAAATAAATTGAAAAGCATGATTAGGTCCATTTGACATACCTTACACACAAAAAACTCAAAACAAAAATTTGGTGCGGCCACAAGACATTTCCTTAGGACCATTTATGTTGACGATGCGGCCACAGCGCAATTTTCCGTGAGAACCACTGGTGTAGACCAAGTAAGCATATTGTTGTATTTTAACGCTCCCAATTACTTCATCCATCAAGAATGATGTAAAGTGCGATTAGTCAACACGGGGTGGCCGTCTTGGGGATAAGTTTGCCGAGCAATACTGTAGACACCTCGAATTTACAGAATGGTCATCAAAACCTTACTTAATCTTAAAACCTGGCCTGGGAATAAAGCCTTGCTATTGTTAATAACGTATACGAAACTCGAAACTATTCCAGCGTTTTTAAGTGTGTTTAAAATGCTTTTTTTCATTCATTGTGAGCTCATCAGATATTTTTAGGAAATAAATGAATTGCCATCAATAATATTTTGTTAATACCCACAACACTGCGTCCGTCTTTGTATATTAAATAAAATCAGCTTGAAGATTTTTCTCCAGAAAATCTTAGCTTACACCCGTAACGCTGTTACCTTGTAAGAAAATAATAAGCTATAGCGTACTGTGAAGGGTCAACCGTTGAGTACCCCTGATACCACAGCAAATGTGATGCCCGAGGCAACTGATATTTCAGTGTTATATATTATTTGACACATTAAAGAAAAAGTTTGAATAATGGTTACTATTATTATTTCAAAATTATCGAATACCTACCGTAAGTCATTTTGTAGTTTTCAATAGGCTTGGGATTGGAAAGTGAGGCCCTTAAATCTGTAAGGCCAATAGCAGCGACCACCCCTTCCCCCCTCTCTCGCAGCCCACTTCTCCCTAACATCACAGGGCACCTGTGAAGGGTGAGCTACTCGTTTTTTTTTTAATATGACATTCTTTGTTCATAATACTGATAGCGATAATGTCATATGCGCATCACAGAGGTGGGGTACCCTGCCTTGCCATGTCCTCGAGTGCGGCTTTTTGGCTGACTTCATTTCATTCGTAAGATACAGATAAATGTATGCGGCCTTTCGACATCTTCCCCGCCACTGTTATATAACAATATAAGTAAGAATTATTGTTATTGTAGTCGTAAAAATCATAAACCGAATGAAACCTTAAAAAGACCGAATGGCGTAATGCCGTAGCATGTTTGTAATAGACTATAAGTTTCCGGCTTTCTTATTCTCATTATGCTTTAATGCTGTTTATTCAAACTACAATATATTCTTAATGTCTTATTAGCAGATGCGGCAATATAATAAATACGAAAAATAATGCTCAAGACTATCATCAGTCAGATCTTTCAGCCTAGTAAGTCATGCTGATTGGTTACGTTACAAGTTACATGGCATCCAAATAGTAAGCGGCTCTTAACCCGTAAAAGCTTTCATATCCATTTTACTTTTTGCACACTACAGTGTATGCAATTAAGTGTCGAGATTTTTTCCGATATTCGTGTTTCAATTAAATATTGAAACTCGAATATCGTTAACAATCTGCTTAATACACCGTGTAAGAAGGGTGCCAATTCGTAGCCGGTACTGGTGGTTACGACATTATTTTGAAGGTGATATAAAAATATATAAATATAATCGTGAACCTCGACGACAAACTTCCCAACTGAATCATTTCAATTTTGCAGAATGGCGATAAAGGTTATTACTTCATTACCGGTGTGATCTAACATCTAAATAATTGTTTTTTTGAATTCACGTAACAAAGTATTATTTTGGAAAATATTTGTATAAAATCAATGTCAGTGGCATATTGAACCGTTCTTTTTGAAAAACATTTTTTACACGTATAACAAAATAAGCTGCAATGACATTCAAATATTATTTTCGGACTATATTTACTTAAGCTAAGGGCGCATCCCTAAAATAATGATACATACGCATTTCAATATAATATTCATTGTGTGTATCGTCCATATTAATCTTAACGTATCGTGTACTAACTATTTCAGGATAAATCGGATCCATCTAATTTAACAGTACGTGTCTAAATAAAGATCACATTGATACTTAATAATATTAAAAATAATAACACATTTTTTTTAGTACTTTTTCCACATCTGATTTATTACATCAGGACCGGTTTCGCTCATGGCGAGCATTATCAATGATAAGAAATACAATAAGACAGTGGTATTTATGCAAAAAGTTAAGGATGAAAACAAGATATGACAAACAATTGGTAATGCAACTAAGCAAATAAATTAAATTAAGACAAATAGACTAAAATAAAATGTTCAATTAAGTATGAATTTAGCATTAACAAGTAAAAGCCCAAATATTTCTGTCATCCATAATTAGATGGAAGTAATAATAAAAAATAAAAAATTAGAAATAAAAGTAGAAAAAAATACAATAAGAATTGGTTTAGTGAATTGGGTATAGTAATGGCGAAACTAATTGATCATTTAAAAGATTACAATTATTCATAAATTTATGTCGGTTTATTTCAAGGATTTCTAACTATCTAGTTTTACAGATTTATTAATAATATGCAGGATTTTAAAGTTTTTTAGTGATATCAAAAAGTATGCTTATTTCCTTTAATTGAACAAGCTAGATGTTCTTTAAATCTAGTATTGAAAGTTCTTTGGTTGAGAATAAATTTTTGTTTCTGAGATTGAAGGATTCAACGTTACATTAAAAAGATTTTATCAATTTTCCTTGAAAAACTATTATTTTGGAAAATAACTTAATAAAATCGGAATATAAAGCAATTAAATGCGAGATGTGATGAAGAGTTTATCACTATATGAATTTTTCTAAAAATACTGTGCCGATTATTAAAATCTCGATCGTTAGAGATTAGATTCTCGACGTTAGAGATTAGAGATCGAGATTATTAATAATCGGCATTTTTTCAGTATTTTAGAAAGATTCATATAGTGATAACATCATTAATAACTCTTCCAGACATCACATTTCGCATAAATTAGCCACCTTTCATTGCTTTATACATCGTCAATAAAGCAAATTTGCAATGAATATTTATTTTCGGAAAATGCTCTATTTGGTGACTAATGATCCTGCTGTTAATGTAGGTAGAGTTTCAGAAAAGATTAAGGAAAATTGATAAAATCTTAATGTAACGTTTACAATCCTTCAACTCGAAATGTTTAGTAAATTCAAAGATAAAATTAATATTCTCAACCAAAGTGGGATCTACCTAATTGCGATTTCAAACGGGAAGAACTTTCATAAATTTGTTCAATTAAAGGAATGATCCATCTAAAAAACTTTAAAAATCCTGCATATACGTAGATCCTTGAAATAAACCGACATTTAATCTAAATGATCAATTAGTCTTCATTACTATACCCAATTCACTAAACCAATTCTTATTGTATTTTTTCGTTTTATTTCTAATTTTTATTTTTTATTTTCCTTTCTTTGATTTTAATTTGTAAAATTGATATGGCACTGACTCATTTTGAACTCATTACCGGGACTTCCATCTAATTTACAGACATTAGCTTTATTTATTTTATTAAATTCACTTAATATTTGGGCTTTTACTTTACAATGCTAAATTCATACTTAATTGATTTTGATGTGTTAGTTAATGTTAAATTCATACTTAATTGATTTTTGATGTTTTGCATTGCTAAGAGGTCTTGAACATTTTATGTCATACCTTGTTTTCATCCTTAACTTTTGCATAAATACCACTGTCTTAGACGAAACCGGTCCCTGATGTAATAAATCAGATGTGGAAAAGTACTATGTTATTATTTTTATTATAATGCCTTTCCACCAAGTATTGACAGTGAACACCTTAAAAGTGACTTAATAATATGTCAATTAAGGTAAATGTACTAGTCGCTGACCATGTGCCAGTAGTTGACCTTTTGAGAATAAAATGGCCCAAAATAAGAAATGCAGATGAGGGATGGCTCTAAATTGCAAAATTAAGACAATTTAAGGCATCCGTGGTCGGAATGAGCCACTAACACATCACCATATAGCCAATAGAGTGCCAGGGTGGCCATTTTAAAACAACACCTAGTGAGGAAAGTGTATTATTTCAAATTTCTTAGGTGATCGATCTAGTAACGGTGTGTAACTTGTTCCTGAACCACCCATTTCTACTTGATTCAACCAAGAGTGGTGTGACAGAAAGCCTTGAGGCAACCCTGAAAGAAAGTTCACTAAAAAGCCCCCTGATTAGACATGGTCAACACCTAGATTTTTCAATTTGTGAAATGGTCAACTACTGAAACAAAAACATGACTTTAAATAATTGAACACAACTTATTTTAAACAGGCCCTTTCGTAATTTTTGTTACATAATATTAATTAAGACATATGATCCAATATGAGTATACTTGCTTTGCCTTCATTCGGTACAAAGCTAAACCTTAATCGTTATTTTTATTGAAATTTTCTCTTAAACGGTTAGCTATCGGTACATTTACCTTAATTCGTTGTAGTTAGGACAATATCATTAACTGGACAAGATTTTTATTCCATATGTGCACATTTTCCTTTTCGATTCGTATAGTTTTCGTCGAATTTGGCCCTACACATACGTTGAATTGTATCTTATTTAAAAATAGAACACTTCATTTGTTAAGGAATAACATTTTTTCACGTTGATATATTTAGATTGACAGCTGATAATAAAATTAAATTATATGGTTTGCGCTCATCGGAATTTTACAGTGATTTTTAATTGTCATAGAGGCACAGATAATTGTTAGCACGTAGCTAATTTCGGTGTTTGTTCTGTTCTATTTGTTGGTTACCCTTCGCAAACACGGTTTGCAGTTTGTGATGGCCAGCGTCGTTGACGCCATTCTACAACGTCGCATCGGATGCTTCATCGCTTCTTTCATAATAATATAGGACGAATAGATATACCTAATGAGCGGTGAGCTCTTCTCGAGCCGTGCCACAGCTCGTGTTCATGTAACTCATGCTCGTACTTCACTTGCCTTGATAAATTAATTGTAAGCATCATCTTTGTTTAGACTTGTCATTGCCGCGCATATTATAATCATGCCAGACAGAATTATAATCACGGCCTATTATTTGCGATATTCGTATAATTTACCGAGATATTTACGTTTCTATAATATATTAATTTCAATTTAAAAAATCAAAAAAAAATGATTAATGTAAACAAAGTTCTCAATCTATTTCGAATCGCAGCCCTTCGCCACATTTCCGTTAACCCGGCGAAAAAAACAAATGAAAATTATTTTATAGCTTATGCTAGAAATTGCAAAATCGCTGCTGTGGGCTAGCTAATCGCAACTAATTTTCTACATTCGATCTCATCTGTTTTTTGTCACTAAATTCATATGAAGAATCTTGAAAAATTATGTAATGAAAAATAAAGTAAATTCCAGACATGTCATCTGCATGCTAAATGCTAGAGGCAGCCTTTAAGAACAGAACTGTAATTCCAAATAAAAAAGCGATTTAATCAAAATCATAAAACTATAGGGGGCGATCTTATTAAACTGTTTTTACATTCTGTCATTTCATCACCAAAATACCGATTTAAAATGTATTTGGTCAATGTTAGTTGGCTATCCCCTCTCATTGAACATTTTGCAACGCCCATGTCCATACTGTGAAGTGTGAAGCAACAAATTTCCTCTGATAGCTAACACTTCACAATCAGTAATTTTATTTCTCAAAAGTAGGTACGACACCATAATATATGAAGTTGAAATCAACCTTTATATATATTAAGCTTTGAAGTACACTGGAAAAATATATCGAAATTTCTAATTATGTAGTTAGTTAATACTAAAATTTCGATACATTAAGTAGCAATAATGCTATTTGAAAATTGTATTTGATTATTAGTACTTCCCGTAAAAATACGGATGTACCAATCATGCAACATCTCTAAGCTGCGCACTGCGCGGCCGCGCATCTATTTAAAAACCCCTTCGCACTGGTACCAGGTTGGCACGCACTCTCATAGTTTGTGAAGTAAACGACCTGATTGCTTAAATTAAAACAAATATCTACAAAATAGAGAAGTAAAAATTAAATAATCATGCTAATAACATTCATTTTTTAGTTCATGTCCACTCCCAATATGTAGTAATGGCCTCCTTATGGCGCATTTCAACAAAAAAAAATCGGTGATTGAAATTATGCCGCGCATTTGTTTGATTGGCCTGCTCAGCCTTTCAATTTTCCGCACAGCTTACCACTCGGCCTAGAGGAAACTTTGATCAACACTCACAAAGATTATTAATTTGTGTAAAAAATTCAAACTGTGAAAGGACGATTACCTTCACTGATTCACTGTTATTGCCTCAACTATTCCTCTCCTCTCCGAAACTCTACCCTTTCTTATTTTCATATCCACGATAGTTTCCTGTTTTTTGTCTTTTATAACCTGCATGTATAATTTCATCTTCCACCCAAAATCATCGACGGTAGCATTCGCAGCGAGTGCCCAACGATGAAATTAGTGTTTATTCCATTTCCAGGACTTGTTATTTTATAATGTTTTACGAGCGAAATGTGCCGTATAATGTAAAGAATTTCGTTTCATAAAACAACCTTTTCCTCATATTTTGTTATTAAAGTGTGATTTTGCAAAAACAATTTATTTGTACACATTCGCAGGCGTATTTATTAATATGTGTACAGTAAATGTATACTTTTCATCGTATCCATTTCTGGCTTAACTTCACTGACAATATTTTCGATGGTTTCGGCGGTAACTTTGTGGAAGTTCATTTTAATATAAAATTTAAAATAACTTTGATTATTCCACGTATTGTGTAACTAACTGTGACACGTGTTTCGCCTCTTTCAGAGGCATCTTCAGACTTACTATCGCAAAGTTTGCTTAAGTAATTACTTAAGCAAACTTTGCGATAGTAAGTCTGAAGATGCCTCTGAAAGAGGCGAAACACGTGTCACAGTTAGCTACATGATACGTGGAATAATCAAAGTTATTTTAAATTTTATATTTCACTGACAATTATTAGTCAATGGTTTATTTATTTTGTTCATCTCCTTGTACAACATAGAATGTCTAACAAAAGTTGTACGACACCATCCCTTGGCGTTCAATATCATGTACTGTAAATTGTAACCAATAAATAATAATCCATACATACTACAGGTGGCCATCTTCATATCAATTTTAATGTCGCCTTACATTGAGCGATACACTATTACGTATGTAAGGATCGTACTTAGCTTACAATACAAAAATGTGTAAAGGTTAAACGCACCATGTACGAATAGGGTTACCAGATTTTATAAAATAGCAACTGCGAGAAATAGGAATTAAGTGTAACGCACAATATAGAAGATAAATTAACTATTAATGGGCCAATCAGCAACCCATTTTTATGACATTACAAATTTACATTTATAAATATTAAAACGAACTAAAAGGAAAAATTCTCATCCAAACCAGCTGTTGCTAACCGTGCCTGTACCGTGTTTCCGAAGAGTCTTGGACATCATGTGCGAAGGAATAACACGAACCTCATTGTCATGTATTTTCTAAGAGTTTCAGCATCATAGTATTCGTAATTTAATTGGGTCAACGACTATTTAGAAGCGAAACGGTGACTATGCGAAATGGCTGGACTCTAAGTTTACCATTCGTGTAAAACTATAGCAATAGATGAGAATGTAATCAATTTTAGTTTATTTTTAAAATCATGTCTGCTTCTAATTTGTAACATATCAACTAACAAGAGATTAATGCACTAGACGATATTAAGCACGGACTGGTTGTCTATCAGTTTTTAGTGTACCTTTTAAGGGACAGTAATAATCAGGGTATATCTTTTGATAATCGCTCTTTCTCACCTTACTAAACATTTCTCCGCAACCGATGTACCGCAATGCTCGGTTTGTCGCGGCCTATGGATTTTGAAGAATAAGTTGTTTCTTGTATACATTACTGAACAAACTGTGATAGCATATTTACGAGCTATAATTAATGTATTGTTTTAACCATTACCGCTCCCAATATGATGCATATATGCTCCTAGCGGAGCTTTGTTGGGAGAAGTTGTTCTGTGAGGACTGCTTGTTATTTAGTCATTGTAATTTATTTATAGGGCAGGTAGAGAAATCTCAATGGGTTGTCACGTGGGCGTTTTATGACGCAACGTCTATACACGTTGTAGAATGTTTCCCTGTATTTTGTCACAACGCATTTAGACGTCGACATTGTAATTCGCGTATTAGACATGCAAATTAAATTTATATAACTAGGAGCCATATTCCTCTTGTGTTATATATTTTCGTTTGACTTGTATCCATTAAAAAAAAATACGTTCCAATTCAAAATTCGATTCGATGGACTCCCTTGGAAAGAGTTGGCGAACCTTAGGCGCACGTGTCAGAAGTGGCAATTAAGAATAATTTTTAAAGATTTCATTTCTTGCAGCAGATTGTCTTTAAAAAAGAATTTAAACGTTTATTTCATAAAAAAAAACAAGTTTTCTTTAAGATGCTAACAATTCAGGCCTATGAAATTATGTTATTTTTATATGGAGATTTGGTTTTCCCGGCACGTCGGTGCACCTAAAAAGGTTTGCCACAGCTGCACTAGAAGATGTCTTCTAATTGTGAAGTTTTCCCCCATACGTTGGTTACTGTATACAAACTTCACTGGATATTTCCCGGCTATGTATTGTGAGCGAACAGTTGTACCAACATAATGCTAACGAAATGGGTCCAATCCGGTCGACCTATGCGAAGTGTGCATTGAGTATTTACCGAGATTGCGTTAATCACAATCAAATGCTTGGAATGTACCTCGGTGTGGGCCATGGCGGCGCAGCTCCCGAGAAATTATTTTCGGTTCAGCGCGGCGGCGAGCAATATGGAAGACGCGCACGCCTAGTTACAGCGACAGAGATATGCCATCCGCAGCGGCCGACCCGAAGAAGCGAGCGCGTCGGCGGCGAGGCGCCGGGAGGGCGAGGGAGGTCCGCCGCGCTGCGCTCTCGGCCTTGGTCCCGATCGCCTCGGCGACGACCGCCGATGTCATTGTTCAATACGTAACCGCGCGACGGCGACGGGCGCATCGTCTGTCACAGACTCGCAAGTCGAGCCGCGCTCCACCCACTGCGGTCTTATCAGCGACGCAGATGTCGGCGCTCGCCAGTATCCGCTAAAGTCTTCACCTTATCACTCCGGCGAGGAAGGAGGAGTGGGAGAGCGGCCCCCCTCGCCTCTTCTGCCACTCGGCTCGGGCTGGTCACTGGTGTTGTGTCGGTTGCCATCGCAGACGTCCGCTGTTGCGACTTTGGTATGACTTTTTCTTACCATCCGTTTATAATTTCTTTTTTGTTCATCTTTCAGCGAAAATAAAAGTACTTATCCTTGAACCTTGCCCGAGCAACAAACGGTTTATTTTATTCAGATTTTTCACCTATTGAAAAAAAAGGTTTTGATACTCAAGTTCAATCAAGTACCCTCAGTCGATTTCGCGCGAAACTTGAAACAAACAACCCAGTCATCCGTCACGCCTTGATTTTCGCGCAATATTTCGTTTTTTGTGTGTTAAGCATACTGGCCTTGTCAAGATTTGTAACTGTTTTATTTTTCAATGAATCAACTATTCTAAAATTATATCACAAACCACCCTTACGAATATCTGCCGGATGAATCAGACCCTCCTCGAATGCAAATCGGAATTTAATCATAAACAATCAGTTTAACTTATTACTAGCAAATACAAACAAAATTATACTTAGTATGTATGTCACTTCTGGCAGTCTTACCTTGTTGTACTACACCTTCATGTTGATTCATGTTGATGTGTCAGATCAAGCAATAATTTGTTTGAATGTTATCGTTCGAGGAACGATGACATACCTTCCCCATAATGTTTATGAGTGTTTCATCAACATTCAACCTCTAATAAAGATCACGTATTCGACCTAAGTTTCAATTTCTCAATTTAATAGGCGATTGATTTATGAAGACTAACTAGGAAAATATTAAATTTATTGTATAATAAACATTGTATTCCATCGTAAACCTGCAATTGCAGTGATATAAAACATTTCATAGTATTTTGTATTATTTACAGATTGATTTTAATCAATCTCACAATGAAAATGCTGTACGCACGTCGATCGCATGTGTCATCCATCACCTTTGTGTTTCGGTTCATTTCGCTCAGGTGCATTTATTTATTCCATTGTCTTAATTTTTAGAGAAGCTAATTGAGAGAGCATAATTAAATTTTGTTTCGTTCGCGACTTAACAAGTATAGTTTCAATCAGGGCTGTGGAGCCGGTGAAAAAAGTCCGACTCCTACTCCGACTCCAGCATTTACTAAAACCACGATTCCGACTCCAATATTGACCAATAACACGACTCCGACTCCGACCAAAAAAAGTTCAATATCTTCACTAATTTTCCTATTTAGGTGTATTCAATTAAATAACAACCCTATCAATGCGACAAAAAGCCAAATTTTACATATTAAATGCAAAAATAAAAAGTTCAAACTTTTCAAAATTTCCGACTCCGAGTACGACTCCGGCCAAATCGCCACGACGTCTCCGACTCCGGTCAAAAAGCTCAGACTCCACAGCCCTGGTTTCAATTAATATCAAATTGGTAAAAAATTCCAGTCGATTTTGTGGTAGGGCAAAATGGTCCTCCCTTAACGGTGTGACAAAATGTTTAATCTCTTCTTAATTATTAATCAGAACACATATAGAATCTTCTTGTCCGTGATTTTTCATCCATACGGCATTTTTTTCATATCATTTATCCCCAAACAAACTGTGGACACCGTACCGTTATGCTTATACCATTTTTCCCTCCTGGTTTTGCACGGTTTAGAAACGTTACAGACTGCACACATTACCAATTCACGGTTGTCACTTTTTGTCGGTAATATCTCGCCAATGGTTAGTGAATATTTATACTCAGTACACACTCAGGTTAATTTGTTAGTCTTATGAATGTGAAAAGCCAACAAGCAATTTATCAACTATAGCTTTGTCACGGTCAACGTCGAAGAATAATAGTCTTGCATATAATACGAGCGTCAACAAAGTTGTACTTGAAAAATAATTATATTGAGTTCCAACTATCGGGTTTTGCTGTGAACCCCGGATCTCTAATCCCAACAATTTCTTTATTTACTAACTCTCTACCCAGCTGCACCCAAGTCAGTCTCACAACTGCGACAGCTGCATTGCTCGCAGTTCGTATTTTGGCAACTTTATTTAACTGTTGTACAAAAGAAACGATACACGCAACCCGAGTGCATTATAAAAATGCGAAGACAGCGCAGCTCTCTAATAAGATTTTTATCACTGTAAAATATTGTTCATAGATGTCATTAAATCATTTATACTTAGTTTTATTGAAGTCGAAATTGGTCATTAATATCACTTCCTCCGGATTTCTTAATATATTATCGAATTGTTTCCGTAATATCATAATGATTATTTTCCAGTATACAATACAATTTGAGCATTCCATAGATATTGTATATTGCCCAATAATCATGCATTTGTCGTGTTAGTAGCAAAGGAACGCCAAAGGACTTTTTAATTAAATAGTTTCTTTTTAGGTAGATATATTACGTCCTTAAGATATGTCACAGTTGGCCAAACTTTTGTCCTTTGGATATTTTTCTATGGTAATTCTTAAGCTATCGAATATATTCATATTGCAGTCACTAAGCACAATATCATTGATCACATTATAATATCCTGCTCTAAGCTTATATCAAAACTAAAGAATACGTGATCAACAAAAATAATACTTTTTTCTGCGAATTAACGTAATCGTTTTAAACGATCCTCGTGCAAAGGGTACTCATAATGTTTTTTTATTAGGCCATCTATCAAACATTTTCGACGCGTCTTGTCTTATCATAATTATTTGCGAAATTTGTTATCTATTATATGAATAATTATTATTCGTTATGAGCAAGATTAATATCCACTCTACGATTCAATTTATTGTATACATATTGCTCGAATATGTGTATCTGAAAGTATTTTTACCAATTTCTATTCAGTAAATACAAACTGTCATATATTATCATTTTTTTCCGAAATATCATTGCCAAAATACATTTTCTTACTCTAAGCATGCCACAATTAATTTAAAAATTTGAACCGCTGTCGTTCGACGAGTAAAATTTTGACATAATAAAAAAACATATATACTTACTATTTTGTAACAATTTTCAGGGCATAACTTTTCATTTAAATCACGTAAAATCCGAAACGTTTCATGATTGATAGCAAATTATTTGATTGTAATAATATTCTGTGACTCGGCATTGATAAAATTCTATAGATAATAAAATGCTTCAGGGCCGGCGTGAAGTGATGCTCGGCAAAATAGTGGCATTTTTAATAGATATGGTGGAGCCCCGATTAATCATTTTCAAGACACCCTCTAAAAAAAATTCTAAAATGACATGAAATATAGGTCTTTCCATCAGGTCGCTCGATTTTTCAATTTAAATAAAACAAGTCGTGTTTGAGATATCCAATCAATTTGTTTTTCATTTGATAGTATATTTTATGGCATTAAGTGTGGAATATATCGTCGTTCAAATGTCCGCCGCGGCTTTGCTTGGTGGCACGTATTGGGATGTCATATTTACAATGACATTGTCGCATAAATCTGGCTGAATCTGCTGGATGGCGTTTGTTGTGTTGACTTTGAGGGTTTTCAACTGTTTTCGGTTTCTTCGCAAATACTAGCATACATATAATACGCATTGCACAGATATGAAAATACGGTCAATGGACTCGTTGATATGATTCGTAACGCAATTAATATTTTTTTTATGCGATAAAAAAAATGCGTCAATATTGCAAATTTGCGACTATTTTGCATAGGGCCTCGCAAAATTTTACCGCGGGACCAAAGTCGCCGAACGATCCTCGCACCGGCCCTGGGAATAATTAGTTCATTCATTGGTGTTCGTGCAAATTTCTTGTATTAAGTTATCGGTAAAATGGTGGCAACGATAATTGAGCCAAGAATGTAATTATTGAGATGACTTTGGGTTATTTAATTTCATGATATTTCTACTGATAACAGATAATATTTGTACACTTTATAAATGCAAACATCTATAACAGTGCCATCAAGTAAATATTTTCAACACTTAGATATGCATAGTAAAAATTCGTTCGCTTTTGCCACGTGTTGACTATTATCCAGACAACCCTTCATCATTGAATTTTTTTTTACGTTTATCTTAGAAAACTTTGAACTTTAAATGTATCCTTCTGTCACAAAAGAAGAACATTTAACAACTCTTTTACAATGTTGAAATCATCGAAATTGCACCACATGCTGTTGTTTTCATTATTTTTTTATCAAAAAACATAAGAAACCGTTGGTATCTTTTGAAATAAGGTACATTTTTGTGTTTTTATTGTTATTACTATTACATTCGAATTAAAGGGTTCTATTAAGTTACAGATAGTATAACAATATATTTTTTATGAATATTTAAGAAGTTTTGATCTTACTCGAGGATGAATAATAATATTATTCGGAATAAATGATACACACGTATCGGACAGTACGTATACTTTGCGAAAAGGCTGTCGTAGCATCGAGCGTAGAGACTGAATTGCTGCTACGCCAAAATTTGTACGAATTTGAGTAGAAATTTTCAAATAAAGCATCGTAAGACATTTTCATGAGTCATTTATTTCGACCTATAGTAGGGGATTTGTAATTTTATATATTGAATGTACGTTCAAATATGTTTCATCAGGAATTGTTTTAAACATCAAAAAACCGAGAAATATACGTTAGGAAAATATGTTTAATTGTTCTACGCAGACGTCAAATATTAATCAAGATGTATAATATGTGTTGTTTGAATAATTGTATTGCAAAATTTTCTTTTGCTTTCTGCACTATTATGCTGTTATTGAAACTCTTTTTAGAGCAGGTGAATTTTTAACTTCCATCTTCTTATATTCCTTTTCCTTGCGAATGTGTTTTTGAGACATATCTCTCCACTAGGAAAAATAAACAATACATAACCTCCAAATAATACTTGATTTAACATCGGTATTTACTTCATACAATTAGGTTAGTGCTTTGTACTTTTCTCGATGATACCGTCGCTGGCAGGTATATTATATTGAATCTATGGATTTTTTACCAGCGGACTTTTTCACAAAAGTTTGTTGAAATTTGTATCTTTGATAATTCTGTTATGTTAGACTATGTGTCAAATAAGCACTGTTGTAAAATGTGATCTTGGTTTTTTATGCTGTAACATTCAAAAAATATGGCGACCATTTGTTTGCTCGATTATTTTTGTCTTTCTCTCAATCTCTTGCGGTGGTCTGATTTATCACCTAGCGCGGGAACTGGAGTGGATGAAGCGCCCAATGCCCAGTTTTTCAGATCTTTCGTAGTTTATAATAACTAACTATACAAAATGATGTAAGTTTATTCGTCTCACTATATCATCCCGGCTGTTTGTTACCGCTTGACTATTTCTTCAAAAATGTCGTAATGATAATGCCAAACCTCAGACTAAATAATGTTGGTGAAATGGTGATTACCTATCGCGAAAATCGTTGCGCAAACCCATGTGCTATCTAGACATATTTTTAACATGTTTTAAATTGCTTAGAACTGAGCAGATTGAATACTCAATTAGTGCGACTGGATAGATAAATAATTATTGATAGATTATACTTGAAACTTTTTGGATTGCATGTAATTGCAACCATTTATAGTTACATAAAAAAATATGATAAACAATGAATACGTAATTTAAAATGACGTGTTAATAGTCGAAAAGTTAGTAATAAGTAATTAACATGTGCGAATGTCCACAATCGAGAAGCTTAAAAATTGGAGAATAATTATTAATATTATTTAGTAATTATTAAGGCTTCGCATGACACACTATTTATCAAACGAAATTGTCGATAAAGATTTTTACTCTCGTATTCTACATTTTTTGTTTATATTTTCATGCTGACAATTTTACTAAAAATACACAACGCATACAATAGAATATTGTCAAAATGTATAGAATCTAGTTATTTTATAGCTATGAAATATTTACTTGTATAGTCAATCGTGGGTATGCAACCCTTTTTTCCAACCTCAAAAATTCAAAAAGTATTCCCAAATTTTTCAAATCCAAATATTCCGTTAACGGGATTGAATTCATCAAAATGAAAAAATCGTCTTTTCCATTCGTTCTCGGCATCGATATCAAATGTTTCAGGTATCGCCAATATCACCGCCTATTCTCCTTCTTGCCAAAAATTTAAGAGCATTACTTAGGCGTTTCGCCAATTTTTTCCGCAACGATTGTTTCTTGATGTGATATTGTGTAATCAATACAGCAATAATGTTGTGGCGTAACTAGTAGTTGTATACTCTTTCAATGCGGGCGGATGAGTGTATGTTTCTGTGAATATTTCTTTTCACTATTTCACCTGTAATCGACCAATAAATGGGTAATTCAAAAATAAGTACAAAGTATGTACTTGCCATGACATTAAAAGTGAAAGCTGAAGGTGGCTTTCGACTTGTAGCTACGCCACTGTGACTATGTATCAAAATAACTGTGAAATAGAAGCCGTATTGTTTGTATGTTTTCATCTGTACAAAGAGCGTCATTCCATAAACTTAAACTTTACAGTGGAGCGTAAAAACTTCATTGCGAGATTACTATGAAATTCTTAAGAGCAACACCATTATTTTCTTATTTGTATGTATAGTAAGGTGGATACTTCCTGATGTAAACCCTCGATGTGACGTAGTAACATAGATTATACGGCTTTATTATAAAAAACAAGGTTTTCCAGATTTTTTGTATTGTTATTAAGAAAATAAATGAAACAATACGCATGTATACAAGAGCAGGAAATTTTCCATAGATGAAGTAAAAAAATTTGTGGATTGGATAATGTTGCCAGTTGCCAGTTGAAAAATGGTCCCTTTCATTGAAGTGTAAAATGATGTTTATATCTGACATTATGTGTATTTATTAAGACCTCCGTCTAATAATAAATATTAATGAAATTACGACGATTGCGAGGTAAAAACTAATAAGTAATTATTGAAATTTCATGCATGCTTGTAATATTTAGTTCGGCCTGCCTCCAGCTCCCATGAAATATAAAAATGTTGGCATTGGATTGAGCGTTTACGATATTGCCTGAGAGAGCTAACGGCGACATGGCCGCTGCTCTGTTTACCTAACTTCCATTGGCGATAAGAACACCACGGCGCTCGTTATCTAG
Organism: Himalopsyche kuldschensis; assembly: GCA_028554975.1. Classification (NCBI taxonomy): domain Eukaryota; kingdom Metazoa; phylum Arthropoda; class Insecta; order Trichoptera; family Rhyacophilidae; genus Himalopsyche; species Himalopsyche kuldschensis. Next base: position 4,174,458 of record JAHFWI010000001.1, on the reverse strand, counting down.
GTTTTTCTGCGTTCCATAAAATGAACTGCGCACGGTCGCTCGATGAAAGCGTCATCTTACATTTTACAGTGACACCAATCCAAGAATAAGATTATCCCCAGCACTCACATGTCGAATAACGTGTAGTTTTTGCTCGGGTCATGCGCTTCGCCAGTGGCGTGTTATTACATCGCGTTCATCAAAGGTAAGGTGACCGGAGGATACTTATAATATAAAAACACATTGAATATGCAATCCAAAAAAAAAGAATTATAATAATTAAAATTCTGCTTAAACAAAACAACAATCGAGGTATAGCTAAGGTTCAGTTACCATGCAGTAAATCATCGTTTTCCAACCTTTTCGACCGGTGAAACCCTTTCAAGCTAAATATTATTCGGTGCCTCCCCTCCACAATATTTATTCGAAAAAAAACGAATATATATACTTATGTACATAGTATATATTACAAATTTTAAATCAAATTGTTCCGAATTGTTTGACACTCATAAAGATACTACTCGATGAGCCTTGCGAACCCGTGCAAGATTCGACCTGTCTTTGTTTTCGAAATACACAAGTATATTTTTGATTCTGACTTTGACTCTCTTAGAGCACGGGCTCCCAACCCATGGGCCGCGAGCCCAAAGGGGGCCGCGGCGGGTTTTCTGTGGGGTCGTCAACTTGTACAGTCAACTAAAATCAATATTCACTATCTAGCATTTTCGTCGTTTTTTAAATTACGTAATGAAAAATGCCATTTTCAATTGCATCGGGGACGCGGGTCTCGTGAATTTTATAAAAAGGTGTTGCCACCCGAAAAAGGTTGGGAACCTATGCCTCGGCGCTTGTTATGCCTTCCCAGAAGTTGATTTTGGCTATGTGCCTTCCAGGGGGGGCATATGGACCAAGTTGAGAAACACTGGTTTAAATAATACCTTTATAAACATGTACGAACGCTTAGAAGTGTAATTTTGTTTTATAAACTAGATAAAAACTACATATTGCATTGTATAATACGTATTCATTCTAATACATATTTCTAAAAATAATGGAAGTGTGGTTTTTCTGAGCTACCGTGGAATACCGATCAATCGTTTTCGCATTCAACGTTTTGCCGCATTTGTCGTTTTTTATGGGCCCTTAACAACGATTTACCGGAGTTCCAATGTAGCACTTCCAACATCCGTCACAGTCCGTGATGGTAATAATGATATCAAATCTTGTAGCCGCTGTTTGTGTTTATAAAAACCGTCTATAAGTTAATGGCGAAAGCGTGCTTCTGAGTAAAATTTTAATTGAATACTATTGATTAGGTCATTGTAATATTTGTTCTGAATTATTTATGGACGTCACTGTTTTGGATTACTTAACATTTAGTGGAAAGCGCAGTGGACATTGAATAGAATGAGTTACGTAGATTCAGAAATAATTTAGTTCGATTGGTAAACCATGGACTTTGCTAGCAAAATGTTTACAATCCAATAAATATCTATTCCAATTAACTAATTGGCTACCGTCCTAATTGCAATTCAAAATTTCAAAATATGTCGTGTTGATTTTTTAAAAATAATTCCATAAACCTTATTGTAAGCCGATTATATCATGAACACCACATTTCTTCAAATTCAAAATACAGATCTTAAAAAAAAAGCTTTGTAGCATTGACAAAAGATCGTATAAAATGAATCGTTGAACTGAAAGGTGAATTATATCACAACAAAAAACGCAATCATTTTTTACTCCACGTTTTGTGTAACAAATGGTGACACGTGTTTCATCTTTTTACCAAGCGTATTCGGAGTTAATTTCGTCAGGTTACTTCAGCAATAAGGCCAATGTTTATTTTAATTCTTATACACATTATAAAATACAAAACAGTCCGGGATTTTTTCTTTTTACGCTGGGTGGCTAGATCCAAACAATAATAGTACTCATGACATTATCACTATAAATTACTTATTATTATACGAATACACAATACGTGAAATAACATATGTATTAATTTAATTTTATATTTAAATAAAGTCAACAAAGTTACCACCGAATTCATCGAGAGTATAATTATATTAACATTTTTTCTTTTAATTTCGCTGTCGCGAAAAGAAACGAATTACACTATGAACACTCTTCGATGTCAGCTCCGATATTATATAGTTATATACTATAGCAGTGGTTATCATGTGCGGCCACCGACGGCTTCATAGAAAATATTGATATTTAAAAAATGTGGCTTAACAAGTTAATTTCCCAAGAAAGACTATGAAAATGAAATGTTTTGTATACAATTAAAACCAATAGTAAATTGACAACCATGTGTAGTTCCATTTGACACACCTCAAACTCAACAAACTCAAAACAAAAATTTGGTGCGGCCACCAGACATTTTTATAGGACACCTTATGTTTACGATGCGGCCACGGTGCAATTTTCCGTGAGAACCACTGTATTATAGTGATGTTTTATGTAATAGTTTTGTTGGTCATAGAAGCTAAAGATTCAGCACTATTCAATGTTGTAAATTACCGCTGTCGCATACTACAAACTGAAATTCGATTCAATTGAAATGTAAATTTTAGCACAAAATGTTGGCGTAGATAACAATTATTATTTTTAAGGTGCTGACTGTCAATTATTTGTGGATGATCAGTGCCGGTTTCGTTAATCACGAGCATTACCAACTGATAAAATTAAATATTTACGGAAGTATTACAATACAAATATGTAAAAAAGTAATATTAAATTCTATCGGCAAGTTCTTTACTTTAATAGTTGCCGTGATTGGCTCGGAATGGTCCACATAAACTATTGTCTATGAGAGTTAATCCACCACTGGAGGTAACTATGAGATGTTAGCACTCACAATGCGGCGGGCTGGGGGGAGGGGTGTCTAGATCTACTGATAGACCCCCAAGACTGATAAATGTCACTAATTAACGTAACTGAAATTAATTTGCAATTTACACTATTATTATACTATGTACATATATGAAGACAATTACTTTTATTGATCCTTCACTTTTTTCCATTGCTCATTTTTTATATCGCCCAGATATAGTCTGAATGAAAGACAAAATCATTCAGTCAGAAATTTCATTTTAATATAAAATTTAAAATTTCTTCTAATAAAGATAATTTTAAGTAATCTTTGCGATAGTTAGTCTGAAGATGCTTCTGAAAGAGACGAAACACGTGTCACGAATAATTACACAATACGTGATATAATCTTAGTTATTTAAAATTTTATATTCACATACATATTTTATTTACTTAATTACATTTTGTCGATATATTGAACAACAACTAAAGGTTTTCATGTTTATATGTGTTATTATATCCCAAAGACCCCTGGCATGAATAATAAAAACAAATATTGTAAATACGATTGGCTTGTTCAATGTGCAGGCCAAATTTCGTTCGCCGTCCCGCCCCATGTGTGCAATATGTTCTTCGTACGCGACCGGTCGAGCTATGAAGATGAATTACGGTAGTAATTTGTTGAAACTTTTGTTTTATTTTTTTTAAATATAAGTCATTCATTTTTTTGAATGTATGAATAACTGACGCAGGCGTAATGTTAAGTATATTGACGAAGACTTCAATATACAAATTTATTCAAGATGTCGAAACTTTATTTAATAACAAACTCCTGGCAGTTTGAACGAGAGTAAGCGATTGGGATAATTTATTATAAAACATAATTATAATCAAATCATTGTAACTAAACTAGACAATATATTATTTCATTTAAATACTGGGACTCGAAATGGATAACAGCTGTAGAAACTTACTGTAGGTATCGAGCGATTTTGTTTTGACGTTATGTACGATTTAAATAATACAATTTATAAAGATATTTATTGTGTCTTTTGATTTAATGAAACAGAAACTAGAGATTAATATGAACATAGTAATACAGTTTTACTGTCACAATAAAAAATCAATATCACAATTTCTACCAGGAGGAAGCTGTGATACATTGACCTTTAATAGGTACCTCCATCTGTCAAACCAGTCTTTTTATAATGTCAGTAAGGATCAATGTCGTCGTCAACAATAAGTTCAACCGCGGTTCTTCGAGCAGTGTCATCGCATTCATCAACCGCATTTACTCTAATAGAATTATTCTTTAGAACGAAAAGATCCCGGGTCGTGCCCGAGAAGAATAGTGAATCTTTTAAAATGGCCAGCTTCGGGAGTAGTGGTAGACGGCGCAGGCGCGACCTCCGACAGGGATGCAGAAACGCAAGAGAACAGGACAAACGTACTCAGGATGGCCCCTCTTTGGGACAGCTCTGCGGCAAAACCCGAACACAGCTGCTGACGAATATACAGGAGGGCGATGCGTCAGCCGGCTGAAGCGAGCAAATAAAAAAGACTCACTGCGTGTTAATCTCCTCTCTGCAAACTCTCACACACATTCAACAAAATAGTGTAGACGTTCTGTGCTTTATTGCGATGAGACAACTTCCGCCAATCGTTCTAACAGACAGTCAAAGAATGGATACTTTTTCTTCTATAAGATTAAATTATTTTCTTGTGTTTTGAAAACCAATTCGATAGTAATATTATATTACACGATCATCGATGTAAAATCAAAACTTTGATAATTTTTGTGACGGAGCATCAGTGGCGTAAAAAAAGACCCACTTTACCGTTCAATGAAATATTTATACAAAACTACAATATCTATCTATACAGGCAATGAATACGATTGATCAATATTTATAAAATTTTCTTGAGAGAAAACGAATTCCGTTGTTAATAAATAAAAATATATCACTGATAATATTTTGTGGAAACACATCAAATATGAAATCAATAAAGCAGCTATGTGTAAATTCAACTTTTTCTCAACAATATTTTTTTCTCGTTTATGTAGTACGTAATCTCAACTGATACAAAAGTGGTCGTACAAGTGTTTACGATTTAAAAAAAACTTATCTGACTTGCATCTCGTATACAATACATAAAATAACACGATTCCAGTTGTCATGTATTTACTCGAAAAATTGGTGCAGGAAAGACTAATTGTAAATTTTCACGCAGCTGGGATGAATACGAATGTAATAGGCCAACACATTTGACGTATGTAGAGAGTGAGATATAAAATGGATGAATAGACATTGGATTGTCGACAGCTGAAAGGAAACTCATGGAAAAGTGCAAAATTCAAACGATTCGAAATTCATAATTCAAACGGCACTGCGCCGTGGTGGTTCCCATAATTATGACTGTTAAACATTGTCATACGTCATACATATATATTTTATCTCTCAGATTAGGATAATGGTTTCTATCAGGATGTGCTCAGGTTTCAAAATACTAGATAGTCGTGTCGGCGTTTTGTTAGCGATAGAGTCCACACATCAGCAACGGCGAGCCCTCGCCCCTCGTTGACCCTAGAACAGTGGTTCTCACGTAAAATTTTGCTGTGGCCGCATTAGGAACATCAGCGGTCTTACGAAAATGTCTGGTGGCCGCACCAAATTGCTTGTTTGTCAAAAATACCTAAACATGTATGTATTTGAGCTTTTGCGAACTGACAATTCTTGATGCACAATATAATGCATCCGAAATATTAAATTTCAGTGTCATTGATGACAAATTAACTTGTAAAAACATATTTTTATTAAATATCAATATAAACTGTGAAGCTGTTTGTGGCCGCAGAAAAATCCTCTGGTGGCCACATGCGGCCACCGTGGCCGCACATGAGAACCACTGCCCTAGAAGCAGTGCCACGCCACAATCGTGTGATATTCGGTACCAATACTATCATATTGCTCGGCGAGGTCGCCCCGCAATACCATCGAGTTGCGTAGACGGCTACATTGAAACATCCTGTTGTGTGATATTCCATATTTTCCTACAGAACCCACATGTTAAGTTTAGATAGAGCACTTCCATTGGTGTACGCGCGCGAAAAGCGTTGCATTAAAATTACTAGTCTTACTTCATACGCGGTCGATTTATATTAATGTGCCAAAATAGTTTTTTTCGGCGCCTTCGGCGGTATCTTTGTGTTAATTTATTTTATAATTTTCAAGTTATTTTTGCTTGCCTAGAACCCATTACACTCAATAAAAAGTATATATATCTTTATTTTACTTACTCCATTATTAATGTAATACATTGATAATTATTTCGAAAAAATTCGAAGAAAAAACATATTAACATAATATGTAGTCAAAGAAAAAAATAAAAGAAATAGTTTTTCATTAATTTTAAGCAATTAGCTGAAAAGCGGCGAACCCAGCTTGCCATAATAAATGTTGAGGAAAAGGGTCGGAAATTAATTGTGTGACTTTCAAAAAATGGCTGTCAATTCTTATATTAGGATTAGGCATTTTCTGTAAAGAATTGAGTTTTTTTTTAATTCTAGCAAATTCTGTTAAACTATATTTTATTCTACTGATTGATAGAAAATCTAAGTCGCTATCACTTAGTTTTCTCTGAAAAAAAATGTACGATTACTGCCAATGAAATTTTTTGAATTAGTAATTAATTATGCATCTTAATTATAGCCGATAACATGGCTGACTAAAACATTACATATAATAGTTTTAGAGGCGTCTCTTGGCAAGAAAAGTATGTTTTCACTATTTTATGCACATACCTCACAGCGGATAAAAAGGGGTATTCCTTTGCGTTCACGTTTGGCACCCGTTAGTTACGCCACTGGTTCCATCTCTTCGACAAAATATATGAAACTCAATTAGCAATCGCTGATCAAGTTTTTTTTTCAGAAAAAACTTATCATTTCGATAATGAGATCAATGCCATCTGTGTCTCGATTTTTCTTCCGTTAGAGAGACTTTTTTCTTTTTACTTAACTCTATAAATAGTATAAATCATAGTTAACTAATTGAAACATTTGAATTGTGTATGTGGGTACCTATTTTGTCAATTATTTTTCGAAAACTTTTAAGCTAATGATTTTGTAGAACACATCATATCAGTTTCCTTGGTAAATTGATATGGGTTTACTTTATTAAACTATCTTTGATAATATGTAATGTGAAATGTTTCCATGACTCGCTACGCAAGCAAGTGATATTGCATGCTAGTGACTATACTATGTATTGTATAAATTTATATGCCCATACTTCTATAAAGACACTGTATGTGGAAAACTATCAATCGTACAAGAAATAATCTTTCTGACGACACGGTAAGATAAAGAACTAATATGTAGTTACGTAGTTACCTACCCAACGATCCATCGAGCTTTTTTATAATGTATTAAAGATAGGTAAGAATTTGCCTAGTTCCATATTTAAAAGTGTTCGAATTTTTATGTGCTCTTTTGTTTTCGATTTATTTAACTATAAATTGTGTTGAAAAATGTTGTTGTAATAGCATTATTTCTCGTTTTGTGACGGATAAAATATGGTTTTTTACAACAGTGTTGGTTAAATCTATAAATATTTTCATTATTTAGAAATGAAATAATAGATTGCTGCAAATACCGATATTTCAAAAGGACTGGAGACGTATCAATGAATTTCAGAAATTAGACAAACCTAGTGTCTATGCATGTGTCCATATAGCGCGTCCTATGGTCATCCGACAATAAATATTATGCATTCTGTTATTATTTATTGTAAGATCTCTTCTCAGGTAAGAGAACTGCCGTTTCGTAGTAGAACAACTGTTTCGACTTGAATTAAAATTCAATCAGAAATGTATAACAAGAAAATGATATCACCTCAAATTTGACAAAGATTCAAATATGCCACTAAGGCAACGGCCACGGACCGATCAGATGAAATTGACTTCCTTGGTATGAAGTTGGATATTATTATGAAGGGAAACTGACTGAATAATATTGTTTGGAATTACGTGAAACTTCAATATGCCCCGTTAGAATCGATGAGTACCCAACGCCTTCTCACAGTCTAGATCGGCCACATATATTTATGCTTGAAGTGCCTGTGTCAAATATATCAATTGTACATATAGACTATTGTGTGTTTTTAGAAAAATTTTGGCGACGTATTTCTGAAAGTGTATTGAAATTTCTGGTATCTACGTGATTTTTCGCACATAACTGCCTAAGTGAACATAGACACGTCTTACACTAATAAATCTTCTGATCATTTGCAGATAGATATTTCTTGGTACAAAGTATACCACAACATTATTTTGACATACATATCAGCTGTCCTTATATTTAATATGGAATGAAATAAGGATTTGTAGCATAAAAATAAATAGTATTTTAAAGTATTTTCTGATTCTTTCGTGAAAATTCTCATACACTGAAAGAAAGCGGTTCTGATCATATTATACAATTGTGGAATAATTACTATCAATATATTTTTATAAAACAAATGAAATAACTTAAAAACATTCCTTCGCGTTCGTTTTTAAAATTTTTGAAAATATCAGAGGAGAAAATGTAAGTCGTTTTAAGTAAAGATATAAATATTAAGAATTTTAATGCTGCCATCGATCGACAGGTTTGGGTGGGTGGAAGAAGATCAAAAGTGGATCGACGCTGTATTGTACCATCCTCGCCCGGTCGAGGTTAAAATTGGACGAGGCGCGCCTCGAGCGGATCGCGCGGCATGAGGTAGGCGGCGACGGCGGCGTCGGCGGGCGGACCCTTAGCAACGGCGGCCCGTGACGTCCTCGTCAGCTGCCGGCTGCGACTGCTCCTGCTCTAGGCCCGAATGTAGGGTGGCCAAGACGTCTCTACACACGGCACATTATATTTTGTTTCACTGTCGCTACTTTATATTCATGTCCGTAATAAAACTAAATAATATAAATACGTTCGTATTTTAATTGGAATACAGTTTTTTTTTCGTTTCAATCACTATTTCATGACGTGTCTCCATAATAGTCATAACATTGCTTAGATTTTTCTTATACTGATATTGATGATTATTATCAGCAATATGCTGTTTTGTTTTACCCGACTGACATTGTAATCAGACATAATTTTTAGATCGGCATTGATTTCTTCCATTGAGTAAACATTTCCAATTGATTATATATAATTCTATGATATTGACGCTGATTATCTGTGACTATAGTGAAATCGGCCGTTGAGTTTGGTGTAATATGATCCGAAGTCTTTCATAGCAGATTCGAGTCGTGTCGATTGTATATTTATACCCCCTCGAAAAAATATAGATTTTTTACGTGTAGTAAACATTACTCAAAAACAGATAAATATCATTTCTAGATTTCTCCTAATTAAACCTAATTCCCAATGATGACAAAAATGGGACAATGACTAGTTTTATGTTGTCAGTTTTTAAAGACCATGCTTATGGAGTGCATTTAATTGTGCTTTTGCTAATTGGCCAGTAGAATTGGAAGTTATTAAAAGCGCCCGTAAACAAAGTATTATCATCTCGCCGTCGATTGGCCCGAAAACTTATTTTTTATTTGAATCAATGTGAGAAATGCATCTAATACGTGAAACGCGAGATGAGAGCACCGTGAAAAATGATCTAGTTCGATGCCTGTCCGGACGGGCGAGCACCCTACCTGCTGCTAATATTGATTGCTCGGCTGCTAGCTGCTGCCGACGCCCGCGAAGGGGTCGACCTGCCCCCGCCCCGCAGCCGCCCTTCGCCCGCCGACGTGCGTGTGGCGAGCGGCAAGAGTGGCGAACGGCGAGTGGCATGCGACGTCGCACCGTTCGCCGTGCCACGCCGGTCGCTGCATTTTTTGGCAACTCGGAGATGCGATGCGTCGCGCTGACTCGACTGGGGACCGGCCTCGGCCGACCAATATCGATTTTGAAGACGCCCACGCAGAACCATCACACATGTGCGGATTTGCACATCTATGTTCGATGGGATCACGCAGGGGCGATTTTGTTTTCGGGCTAACTACAACTATCGACTAATTAAAGCAGAATTAATACTGATATCTAATTTTGAATTAATTTAAAATTTAACAGTTAATACTATCTTCGACACATTGTTGGACGGTAAGCATACCATACGTAGGTTTTCGAGTAATTTTGTGTACCTATTGCCATTTTTATAAATACACATGTGTCCCAAAAAAATGTATACCCAGTCGTTAAAAAAGAATATCTTCAGTCAAGAATTTATGAAAATCACTATCTCACTGACCAGGTTTATTTCTTGGAATATGAAGAATCCGCTTTAGAATACCTTTCGTTTCACCAGACTTTATGCCACTTTACTTTTTTTATGGGGATACGTGAAAGATTGCGTTTAAGGCTCGAAACGAAGGCCTACTTTGGACTCGAATGCGCATACATACCGAACGAAATGATTCGTGACGTTTGCGACTCCATTATTTCGCGTTACCAACAGTATTTGTACCAGAGCGTACGTAATTTGAAAACGGGTGCTGACAAGGAAAAGTATGCATTTATTTATCCTAAATATGATTACTGGAATACGGGAATCGTAAAACAGAATATATTTATTAAAACATCCAGACAAAATTAGATTTATATGTATATGATGTGGATATGAAGTACGGCATATCCGGGAAAATTTATATCTTTTACAAGAGTGAAAACATGATTGACATGATAAAAATTGTCTCTGGATTGTCATTTATTTTTAAAACAATTGCAAGCAAATTATTAATTATTGTATTTTTAAGTCAGTCGAATTATCAACTAAACCTTGGCTAATTAGCATCGATGTGATTTACTACCATTACATATTACAAATGACGCCAATGTATTTTGAACCGACATGAGTATATGCAATAATTACGACAAACCTTTAGGGTATACGAAGAATCTCAGTCTGGTTTTCGAAAGTTGTTTGTTTCGTTGCCTCGTGTAAATTTTTTGATGCTGAATAGATATACAAGTCATTTTTTTTTCCTTAATTCAACTTTTGACGACATAGAATTGTGGGGTACGCTTACAATAATACCTAATAATGGTATCACAGTCCACACTTAAATAAGATGAAAAATAATCCAACGTGTTTTAAACTAAGAAAAACAAAGGGCTGCCAGGTGTATATGGAAGGGGGGCCTGAGGAGTCCCCCAAGAGTAATTTATAAATTCTTCTTCCTCCTTACGCCTGTCGATATGAAGATGCATAAAAATAGTTTGACAGTCTTATTTGGCGGTTTTTTGTGAAATATTAAATCTCCTTTATCAGAAAAATCTATAAAAAAATATTTTTCTTCTTTGCAGGCAAACATGGCGTCACCCTCAATGGTTCAGAGATCGGGGGACACACTGATAGTTCGCAGCGTCGTGAGCGGCGACAGACTGTTCATGGAGATGACACCAGCCCCCTCTGGGGCGCATCTTCTCACACCGATCCTTCCCACAGTTCGGCCGGCAACTCCGCCTGACGACGACAGACGCGAAGACGTCGACTTGCCCCAGTGCAAAATCAAAAGGAATTATAATTGTCCTCATTGCAATTACTTTACTCAAAACCCAAGACACAATCTTACCCATCTTCGCGATGTGCACGATGAAAAGGTTAAAATCTACGACTGCCCCAACTGCCTGTATGCTTCCAAGCATTTCCAAAAACTGCTGAGGCACATGAAAATGGTGCACGGCAGCTGTGACGGAGTTGAAATGAACGGTTCCCTGAAGCGGAAGCTACTCGATCGGACTCTCAGGCGCGACGAGGCTGAGGCCGCGGAGCGCGGCGAAGAAACCGCCACGGTGGCGAAGGAGGCGCCGCGGAAGGCGAGCGATGGCGGCGCACCCTCGGGGCCTCCTCCCGAACTGGGATGCTCTATCTGCTCGTTCACAGCGACGAACCAGAGCCAGCTCGCGAGGCATGAACGTAAAGAACACACCAAGACGAAATTTTTTCCATGCTCAAAATGTAACTATGTGACTCACATAAAAGCCAGATTCACAAAACATGTCAAATATCATTCGATGCCGATGATCAAATGCGAAGTTTGTGATTTTCGCACTCCATACAAATGGAATTTGGACAGACATATGAAAAATCACGGCGGTACTGGAGCCTTCTGTTGTTCGGTTTGTAATTTCACGGCCGATATCAAACAGAGCTTGACAGTGCACGAAATGAATCACCACGTGCCGGCAGTAGGACAGGCGGGAGTCGCCGGTGCTCCACCTGCACCGACGAGGCGTCGGAATAAGGTGGGCGGCAGTGATGCAGCTCTATTGGCTATAGAATTTCCCACTCATAACACCCCTCCCAGATGCCCTCCGCAGGACCAGGACGCCAGCACTTGCGATTCTGCACAGGTAAGAAAACCAGTTTAGATCGCAACTATCGTTAATCAGAACATTACTGATGTAGGTACTGTAAATCTGGATATTAGTTGTTGAAAAATGACATCTTCGGGTGACACGGTAAACGTATTTAAACCTTTATTTGAAGCTCACACAACTTCTTATTGAAATTTAAAATATTAGTATTATTCTCAACCAGACTTAGATTAAAACATTCAATAATGATCTGTTCTTTGTTTATTTTCAGAGTGACTCCGCCGACCCTGGAATTGATGATAACAGAAAAAACTATACAGAAAACAACAATCGAACTGTTGAAAATATTTTTTATGGTAACTTTACTAATGATTTAATGGCAAACTTATTTTCAAAAACAAATTCAACATTAGAGCACGATTCGGCAGTTTTGACATGCGCTCAGTCAATTGAGCCACTCCAAATTAAAGAGGAAATGCAAACAATGAAGAAAATTCCTCGTCCGATACCAAACCTGATTCCACTCCATTTGCAAAACCCAGTACAGCAGCAGAAAGTTGTAAATTTTTCAAATGGGCCATTGAACTTGAGCAAAGTTATGAATGATGGATTGTCGGCAGACATTTCGATGATCAATACCAAACAGTTACAATCTCCCACTCATCAAAACTCCATGATGGAAACAACATCGGACATGATATGTCAAGATGATAGCTTAGATCAAGCCACTTATGAACATTTGTCGATGAGAGGTAGCGATGAATCATCACAGCATTCTATACAGATATCTTCAAAGAATATATTCAAACGTAAAAATGCATCATTTTTTGACAAATTGAAAGAAAAACTCTTGACGACGACTGTTGAAAGTGGAAATCTTAATTGCAAGGAATGCGGTCATCTATCTAAATGTCTCTCGGAATATTCAGTTCATGAGAAGATTTGCAATAGCACCGAGTCCAAATTTAGTTCAGTCAATTTTTCCGCATCTGGTTCGACGCGATGCCAGCATTGCCGACACAGGTGCAAGTCCAGTTTAGACTTGATAATTCACACTCAGTCTTGTCTCAAAGCTGGAAAAGATAGAGAATCACCTATTGAACAGTTTAAAACTGAAAAAATAGAAATCCCCACCCAGCCTGAATCGGAAGAAGAAGCTTCTGTCGACGATCCGCAGGTTCCGCATCCGATGGAAAATGTTGTTTTCGTCTGGAACTCTATGCTGAACAACTCTAATTCTATAACTTTCGACAATTGCTTGAATAGTAATAATGAAGCGTGCGAAGTGAACGATGATAACATGGGACCGACAAAAAATATTTTCACATCAACACCCAACAGCGGCGACGTTTTAGCCATTTCCAGAAATACTCCCATGGGGAAAAAAGTGTTTAAATGTCCCCATTGTTCATTCTGGGCGTCTACGGCGTCACGTTTTCACGTTCATATTGTCGGACATTTGAACAAAAAGCCATTCGAGTGCTCGTTCTGTTCCTACAGATCCAACTGGCGGTGGGACATAACTAAGCATATAAGATTAAAGTCAGTCAGGGATCCGGAACACAACAAAGCCAGAGTTCTGATGACAGATGAGACCGGTAGAAGAAACTATAGTAAATACAATAAATACTTAACTTTGATGCACACTTCAGAGCCCTCCGAAATAGGTAAAAAACAGAAAGAAAACTATGGCACACTATCGAAAAGCATGTCAGATATATCAGATACATCAAATATGGAGAAGCCATCACTGATTGAAGCAGAGTTATCTATTCATATACCAAAAGGAACATCAATATCGGAGCTACCGAATTCTATGGAATCTATCTCTAGCAATGAAGGCATTATTACCAGTAAACTGTCCGATCCTACAGACAATGGGATGGCTGATAGGAAAATAAAAAAATCTATGTGGAAATGCAAAAAATGCAGCTACAGGTAAAAATTGTTTTATCTTTTCATAGATTTGATTAATGATAATTGTATTGAATAAAAATGTCTGGCCATTCTTTGTATGAGTTAATTTATCTTATAAATTAAAATTTTGCAGGCATGCATCAAAAGAAGCGCTTCTGATTCATGTGCGACAACACTCAAAATCCAGCAACAATATATCTTTTGTTGATCAAAAAGTTGAAGCAGGTGCAGACATTATGTCCACGGTGGACAACACCGGGGGTGTTTCGTACAGGTGTGGCCATTGCAACCAGGTATCCAATTGGAAGCATGTTATTCAGGTATCTACTATCATCTGACTAACACAGTAATCATAATATAAATAGTTATGTAATTGAATAATTTACCAACCACAATTTTATAATATCTTATGTTTAAGTGTACAAATAAATTATGAGATTCAGCTAAATTTTAATATGTAATGGCTTATAATGTTCTTCCTTGAAATTTTAGTAGTTGTAAATTGAATTTTATAGACTCGTTAATTTAAGGTGTGAAAGTATATTTGTACTAAGACTTTTTAAAATATTCATTTAAACTAGTAGACGACATGACAATTGTTTTTTAATACAATACTCTTTACTAACACACTAATAATGGGGAGTACACTTAACTGAAAAGAAGGACATGTCTATGTAAAAAATAAATAATTCATTCATTGAGAATTAAGGGATAACCTTTGTGCGTATAACAAATACTTATAAATTTATCCTTGTTTCTTTTTATATTGCATATGTATTAATTATCTTTTGTAAAATTCAATTTAACGTTGATTTTCAGCGCCATTGCCGACTAAAGCATAATGGAGATGTGCGAGTAATCGTGGGAGAAAAATGTGCATCAGAAAAGATATCTACTTCGACAGTGATCGATAATGAAAATATCAACTTCGATGGAAAATGTGCTTTCTGTCCATTTACCACGAGCCAAAAGAATATCTTCGACGTTCACATCAAACAGCATTCGATGACCGTGCTCGAATCTAGTTTGAAATGTTTCCTCTGCCCGTTTTATGCGAAAACAGAAGCCGATTTGGTGCAGCATCTTCGAATTCACGACGTCTTAGAACCTGAACAGTACATAGCTAATATTTTGGGTATGAAATCGCAAACAACCGAATCTTTCAAACGTTATAAATGCATTCACTGTCCTTACGAAAGTAACAGCAAATCACAATTTATGTATCATGAGCAGTTCCATAAACCGCATGATGCACCTTTCAAATGTGATATCTGCAATTATCAGGTGACGAAGCGTCATCTCTTGCACCAGCACATGAAGGTTCATAATATTAGTCAATCCCAAAAAGAAACAATTGAAAATATAGACTACTCTGAAAAAGAAAATCGTACTGAAAGTTCTATATTCAAGCCGTACTCGGTTGAAACTGAAAATATGACTGAAATTCCGCTGACGTGGGTCTCCTTTGAAGGAGAGTTCCAGAAAATGTACAAGTGCCGCTACTGTCCATATGTAAAACTCAGGAAGAGCAACATCCAAGATCATGAAAAAATGCATCAATTTAGAGATAATTTAGATGATATAGGAGATTTCACCAACATTCATCAATGTTCTGAATGCAGTTATGCTTGCAACAATGTGGACGTATTCTTATCACATTCGAGAGTTCACGAAGACGATTATGCCAAAGTACTTTGTTTAGTCAATTTATCAAAGACTGATGAACAACAAATTAGCCGACTGAAAGACACCATTAATGAACTAAATTTACTTACAAATAATTCAGGACTGAATATTACAGATGCGATTGAATGCGACGCTTTTCGAAATAGTGTTGATATTACATGCGTTCAAGAAAAACAAAATGATAAAGTTTTGTATTTTTGTAACCAGTGTCCGGCGAGATTTCTCTGTGAGAAGGAGCTGCAAATTCATAACAAACTCCACAGTATTCGATTGCCTTATCAGTGCGAAACGTGTTCTTATACAGCTCGTCAACAAGCGCACTTGATGGCTCATAAAAGTGTTCACGGGGAAGATTACCAACTGAAAACAAAAGCCTTACAAATCACGCACAGGACTCATCCAGATCACACGCAACCTAAAGTTGTAGGCGTAGTTGCTGGACTCAACGCTGCAGAGCCGGTTTGGATAGTCGTAACAGAAGGTCCAAAAAGTTACCAGCCTGAAAATGAATCGATGATGATGGATACATCCTCTACCGATGCCGGGCCCGCGTTGAAGCTGTCAACAAAGCAGCATTTGTGCACACGGTGCCCTGCAAAATTTTTCAAAAGTTCCGCACTCCATTATCACATTTCTTTACACGGAGGTGATGGTAAATTTAAATGCAAAAAGTGCAACTATGCCGTTAAAACTATAGGAAATCTTGCAAGGCATGAAACTGTGCACGATACCATCGAACCACATTTTGCCCCTGTGGATTATGAATCGAGCGATGAAGTATCTTTTCACATTCCTATATCCGGCACAGATCTATTTCAACATAAAACAGAAGTAGAGAAGCGAGCGTTGACCGAAAAGCTCATCACCAGACCGAACGATCACTTCCCGCCGGTTCTGCAAGCCGATCCACAATTCGGCTTGCTGATGCACGGAAATCCAGATTTCATATATCCTACGTATTTGAAGAATGGACGTCAAAAAGAAAAGCGATACAAATGCCATAAATGTCCTTCGGCTTTTGAAAAAAGAGAACAGTATAAAGTGCACTTATCCCTCCACGGATCGAAGCAGCGGTACAAATGTGAGGCTTGCGATTATTCAGTAAAATATTACGCAAACTACGTTCAACATATGCGTAAACATCAAATGAATGCAGACGCGCACGCTGACAGACAAGGCCCCACCGATCAAATGTTTGACGAGACCGATGATGCGGTGAAAAATAAACTTCCAGCTGGCAATGCGCACAGGCAAAGGTATCAGAATTCTTCCAAACTGTCCATAAGTGATCAGCAAACATTAAAATTGTTACACAGACGTAGATCCAGCGCCGCAAGCAAGGACACGATAGAAGAGAAAAAAATATACCGGTGCTCATATTGCCCTTATACTAATCAACGACGGGATGCATTAGATAACCACATGAGAAGACACAATTCGCTGACAGGCATCAATAGCAACTACGCCTGTCCCCATTGCGATTATGCCGCACCGCAATCGCAATTTTTACGCGAACATCTGAAGGTTCACTTCAACACCCAAAAACATGTCATGCCAGATTTCTTTGCTAACTTTGACGGTCTGGAAATATTCATGAGTAAAGTTCACAATTCTGAAGAGGATTCCATGGAAAAGACATGTATTTTCAAAATGTCTGACAGTTTAGAAATAATTGTCGATTCCAACGCTGAATTGGAATGTAAACAGTTTGTCATTCCGAGTACGGGAGAACGAATAGAGGGATAGTATCGGAAAAAAAGCGTACAGATTGAAAAGTGTTGAACGAATAATAATATAGTTGTATTATAAAAATAAACTAGTAATCGTCGAATTAATTAGGACATAATCTTGACGTATAAAATTTTTACAAAACCCAAAGAAATTGAAGTTACCATATTGACTTTTCTACACACTTCTCTACTTCAACGGAGACGATAGAATTGAAGAACTGACTTGAGAGTTTTATGAAAGTAAAAGTGAAACGATTCAGACAATCTGCCAAATAATGCCATAATTATTACCTTAATTTATTAACCAATATTAAGTATTGTTGTAATATTAATGTGGAAACAAAAAACATAGTGATAAAAAAGTAGTGCTATAAAAATTCCTTGTAATAAAAAAATAATGCCATAAATTTTGTACAAATTTTATGCCACCAAATATGTAAAAACATTACCACCTATAAAAATCTGTGATGTGTGCAACTGTAGATTAGAGGAATGTTTATAAACACGTGTTAAGAAATATATATTTTATAAATTAATCCAGTTATATTATTGAAACCTAAATTTATTATAAGTCCATAAATTGCATAAGTTGAATAAAATCTAAAATCGAGTAATTCTTCAATTAATATATGTATGTCAGTTTCAAAGGATAGGTTAAAATAAAAAACATATTGTTCAAAAGAGTACATTTAATATAAGCTACCTGTGAGAGTACTGCATAGTAAAACTTTTTAAACTATTCTTCAGAGATACATTTTTCAGAAAGGCTTCAAAGAAATGAATTGCTGCAAGAACCTTAAATAAATGGCAAGTTGTTTTAAATATGCTTCTTGGAAAAACTACTAAGATGACTTTCATGTAGGAAAAATTTCAGGATTTTATTTCAAACATTTAAATTCAAAAATATTTTCAATACAGGTAGTCCTCGACTTATGACAATTCGCAATTACGACCAAAAAATATTTTTAAAAATTGCATTACGGTCAACCCTGATTCATGCGTAAACAAAAATGACTTAATAATTTTAATTAAGATTTAATTTCCGAAGTGAATAATCAATAAATCGTGGCATAAAGACCGGCAAACGGAGTAGATGTGACAAAAAAAGGAGTGCAATAGATTTAGAAAAAAAACTTAAAATAATTAAACAATATGAGAGTGGTAAAAGAGTGAAGGACATAGCTCGCGATCTACACTTATCACATTTAACGATCTCTACAATTTTGAAGAATAAACTAAGTATCAGTGAAGCTGTTAAAGGAGCAATATCCATAAAATCTACAATAACAACAAAAAAAGTACTTGGACCCATTTACGAAATGGTGATTTAACTATAAAGTTTTCCCAGTACAGATTTTCCATATTGCCAATTCTCTACGCGATCAGCTGTTAACCGTGTTGTAAATTTTCCTTAAAATTAATTTTGTAAATGGTTTTTTTCATGAGATGTGTTTTTCATAAAACTTGTTAAAAAATAATTATTAATCGCGTAGAGGTTCCCACAAACCAAAACTGGTAGTTTAGTTCCTACTTTTTTCTTTAGTATTATCAAGTTTATTATTTTTATATCGTTTTAGATACCCTGAAATTCTTAAAAAGTATTTCTTAGCAAAGAAGAGAATTGGAGCAATTGAATATCGTTGAACTGAAATCTGCAACCTGTATGTATCTATGTTCTACGATACAATATTGGTAGACAGTTTGTATTTTGTATTAAATAACTAGTACATATGTACATACATATTTTGTATGAAATTCGAATTACGACCAATTCGACATGCGACCAAAGTCCAGGAACGTATCTCGGTCGTAAGTCGAGGACAACCTGTATATCTATATTTTCTTGATAAAAAAAGGTTTAAACAATCTTTTCAAGAATTCTTAGCTTCATATTATTTTTTATCTAATGGTATTCATAACACAAAACTGGCAAAAATCAAGATACGTTTCTTTTATCCTAAGGGATTGAATTATAAGAAAAGGAATACACTTGTAATCAGTTTCAAATACATAGTTGATGATTTCCAGGAGTATTTTTTGATTTGGTGAGAATTTTCATGCTATGATTTATGAGATTTGGTTGTTGATTTCTTACAAAATATTGATCATTGAATCCCTGCTAAACAATTTGTAAGACTTAAATTAGTGTTACTTAATAATTTTATGCTGACAAGATAGACAATAATATAATAGTTTTATAAGTAAAATTTTGCAGATAAAATAGTTGGAGTCAATACAAAAAAATGTGTTAGAATCATTTCAACATAGATACCTTTATTATTCCATTGGTTGAATTGGCAGAATAATAAAATTGAGAGAATTTACACCAGAATTCACCGTTGATAATAAATAGTTGCACAGTAATTCTTGACTTATTTTATTGAGATTTTATTTAAGTAGTTTTATAAAGGCAATTTGAAATGATAATTTCAATATTTATATGGGAGATTACAAGCACACAATATTGAAATATTATCACGGAACGTTATTATTAAGGAATGATACTGAAAGAATAATATGTACTTATATCCAGTTATATATTCCTAAATATCGTATAAGGGCAGGGGGGGGCAAACTTTTCGGATGGAGGGCCAATTTCAAGAATTCAAAATGAGCAGCGGGCCGCAAGTAAAATACTATTTTTAGATATACACCCATTCGTTTGTTACGTGATACATTGGTTTCAAAAAGTGGCGAAGCTAAAAAAAACGCGGAAAAATGTATCCAAAATACAAGAAAAAACAAAAATTGTTTTTCAAATTCGACCTAAATAAAAAAAAAATTCATTAAAATAT
This sequence comes from Himalopsyche kuldschensis, assembly GCA_028554975.1. Classification (NCBI taxonomy): domain Eukaryota; kingdom Metazoa; phylum Arthropoda; class Insecta; order Trichoptera; family Rhyacophilidae; genus Himalopsyche; species Himalopsyche kuldschensis. The sequence continues at coordinate 4,154,182 of JAHFWI010000001.1, read as the reverse complement.
ACCTATAACATTCCCATTTTCATTAAAAAAATAATATTTTTTTATTCTGTTCGTATTAATTATTGTGAATTTAAAATATTTGGACGTCTGAAGTGCATTTATTTGACAAAGTAACTCTCTGTGATAAAATTTACGACCGGGAAACGTGCTATTCAACGAATTTTATAAATCTATTGTTTTCAAATAAGTTTCAGAGCAGAGCTCTGCTCTGAAAAAATATTATTCGAGTTAGCGCACCATTTTTTCTGTAAAAAGAAAAATCGCGTACCTACGAATAAATCACGGTACCTTCCAAAAAATCACGTAAAATCGAAATCACTGAAAAAAATAGTTTAAAAAGAGGACCGTGGGTACTCTTTTTATTATCATGAAAAATATTTTTTCCAAAAAAAATATGAGAAGAATGAAGCTGTTTCAAAGACTGAAATTTTTCAAGATTTTTTTAAAATTCAAGTGCTCATTTTGTAGTTGACATTTTTAAAACTGCTTGTGAATGGTCATAGAAGAAATAGAAGAAGGTCAATAATCTTAAGTTGTAGCTCTTTCAATACAGTTTTAATATCTATTGAAAATGGATCGCTTACTAGCGCCAGACTTGTCTCAATTTGTCGGAAGTCACCAAATCTTAGTGAAAAATCGTCATTCAGAGCGTTCATAGCACGGATTTAATAGTATTTAAGTGTGGCACGATGTACAGAGTAAATGCAAAATCACAAATCCCTAATCATCAGTATCGGGAAAGTCCGTAACATTCTTCATTTCCAAAAATAAAATTATAATATTTTTTATATCCCGAACTCTTCAAAGCACTTTTTCCAAGCAAAGCCATCGAATTTGACTGTGAAAAGGAATATCGCTATACTCACTCAATATCTTGAAGAATTTTTATTTGATTTTCAATTCTTTTTTTTAAAAATTATCCTTACTTAGAATTAGGATTAATGATGGCGGGCCGCAGTTTGCCCGTGCCTGGTATAGGGTATATGTTAACAGGCTCTTTGAATGATATCATATACACCAGCAGTCGGCGACCCAAATGCATTGGTGTGCCACAGAACAGGTAATTCTAAGTACTGGATACTCAGCGTTCCACTGAAATAAAACAATTTTCTTTGACTATAATAATACACGCTACATAAAATTACAATTCTTGAACACCAGTGACCCTCATAATTTGAAGTTTATAAATTTTAGTAAACGGTTATTTTCAAGGCGGGCCACTAAAAATCCTTTTGCGTGCCTCTATGTGGCACGCTTGGCAGAGGTTTTCGAGCACTGATATACACTACATTTATGCCCAGTGCTGTAGTTCCTATATTTCGTAAATTATTAAGCTTAAGCATCTGTCAAATTGTATGTTTTTACCAAAATGCATTTTATTATTTCTACTAATATAGCTATAATATAGGTATAATGACAATATACTTCACTACAGTACTGCTCATATCAGTCCTAGATCTAAACATCTAACAAATAAATGAGTTTCAAAACTTACCCATATATTTATGCAGTAGCTCCATTTGGGAACAAACTTTTTAATGCACTTTTTCATCTAAAAACTTGTGATCCTTGGAAAAATAGTTTACAGCTGGACAATGAGGACAAACAAAATCATATTCCTATTAATTTCATCACAAACAGCACAAAATAATCATATCTGAAAAAAATAACTAAAAACGATACAATTATGATTTTTTGGATTTATAACTCATATACAAGTGTTAATTTTTCTCCTTCTAGAAAAACTATTTTTTCACGTTGTAAGAAAATGCGGTTTTCGTCAAATTTTCTTTCATAACGACTTTGAGTGAGTCAGTGAAGTTTTTATTGTTACATGGAACAATATCGAAATGCTTTTCAACCATTACATGTTTTCAATTATTTCATGTTTTAAAAACATGGAAGACGATAGAGTTATAAAATTCATCGAATGGGGTGTAAGTATCTGACATCGTATAGCTAACTCAGCCGCTTGCAAATCTAAAGTGAGACACGACTCGATGCTGAATGCATCATACTTCTATAATTTTAAGGTTAGTTCAGTTACTATGTTGGACAATTAGATCCTAAAATCTAAGAGTTACCATTGTCAACTGCAAACCATCTATACATTTTATGTTACTGTTATAATACAATACATGTACGTTTCAATCTTAATTCCCTTACTGTCATCAAACAATACTAAACAATTAAATGACAGTTAAGACGTCAAAAATGTTCTATTTAGGATAATTTTGGCGAAAAAATAATCGTAGCACTGAAAAGTATTTCCCCACTAGGGGACTCAAACATCAAAATAAAATTGTCGAATTTATATAATACAAATAATTTGAATTAAAAAAAGTCATCAGAATATTATCCTCATAAATAAATACAATAAGTTACAAACTAATTATATTATAAAATAAATTACTAATTTTATTTATCGCATTTTTTTAACACTTGGAACATTTTCAATGCAATTGTTTTTCAGTTTTGTTTTGTGTACTTTGTGTCTATGGTGGACCGTTCTCCATTTTAGACAATCCTCTGAAATTTGAGCAATTAATTGTATTTGACGGCTTTAGCCTTCGCGTATTGTCAAAAAAAGTTGCTATCTTTGTAATGTAATACAGTACTTATGAAAATTTATTCATGTATTATTTACTATGGATCGCACTCCTCCACAAATACTTGGATCAAATTTGAACGATGAAACAATACAGTCCATTACTGATGGTTGTCCGAATAACAATTTTTGCAATGACACGAAAACATTTCATCTAAGGGACGATGCTCATAAACAATCGAGTGTTGAGACGATTCCGCAATCTCTATGCGACCAAGTTTTAAAACATTCTCTGAGACACCAAGCCAAAAGACGTCGAAAAAGGAGCTATAATACTAGACATTTACCGAGAATAATCGTAAAACCTTTACCGCCGCAGCCGCCAGACAAAACAAATGATGTCGCTATTCAAGAATATAATAAAAATATTACGAAGACTCCTACTATGCGTGAAGTTTTAGCGTCGATCCCCGGTTTTAGTATGAAGCCCAGAAAACGTTATGGAAAGAAGCTGTCTACGGCTGCTCAGATAGAGCAGACCAAAGAAGGTTGCATTGATTTAGAAACACCCGACTCCATATTTGTAAACATAAATTTAAGAGCACTTTTGAACGAAAAAAATTTCTCCCTACTACCATCCCTCTATCAATATAAATTGGGACAACTGTTGCCTAGCGTTGACCGTCCGGGCATCAACTGTCGCTTGAACACTTCCAGCCTCAACAATGAATTTTTCGCTAGAGCGTGCCTGGAATGGCAAGAGAGTCTCTCTGAAGGGGAATTTACGCCTGAGAATCAACAAAAGTTAAAAACTGAAGCAGAAAAGGAGAAAAGTAAACTGGATCCTTGGAAACTAAAGCATTTCGAGCCAATTTGGGGTGAAAAACATGATTTTAACTTCCAGCCTAAAATAATTTCCTACGATTCAGATAGGCCGTCACTGAAAACTACAATAAAATTGCGACCGACCGCCAGCATAACCAGTAGCAGTACAGTAGTACACCGCAAACATGCAAAATCCAACGACACGCCAAAGAGGATGCGAACCGTCGGTGCAGTCACAAGGTCGTCGGCCAAAGTGGAATGCGACATTGTCACGCCAGACGGGAATGATATTCAAAGTGCTAAGAATTTAGGACCAATTCCAGACTTGCTTCCGTTAAAAAATAAAATTAACCGTTTACCATCACAGTTTGCCAATTCCCTTCCATCTACATCTCATTACGTCGATCCTTCGATTCCTTTAGCTTTCAGCAACACCCAGACGACTCTCGATCCGTATTTAGTCAAATCAGAAGAAAGCGTGCAAGCTATAGATCCGTTGCTGTTGCCTGAAAATAATGTGTCTGACATTGATTATAAAATAGATTTCAAACCGGATTTGTGTATTCCCGTAGTTCCCATAAGTGAACCTATCCCCACTCACTCTTTAGATGCCAAAGCTAGTTATTTTTTAGAAAAATTAGGCGATCTAAAGGAAACCATTGAATCTCACAAATTAGGCGGCGATGAGGTAAAGCAGGATTCTACCGATGGCAAACTTTTGATAGATAATGATAATGTTGCAGCCCTGGCGGATGAAATACCACCCTTAAAATTGACTTTTGTCAGTAAGAATTCAAATGAGAAGCTCAATCTAGATTCGATCAATTTTGATCTCGACAATAGATTAGATGGAAAAATCGATTGCAATACTCAAAAAAAAAGATTGATCGAAATTCAATCGCCTCTTGAGAGTAAAAAAATTAGGTTCAATAATGAAACCGGAGATGAAATGAAATTAAAAATTGTGGCCGAGGACTGTCATGTTAAATCTCAACTGTCCTATCAAAATAAGTTCACTGAAGATTATCAATTAGCGGATATCGTCTTAGATAACACGGTGAAAATTGAATCCAGTAATATGAATAAGTTCAGTGATATCGAATCTCATCTCGCGAGTGCAGAAAGCAACGATGACTGTACTGAAAAATACCTCAATTCGGAGTCGTCGAATATTTCCAATGCGGAGTCTCTATCTGAGGAAAATCACATGATGAAATCAATAAGCGAAGAAAAATTATACTGTAATCCCATTTTGAAATCCCAAACTGAAAATGATCCCGGTGACTATCAATGTCTGACTATTGTCAATTCTGAAAGAGACAGCGAATCCCAGCCTGCGCATAACAGTGCCGTCGACGATATCAGGATAGAAGAGTATCAATCCATCGACTGCTCCATCCATAATGAATCTCAGTACACTCACGGAAACATCCACAGTTCAGATCTATTCAGCGGTGTTATGCAGATTCAACCAAATTCTGTCATTTTGCAATCGCACAGTAATAACTTGGACGACACAGAATATGTCAGCAATGATTTGGGAGACGAAGATCATTCTCATAATTCTAGTGAACGTTTGCAAGAATCCCTGGAAGATAAGGATTTAGTGTTGGATTCAGAAGATCGCTTTAACGATGCTGAATTATTTGTTTTAGAATCCGGAGCCATCCCGAAAATTTCACAAGGTTTGCGCTTAGTATTTCAGTTTAAAATATATTTCTGATCCTGCTCACTGATCTAGTATTAAGAAGTCTTCGTAATGACTGAGTTCTCCTATTTTGTATTAATTTTCTCCTTTTTAATACATTATAGAAACCCTCGAGCTCAATTCTCACAGAGATGATGTATCTCAAGAGTCTCACGCGGATCAGAATATGGCAATTTTTTCATCAGGTATAATCTTGAATCATTTGTTGCAATATCCTTATTATAATATACTTATTTGTTGTATTTGAACTGTAATATTGATTTTTCAGAGACTTCTAAGTCGGACACGGGAGGAGTTTTAGGAGTAGAGCTTCATTCCATTGACGGAGCAGCGCAAGCCGCCTCTCTGGCTATGGCTCTTGTTAGTAATCCACACAGTGCAAATGTTCAGGTACGCTTGTTTTCAATGCTGCTTTAAATAAACTATATGTTCAAAAAAAATTTCATTTGATGACAAGGAATTTGGAAAAATAGGTTCATTGATAAATCAATGAATTAATTTGTAATACTTTTATTTGGCAGATAATACCTATGCGAGAAGAGCTAGAAGTGAGATTGCAAGAGAGTTCTGAAGTCCGAAGTGACGGTGACACTGCATTTTCGCAGCGTGCCACTCCTCAAGTCAAGCTGGAGCTCGAGGTCACTCTCACACCGGTCGAAGATATGACAGGAGGAGAAGGCGACGGAGCTAGCGTCGTGCCACCAACGACCATCGTCTGCGTCTCCTCCGCTCCTTCCCCGGCCCCTTCACTGATGTCCCAGCGGGGAAGTTCCTCCCGCCCCCGAAATGATGCTCCCACCGTGGTGGCATCCTCTAGTGCTCTACCTTATCTCTCTGTCACTGGTAGTGCACCTCTCCGAGCGTTGCCTCTTCCTGCCAAACCAAAGTCCAAACTTTTGCCTAAAGATGCATCAGCCCCCGCCTCTCGGTAAGTCCCTTTCTGTTTTTTAAATTCTTTTAAATACCTCAAAACTGTTTAAACCCACTTCAACTTCTATTGAATACTTCTGAATACTAACAAATTTACCATAATATTATACTTATTACTTTGTTCCTTATATTTTTTTATTTGCAATTAAATTGACCAATGTCTATTGCCTTTGAAAAATGCAATAAAAAATTTTACTCACGCACTTGTCTTTTATCCCGTAGAAGTCGAGGATCCAGTGGCAAACCCCCACCCGGAGCGGTCAACCTGGAGAGAAGCTATCAAATCTGCCAAGCTGTCATACAAAACAGTCCTAACAGAGACCAACTCCGATGTCAGCTTAAGCCTCCGCCCTCTATGCTCACTGGGAGAGGGCATCCTCAGGTTCAAGGACAGATCCAAGGGCAGGGACCTGCTCGACTCCAGCCTCGCCGATTCACTCCGCCCCCCATTAATTGCTCGCCTTCGCTAGCCCCAGCCCCTCTACCTCTGCCTCTACAACATCAACAGAAACAGCACCCGTCTGCACCCGGTCCAGTCATGTTGCGGCATGTCTTCAATCAGGGAATACCTGTCAACATGGCTGTCCTTCCTCATCCAGAGGTCAACATTTTTTATTTGATATTTATAATTTTGATCATATTTATATTAAAATGTCTCAATACATATACTTATTATATTTTTTTTTTGTATTATGAAGAAAGCTCACAAATCCTTTTATTTTTAGAGTGTGGAGAATCGGCCAGGCGGTATGGGGCAGTACATTTTAGTTCAAAGGACTCCTGGAATGGCTCCGAGAGCGTCCAGCGCTCCGCCTGCAAACAATCCAAACGTCAACCTGGTATATTATTTGCCTCCACTTGCTACATCTTGTTTTCAGTGACAGTGATCACTATCACAGTGAAATTCTTTATATGTGTTTTCGGATTTGAGACTAGTGGATCTACTTCCGCATTATTTTAACATAGTTGTCAACATCTTCAAAGCTATATTGTTTATAAATATTTTTATTGAAATTGCTCTAACTGCGTAATAAGTGATGCAGATATTATTTCTACAGTCAATCAACCAGAAAAAGAGAATGTGGATTTTGAAAGAGGAGCTGTATTCGGGTTCAAAACATTAACCACTATTAAATTTCTTTGGAGTACATGAACTAGAGGGATTCGAATAAACCAATATGTAGCTCAAGATTTTTTGGTAAAATATAGTAATAGGTACACAGGACAGAATCCCAATCCTCTTCTGCTTAGCTCCGCCCCTAAACCCTCTAGGCTCCAGGGAACCACTTTTGCATTTCAGAAAGATAAATTGTCTATGGTGTTGCTTGAAGTCAAATGTCACTGTGAGTTTAAAGATAGATAAATAAATAATTCCACATAGGAATGTAGGAAGGTATTTGAAAGCAGATAACATTATTTTAATTAATATAAAGTTTACGATTTTTTTTGAAATATTTCTTCTTTAATTTTTCAATTTATTATAATAGAAGATCTTAAAGAATACTTGGCAATAAGTATGAAATCGAGTTGTTTTAATTTTTGGGAGCAAAAATGCAACCACAAGCTATACATATAATATTATATGGATAGAGACAGTCACATAAGTATATTATTTGCTTAAAATAAAAAGAATAATTTTATTATAGGCTAATATTGAAAAATAAATTCTTCTTTCAGAAGACCACACATCCATATGTGAATGCATTAAAGATTTAGGCTTCTTGATAATTAATATAAAATTTAAAATAACTTTGATTATTCCACGTATTGTGCCATATTAATAAAGAACAGAAGGGAAGGGATTGCAGTGTTGGAATTAAAATGAAAGTCACCCGGCACCGGCTACCTAAAAAAGTAAATTATCAATAACACCATAGACAATTTATCTTTCTGAAATGCAAAAGTGGTTCCCTGGACCCTAGAGAGTTTAGGGGCGGAGCTAAGCAGGAGAGGATTGGGATTCTGTCCCGTGTACCTATTACCATATTTTAGCGATTTTTTTCCTGGTATTTGGAAACCTCACTTCTCCTAAGCTAGCTTTAGTCATTTCAGACTCTTATCCCGGATATTAATTCATATTTATGTTAAATAATTTGATGATTTTTTCAGATCCAAATGTGTGTGGGAAACGGAAGAATTCAAGGTAGACCGGCTAGCGCTACCGAATCGCAGAATATCGATGAAGTTCCTATCCAATCGCACAGCCCCAGCCCCGGCACTCAGGCCGTTTCGAGGAGAGCCACCTGCTATGCGGACGTTTCACATTTCCTCAGCCCGCTGGACGGCGAGGGACAGTGTCCCGATGCTAGCATTTACCCCAATACAAACAAAGAGGCCCTTCCGGGAGATTCGGCGTGCGCTTGCAATCTTCGAGCGATGATTGTTTGCAAAAAGTGCGGTGTTTTTTGCCACGACGACTGCATCGGTCCATCAAAACTCTGTGTCACTTGTCTCATAAGATAAGTCCCGCTCTTTTAAGTGTTTATGAAATTTTTGTGTGATATTTATTGTTCCATCGTAAGAAGCTTCGGATGCTATTAGCGCGCGGCCTACATATTTCGCGTGGAGGGAGACTCGAATGTGAATATTAGGGTCGTCGATATGTTCCAGTGCGTGTTCCGACAGTCGGCCGTATGTAAAAAATTTCGCTAGTTGCCTTGCCCTGAAAATTACTCGAACGTCTGTATAATTTATTTTCTCATTCTCTCATATTGAAGTGTAGAACTATAAATTACAATTGAATCAACTCTCAACACTTGTCATATGGTATTTTTATTATTTCAGATAAAAATAAATAACACGTAATGCAATAATTATATTTAGTTATTCTCGTAGAAAAGTCTAGATTGTTCATTTTCATTTTCGGCACTTCCAGTCGGTTTACTGAATAGGGTCGATTCAATCAAGTATTTTCTAATTCATAGAAATTTGGTCATATTATTAATTATCTTAAATTATATTTAGCACTACAATGTAAATATATAAAACAAAAAACACTTATACTTGACTGAAAAATATGATCTGTGTTACGTTGCCATAGTCACAAATGATAATATTCCTCCTCTATCCTCTATTCGGCTAATTGAAATATTTTTTTAATTATTAGTATTTTTTTCATCAATGATATCGTTTGGCATTTTCCGTTTGATATCTTTCTGCTGTTTTGCCCTGTATTTTACACTGTGCATCTTTCTACAGTTTTCAAACTACACTGGCGTGCATAATAATTTATTGCAATCGAATGAATACAATCAATCCCACCTAAGTGTACTTAGCCGCTCGACGCTAGGTTTTTTTCATAAACATCTTTATTTCAATATTAAAAATCTACATTAAATATATATGAGTACTTTAAAGGAATATTCTTCGGATGCACTTCCACTATGCCGGAGAGCATACCCTGCTTAGCTCCAATGTAATAAAAACAAATACGTACCATGCGAAGGAAGTAATTCTTTTTGATACATTTATAAATCAATTTAATGTAGTTTTGTAAAAGACTTGATGGCTCATAACTGAATCTTTCAAGTGTACTTTTAAAACTGTATCTTTAAAATGTATATACTTACTGATGTATAGAGACACCTCATTGTGTAGTAGAGCTATCAGAGGTCTAGAAGCATTCCAAATGCCATTATTTGAAAAATTCCATCGCATCAGATTTACAACTGAATAAATTATATATCATTGTAGCAGGTACCTTCGTTCACCACAATTTAATTTTCTTTAATCCATTATTTTTCTACAAATACATCCTTAATTTAACTATTTTTCCTGATCATCATCCAATGCTCATAAAAAGTTGCATGCGTAATGAATAGAACCATGATAATTTTCCTTTGTGTGATACAGTGAAACCACATTTTTACGTGCCGGAAATATTAGTTTTCCCTCTATTTGCATTTCATTTAACCCATTTCAATGGTAATATTTGAAATGAATATTATGAATAAGAATTAGGTTATTGTTTGTTTGAGCCCAATCAAAGACATGCAGACAGTATGGTTTTTCATTCTGTACATGGATAGTTTTAGATTCTGTACAATGTGTCAGTCGTAAATATGCTGACTTTAGTCATTTAGTTTAGTAATTTATAATTTTTCCACGTTTCGGCAAAACAAAAATTCAAGACAAACATTTTGAAAAAGTGGTGAATTACTTTGGCTATGATATTAATAAACTGTTATTCAAACTTTAATCTATCAGTCCTTTCGAAAACGTAAAAATAAGGTTTTACTGTATTGATGATGTGAAATTGAGTATTTTTGAGAAATTGAAGTTTTCCACTTCGTCTAGATTTATCTTCTTGTTTTCACATTGTGATATCACTGTATTTTTAGAATCGCATCACATGCAACAAAAAATGAATAGTGTCCAGATCTGTATTAAAATTATCAGAAAACTTTTTTGCTATTTTAGCGTCATATTGTGCCCATTGAAATAAATACTGTTCTCTATTCATTGAAACCAGCAATAATGTAGGTGTATCATATATTATATTTTAATCTTTACATGACTACTTAATGTTTTTTTTGTACTTTTATTACCTGAACTCGTACATATATAGAAATTATAACTAAAGGCCGTACTATGTCTATATAATATCTTATCGGCGAGGACTGAGGCACAGCTCACAACCAAATATTATCGCAGTCCGACATAAAATATCCATGCACTTTGGAGTTGAAGAAATTGAGAAATATTAACAATGTTTAGGGAAGAGTTATTTCTCAGGTCTCGCATATGAATAATGTTTTGTAAAAATTCACAAATAAATATTATCTCTAAGAATGTACTGTTTATGTAATAAATTTAATGTCCTAAATTTAAGATTGAGATGATGATAATAAGTATTATCTGCTTGCCAACGCATCAGTTTAGAAATTTGAGATATAATAAGAATCATTACAGCAGAGCATGACAAATTATTGCATTAAGAATTTTTTTAAATTTGATCATTATGTTGTGAAAATATGTTGATTTAAAGAAAATTTTGACACTGATTAAAAATTTCCTGGTGTATCAATAAGTAATTGGCATCCTTTTTTTGTAGTTATGTCAAATTTAACTTTCTTTAAAAATACTTCAGGATTTATTCTTAATGATCAGTAAATATGTTTTTCAGTATTCATCTAATCCACATTATTTTCAGATCATTTTGTTTTTATGCAATATTAAATTCTGAAATCTTAAATAGGCTTAATTTATGCGATAAGTTATACTGTTTGTTTCATATTATTTTCTCAAAGCGACAAGATTTTTCTAACTAATAAATCAAACACTGGCTAGTCGTATTTCCTATCAGTACTGGAATAATCAATATAAAGAAGCACATGACACTTATTGTAATAAAAGCTATCCTTTTTATGACGGCTAATGGCAGAAAAATGTTTTGTGATATATGCAATTGATTATTTTTAGAATAATAAATTATTTAGTTTATTGATAATTATTTTTTTGTATCTATTTTAGATATTTATTTTTTGCATCATAAATAACATAAAATCAACAAAAGAAACATGATTCACTCTTATGTCATTTAATGAATCGATCACATCAGATGTAAAAGGCCCACAATTTAGCGCCTAATGAATAGAATGAGAAACCATGTTTTTTCTATTTTTTCAACATTTACTGATTTTTTTGTTAAATAGAATAACATGCTATTTAATTTTACGTATTACCAAATGGGCTTAGATTTTCCCATAGTTATTTAGTCACTGGTGAATCATGAAAACTATCAGCTGTTTAATGCAAGTAAACAGTTTGTTATCTATGTTATGTAATCATTATGTAATTTCTTTTTTAATCATTATATTTCTAACGATAGACTGGAGCGCATAGGAGTTTACAATAAAACAAATGAAAGCTCATTTTTTATAAATTGGTTTTGCCTCCAAAATATTTCTATGTGTTTGGTCCTTGCTTTTATGAATACTCAAAAAAACTTGATTTCATGGTATCAGTTAACGTGGTATAATTGATGGAGGGTGCTCGTGACATAACATCTATAGTTATTAGGAATGCGTTCAGACTATAAATTAAATAGGTTTTGTTGGAATTATTGTTGATGATCTTTGTAATTTGTCCCTCTGTTTTGCATTCAAGTCAGTTCAATGAAATTACCAGAATCAGCAATGTAATGTGACACGGGTGTCACATTGCTGATGCTGGTAGTTTCATTGCCATAATAATAAATGGAAGTGATTTTTTACATCATGGACAGACTATGGATTTTTTTTTTAAGAAATAACATTCTTTTGTGTTAACCCTACATATTTACAATTGCACTGTATATGCAGTTTTTATTTTTTTGCTGGATAATTGTTATAAACAATTACGCTTCCACACAAAAGAATAAAAATACAACACCCTAAACAGTATGTAGATAAATGTTTTTATACTACTATTGTATTAAAATTCCAACAAAGAAATAGGTATACTAAATTACAAGTAGAGAGCCGTGTCCATCAACAATTATTAGTTATTGGTAGATACTGACAGAGAATTTTGACAGCATTGGCTATTTTACTACTAGTCGATTGAGGGTTCATTTAAACATTTTTAAGTTTAAAATATTTTCTTGGTCATTTAAAATTTTCTCCGCTTGAAAGTATTATTTTTTGTTAAGTACCTATGTTTAGTTATTGTGAATTATAAATTTTTGTTGATTTATTGATTACTAGAGTTATTTACTCCCTATAAAATGCTAAAGAAAATTTCATCTAATTATCTCGTGTTGCAATAATTATATTATGTTTTAACAATATAATTATTGCAGCCTTTTCAAGAATATTAAAATTATTTATTATTACAATAAAGTTATATTAAACAACTTTATATTTCAATGTGTTTATTGTTGGACTTGAAATACTCCAGGACCCACTCCTTTAATACCTTTAGCTTACCATGACAAAGCGTAAGATAATATAAGGTAAATGTACCAGTCGTTGACCGTTTAAGAGAAAATTTCAACAAAAATAACGATTAAGGCTTAGCATTGTACCGAATGAAGGCTAAGCAAGTATACTCATATTGGATCATATGTCTTAATTCATAACATGTAACAAAAATTACGAAAGGGCCTGTTTAATAAAAGTTGTGTTAAATTATTTGAAGTCATTTTTTTGTTTCAGTAGTTGACCATCTCTCAAATTGAAAAGTCTAGGTGTTGACCATGTCCAATCAGGGGGCTTTATAGTGAACTTTCTTTCAGGATTGCCTCAAGGCTTTTTATCACACCACTCTTGGTTGAATCAAGTAGCAATGGGCGGTTCAGGAACAAGGTACACACCGTTACTAGATCGATCACCTAAGAAATTTGAAATAATACACTTTCCTCACTAGGTGTTGTTTTCAAATGGCCACCCTGGCACTCCATTGGCTATATGGTGATTTGTTAGTGGTTCATTCCGACCACAGATGCCTTGACTTGTCTGAAGTTTACAATTTAGAGCAATCCCGCATCTGCATTTCTTATTTTGGGCCATTTTATTCTCAAAAGGTCAACTACTGGTAAATTTACCTTACACAGTTTAAAATTATTCAATTTCAGCATTGAAGATGATGTTAAAACATCCGAAGCATTTGGTTCTACTAGAATTATAGAATTCGGTTGAAACTTTTTCGGCATTAAGCCATCGTGAGAACAGCCAAATCCTATATGATTCTTAACCGCTTCCCCGGCGTTCACACGAATACATGTAAAAAAAAGTTTTTCTAATTTCGGCGCTCACGCAAATACGTGTGCGCCCATAAGAGCATTTTAAAATTATCGTTCGATTTTCAGCGTTCACAAATACTTGTTTCATGTAATTTCACGATTTCTGACATTGTATGAGACTATTTCATGATATGGTATTATGTATATGTTACAGTGAAACTGTATTCTCAGTGATAATGTATCAAATAATAGATTTGTATGACAACATGATTTCTCTGGTCACGGTCATTGAAATTATTGGCCCAAATTGATGATTTGCCTGCATAAAATTTTGGTTTGCTTTAATGAAACAAAATCAGAAAGTATTCCCTTTCATTAAAATAGAATCAAAGAAAAACACAGTCAAACATAGGGCTGAAGATAGGGCGGTCAAATTTAATTTCAATGACAGCTTGGAGAAAAATATATTTTCACTGAGAATACAGTTTCACTGTAACATATATAATATGTACATATAATATTCTAAGAAAAAAATAATAATTAAAATAAAATAGACTTCGAAGGGTAAAAAAAACATATTTTTTTTTAATAAAAAATAATATTTATATGCAAATATAATTATAATTAAGAAAATAAAAATAGATTTTTTTTGGAACATTTTTGCTAAAATAATTTGCCGGGGAAGTGGTTAAAGAACTAAATACGTTGATATGCATTACTAATGGTTTCACCTGGCTTTGCTCGGTATTTTTAAATATTATAGTTGTACGAAAACTAAATGTATAAAAACTACATTTCTTTGTTTTTTGAAATTTGAATCGAATGAAAAAAGAATATATAACTACATCCAATTAGAGACGAAACTGACGAAAGCCAATCGGAAATGAATTACACACGCCAGTTTTTATTTGGAAATAAGATTATAATGAAGTTTTACCAATCCGATCAAATGCATTGAGAATAATGTGTTAACAGTTCAGAGAAGCTAATCATGCCTCTGGATGAAAGATTTTATAAATATTTATTCCAGGTAGCATGCAATCATTGATGTGAAGTGCGTCTCAAAAATAACACAAATGTTGCTGTTTTTCTTCTACACCTATTAAATCCTGGAGGCCACTCCATATGATTACAGCTGCATGAATTTACCCAGTCATGCAACATTTTCAGGAAACGATCAACTTATTCACAGAGTATTTAATTGATTATCAAGGACCATTGCATTATTATGGTGCAGACAATTTTTTTTTTTATTGAGGCAGGTAAAAAATAATTTCTGTTAAACTGAGCCACGTATAGCTCTTATAGCATCATTTTTATTCAGAGTGCACATGCCAGCAATTGGTATGCATTTCAGTCGCAAGTATATCTGGTATGTCATTTATATTTATTAATTGGTCTATGATAACAGAGCATTGTATTTAAAAAGTGAGTTAGATTCAATAAAATTGTCAAGAACTACTGAATTAACCATCTTGAATTTGGTAGTTATTTTGTACACTCCCAAAATTTTGTAAGTTGTGCTATGCTCAAATGATGTACTTTTTAAACGCTTTTGATGTGGTTTGTATGACTGAATCCAAATGCCGCTGTCAAGGTTTTTGATAAGAAAGATAAGTATCTACAGTTGTTTAAATTTTTTGGAGTGCTACCTCTATGATAAGAATATCAATATAAGTGATTTGAGGCTTTGCCTATTTCACAAGCCTTATCCAAAATTATAGCAATAACTCAAATGCAAGCAAATTAAATATTCACTATTTTTTATTAGAACATTAAGTATTGTGGTATATTAACACTGTCCTTTTTCCAGATAAATTTTCATCCACGATAAATCCTTGCATTTTAAAAACTGGGTACACTTTGATCTCTTTGCAGTACTTTCCAGGTTATATTTAATTCCAAAATTATCAATTGTTTTGTGTTCAAATCTTTCCTGAATTATCTTGAAATAATACATTGGACAAAATATTGCACTGGAAAGGTGTAAGATTAAAGACATGGTAAAAATTAAGTAATAAAAAAACAAAATGGTGAATATAATTATATATTTCAGTGAAGTTAATAATTTATATCATTAAATCCCTCATAGTGAAGATTGTTTTATCGAATTTTATAATACCATGGTGAAATGAATATGGATAATTAATTTTGAAATACAATTATAGACTCGCAGGTATTTTGATAAAAAGGCATGCTTCAAAACTTTAAATACAACATAATGATGATACAGACTGATTGTTTCTTAAGATAATGTGATAATTCCAACGGGGCTTTCAATTAAGTTACAATAAAAATTGAAGTTGATTATCTACTATGTCACAAGACATTGAAATTAAATAGATGCCTAAATATTGTAGTGCAACCATAATTAAGTGTCGAAATTAAACTAGTTCTTACTGCTGCGCACATTGTAAGCCCGGGCCGCTGTGACAGTGGTCTTCTTCATCACTAGCGTAAGCTTCTTCGCGGCTACTTTTTTCATTAGGAGAGTATTCCCTTAGGTCGACTTCTTCAACATTTTCACCTACAGGCATAGTGAATGGTGGCCGGGCTGGTAAAAGCGCCTCTAAATGTCTGAGGAATTCTTCCGATTGGAAATTATTATCAGGGAAAGTCACAGCAAACTTTACATACAAATTTCCTTTTTCGAAAGGGTTTTTGTACTGTGGCATTCCCTCTCCCTGAATTCCTTTGAGATCGCCAGGCTTAATGACCTGGCCGCAGGGATGTTTCACTACCAGCTCTCGGCCGTCTAGTTGCTTCACCAGGAAAGAGAAACCGCAGAGGGCCTCTGTCAGGGTTATAGTGTGAGTCATGATAAGATCATCACCGGACCTCTGGAAATAGTCATGTTTTTTCTGCTGCAGCACGATTATTACATCTCCGGTCTCCACATCGGGCTGCTGATCCCCTTCTCCTCTAAAGTATATCTTTTGACTTTCTTTCATTCCTTTATCAACGTGAACTTCTAATATCTTAGTTTCGTTTATGACCATTCTTCCCTTACAGTTACTGCATCGATCCTTCTCGTTGATGACTTTGCCTTGTCCGGCGCACTCTGTACACCTACTCTGCAGTTGCTGGGTCATACCAGGACCAAGTGACCTGTAAGCGATTTTTACACCCCTACCTTTACAATCTCTACACTGTGTTAAGGAACCCGGCTTCCCACCTCTGCCTTCGCACGGAGCGCATATAACGTTCTTGCTGAGTTCCAGCTTGGCAACTTTACCGTTATACATATCTTCTAAGGAAACTTTTAATGGGTGCACGGTATCTTCGCCGCGATGCTTCCGCCGAGGTCCACCCATCCCTCCGAGCCAGCCGTCTCCGAAGAAATGGGAAAACAGGTCATTTTGGCTAAGGCCGCCTTCGTGACCGCCTTCCTGCATTCCTTTCAACCCATAGCGATCGTAAAACTGCCTCTTTTTCGGATCTGACAGTATTTCGTATGCATAGGATATTTCTTTAAATTTGTCCCCAGCCTGTGGGTTTTTATCAGGGTGGAATTCCTTAGCGAGCTTCCTGTAGTTCTGTAATTTTAAAAACATAGTTAATATGATGAAAATTTCTAATAATTTCGACTAAAACCGCATGAATCGTCATTCTTAACACTCGGGATGATTGATGTTCAACCTTGACTTTCGACAGTAAAAGAGAAGTAGGAAATATAGTATTTTCCCGTATACAATTAGAATGAATAGAGACAAGTTTCATAGTGAATTGTATCGACTTACTTTTTTGAGTTCATTTTCACCTGCGTTTCTAGAAACCCCGAGCAAGTCATACAATTTATCGTCAGCCATTTTAACTTAAATAATGGCGACTAATACGGCTGCTTTGTTCCTTTGATGAGTGTGGAAAGTATGACGAGGGAAATTTTTTCCCGAGTTAGGGTTAATCGAATTTTTTACAAATAAAAATATACATTCCTTACTAAATACATCCATTTCTCAGTATCAACTGTTATTACTTTATTTCCTTCTTTGAAATTATTTTCATATTATACATTAAAATTATTTGTTTTCTCAATTGTATAATAATAAACTAAGTGATGAAATTTATTAAACAAGAGAAAAGACAAAAGAGCCGAAGGTAATCAAGCTGTATTTATACAAATTCATAGTTTTTAGAATATTTAGCAAAGAAAAACACTAAAAATATTATTTTCCAGTGACCATATAAAATGAAAAATATTATCAACATGAAAGCTATATAGCTAGAGATTATCATTTTTTTGACTATAAGTAAAATAAATATATTGTGTTATTTAAGTTGTACCAACTTGTAAAACATTGTAAATATGTATTTAGAATATATTATCAACGATAAAAATATTAATATTTCTGATTGATTAAGGTTTAATGCAAATTATTTGGAAAGTAGGTACTTCATATATTGTTCAAAATTTTCATTATTTTAGTCATTTACGTTTTTATAATTTTATCGGTTTTTTTAGATTTTATATGCTGATTTAAGTCTTCGTAAACTCAAAGCGGAAGTGTTATAAATATTAATGCTCAATCATTGCCCAATTACGTCATAAACATAATTATCGATACAACAACCTGAAAACATATTGAAGTACAAAATTTTTAATTGTTTCAGTGTATGTAACGATTATAAACAGAGCTGTGAAGTCAGAGTCGTGTAGTCGGGGTTTTTTGGCCGGAGTCGTACTAAGAGTCGGAAATTTTGAAAAGAAAGAACTTTTTATTTTTGCATATAATATGTATAATACAATTTAGCTATTGGCCGCATTGGTTGGTTGATATATAATTGAATACTCATAAAAAGAAAAGGTAGGGAAAAATAGTGACGAAATTAAACTTTTTTTAGTTGGAGCTGGAGACGTGTTTTTGGTCAGTGTTGGAGTCGTGTATTTTTCAACAACTCCACAGCCCTGATTATAAGATTTCTTCTACTAATGTCCGCTTCCTTTTATTATTTACTTCCGCTTATTTTTTTACGATTATTGCTTGTTACTCAAGCGCCCACCCTTTCTTTTGTTAAATGAGTCAAATATATAATTAAACTAAGGCTCGTATTTTAACTGTCATAATAGTAATACAGTTGTGGTCTGAATTTATAATAAGATGGTCAGAATCTTTATTACAGTGGTCTGAATTTATATTAAATGGTCATAATGTATTGGTTAGAATACAGAGGGCAGACTAAATTTTGAATGGTCAGTATTTAAACAAATTGATCAGAATTTAAATATCATTGGGCAGAATTTAATCGAAATTGGTAATATTTAAGGCTCGTATTTTAACGGTCATAATAGTAATACAGTTGTGGTCTGAATTTATAATAAGATGGTCAGAATCTTTATTACAGTGGTCTGAATTTATATTAAATGGTCATAATGTATTGGTTAGAATACAGAGGGCAGAATAAATTATGAATGGTCAGTATTTAAACAAATTGATCAGAATTTAAATATCATTGGGCAGAATTTAATCGAAATTGGTAATATTTAATAGTATTTGGACATATTTATTTTGACATCTGTCAGATTTTTTTTTTGAGATCGAATAGCGTTTCTATTGGTGCAAAGTGATGTCATACGACAAATGGTCCAATGGGCGGTAGATACTACTAGCGCCGCGGCCATTGAATAAATCACTAGTATTTACGTTTATTTGACAGCTGTCAAAAATCTATATTTTCTCTAAATATTAAAAATTAAATATCAAAATGAGGAGAATTTGGATGATGAAAGTCACCGAGAATTCAGAATTTTAATCGGCTACTCAAAAATGCAAAAATCAGAAATAATGTTCATATTGCGCAATATATAAATTAGTATGGGAAGGGATGCCCGTTATTGTTCTTGGAACCACGGATATGGATACAGTTCTATCCATGGGGAATGGCTGTGTGCTCTGGTGAGAACACACGCAATTATGAGATTATAAATATATGAACCCAAACCTTTACCGAATTTTATTCTGACGTTTTGTTTTTATTAAACATTTCAGACGAAAATTGTTACAAATTCTGATCATTTTATAATTTTATTCAGACCGCTAAATAATTTTATTCCGACCGTTTAATAATTTTATTCTGACAATCATTAATTTTATTCAGACCGTTACTATTTCTTTTATGACCTTATATTGAATTGTATTCTGACCAAGGAAACCATTTTTATTCTGACCGAAACATCATTTTAATTCTGACCATTTATTTTATTGCCTTATTATTATATTCTTAAACAAATATACTTACATACTTAATGTGACCATTTATTTTTGTCCTCAAAACGGGACATCTACCAATTTTTACGTAATAGTATGTATATTCAAGAAAACACGTATTTTTTCATAGTTTTTATGTATTAATAAAAAGAAAAGGAATGTTGATAAAGAAAATAACAAGAAAAAATAGTATAAATATGAAAAAAATTATGTTGTTTTATATTTTTCTGATGAAAAAATTTTCTTAAGTATAACTGGGTTTGTTTTTAAATAAGAATCGAATTCTTGGCAGGATTTTTTAAAATTTATTTTAACTAACAACATCGCTTAAATTACTCCAACTTGTAATTGTGTTTTTTCTGTCGTCCACAACTTATTCGTCTGTGAAAAGACAAGCATAAAATGTATTCAATGATTGCTCTTAAGTTTTTATGGCTCAAATTATACTAAGAAAGTGTTGGCACAATTCAATCCAACTATTTTCGATTGAAACGTTTCCAATATTCTGCAATAACACACGCCAATAAAAAACTTCAAGAAAGACGTGCCAGCTGTCAATGTGTTGTCGTGTACCCACAAACGAGCAAACTGCCGAATTGTAACAAACAAATATGAATGTGTGGGTGTGACGATTGCGCATGCACATGCTCATGACTCCCAGCCACCCGCTGTAGCCATATGCACCAAAATCAAGCTAGTATTTTTTCCGCAAAGTTATACGAAACGGCTATACTACACACCACCATCGATTTTTTGCACTTTTTTTTTAAATTGTTATCGTGTGTTGCCCTCTTTTTGAAAACGGGACATTTCGACGTCCCGAAGCTGTACTTGGGGACAACGGGACAGGCTACCTAAAAACGGGACGGTCCCGTTCAAAACGGGACGTATGGTCACTTTATACATACTATCTCATATTTAAAAAAACATTTTGAAGCCAACTTTTGGTTGCGAGCGACTGTGCTGGATACGACCATAGATTAGTGGTTCGTGGTTTACCACAGTTGAACAAGCCTTGAAAAGCCTCCTGCAGGACCGGTTTGAATTTTTGACATTCCGATTACAATCAAATTCGGTACGTTATCATTAGAAGCAATTTGATTTGTCTAAAAAGCGCTGTTTGTTCATTTAATATATAGGATCCAAAATGTCTCCTGTTCTGTATCACTTTGCTCCTAGTGCCCCATCGCGCAGTGCATTATTAACTGCGAGAGCCCTAGGCATAGAAGTCGAAGTGAAAGTTGTGAATTTGTTTGCAAAAGAACAGATGAAAGATGATTTTATCAATATCAATCCGCAACATTGCATTCCAACACTAGATGATAATGGATTTATCTTATGGGAGAGTCGAGCAATCGCTTCTTACTTGGTAACCAAGTATGGTAAAGATAGTAACCTTTATCCTTCCACTGACGCCAATAAAAAAGCGATCGTTGACCGCCTTCTGTATTTTGATGCTGGTACTTTATACCCGAGAATACGTGCAATTTGTGTGAGTCCAATTTTAAGGAGTTATTTTTTTAAAATTTACATAAAAAACTATTCTACCAGTACGTATATTGCGTGTAATTTAGTTATTTGACGTTACAGTAAAACAAGTTATAGTCATATCAATACTGTATAATTTACATGGGTTCAAGCGAACGCGTTAAGCTTAAAATAACACTAAAAAGAACCCTCAGATCCCTTAATTGAAAGAATTGTAGATAGGTAGGACTTTGCTGGGATACATACGATAGAAGTAATGAAAAATAATGCACAGCCCGAACCCAAAACTCAAGTTTAATATATATTTTGTGTGAAATTTTTCTAATGACTAATTCAACTTATGACTTAAGTTCAGGAACGTATCTTGGTTGTAAGTCGAGGAATACCTTTATTTTATAAAGTTGACATTAAAGTATTTGTACCTTATTTCAGTATCCAGTATTATTCTTGGGAGAAAAAACAATATCAAGTGATAAAAAAGAAAAACTTAACGAGGCTTTGGGATTCATGGAGGTATTTCTTGAAGGAAATAAATGGCTAGCTGGAGAAAATATGACCATTGCTGACATAGCCAATGTTGCATCAGTATCCAGTATATTGGTAATTTTTTTCTTCGTAAATTGATAAATGTATAGAAAATATTTTTTGAGCATAGAATTATTGTACAATTGAACCATTTAAACAGCTAATTTGTGTTTGTATTGAATACTAGTGATTCTCTCTGCTTTACTTGTTATTTGTAATATAAATTGAAAGTTTGTTTATGGGTTATTTTAATTACTATAGTAATTAACATGCTGTTTTGCAAGCTTTGTGTTAATTTAATTCTAGTTCTACAAAGACAAATTCAAAATAAAAAAACACAAATTTAAAATTATTCTTTTGTGATTACATTATAATTTTGTCATGTTTTTAATTGATTTTGTTAGGCTTTGGGGTGGAGCTTGAAAGACTACCCGAATGTTGCTAAGTGGTTAAATACTTGCGCCACATCAATTCCGAGCTACGACGAAAACAAGCAAGGGGCAGAGATTTTTGGGAATCAAGTGCGCAGCAAATTGAATCCTGGTGAAATATAATTTTAGGGTTTCAATAAAATCTTGGTGGAGGGAATTTATCGATGATATTATAATATTGAAAAATGATTTTATTACATGTGTTAAAATAATATTTTTATATTCACATGACATTTTATAAAAAATATACATTTTTTTTACTGTTTTAACAATTTCATTACTTCTCACAATTTTGAATCTACAATGACTGAAGGAGACAAAGACTTCCCCCAAACTCCTATAAATATGCCTATCATATATTTTCCCCCTTCCTACACGTCTTTTGTATACTGCTTAACAAATGATCAGATTACACTGATTTATAATAAAACTTTATTGATTGAGTAGGCATTTACTTGGTAGAACTCCATTATAATACGGAAAGAAAAATAACAATGTATTTTAATTCTACATAAATTATTTTATATATTTGTTGATAGCTATTTCGGCTTACGCCTTCGTCAGAACTAAGACGCAAGTCGAAATAGCTATCAACAAATATATAAAATAATTTATGTAGAATTAAAATACATTGTTATTTTTCTTTCCGTATTATAATAATACTATTCAAAATGTGAATATCAGATTACATTAATAATTACTGAAAATACTATTATAATTTTATTGTTGGTTTTTATATACATTTTCCCCAGAATGAGTATGTCAACATTAACATTTCATAGTGGACTCTTAGGCATTATTATTATTAGATAATTACCGACAGACCATAATAAATCAGTTTCAAATACATGTCAAAGGGTATATAGATTTTTTTCATACCTAAAAATTTATCCTTTTTTGACTAACCATTGTCATTAGAGCCATTCTTGAAAAGGGAACATGCAACTTTTTACCTAGAGAATATAAATAGTTATTTAGTATTTAAAAAAAAAACCACTTATTTTACCTCAATCATTTTACTTGTTCACTGTCAATACTTAGTGGAATGCCATTATATTAAAATAAAACATTTTTAGTACTTTTTCCATATAAAATTTATTGGATCAGGACCGGTTTCGCTCATGGCGAGCATTGTTATCAGTTAACATTGCTCACCATGAGCGAAACCTGATCCGAACCGAAGCTGATCCAATAAATTTTATGTGGAAAAAATACTAAAAATGTTTTATTATTTTTAATTTTACTTGTTTTTGAGGTTTAGTTATTTTTACGACGGCTAATCATTGTGCAAAAATTATGCAAAAAAAAATAATCTTGGGCAGTCAGTTAAGCCTATTGCGCACAACATGAATGTTTTAAGGCTGTGTGGTAAACCTGTGCAAAGTACAGTCGTAACATTTTTAATAAAGTAATCATTTTAAGGCATATCCATATTCTCTTTTTGGTGTAGAATTGCCTGGACCTTTTTGAAATATTTAATTTCAAATTAATGACAATTGATTTTTGAAGAATCTGAATTCAATATTTTCATACCCTTGATAAAGGTACTGACTGTCGATTCTTGGTGGTAATGCATATTTATAAAAATAAAACCTAAGTATCATTAATAGATATCAGGACAAGTTTCTCTCATTGATCACACAAGGAACTGACAACCAGTCTTGATCATTATAAATGTTTTGTTTACTTTTAAGAAGCTTTCAAATTGTATTGCCAGTTTCTAGTTTGTGAGCTGTTTTATATCTTTCTTCGATATAAAACATCTTTAATCTTACTTCGATGTTTTAAGAATTAATAGATTAACACTTTTTAAACATCATATTGAATTTGAAGAAACTAAAAATAGTCAAAAGAAGTAAAATGCTTTTGGTGTAGTGAAGAAACCTGAATGTTTATGTTACCTTGAGAAAACCTTATGAGGTAAAAAGACACAGTGATGGGTTCATACAAGTAAACGATGCAAGAAATAATACTCTTAAATGGTGGGTATCAAATTTATTTAAAAATTTAGATTACAATTATAAATTTTCTAATATTATCCTTTAAGCTTGTAAACACCTGTGAAGTATAAAATAAAAATAGAATGTATAAGATTTGAAAGGTGTGGTTTACAGCTTCCTAAATATCAGGACACATCACAATTGACAAACAATAATAATTCACCTTCTGCTTCGATCGATTCAAATAATTGATCCGTGTACAAACTACACACAGAATGAAAAAATGTTGAGTAATATAACTTACTCGGGCACAAGTACATACACAATTGGAACTGGTACAGTACTGTTATGCCAATATCAAACTTTTTATCCCTACAAATGAAATTTTATCATAAATAGTTATTACCGTATGATCAATTTGTAGTTTTAAAGCCACATCATAGTTATTTACTACTAGAGATTTGCATGAATGTTCTTAGATATTAAAATACAGTAAAATTGCATATTGTAAGTAGTAACTAGGGGTTTTTTCAATGTCCCTGAAACATTTTTGGTGGTAAAATTAAATAACACAAAACGATTCTTTAAGAAATCGGTAAAAAGCTGCTTTATAAGATTTTAGAGAAGCAAAGTATTCTTTTCTTTGAAATTGATTCTTATTTCTTACAATAATAAACGTCTTACAAATAAAATATTTATGGAAATGGATCGTTCAAAATAAATTGAAAAAGGTGGAATGGTTAAATTCTCATCCATAGTTTTATAATGATATGAATGATTTAAATACAAGGTACTAGATAGGAATCATGAAATTCCGATTAACTTCAATTCGTTCGGCAGCAAATTTAGAAAACAAAATAGCGCTTTGCTATTTTCTAGTGAACTGGAATTTTTATTCAAGTAACAATGAAAAAGTTGTAGCAGTCAATTTTTTTATTTCACTTATCTTTATCAACTACTGAAAAATTGCGAAAGATTGAATTTGGAGGCTTCACAGCCTAACCAAGTATGTGCTAACTTATTAAAAGAAACTAGGATTGTTTTTAGTAAAATGAGGCAT
The DNA here is from genome assembly GCA_028554975.1 of Himalopsyche kuldschensis. Taxonomy (NCBI): domain Eukaryota; kingdom Metazoa; phylum Arthropoda; class Insecta; order Trichoptera; family Rhyacophilidae; genus Himalopsyche; species Himalopsyche kuldschensis. The sequence continues at coordinate 4,128,858 of JAHFWI010000001.1, read as the reverse complement.
TTACAAAAAAGAATATCGCATTAGTGACAAAAGATTTATTATTTGTAGTCTATTATTGGTGGGCACATTGTAAGCCGGGTCCACCGTGGCCGGCATGACCATAGTGCTGGTCTTCGTCGGAAGCGTATGCCTCTCGCCGATTATTTCTTTCACTAGGGAAATATTCAGATAAATTAACTTCTTCTACATCGTCATCGATGGGCATCACGAACGGTTGTCGCGGTGGTAAAAATGTCTCCAGGTGAGTGAGAATCTCTGCAGATTGGAAATTATTTTCAGGGAAAGTGATATCAAATTTGATGTACAGATTTCCTTTCAAGAAAGGATTTTTATACTGCGGCATACCTTCACCCGGAACACCTTTTATATCTCCGGGTTTGATCACTCCGCCTGCGGCATTTTTGACAAGAAGATCCCGACCGTCTAATTGTTTTACGAGAAAATTAAATCCGCATAATGCTTCTGTCAAAGTGATGCTGTGCGACATCAACAAGTCATTTCCCGATCGCTGAAATTTTTCATGCTTCTTCAACTGTAATACTATTATAACATCGCCCGTCTCGATGTCAGGCTGCTGGTCACCCTCTCCCCGGAAATATATCTTCTGGTTTTCTTTCATGCCTTTATCGACGTGAACTTCTAATATTTTTTTCTGACTCATCACTTTTTTGCCTTTGCAAGTTCCGCATCGATCTTTCTCATTAATTATTTTACCTTGGCCCGCGCAATCCGTGCAGCGACTCTGAAATTGATGAGATAAGCTAATCATACCAGGACCGAACGACCTGTACCCAATCGTGATACCGCTACCTTTACATTCTCTGCAAGCCATCATGCATCCTATCTTTCCCCCTCTTCCTTCGCATGGTGGACAAATAATATTTTTGCTCAGTTCAAGTTTCACAGTCTTTCCTCGGTACATATCTTCTAATGATACTCTCAAGGGATGAACGGTGTCTTCTCCGCGTTGTCTTCTTCGCATTCCGTGCCCACCCATGCCGCCCATGCCCCCCATTCCGAACCATCTGTCACCGAATAAATGAGATAGCAGGTCACTCTGTGGTAAGTCATCGTTGTGTCCTCCTTCTTGCATTCCCTTCAATCCGTGTCTGTCATAGAACTGGCGTTTGCTAGGATCTGATATGATTTCATATGCATACGATATTTCCTTAAACTTGTCTCCGGCTTCGGGATTTTTATCAGGGTGAAATTCTTTAGCCAGTTTCCTGTAATTCTGAAATGCCAAAAAAAACCATTAGCAGGAAGAACGATGTATCGAATTGACGTAGACAAATTTACGAGAGAACGTTCTAGAATATATACTACACATAAATGATTACTGTATAAACTTACAATTGACTCGTCATTATGACGAACTTAGATACAAATTAATTCCATACAACGCAGACTTATACATTTACAATGTCTCGCATATTACGTACACAAGCGTCAAATTTGTTTGCACACAATGACGAAACTGATTTAGAAACTGTAAATTATTGTTCTATGGATTTGATAGCCAAAATTATGAACTAAGTCAAAAATGCAAACCTTTTTGATTTCAGCATCGCTAGCGTTCCTGTCGACACCAAGAAGTTCGTAGAGTCTATTGTCAGCCATATTTACTTAACAATTATGGAGACTATAGATTACGATTCTTGAGAACACGGACTGAAAGGGGTGAGCACTACAGTTTGCACGAGTCAAGACCAGAGACCCAAAGACCATAGACTAATTTACCAAAGGCAATGAGAAACGAACTCCGTAGACTAAATAATACAGGACATAGACTAAGTATATGTTTCGTTTTGTTGGAGATCGACTTAAAATATTTAGGTAGGTAAATAAGTCTGGTACGTCTACACTATTACCATCAACAAAAGAGATAAAGTTTATTTATTTAAGAAAAAAGTAAATCATGGCATTATAGCTGACGCCAATGTGCCATGCATTTGACACATATAAATACATGTATTTATTTATATATATATATATATATACATACATGTAAATATTGTAAATACATTATAAAAATCACAAATTAATTAAAAACAAGATAAAAACATTGTAGTCATAAAAACATATTAGAAATTTTCAAAGATGTCAACCGGGTGAGTTCTGACAAAATCAACTTTTATTCATAAAATATAGTATTCATATGAACTCACTCACGTCAAGATGAAATATGCCGACATCCGAAGCAATGCCGCTTAAAATTGTTAAAGCTCTTCCCAGTGGCATTCCCATTGGCAGACTGGTTCTACACCTTGGAAGAACCAACAACTCATGTTCACGATTTCTCAAAAAATTATCAGGGACATTCAATTTAACATTCTCAAGAATGGTGGAATTCTCATTTTGGCCTCCGATAAGTCGAAAGAAATATGTGGCCAGGTAAATTTCTCTTCGAGTATTCAAACTATTGAACGTTAGCATGCCTTAGAAAAAATCGGTTAGATAAAGCCATGGGTAATATCCGTATGTCCTCAAATAGAGAATTCTCAAAAACTTCTTCTGAACCCTCTCGACCATAAGAACATATTTCGCACCTCCCGGGGCCCAAACAATCGATCCACTCTAAAGCTGGCTTCGAACTAAAGAAATGCTAAAGAATTATACATTAGTATCAAATTTTTTACTCCTGAAAAGTCTTTGGTAGCATAGGCGGATCCACGGGGGGGGGGAGTGGCATGGGGGCCATGGCCCCCCCTGAGGAGAATTTATTCCATTCAAAATACTATATCATTAATTTTCAAATGATTTTTATTTAAATAAATATGTTGTAGTTCTCTTTTTTTTCACGACCCTTTAGCTTAACAACTACAGTTACAGCAAAAGAAATCCGCGCACCCTTCATAATTCCATTCATTTGCAAATATTTTCTCGAAATCTTTACCGATTTCCATTTTTGTTTCTTCCTATTGTAAAGAAAACTAATAGCCATATTTTGAAGAACAATCGGTTGACACCTTTCATCAACCTCAAGATGGCCTGGCTGCTTACCGCGTCTTGTCCTCATGAGGTAAACTTGAAATCAAAAATAGTATATGATTCGTCTCCAATCGCCCAAAGTCAAATTTTTGTGTTTTACTGTGGGAACTGTTTTTTTAAGCGCCGGGCGGGAAATCCATGTGCCACGATTCTATTACGGCTATTACGGACATTTCGCATCGATCATGTGAAATCACTAGTCGACTAAAGCTCAGCATGGAAAACTGTAGCAGTTTTGAAGCGTTTCTGAAAAACCATACTCTTTATATGAAGGTTGTCCCGGTTTGTTCTTAAGCGCTTTCTGCCGGTTCAAACATACCCCTCCAGAGCGCCAGTTTCACGAAATATTTTTAAACAAAAACCAACCCTATACTTTCTACACAGTCTACTCTAAGCGAAACTTTTCTACTTGCTAAGTTTTCCCCAGAAAACTGATTCAATTTGGGCTATTAACGCGATTACGTTTTCTTGCAGCTATCTAAATTTCGTCAGATGCTTACGCGACTAGATCTCGTTCAGTACTGTTGAAGCTTTCAAATCTTGTTTGTTTTTCAAAATAAGATTATTGGTTTTTTTACAATCAAAAGAAAATAGAAATCGGGAAAGATTTCAAGGAAATATTCGCAAAGGAATGGAATTATGAAGAATGCGCGGATTTCTTTTGCCGCAACTGTATATATTTATATTGAGAAGACCTTGATTCGGCTCCCTCGTAAATCGAGAAGGAGCCTCCTATCCGTCACTCAGGAACAGGAATTTTGGGAACGGAGAATAATGGTGCTCTTATAAACAAAATACGATCTCAAAGCGTTATGTAGGTGCGGTTAGCACCCATTATTTAATTGTAACGAATTTTCACAGACTTTATACACGGATTTAACACAGATAGATTTACAATACACGTTACGTTCTACAATACATAATACACGACTATTATAATTGCGAAGGCGATATCAGGAATTTACTAGAATTTATTCTTAGGGAGAGGATTAGGAGCTTGGAGGCCGTTACCAGGGCTTAAAGTTGGGAGAACCCCTCAACCACGACTGTAAGACTTATCTGGCAAGCACGTGCACACTCAATGCTCTCCAATCTCTAACTAATTGTAAGAAAAAAAAGCAGTTCCTGTAGCCAAACCGTTACAAAAAGGCCGTTAAAAGTCCGCCCGATAACCCATTATTTATGGTCCATCGAACTTTGTATGAAATACCTCGTATCTCATGTACTCAGGGCGTGAAAGAGTCAGAGACATTTTTGAGCGAGACGCCCGCAGTACTATTCCGGAACATCATGCATAAATGTCTCTTTTACAAATTTTAAATTACTCTATATTGAATCGCTATAGATTTCAATATAGAGTATTATTAGAATGAATTTATTTCCTGATATCGGCTTAAACTCATAGACTGAGGTGGAAAATAGATCGTCCGAGAGAGTTCTGATGACCTACCATTTAGGGCGGTATCAATACATACATATGACATGTGATAAGTTAATAATTATGTCGTAATTGTGAGGTTTTGTTACGAATTTTATTAAGTTTGACAATCAGCGTTGCCCCTGCTGAAAGGAGGTTTTCCATATTACGACGCATGAAAACCTGGCTAAGGAATCGTATGAGTTCGAAAAGACTATATGGTCTGGCGTTGTAACATATCCTCTGGAAAATGAATATTTAACCTGAATATTTTTGCGCCTATTTGCAACGTCACGAAAATTCGACTTAATTTTAAAACAATATGTTTTTTAATGTTTGCATTTTTGAATTGAAATAAAAAAATCGATGATAATAGTCAGAGTCATCAATTATATCACATGATTTTGTTCGTCGTCAACACTTCAATAAACGCAGAGTCATCATTTATTCCGTAAAAAAATTCTAAAAAATAATCGTATAACAAAAAGTAGCGTTGCCGTTGAAAAATCGCGTAAAAAGGGGACTGGGTGTTTAAATATTTTTTATGTATCTTGTTTATTTTCAAAATGGCCACCCCCTGGGACAATTCCTGGATCCGCCAGTGCTTGGTAGTACGGAGGATAAAGTCCAACATTTGCAATGCTTTGTTGCAAGTAGTCTTAATGTGATTATTGAATGTAAGTTTGCTCTCAAATTGTACGCCAAGATCTTTAACTGATGAAATCCTCGAGAGAATTCGGCCATTCATTGAATACCGATAAAATAACACTCGTGAGCCCCTTGTAAACGATAAAATGTTGGATTTATCAATATTAAAATCGAGTTTGTTACATCTTCCCCATTCTATTATATTGTCTATATCAGACTGGAGAAGGTGACAATCATTCAAGGTGACAACCCTTAAAAAACTTCAAATCATCAGCGAATAATAAGAATTTTGAATTTTTGATGACTTTTACGATATCATTTATAAATATAGTGAACAGCATTGGCCCCAAGTTCGAGCCTTGTGGAACACCAGAATACGTGGAGAACGGTGGCGATTCAAGGAGCCCATACGTTACGTATTGTTTCCTGTTCCGAAAATAACTTAATAACAATAAAGTTATACATTGCGACCGCAAACGTCAGCTATGCTGTGCGTACTATATTAAAAAGTGTTTATTTTGGTATAAATACCGGGACACTGTTTAATTGAATAATATCATAGCTTAAAAGAGCATTCATATGAGTATTTTTTTACTCTATCAACGCGCAGTGATAGAGAAGAAAATTGGTATTCGAGGATACATTTCTATAGATTTAAATCTTCTTTTGATTTTAAATCTATACATATACGCCCATGACAATAATTATTTTGTTTTATTCCTGGGAGGAAACCAAATATTTAAATTCAACTAATCGCAAGCGCTCGATCGTTCGATTCAAGTTTTTAAGACATTGTGCTTTTCAATCACTACTCGTTGGGGCATTGGATATTAAAAAGTCCTTTGAATAAATACTGGGGAATGATTTCATTCTATTGATAAGGAAAAGACTATTTCAGATGACGCATGAAATTAATCGTGCCTATATATAATACTAGTATTGCTACCCGGCGTCGCTCGGACTAAGCGACCAATAATTATTTAATGTTATATCATTCGACATAATTATATCACAAAGTCTAACATCCAAAATAGAGTTAAAATAAAATCACAAACTTTATTTAATTTGATGACAGCCCCATTCTCGCCCATTAAAATGTCCAAATTCAAGGAAAAAATCTAATTTGCTGTCAAAGAAATGTCAAATAATACCTTCACGTAAATAATAAACATTATTATATTAATAAAAGCCGGGAAAAGTTCAGTAGAAGACTAATTTATTACATTTTGACTAAATGTCTTCGCCGATAAAAATTCAAACATATTTTCTTTTATATTCGTTTTTATGGCAACTTGCAACAACAATGAAAAAGGGAATTACAGACCCACATACATACATACGCCGTTTCGGTTTTATATATTGTAAGATTAAAAAGACGGTTTGGTAATCGAGACCGAGATGGTATGGTGATATGACAGCAAATAGAATGCCAAGGATCATAGAGATTGCGAACAAATCTATATAAACGTAAAGCTTATAAAACAATTTTAACCACTGTTATATTATATAATTTTATTCAAAATCTTTGACCAAATACTTAAAGGCGCTAACTCATACATATGAAATACTTACCTATTTCAAATAAATTACTTGCGATGATTGGCGAAAGAGTGGCTGTGGCAAAAATACAAATTCATGTGATATCTGGCGTCGTCACCTGCTTTCACTGTACACAAATATATCCCATATGAATTCAGTGCAGGGTAGTTGCCAAGGTCTGGAAGGCCAGAACTCCGCTTGAAAACATCCGCGTACATCTTTGGCTAATACGCTTGAAAACGAATCTAGGTTAATTTGAATACTTGAAAAAATAAATTAAGACCGTTAGTTGCTACATTGCAAATCAATGCCTACTATCATACGACACGCATGTACGTGATAATTTGTGAGAATTAATCAGGGCTGTGGAGTCGGAGTCGGAATCGTCGCGGGGTTTTGGTCGGAGTCGTACTCGAAGTCGGAAATTTTTAAATGTTTGAACTTCTTATGTTTGCATATAATATTGGCTATTGGCCGGATTGGCTGGTTGATATATAATATAATTAAATACACATAAATAGGAAAGGTACGTAAAAGTCGTGTTTTTGGTCAATGTTGGAGTAGGTGTCGGAGTCGTATTTTTGGTAAATGCTGGAGTCGGAATCGGAGTCGTATATTTTTTTAACGACTCCACAGCTCTGGAATTAATAGATCGGAAGTACAAGGGTAAACGGGAATATCATTCGAAAGGGTGAGGGAATTTGAAGAAACATACACAAATCCATTGTTGCTCTGGCTTGCACATTACATATGAGTACAACAAAGTAACTAATATACATTTTTCGCAACTCTGAAAAAACGAGAAATTTTGTCATATTCGAGAAATAATACGTATGCCATATAAATCAATAAGTTTACCATTTTCCCAAGTATAATTAATTATGCAATTCAGTAAAACCGCATATGTATGTACTTCATTTCGAAAACGATTAATAATAACATTTTGTTTTTTTTAATTCAAACAGTGGATTTTAGGACTCAAATTCCTGCTTGGCCAAAACAATCATAAACATATCGACGAATGAATAATATTATCTATTTTCTAAATAAACATAGCGAAAACTATGCCAAATCTTCGTGATTCACAATTAAATTTTACTAACGAAATAGTCAAAAAACTATGCGTAGCATACTAATTTAAGATTTATGACTGTAGAATTTATGTTTGTATATCAAATAGGTACCGTACCGCGTGTGTTGTTTACAAGGTGCCATGGTAACAAACAGCTACGTCGGGGTTTCCTTTAAAGGGGAAGCGCGTGTCATCTCGCAGTTACGTTTTCACATGACACGCAGACAATTTGCCTCATTTAAAAAAAAATACAAAAATAAACTTTCTGCTCAGGAAATGTATTGATTGAATTGGACATACTTTATAGAACTCCATTTTAATACAGTAAAAATAGCGAATGATTAAGTTCCATAAGAGCAATGCAATATAGGTAAGACTTTTATTTCTTATCCTAGTTCTATATTAAGCACATAATCGCTAATTCCTTGCATCCATCGTGCTTTACTTTAACACGATTCCTGTTGGGCCGATTTCTCGCTCTCAATATAATCTTGCATGTTTACTTGTCACTAGCGAATTTGTGAGAATTCATCTTATTCTTCTCTGCTCCTCCGGTTCATTTCGATTATAAAACCTAATATCTGGATAGGAAAATTACGGTAGAGGATCATTTAAACCACACGTTCCCAAAGTGGGGAATATATTTAGTCTCACACCATCAAGCTCAAGGTTCTCATGAATTATTGAATTTGATTTTGAAATTTTCAATATACATATGTATACGCACTCTTTGTTTGTTGCTATAAAATGTTGGTTTTAAAAAAAGTTTTTTCAAATCTCCTAAATTCCTTCGAATTTTTTTTCACCTCTTTACTGAATTAGAATACATATAGCGATTTCGGTGGTCGGTAAGGAACTTATACCTTGATAAATTAGCAAAAGTGGGTGATAGGCATTAAAAGGTTAACGACCCCTGCTTTACACGGATCTTGTGATCTTTTAGGCACATTCACACTTTAGTGATATAGTGTGTAGCGTGGAGAATAAATTCTACAAGCGGAGATACACCATTTACTTAAATAACAAAGGTTCAATGAAAATAATCTTCAAAACTGATTTTTGGTAACCGGCGTTATAATATTCACCATCAAAACTTGAACACAAGAAATAACACTACATATATAAAAACTTTAAAAATCACGTAATTTTCACAGATATATTGGGTACAATTTTTTTACTCACAGGTCAATAATATGTTATGTGCTTTCAGACAATTGATATCCGAAACTGACCTCAAAACAAAGTAATGAACGATGTAATATTGCATATTAAACTTGCATGCTCCCAGTTTTCACCTACGTGGTCGAAAGTAGAACCTTTCTTTTATCAGAACTTGTTTGTCGCGTCGGCCATTTGAGTCACCAGTCGCAAGGGTTGTTGGTCTGATCACTGCCTATTGGCGTGAACATTTTCAGCAGTGATCTTGGTGTTTTATTTTTTCTCTTTTAATTTCTAAATTGTGCATTCACTGTTGAATGATTGTTGTTTTTCGTTATATGTTATGTGATATCTTTATCATATTTGTCAAATGCATGGCGCATTGGCGTCAGCTGTAATGCCATGTTTTGGCCGGAGTCGGAAATTTTGAAAAGTTTGAACTTTTTATTTTTGCATTTAATATGTCAAATTTAGCTTTTGGGCGCATTGATATGGTTGATATTTAATTAAATACACATAAATAGGAAAATTAGGGTAAACAAGTGACGATATTAAACTTTTTTTAGTCGGAGACAGAGTCGTGTTTTTGGTCAATGTTGGAGTCGGAGTCGGAGTCGTGGTTTGAGTTTTGGTTAATGCTGGAGTCGGAGTCGACTTTTTTTTACCGACTCCACAGCCCGGCCTTAAATATTTGTTTTTTTTTCATTATCAATCGCATAATTTGAAAATGGCATAGAACGACTATCCAACAATCGGTAATGAAATAATATTATAGCTATCATTGGCATATATAATATTCTCATATTATTAAAAAATGTCGCCTGTAGAATCTAATTTGCGGGACGAATTGGTGGGTTCAATTTTCCGCATTCGACCCCCTCCTTTAACCCTCTTACTCCTGTCGCGAGAGGTCTGGCAAAACGTCAGTTGGTGCCAACGAGCTCAGGCGGCGACAAAGAAGCAACGGGAAGGAAGTAATCACAGAATCATGGATGGTTAACTTGCAGTATCAGGTGAAAAAGTGCAGTGCTTTTGACGATTTTCAACGTGCAGACGGCTGAATTCGGCTGTTTTTTCTCAATTAGGTACGTTTATTCATATGCTTAGAAATTATTTAAAAAAAAATCTTATTTACCCTGATCACAGTTTTGAATTATTTATATAGTTAAATATATAATAATAATATTTCTACATTGAACATATAATACCTTAAATTGAGTCACTGGTGATTTAATGCGGATAACTGAATACTTAAATAAAATTGAAAAAGACAAAGTACGAACTTTTTTAATTAGGTTTGTTGATTATTATGAAATTAAACATGAATAAGTTTTTTTATTATGTCCTCTTTATCCGTGTTACAAAAATAAGCAAATCATCGCGTCCATCCAAAGAAGATACGTAGTGTGCAATTGACTACACTTTTTTTTAATTATGCAAAAAATGTTTGAAATTTTTTCCAGCGATCCACTTCAAAGATATAATTTTGATTTCAATTTTATTACAACGGTTAAGTTTAAGTCGATTTTCACTCATCTCACCCTAAAAAATGATGCGCAAAGAAAACTATTTTATTACTATTATTATCTATTTCCCAACAAATTCACTTATCTCAGGGATTGTAAATTCGCTCAAAAGTATTTAAAAAATTTTCCATACCACAAACACTAAGACGTATTTAAACAGGAATTATTCTACAGCAACTGATTGTTATTCAGTCGCTTAACCGCTCTTTTCCAAGAAGGCTGGGATTGATAGATGGGTATTATGAAATGACTCTTTGCATCGCATTTAGAATCGGATGGTATTGCCAGGTGAAAATAAAAGTACCCGTAATCGATTAAAAATCATTTTATGAATATATAAATGAATACTTTGCATGCAAATATTAATTACGGATTTATCCTTTTGCTACGCTAATGCTAGGTGTCCGTCCGTGATCGTAGTCGAGTGTTTAACGTCGTTGGCTTCAGTTACCGTGCTCACTTGCTCGAGTCCCGATACGAAAATTTCATGAAATAGATTTTTTGTCGATTTATAAATTTCTCTTTGATAGAATAGATATCTGTGGTGTCTGAAATTCCCTACCACGCTTCCGATCCTAAAAATGGCACGTATCAATGGCGATTAGCTAACCACTGTCATATTCATATCCACACTCTCTTTGAAAGAGGTCGACCAACTGAGTGACAAGCACTTCTCTCAAATAAACTTCTGTTGAGATGTGATCGATAAATAGTGAAATATTAGAAGCGGGCATGGCTTAAAAAACTGTGTGCACTGTGAGCTCTGTATACATAGTAAAGGTGAAAGTCTATAAAATACCGAGCTCCAGCCCATAAGCTTTAAATTTATAATGTTTATGCGACAGGTTGCTATCGATCAATTACATGTTCCTTAGAAAACCGGATAGTAGGAAATTGAATAATAAATAATTCAAACTATAATTCGAGATATGGTTTAGATTAATCAAATTATGCTTGTTCTTCCACAGATGTCTCGTATTATATTATCAGTATCATCAAATTGGGTGCTACCGCGATGAGCTTTGAACTGTCTTTCATCTAAGAAATGGGTTAATATTCATTTGACACGGCACCTTATACATAACCACAGTACTAAAATTAGTATTACATAAAGTACACAATTATATAACGCGAATGATATTTATTCATCTATTCATTTACCAAAAGCAATCATTAATTAAATGCTAAATGAAAGCCTCCCACTGGATTTAGTTCATCAGCGGCATTAAAATCGTAGTTCCCTATGAAAAAAATCCCGCTGTGAACTTTATTATAACATAAGATTATTCACTCAACTAACGATTAATGTTTGAATTTCAAAAAAAAATATCGAATTTGAGGTTTTCGGTTTATTTAAGTAATTTACTCTACCCTCCGTGGATTTCGCGAACAAGCGCATTGTTCCGGTGAGCTATTTTCCAATTCAAGCCCTGGTAGTCTCACTTATTATTTAGACTTAATATCTTCTGCGATTCACAGTGCATATTACTGAAGGTACAATAACATTCTATTGTAATTCCTCGATTAAAAAAACAGGTGTCATTGTTATTAACTATTCAAATTTCAGTATAAAAGAAGAGTGTGGCAGTAATATAAATTATTTTTATTAAGTAGTATTCGACCATGCTAACAAATGTGTACTAAAATGCTGAATTTACAGTTTATACAATTGAATTTCCGACTCTGTTCTCGGCTGGGATCTAACGTCTTGCTATGAGATAGTTACGCGACTACCTACTGCCAAATGTGTGGCTTCTATATCGTCATTATGAGCCAACCCACAATTCGCCATGGCCTCTTCACTGCCAAGCACTCCCAGCTTGGCTCGTAAGTAGATAGCCCAAAATGTAAATGCGGAAATATGATTCAGGATGCTGATCACTTCCTTTAGGATGCCCAGACATGAACAAATTACACGGCATTCTAAGAGCTCACAATTTCACATGAAAAGCGGATGAAACTCAATTAAAAAAACTCTTTCAAAGTAAATGGTTCTTTTATTTATCTTTCTTCACACTACAGTGTGTCCAAGCAAGTCTTGAGAAATTTCTTTTCGGACATTCCTAGCAAAAAATTGAAGATTTTGGTCCTGTGGAATAAACCCTGTAACAAAAGTGTGCAAAGTTGAGTCGCGGGAATATTAACCATTTGTATCCCAGACCATTTGGAAAGTGCCCGCAAAAAATCTCAAGTTAATTTTTCGCAAAAAACGGTAGTGTTTACTGATATTCACTTGTCAGTACTATTTTTTCGTCATGTAATTTTATGATGTATATTATTATTAGTGATTGTTATGGGATATAAAAGCAAATATAGGACGAGAAAAACAAATGCAAACAAATCGTGTGAAAAAAACTGAGACCTATGGGATTCTTCGTAAATATTCGCGGGGCCAATAGATCGGCCCCGTAGGATTTAAAGGGTTACATAATATCGAAATTATAGTTGCCTATTACACACTGTTATTTGTTTTTTTAGCTCCTCGCACACACTTGTCCGATTAACGTGGATTGGTTTCAGTATTGAGAATTAAGGCTTTTTTTTTATTCACTTACTCAAAAAATTGTAATGTCGCCCTGTAATATCATTAGTGTACAGTTGTTAAAACCTATTTTACAAACCGAAATGACTATGGAAAATTCTGATATACTCGGAAACATATGCATGTTAACATTTTCAAACCTATTTTATTCATATCAATGGCTTTACTGATGTTCGTTACTGCATGGCTAAGCAAGTGTTAACCTGAACAAGGCCACTCTTAAAATACGTTATGTGGAGTAACATTAGTCTATAGTTAGAAATTGTTATTAAAGCTTATCCGAGAAGCTACCATATTGAAAACATATTGCTGATACTATTTTTACCTATGAAGAACAAAATTAATTCTAGAATCACTATTCTTTTAATGGTGGGTTTTCAGTTTCAAAAAGCAAACATATAATAGCATTCAGTTTGCTTTTGCCATTCTTACATCTATTTATAAAAATAAAAACGAAAGTTTAGAGAGGTGAATAGATTATTACATAAACAAAATATTATGAAATTATACCATATACGCATTATATTTCAAAGAAGATAATAAGGGTGTATGCACCCATATACTATTAATGTATTTAACCGCTCGTTAACAGCGTAATACTAGCCCAGCCAAAGACACTGTTTCGATCTTAAGAATCAAGTTAATTATTGATGTAATACGTACATTGAAAATCAATTTACTAAATTCAATCGAAGACAATAGAATTGAAGACAAATTTAATAAAAATATATATTCCCGTGATAAGATCAGAAAAATTAAAAGGTAAAGTATATCAATTTCACACAATTATCACAACCCCGTTTCTTTGGCTACGATTAAAAACACAGTGATCTTTTATATGTCATCAAATAATATTGTCTCATTCTAACCCCCGAGTTCTCTCTCGAAATCAGTTGACTAATTCATTTGGCAAAAAACTATTGTGTGATTTTGTATGACTAGTGATTCTCGTTTTTTTAACGTTTCAATTCGAGAATATACAAAATATCTTATTCAGGTACACAACCATTTCATAAATTAAGCATTGTCAATCTACTGTGAAGGTAATATTATAAATTTATTTCATAAAAAATATGCCTGTGATAAATTATCGTCGGCCAGATTATGGTTTTGTTTGTATTAAATGGTGTTGATATGCACAATACATTTAATGAAAGCACGTTAGTATCGCAGCCGAGTAAGTCCAGTCTAGCATGGCCGAATGATAAATGTGCCAAATTGTAAATGCGGCAATATGCGGAAAACTTCCAGGTATGAACAACGAACTGAAAGAATTGCTCAAAACGATTTGACAATCGGGTGGAATTGTTGTCCCCGTTAGATGTGCCGACTTGATAGAGTGCAGGGTAAATTACAAGACGTTTAAAACATTTATAGTGCTCTACGGAGAGAGAGAAAGTTTCTACTCGCAGAAGTTCTTCCATAATTGATGACATATTCTCTTTTATATTTCTACACACTGTGGTACAGAGGAACCTTTTGTGTAGATTGTACAGTTATAATCCGATTCAGGTTTTCACTATATTAAAGGCTCGTATTTTTCCGGTCTGAATTGTAATACAGTTTCTTTTTTATGAACCTTACCTAACCTAACCGAACCTAACCTAACCACCAATTTGACCTTTCATATATTTTTTTAATTTTAGTCTGGCCAAAAGTTTATAAGTTTATTTAAATTCTGATCGTAAATTGATTTCAATTCAGACCATTTAATTGGTTCACTGTATTAAATAGTAATTTACAAAACAACAGTATAATCAAATAGAAAAAATAGTCGTTTTAAATACGGAAATATTTAACAATAATAAGTCAAAATCAAAATCAAATAATTCTTACTAGTAATATCACCCGAGCTTGGGTTTTATGCTTCAAATATAAATTGCATATTAGCAACTGTAGATTTTAGCCTCGAGCCTAACCAATCGAGTAATGGTGAGGGTTCTTATTAAATCTGAGTTTTGAGCTGTTTCTTGAGATGTTTCTGATATAAAATTTAAAAAGAATAATACAACTGATGAAAGGGATAGGTTAAAGAAAATCTGTGACAGTGATCTTTCACGGTCCGTAGATATAGTAGCAGCTTGGGAAACCTTCATTGAAAATTTAGTAAATTTGTCTGTCAGTGATCATGTTAAATATAAAGTAAATTTAAAGATAATTTTGAGCCGTATAACTTGGTACTTCGCTATTGTTTTTATGAAAATTTCAAAGACAACTTTTGTCAACTGTACGTTTATTTAAACTTAAAAGTGTCGTTTTAAAGAACGCGGCGCAGCCATCAACCTTTGCTCAGTCTATTGAAAAATCTTATTCCTTATTCATTATGTTTAAAAATTCACTTTTTTGTATTTTTTCGAGGAGGGTGGCTTTTTAGGATTACGCGAACGGGTAGCCGACCCCCTTGGGGCAGGCTTATATATACATAATGTTGAACGTACTATTTAAATATAAAAACCGGTGAAAATTTCACACCGCTGCTTGAATTAAAGACAATATTTAAAAAAATATATATTATATACATACTTACAATTGTTGTTGTCTTTTTTTGAGAAAGGTTTCATTCTTATTATAATGTTTTAAAATTCTTGGCTTTCGAGTAATTGTTATACATTTATGCGCTATTTTTTCATGTTGTTAATATTACTGTACTCAGTTGAAATACTTTCAATTTTAGTATACATCTATTTTTTATTACAACGTTATTCGTTATTTTTTAAAATACTAGTGGCTTGGGTCGGTACAAATGTATTAAATTATTATAATCACAGGTATACGAAAACGAATTACAAATTATTTTGTCATGATGAACGTGAACTAAATTCGTTAATTTTTGTCATTGGAATCACACGAAAAACAATATTTAACGAGAGCGAATCAGAGACAAATACGACGGCAGCCAACCAGAAACGTATTACACATATCGGTCATAATTTTATACATAAGATGAGGAATTATTTTGACTTTTTTTAAAATTAGATCAGAGTTTAATTACTATCTTATTTACTCATATGTTTATAAACTAGGTAGCTTCGTTCAAAAACAGTACGTCATCCATCACATAATCTTTATTGTTAATACTCACTATATGTAATAATTTATATAGTAAAATCATAACAAATAATTTTATTTGAATACATGCATTTAAATGTACATTCATGATGTCTCAAGATATGTTTTTTTTTATTTCAAGGGAAATCATAAGTCTATGCAAAACCCACTTATAAAATGCTGATGCGACAATGAATTCATATGACATGTAAAATATCGATATTTAGATGAAAACTGATTTCTGTTCATGTTCAGATATAGATAAAAGGAGTGAGGTTAACGTTGATAGGCATGTTCCTCTTTTTCGTCAATGCTAATTTCAGTGAAACGAATACATATAAAGAGAGGACAAGATGAATTGGATGATCAATAGTGGAAAATATTTATATATTTCCATGAGATGGTATCTCAAATCATAAAGTAATGTAGCTGATTTCAAAAAGCATTTCTCAAGCTACCTTTGTCATCATTTTGAAACCCACCTGAATCGATCACATGCACGTTTTCCGCAACAATGGAAAAAACGAGTGCCGTGCGCCATAATACATTTTTGTTTGATAGTCACGTATGTCGAAGTTGAGTTAGATTAAATTCATGAGGACCAAAACCATCACCAACTTCATCGGCACATAATAATATTTGATTAATGATAAACGTCTTCAAATTAGACCATGTGTGATGGATTGGCTTCTGGGCTTACAACTGAAGACACCACGGAGAAAATCGCGTGAAAAGTTCATGGTATTAAAGACAGATGGACAATTGCATCATTCTTAGAAATTTATATGTAGAAAATATGCACGTCATGTGCAAGTCGTGATTTTGACCGTTATTTTTTTAGATATTTCAACGCCATGTTTGAATATAATTGTAGTTTTGTGCGGAGAAATTTAAGAACCCACAAGGTTTGCAGAAAAAGACAAGTACCGTTTTTATAGTTGGAAAGGTTCTTCAATCACCATAACTAATGCCACAGTTCCAAGCGAAATTTTCGTCAAATTAGAATAGCATCAGCACAATGCATGAATATTTTTGTACAAATTTACTCTATAAGAAAAGTTGGAGCATCAATAAAGATAGTAAAAGTAAAGATTTATAAAAAATAATCCTGATTCTACAATTTAGCATGATAATCACGATCTTCCTCCAAATATGTCAAATTCATTAAATCATTGTCAATAACCGGCATATGATGGTGATGAATTGTGAAAAATATCAGTGATGTTTATAATTTTAGTATAAGATCGGTGTGAGATGGTATTTTCTATGAAAAATGTGGGTGCTAAAAATGTCAAAATGATATTCTATGGATATTGCAAAAATATGATGACGGTGCGAAACATAATTTCATGTGCTTAACTGTTTAAAATCGATTTATCACATCCCCGTCGCAAAATGACAAAAGATAATAATGGCGGATTTATCTTGGAAGCCTCTTCGCAAAGTTTTGCTTTATCATGTGTGTGTGTACGTGAGAACGTGAGAGTAAAGCCAAGCCTGGTAATTATCTAAAACTTTACGTACCTGGGGAGTTACATTATGACATTCCTTGTTTTCATTCCCTGGAGATTTGCATAAATACTTTAGCATCTTCGTAATATGTTCTCAACTCAACTAAAATGTCGCCTTAATGAAAAGACGCGAACTTCCGTAAATAATAATGAAAGCATTCAGCTTTAATAAAAATCTCATGTTTCATTTTGACGCTGTCAAATCGTAAGGTTTATTATGAGACTTACCTAAAGTTGAAACGTATATCGTCCTAAAATGGTTTCATAACAATAACTAAATAAAAAAAGACGAATTATTTAAAAAGTATTTTTTATTCGTTGCGTGGGCAAAACTTCCACGGCTAATTTCTATTTTAAAAAGTTCCGCAAAGTTTTTGAGACTTTTCTTAAAAAAAAAAGTGAAATAAATTAGGTACATGTGCTTGAGAAACGTATATTATACATTTATTGAATAGCTAGATAAATGAATACTTGTGTATATTTGAAATACAAGCTTAAAGAAAAACATTACGCTGAAGATTGCTTTAGCAGTCTTGCTCCGGGGGGTGATTTATGTTCAAGTAAGTGCCTAATTTAAATATTATAAACATAGGTATACAAACACACTAAAAGGAAAAACAAAACGAGACGAGAGAAAGTAACAGGTTCGAAAAGATTCCTCGTCGGTTGTTTTTGATGGGTTTATTATTTTACAAGCCTATTTTTAATAAATATTTCCTAATTTTATAAACCATACATACTTGACATGTATATCTTATTAAAGTATTACCATTCGTTGTTGAAAAATAGTCAATTGTTAGATGTTTCTCGCGAAAGAAGTAAAATAAAGAAGAATGAGCTTAGGAATGGACTTTTAGTTAGCTAATCGTTTACTATATGTCTTATTTCAGGATTTGTTTGAGGATTGGTGGAGAGGTGTGAAAACATATCGCAAATCTACTTCTACTAATTAAAAATAATTGAAAAAATGATTGGTGAATCAAACCCTTAACCACATAAATAGTTAAAAGTTGTATCGAAAGCGAATTGCTTTCTGTTTGCGTGGAGCGTTCAGTGTAGAGACTCCAATTCGAGACTCGATACTCGAGAATACTCGTCCATATTTCAAGTACTCGTTTTTCGAGTATTTTGAAAAATACGTTGCGTTTAAATGAGTCTTATGGGTAGATTTTACTGGCAGGTAATGTGTAATTTTTTAAATGGTTTTGTCGTTGACTATGCTATGCGAGAATTTCTTTTGTTACTTTTGCTTTGGATCCTACTGACTTATCTAATCAATGACAAGTTTATGATGACAAGAGAATCTATGAATTATAAATAAAAAAGTTGAATGAAATATACGAAATATATGTTTTATAAATTTAAATAAATGTATGAATTAAATTATATATTATCATCTATTTATTTATATAAGCAATATATATTTTCGTACATCTGAAACTACTCAAGTATTATATATTCGAGTATTCGAGTATTTTAAAAATTTACTACTCGATACTCGAGTAGTTAAAATGTCGAGTAAATTGGATTCATTCTTATGAAGGGTTCCTAGAATACATGATTTATATTTGTACACAGCAATTTTTCTAAAAGTGTTGATTTGTGTTTGAAAAATGATGATTTAAACTAATTTCAATCTAGTCACTATCTGTCACAATCTAGTGCTAGTGTGGCGATTTATTAGATGTACATATTTTTTTTATTTTTGGGGTAACATTTGCCGATCGTGGTAAAATTAAATATAGTAAAACATTCAAAAGAAATAATAAAGACAAATAGCCAGGTCTACTTTTTTCTAAAATGGTTACGAATTAATGTATTATTACTAAGAATGAACGACAAATATTAATATTATATATTTTTATAAGCGGTAAATAAACAACAACAAAAAATACTTATGCACGTAGCACGATTTAAGTAACGATAGTAGCACAATATGTATAATATTCTAAGACATGTATTTTTAAAAAATAATAAAAAATCTTAATAAAAGATAGTAAAAATCGATTCTTATTGTTTGAACAAGTATTATTACTTTAAAAAAAATGAAATTTATTTTTCTATACGTAAGCAGTTGTTTCTGAAAGTTGTCGAAGGATGCAAACATCTTCTTTCAAGTCACGTTTTAATATCAATTTGCTCTTCATAAGCCGCTCAAAACAAACATCATGAAGGCTCTTCAATTCATAACAGCCTCTAGCATCGCGGATCCTTCGCATTCGCGGAGAGCTTTTCATTTTCTCCATTCGGATATTATTATTTTCGCTGCGCAGCAAAAGCTCGAAGGCTGCGGCGGACGTCGAGCTTCGCGGGCAGGTGCGCGTTTGGTTTGCCAACGCCGATGCTCGGAACCCGACGTCTGTTTTAAAATTAATTCGAAAAAATGGTTCCGGTGGCTCGTATAAACGGACCAGCTGGTACGGCCGTCAGGAATCAATACTCAGGTGAACTCATGCCTCGTGCACGGTATAAGGTGACTGGAAACCCTAAACAAACATAGCATAATAAAATGATATTCATTTTCCAAAACAACATTTTGTCAATTATATCTGAGGTCAAGAATGTGAACTTCCAACAATATTTTTTACGAGAACTAGATCAGTCGCTCATTCTTACATTTCCCGAGTATGTTTGGAATCGTCTTCGCTACAACTTGATTTGGGGATCAGATAGGTGAGAGGTATTATACTAAACGTAGACATCCATGACTTTGAATACAGACCAATAAAGCTTTAAATAAACCACTAAAGTGTCCGAACGGGGATTTGAGCCCGGGCACATTACCACCGAGCAAAGGACCAACGCTCAACACCGCTGACCAATTGCCCAAATAATAGCACAATTGGGCTAGTTTATAGAATCTACCAATGCAATCAGTTGACGTAGCGCTTAAAGTTAATAAACTCAAGAGTCAACTAATAAAACAGTATTAATAAAATCATTAGACTCAAAGACTCGGTATTTATAAACAAACTAGTGGAAAGTGTGATGCGATATTTGTAGAAGATGTTTTGTTTTTACAATGGGATATTAGAGAAAAGTGGAATAAAAAATTTGTGGTTATCTAATTATTTTTTTGCCAAATTTATTTTCATAATTATAAGAATATTTACTTCACGCCTCACGGCAAAATTCTTCTTAATGAAATGAAATGTTGAATCGGTACCGAATTCGGTAATCAAAAGAAACAATTTTCAAAGCAATTAAGTTTCCATTGTTTGCATTGCAATAAAATCACAGGTTGCTCATTTAGATTATACATACATCTAGATTTCGCGTATTTACATTATATGGAATACAGTGAGATTTGTTTGTCATGTGGGGTGAGATATTGAGTACTCCACTGGACAATTTTATACATTTATGACGAGCCAAAAACTCAACGATGTTTAACCCTAACAATATTCACGAATATGATGTTAAACATAGTTCAAAACGACTTAATTAATTTCATACCGCGTTTAAAAGTTGTGTATTCTTCTGTAATATGATAGCGTTATATTTTACATTAACATCACGATGGGGCGCGTTAAATACTATGAATATATTATTATTATCATTTCCATTAAATGTGAAAACTACTAGCTAACGTATCACCTTTATTAAAATAGGCTTGCTTTAGAGGGTTACGATGATCAGAATGTATTATATTAAAATGTACATTTTTTATCAATCTTAACGAACATTCCTCATATCGATGAACTAATCCAAAATATAATTTAATATTTTTTGAAGAAACTACACAATTAAAAAATTGTTATGAAAACACACTTACAATATAATATCTACAATCATCGACAAATTATGCTTGAAATCAGCAAATTTTTTGAGTAATAATGATCAGAGTATGTTCAAAGATAGTTTCAGTAATAAATTTTTGACCACCATGTATTTATAGCCATGCAGTCATAATATAACCACCCAGGCCAAAAGTTTTGCACTCTGGAGCTTTTCCAGTATGAGCAGCATAAAAAGCTTTATGAATTTTCCCGAAGTGGCAACTTCATTAGCGCGTTACGAGTTTTTCATGCGTGTTCAGGGTTCTCTGTTCATGTACCAACGCGGGGGATTTCTACTCGTTTTTACCATACATTCTAATTTTTGTAGAAACTGACTCCAGCGAGACGTTTTACTCGTGGCTTTTATTTACTAATATGAAAACAGAAGTGACATTTACAAAAATACTTCCCAGGTCATATTTTTCGGATATATAATACGAAGCACGTGAACAAAATTAGTGTATGTTCGACTATCTTTTGTAGTTAAGTCGCAGAGTAATTAGATTTATTATAAATAATTATTTTTCCAAATAAATTACTATACGAATGAACATATTTATTATGTTTACATAAATATGCACGCAATATTTGTTGCAAAATGTATTGCTAAAACATTTTTATAGAAATATAAGTATATCGAGTTGGTATTTAAATTAACCAGCATTAAGAGTTTCTCACTTCACTGCTAGCTGTTATTATGAGTAAGCGAAAACGTCATTAGTGGCACGGTGTAAATTATATAACGGACTAACTTCTTTGTTTATCGTCTATAATTATGATTTGATATTAACAATTCAAACCTTTCAAACGAGTTGTATGATTGATTAATTATTTATTGGTCTCATAAATAAATTAAAAATCGTAAAACTCACGCAATAATAAATAAATAAGTTAACAGGTCAATAATACAAGAATGTCGGAGATCCTGTTTTTGTATATATAATTGAGCTGTATGCTAATCGTCGTGACCGGTTGTTTATTCTCTTTGACTTCCACTGAAGCTGTATTCAAAGCAGTGGAAGCTTTTTGATCTCATTTTAACAATCCTGAAAAGAAACGCAAGTGCAGATACAGCGTATAGTGAAAACTTCTTTTCTGACCGTATATGAAAAGAGAGGTTGAGCGAACAGCTTAAAAACATCTCGTTGAATACCTTCAGCGAAATACATCACTAAGAATTCATACGTTTCATTTTGAGAGTGAAAAAAGTGAAAAATAATTTAATGACAAATATAATATAACAATCAAGGAATATTTCATATTATGCTAGTTTATTAATGTACACAAGTATACGTTCGCAGCTCTTGTGACTAATTTGTAGTGATTAATTATTTACGAGATGATAGCTTCTTGATTATTTTATTTTTTAGGGTTTTTTGTGCTATTTCGCATGTCAGGCTAACACGTGAATACCTATACAGTGTAGCATGTTAGGATCGGCGTAAAAAATATCCTGCGATATTTTTAGGCCTCTGGTTCTCTCGGGATCTTCTGCCTCAAAGGCTCGAGGCCTCATTATTTCGGTCGCTGAGCAATAAAGAATATTTAAGGGTTTTAGCTTTGACCATGATTCATATCAGTACACCATTATAATATATCGAATACCCCTTTTATATTGAATATTGATTATTATATATATTTTGATAAAAACATATACACAATGTATGATTTGATACATTTACATTCCGAGGCTAATCTATTCCTTCTCATTCTCTCAGTTTCAGGACAAACTATTATAAGCTTGTTTGTTAACTTATCCAGTCCTGTATTTATCTTGTACAGGAAAATATGTGGTCTTGCATAGACAACGAAGATATAAATTTGATGAAAATATAAAAAAAAAAATATAGAGAGTTCATATGTAATTGAAAATTATACGATCAATTTGAAGACTGCAAGTATATTTGCAAAAAATGGTGAAAATAAACGACAAACATTATGTAATATTTTTATTTTCAGCATTAAATTAATTTTATTGGTCGTAGACAGGCTATTTTTTGCTCGCACGGGGTCCGTTACTGGACCACGGACCAGCTTTTGAGTTCCACTGCCCTAGATCACTGGAACTTTCAATTTATCACCCGAAACGGTGAGTCTAATGCCAAGTTATGTGAGTTTAAAATTAAGCCAGATCCAAATCGTCTTTATTGTGTTGAAAGAAAGCTTACTTATGTATAGTCAAAGATATATCCCTGTTTTATCGAATATGTTTACGATTGTTGCGTCGTAAATTCAATTCTAGTTTTGCCCGCAAACATTTCAATCAACCAATTTATTTTTCCTAACCTAACCTAACTAACTCTGATATTAATTTTGCATATTGGCCAAATTGTATCGAATACGTTATTAATTAGTCATTGTCGTATCGTTGCTGTTGTTGTATAAAATTACACTAATAATCCATGTTATGAACAATAACAAAAAGTAAATTCGTTCAGAAAACACAAATTTATTAAAAAGAATTTTATTGATCAAATCCATAATTTAATCCCATTTCCAGAGTTATAACCACAACCTACGTATCACCATTAATATAAGTTAGTAGATGCGTACATGTTTACAGGAAAAATCGTCAAAACTTGCTTTATTAATTAATCAGTGCGGTTATTGAAAAACAAATATACGCACTTTTATATGACTATACACTTTGTCATAACTTTTCCGCGCTTCAAAACTTCTTTGTTTTGATAACAAAGAAAAAATCTCATAAAATTCCAGAACATTTTTTTGTCACAAGATATAAATTTTGACTCAAATTCGTTTGTTAAATTCTAAAATTAAATTTAGAATAACGTTAAGGTTTCAGCTGATTAATTACTTTCGGGGAACTATTTAACTTCTTAAACAATATCACTGCTTAAAAAGTTGTTGGCTTATGTAATATAATATTAAGTATTATATATTTGGTTTTGGTTTCTAAAAATGACGTGAAGTATTGATTTTTTTTATGGAACTCTAAAGCTACGCAAGTATAAACGTTGGCAAAACAAATGAGTTGGAAAAACTATAATGTCCCGGAAGACACGCACATTATAATGTAGAATACCTTTGTTTGTAGAAATAGTGGATTCTGTCTTACAAAAGTCCGTTGGTATTATATAGGTAAAAGATTGAATGAAGCGTGATTTTGGGTTTCCTAAGCACGAATAAATACAATTCTTACGTCACAACTATTACAGAGGGTTCAACCCTTTCAGAACAAAAGCAAAATATCTTTCAATCTGACCTTTAGAGAGATATATTATAGGTGTGTTTTGTTGTTACGTTGTCACGTGTGTTCTCATTAGGGAAGTCTCGACTATCTTCCAATCCCGGAACAAGAAGAAAAAATTTATATCCCGAGAAATCCCGGGTTTCCAGTATGTATAATCGTATGGATGAATAACAGTAGTATTCTTTTAAGCTGTGTGTCTTCCCAGTGTAGCATTGTTTCACCATTTGCATTAGAATGTATTTTTATCGTGGCTATATTTGATGTATCTTTTTTATGAAAGTTTATAAATAATTTCATACTTTGGATCGATTTGAATTTATGCCAGTGTTAAAAATTCCTTAATTTTTTCAGTATAATCGCTCACAAATGCAATGAAGGTTAATTAGAAAGATCATAAAAAGTTCTATCCATGCACATAAGTATTAATATTTTTTATTAAGTTATTTCAAACGGTTTCATATCGTGTAAACTTACTTCTTTTGATAACAATATTTTTCTACATATGACCTGATTGTATCGCAAGGATTTATATTTGATATGAAAATCAACTAAAATACATTATCCTTTGTTCGATGAGACCAACCAAATCATTCCCTTCGTGACATTGTTGACCGATCGGTCATTAATAGTTTTGCTGTCGAATAAGTCATATTATATTGCAGTGATTTTTTATATTTCAGCCTAACGCTTACTACTCGCTTTTAGTTCCGAGTCTTTCGAGAATATTCCAATATTGTTTTAGAAATGTCGTGAGAATCGAGACAAAAAGATTTCACAATTCCCGAAAATCATTTCACGAGATGTCTCGACACAGAGGCCCTAATTCTGATACACTATTTCTAGAGTTATGATATTGAGATACAAGAAAATAAATAACGTTTCTCTCAATACGTGTTGTTCTTTGGATATTAAATCGCTGGATACAACACGCCACGCCATTGAAAGAAAAATATCGGTAAATACTTCAGCAACTTCTATAGCGGAAGAAAATTTTAGAATTTTCAGCTGAGCGTTAAATGGTATTTTTTGTTAATGTTTTTTTTCTGCACAGGCTTTTAATATCACATAACATGAATATATAGTAATATTGTTTAATATCTATGATTCAACACCAAACGCACTCTTTACGAGACTGATTGCAATGTTATATTATTGGTTGACGCCAATACGTCAATCATTTGAAAACTATAATGTAGACAGCAAACTATGAGTGAAGAAAACAACAAAGTAAACTCGAACAATAAATAAAAATAAATTAATGAATGAATTTACTATATGTATGAAATAAGAACAAAAACACATGATATTTTTTTCTTTTATTCATAAAATTTATCATACATTTATATTTATTCTACAAATATTATGTGTTTTTGGCCACACAAGTTAAACTTCAGGATTATAATCTCGGCCCAGTATAAAAAGATGAGATGCATTTATTTTTTAAAAAGAATATTCGTATTCAATTAAATTGGGTGAAATCAACAAAGATATTTTTAAAAAAATCGGTCTAGTTTTCAGATTATGAACAACCTTAATTAGGGTAAAAACGGTGATTCGTTTTATTACTTAACGGGTTGAAAAAGGAATATAGTTTTTTTTCTAAAGTACAGAATTAAATTAATGACACTGTACACACATATATCCATATTAAGTGCAACAAATTTTATATGCCACCTGGGAGCCCGAGAAGCCTTAATTTTTTCTACTTTTTAAGAAATTATAATATTTTTAAGGGTGTCGAATTAAAGCTACTGCTATAGATTTAAAGCGACTTCATTGTAAGTAAGAATAAACTTTACCATAATATACAACTTATTAATAACATTAAGTAAGTTGTTAATCATACTGTGTTTCAATATCTGAAATTCTAGAATTTTCCCAGCCCCTCTGCCCTACTCGACAATTTATCTGTCATAAAAATATTTCCGTTTTACCACTGATGTAATCGGTTGAAACTAAAAGGATACGGCTTTAAAAGAAATAAATTTGTAAAAAATACGTATAAAACGAAAGTAAACACTCGAAAATAAAATGCTTAAGTAAAATATTTTACCACGAGTGGGGTTTATACTTCCTTAAATTAATGAAAAATGGTTTTCCCAGAGATTATCTTGTGGCCTTTTTTAATAAATACTCACATTTTAAAACTTTTATGAGGAAACGTTTAGCTTATAAGATATTTTTGCGGACTTTGTCGTCAACCGACTTAAAGATTATTGACCCTTTGGTTTTACCTGCGTATATTATTCACTGACCGCTATTTTTAGTCAAACTCATTAAATATTTAGTACTTGTGATATAACAATTTTTGAATAGCTACTATAATAATTGAGGTTAAAGTAAGGGCTAGTGACATAATTCATTACTATAGTAGAAATATTTTTTGAAGTGCTTTGAAGCATATTTTTTTTCATTTTGTTTATAAGATGAGGACAAGTTTGTCTACGGAGTTTATGGAATCCAAATAAAGAGTTTCAATATAATTTGTTTAAGGAAATCTGTTTTTGGAACTTTATTTTAAGTAACGACTCGTTTATAAGAACGGGATTAGGATTATTCTAGTAATAATTTGCTTGCGATTTCTAAGCTCTGTTTTCAACATTGTAGAGGCCACTAACATTGATTTTTTGTTTCCCTTAAAAGCAGTTACAAATTTAAGCGAGTTTTTTCATTTTTATTTCCTAATTTTCTATTAAACCAATTGAAAGATTTTAGTGAAAAAAGCCTTAAAGAAAACATTTTTTCACGATTTATCATTGATTACATTTTTAAAAAAATCACTTTTTATTCTTAACGGAAAACATGTAATTTCTACTACTTCCACATATGTAGGTATAATTTATTATGAACGGGGCCGGTTGCGCGCCGTGAATAATGCTTGCGATGAGGCAAATATGTCCTGGGCAGTATTAAATATATAATATATGTGTACATAAGTAAAACAAGAATCTGCTTCATTTCATTTACGCACTCAGTTTCAATAATAAGCTTAAAATAACATGATATTGAAAATGAAATCCATCATAAAGCTTGGACATATGTAAACAAATTGCTTGGAAATAAAGATTATTCATATTAATTTCTGAGAAGGTATTTCTGTTGAAACAAAAAATGTACTGAACACATAATATATTTTTTCGTCTATTAAATGATATTACAAGATGTAAAGCGAATATCCTTCATCTTATAATTTATCTTAAGATACAAACAAAAGAATACACTTTCAATGAATTATGCAGTTTGTGAATGCATTATATACACACACTAGATTAAATATTATCATACTAGGAAGTAAAATATACCAATCATTTTTCTAAACAAAATCCATAATAACTGACTCACTGTTATTATCATGACAATTATAGAGACAGCGATCTTGTTAGATATCGGCTGTAGTTGGTTCATTCATTATGAAGAAAAATAATATTGATTTTTCCTGCGGTGTAGCTGAAAGTACTATAGACGCCCCGTCACGCACTCACAAACCACCTCCAGGTTATTCAACTTAACACGCAACTAAGTGAAACAATAATCATTTCTCGTCTTTGACAAGAAAATTCAACTTTGATGAATTCACTTAATTGACGTTATAATAATTATAAGTTGGTTAATTATCTCACCTGGGCACACACTATTGCAAATTAGAATTTCTCTGAGAAAACTGCTTATTCAATTATGTCATCAAAAACACTTTTCCAAGAAGTAAACGCCCGATATTCCTTTAATAATACGTTAATAAATCGGTGGAAAATGTGAAAACTCGATTTTTGTTTTAGTTTTTGTATGGTTTACAAGTTTTTATCTCAGACCATTTTTTGTTATATTTACATATAATACGTACCTATTGCTCAGTTCACTTATACATATTTTTTAGTAATGATTGATAATACTATACGATTAATATGTATAATTTATAAAAGCGTAGATTAGAGATTCTTAAAAAAACAATGATATTTGTTTTAACTGTTTTAAATACCGGTACTGATACCTTCAATGAATTCGGCGGTGATTTTGTGGAAGTTATTTTAAATATAATGCTTTTGAAAAGGCTAAACACGTGTCACTATAATTCACACAATACGGGCAATAAACTAAGTTATTTTAAATTTTCCATTACCGGTACTGAACATTGTAAAGAAATGTGGAGGTAGTAAAAAAAGTGTTTAATTAAAAATTTGTTTTCCAACAACATTTGATATTTGACACCTTCAACGTGATTTCTAGATTTTTCTCTTTTTGAGGAACTGTAATATTTATGATTCATGTTATCAAAGATTGCAAAAATAGATTGCTTTTTCGATAATGTCGTTTTAAAATATCCGATTAATATAGTTGAGAATTTATTTTTATAGAAAACCATATTCCTTGAATATTTATGTATCGTAGATTTTTGACGTAAATAAATTGATGATCATAAATATGTATGTAGTTACAAAAGGCTTTTATGTGGAATACAACAGAAATTCGCCGTCAAAAGTACAATAACAATACATTTTTTAAGAAGGAGTTTTTTTAGCAATGTTCAGATCATTGTCTATGTTTCATTGTTCAGAATAAAAAGTTTTTCGTTAGCTGTATTTTTACTAATGACATCATTGAAAATAGTTCTGTTACTTGGTTTAAATTTTACTTCATAAAATGTGTATTTTAATCTACACAAAGTCAGAGCAATGCATAAGAGTCACAATCGGAA
Source organism: Himalopsyche kuldschensis (assembly GCA_028554975.1). NCBI lineage: Eukaryota > Metazoa > Arthropoda > Insecta > Trichoptera > Rhyacophilidae > Himalopsyche > Himalopsyche kuldschensis. Next base: position 4,099,720 of record JAHFWI010000001.1, on the reverse strand, counting down.
AAAGAAGCGATCGATTAAGTGTTGATGATATTGTGGTGCCATCTATCCAGTTGCCAATTCAATATTGTAACATATTATTCAATATAAGCAAAGCTATTTTCGTCAAATGCTTCGACGTAGGTTGACTTCAGGATGTATCATATCAGGCGCAGCGAGCTAATAAAAATAAAATATTATGCATGGTTCGACTGGTACATCAGAAAAATGCCCATTTATTTTTATATTTATTATTGCCATAGTGATGAGTTTTTTTATCCGTACGGTTTTAGAAAAAACTGACTTCACAAAAATGTAGCAATAGTGTTGAATTATTAAGCCCTGCAATAATTATCTATTCAGATAGAAGGGTGAATATTTTATAAAAATATCATGTAAAAAGTGTAATCACGCAACCTTTTTTATTTGATATCTTGAATTGGTGATCTAAAAACTGCTTTGCCAATTTAAGTATTCAGAGAAACATTTTTTCTTTTAATCTCGTTACACTCCTTTTATAAATTAAAAGAATTTTCAATTTTAAAAACCGAGTAAAATGGTAAAATTTAAAAACGTACCAAATATTTCTTAGTCAGTTCATTGGTCCTTACTTTTGAATTTGCGTTTAGGGGTTTCCGTAATGTTTTCATTCCTTCCGTGCCGCCTCTTATCCGATCCTGAAACTAGGGCGTAGAAAGAGCGATTAGCTTTTAAGTATTTCTATCAGGTTGGCATGACTGTATTCAAATATTCAATTAACAGACCACACGCTTCACATTCATACTGAGAATGACTAAATATAAACATTCTAAATGTTTTGAATATACGCTTCTCTTGTATGTGCTAAGTAACATTATAATGAATGATTTAAGTTTTGATGTTAAAAAATATGAAATTTCAGAACGTTATAATTAACTGAAAATATTCAATAAGTTAATATCCAAATTCTTGCTTAATAAAATACCACATTTAGTTTCCCTTGTTAAAACACATTTCAAAGATGTCACCAAAATTAATATTATGTTTGATTGAATAAGCTTTGAGTAATTAAATTTGACAGGTAGGCAAGTGTTTACTTTGTATCTAGCATTAAAACCACAAGCCTTATAATTACTGTGATAATTAAATAGTTCTCCCAATTCCAAGATGGAAAATTCAATTGAATTTTAATAATAGATTAATATATACAAGAATTATAGATTTATTATTTCGAAGATTTATACATTTTACAAGTGTAGTGTGTGACATGTAATTATTGGTTTTGAAATTTTCCCATACTGAGTTAAAAAACCAAATCAGATATTTATAAAACACTGTGAACATCTTGGCCCAGACTGATTCCAAAAAAATATAAAATGATCAGAATCGGTTTCTCATCATGATAATTTACAGATATCAATTGCGCGAAGTTTAAAACCAGTCTTGATCGCTTGCTGAAGTTATTGAATCAGTTTTTTTTTTATAAATATGATGCCTTTCGACCAATATATTTAAATATTTTTTTTTTTTTTTTAATATTTATTTGGATAAAAATCTTTGGCCCACACTTGCGCCAATGCGCCAAATATTCTGAGTTGTGAAAGTCACACGAGATTAACTCGATGGTAAATAATGTATCAGTTGTGCACAAAATCAACGATAAATAACATAACACCCAGCCCAAGATCTTTTTTTTCAATTGAAAAAATCTGACCTTGCCGGGGATTGAACCAGGCCCCCGATTTTTTTTACAAAGCTCATGACTAGACCACAGGGACCGACATAATAATTGACATGGAGGCATGTGCTATTTTTTAGTTGAAGTAATTGATTGCAACCATTGTAAATTTAAGCTCCATGTCAAAATTCACACGTTCAGTACGGAATAATTAAGATATATATTGATGTTGCTCCGAAGAGCACATCGATACCGACCAAGATGCCGGATATTTTTTTGAAGAGTGCTGGAGACACGAGGAATCAATGCTCAACTACTAAATGAATCAGAAATTGCAATGGATGAGATAACACGACTTGCGCGATATATTCAAGCTGTGACTATTTTAAGTTGATTTAACATGATTAATATAATGAGAGTTTATTTGTGAAACACGCTTCAATAGCATTAAAAATATTTTCTCTTCTTTTATAGACACGTAAAACTTTACTTACAAAATTAAGCGATGATACATTCAATAAATTTGAACTCCCTTGAGTAAATTATTACCCTTAACCCACCGTTGCTATACTGAGACGTATGCCCCGTTTACACGCGTTGAGTTAAATATGCAGACAGACAAAACGTACAGTAGACCGGTAAGAAGAACTAAGTTTCACTCATGCCACTAAACAAAAACACTCAAGCTATAACTCTTGGTTATTGGATGTGTGTTTTTTGTATGTTAATTGATTTGTATTTCATTACAAAAATGGTAGGAAATTGTGTGTTCAAATTTCAAACAGAATCACATCAAATCTGAATATCATGGAATGCTCAATTGAGTCATTTAAGATACAAATTTAAAATGAAATATGATTTTGGTAACAAATAAAATCATGCCAATAAAAATTATAATAATGCATGCTTAATATAAAACTATTCATACGTTTATAAGATACGAGTCTCAATTAATGATCGATAGCGCCGTGTTTGATAATTTGAGTTATCAGGGTTTCGCCTTTTAGCATCGTCAGGCATTTAAATTAAAAGTCAGCATAAGATGCCGAAAGGCGAAACCAGGTTCGTTAGCTACAAAACTCGTGGAAAAAAGAACAATTAAAATGATTCAAATTTGATGCTGAAATTCTATCAAGCACTTTCAGTCCAAAGCATCAATTACTGGGCCTTTAACAATATCATGAACTGACTACTCGATTTGGAGTCACGGTATAACCGAGTGGATTTAAAATCAATTTCTGCGTTTCAATATTGGCACGACTCGACTGTATGTTTTATTCGACCCGTGTAAACGGGGCATAAGAGTACGATCTAAACAGTTTCCGCCGCTCCGCAGTAAAGTCTCGTTTCATGAGCTTGCAGTGTATCAAACGTATGGTACGTTTATACGTGACGATGGCCGTAGGTCTCAGAGCTCTCAACTTTTCCAGGGACCGACTAGCGGAAAGCTACGCCCCTAATTGTACTAGGCACTTAATATTTTGACAGAGAGAATATATTATAGCTGAATTTTACCATCTTCAATTTGGTATTGAAGGTGATTAATTTCATATGTTCAAAACAATTTATAATACTATAAATAGTATAAATGATAGAAACCAAACGAGATTTAGTTGAATAATTTTTAAATCAATTTTATGCTGAAAATAAATCTCAAAAATGATTCATAAAATGATGATATAATAATATATGGTAACATATGCAATCACTAGTTCGTCATCAACTGTGATTGAATCTTAGTTAATCTTTCATTAAAACAATGGATCACAAATTTATTAGTTGTATCTAAATACAGTAGTTATTACTAGCCCCTTCTAATGACTTATGTGACCACTCATAATTTTATAAAGATCAAGACCGGTTTCACTCACCTCGATATTGACATTTAAAGATTTTTAAATTATTCGCCATATATTAAAACAAAATAAAGTGATTGTTTAATTTGTAATTATCATTTATCTTTTTACTATTAAAATGATTTTTATGGCAAGGTAGTGATTTAAAAGGAATCTACCTATAAACTTATTTATTATATTATACAAATAGACTTTTATATACACTCGACACTGGAGAGGAATTATGCCCATATATATTTGAAATAACCCTGTCACTGTGTTGACAAATACTTAGAGGGTAAAATTAGTATAAAATTAAAAATAAAAGTTTTAATTGATAACGTAAACGTTGCCCTGGCTCGTCAGCCGTATCATAACATAGTGTAGTGTTCTACGTAGTTATATGTATATTTTCGATTGCCGTAGGTTGCCATCGCATAAATGAGTAAACACAGTCTGGGCAGTGGGCAGCTGGCAGAAACGGGGGTGAATTTAAATTGGATGATAGGGAGAGCGCTTCAACTTAGTCACTTTCAGCGCACAGTTCTAACTTCTAAAAAGCTTTTCAATTATTTCATAATTAGTAGCGTGTCACTCTTCATCATATTCTGCATATATATGAAATTTGAATTTGTTTCATTATATAAATTAGCTAGAAATGGAAAATATCATCCAGAACGCAATAATTTTAATAAAAAATATCTACTTGTTTTAATATTTTTTTAGGCAATAACTGACGAATAAAATTCAAATATTTTTTGGTATTTTACGAACCGGATTGAGACGGTTTGTGATTGAATGGAATGTGATGATTGAATGAATTGTATTTAAAAACTTTTTCTTGCGTATTAACCTTGCTTTTATTATCAATACAGTAATCAGTTGTCGGTTCCGTGGTCGAGTGCCAATGTCGATGACTTCGGTTGCGGATGGCACAGGCTTGAAACCCATTCATTTATTTTATGTTTTCTTTTCATACGAGACATGCGTGACGGGGTGTTTATAATAAACACCCTTCCGATCCGTTTACCACTTGTCGTGTCTTAGCCCAATTCTCCCATCTCTTATAAAAGAGAGATTTTGCCACTGAGTAACAAGCAGTTCCCGTAGAAAACTTACATATGTCGAGATAAACTCCGCTAGTAGTCCATATGAAACATTAAAGAATGGGTACCGTTTCAGGTGATTATTAATTGATGAGATGTGTGAAATTTTACAAGTTTAGTTTCATCGGTAAAATTGTAAGCGGATTCTTTATATCTCTGTAACTAAGTGACTGAGCAGGCCTCATTTTAATCTTATGTCATTTTTCGATTTCGCTAGAGCAAAACTGTAGCGCTGAAATATTCGATGTGCAGTTATGTATTGGGCCAATTATTCTTCGATATGCCTTTCTAAATTTTCTCACGCGTTGATGCCGAGAATCTGGAGTTTGGTCAGCATATAAATTGAAACATAAGATTTTGGAGAAGCCGTCTTTTGTAGTAGCTTGTATAAGATCACATTTGTCTTCAAAATAAAACCACTTGTGGAGATTGCGTACCTTAAAGAATTATATCTACGTTAGCCTCCATTGCCCTCTTTTGTCTTAACACAATAAGTTGAAAAGATTTCGATTTATCTTTGCGCAAAAAGTACCCCGCCAAAATAACTGCTGAAATCCAATGGCTACGTAAGGATATTTAAAAATCCAGCAAATTTGAATTAGGGGGAAATTTCTTACCTGGCACAAGACCGCGAAATTGGACGGCTCCATTTTCAGGCAATATGTCCGATCAACCGAAACGTTATATCAACATTACTTTCGAATGCTGGCGTTAAATTTTTGATTGGCTCGCGGGAATTGATGCGCTCCATCTGGGCTCTACGCCAGCTAGCCTACGCCGGTCTACGCCAGCATCAGCCGGGCGAGCATAAATGAATTAGTAAGTAATTTCAACGCGCCATCATTCCTACCCTGGAACGGTTGACTTCGTATAGTTAATGCTATCATGATCATCTCTTTTCCATAATCCGATATTAAATACCTACACCCAAATAATTTGTGCGTATCGTGCTCTGACTTCTTACATCGATTCCTTGGTAAAGATTTATGTGGGTTATGTCAAAATGATTATTTCAAACAGTGTTTCAGTTATCTTGTAGGCTAAACAGATTGAATTTAACATATTATGTGATATACCGATTTGTTCTTCAAAAACAATGTTGGCGTTGCATTACATAGCAAGTAGAGACTCCAATTCAAATATCGAATACTCGATACTCGAGAATACTCGTCCATTCGTATTTTGAGTTTTTTCTTCTGCGGGAATTATAAAAACAAAACTTTGCACCAATTTAAAATTTAAGACGTTTAATTCTATACTATTTTGGAAATAGATGTTTTATAAATTGAAACAAATGGATGAATATAATTAAATAAGCTTATTTGTTTATTTTTCATCTATTTATATTAACAAATTTGAATTAATAATATATATTTTGATAAATATGAAACTACTCGAGTATACTCGGGTATCTTAAAATTTTACTAGCAACCAAATGTGTATTGTAAATTATATATGAATTCATACAGGGACGTTTGAAATCATTCTTATAGTCGTATCACTTAATAAACCATAAAATGAATCTCAGTTTGGCTTTATAATTTACCTCTCACTAACCAGTATTTCATTTATTCATTTTTCGTACTGTATTGCATTAAATCTAATATTTAAATAGGATTACCCATGCTTGGTCGTTGTAATGATAATTCTTCATCATTTAGATTCAAATATCAACTCTACGCTCTTACGCGACTACGGCAACAAATTACTTATCTAGCAATTGTATACATTGAATTTCAAATTCACTTATAAACTTGACTACTTTACTAAAGCACGAGACATTGTTCTATACGAGAAACTAACAACCATCCCCGAATCCTCACACTCCCTGAAATGAAAAGTAAAGTGATTGATGTACCATTCAAATCATGTTGAATTGATCCCCTAAGTGTCGCCATACTTAACGTTTAGAGTGCAAAATAAAATGAGAAAATACGTAATGATTGAAGATATTTTTATTTACGATTATGTACTTACATATGTACACGTTACAGTGAAATTGTATCAAATAATAGATTTGTATGACAACATGATTTCACTGGTCGCGATCATTGAAATTATTGGGCCAAGTCGATGATTTGCCGGCCTAAAATTTTGGTTTGCTTAAATGAAACAAAATCAGCAAGTAGTCCCTTTCATAAAAAGAGAACCAAAGAAAAACACAGACAAACATAGGGCTGAAGATAGGGCGGTCAAATTTAATTTCAATGACAGCTCGGAGAAGAATATATTTTCACTGAGAATACAGTTTCACTGTAACATATATATAAAATACTCGGTTTCCCGTTAAAGCCGCGCCAGTATAACCCACGCTGCCATTACCGCGCCGATAAAGAAGCGCTTACAATAAGTCCGCGTAGCAAAGGCTGCATTTTACGATGCTACGATTCTTAGTATTTTAAATAAACATACAACAAATTTGCATTGTTTTAAAAAATATATTCACTGCGACGAGTAATTGAATGTCGTTATACAAATGAATATGCATGATACCTTTCCAAATGATGGAGTAGCTATTGTGTGTGGTTACTCGTCTAGTTTTTGTATCAATAATTGCTCTTAATAATTGCATACTGCCTGCATCCAACTTCACCCAGCATTCGCTTAATTAAACCACCTAAAGTTGGTGTATTTCTATTTTTTCTCAAACTTAAACACAGTACATAAAAAAACAATTGAGAATAAATTTATTCAGTAAAGAGAAACAGACACTTATATATATATATATATATATAAGAAAAAACACAATCAAGAGAGAGTGGAATATATTATACATGTATTTGGAAAAACAAAATCAGATTTGTAATGATTCTGTTCGATATTTGAGAGTGTAACAAACGAATTTCTATCACTGACAGTTCAAGTACATTCGTGTACTTGAAATGCCTGAAGGCGCTGGAAGGCAAAACTCGGGTCGTTAGCGCCAAAGCTCATGAATGCACACAACATTCAAATGATTCAAATCGTATAAACGAATCGTTTATATAGTTATAAATACAAGTGTTTTTCACCTGAAAAGACAATTGTTACTGAAGAAAAATTCGTATCATGAAAAGGGAATCAAACTTCGTATTAGTATAAGAATAATAACCATTTACCTGTGTAAAGTTTCCCTGCTTTGCACTTATCTTCAAACTTAAATTACTCTGATCTAGCAAAGTTCTAAAGAGTTTTGCTTGGATAGCTCTTGAATCAAAATTAATGTCTGTGAATGGATTTCTCATTTCATAGATTCAAGTCATGAAAATGCAGCGCATGCTATGTCCGCTCCACGAATAAGTAGAGAAACTTCTCAAATCTAATATACATTATACTCACTTAGCTAGTAGGTTCACTGAATTCCCAACTATTATATAATACTAGTATTGCTACCCGGCGTCGCTCGGACTAAGCGACCAATAATTATTTAATGTTATATCATTCGACATAATTATATCACAAAATCTAACATCCAAAATAGAGTTAAAATAAAATCACAAATTTTATTTAATTTGATGACATTCTCGCCCATTAAAATGTCCAAATTCAAGGAAAAAATCTAATTTGCTGTCAAAGAAATGTCAAATAATACCTTCACGTAAATAAAAACATTATTATATTAATAAAAGCCGGGAAAAAGTTAGTAGAAGACTAATTTATTACATTTTGACTAAATGTCTTTGCCGATAACAATTCAAACATATTTTCTTTCATATTCGTTTTTATGGCAACTTGCAACAACAATGCAAAAGGGAATTACAGACATACATACATACGCCGTTTCGGTGTTATATATAAGATATGATTTCGGATGGAAATTTTCTCTCTAGTCAGTGAATTTTGTCTGAGTGCAAAACCACCTTAAAAAAGGATGTGTATTTTCAAATTTGTTGTAAGTGGTCATATAGTTTGAGTTTATTTAAAACAATTTCAAAAAGTTATTAAACCAAATGCGTACATAGATATTTAAAAAACAATCGAATTTAATCTGTTTACAATTTCAACTAAATCTCAAATAACTTCAAATAGGCAGGCATACAAGATAATTAAAATCAAACAAATTTGTCACCGTAGTCGAGTGGGTTATCCTCCTACCTGGTTACACGGTTAAGGAATCTTGCATTCTTCGATATTCCAATAGATTTATTAATGATTAACCAAATGAATTAGGCCTGTGGCGCTGTGATTATTTTTTACTCATTCTATTAAATCCTTTAAACGGTTAGCTAGCTAGATCTTTCCAGTCACGTATAATTACTCTTTAGAGGGATTGAGTGAATGAATATGTTACCAACATGAATTAAATATTAAATATTATTATCATTGACAAAGATTGGAAAATATCATGAAAATAGCTGTGCAGCCGAGTACTAAACGATCCAAAGCTGTCGTCCTACTCGAATCCCCGAATGAACAATCAATCAAATAAATTTTCAACCGCTAAATAGAATTGTATCCAAAATGAAATGAGTATCCGTGATGTTTTCATCTCTCTACAAATTCTCCTCTCAATCATGAAATCAACGTGTAGAGTGAACTGGCTCACTAATAATTGTCGTTTCTATGTTGATTCTTATGACCATGCACCTTAAAGAAACGTTGAGCGAATGAATTTTCCTTTGTTAAAATTTTCCACCAATAGTCTATATCAGAATATGTTTTTTTATGATCTCAAATTGCTTATTAGTAAATAAATCTACAGTAAAACTAATATAAAAGAGTGCTGTAAATTTTCAAAAAGTCTTATTAAATGACATGTACCATGCTTGCGTTCTTTTTATTTATTCTTTTGTTTCTAGTTGTCAACACAGTGATATTAAATATTTATCAAAGCTCTTTGAAGTAATTTGTAATCAATGTCTATCAAAATCTAATATTTCATTTATTCGGTGCTTACATGTTATTTATTTAAGTTATATTAGTGGATGGATAATAAACGTCAAAAATTCGGTTAATGTGATGATACATATTCAATCGTAGCGAACATGCGATATTGCAATAAGGAAGTTTTATATTTTGTTCGGACATTAAAAAGATTACAAAGTTGAAATAAAACCCAATCGTTTTTGTGACAAAAGATATTAGCAGTAAAGTTAAAATGAAAACATTTTCATCAATTTATGTATGAATGTAAAAGGTACCGCAATTAAACCAATAGAGAAAACTATAAATTTAAATTTTCTTGATTGCGTTAGTTGATTTGTAACAGAAAAATATGACACAAGGTTAGATCGGCTATTAACTTAAAATAATTAATAGATTATTACACCCAAAACAAAAGGTACGGTCTAATTATAAAATCCCACAGTATGTAAGGTAAGTGCAAGTTCGGAAATCATAATAAAATTTGAATCGTGTACCCAAAATTTAAATAAGTTTTCGAGAGCATTTTGCTTGAGTGTTCAATTTGTTGTCCCACCTTCTCCCGTTATGTGTATTCAGCTGTTGTTTCACGGCAACCTTTCGTAACGCCTATCATCATTTTTACGGCCCAATGCAGAGATGCAGGGGAATGATTTTTTTTACTGTGCACAACGGTGAGAAAAGAAAAATAGAAAGCGAGAAAATGAAAATGAAAATTTATTCTCTTACCTATACGTACTTAATTTGTTCATCAGTTTATTCATATACACATAGTTCTCTAATGTACTTATATGACTAAAATTAATCTTAGTATGAAGGTACATCACGTTTATACGTAAACATCGCATATCACAGTACACGCATCACGTTAATAATAGAGGATAAAAATAGCAATTTATTGTTGAAAGCTATTTCAGAATATGGTGTGACGTTAAAATTGCCATCAGCAATATGTGACTTCTCTTGTGGAGCTATACGTATTATTATAATTGTCATAACAAATATTATATTACTTCTATATACCAAACTTAAACTTTAAAAATATTTATACAATTATTATTAGACACCAGTATTTATATATTCCAACATATTTTCATATCTCTGTTTTAACGAATATAAAATTGTGCCATAATTATTTTCCAGCTAATGAAGAGTACCATGTGATATGTTGGAGGAGGATACGGGTCTGCCAAGAGGTGGAGGGTGGCAAGAATGGAGAAAAAAGAAGTGGCATTTTGTTGGCGACGTGCCTCCTGATTCTGCCTGGGGCAACCTTGGCTGGATTGGCTTGCCTAAGCAATCCTTGCATCAACGGAGTCTGCATCGATGACCTCAACAGGTAGGGTTTGTCATTGACTAATCATACACGACAGCAGCTTCTGATAGATTTGCTAAATATGCTACAACATGATTTGAAAAAATATTAAATGTCGAATGAGATAATTCAAGTCCGTTTGACAACGAGGACGTGGATGACACCGATGCGGGGAAATATTTCCGGCTTTATAATAAAAAGTAATGCTTTGTTTCACGAGTTTTGTCGCCAGGGGATAATCTGTCATGTTGTTTTACTATTTACGGGGTATTATTCGTTTTAAACAGAGGTTTTATTGATAAAATTCCCTTCTATCCGTTGTTTGAATACTCATTGCAACCGAACTTTTCGCACATAATATCACGATTGCATCTGACACAAAAATAAAAGTAAATCTGGTAAATACTATCTAATCCGTAGATAGCAAAAAAGAAAGTATACTTATTATTCGCCTCACCAATTCTAATTGGTTTACCGTCAATTGCAGGAACCTAATGAGTGGTAATTGCTAATGTTACTATTTTTACCAATTGAGATTTACATAGTAGGCATTAATATGAATACAAGAAGTTCAGATCAAATCAAATATAGCTCCTAAGATAATAATAATATAACGTAAATTTCTTGATTATTTCGTAAATATTGTTTTTTTAATAAATAAGCTGTTTACTAAATATCAGTTTGAATACATCCATGTTTTTAAATATCCGAAGATGCCGAAAGACGAACTGTGCGTCGTCAGTGACAAATTTTTCACTACATCGGTTAAATATTATCTTTTGAAAATGTCACTGCGCTTTGGGTTGAGTTAAGGTTTACGACGTGAGTATAAATATTCGATTATTATACCTACGCAATATTCTTAATGCTCTGGGAAACTGACTGAAAATTTTTTCTAGTGGATTGTTATAAAGCAATTTCTTTAAATTATGATACCAGGTATTATACATGATTTCACTTCGAATTTATAGATGGCGTTTTATACACCATAGCATAAAAAACAGTTTTAGAGAACATTTATGACTACAAATGTTCTCTTGCATATTCAAATGAAAGTTCTTGGTAAAAAAAATAACATATGTACATTTTTACTGAAACATGCCATACAAAACCACCTTTTACATTTAACTCTGCTTCAAGTTTTATCGCACAATAATCGAATTAAGCCCAACATGATTAAATGGTTTCTTAAATGTACGATTTCATCATTCCTTTGTTGTTTGAAAACAGTTTCATCCGACAAAGCACGATCATTTAAATCTGCCAAAAAAAGTTATGTTCAAAAACACTTAAACTATTTTGTGGGTTTACCTATAGGTGCATAATATATTGGTTGTGTCTAAAGTTCTTTAGTTGGATGTACAGTATTGTAAATGGAGTAGATAGACTAAGGAAGTGTAACGAAAGAAAGTGTCTTAGGGGAACAAAATAGCTATTAGTTTTTTACGTGACCAAACTTCGCAAACCGTGTCGCATAAAGATTTGCTGTATATGTATATATATAATATACATGTATTTGCTATTTTACTACTGCATTGAAACTAATCTAAAATTGTATGTATTCTCTGCTTTCTTCGCTACTTGATACGGTTTGATAAATAAATCACTTTTAAGGAGTTGAATGACAATTATTCGTGTTTGATTTCCACATGATTTTACAAAGTGCATAGTATTTTATTTATTTATTATACATACATATTAGGTATTGTTGTAAGTATTGTTATTAGCACAATTTATAAATTTAATAGACCTGAAATATTTTTTCATGGTTTCGATTTGTAAATATAATGTCAACACTCGCCAAATGTCGCCCGTCACCATATTCGAATATTTTCCTTTCAAAAGAATCTGAAATTCTGAAAAGCTACGAATTCCCAAAGCAATCTTCATTGCGATATATTTAATGTATATTTTTATCTGTTGAATATTTTTGCGTTACTTGATATTTATTTAAAGCGAAAGGTTTTTGCAATCAAATTAACTTGATACGAGAATTGGATTTTTTTTTTATATATAAGTATTATATTTAAATACATTTTCCATAAGTCCTATCGTAAAAAAAACGGTTGAATCTAGTCTTGAACTGGAAAGTTTTGATTAGTTTCAATGGCGTAGAAGTCACGAATTTTTTAAAAATCATTTTATATTATTCATAAAACTTTTTTCAGTTTCAGTTGGAACTGAACCCGTGACCGGTTCGATATACATTTTGTCTGGCGTTTATACCAAAGCCTCGTCTGTTGTTATAAGAAAATGCAATTCAATAAAGAATGTCATCAAATGCTCCGTGTTTTGTCCGTTATGATTTCTTGACTTTTTATTCACAAGCTTCAAGAATTGTATTTGTCATGATATCTCAAGAGTTTTCAACGTTTTTTCAAATCGCGGACCGGCTAATTTTATAATTGCCACATGATTAAGTGATAGTTTTGCCATTTACGTTGTATAAACTTCCTCGATTATCCGGATTGGTCAAAATAAACAAAAATATTACAAATTTGCTGATATTCACGTGGCGAATTGCGTCACTGCTTACGTACGTACGAGATGGAATGCAGTCGTTTTTTATTTTACCGTTGAATTTGTTCTAAGTCATCTTCCTAATTCGATACGCATTGAACGTTTGTTTCTTGAAAAATTGATCACGATTTAAATATTCATTTTTAATATTACCAATATGTCAATGAAAAGAAAACGTATCGTAGTTTCATTAAAAGAAAATTGGATATAATCGATGCTTTGAAACGGGGCGAATCGGGACGTTTTTTGACTAATAATTATGGTGTCTTAACGTCAACGATCTCGGATATAAAAAAACAAAGTGAAAAAATCTTGAAGTTTACCAATTGTTTAATGTCAGAAGATGGAAGCTCTGAGCGTAAAGTTGCTGAATGCGACGAAGAAGATATAACCGAGTGGTTTTAATTGCGATGCAAACGATCCCGGTCTCCAAATTTTGAATGATGACGAAATAATTAAAGAAATATTAACCTCAGAGGAGCAAGACGTAGAAGAGATATGTGAGGGCTGAGATATTTTGGTCTTACACATTCTGAAGCTTTTCAGTGTCTAGATGTCGCCATGAAGTGACTTGAGAGTCAAGAAAAGTGCTATTCAAGACAACTTAAATGTCTTAAAAGTATTCGTGATTTGGCAGCATCGAAAAGAAAAGTTAGCTTTAAGCAGAAATCGATAATTGTTTTTTTCTATAAAAAATAATTTATTATTAAAGCTATGTATAAATCTAAAGAAATAAAAAAGATTTATACTGAATATACTTGGCTTTTTCTGTCAATTATGATTTTTTAGATTATCCGGATTTGTCCTTATCCGGACTACCTTCATCCCCAATCAGTCCGGATAATCGAGGTTCTACTGTATAACTATTGGTCAACCAAATTGGATCCACAGACGCAAAGTAAATTATTACATATTTTAGGAATGTTTGCCAAGAAAAAGTACAATAATTTTATCAAAAATAATTTCGAACAATTTATTTCGATATTTTCATTAATATTTGTAGTATTCATTCAGTAGGTACGTATACGTCGTTATTATTTATCATTAAAGTGTATACTCAGATGTATATATTATTTTGGGAAATATATTCAAAGCATGATAGGATGGCAACATTACTTTTTTTAAATCAGCTTTTTACCTGTGCACATTCTAAATGTTTTATGACTCTTGCTATATTTGTATGAACTTGCCATTACTATTCATTTAAAAAATAATGGAACTCTTTGGAATTTATACGTAGTGTAATCTTAACCCACACATATGTATTTGGTTACTTATAATATGTAGGTAAAATACAGTGAAATAATTTATAATTTACATTAAGTTTCTTTGAAAAAGGGTTATACTTTTGTGTGTTGTACAGTGGTACACAACACACAACTCATTCGAAAATCAATGTCATTTTTTTAGTTGTTAACGGGTCGGGTCATAGTGCGTAAAATGATTGATTTAACATATGTAATTTTAATAAATATTATGGTTTCATATCAGAATCTCTAATTTATTTGCACTTTGCATTAGGTTCATTTTTTTCCATCGGTGGCGATTTAGAATATACAGTCAGTTCTCGAATTACGACCATTCAGACTTACGACGGAGACCAAAATTATAAAATTAAATTATAAAATTGAAAAATAATTGCTGATTATTGCAACGCTCCGGGTCATCCTCCACACTTAGTCGAATCCTATCCAAACATAAAAGTTATTTATTTACCCACCCAACACTAAAAGCATTTTACAGCCGATGGAACAAGGGGGTATTGCTAACTTTAAATTGAATTATTTAAGAATTAATTTTGGCCAAGAAACCAAAGCAATAAAAAAAAACCAAACTTTGAGAGAATTTTGGGAAAACTATAACATCTTTCAAGCAATCAAAAATATCTCAGAAGGATGGTCAAATGTAGCGACATCATGTATGAATGGCATATGGAAAAAACTATTTAACCGTAACAATAATATGAATTTTAATAGTGAAAATGAAGTAAGCGAAGTTACGAATATCACTGTAAAATTTGCTTATTATTATATTATAAATATATTGTATGTATATTCAGGGCTATTTTCCCATTTAACGCGGTGGAACAGCGTTCCGGCACCTTTTTTCACAGATTTTTGAATGTGTCAAAATCAATTAAGTAGACGAAATTTTACTTGAATGATATTTGAATTTTATTTTATTTAGTAAAAAGCTTGACATGAAGTGAGTTCCGGCACCTTATTATTTCAAAAAAAGCCCTGTATATATTACTTATATTACATATTCTGAAATAAATACCACTAACGTACCACGCACTCTTTATGTCTATCATTTCATTATTTTTTTGTATTAAATTCGACTTACGTCCTAGGTGGTGTAACGGAACCCCGTCGTAAGTCGAGAACTGTCTGTAGCATCTTCTACAGAATAACTTGTTTATATATCAACATACATTTACCAATTATTGATTTAAACACTTTCTGAACTCGCTGATTGTCACGTTGACCGTGGATTGTGATTCACTGGTGTAGTAAGTAATGTATTATATAAAGAGGTAGGGGAGAGCGCGTTAACCATACGTTGTTATTTTTCTATCACTCCCTTGCATTCTTAATTTGTTAAACCGAAAAGAAAACCCGTGTTAAAACATACACGCAAAACAACCTTACCATATTTTATCAAAATCTTATATATAAAACCGAAACGGCGTATGTATGTATGTATGTCTGTGGGTCTGTAATTCTTTGGGAATGATATAACATTAAATAATTATTGGTCGCTTAGTCCGAGCGAAGCCGGGTAGCAATACTAGAAATACCGAAACGGCGTATGTATGTATGTATGTATGTCTGTGGGTCTGTAATTCTTTGGGAATGATATAACATTACATAATTATTGGTCGCTTAGTCCGAGCGAAGCCGGGTAGAAATGCTAGTATTCTAATAAAACAGAATGTATTAAATGGGAGGAGTAGATGAGTGGTAAATGTTGTATATTATTTATTCAGGCGATTTATCATATTATTTTTTTGGTTAAAGTACTGGTATGTATTGTATCCTGAAAATTAAGCCCAGGGTCCAAAAAGAATCTGTTTACTATAACAGTGTTTCTTTACCTATTTATGGTCTCGGCATTCTAAATATTCTAGAATACTTTTGAGGCTCCCTGTTTACAATAACATCGTTATTATGTACATGTATAATAGTTTTATGTTTGTTACGCTCTAACTAATGTTAACAATTGCGGGAAATCCTATTACGCACAAACACGTAGAAACAAAAGGTAGCATATTTGGAATTGCGATGGTGTTATATATTTAATATAATAGCTACAGATATCTGTCTGAAAATTGGACAAAAATCGTCACCTTGAAAGTGAAGTCTTAAATCATTTATCAATCACGGCAGTGTGTCATAAATTCGGAATATTTGGCGAGAGAATAGTGCTTAGTTTTTTATTTATTGCAGTGATGCAAAACCTTCGACTCGCGGGCCGCATGCGGCCTGAAATGACATTTCGTGCGGCCCAATATGACAAATATCATTAAATTTTCGATCTGTATGGGCAGTTAATGTACACATTGACTGGTTAAAGTGTTCATTTGTTCTCTCGTGTATACTGTAGCTGGCTAAAATGGACAATGCATAGGTACATCAACTTAGTGTATAATTTAGCTGTTACATACATATACATACACTAATACAATAATAACTTGTATTAGTGTATGTATATGTATGTAACAGTAATAACAATTGCGCACATCCGGCTTTACATTCTTTGCAGCCGCAGACATTACCAAACTAGGAATAGCCCTTACTAGATTGATCATCACTCGTCTATCAATTTGAGGTAGAAGACCTTTAAATGTGTTGCAGTCTATAAAACCTTTCCTAAATGTCGCGGAACATAGTTTGGGAAACCCTGATCTAAAGCATTGAACAAATACTTTCTTTTACAGTACATATAGCTGCTACTGCATCGACGGTTACACAGGAGTGGAATGTCAAACGAATTGGGACGAATGCTGGTCATCTCCATGCAAGAATGGTGGAACTTGTATAGATGGTATTGCAGAATATAACTGCACATGTCCCGAAGGTTTTGTAGGTATGTAATAAATTAAAAAATATTTGTTTATAAAATGCCAATGAATGGAATAAAATTAATCAAAATATCTAGTAAGTTATAATAAGTTATATTAAGTTAAGATAAAATAAATGCATATTAAATTATTTTCTGGCCATGCCATCTATTAATGAAAATTATTAGTTTGAAAAAATTCGGTATAATTATGTTATTGATATAGTCCAGTTACTATAATGTTGGCTTTATAATTGGTTGTTTTAATGCACTACATATAATGTTACTTTTCCGACCACGAAGCGCACAAATGAGTGGCGTCGTAGAATGGCGACATTATACAGGAGGTAGTTTTAAAAAAATTCCAATATATTTTTTTCAACTGCCAGTTTTAGATTAAACTTTTGAGACCTTTTTTATTCACATGGAAAGTTTTGAAATTTTACACATTATCCTTAATTCTTTAATTTAAAACATATTTTAAAAATATTGATAGTAAACACAAATTTATGAGGAAAAAGTAATGAAAATATCTCACATTCTTAGTTTTTCATCAAATGGATTTGACCACTTTTGAAAACTACCTCCTGAATTGTTTATTTTGCTTTTGCAGACTAAAAATGTACTTTATTTGTGTAGAATATTTGAGAAAACTGTATCTTAATCATTATGTCACATTTTGTGATGCCAATGCATTCGTATAAGACACTATTACTAAATTAAAAACATACTGGTCAAGATAGCTGCATTCTTTACATTTGAATCCATAAGTAAATAACACAATACTTCACAATACAATGATTAATTCTAATGCGTTTACAAAGCAAAGATTTATTATTATTTATTTTCATTGTTTGAAAAATCTATCTTCAATCAAATAAACGATTAGTTTTAACCCATTGCTTATGGAGCGCAAAAATTTGTTCCGTAGTAATTAAAAAGGCCCGTAAACAAATTGTAAACATATTTTTAAATATCAGTTTAATGTCAAAGCTGAATTTGCACAAAGTGAACCCTGAATCATCATAGTAATATTTCTAAACACTGGCATTAATTATTTATTTATATATTAATTTGGCAGGCCTGGAATGCGAAGAGGATTTCGATGAGTGTGATTCCAACCCCTGCCATAACAATGGCACGTGTGTTGATGCTCCAAATGGTTATCAGTGTTCTTGTTTACCTGGATATCTAGGAGACCTCTGTGAGTTCGATGTGGCAGTCTGTAATCTGACGGAAGAAACAAGATGCTCAAATGGTGGATTGTGCATTGAGGGCTTAGGAATGTCGTTCACATGTAAATGTGCTTTAGGTCAGTGTTTTAAAACTTGTTTGTTACCACGGACCCACTACAAAGAGTCTGAATTTGTGAAAAGATAAAAAAGATATTCTATTGGAAGAATCACCTTTTATGTTTGAATTATGATAATTCGATGCAAATATTATTTTTAATAAAATGTTTAATCTAAGAATCATATATTATATTATTATTTCTTTTCTTCCTCCATTATATCATGGTGAAAAATCTATCCTTGGTTTTATTGGGTTTGAAATAGCCAGGCGCATACATTCTTCAAGTCCTTGTTGTTAAAGTCTATTTTTTTCCCTGATTCTGATCATAACTGAAAACTAAAAAAAGAATTATATGTTAAATTTAAATACTTTTAAAAAATACATCTTTTCGATAAGCTTACAATTTGAAATGTATGTATCAACAGATGACTAATAAGATATATACATATTTCCCATGTTAAGGTTGGGAAGGAAAGCTGTGTGATATTGCAATAAATGAATGTGACTCATCTCCTTGTCAAAATGGTGGACTGTGTATTGATCAGCATGCAGACTTTATGTGTGCCTGCACATTTGGTGAGATCTTCCTCAAATTACAATTAAATATTTCATACTTAAATGCGCTACACTTCCAATTTATATAAATAATTTCTGTTTGTGGCAATATTCAAAATTTTATAACAGCAACCTTAAGTGTTTGGAAGTCCTTTACGTGCTCTACTTTTAATTACTCAGCATATACTAACATACACCTCATATTTATTATTACGTTATTCGGTATTATTGCTTCCAGCTACTGTCACCAATTATTTGATAATTTAAAATACCGTAACAATCTGGATATTTTAGGTAGATTTTCCTAAGGATGTATAAATATTTTTATTGTGTCATTTGAATGATGACATCTTGATTTTAGGATTCACTGGCAAGAGCTGCGAATCACAAATTGAACTCTGTGCAAATAATACTTGCACAAACAAAGCACTCTGCATGATGGAGGACACTATAAGAGTTTGCTACTGTGTTCCAGATTTTCATGGCGAGAAATGTCAATTTCAATATGATGAATGCCTATTGAGTCCAAAGTAGGAAACGGTTATTCAAAATGTTTGATAATAATAATATAATTAAATATAAATTGAATCGAAATATGATATTTGGGCACTTTAACACTAAAATCATGTACATATAGTTGCAGCTTAAATTTTGAAATTGTTGTACTAATTGATATCTCGCAAAGTGGAAAACATCTGTATTGTCTTATTATTTTACAATTGCAGTAGGTGTCTGAACGGTGGGACATGCATTGACGGAGTTGACAATTTCACATGTTCTTGTCCACCGAGATTAACGGGCATGCTGTGTGAATGCCTCATATTAGAAGAAGAAGAGTTGGACTGCGAATATGTGAGCCCTACACCTATGACCGCAGAGGCGACGTCAAGTATGATGTCGATAACACCAAGTCTGACGCCTATGCCACACTCGAGTACATTCATGGGGAGCGAGGAAACCACCCTCAACGGTGTAACCGTATTTTATGGAAATAATTTGACAGATCAATCATCGACGGCCATCATGACGACTGCCGATGAGTCGACTGTGACATTTGTGCCAACTCATATTTGGGACCAAAGTACATATACCACATTAGATAATAATTATTCTACAACGATTTCACAATCAACTCTGCCGTCGGAATCTTTTCAAACGATTACCAGTCTAGCTACAGATTCTTCAGTGTTGACTTCTATCAGCGAATCAGCATTTAGTATGACTGCTGTGAACCTGTTCAGCAATTTCACAGAAATGACATCTACATCTTCTGAATATACGACAACAGAATTTACCACAATGGAAATTAACGAAATACAAACTAGATTTTTTGAAACATCATCACCTAAAGATCTTACAACTCTACATATTTCATCAACTGAAGAGTTTACCACTATAAATACGGATTTAACAACAGATAAAACAGAACTAACAAGTATTTTTAATATTCCTATGACCAGTCCATTTTCTACAAGTACAATTAAACCGCAAATATATGAAACATCAACTGTAGAAGTGTATTCAACCAACGCAATGGTGAGTGATTCAACAACAACTGAATCACCCAGTGAGACAGAAATAATAATACCTGACACATTAGGAGCCACGATGGCAACAATGACCACAAAAATATCTCAAACAGATGATAGTACAACAATGACTGTTGTAACAACAGAGGAAAATGTAACTACAACTTTTGAAACACAAACATTTCCATCTACATTAGTGGAAACAACGACAGCTACAATTACTTCTCTATTCACTGAAACGCCTGAAACCACTATTATGACCACTATCTCAACCACTGATTTTACCAAACAAACATTTGACAGTTCAACATATTTAAGTTCTGAGGGAAGCAACTGTTCCACTTTTCGATGTCTCAATGGTGGTTCGTGTGTGCAATCGACGGAGGGACCCCGGGTAATTAAAAAAATTAATTAATCTGTTTTATATTTGGTATATAATATGTCACGAGTAATTGAAATCAATATATAAAATTATTATAATATACTAAAGATACATTTCATAAATCCATAATAACATAGAAAATTAATTCATTAATTATTTTGTTACTTTTTACAGTGTGTTTGCAAATTTGATTTTGACGGCCCATTCTGTGAGAACGTATTAGGAATTGCCTCAGCAGCGTTCAGTGGCGATTCTTATCTAACTCATAAACTTAGCAATATGTCAGGCATCAAAGTGCAGATCAATGCTAGGACTCTGTCTTCTGAAGGCTTGATTCTCTATTCCAACATCGGGCAAGATACATACATGTGCCTGTATATGCACAAAGGATTGCTAAAGTTCAAGTTTTCTTGTGGTTATCAAACAATGCTACTGAGTGAATTAAAAGTGCCTATCAATACTGGATATGAGTTGCGAATAAAAGCAGTGTAAGTATACTAGTAATCTCTGATTGTATGCAACCATAAGAAAAATAAATCTGTTTCCACACTATTTATATTTCATAATAGTCTCTAAGAGAAAATGTGAGTCTGTAGCATTCCAATTTGTGAGGCCCTGCTCAATTGAAATTTCTAAAATACATAGAATAAAATATCACAAATTATTCATTTTAAGCAATAAAATAATTCGTTTAAGTAAAATTTTACTTTTATGAAATGTTGCTTGATTTATAGTTTAGAAATGACCGATGGACGAAGACATTGCAATGCATCACTCCACATAAATGACACTCTCGCAATGAGTGGTGGCCAAGTGGCCGCTCCGACTTCATATCCGCCAACAAGAGACTCTTGGCTCCATCTGGGTGCGGTGCCAGAGAGCTTCGGTGTTATTGATCACTCTCCACCTGAAACAGCACCATTCACAGGCTGCATGAATGGTTTGTTGGTATGTCTGTGATTCAAAAAACAAAATATTGAATAAGTACTTGTAATTTTAAATGAATATTGAGACAAAGTGTATATATTCTAAATCAGGGCATCTTTATAATTGACTAAATTCAATTTATTTGCTTGTAACAAATAATTTTATTGGAATAGCTTTAAACATTAGAACTCACCAATATTTTGACCATTCATTCTTGGTACTTTGATTACTTTCATAGGGTTAACATTCTTTAGCAATATTCAGAACAATAAATAAAAGACTCATAGTTTCAAGAATACCTCCAACACTTATTTTGACCATTTGGAATTTTGGTCAAATTTGATTTTTGAATTTATTTCTTTTCAGCAATATTCCAAGTGCACGGATGTACTTGAACAAGTTCAAATCCGCAAAAGATTCAAACCCGGTTTCATGGAAAAGTACAAAATTCAAAAATTTAACTTAGATTATAAACTACTCAGGCAATAATAGTGATTTATTTTTGTTTTTGAAGCGTCCTATTGAAACACATTTAATTTCAGTTGGATGGTAAGCCCAAGCATATATTCAAAGATGCCAGTGACGGATTCGAGATAACAGAATGCTCATCGCTAGCATGCTTATCAAACCCTTGTGTTAATGGAGGAACATGTAATGATGTTGGTGAAAGATGGACATGTAGCTGTGCAAATGGGTAATTTGAAAATCAATTATTTGGCTACTTCTATTTGGGTAGCGTAGTTATAAAAAATGATATTCTCATAAATATATTGTCAAAATCAACCTAAAAGAACATTTCAATTTTATAATTCATTTTCATAATTACACATAATCATTTTAATTAATAAATCAAACTGAGCTTTTCATATTTTTTTTTACTCTTGAATTTCAAGGCCTTATGAATAAAGTTTTTAAATTTATAATTCAGTGCATATGAAATAAGCCGTACTGATTTGCCAATGAATAATTACATTCCCATTACTTCTAAAATAAATCTTCTTTTGAAAGTGTAATGTTTTTTTTCAGTTATTTAGGTCAACAATGCGAGAGATCCGTTTGCCAAATAAACCCGTGTCAATTTGGTGGTACTTGTGTTGTTTATCCAGGAAGTGGGTATCTTTGCCTATGTCCCTTGGGTAAACATGGAATGTTTTGCGAACACAGTAAGTCATATACTCATTCTCTATTACATCTTCTATTCATTAATTTTCATTATAAACCATTAAAAAATACTATTAAAATTTGAGTATGATTATTTAAAATTGAATATCAATAGTCTGCTTGATACCAGACTAATGGCTGCTAAATTGTTGATACCAGAGGTTGATATGTATAGACAATTTATATTCAATAATGAGTTTTCATAAGCTTTAATCCTCCCCCTGAATGTCCTCCCCTGTTTCCAGATTTGGAGATAGCTCAGCCATCATTTTCTTCAATGGTAGGAGGATTATCATCCTTTGCTGCTTATCCGCTTCCTTTGAGGTTGATTAATCAAGGAATGGAAATGCGTTTTAAGATACAACCTCAAAACATGGAGCAAATTTCATTGTTGGCCTTTTTAGGCCAGCCAGGACCCCACGATCCTAAGAGTGATCATTTGGCTGTCACGTTTGTTAAGGGATACATAATGCTAACGTGGAATTTAGGAAACGGTAATATTTGTAAAATCTCTTTCATGTATATCACACAATATTTCACTATAAATGCCCAGTTCTCAACAAACACTAATATTGATATTCAACTGTTAAGTAACTAAAATGAAAAGAAAAATAAATTGTTTAGGCTGCTATAAATTTACAAATCTCTCATTCAAAGTTTTCCCAAAAAAGATCCACTTATGTTGTGCTTATAATATTTCTTGAAATGTATGTCAACATTTCAAATATGCAACATATAATTATTAATGTAAGAAAGTGAATATACTTTATTTAATATTGTTGTATGAAATATCTATGAATAAGGTCCTCGGCGCATTTTCACTTCAAGACCAATAACGGCGCGGGGTAACAGACCTCACTTAATAAAGGTCGGAAGGTTTGGAAGGGCTGCCTGGTTGTCTGTTGATAATATGCCCAACATTACAGGGAATGCTCCTGGTAACCTTCTTCAGCTGGATGTTGTGCCTTTACTATATTTGGGTTAGTCATTGAGTTATTATTGTACTATTTTAGTGATAATAAAATAATTTGGCATGGTTAAAATGCCAGGATGGCCAATATCACGTCACTAGCCAATTCATTTATTAACTGGATTTAAGCAAGATATAAAATACACCATTTATATTTAACTTAGAGTATCCATAAAAAATTACAATTTTCTGTGATGTTTTGACTTTTCCAGGTGGTCACGAATCGGCAAACTTCTCAACATTGCCCCACGATTTACCGCTTCACGGCGGATTTTCAGGATGTATTTCAGATTTGTGGATCGGTGGAGCAGGAGGGAGAGGCGGAGGCGGAGTCATCTGGGCAGCGTCCAGAGGACGAGCAGTTGGTCAGTGCAGTGTCACTCAATGTCATCCTATGGTTTGCCACAACGGAGGAGCGTGCTTGCATCATGCAGCCACATATAGGTCTGTAACATGAAGCATGAAAGACAATACCTGTTCGTGATTTACTTTGAAGAGGATCTGACTTTGATATTTTGCCTCAATACTATACTTTATATTATTTATTCTAATTACCCTTTTGAAATGGCCTGACCCCACCTGATAAAACACTGTTTTACTTCCAGTTGCCTTTGCACTGGAAACTGGTACGGTCCTCTTTGTATGAGTGAACAAAATCCATGCGATTCCACAGTCCATAAATGCAGCAGTGGATCAACGTGCGTTCCAACAGTGATGGGTTACCAATGTGAATGTTCTTTGGGAAAAGCTGGTGTTTATTGCGATAGAAGTATGTCGGTTTCAACATACAAATATTTTTACCACCTATAATGCCCTGTATTTTTGTTCTAGTAGAAATATATTTTTTTCAGATGTGGAACTATCCGATGTATCATTTTCCGGAACGCGATCATACTTAAGATTGAAAACCATCTCCCTTGGCGATGTACATTTCAGTTTGGAATTTGAAGTTCGCCCTCTGCATCCAAAAGGAGTCGTTTTCTTCACGGAAACTCACGATGGATGTTTTGTGTCTCTCACTTTGCAGGGTGGATTGCTTGAATACAGATGGGCAGGTATTGTATCTTCTTTTGTTTTTGCTTGTCTTCACATTTTTAATGAAGAAATCACAATTGGATGTCATTTACTCACTTGAATTGCATGAGTAATCATTGAGAAAAATCTTTAATGTTATATGTAATGCTTTATTTCTTTTTTAGGACTAGATTGGGGGGGAAAGCCAACCGGTTCAAGGGTTGTGGTGGTTGTGAGAAGTGGGGTGGTT
This sequence comes from Himalopsyche kuldschensis, assembly GCA_028554975.1. Taxonomy (NCBI): domain Eukaryota; kingdom Metazoa; phylum Arthropoda; class Insecta; order Trichoptera; family Rhyacophilidae; genus Himalopsyche; species Himalopsyche kuldschensis. The sequence goes on along the minus strand of JAHFWI010000001.1, from coordinate 4,074,326 downwards.
TTATCACTTGGAGCGTGGCACTCTGTTCGAGCTGGAAGATACGGTAGGAAATTATTCCTCTGGGTTGACGGAACAATGACTACACAGACACTGGCAACTCATCAATCATTTAGCGCATTCAATACGTCAGTTTATATAGGTAAACGTATATAATATTTTTTTTCTATTTATATACTGTCAATTTAAGTCTATGAAATGCTGCAAATAAAAAACTAATTCTGAGCGTAGGTTGTATATTTTTTTTCACATAAAATTTTTGTATTAAAGTTTTATAATGTCCTTCAAAGGTGGTGTCAAGGATCTTTCAACACTTCCGTTTGATGTGATGTCTGGTCCTCCAATGTCCTTTACGGGTTGTGTGCGCAAAGTAATCATCAACTCCCAGCGGCTGCCTCTTAACTCAAATTATATTTCTGGTAATAATTTTTGCTTCTCTCTTATATTTTTTAATTAATCAATGAAAGATTCCTTATAATAAATACATAATTCTCGCATGGCATAATAAATCAAAAAAATATTTTGACTTCTTATGTAAATACTAGGTGATTTATGGCTTATTTTATTCCAATTGCAGAATCTCGTAATGCAGATGATTGCGACGGAGACGTCTGCGGGGGTGATGTCTGTTGGAATGGAGGCTCATGCCTGATTGTTCAGGAATTAGGGAAAAGTGTCGCACGGTGTGTTTGCCCTCCTCAATATATGGGCGATCACTGTATGGAACTTCAACCTTGCCAAAATGGCGGATGCAATAGAGGCAAATGTGTGCAGCAAGTTTGCGTTTGTCCTGCAGGCTTCGGTGGCTATACTTGCCAGAATCGTATGTATTCTTCATCTTTCCTATATCTCAACAAACTGCGACTGCATATATATAAAATTCTGTAGACTTTTATAATAATTTACACACAATGGACATTGAATTGTCCGTTTTGCTCTGTATACCTATAATAATTATTTACCCATTTCAGAAATAAAGATGGACACTCCACAATTCTCCGGCAACAGTTTCATGATTATGGATGAAGGAAAAATACAAAATTCAAATAAACAGCGCAGTATGGAGAAACTGCGATACAAAAGAAATGTCAACCATATTTACATGAACTTCACAACAGCGAATCCTGATGGTCTTTTACTCTGGAGTGAAACGGTGATTGTGAACATCATACGATAATATTTTGTCATTGTCAGCTCTCGAATCCAAGTGAAAATGTTTTTAGTTGAAACCAACCGTCTTGAATTGAGTGTGCAGAAACACAGGATACAGACACTATCAGAGCTATAAAATCACTTTTTTGTTTTGACAGCTCAAACGCTTGGGGTATTTTTGTCTTCAGTGAGTTCTTACAACATTGTTTGTTTTAAAATAGTGTGGTCACTTTGGATAAATCAGCAAACTGTTAATAGAACATTTTTGTATCAAAGCAGTCTGGCTGATTTGTGCTGAAGGTGAAACTAACATTTTTTCCCCAGATTGTGCACTCTTTGATATTCTGCATATTATATAAGTCACATAATTAATTGATTTCTTAATCTTATTTTAGAAAAACCAAAAGTATGTGAGTATCGGCTTAGAAGGTGGATACTTAAAAATCAGTTGGATGTTACCGAAATTATTGCAAAAGTTACAAGAGGTCACAACTGTAGATTGGCAGGAGCCATTCCATGAAACTGAAGTTATAAAGGTACTTCAAGCCGGAAGGCTGTCAAATGGAGACTGGCACACTCTCGATTTTAGATTTGAGCCCGGAAACATATCTCTCACAGCAGACAACAGAATCGTTTATGAAGAAACTGGACTCCAGTATCAAACTGATGACCAGGATCTTATAATGTATATAGGTAAACTAATCAGTCCATCTTTCATGCTACTGTGATATTTTTATCAATTTCTCAAGTCTGTGGATTTTGCTTAGGCTAGAGAAATAAATCAAGATAATTTATTCTTATGATCTAACACTAATGTTTAAATTTCATAGTTACTAAATAACATAATAGTTTTCTTTTTTTAGGTGGATTTCCTCTTAATATTTCGACTAGAGGACATACAAAAGGACTTTATGCATCTAATTTTGTAGGATGCGTCAGCGAAGTCAATTTTGAATCAGAAAAATACATTATCAGTAATTTTTCTCATTTTGAAAGTGAAAATATAGAAGTGTGTCAATTATTTTCGTGATTTAATGAATTAGGAGTCAGTCATGAGTAAAAATAGACATATGACAATTTATCAATCAATTATCCAAAAGTACAAACCCTTTTACACTCGATTGTAATTTTAGAAGTCGATTGCAGCTCTAGAGCTGCAAAAAAGTGAATCCAATTTTTGTACCTAATTGATATGTAATCTTAGGCAGACCTTTTAAGACCGGCGTTAAAGGCAGGCTATTTTGTAAATAATATTTCTCAGTGTTATAAGTTATTGTTTTTATATGTATGAAAAAAATGTTATTTTATTAAATAGGTAACCGGCATATTATTATGCCAGTCTAAAATGTTTTCTGCACGTATAGCCGACGTCTCGATCTGAGGGAACAAGGGACAGTCGTGGAAATGAATAAACCGATGTTATAGTACATAAAATATAATTGTTTTATTGATATTTATAATCATGTTCATATATATTTATATAAATTGTATAACTATTTTTTAATATATATGTATATTTATACTTTCCCTAATCTATTGGATTTACAAAGACTTGATTACAATTCTGCATGTTTTCTTTCTTTCACTTTTAGTATGCGTGTACATTTTAATACCTCGATGTGGCAACATTCGTTTTAGACTGATCACAAATTAATTCACTTCCGTGACAATTTCTTACTGCAAAAATTAACATTACTTAGGTAATGCAGCACAAAAAGAGATATTGTAAAATGTCACAGTGCCACATTTATTACATTCAATAAGTAATATTTACTAGATTATGATAATTTACATACATTTTCTTTTTATAAAAAAAAGTGTTAACTCTAAAAGAGGCCATCAAAGTAAAAACTGAAACACAATAAAAAAAAAAAACCTTGTTAGCATTGTTAAGTGTGTTGATAGACAGAGCGAGCAATATCTTGATGAACTTAAAAAATTTAACATAATTCATGATTCTTCCCGAACACAGATTAATTGAATAATATTATACTATGTAGGCCATTAAACAAAATTATCAGTAAACATTGAATTGTCACATTGAAATGCATTTGCATGCAAGAAAATTCTCCTAATCGGATGATAAAAACATATATATATCAATATTTAAAATGCCCGTAAATAGGAGATTTTTTTATATTATCACAACAGATGAATTTATTATTACAATTGCAGATATTTATACGAGAAAAAAAGAACAGTCGGATGTCCCTCCATAGAAGGAAAGAAATTTGTGAAATACAGTCACAGGAATGGATTCCCGTGTGCGATTAGAGATTGGCAAAGTACATTTAACAATTTTCCTATTGATTTATTTTTACCATACACAACAAGAACAAAAGTGCGTCAACTCTCCATTATCAGTTATCACAATAAACATTTTAATCTGGAACATTCATACGCACACATATATACTAATTAATAAAATGTGTCCGCAGCGTTTAACCTTTGCGATGTTAGATGAGGAATTACCAAATATTTAAGACACGATAAAACAATAGAAATTATCGGCCCACATAAATCAACCCTAGAAAAATATATTATCTTTCACTATAAACGATTCATATACATGCTATGTAACAGCAAAATTATGTCTGAAATAGAATGGAGTCACGAAAACGGAAGCACGACAAACATTTATTTAATTATAAATATAAAAACAATATCTTTAATTATATCGATAGAAAAATTCAGCAAAATATATTCTTAGGCTTTTACAAAATATTTTTTTTCATTCTATTTAGAAATATATTATTTTTTATCGGTAATTTATATTTTTAACCTATGATGGAACCGATCGTAGATCGATTCAAATAAAACATTACACCTTACGCTGACATTATGCTTATTGTGACGATTGAATCACAAATCGAAGGAATAATAATTTAACACGAAGGCATGCAAGAGAGATTTGTACACGGACAGCGCCGTGAAATTAATAATCGATAAGCAGCGATGACAGCCGGTCAAATGTATTATGTCAAAAATTAAGGAGTCTATGGATAAAGAATAAATCATCGTCACCTGCATAATTAATAGATAATAGTTATTTTTGTTTTATGAGTTATGTGCGTTTAAAGTAATATTTTACATAACATTCAATATTCAGAGGTTCGGACGGTTTCCACCCTCTGCAAATTAGCTCTTACAACAAGAAGCACATTCATTAGGATATAGAATATATAGAAATAAGGAATGTTTCAAACAATGACGGATCTTTTAGAAAATAAAAATATTAGCAGCACACTAAAGAAATAGCGCATAAAAATATTATTAAGGTCACACTAATTGAAGATACAAAGTTACATATTTTCACTTTCATAAAATGCTGCATATTTTAAGACTAACGTCTGGTGCCATCGACAACGGAATGATGAGTCAAACATTTATAGTTCCATACAAATACGCCGATTCAGATTATAGAATCGGACAGAAATACACATAAATAAGTAGACAATAAGTAGTAGATCACTGCAGTGACGATTAAATAAAAGATATATATATTTTTTGGGGAATACATAAATTGAAACAAGACAAGATTTCCCCTTTCTCAGCCGATAATTACAATCTTGAGTTGGATTGAGTTTGTTATTTTGTAGCAAAACCGATAAAGTTCTCGGGTGAAACGGAGAAAACTCTCGAGTGCAAAGTATTTGCAATTACAGACTCATCAATGTATCAAAATTATTAGCATATTATTTATGGTGTATCTTATTACAAAAATTAATATTATAATCTATCGCCGGTCGGATGAGCCCGAAGACATCGACATTTCCATTGAATCGATGGTCGCGAAACCGCTAATATCAGATTCATAGATAAATTGCACACAGTCGCCTCACATAAATAGGGCATAAAGCTGGTAATCACTTGGTTCGATCGCTCCTCGGTCTCCGCCGTTCCTCTCGCTCACCGATGCGATCCCCCTTCGCGTTTCAAAGGTCCGTCTCCCGTCACATATATTTTTAAGATCAACGATAAAACTATACTTTACAAATACTATATTATTCCGTACCAAGTTACCCCACAATATAAAATTTAATTATCTCGATTGGCCTAACTAAAAGACTATATATATAATAGAATAATATATGTATAATATATATATAATTTTGCTATAAAACTATTCAGTTTAGCACCAAACATATGTATACCTGCATGTATAAAATAACATCTACGGTAAACATCGACTTTCAAATACGCAACGATTCACAAAGATGGAAAAATATATTTGCGGATAACCGGCGAGAGCGACTCTAACGGCCAGTCTGCTAGCAGAGGCAAACTCATCACCCTCGAGTGCCGATCGCCAAGTAAACAAAAGATATGTGAACGACGAAACAAACCGAAAATTATACAGCTGCTTGAACTCAAATTATATATTCGCTCAATGTGGCCAAAATGAAAAATTAATAATAATTAACAATATGGTGCCAAACTCCATCGCCCGAAAACATTTTTACTGCTAGGCAAAGGCCATTACATGTTTTGTCATCATACACTCATTCTTCAGATGGCATCCGTCACTGTAGAATTCCTTTTCAAAATGAATTTATTCTAACACGGCAGGCCTTTCATCGAGGTGAAACGTTTGTTTAATCTCGTTCAATACGATTCAAACCACATTTTTGCCTTTTTGAGGTGTGCGGCGGCATAAGGTAGTCGTTATTTATGAACATGAGGGCTTAGACAGACTTGCGCCAGTCGATAAAGCGCTCGACGGCGACAGCTGCCACCACAGCGGTGAAGACGAAGCCGAACAGCAGCATGAAGGTGTAATGGCGGTCGGAGAGACTCGTCGCGGAGGCTGGTCGCTTAGCAGTGCGACGAGCGTGCGGCGTGGAGGGAGCGGACGGGGGCACGATGAGTGCGGCTGCCGGCGTGGAGAAAGAGAGGGGCGGGGACCACGCCCCTTGCAATGTGCTTCCGTTTACCTGTCGCTCTCCGCACACTCTCACCCAGTATTCGCATCCGCTTTCCAATTCTTCCATTCTCATATTTGTTTCGGGGCCTCGGTATACCTGAAGAAAATCACAACAATACATGTATGAAGATGAGATAAAATTTATTTATCGATTGATAATTTTTTTAACATGACCAATTTTGATCATCTAGGTTTTTGATCAAAAATTTTACGATTTTTAATTAAGACATTTTTTCAATGATTTTTTTTTCGATACTAACTTTATAGTAGTAAAAACAGATTTAAGTATCAATTTATATTTGGATAAAATTAGCATAATTGGAAAAATTAGCACACCTGTTTATAGTCCTGTTCTTTGGCACGGCAACACTGCACAACGAAAACGAGAGGCTCATCCAAGGCCGCTTTTGGTAGAGACCATTCTACCAGAGCGCTGTCTTCTACTTCGGGGGTGGCAAGACGGGGTGCCTTTATGGAAGGCGGAGGGGCAGGAGTGGTCTCGAACTCGAATTCCTCTGAAAAATCGCCTTGTCCGCCAGCATCATCTGCAGCGCAGATCCTGAAGCGATACGCGGACGATTCCTGAAGCCTCTTTACGCGGCAAGTGAGAGCGGTACCTTCGCACACTGTCTGGAACTCTTTCCTTCTGGGTATGAGCATTTCCACAGTGTATTGAGTGAAGTCAGAATTTTTTCCTTCACCCCATTTTAGTTTCAAAAAGTTGTGACCGCGCTGCATACACATCAGCGGAGGAGGGGGAGGAGGTGGCGGAAGAGTGGTGACTTTAAGCGTAGGGGAGAAACCGCCAACGCCGATTTCATTGACAGCTTGCACTCGCATGCGGTATGCTGTTTCCGGGATGAGATCTGACAGTCGACACTGCTAGGCGGGTCCGTCTGTGACGATGGCTCGCTCCCCGAGGTCGAGGCGATAGTGCAAAACAGCAGAGCCGTTTGTCGGAGGCTCTCGCCAGGAAACCAGGACATCAGTGGCTGTGACTTCAGCGAACACATCCGGGGGAGATCCAGGGGCCGCTGCAGGGGTGGATGTGGTGGTGACTTCAGACCACTCGCTTGCACCGGCACAGTTACTTGCGCAGAGTCTGAATGAATGGGCAGTGAAGGGTGTTAAATTTTTAACTTCACAAGTCGCCTGTCGACCTCGAAATACGGACGCAAACTCCCGGGTTTCTCCTTCTTCAGATGTCATTTCAACGCGATAGTCAGAGATAGGACCGCCGTTACACAGCCGTTCATCCCATTGGAGGGAGATTGCAAAGGGAGATTTGGCAATGGCGCTGAGCGGTACGGGAGTGTCAGGCGGAGCTGCTCCGGTGGTGACGGCGAGAGTTTCAGAATGAGGTCCCGCCCCGGCTCGGTTAAACGCTCGTACTGCAAAGATATATGTTCTGCCAGGCAGGAGCGATTGAACCGCACACTCGGTATCCTTCCCGCGGTATGCCGGACGGCCACTGTCGTCGTTGACATCTTCAGAAATACTCAGATGATATTCGAGGATGGGGGAGCCCCCGTCATATTCGGGTCTCGGCCAGGATAGAGATACTGAGTCCGGACGAGGATCAGCCTGGAGAGAAGGTGCGGCGCAAGGACCGGGGACTACAGGCTCGGTGGCCACGGAATGAAAATCTGACCAACCGCTAGTGCCTCCGACAGTTGTGCAAGATACTCTGACTCTGTATGGACGACCGGGCCTCAGCCGATCACACGCCGCCTCCAGCTCGGGGTCGGAATAAACGATTCGGGTTTCTGAACCAGAATCGAGTTCCATGGTGTAACGCTGAACCTCCGCACCTCCTCGGTCGACGGGGGGATCCCAGCGAACTCGAAAAGAGTTGGCGTGGACTTTTCCTTTTGTGGCGGGTCGGGATGGGGGTAAAGGGATTTCAGGTGCAGTTCGATAGATGACTTCCTCAGACCAACGCGACGCTCCTTCACTGTTGTGAACTTGCAGGCGGAACTTGTAGTCTGAACAGCGGGCGAGGCCCTCACAGACGTGCTCGAGTTCACGGCCAGAGTAAGCTGTCAGGTAGCCGTGGCAGGTAGACTCGTTTTCCAGCTGAAGGGAAAATTCTTCGTCACCTGGTCTTCGGGTCCACCTGACAGTCAAAGAGTGAGCGGAGGACATCGTTAGGGCGGGTGGGTCTGGGGGATTCGGAGGAGACCCGCAAGTGGAGAAGACTGCCTCCTCGCTCCAGGGTCCTTTGCCAATTTCGTTTATAGCGGCCAGGCGGAAACGGTATCGTGTAGAGCCTTCGAGCTTTTGTAGATTGTGCTGCTTCGTGCGGGGCTTACAGAGGTCTACGAAGTCGCCGCCCTTTCCTTCGTCATACTGCAAAATGTACTGCTGTATGTGAGAGCCGTTGTCTAGTGGTGCATTCCATCGTAGCTGAAGGGCAGTGCGAGTTCGCACTGCCACGCGTGGCGGATAGGGAGCGGCGGGTTCACAGGCTGGAGTTCTAAGACTGACCACTTCTGAAGCTGCCCCGGTTACCCCCTCGGCGTGAGCTTGAAGACAGACGGTGTATTCAGTACTCGGCCGTAGGTCTTCCACCCTGAAAATTAGTCAATATGTCATAATTCAGAACACATATTGGAAATACAAAAAATAAAGATTCAATCTAATACAACAATACCCAGTAACGGTCAGGGACAAAAAAAAGTCACGCAAGGAATTTTAAATGTGTAAAATGGTATTTTTTTTTTTGCTTTTCGCTTGAATATAAATGGAGCATCACTGCACCATTGCGAGAACAGTCTCTCCATATGCCACAATATTTTAGCCAAATGTTTAAGCTTATTTTACATATATAATCATACTTTTCTTTTATACTTATCTTTGTGGATTGCTTGTAACTGAATAGTAATTTTCAAAAAATATAGAAAAATTGCATGCTCTGTAACGTATTTAATAATCAGCTATTTATTGCCAGATATTGATGAAAGCAATTAGCTTAATACCTAATCAATTTCTGAATTCATTAGCTGTATTATGAAGATATATACCTGCATGACAGAGAAGGACCGCTGTAAATGGCTTTGTAACGATCTCTATCTCCCAGGAGGAGCTCATATGTTAGTTCACCAGCAAAAGTTGGCGCGGGGCTTCCGTCATTAGTAGGTGTACTCCACTGCACGAGTGCACTGCGAGCAGTGACATCTGACACCTTCACAAAAAAAGAATCCAGTTATAATAAGTCATCGACAAAGCCGGAGGTAACTGCAGAATTGCATATTATTTCAATCTCATTTCAGTCCATCAGTTAAATAATGTTTGCAATCTTTCCCATTTGATATGCAATAAACGTGCAATCAGATGCGATTGTCAAGATAAAGTAGTTATTTATGAAACTAGGTGAGCTAATAACATATTTAGTTAACTTTTTGATAGTAAACCAATACAGATTTTTTCCTACAAATGTAACTAGCTTTGGTACTATTTGGTTTTTTTAGTAACATGTTGTATAATGGTACACCTAAATAAGAGGGAGTTAAAGCGATTGCAAGAGTAGCAAAAGAAGATATTTAGGCATGTCACACGAAGACAGGGTAGGATTAACCCTTTCCACACAGCAATAATGTGGTTTGTACAGATTATATTCACATGTGCGTTGCGGGGAAAATGAATTGAACCTCTCCAGTAAATTTACCTGCGGCCTCTGCAAGGACGATAGAAAATCTAGGAGTTGTGATTCTTCTTCGTCACCCTGAACAGAAGTCGCCGCAGAGGAACTCCCTTCACCTTCTGAAGAAGTGCCACCCATTCCAGAGCTTGCCGCTCGACTTCCAGTGCCGTTTGTGAATTCTTTACGAGGAGACAGGGCAGGGGTACTATGGCCTGAATTATAACCTGCAACATAGAATTGGTTGTGTTCATTCTACATTCATGTGTATAATGTATTCTAAATTGTATCTGTAAGTGTACATGGTTTTTTACCAATGTATTATTATTTTCACATGCAACAATAATAAATTTATTATTACTTCTGGGAAATAAAATGCGATATCTTAATTATATTATTTATCTGCCACACACACACTATCCTTAAATATAGGTACATTAAAAAACTCAATTAAACAGAAAAAAAATATTTTTGAAAGTAATAAATTCAACAGCACAGAAACAATAATGTCATGATTACAAAAACGGTAGCACAATAATGTGTATCCAATGAAATGGCAGATGTTACATTTTCAATTATATGGCTGTTCAATATTAATATTTTTCAATTAATTATATATATTTAAAAATCTCTAGGATTTTTTCATTTTACCACTAATGATTCAACAAAAGGTTTTTTATAATTATTATCACTATATTAAAATAGTCCATATTTATGGAAATCAGTTTATAAAATAATAGAAGCTGGAATAATTATTTAATTCAAAAAGGTACAGTGAAACACTAAATAAAATACAAATTGATTCTATTGTCGTTTTTGGTTGCATATTTTTTTTCAATAATCACAACACTGCCTTATGTTGAATATCGTAACAATACCTTTGAGAAACTATACGTGTGTGTGTGCTTTGGATGCAAAAAAAATGATTTTTGGTGAAGTGAACAGAAAGAGCACTAACATAACATAATATTTCCGAATGATGCCTTTAAGAAGTGAGTTATTTTGAAGGTTTAAGACTTGAATATACTCAATTTGTGATGGCATTGTCCCGCAAAATAATTCTAGTATTAATTTGTTTTCATACCTAATCCATCTTTTCTAATATGATTGTTCTCCAGTTTCCTTCTAAGTTTGACAAATTGACGCTGCGCTCTCTCATCTTTATGGTAGGAGTGGGGTGGTGAGTGAGGCAAGTGATGGGGTTGGTGGGGTAGCGGTTGGGGGGAGGAGAGCGGTGGGCCATGGTGATGGAAATTGGGAGGTGGGTAGCCAGGAGGGCCGTAGAATTGCTGGGGTCCATTTCCACCATTTGCAGGTCCCTGTAACAAATAAATAACACCATTTTACTATGATTTTTCGCTGCCCCGTTTCATATTTTTATGCTGATTTATGGACATAAAGGGTCTTTTTATAAGGACGCTTAGTTTTGAAATGTAAATAAAACAAGTTGTTTGTGAGATTTCGACTAAATTTTAATTTCATTTGTAAGTATATTTTACGGCATTAAATATGGAATATAGCATCAAATGTCTGCCAATATCCATTCATTATATAATGGGCCATGTCGCTAAAGTTGACTTTTTTGACAAATTTGGGTAAACTTCCAACTGCTCCAGAACCCAATCAGGCGTTGTCTGTGGTCGTTTACCTGAAGTTCCTTGGTTAGTTGGATTTTATACGGGTGCAGACATAAGGCCCGATTCAAAATTCGCCAAGTTGACGTCGCAGAAAAGCCAAGTTCTTGTGAACAACGAGAAATAAGCTGCCTTGGGTTTTCCTGTACACTTTCACACACAGCAGCAATGTTTTCACCCGATATTGTATTTTGATGACGTACAGGCAGGTGTTGGCCGATTATTTACCAAACTGGTTGACTCAAATTTGGCCACTAAACAATGAATAATCTACTCAGCAGGACAAAGTTACATATTTTGAGCGTCCCTATTGAAATACCCTTTATAAGAAAAAAAAAATATTATTAAAAATATATTTTTGTTTAGATTAATTTTCCATCACTCTTAATTAATATTATCCGTCCATTGATATTTTGCTTGCTTTTGTACATCTTTCTAATAACATATTATAATTATTATAAGTGCCTGAATAAATGCTCCAAAAACAAATATATTTAAAAACTGAATCACATGATGAATTTCGATAATTGTTTTAAATATGATGGTATTAAAACCACCCTCAGCTCATTCTGATTCGATTTTTCTTTTAAATTTGAATCACAAAATCATAGTACATATTTTGATTAAATGAGTTAGGGGTTGTCAGTTACTCTAAATTAATCAATTTCCGGAAAGGCAGTTTCAATATTATCACTTGCTTATTACCAGTAAATGTAAAAATGACACCTACATTTTTAATATTACTAAGATTATCAAGGTATAAAATAATTTAAAAATTGTACAATAATTATAAAATAGTAGTTGCCCATATGTATCTAATACACGATAAGATGAATATGTCTATCGATATTGTAAAAGCTATAAAATTTTGATTATGAAATTGAGCAATAATTCCAATTAAATTTAGAATTAAACGATTCACAAAATAAAAGATCGCTTCACGCCAAATTGTCAAAATGATGCCAACATGGCGCCACGTAAACAAAAACAATGCTATGAGTTATTTTTCGTGAATCAATACATAATACTTACAGAATGGCTATTTAGTTTCGAAGAGGGTTGCTTTTCAGTTGAAACCGATTCGTTATTATCATTACTATGTGGCAAATCCATTGTGAAAATTCTCCACAATATGCACCGTGCATTCCCGCAATATTATCGAACTCAACTGACGTGTCAAGCGATGCTGCGCCAAGTTGGCAATATGGCCTTATCATAACAAACATGAAGTGTGCAAACCGCGCGCAGAACATTTTTTATAAAAAATATATTTTTCACTATTAGGTATGTCATTATTTGATTTCTCATCAATAAATAAATTATCAAAACCATTTCTTTCATATCCAAAAATCGTCATTGAGGATAATTAATAAATCTTATTAATATACTATATTGACATAATGTTTAAAAAAATATCGTACCGTAGCAAACAATACTAATGCAGTGACATCAATATTGTTTATTTGGTCTGCTTGCACAGGTGAACAATATTACAATATTTTAACACATTCGTTACGGGCCATTTTTGCGAAAACGTGCAAAAAATTAGGTACTTTCGTACATATATATATACCTTTAAACCTGTTTGACATTTAAAAAAATGATTTGGACACCAGCTGTACAATACCTTGTTGCATAATACTGTATATATTTTAACTTGCTTTTATTAGTGATACTCAACCTTTTGTATTTTTTTCAGATATAAAATCGGGTATTTGACTTAGAATTATACATTTCATCGAAAACGTAATAAATAACAACCCAAGTAGTCCTTATATATTATTACATAATTAAACTAAATATCCTAAATATAGTATTCAGTAAAAATCATTCAAAAAAAAAAAAAAAATCATTAAAAAAATTAAGTTATATTTTAACTGTCTGCTGATTTTTTTTAATTTCTAAGAAAATCACCGAATAATTTATTTTTTTTTGTGAACATTTTTTTAATGAAGCATCAAACATTTGTTTTGCCATTTCTGTAGAGAATCTAAAACATTTGTCGCATTGGATGTTTATATTTCGACGCCTCAGCTAGACAGGTGAAAAGACTCGTATACGAGTCATCCGTAGCCTATATGTTAAATGGTGTCATAACTTACATCTGTAGAGTATAACAACCGATAAATTATATTAAAAATGTATGCTTTGTAGACTCAATATTTACAGTAAAGAAATAAAATACACATCTAACGTAAGTAATGTTTTTTATTAAATGATTTATTAATCAGGGAAGATTAATGGAAAGGATACAAAAATATGTATTTTAGTGTGGTATATTCTCTATAATACACTTAAATTATTGAAATCGTACATACATGTATATATACCGTCTTTGAGTTTGGACCTATAATATGTATTGTGTATGTCTGCAAGTGAGTTGTTACAGTTACGCTGCAGTGGTTCTATAAAATATTCTTAGTTATTATGCAACAGAGGGGGGACAAAGAAAATAGTGCTTAAAGTTATGTATAAAGATCTTAGTATGTTAAACATGGCAGTAAGAATATCGCAAGTATTGCATTTTTCAAAAAAATTGTTACTCGACTACAAAATAAAAAAAATCAATAGAATTTTGACAATTTCACGAAAGTTAATAAATGATTTGGTCTGCATTAGAGATCTGCACGGGCTCGGGTTTGGCCCGCGAGCCGAGTCGGGCCGTTGTAACGAGGGTTTGGATTCGGGCCCGGGCCGGGCTCGGACGCAAGTATAAACAAAATATAACAAAAATCGGGCTATTTTCGAATGAGCTCACCATTATCGTAAATCTAAATTTAATACTATAATAAACTTCACGTACTCGTATTAGTCATCTTTTCGACCCATTCGAAAGAACAAGAAACATTGTTTTGAATTTAATGACTTATTTTAGTATTTTTTAATGATGTCTGCTTTATATGAGTTTGTACAATACGCATAATGAATTTCATAATATGATCCTGACTCCAGTATTTCTTATATGGTTATTTCGATCGGTCGCAATTCGATTTGATAGGTTGATTTTTTTAAAATTTACCGGCAAGAAATGGGCTACGAAAATATTAAGACAAAACTGAAGAGTGGAGAATATATTTCTTCAGTCAGTAAAAACCCACGGGAAAAGTGAAGTGTGGAAATCATAGATGTGGCTACAAACAAAAAAGTTGGATACGTTGAGTGTATAAAATGTAAATGCATTTCCAGCTTTTCTAGTTCAAAAACTTCTCATTTGTATCGTCATTCCTGTAAAACAAACAAAAACTAATTCTAATTAGGAAGAAATGTATTTCGCACAACTGCACACACACGATAATTAAATGATAAAAAGTCAATTTTTATTAGAAAAAAAAATCGGATTTTTCGGGCAAGGTTGCATAATGTCGGGCTCGGGTCGGGTTCGGGTAAGATCTTTGGAAATGGCCTCGGGCCCGGGCCAGGCTGGGTTGGAGGTCTTCGGGTTCGGGCCGGGTGAAATTTCAAAATTTCGGCCCGTGCAGACCTCTAGTCTGCATTTACATAATTTGTGGTCCCGTAAAATAAATCGCAAAACAATCATAATGAATACAGCAAAATAATTTGTAGTTTTGATGTTCTTCTGAAAATAAATGAGGCGCGATAAAAAAAACTGACTAACGTAGTTATTTTATTCATGATTTCGATATTTTTTTATACAGTTTGCAAAAAAATAATGTATATTGATGACAAAGTTTTACAATCAAATCAGCAGAAGTACGTTAAAAGTTGTCAACAAATACTTTTTGTCAAAAATGTTTGAACACCAAAATTCAGAATTTTCAAAATACCGGAGATAAAAGTTTAGAAAGCGAGAATCTTCGGGATAGTTATAACTAGCGAGACCGAGGGATTGCAATCTCTTTCTTGATAATAATCAGATATCTTTCTATAGCGAGCTTTGTCGAATTTAATATTATGGATGTCATTTTATCAGTAAATTTATGTAACCCACTATAATTTTGAGTTTGCATACATTCGTTCAGTTTAGGTTGTTTGGCGTTGTTATTATTCAAGTGATTTCTTGATATATCGTAATTGCTTTTCGAAATATAGTGCCATAGAAGTGTCAGAACTTAGGCTAGTCTCCACGTAGATTACATAAATATGTAAAATTACAAAACAGATATGAAATGAAAACAATTTTAGGCGGTAGTTGTTTTTAAAAAGGAAACCACGCGGGTATCAGAACTTTTATAAGCGAGCGGTACATACCTAAAGGATAATATGGGAAACCCTGGAGCTATAAAGACTTTACATTAGTGGGCGAGGGCTCCATGCCGCCCACTCGTGTAATATTTTGGTGTTAAGACCATTATTAGAAAGCATCCTACCCCGACATAATAACGAAGATACATAAGTAAAGATCTTTGAACCACATACGGTTTATAGCAACTCAACTGTGCTGTATTAAGTAGGTACATCTCTACGCAATAGTTTATTAACAAAATAAACATACCAATTGAGACCTTACCCTGGAAATTGTATACATCAAAAACAGTTGGGTTATTGAATATGTTTTATGACATGAAGAAATATTTAAATAAAAACCAATAAGACGAGGCATGTCTTGCGAAAATTGTATGTTTCCTTTTATATATTGAATGCCAATGATTCATAAATATTACACGTTTCAAAATGGTAACTGTTTAATACAACTTTCTTTAGAAAAATAAACAAGCACGGTGTAATTTGAGATATTTTTTTCAGCCTTAAATTTACCTGATATACATGTGAAGTTGAATATTCGCGATCCAATTTGATATGATAGATTTCCTTCTCCAGCTTTCTTATAGTAAGCTACCTTTCCATTTGAACAGTCAAACATGTTGTTTGTAAACGTATCAATTAGTAGGTACATTATTAATGCTTGAAATTATTTATTCGAGGTTACTTCCATGTATACAACAGGCAGATGATATGTGAAAACCTAGCAATTATGATTGGCAAGCAATATTAATACAACCAGCGTGCCGTTAAACTAGTTTCGTCATTAAAATTGTTATTTGCGGTGAATAATAGCAGTATTATACAGACATCTAAAAGATAACTAGGATAAACTCATAATTTCAAAATAATAATACCCAAGTGCGCCTATCAATTGAAGCGCAATCAATCAAATTAATTGGGCAATTTGAGAGTGCAATGGTATCTGTTGGCGTGCGAATGCAGCTAACACACCTGACGGCATTCTAGATTCGAACGCGTGGCTGTAATCAACAAAAGAGTCGCGGAAGCACGCTTAATCGAATTCCATTATTCGCAGATAGTGCACAATACAAAGAGGCGTTCGTGGGAAAATGAAAGCGACATGGTGTGAATCAAATTAAAATATATTACAATATATAACCTCAGCAGACCAGGCCCATGCAACTTTTCCTGTCGGAATGGAAAAAATATTTTAAAAATTTAATGTTGCACGGGCATTGTGAAAAAAATTTAAATTAAATAGGTGAGTGCATTATAAATCAAAGCACAAGATAAACATTATGCCAATTATATACATGCGAGATTAAAAAAACTCCAACCGTTTCGAAATTGCGGTAATTCACTAGGCTTTACGAACCGATATGTTATAATAAGGATAGAAACAAACAAACAAACAAACAACAGGAACAGATCCAATAGAAACTTTAGAGCCAAAGTAGAAGAAGAAAAAGAAGAAAAATCTTCATTCTAATAAATAGTATAATAAATATTTTAATCACTTACAGGACTTTTAGAATTTCGACATGCAGGTTTTATCCAATTTGAGCCATTTCGACATCGTAATTGAGTGGCATTTTAATCGTATTTAGCGTAAGGTATGAGCAACGTGTAGGAAGAAGAATTATTGTATTTCAAATGATGGCACGTTGTGTCGAAGGTTCGAAAATCGAACGATGATTGAAATTTCCTAGTTAAAGTTTTCAGGAGAGAAGCAAACAAGTTTTTTTATGGTTTTAGATAAACTTGAATACATATCAATTCAACACGGTGAAAAATATAATATATAAAAATATAATATAATATATTTGAGATATACAAAAATTATAAAATATATGGACGACAGCTATTTCGGCGTACGTCATCGTCAGAACTAAGCGTAATCTGTTGAGATAATCTCAGTTAGGAGTCCATATGTTCCATATTAGGAGCGGAAATAATAATAATGTCGTATCCATAATATACTATTATGACCTTGTTATATGCTGCTTAGAAAGAGAGAAGGAATGAAACAGCCAGCACCCTTTTTAAATCGAGTTTTAAGAAAATATTCCATGAAAGGTTAGTCCTCTTTAGAACGATGGTATCTATGGAGTCGCCCTCGAGAATGTTTATTTTATAATATTATATGTCTGAGATGATTGAACGGCAGATATAAGTCACGATCGGAGGAGACGAGATCGTGCTGCTGCATTGAATGTACGATTAAATTTAACACTATAGAGTAGGTATGTGCTGATCAATATGGACGCATTATTTAAACAAAGATGCTTAGAAAATATCTAGATTTTCGTCTGATTGAATCTCGCACAAAAGACATCATGTTTTTTATTAATATAAAAAAGCACAAGAAAATTGTATATTTCATTTGATATTTTGATTGCTGGACAAATTTATTTATTCTATTACTTACAATGATAATCTACTTTCACGTAAATGATGAAGTTGCCAGCTAAAAACTGGCAAACTATTTAATTGTTGTTTTTTTATTTCTAAGATATTTTGGTAAAACAATTTATGATCACCCATTTTGGGATGTAAGACTTAAGCCTCTTCATCTTGTTTGTTAAAATTCGAGTCGGAGTAGGTTTTGAAACGATTTCTCAGCCCTATTTTGAGGACATTGGTAGTTATTATCAATTCGTATCGCTTTGTAAGAAATTAAATCCACGCACGAATGATTGTAGTTTATAGGCGTAGCTTTTTTGTAGACCAGGTCAATTGAAATAATTTTTCTACTCGAATAAAGTAGCATGGTACGTGAGTGCAGTATTTTATAGGGCCATAAAAATAGTCGACCCATAAAGTGTTGATATACAGTCGGTGAGTTTATTTGTTTACCTTCCAACACGCGTAAGATAAAGTTCCTTGTACAGCGCCCCGACACGGTTTTTAAATATCGCAACAAAAAAATGATCAGACACATTCGAGATTAGTCAATTTTATAACAGATTTGAACACTTTTTTAATTCAAGACCAATTTGGAAACCAAAGCACAATTTGGAAATTATGTCCCAGCTAAAGTTAATCACTCAATATACAGGTAGTCCTCGACTTAGGACAATTCGCACTTAATACCAAAAAAAAATTTGTCAACCCTGATTCATGCGTAAACAAAAATGACTTAATAATTTTAATTAAGATTTAATTTCTGAAGTGAATAATCAATAAATCGTCCCCGTAAAGACTGGCAAACGGAATAGATGTGGCAAAAAAAGAGAAGTGATTTAGAAAAAAAACTTAAAATAATTTAACAATATGAGAGTGGTAAAAGAGTGAAGGACATAGCTCGCGATCTACACTTATCACATTTAACGATCTCTACAATTTTGAAGAATAAACTAAGTATCAGTGAAGCTGTTAAAGGAGCAATATCCATATCTACAATAACAACAAAAAAAGACTTGGACCCATTTACGAAATGGAAAAACTATTGGTGATTTGGATGGAAGGTTTGATAAAAAAACGAATCCCTCTTAGCCGTGTGACCACAAAGACAAAGGCCTTTGGAAGCTTTGCTTCTTATATCATTTTCCCGCACGAAGTTAAACTGGGTATTGCTTTGCTGAAGGAATTGTGTTGGGGAAAATATCGGAAATCTCGGGTAATTTTCTGTCAATAATTAACAAAATTGTCATCACTATGATGTATTCCATTAATCTATAATAGTTGTTTTACATAAACAATTTCCCAAAATGGATTCGGATAACGAAAGATTTTTGAGTATAAACCGCCGGTATAAAAGGAAGATCTTGATGCTACAAAGAAATATCCAGGGAAAAAAAACAACAAATAGCTCAACTAAAATTGGATATGTTTTTTAAAAGAAATATAAAAATAGTCAGGGATTTATTGCGAAACCTGAGCCGAAATGAAAATAGCACTCACGTAATGTTGAGGTGGAGGTCCATGCTGCATATGTGGTGGCATATGCGGAGGTCCAGGTGGCTGTGGGGAGAGGATTACGTGTCTAAGGGTGCCACTCTCATCGACGATCTGCTGTAGCACATGGCCTGGAGGAACTTGCACAGGAACTGGCATTGGAGGAGAAGAGTTGGTAGACACCATGGGCACTGTCATGGGACCTGCAAAAAACAAAAATTTATCAAAATACTACCAAAAATGTATCTACATAAAGCGTGTACGCTAATAAGTCATATATGTACGTTACAATTTTAAAATTATACGAGAAAAACACTATGAGAATTTTTATAAGTAGCCCGAGATCAACTCAAGTAAAAATGGAATCACATACACCAATTTCCGGGATTCTTCCCGGGATTTCAACCCAGACCTATCTGATAAAGGTAGTCTGGTGGTGACGCTTTTTCTACTAGACCACATGGGCCGATTATATTTCATAAAACACAAAAAATCAATTTGATTATCACATGAGCAATAAATAGTAAATTGGTTTAACTGCGCCATTCAAAGGCTATTATCACATGACAACCCTAACCAACTATGACAATAACATACCATACATTACTTTGGTATTTGATATCCATAACTATTAAATTGACAATTATTTATGATCTAATATCTTTAATAAATCCTAATACATAGAATAGACAATTTTCTCACTGTCTATTAGCGAGTCCATTTTTACTACACACAAATATACAAATATGAAATGTTCAAAATACTAGTTATCAGTAAATCGGTGTCTAATGTTTGTATTGAGCAAAGGATTGATCAAACGCGGTAAATATGATAACTGTTGTGAGACAAATGGACGTGAATCTAGATAGATAGAGCTTGAATAAACGAAAATTTTATTTAATATTACTGTAAACGCGACCTTTGGAACATTAGTATAAATATAATAAAAAAGTAAGATATTTAAAAATATGTGCAACGTAATAAAATATCTTATAAATAAAACAAAACGGAAGCGGTTCGTATTTATATTGATTAGTCACTGAAATTCATTTGAATAATAACTTGCTACCAAGAAATATAATCTCATCAAATGTATTATTAAAACAGAATACAAGATAAACAACGACTTTTGCTAGAGGTATAATATATTCTAAAATGCATATAAGTTGCCAGCCGCAAGTATCGGTTAGTCAAAAAGTTAAATGCTAAAATACATATGTAAGTTGTAAGGATGGCATAAATGCTTATACATATATGGAGATTATGCAATACATCAATGCACTTACAGAAAAATACGAACCTGAGAACGATTAAGTTATTGATTATAAAGTTGTTCCTGGATTGATTGAGCTTACAGTAAACTTCTATGCAACCTAACCATGTAAAAAATCGATTATTCAATAGTACTATTCACGGAAGATTTAAACGATTCAGCCAACAAACCTATACAAAAGTTATCACAAATACGGCATGGAATATTTTGTACTGTCAGACACCCAATCTGTGCTTAATAAGGCAGTACATACACATATATAGACAAAAATATCTTATCACAGCTATCAGAAAAAAAGCATTATTTTGTTGGAATCACGAAGTAATAAATACTTTCCATTGTAATCTTGTAAGATAGCGATAAAATTTGTTAATGAATTGTGGCAAACACGAAAAAATCATCCAGTAAATAATAAAATAATTATATTAATGAAGATAAACTGCTACGGGATTTGAAAGCGATGCTGAAATTATAACTATATAACTAAATTAAATATTAATAATCTTTTCGGCCTAAAAAAACATTTAGTAATTTATATTAAATATGAGGCATCTAAAAGTTAAAAGCGACGAGTTTTGTAAAAATGTAACAAAAAATACGTTCAACCCATTTCACTTTATGTAATGACATATAACTTGTTAAACCCGACAAAAGCATACGAAAAGAAGAAGGCATTTAGACTTTTTCGCATCTCATGGAAATTTCAAGCAGATATCGATAAATTCCAAGTATATGTCTCATTTTATTATACTTTTTTTATTGCAATTAGCGGCTTATTTTCAAGTAAAAAAATGTTTAGATCTTTATTGGAAATACAATACTGTGGAATAAATAGAAAACAAATATGTAAGAATTATTGCATTGGCGCATCGTGTTATATAGTATTAAACAAAACAACAAGAAGAAAATCAAAATAGGTCAGGTCGCTAACTTTGTAAAGATGCAAGTTTTTTTAATATTTGGCATTACAGCTTACGCCAATGCGCCAAATATTCTGAGTTGTCAAAGTCATACGAAATTGTCGATTTTAAATAATGTATCAGTTGTGCACAAAATCAACGATAAATAACATACACCCAGCCCAAGATCTCTTTTTTTTCAATTGAAAAAATCTGACCTTGGATTGATGTTAACAAAAGCCACTCCAAACCGACTTCTTGGAAAATCTTGAAGTTCTTAGAATCGTTTTGCCTGCAGCACTGGAAATTGTATTTTTATAATTCTTATTATTAATCTTCAATATGTCTGAAAATATTGGACTATGTTAAGCCATTCTAAATATTATTTCTGAAAATATCAAGTTCTTAGAGGTTTTGAGCACTGGTGAAATAATTAATGCATGTTTTAAGCCTTTTCTTCAAACGAGAAACTTATCTATAAGGTAGGTTTACCATACATCGCGGTTTAACCGGGATATACCCGGTTTTAGACATTGGTCCCGGCATCCCGGCCGGTTCGGTAGTATGTTCCGGTTGTTGTTTCGCGTCACGATGAGACGCGATGCAAAAATTTTGACATTTGGTGCAGCGAGAAACAAATGTCAAGCGATAATTTAAAATTTTCTGCCACTATTGTCTGTGGAAGAATTACATACCGACTGGAAGTAGACGCTCTTTGTAAGTGTTAATGCTTGGTGACATAAAATGATCCCATATATTGTATGTCTGCCAGGAACGTCAATACATATGGAGCGTGGTTTTTTGATAACGAAACAAATTTGGCCGAATGACCCAAGCCGTATTAGACTCCAATTACTCGACATCTCAAATACTCGAGTATCGAGTAGTAACATTTTGAAATACTACTACTAAAATGTACTAAAATATATATTATAAATTCAAATTTGTGTATATAATTAGATGATAAATAAATAAATAAGCCCATTGAATTTTATTAATACATTTATTTCATTTTTAAAACATGTATTTCGAAAATAATAGAGGATTAAACGTCTCAAATTTTTAGTATGGTCAGAACGAGTATTTTTCAAAATACTCGAGTTTCGAGTACTTGAAAAATGGACGAGTATTCTCGAGTATTGAGTATTCGGTACTCACATTGGAGTTTATACTGTAAATTAAACTTGCAGATATGTTACGAGAAATTCTTAGATGTTTTTTTAAGTAAGTGGATTGTATTAAAGTAGACACAATATGTTCATATTGTTATTATAGATATCGTGTTTACAGTGATTGCACGAGCCTTATCTATAAGACTTTGTATAAACAATAAAAATACCATCGCAATGAAATGTTATTTTAAGATAAGAGTATAGGAATGCAGACAGTCAGATATAATAGGATATATTTTTGCATTCTAAGATAAGTAATTCAGTAACAAAAGAAACCATTAGATGACGTTGAATTACAGAAGGTAATCTAAAGAACCAATTCGTCCGTAGCTAAGCATTACTTTAAAATGCACCGCTTTTATGCTATCCAAATTATAATTAACAGCTGTTTTATTCCACTTGCGTAAAACTTGTTTGGTTTCATCAAGAAACAACCATTAAATAAATGTATGGTAATTTTTTGGTAAATAATTTTCTTAAACCGATGAATCGTTCTCTCCCCTTAAATTTGTCCTTCACATTTACTGACGATGGTGGTTTGTATAATACGCTTACTTTACTAAGTAAGCGTCGAAAAATTTTATATGTATATTAGGTTATATAAAAGTTTTTTCTGATGATTCTTATAAGCGGCACGTCATTCATTTTAAATTTTATTTCTTACAATAGAGTCTCTTGACGTTATTTGATACGTGACGCAAAACAAGATGAAATATAAATACATGGTTCATATACTGCAAATATAATGAAAGTCTGTCATCATTTGATAAAAAGGTGTACATTGATTGAGTAGACATTAACTTGGTAGAACTCCATTATAATACGGTAAAAAAATAGCAATGTATTTTAATTCTACAGAAATTATTTTATATATTTGTTGATAGCTATTTCGGCTTACGCCCTCGTCAGAACTATGATTTAAACGTGCATTAGAACAAGCATATATATACCTAGCATAGACAGGGTACACAATACATCTTCTTCTCTGTTCCACAATCTTAATTTTATATGGAAATAATAAATTATTGAATGTGACAAATAGATTTGATGTATTCATGAAGTGGGAATAAACGTAATATTAGTAATGTATCAAGTTGATTTATTTAAAAATGCATTAATGTTTATTAATGGCTTAAGCCAGGCATGGGCAGACTGCGGCCCGCCATCATAAATCCTAAGAATATTTTTTTATATTTTTTAAAAAAATATTGAAAATCAAATAAAAATTCTTCAAGATATTGAGAGAGTATACAGATATTCTTTTTCACAGTCATTTCGATGGTTTTGCTTGGAAAAAGTGCTTCGAAGATTTCGGAATATAAAAAATATTATAATTTTATTTTTGGAAATGAAGAATGGTTACGGACTTTCTCGATACAGATGATTAGGGATTTGTGATTTTGCATTTACTCTGGACATCGTGCCACACTTAAATACTATTAACTCAGTGTTATGAACGCTCTGAGTGACGATTTTTCACAAAGATTTGGTGACTTCCGAAAAATTGAGACAAGTTTGGCGCTAGTAAGCGATCCATTTTCAATAGATATTAAAACTGTATTGAAAGAGCTACAACTTAAGATTATTGATCTGCAATGTTACACTGATTTAAGAGAATTACACCGTCGTGATGAAATCTACAAATTTTACTATGATCTTAATTCAGACAAATTCGACCAACTTAAAGATTTTGCACGAAAAATGTGAACAGACATTTTCGATCATGAGCCTCAGCTTAATTCTGATTCCATCTTCTTCTATGACCATTCACAAGCAGTTTTAAAAATATCAACTACAAAATGAGCACCTGAATTTAAAAAAAAATGTTGAAAAATGTCCATCCTTGAAACAGCTTCATTCTGCTCATATTTTTTTTGAGTACGCCCGGTCCTCTTTTGAAACGATTTATTTCAGTGATTTCGATTTTACGTGATTTTTTGGACGGCACCGTGATTTATTCGTAGGTCCGCGATTTTTCTTTTTACAGCTGACCAAATGGTGCGCAAACTCATGCGATATTATTGGTGACTATGCTCTGAAACTTATTTAAGCACAATGCATTTATAAAATTCGTTGAATAGCACGTTTCCCGGTCGTAAATTTTATCACAGAGAGTTACTATGTCAAATAAATGCACTTCAGACGTACAAATATTTTAAATGCACAATAATAAATACGAACTAAATATAGAAATATTATTTTTGAATGAAAATGGGATTGTTTTAGGTATATTTTTGAGCAAATTTTTTTTAGGTCGTATTTAAAAAACAATTTTTATTTTTTCTTGTATTTTGGATACTTTTTTCGCGATTTTTTTAGGTGCGCCACTTTTTGAAGCCTATGTATCACATAAAACGATCGGGTATATATCTAAAAATGGTATTTTACTTGCGGCCCGCTGCTCATTTTGAATTCTTGGAATTGGCCCTTCATCCGAAAAGTTTGTCCCCCTCTGGCTTAAGCCATAGAATAATTTAGCCACTAAAACATGGTTCTGACGAGGGAGTAAGCCGAAATAGCTATCAACAAATATATAAAATAATTTCTGTAGAATTAAGATACATAGTTATTTTTCTTACCGTATTAAAAAGGCATATGTTTGGAATAATTGAAATTTGACTGATTTATATTATAAACTAGTGTGGTGACATTAAATACCACCACGATAGAAACGGTTGAATCACGATTCAGTAATTACTTCGCATATGGTTGGAAAAATGATTTATCATATTAGCTAAGGTCGCGACGGCGCAACAGGTGCCTGGCGTCGCCTTCCGTCGCCCGGGTTAGCACCGCAGCCAAATATAATACAATACACATACCGACAGCTGACTGGGGGTTGGCCCCGCGACCTACATTTTCAAGGGCAGCCCAGTCTCGTATAATCCCCGCGGGATATAAAATTATTTTCTTACCCCATAGTGTGGATTTTCCGCTTCGCTATCGACTTTGTAGACTTTTGATCAATTTCAACTCGTAATGAAACAGTCGTGTTGCAAATGACTTTACAGGCGTTTTAACATATTCTATTCTTACGTTTGTACTTTCAAATACGTATGCGAAGCAAGAAATATGTAAAAGTTTTTCGCTGGAAACTTGTAGCCATAATCGGATGACTTTTTATAGTGCCACTAATTTAAATGCCTAGATCTATTATTATTTTCACACTATAAACGCTTTAAATTTATTATATGATAAACATATTGTATTGTTTAACGATTACGTGTGTACTACGTGATGTTTTGAGACTTCTCTTCTAGAATATTTCCTACTGATTGGGTGAGTCAATCTTAATAACCTTTACCAAGAATGAACACAAACAATGATGATAAAATAAAATATATAGAAACTCGAAACAATAAATAAGAGGCAGAGTTTAAAATGTAGATAGAGTTCGCAACGCACAAAACAGAAATTGAGAAGGTTGCTTAAAAATATATTTTATGAAATTTCAAAAAAGAAAAACAATCATATAATTTCCCGCCATACTTCACCATCTCATGGCGCTAGGTTGGCGAAATGTTTTTAGAAGCATTCATTTGTATTTTATTTATAAGAGAAAGCAAATGAATAGAAAAATACCGTATTCAATGCTGTCGTAAGTATTTAGCTTGGCAACGAAGTGGGTAATTGAATAGAAGTGAGTTTTGGAATAATATAGTACAATCACACCTATCATCAATCGATTGATTTGATCAAAATAAACTTTTATTGCTTTAACTTCCTCGTTCGCTTAAATACGAGCTTAACTTTCATGCTACTGAAAATTATAAATATAATACGAGTCATTTATGTTGATTAAAATATTTAATTTATAACTTTTCAACTTTTTAACGGTCGTGTTAAAAACTAATACTAACTTTTATTGGCCATAAAATGCACCGGCTAAGTTCATTTTTATTATTTAACGAGTCAGTTATTCTGAGAAACGGAATTCACCTTTAAACTCTTATTAATTATGTAATACTTATGTTTTACTAGAGATGCATATGAAGGACTTAAAGTCGAGCAATAAAATCAGGATGACCTATTGATATTGAATTATATTATGCTCAATTGCAATGTATTTTGCATATTAAATTAACATAACATATAATTACCATGAATAAATATTAATCTATCCAATGAAACACAATAAAGATTTATTCTTTCAAAAGGATATAGTATTATATAAAACGGAAAATCTTATGTTAATGTTTATTAAATACTCTTGTCAGATAAATTTATTTCCTAGAACAACTAAGCGATACCACTTACATTTACGTAAGTCATGATCTAATGAAACATTTTTTTTCTAACAGCACAAATGAATTAAATTAAAATGCATTTAAAGTACTGGTGTGAAGTCGCCAGAAATCGTCCGACTCGGACTAAACGGTGATTTTTTTTCTGTATAAATAAGTTGATGATGATTAGTATTTTAGGTCGCCGAAATTTTAAGTGACGAATTATTATGCCTCGACCATACATACATAGTTCAGTTGAAGAACATACATAATTACTATCCATGATCTAGTAATAAATGTATGAACACATTGGTTGCGGGGTTGAAATCGGTATATTTAGGAAACAGAATAAAATATTCTTATAAAAAATATTATGGTCACATGGAGGAAAAAACGCTGAATCCAATAGTGTGAATAACTAATTTTGGAGATAGTGTGCGGTATACGACGATAATGCAAAATTATTAATATAAAAATAGCTCATTTGTCGCAGTTGTTGAAAAAATTATAAATATTCCAGGCAATGAAACTGCAGTGACTGCATATAGAAAATGAAGTGTTTGATATTTTAAAAATATTAAAATTCGGGTTCGGGTCGATATATATCTAAATGATTACACAGTTCTGTTTTAAATAACTGGAAATCAGAAATGCATTGACGATAATACACGTAGATAACCGCTGAAATTAAAATATGAATAAAATATTAGGTATTTATCATAATAATTACATATAGCAAAAATTGGCCTGGCATATAATACGTTTAAAAAATATATTATAAGATTCTGTAGCAACACTGCGCAGCAAGTACAAATCCTTTGAAATCACACTTTTTATAGAAACAAAAAGCTTTCTTTCTAAAAAGCACACTCGAAAATGGTAGGAAGGTATTTAATTAAAGCTGTGCTTTACAATCGCTGAAAACAACGACTATCAGGCGAATAATAATAAATCATCCAACCAACAAGAAAGCTTTTCGAGAAACAAAACTTTTTGTCATTGCAAGATAAACCATTACCCTTAAAACAAGAGATCGGACGTTTCAATAAATTTAAGACCGCCGGGGGTTTCACGGTGACTCTGTTTTATGATAAGGAATGGGCGCCGAAAAAAGGTTTAGTGCTACTTTTACGGTGAGCAGGATACATGAAAATTAATGTTCAAGAGAAAAACTGTACGTACGTGTGCGTAAGCTATACCAGAAAAGTTAGAAAGCGAGACATACCTAAAACATAAAACTCGAGTATAAATAATATCAACGTCTGTTTGACGTTTTATATCGACAGTAAAAAACGCACACGACCATTTCGTATTATCAAAATTGCATGTATCGTAAAAGATTACATTAAAATACAGTCAAATAGAATACAGCAAATTGCTTCGGAAGCTATATTATTTTGATTAATGCGATTAAATATAATGAATATTAAGATCAAAAACTATTATATGATAAGTTTGAATTAACTTTGGTAAAATAAGGTAAATAAGGTAAAAGATACCAGTAAATGTAGTTCCAAGAGTTGAACAATTAGACTATTATTTGTTAAATAAATTGTACATAACACAACTTGAACTGAAGTACTTAATTAGCTCTATTTTAATCAAACTAAATTTCTAAAACTTGGGAAGTTGATCTCTTAGAAGTATATTATCATTATTAAATAGAAGAAGAACTCATTTTATTAGACTTCTGTTTCGATTCGATTGAGTAACAGCTAACAGCAGTATAAAATGATTTTAAATAGCTGAATACAGCGATATATTTAACTTTATCAAAACTGATCAATGCACACAGAGAAACGACGCGTATTCAGCATTCTCAGTAGCCATTGTGTTAAGAACCCTGCACAACAACGTATCTATTGTGATATTTTACGTTAGTCATCATACTTGTAATAAATCTATATTTTTTTAACGGAATCATTATATTAAAAATAGCTGACAATCTTGTAATATGAGTTGTAATAAAAGATAAAAACGACACAAGTTGTCCTTTATTTAATTTACATCAACTAATGATGTTTTTTTTCGAAAATTTAACATTTTTAACATATCGTTTTGATTACTATCATAAAAAAATATTCCGGTGAACATGATTTATAAGTGTAGTACAACGTTAATGCCAAAGATATTTATTTAGCCACGGAACTTTTCATAGAACACCTTAAATATTTTTTTGAGTGTATTGGCGTCATCGATGCACCACCACACACACGTTCACCAAAGTAAACTCCCATTCCCATTCATTAAAGTTATAAAAATATACAATAATTTCAACGTTAAATATACGCATTTTTACATATTCTACGCGGAACGTATATATTTATATATAATATACATATACGATACGTTGTGCTGCCATATCAAAATGCCCTTTCTATAACACGAGCTTAAAGCACAAAGTAAAATATCAAATATTATGTTTGATGTCATTTTAATTATAACTAAGCTCTAGGGCTCTAGGTTCTTTGACCAGCAAAAATGTATTACTACGGTGTTTGTCTTTACATCTCTCTCCACACCGAGTAAACAAATAGGATGATGTTGGGATATGTCAATAGGAGTGAATACAAAGTAGACTATCCGTTTATTATTTACTAAGCGGTTGGTAGATTTCACACGAAGTTTCTATAATTTATTTATTCGGAATTATAGATCGGCATTGTCAACAAGCTTATTAATACTAATTGGTAGTATTCTAAATCAGTGGTCGGCGACCCGGCACTTAAAAATGATCTAGATCAGGGTTTCCCAAAACCTTTTCTGCGATGAAGCAATACGCAAGTCCGGAAATTTTAACGGAGTATCTACATATATATTTCCTAACAATTTAAAGCTGTTTTTATTATAATTTATGACCAATATTTGAATAGTTGAAACAAATTTATTGTTAAGTCCGACATTGAAAAAAAAGGTTTATTTGATCAGCATGACCCCTCCCCCCCTGCTCCAACAGCGATGCCAATGCTGAAAATGAAAGGGGGAGACATTTTCATCTCGAGACGTCCCGTAAATATTCGGCGTCGGGGTCATTTGTCACACGCGCCGTGTAAAGGTTATAGAGCGAGACAATTTTTGAACATAGGTAGGTGTCTAGAGATGGAGCAATGTCTATATCGTAGAAAAAAATAAAATATAAAACACAAGTGATTATTTTCAGTTGTGTATTTCAGTTGTTCAGTCGCTCTGAATGCGGATCATTTAAACTTCTGAAGGAGTAACATGGCGTTCGTTGTTTTACGATAACTCTTTGTTACTCGGTCGTATAACAACTCTTATCGCAGGTGATGATGAGGTTACGAGAACTGAGTCACAAAGTTACCAAATGTATTTTTTTTTTAAATATTTTCTATGTTTATGATCGGATTGACAAATTAAGGATTCCTTTCAGGAACCATCGTCATGAAGGTACTTAATGAGCTTTCTTCCAAACCGTAGATGGCCGACGAAAGTATCGCTGATTCCGGAAACGCTTTATGAGAAAGTAAAGGGGAGATTGTGAATGCAATATTCTAGCAGAAAGTATAAGCACTGGTCTTCAAGTCACGACAAGTTAAATGAAATATAACTTTCAGTGGATAAAGAAAGCTAACACAAATATCGGATAAAAAATATACAAACATATTATGTACAGTTTCTGTCTTTCATGAAAACTCAGCTGCAAAGCAGCAGTGGAGTCATTTTTTTTTTTAAATTTTAAGGGCCTAAATATTATACATACAATTAGATATATTATTATCATCTAATATAATTGACTGCTAAATTTTTCGCTAGTATTTACCTCAAGTTTTTATCTGTAAGATGCAGACAGTATACAATTTTAAAGATTCCTGCGCATAGCAACATTATGGAAAGCTAAGCTGTTGTGTATTTACTGTACGACATAGTCTATCTGTCAATAATACTCATTTGGTTTTAATTCATTTGTGAGTTATTGGTAATAGATGCGTTATTTATTTTACAAAGACACCGACTGCTGACAACCAGACATATTTTTTTTACAGTACACAATGACTCAACGAGTTGTGGTTACACCGTGTGAAAGTATGGACGGCCAAATGTCAAGGATTTTTCAACATGCATAAGACTTAAACAGGAATATCAACAGCATAATTTACGTAAAGTTTATTGATAATGTCAAACACTTAATGACAATAATAATAATTCTCATTTACATTCAACAGATCAGATAATATGTCTAGACAACAATTGCAAATGTTAGATAATTCAACTTTGCACGAAACATACGGATTATTTAATCTGATCCTGTACTTAAAACTACTTTTGGAATAATGAAGAACAAGATTATTATTGAAGATTGTTTTCTTTTTATATTATAATAACATTTGTTGCATGAACTTAATTTTGAAATGTTTAACATTCGGATAGTTTTCTATTCAATAATTAAATTAACTTCGATTCACAATACTAGAAATAACTTGACAACTCTACATATCTAGGCTGAATAACAAAATGTATGATCTGGACCAAACACATGATATTTAAGTTAAGTTAAGGAACATCATTTTCAACTTCACCGTATTATCAAATCTAACATTATGATTATTTTGACATTTTATATTTCCGAAAAAAATTGATTTCAGAATGAATATTATTATACAATATGAAAATGAGTATATTTTCCGGAACAACGCACTGTTCGGTCATGTGGAACCACTTCATACTGGTGAGTTACATGTAGGATGTGCGTTCATTTTCGACCGCAAACTATGAATCAGAATATCGCATGCTAGGGTTAAATAAATCGACCTTTTCAATTTATCGGTACAAAAAACTGGCAGTCGACCAAGCTTACTCATAGCTACACGTTTTTATTCCTTATTTCGGATGTTTGAAATATGAAACTTTCTTATAATAAAGTCGTCCTCAG
This sequence comes from Himalopsyche kuldschensis, assembly GCA_028554975.1. Taxonomy (NCBI): domain Eukaryota; kingdom Metazoa; phylum Arthropoda; class Insecta; order Trichoptera; family Rhyacophilidae; genus Himalopsyche; species Himalopsyche kuldschensis. The sequence goes on along the minus strand of JAHFWI010000001.1, from coordinate 4,042,436 downwards.
TACAGCACGATTTTTGTGAGCGTGTTAAAGGAAGCCGTGTTCTCATAAAACTTGTCGTATAAAATGTCACTATAGCTAGTTGTAGCCAAAGCAACAGTTAATATCTATTAAATATAAGTTCGCTATTGAATAAATAAACAATTCAAAGAAGCGTCAACGGGATTTGCTCAGTAGATTTCTTTCTTAGATCGCTGTTTTGTATTTTATTTTAAATACATTAGGCTAGATTGAAACAGGATAATTATACATTAATACATTTAGTGCATTAAAATAACTGGTTATATACTATCGTTTTTCATTCAACTCTATTGAAACAAGTTGACTTTGTCATTTAGTAATGATACAATTTTAATTACGTTTTTATGGTATATTTATTAAATATTTTAATATGTAATAAAGACAATGCAACGAAAAGTGTCCAATAAATAAATATCGAAGAAACCTACAAAAAGAGGCATTTATGTCGCAAGTTGTAGAGCCTCTACGCCAGCGTAGAATACGGCAGTTATCGAAATTAATTTAAACGAAATACTACAACATGCTTATCAAACTCTTTTGGAAGAATAGGTCTTTTCAGATATTTTTCAGGAGACTGAGTAATGATATTTGATGAATAACTGGAACGGTATAAAAAAACTATTTTCCTCAATATTGGTAATTATTTATGCTCAACTTAATTTGTTTTATTGTTAAAAGAAATATACTCAACATTATATCATATTTTGTTAATCTTTTAGTTAGATTTTTATATAACTTTGAATTGAAGTTTGAATTTCCCATAAATTCATAATATACTAACGTGAATAAGCGGAGATACTTGAAATCATTTAAAAATCGCAGGGAATTAAAAATGATATCATAGAACAATGTTATTTCAGTCATTAATTCAATTTGAAATAAAACAGATCACTTTAACGAATTACAGTTTTCATTAGCAAGACACAATGGGCGCATGAATAAAGTTTGGTATATTACATTTATGTGCCAGATTTATAATTCCTGACAAACAAAAAATGGAACATCTTTTCGTGGTTTATTGAATGTATGTGTATAACCTCGCATAAATAACATTAATTTAGTCTACGACAGCGATGGTTAATCGAGGCTTCGGTATCGCGATGTGGTAGAGTGACGACGTTTGCTTAAGGATTATGAATAATGTAATATTATAATCCATTGCAAGATGTAAAGATCCGAAATAATTTCAGATATTTACCGATTAGATTTGAGAAGTTTTAAAATATCTTTGTAGCTGCAAAAGGCTAAAAGTAACCATAAAAAATCGATAATTAAAACCAAAATACAGTAAAACGTCAATATAACGGACAAAATTTCCAGTAATTTTTTGTTGAATCAATATTGGTTACTCTTTATTATATTCTGCGTATAACAAGCCCTTGACCATGTCTGTGGCAGCTTCAATGAGTGCCGGTTTATGATTTGACGTGAGCTTAGTCATATTCCATCTAAACATCATAAATCTTTCATAATTTTCACACACGTCCACTTCATTGGTTGATTAGTACTAGAAAATATATCAACTGAAGCCGAAATACCACACTAATAAACAGAACGAGTGACATGTGTTTTCTTTATTCAAATATAATGCCTTGCCACCAAGAATTGACAGTTGACACATCAAAAGTGACAATACCTTGGTTATGGATCTTTAACGTCATAGCAGTGAGCCGATAAGTATATATATATATACATAGCTAAGATTTTTTAGTATCTTTCCAAATATCTTCGTTTATCTTGGCAGTTTTACCAACAAAGAGCCCGAGGTTTGAAACCAATGCAGTAGACAAAAGTGTTGACACACGTCTACTAGATTGGTTGACAGTCGACAAGTCGGCGGCCCATGTTCAATGAGAATAATATTTATTCCGTTCTGTCATGCGGGCCAACATTAATATTCATAATATTTATGCGATATACCCGCCGCACGATGTTATTAAAATGGCATTAATTATATCGGTTGAATGAACCACCGACCAAACTACAAACTGCGAGTCTTCGAGTCTCGAAGATTATCAGCTTTTTGTCTGGCGGTGGGTGCAGTAACTAGCGCGTGCTACATAATTAAGATTGTTCCACATCAATGAATTAACTAGGAATACGAAATCATTAGCCCAGTATATATGATGTCATAGTATATTAGACATTGTTCATATTGCTGTTCAGAGTGCTTCATATTACTACCTTCCATTTACGTATGCTTGAAAAGTTTCACATTTAAGTGCTTATTGTCAATGCATAAATCTGGTTTTTGATGACTAATACGGAAAAGGGTTTCTGCGTGTATTATTGTCCTTACAAAACGAGATCGTTCTCGTACAATTCTAAGAACGGGTAAAATATGTAAAGTCAAGCATTTATAAACAAAAACAAATAAGCTGAAAACAAATGATTTTTAGCTTGAATCAAGAAGAAAGAAATGCAGATCAGTATCATTGAACCTTATTGAATTCATCCTTATTAATGCATTGGCTACGGGGACATTTAAAGCACATTAAATAACGTCGGGCATTCCACGTCCCCGGCCAGCCAATGTGTTAGCTATAGAAAGAATATTTAATTTCCCCGGAGATAATTAGATGTTTCAAACTAACAATATCACTTGAAATACGGTTAATTTTGTATTAAAATGAGCGAAATACAGAAGAACTCTGATACACTTGATATGAACGATCAAATGAAAAAATAATCAGAGTTGACTAATGCAATGATGCCATCATTGAAATATATATATACGCTCACCACACTTTCGAAACGCTCAAAGGAAAAGCAACGAAATACAAAAATAAGTACATATACCAACAAAAAGGCTGCAGCTGGCAACTGTAATAAACATTTCATCGTTAAACCAAAAGTGCAAACCAGAGGCGCATTTCAATTTGGTTGCATTCAATAGAAGGTGACAGCAAGAGCAAAATAAAATGCATTGAATGTTTTAATTATGCATCTAGACGAATTAAAAATTCATTCCACACACCATATTTAAAAGGAATTATAAAATAGAAGATGTTATATAACATATTAATTATTCATATTGTGTCGTTACCGTTAGAATAGTTGAGAACATTTTTTAAATAAATTATAACAAATTTTGGTTGCATCTTAAGTTGTTATGTCTATATTAAATATTGAATTATTTATTAGTAAAATTAAGAAATATTAATCATTGATTTGTTATTATTTCATAATGCCGACTCGTCAATCAAATAAAGTTTACGTTGAATAATTTAAATTAAAAGCAGCGGTACGAAGTAATCATATTAAGAGGATGTTGAAAGCTCGCTTAGTAGTAAGATCTTCAACGTCTAACCTTTGTCATACAATATACGTTAGGGATTACAATAATAAAATGAGATATCACTAAATAATAGTCTGAAATCTTAGACACGTCGTTGGCAGAAGTGAGATGTAAGCGTGATTTTGGAAAAGTAGCGTCTTGCCGGTGGAAAATGGAGACAATTTTGTATTTGGTACTCGACAGTCGGAATACAGGTTCAAGTTATATTTTTTGTACTTTTAATAATTAAATAGTCTTTGGAAAAGATGCAAGTAAGAAATAACGATCGAAAAATAAATTTTCTAGGTGATATTCATTTATTAACACTTGCTGAACCACGCAGTAACGAGATGTAGTTGATTCATTGAAGTTACTAAAATAAACCTGATAATGAAACTGTGTATTTTAAAAATCATTGCAACACTTTTTACTGTTTTCTATTAGCTTATTAAATAGATTTAGAAATGAAAGTTTTCGATATATAGGAAATTTTTTATTCGGAGAATAATTGTACAAATTGTCTCCATGTAATCCTGTGAATTCACCAAGTACACCAACATATAGTTTGTCATGAGCGGCCTTACGTGGCTACATAAATCCGGTTAAAAGAAGAGACATGGTGGATTCAGGCTCCCCTAAGACATCCGTTTGCCATTTTTTTTCTAATAGTTCACTTGTAACAAAGAAAAGCGCGCTTATATTTTGAAGTACAGATATGTAATTGATTTAATAAGATTACAGATAAAGGAACGCGACCTTCCGACATGTCACGATTTCCCACCCCTGGTTTAGTATAATCCAGGGCTGTGGAGTCGGAGTCGTGGAGTGGGGGCTTATTGGCCGGAGTCGGAGTCGTCGCGGCGATTTGGCCGGAGTCGTACTCGGAGTCGGAAATTTTGAAAAGTTTGAACTTTTTATTTTTGCATATATGTAATATGTCAAACTTGGCTATTGGCCGGATTGGTAGGGCTGATATTTTATTGAATAGACATACATACAAAAAAAGGAAAATTAGGCAAAAAAAAGGAACGATATTAAACTTTTTTAGTCGGAGTCGTATTTTTGGTCAATGTTGGAGTCGGAGTCATGGTTTTGGTAAATGCAGGAGTCAGAGTCGGAGTCGAATTTTTTTTTACCGACTCCAGAGCCCTGCTGTAATCATTTCACATTTCATCGAAACGTATTGTCATAATGCCTTCAAATTTTTCAGAAAAAGCTTAACGTTATCAGACAACCGATTTGCCTATCGATCAACATTGGACATGCTTCTATGAAGGATTTTGAGAAATAGAAAATATTTATATGTTTGCGGTTTTATTACGGTTCAACATTGAATGATGTATGTCGTGTTGTCAATTCTTGCGGGTGATTGATTGATGGTGCATAGTTTGTGTGCAAGGACACTAAAGACACGGCACAATAATGCGAAAAACACATCCGCCCATTCAAGACAATATCCCGTTGATAATATACAAGATCACACTATTTTCTGGGAAAAAACAATAATGTCGTCACTGGAAATGGGATGACAGATAAACACCTTGATGTTTATAAAATACACGGAAAAAACGAGTGTTGCAAAGAATATATGTATGAACTTTATTATCTTGGCAAGCGTCCATTCCAGTATGATATTAATTAATATTTATATATGTTTGCCAATATTAATATAACAGCTCCATAATATAAAAAACATTTTTAGTTACCGGCCATTTTATATAATATGCATTATTCAATCGTCTATAGAATTTTACATTATATAAAGGAATAAAAAAGACGATGTTTTTTAATTTGCTTCAGTTAAAACTTTATTACAAAAGGACAAAGTGTTCAATAATTTAATACCGAGAATAATAATCATAACAACCCTTAGAAATTATTTACTAAGTCAATTATCATACTTCCGTGCTTGACAATAAAAACACTCTGACACAAGGAAACTGTATAAAAGATATTAATTAAAATACATTCTTCAAGGTTTCACACTTTCGTAATGCAACAGTCTGCGACTGGAAGATTACGCAATAGGGGCGTCGCGACGTCGATGACGCCCGACGGCGGTCTATTTTTAAATACTTATCAAAAACAAAAGTATCTTCTTCCATCTGACCGATGCAAACAACCCACGCACAATACACCCACATTTCACCTTCCGCTTCAACCCCGACTAACACCCTTAAACCCCAGCCCTACTTGGGTGTCTGCCTACCCTTATTTCTCAATGAGTTAACGACATAAGCGATCACGCTCTACAAGGGATGGATTATTTTAATTAAGATAAACCTACCGGAAATCAGAAAAGCGTTTGAAAGAATCTTAATGGAATTTGAGTCTCCTAATATGAAGCACCTTAACAAAAGTTATTTTTACCGTAATTGCTTGTTGTTCAGTTACTTAACTTTTCTTTTATCATGGGAAGTAAGGAAAAAAGTGTGGGTTAGTAAAAGATTATCCGCTAATTATTAACTCACGTCCCCGTTTTTAGGCTAAGATCGATCAGGCCGAAATATAGATAGCATTTATAACGGTCAATAGAAAGTCTCTTCGCAGTGTGGGTACTTAAAAATCGTATGTGTAATTATAATGCATTATTGTGGTGTGTGACAATAGTATAAATTGAAAAAAACAACCTACCAACACGCAATAAAATCTTTGAATGCATAAAACTAAATACATGCTTTTTAAAAATAAATACTCTACTTCAATAACACACAAGTCCGTTATTAAAAAAATATTATTTCACTCGTACAAAAGATATGTCGTTGACGTCAAATTCGATTAAAAGAAAACACCGAAGTTATATTACTGTTGACGTAGGTAGCAAGGCAGACGTGAGTATGGGGTCCAAGTAATGTGGGCGGTAAAACAAGATGTCAATTTTCTTTGCGTAGGTTTTCCTGAGAGGAAGCGACGCGCACGCGGTGGAGCGGAAAAACGTTTATTTATAATTCCGTTTATACTTACAATGCGATAAATGCGGAAAATTTATGCAGTTTACAATACTTAAACGGCTTTCATTTTTAAAAGAAGGACTGTTGTTGGTATAATTATTTTGGGTAGCAGAATTCATTTAATATGTTGCGCCTGGTTCAATATATACATATTAATAATTAATATTATATAATGATACTTTATGAACAAAGAATGTAGAATAAAATTGATGTAAGTGACAAAACCACAAAAATTATATCTTTGCCCGAACCACCATTGAGCACCTATGTTACTTCGCGCCTATCATCCAACGTGTATCTTACTTGTTCAATTCGATTTGCCCCACGAATAAACATAAATACGATGAGAATTATGGCTGTTAACTAGCTGCTATTCCTACATCCTGTTATTAAGGATAGGTTTGAGAAGGCGGTAAGAAACGAAAACATCCAAAAATTCATGCCTTTAGTCAAAAATCTAGAGAACAATGTAAGACTGTGTGCATATTGGATGGATATACTATGTATGAATTGGAGTACTCAATTGTGCCATAAAACATTTACTAATTACATAGTTTGACGAAAGTATGAATGCGTAGTGACAAATCAGACGTGCTAAAATACTAACTAAATTGAGAAAATTAAAGCAAATTCAATTTAACTCCATCCTGGATTACTTCATAAGCCCAATTTTAATTAATGTCAAGTTTCACTTAAAAGAAATTTCGACAAGATTAAGTAAATAGTAATTGTAGAGCCAATACCAAGTATTGACAGTAAAATGTTTTTTGTTGTTCCATCAACATGCACACCTTTTTATGATTGTAAAAATGTGACTTATCGATTATTATTTGTGTTTATTTTTTGGCCGTTTCTTTTGATATTAAGCCTAAATATTTATTTTCAATTATGTATCAAATTTCTGAAAGAAGTGGCATACTTAAATAAATAACGACACTGCTGTTTCTGTTCTTTCATTTTACAATACACCAGCTTCTAAAGACAGAGTTGACAATATACATATGAGAAGTAAACATATTTACATTGTGATTTGGTATTATTTTTAAAAGTTGACGCAGTTTTGTTGTGTATAAATATTATGAGGGAAAAATGTCTTAGAAGGTACAAAATGGAATATATTAAATATAGGTATGTATTTTTATAACTATATCTGCTTCAAATGTGGAGCATATTTATTAATTACTAAAGAATTACTTTTCCATGACATTATAAACCAGGTTACTCATAACATATGTACACAATGAAAGATAAGCACGCTTTGTTTTTAAAATGAAGTGATATTCTATCGAGTTATCTTTGTATGCTATTCTATTGCTATATTAAATGAATGTTATTGCAGAACAAAAAAATCGATTCAAATAAGCGACTGTCTCAATTACCCCTTAGCTCGTATACTGATAAATATACTGATATGTATGATTTTAATTGAGAGACAATATGTATACATAAAGTGGTAATATTTAAAACAAAAGTCAATAACCCTCATATCGAATATTCGGTCCATACCGACCTGTCGGTTAGTGAAAGCAATACACATTGCAGAGAAGTCGATATAATTAATTCACTACAATTATCGAAAGCATACTTCCAATAATTGAGCTGACTAATATGAGCTATCTTCGGACATGTCAAACCAATGGCGCCCGTGCTACAAATTTAAATCTTATATATAAAACCGAAAAGGCGTATGTATGTCTGTGGGTCTGTAATTCCCTTTTGCATTGTTGGTCATTAAGTTGTCATAAAAACGAATATGAAAGAAAATATGTTTGAATTTTTATCGGCGAAGACATTTAGTCAATATGTAGTAAATTAGTCTTCTACTGAACTTTTCCCGGCTTTTATTAATATAATAATGTACGTGAAGGTATTATTTGACAGCAAATTAGATTTTTTCCTTGAATTTGGACATTTTAATGGGCGAGAATGGGGCTGTCATCAAATTAAATAAAGTTTGTATTTTTATTTTAACTCTATTTTGGATGTTAGATTTTGTGATATAATTATGTCGAATGATATAACATTAAATAATTATTGGTCGCTTAGTCCGAGCGACGCCGGGTAGCAATACTAGTATTATATAAGTCTATTATGGCACTTCTGCATAAAATGTTTTATTGCTACTGGTAAAAAAATCACTATCAAGTTTTTATATTATTTAGTAGAACTTTGCCGAGTCTGTTGCCTTCGATTACAGACTTCATGGGTTCGAATTTCAGTACAGTCAGTTTCATATTTTTTTTCTTAAGGGATTTATGTCAGTGTTTTCCAAAATTTCCTCCCCCCCATTCAAGCATATAAGTGGGGCGGGGCGTAGCGAGTGCGATTAACTTACCATTTTATTGCCACTGCCTAATAAATCTAAATCCCTACTCTCTTCGAAAAAGAGAGATTTACCAAATGGGTAACAAGCAATTCACGCTTAAATAAACATCTGTTAAGACAATATTGATACATGAATAAAGAAAAGGGATTTATGAAAAACCTTCGAGCGCCTGATGTTTTCGTTATATTGTTTCTTTAGCTTTTCATCTTTATATTTGGAAAGGCAGTAATAATCTGGAAAGCTTACAATGAATAACCAATGATCAATGTTGGGTATTAGTCCACACATTTTTATGCAATTCAGTCTGATTGGTTTCCAGATAGCAACAGATTGACATGATATGCCATCATAAAACCTCAACAACGACAACATGTAATTATGTGTATAAATAATTACTTTGGTTTATCATTCTATATTGTACAGCATAATGAGTTACGCATTTTATAAACATTTGTATCATATTGAGAGATACGATAAATTCAACGACGCATTTAAAAATCGTGCTTACTCATTATGATATGGCGATTGTTAGAACACAATACAACTGAATAAATGTAAATGATTCACTTCATTCTCACATTAAAAAATAGAATATAACATTACCAAGTTTGTCTATGATCGAAAATCATCCCTCTATTATTGATGTCGTTAATGCGTTACTGTAATATATTATTATGTTTATTTAAGAAATGTATAGCATACGCTATTAAAAACACCTGTCATCTGCAGACTGGCAGACAAAACATGCATTTCATTAGGTATGAAAAACAAACAAACAATTTTAACGCAAAGTCATCCGTGATTGACAAACAATTCGGGGAAGCCGCACGTCACTGGCTTGGAAAACCAAAGACGTCCACGGTCGGCAGGTCTGGACGAATCGTGAGAGCTGAGCAGTAAAAAAATGATTAGTTTAATTCACAAGAAAACTATTTATAGATGTAAACATTATGTGTTAATTCATATTAAATATTAAAATAAATTTTATACACGTTCCATGACAAAATTCGTGGAAGTTCAAATTACAGCGGGTCTTGCGTATTTCATTCATATTTTATGAATTAGCTCGGCAGTTGAAAGAATCGTATATAATAGTTATTTTGTTAAAAATTAGTGTATGAGAACAAGTAATATTCAACAGGTGGCAACTGTCAAAATTCGCTAATCACACACTCTCTCTGCGTATCGTGCGTTGTGCACAAGGGTGTTGTTATGTTGGACGACACAGGCAAAAAATATACGTATTATAATGAATACGATAAATTATCTTTCATTTTTTTTCTTTTGTCCAAATGTACGTTAAATGATTTTATAGGGTTTGAATGGTCCAATGAATAAATCTATTTCTAATTCAAATACACCAATCATAAGAAGTTATCTGTACTTTCTGCCTAACCGTGATGATAAATTAGCACATACAGCACAAATAATGCAAGAATGGAATCAATTTACTTGATAGGTAGAATGTTTGGCAGAAAGGAAATATGACATACAATACCTATCAATGACATTTTTGTTGTGATAAAAATAATATTTGAATGATAAGTTTGTCAGTTCTACGACAAATGATGTAGTGGAACGTAGTACAACTTATTCCACGACTTAGAGCAGAATTTTCTGTCTTAAATAAGCTCACTTCTGCTGCATTGCCAGTTCAGTTATTTATCCATTGGCTTAAAACAGGCGTCTAACATGTCCATTGAGTGACACGTCATTTAAAACACAATTTATAGGAAACATGCGCATTTTTCCGTATCGTAATATTTTCTAATGGAAAACAAACGCCTGTTATATTAATGTTCAGGATTCAAAATCCAATTTTTCAAGGCAGACAGCCGATTAATATAAGAGCACTTTCGTAGATAAGTAAGTGGGAAACCCAGTTGAAATTAATCCAATTGAAGAATTGTAAGTTTTTTTAAGTAGTCCAGTGAGATAATTTGCTCTCAATACGCGCCGGTTTTTTTTGGGATTCGAAGGGTGAGAAGGGATTTTTAACAGCACTAATTCACATCGTCTTCGAACATAATCAATAAATATGCTCGTACAGGGACTCGAACGCGAGCGGTCCGTCACGGAAGCCAACAACGTTGACCACTGAAATATAATTGTAAGGGCAACAATTCGGCAATATGGTACGGAGATTCAGAATTAATATGTTTTAAGAATTGTAAAACCAGTTTCACTGAAAGCGCGATAACAATGACATTATCGGATGAATAAATTTGAACACCCATATTAATTTGCAAAACATTTCTCGGAAGGCGCAAATTAAATAATGACATGATTATTTTCTGTATTGTATAGAGTTCTGAAAAAAAAATTATTATGTAACACGTTTCCATTATTTTTTCTCAAAAAAGTCATATTCGTGATATATAAATTATATAACAATGAAAAAATAAAATATTATAAATAAAACAAATCAACCGTTTTTCAAACAATCTCATGTTGATGTTTATTTACTTTTTTGGATTATATCTAAGTAAACGTTAAAACACAAATCAATTTTACTACACATTTACTTTGAATTTTACGATAACTAAGAATATCGTAAAATCTTCCGTGTGAATGTAACGCTATGCATTATTAACACAGCATAACTTCAAATCTGATAAACTGTGAATAAATATTTAAGACATTTTTTAATCGCGTTGTTTTGTTTCCGTATAGTTATGTTGGTACTATCGTACAGCGCTAAAAATATTGCAGAGATCCCACACAGATTTAGAGTAGCAAACAGCATTATTAGATCTTGGATAATATACTTCTGAAACAATGGAGAAAGGCTACGGAATACCGAAACATTCCATACAGACGGTTCGAGAGTTCGTATAGTTTAAATTCGATAAGACAACACGTTAGTGAAAAATGAAACAAAAAGTTTCAAGACATATTTGCTTAATTATAATACGAAGTAGACAAAAGATATAAAGGGGAAAAAAACTAGACGGTCATAAAACAGGTAAAATGTTTATAAGATTCGTGCGGAATTTAATATATTATTCTTCAATAAAATAATGACCATGTTTCAAATACCCAGAAAACAATAAATTGGTTTTCCTTATTATTATGATTGCCGATCGATAACTCAATGAAATGCAATTCGTTTTGCTAAACACGTTTTGAGCAGAGATATTGCAGTCCTTCAATGTCAACAAGCCCTTGAAATAAAGGTTACCACTCTAGTCATCAGCCAAAATGGAGGTTAGAAATTGTATTATTAGGCAAAACATTATATCGATAGTTTAGTACATGTTCGACGTTTTTTTCTGATGTGACTCCTACATATTATAATAAGAAAAGCATGAGTTCTTCATGTGGTATTTATTATTTTTTGTTTATATTAGGAAACACAATTGTGTAATTTATTTACAAATAGTATTTCTACACCACAATGGAGTAAGGAGGTACTAAGTCAGTAATCACCGGGGCGATTTTTCATCTTTTTAGTATGTTTAACTATACAACATAAGTCGAGAATGTAAAGATTTTTTTATTTTTATTTTAGCGATTCTCTAATATACAACACAGAACCTTTTCCCTGGATATTTCAACAAAAATGTCCACTAGGCTAGGAAACAATAAAAAAACATGTATGGCAGAAAATGGTATGATTTAAAAAAAGAAAATTCGGTTAATCCATGTATGGTTTTATTTCTCAGTTCAGTCCTATTCATTACAAAGTCGACGTGGAATGGGCAACATTTAGCTGCCAACGACTTGTAGCGGGGTGACTTGAACAATTTACGATTTGATAAACTACAAAAGCGGTGTAATCCCGACTCGCGATGTTTGAAGAGACGTAAAAGTAATATAATAGCAAAGAAATCGAGAGAAGAACAATTGGGTTTAATTACTGCAGAGTCACGAAAACCCTTATTAAATAGTCATCTATTTTTAAAGTGATCAGTGCACCATTAATCTTTCCAGCTAGACATGGATTTCTCGACTATTGAATTTAGATTATTCGCTGCCTATCGACTATGGACAAAAGTTTTTTAGGGCGTCCAGAACGATATATGAATGTTGCAGAACACGACGTTATTAGATTGCAGTTACATTACTTTATCAAACACATCAATTCCTAAATAATGTTATTTTGCAATTGGGTGTAATTATTATAACTAATAATACAAACGATAGTTTGAAAGCTTAATCTATATTATATTGACTAGAAAGACGCCCAGGCAAAGAATAAGTTTTGCTTTGCGTGAGCTTGAGTTATATTTAATTATTACAAAATAGAGATTTACTATCTGTGGACCACTTATTTTTGGAAACGTAAACAAATTCATAATTTATGTTACTTACTAAAAAGTATTACCTTGTCTTATATTCTTTCGACTAATTTCATGTGAATATGTTACATTATGTAAGTGTTGAACATAGTGTAGTCAATTAATTTTTTTATTGAATTTTACGGTTAAGACGATGATGCAGCAACAAAAAGGCAGCAAGCGTCAATTGAATTCTAGGAACTTCTACGTAAATAATCAAAAATAGAAATGTTGAATGAGGAATACTAATAATCAAGGAAACACTTTACGTTTACAGCTTTAATATCGCAACACCATTCACCATTTAATAACTAAAATGAAACAAAGTTTTTCTGTAATAAATCTTATTACTATGAATTTGAAGATGTGCTAACAGAATGTGTCCATTGAATTAAGTTAGTTATTAAAGACAGGAACAATTCTGTAATTTGCATAATTTAGTCGGATTGAAGTGAGAAAAAATGTGTACGTAAGATCATCAGAATGATAAGGAAGTGGTAGAACAATTTGAAATGTCACGTTCGACGCGGAAAGCGCAATCCTTAAGGAAAGAATGTAAGTAAATGGAAAGAGAGACAATATTCCGTGCGTTCTGTCGTAATGATATTGCCTGATAATCATCTTGTTATAAATCAGTGTACCTTACACATTCGTTCATCATTCGGCATTTCAATATAGATGGCTGTGTTTGAAGTCAGTTTACAACACGCTGTCGTGTAGTGTGGTGTTCATGAAATCAACAGTGTAGAAAGGGAGTGAAATGAAAAACGGGATTTGTAGCTTTAATACTTTCTATATTCACTACAAAACGAGTGAAATGAAATAGCTGGTAAAAGAATGGAAACAGAAGAGGGAAAAAATGACTCATTTGAATTTGTTGTCAGAGATTATAATTATGAAAATTAGGCGATGATGACGACGAGAAATACTTTCGCAAGTGGAAGAACATTCACATGGTCGATGATATCAGTGGGATCCATTGCACACTGTAACACAACTGTAAAAAGATTGTATACATGTGACTACAGTAATTCTAACTGACAGTTTGCACACTACTTGACGTGATTTACTATCGGGATTTTCAAGAAATCTAGAAATCCATCACTCACGGTGATTACATGATTACAATCTCCTAACTATCAAGCTGAATGTTATTCTTGAGCAGGATTGTTATTTCGAACGAAAAGTGTATATTAGTAGTTATCAAAAATGTCAACTGATAAAATATACTAGGATGACATTGTCGACGTTAGTAAGGTACGATATTACAAACATCATTGTCTTGTCTGCGAATTGTATTTTGTCTGTAACACTGTTCTAATTACATATATTGTGATTGAGATTCGTTATTTATTAAACCAATATTGTTGTGTGATCCTTCTAACTATAATTGTGTTGATTTCAAATTATTGAAATCGTTTTTTTAATGGCGAAAGTTGAATCAATGGAAGAAAGAAGCGTATGTTTTTGCGAATACTCGGAAAGCTTTTAAAAATGTGGTTTAATGTGCGTAACATAAAGCATTTAGCTAATCCAAGAATTACTGGGAATTAGTTTTTTTCCATGCGTGTTACATTAGTTGCCACTTCACACACTTGATAGTCATAAAACACGGGGAGATAAAAACACGGCAATGTCTGGACTTAAGTATCTTTAAGTGACCACGTGATGGCAGCCATTTAAATGGAAGCGAAGGAAGATGTCAATTATTTCATAGAAACGTAGGGAAGACGCGCTCTCTTGACCCTTTACAGAATGACGAACACGTACTATGGGAGACAAAGCGACGATTACTTCGTTATTTTTTATCGTGCCTCTACATCTGAGACAAAGCGGCGAGATGACTTACCTATTATTTCAACATAATATGTATTATAGTGGTACCAAGGGGGAAGATTATAAATTTGTCTGTTACATAATTACTAATACACAGCTAGAGAGCTAACTTAGCTTATTTGTGATTTTTTACTCGCAAGATGGATTGAAGATATGGTCTACGACAGTGCTTCCTAAAGATGGAGTCCGCAAAGAACATATTTTTTGCTCAAACATTATTTGATTTTTTTTTTTGATTTAGGGGGGCGTTACATGAAAAAGTTTGGAAAGAACTGGTATAAGACACCAAAAAATCTTCCAAGGTACGTCACTTCTTTCAGGAAGCACTTGTCTGTTAAAATTAAATGTTTGACGAAAAAAAAAGCTGTTCAAACAAACTTGGGACAGGTTTATAAAAAAAACAACTACTATATCACTACACTCGATGATAAATCTCAAGAGTGCCAGCCATAGAGCAAAGCAACCTGGTGTAATATTCTTTATTCATGTCAGCTCCCTATATGGATCATATGACTTCCTAATGGTGATATCTCAACATATTTTTTACGAGAACTGCTTGTTACTCAGTCGCGCAATCTCTCATTAATTCGATAATACAAGAGATAGAAAGGATACGGATATAATACCTTACGCATTAACGATTCGAAATAACAAACTGCTGTCCGAAATTAATAGAATAAGAAAACATATTCATTATGACGGTTTCATGAATTCATTTTTCAAACGGTTTTGGATTTATGTTCGACGGCGCGGATTTCTGTGACGTCTGGAATTTCCTTTTCAACCGATGACGAGATTACGAGAGAGATTTACCACTAGCTATGTCCACCTTTATATCACTTCTCTTATCTAAAAAGAGAGGTCGAGCAGCTGAGTAAAAAGCTTTTCTCATAGAAAAAGTTCTGTTGGCATAGCTCCACTGGGAGTACATATGCTCGATATTTTGAGTGGATGTGGTAATAAAAAGTTTTAATTATCACTTTAATCGTAATACGGAGAAATACTATTCACAGACAAAGAAAAGTGCGCATTACTCATGGCATTAGCATCATACTTTCTACAGATTTTGCTGACTCCGTTATTGAATTGAGATGCCAGAACTAAACGATAAATTTCTATAATCTAACGGATATGTTTTTAAATCAATCCCAATTGTCGGCATACAATCAGACGCTCTTGTAAAATGGCGGAAAAAATGACACGAATTTCACAATTCGGATGATTATAATTAATGCCAAACAAACCACGCATGCGTCAAGGAGCTCGTCGGTTTAGACAAGGTAGGCGGCATTTAAGTGGTCGGTAAGAACCAAAACAAATAAAATGACGACTATTGTTGCTAGAAGACAAGGAACCACGACAAGAAAGTAATTTGCGTGTGATTCAGAAATTTATAATCAAGGTGATTTACACGAGTACTTTTCAAGCGCAACATAATTGTGCAACATAACTGTGCAACATTGTTTTCCCGATAATGTAATTTGGGGATGGCCAGAACGTGACCGCGGTCTACCGACCGCCCGTGGAGCAATTTATGGTTGAGTAATGCAAAATTAAATTGACACCACACTTAGATCCAAGTAAAACAGAAACGATAAAAAACAGTATTTAACGATAAAATAATAAAGTGGACAGTAGAGACTCCAATTCGAGTATCGAGTACCCGATACTCGAGTATACTCATCCATTTTCAAGCACTCGATACTCGAGTAATTTGAAAAATACTCGAGTAATACTCGTAATTTATAAATGAAATTTTATTTTGTTTTAAACTGCGGACAGAAAAACTAGATAGATATTTAATTGATTAAGTTTTAAACCGACGTCCACAGCAACAGAGAGAGAGTTTTTCTACTGCAGGAGTAAAAAAACAAAACATGGAATTAAAGAAATCAAATTAAAATTTGAGACGTTTGATTATCTATTATTTTTGAAATATAGGTTTCATAAATTGAAATAAATGTATGAATGAAATAAAATAAACTTATTTATATGTTATCATCTATTGATATACATAAATTTGAATAGATAATATATATCTTTTGTTTCAACTGAAATAACTCGAGTATACTCCGAGTCCCTAGTGGACAGTGTTCGATTTTTCTGTGGTAGAAGGTTGGGAAATTGGCTAAACAAAATATGCCATTTTTATACGATAAAAAAAAGTGTACGGAAAATATAGTATATGAGAAGTTATCAATAAATTAATGCCTAAATATAAAAACTTTTCCATTGATAAATATATCAAAATTGTCGACATTTACATATAGGAACAATATAGGCCTAGTTACCAAGTTATTTCCTTATTTATGATCTAGTATTGTAAATAGTATTTATTGCGGCTCAATATGACAAATATCAATCACCTTTTTATGTTTAGAACTTTTCACGGACAATAAAAAAACAATATAAAATATCATTTTAAAAAATAACCACTTTTACCCATGCGGCCCTTGAAAAATCTGAAAATTGATGAGCAGGCCCTTCTGAAAAAACTGATTGTGCATCACTGCCTTAAAGGTACCGAGCTTTACAACATTACGAAAGTATTAAAATACAAGAGCAATATTTTCAGTGAATTAACAACATTAGCAAAGAGACAGGAGATTATGTTGTCACGAGGTAATTAACTTATATACTTGCTCGTTGATTGATGATTGATGATAAGGACAACATATTTTTTATTTAGACGGTTATAAAGCATATTAACCGGAATATTATCAAGTGAAACTTAAATAAATATTAAAATCAGAAAGTCTGGAATATTTGAACCGAATCTTTACCAGTGATTGTAAGTGTGTCTTGATTGGTAGGTACTTAAAATTCTGAGAAATATTGAAGATATAATAAATAATATTTTTAGATGGAACTGGGGTTTTTCCACTGACGATTGGACGATGTGGTTTCATTCGCGAGAACTATCTCTGGTCAATGGTAAGAATGATAAGGTTCTGAAATGATGGGTCACCGAGTCACCTCTCTACCGATTAATGCTGACCCGGGACACTTCTCCGTTGACATTTCGGCGTTGACGTTGACGTCAGACTATTTCAAAAGTGTACTTTTTAAGTTTTTATAAAACGAAAGATGTTTGAAAATAGCTTCATTTTTTTCCCTATTATTATTATTTTTTTTAACACACATTAACGGAATTTGTATGCTTTTAAAATCTAGATAAAATAATTTCTTATTACACTATACATCAGTGCTTCCCAACCTAGGGTCCGCAGGTTTTTTGTGGGGGTCCGCAAAAATTTTCTAGAGAAGAGTTGATCGATATAAGATCAGATACTTTGCTTGAAGTAGAATATAATGAAATAAGTATTTCAGAATTTTCGATAAAGCGACAGCAAGAATATCCGTATATTGCAAAAGAAGCCTTGGTAATCCGTATTCTTTTTGCGACTCCATACCTATGTGAAACAGCATTGCTGTCATTAAATTTGATAACAAATAAACACAGATCATGCCTTTCTTCGGAGACTTTGGAAGATTCCTTGCGAGTTAGCATTTCTGCAATTGAACCAGATATTGATTTGTTGTGTAAAAACATGCAACCACAAACATTTCATTAAATCATTTTGTGAGCTTCTTGCTATGTATAGTTTTTCTTATTTTATTTTTAAAAACTGTTGTGACAAAATATAAACATGTGAAATAAAAAAATTTACGACTTAACTATGATTTTTTTCCGCAGATTATTTTTTTCAGATTTAGGGGTCCGTGACATAAAAAGGGTGGAAAGCACTGCTATACACCATTGAATGACATTACAAAAAAAAGACTGATAAGTTTATAAGCTTAAATAAATGATAGAATAAATACTACTTTTTTCCGACCGATCTAGGAGATGCCGAAACTAATCTCAATATCCCAGCAGAGCTGATTTATCAGGGTGAACCTTTATATACCATATTTTGTACATATGCAATACTTGTGGTTCCACCCGGATTGGCTTTGTATTTTTAATATGAATATTATATAAATTTGCTATAGGAACATTTAGCAGAAAGAATGATTATGAGAGGCTTTTTTCTATGTGCTGCAGAAACGGTAAAACACATACATACTCATATATCGCGAAAAATGACCAGGCCTGAAACTGACATTGGACGAAAAGAATATAATATTAAATTAAAGCACATTGAAAATAATTGATTTTCCTATTGAACCCATCTAATAATTAGCTGTAGAAAAAAGTCTACAAAATGTACTAATTGAAAAAAAATATCGAGCCTGGCAAAGGTCATATTATTGTCCTTTCACAAGAATCATTCGAACAGATAAGATCAGTGATCTGCAATACCAACTCATTCAAAATGAAGCTTTTTACAAAAGGAGATTATCAAAATTACGTTTTTCAATGCATCCTCTGAATTTAATGACTTGGGCTGAGATGAAAAATAAAGGTTTTATTAATTCGATAGTATTCGTGAGACGTAATATTGATTTTTATTGCTGAATCAACTATTTAACGTGAAGTAATTTTTTCATTGATAAATCTTATAATTTTCTTTGTATATAAGCTAGTAAAATATTTTATTTCTTTTCAGGGTCGATTGACGAAAATGAGGGATTGTCTCCCAGTTGATAATTGTATAGCAACATACCATAGTCTCCATGGACGGTGCATATCTGTTGCATCTGCGGTGGACATTCGTTAGGCCCCGGGCCTGAGAGATAGTAGTGTTGGTCGGGCGGATAAAACTCGCCGTAGGGCGAACAGTAGACGTCATGGTGGCCGTGTTGGGGCGCCGGAGGCGGTTGTCCCGCCACCACGTCGACGCGGACCATGCCTGCACCTGTCAGCGCTCGACCAGCATCACCCTGCGACCCGCCCTGCCGCCAATACAACTCACCGATGATCACAGGGAGCCAACACAGTCAAATGACAACTTCCAATTCAGGGCACTTCAGGATTCACCCTTTCACACAATAACTATCGCCTGAACAAACTCACCCACAGAATCTACTGCTAAATTTCACAACTCTGACAAACAATCACAGTGTAGCTAAAATACGTAAAACTTTTTCACTTCGACTTGTTTCTGTCTCAGTTATTTATATTATATATAGGTATCTTAGTTTGAGAAATTATCTGCAAAAAACAGTTAACTGTTAAAGGTAATTATTATCACATTTGCACGCCACTCGTGTAAAAAATATCTTTTCTGGGATTTAGATTTTAGTCTTCTTTGGCAGTTTCTTGTTCCGTGGAGTACAATTATCTGCGACAACCCGATCTGTCCTGGTCCATCATGCGACTGCTGCGTGAAGAGGCCCCCGTTCAAGTCGAGGGACCTTATCGCGACCGCGGCCCACGCTCCGTATCCTTATCTGCTTCAAACGGGAAATAAACAAATACGTCACAAACTTAAAATTATCGCTAAGCCAACGAACAATCGCGGCAATATAATTATTTTACTGTGGAAAGGCTAAATATGGTGATTTTTCTTCAGTCAATTGAAAAGCGAAACAGTCCAGTTCGATCCGTTCAATATATTCGTATTGAATTTATTTTCCGTTCGTGAAGCGGATATGGAGCATTATTTTCATGTATTTGAATTAAATCCGATGCAACCAAATAAACATGAACTGCAAGATTTACATTTGTAATATAACTGAATATTGCATGCGAAAAATTCAGTTGGATATTATGAATGAATACAGTATTGAATTAATTACATCGGTCGATAAAAACAAGGAAAATTATCACGCGATTGAAGCACGAAACAACGTAAAAAATAAAGTATTACTCAATTGTTTTGATTATTACCTACTCGTTTTGAAGTGATTAAGTTTTATAATAGTTCACGATAAATTACTCGAAGGTAATTTAACTGACTCAAAATAGGTAATAGTTAGCGAGATCGGCAGTTTAATTTCACAGGACCGTAGGAAATCCACACACACAAGAAGAGAATGCACTCACTCGCACACTTATAAAAGACGGACGAATGCACACAAGTGTGATTTTAAAAACTGTAATATTACGATTGTGTGCGGACGGGAGTTGGTAATGTACTGCGAGCGAATCGAAAACGGGCGATTGTGCCGCCAGCTATCGGGACCGCGTACCGACTCTAACTGACTCGCGCTACGCAAGAGGAGAACGGAGAACTCCGATGCATGTACTTGTGTCTTTTACAAGTCACGGATAGAAAAGCATTCCACGACCGGCGGCATTCCCAAGCTCAACACGGTGGGGTAGGGCTCGCCGAGGAGGAGAGGAGGCGTACGACGTCACAAGCCGTTCTACAGTCTCCGTTTTGCCTCTTTCTGCGATCCTAAGAGGCACCATCGACCTCAAGAGAGCCACGATCATTTTTTTTTGCAGACGCGAATCTGACTTTTTTCAAATCGTTTCAAAAATATAAACCGAAGTCTGCTAATAGAAGCCTAACATAAAAAAGGTTTACAGAACTATTTAATACGTTTTCATTGCATTGTTTCTAGTCCTGTTAATAGTTAATGATTCTTTCACATAAATATATATATTTTATGGTAATTATTGCATTGCATGACACCGCTAGTCGATCAATACCATTGAAATATTGGTTCTTGAATACAAGAGTTACCTTCATAATAATCCAAACGACTTTCTTGAAAGATGAGGAAGAATGTAAAACGAAAATCTATTCTTACATAATGATAAGATATGTACACAAAAATTGCATCGTATAGCCACTCTACATATTATATTAAATATTATTATAAATGTGCGAATTTTATTTGAAATAATAAAACATCGGCACAAAATAACAGCGATTATTGATTTCCATTGAAATAATAAAAAGCTTCGATATAACATTTTGTTGATACAATCGCCGAGTTACATCACGTCCGGGTAAAAGTGCAAAACCGAGCAGCATACAAAACAGCAATAAGAAGTCGAGAATTGGTTTTATATTTAAGATTATTTCTAGGAAAATCATTTCATACGTCGAAAAAAATAGATAAAAATAAATAGGCACCGAATACCTTGACCATATATATATACCTAATAATAAAACGTAAATTACTGATTTTCAAGATATGTTTTATACACTTTTATATTGAAAAATATCACTAGCCAAAAAAGTTAAGTCATGTTTTGTGTAATTTATTATAATATCAAAGGTGAACTTCATTTCAAGCTTTATTGAGAAGCGCAGTGATTTTCAACTAGTGGTTTCCGAACCGGTGCCGTTCCACGAAAATTTCTGCCGGTTCGCAAACTAATCGTGGCAAATTTTCTTTACTTTGGCATATTATTTGTTACACGCAGCTACATAATTGTTCATTTGTAATTAAATGAAAAAAAACATTTTTTTTGTATGTCTTCCAAACATATTTTGTAAAGATCTGGATCGGTTTTGGTTTGTGGAAAAAGTACAAAAAAATGTTTATTAATTTAAATATAAGTAGCCTTTCAACAAAGAATTGACAGTCAACACTTTCAAATCGAATGTTCACAAAAATAGATCATAGACTGGTGTTCCTAAATATGTACAGAGATTATTTTAATTAGCAATTTCATGTTGATGTTGTATATTTTTTATATATGCAACCCGAGTGATTTATTATACTTGGTATATATAAGATGTAAGTATGTATTTTTTATAGTTTCGAATTTATAATCGAGAAATAAAAAAAAAAAATTCCGCGAATTTATTTTTATTTTTACCGATTCACAGATAAAAAGGTTAGGGAGCACTGTCCAAGAATATAGTTAAGCTTCTTTGTAATTAAAACACGTAGATCAAAATATAATACACGCTGCAAGGAATATTAAGAATAGTCTACGAAATAAAAGTACTTTTATAAATTAAATTCAAATGTGTTCATTGTAGAACATATTATTCAATACATTATTCGTTTTTACGCGATTGAGAACACAAATATATAACTAATTATTGGATTTTTTTTGCTACACGACACTTGACAGAGATGTTTTACTACTGTGAATAATCAGTACGAACTACGATCATTGAACGGTAAATAAATTAGATACGATATTCTGATTTTGTCTTCCATTTTGTACGCTTAAATGTTTTAATATTATAATAATGAAAGGTAAAACTTTTTGTTGAAACAAATTAATGTACGTGTATTGTGTAGTCAGTCAACTTACGTACGACAAAATCTATCTATCTGTCATACGTAGGTATGGCCTTAAAAGGTTAAGTCACGTTCATAATAATTATTATTGTCCTAAGATTGCCAACTTCGTATTGGTAATGTGAGTGCGCAATTAAACCGGTAGATCCCAACCTTTATGGCGACGTGACCTTCTTCCTACGTCACATTTCGCTACTACATTTAACAAAAATCATACTTTCGAGTAAACTTATTTAGTGTTTGGTGGATAGGTCATTTTGTGATTGTGACGGTATACAGCAGGATGGTGAACAAATTGTAATCGTTACATGCTCGAGGAAAGGGAAGAACTGCCCAACCCTTCATTGGACCGATCGGTCACGACGATTTGGTGGCTAATAAAGTAAATTACCAAGCTTGTACAAAATTTGCGGCTTCATACAGAGGGCGAGTAGACATTAGCTCAAAGAAGCATTTGTGTACAAAAAAGAATTGATTTTCTGCCTACACTGCTCCTGAGACACTCCCGGCTAAGGAAAAAAGCTGTAAATAGCCTTAAAGTCTTCTAGGCCAGTTGACACTGTCGTATAAAATTAGCAAATGGGAAAGCAGTGGAGGGCGGAGAAGGGCAAGAAAAGACTTAATGGCGCCCAAACGTACAACTTCACACATTGCTTATCAATGAATATATGGGGTATTGTGGGAGTGAATACCCAACTGAAAATCCTTTGCTAGCTTAATCATTATACTTTACCACTTTCCCGAAAAAGAGAGCTTTAACTATTGAATAACAAGATATTTGATGGAATTTAAATATCAACTTTGTGTAAGTTCATTTTAATATAAAATAATATTAGTTTATTCTACGTACTGTGTGGCAATTAAAATTAAAGCATGACGGTTTATTAGAGGCGAAACACGTTTTTTAATTTGATTTTATTTGTCACACAATACGTGGAATAATCTATTTTTATCAGGGCTATGGAGTCGGAGTCGTGGAGTCGGAGCTTTTTGGCCGGAGTCGGAGTCGTCGCGGCGATATAGCCGGAGTCGGAAATTTTGAAAAGTTTGAACATTTTATTTTTGCATTTTATGTGTCAAATTAGGCTTTCGGTCGCATTGATAGGGTTGATATTTAATTGAATACACATAAATATAAAAATTAGAAGAAAAAAGTGACGATATTCAACTTTTTTTGGTCGGAGTCGGAGTCGGAGTACGTTTTTGGTCAATGTTGGAGTCGGAGTCGGACTTTTTTTCACCGACTCCACAGACCTGATTTTTATACTTTTTCGTTGTAGTTTTGTCACTAACGACTCGAACGCCTGAAGATGCCTAAATGCGTAACTCGGGTGATTTGTGACATAACTCATTAAAACGATTCAAATTAGGATAAAAACCAGCAATCGTAACGCATTGCAGCCAATTATGATTCCATATACTCCTGAAATGTTCATAGCGGACATGAAATTGTGTAATATTTTCGATAGAAACTTTTTTTTTGAGAGCCACTTATTTAAACTTTGATAAACATATACTGTTGTACATAATAGTTAACGTATTAGCTTTAAATTAGACTTCGTTGAATTTCGATGATAATAATGTGGTTTTATGTGGGTTTTGCAGTTTTAAATCTGCCATAATCTAAAAGTTCATCTTTTTGCCGTGTGCAAATGGTTAATAATTTAATGACAGAGACCACCTGTTTGCATCCTTTCGACGGCTGGGATTTTTCCGTACGGGAAAACACGGCAGCCTAGTGCCAGAATAGTATAGGTCATAGACAATCGCAATAAATGTCACGCAGCTCACGACCTGCATTATTAAAACATTAATATTCCATTCGCCGACAAAGATAAGAGAAAACATGACGTATTTTCTAATATTAGGATAATTCAGATCTTATAAGACTTAATAAATATTATTATTATTATTTGATCCTTTTTTTACAGATAACAAACAGAAAATATAAAATAAAATACATTTCAAACAAATGAGAAGCGAAGAATGCGATTTTGAATTCAAAAGGAATTGTCAAATATTTGAAATTGTGCACCACGCCACCGTCAGAATTCGGAACTATGTATGATCAAATAACGGAACATGTAATTTAAATATAACTTGACATAAAAATGTGATTAATTATACGTTGTTTATATCATAGAAGACAAATAAACAATTAAATGCACATAACTGGGCGTGTCTAAGCACACACCAAATCATCGGCCGATACACGTTATAACTGCTGCCGATATTTTTTCCTCGTGATAATCTTGCGCAGAACATATTTTAGTGGCCGCGACTCTACATACATACTTGTAACATTAAACAAAATTCCGTTAAATCGAAGTTTTATTATTACCAAGAATAAAAAAATATCAATAACCTTTGAAACAAAGGTCACGAAAAAGGTTGCTTCTTATGTCAAGCAATATACCGTAGAAAGTGTATAACAGAATGCCAATTAATTGTCGATTTCACAATGCATGCAAGAAACAAGGAAAGAATGAATGAATCATAAAATAATCTGAACAGCAAACTCAATAAAACTCGTTGGCAAATTGTTTTATTAGAAAACCATGACTTCTGTTACCGAGTGAAAGTCAGGAAATTAAAATATATAGCTCAATTATTGATAAAAATAGTTCCGGGTTAAACTTTAATCATTTTGCCGACACGCCAGAAATCGATTAATTGTTCTGAAATATCATTTTGGCACTGCCAATCTATAATTTAACGTAACATGTTGAAATGACTGAAGTGAAGTGTGAAAAACTCCTTTGAATACTTTCAAGAAATGCAGTCGTATCAAACGGATCCGAGTGAAACGTATCTATATAATACTCATTGCAGTAACGGATGGTATGTTCGCGAAGCAACTTGATTTAACGGTTTTCTAGACTTTGCAAGGCCGTTTCGTTTCTCCGCGATAAATTCACTAGAAAACAAGTAAAACACAAAACCGTAAGAAGATTTACTGCTGCCTTTAATTGTGATGTAATTTCTCATGTGACTCAATTACGGGAAAACTAAATAAATCGTAATGATATAATGCTGGAGTTATATCTAGCACTTACCAAGCCACTTAATAATTAAATCATTTCCAGCAGGGCTCGAGTAACTGGGTGATTGTGCATAATTAAAAAAAAAATTCAGTTAAAATTTCTGTAATAAATTTCAAATCGCAGATGACATAATGGCCATAAAACTATAAAAACAAAGCTTCGAATAAACCCGAAAAAAGGTTGTAGTAATTTGAAAAATTGTATGGTATTTTGGCCAGAATTGTCAGTCTATTAAAAATTGGCTGATTTATTTTTCCAATTAATCCCTATTTTTTAAAATCTATACGTGTATTAATCTATATATGTATATTTAAAAAAATGTGTTTGTTTTTTTGTCCCGTATGCGTTCCTTTACCGTCCATCCGATTGCTATATAACTTGGTAAGTTGTTGTGCGGTGGCAATGTTTTTTCTTAAAAATACATAAAAAAAAAAAAATCTAAAATTCCCTTGATTTGCCAGGCTTGCCACTGCGCGTTTTAACATTTAAAATTGGCGTACCTATCATTATTTTCCGAAATATAAATCCACCACAACTTTGCAATGGTACCAAGCTTTCGGTGAAAGTGATAATGAAAAATATCATCGAATCAACAAGGAGAAGATGTTCTGTTGCCACGCATCCCAATGATTCCGACAGATATGCCATTCGAATTATAACGTTTACAGTTTCCGGTGCGACTCGCAATTGAAATGACCATCAACAAAGCATTGGGACAATTGCTACAAGTGTGTGGACTAAATTTGGAAAATCCATGCATTTCACATCCACACCTGTATGTGGCCTGCTCACGCGTTGGAAAACTTTCTGATTTATTCATCTTCACACCAGACAGAAAAACCAAAAATATTGTTCATCCAAAAGCACTTTAATAAACAGAATTAAAACACAAAAACTTTCATTCTTCGAGTGGCATTGCAACGCATGCCGGGTACTCGTTTGTAACGTAAAATTATTACTGTACTGTTTGAGTCGCTGCCAGCTCGACATTTTCGATATTCCCACTGATAATTCGCTAGAGGTAGCAACACGGTCACACGGTTTAATTTTTTCAGCGATCTATATTTTATAACTAAGGCTTTCCGAAGTTCGGAAGTAAAAAAATCTATGACAATAGTAATAACGATATAAACATATTACCACATTTTGAGTCTGGCCATTGTTATTTTTTTATCACGTCTTTAAAGTGCGAGGGAAGAAAATGTCTATCAGATCTCAACACTTGCATTTTTTTAAAATGTTATATTGATGTTACGTAATCGCGTCTAGACGCTAAACCTTCGAAATAGTAAAACTAAAAGCTTGTTAGGCGAATCAAAACAAAAATACCTGTTTGAAATGTTTGCTACCTCAACGTTAAAAAAGCGCCGAAACCTTACATAATATTAAGTATTTTACCAGATGATTTTATGCCGGTTAATTAATTGATTGAGTAGGCATTTACTTGGTAGAACTCCATTATAATACGGTAAGAAAAATAACATTGTATTTTAGTTCTACATAAATTATTTTATATGTTTGTTGATAGCTATTTCGGCCTACGCCTTCGTCAGAACTATTTCTGATTGTAAACTTTTGATTGTAAATGAAAACGGTTATGGTAGGATTC
Organism: Himalopsyche kuldschensis; assembly: GCA_028554975.1. NCBI lineage: Eukaryota > Metazoa > Arthropoda > Insecta > Trichoptera > Rhyacophilidae > Himalopsyche > Himalopsyche kuldschensis. The sequence continues at coordinate 4,014,995 of JAHFWI010000001.1, read as the reverse complement.
AGATTTTTAAAAAATTGAACCATTTTATAAACTTGAAATTTGATTTAATAATTTTGTTACTTTTATTGTTATCTGAGATATAATAAACACATTCCGATAATAGTCTAATATTGTGCAATACGTACGACAACTATTTTTCGTTCTTGATTTTTACGTCTTTTCTCAATATGACCGGCGAACGGCTCGAGGAAGGATATGAATAATAATGATCGATTGGCGTGGAATCCATAGAATCAAATGAAGTAATTATTTTATTGATCCTTTGTCTAGCTAACGGGTTTGTTCCTACGAGAGAATGATGAGTGCACATGCCCTATCTTTTAAACCACTTGACATTTTGATGACGCATGGCTCATAAATGGAATCAACAAACGTTGGCAAATTGTGGTTTCCAATATGGATTCACGTCATGAAATGTAATCCATTTTGTGCAAATAAAAAATCCACAAGTGTTTACAAGTCGACCGGCATAAAAACGGTCTGCATCTTTTATAAGCAGCAAAAAAATATTCCACGATCATGAACAAACAGACGTCTTTTAATTGGATCTATTAAATCATCGATTTAAATAAATGGAGATATTTATGTTTATTGTCGGCAATATTGATAATGGCGAGAATATTACACTGAAGTGTTTAAAAAGATTAAGTGAGCGTTGCTTTTTTCCTTTCAATTTTACTTTCAACTTAATAAATTATTAATATACATTGATTCAGTTTCCCTGTCTGACAAAAAAGAGTATATACAATTATTTGGATGTCTGTATAAAAGCATAGTAAGCTTCAATAATTCACATTAGAATGTGTAATTAAAAGAAGTGTTAACCATGCAACCAAAGAAACAGGTTTTTGTGAACTTTCTGATAATGCGTTCATGGTGTAAATATAAAGATAGCACTGAATCGATTAATTGAAGAATATTTTCACACTTAAAAACGCGTAAATTACAAATAACTTTATTTGTCACCAATTCATCACCATTCAATGCTTTCCATGTAAGTGGTTTAAATTTGACAACCCTGAAACTGACTAACATTTTTCCGTTTCATTTTAGTGTCAATATGTGAGGAATATTCCATACACGAAACTTAACACAAACTTTACCCGTAAGAAATAAACAATTTTACCCAATGGCTTTGATAACTCTAGATGAGTGCGTACCAGGAACTGAATAAATAAATTAAACAAAAATAACTACGCTTCACGTCTGTCGAAAATTGTAAAATGAACATATTTCTAAAAAGTAATCCGAATCAATTCCAAGACGAAAATCGCAAAACGATGGATGGATGCTCTTATAAATATTGGAATGCTTTGAAATAAACATATAAATGGAATTGGAAAATAGAGAAATGCAGAGCTTATTTTTCAACACGCACGGCGTGTCTTATTTGACAGGCATTTAGACATTTATTGTTAAAAAAAAAACAGAAATTATATCAGTAGTAAAAAAAGGTTATACAAAAAATCTGTTAACATACAGAGTTTCTTCGATATCATGTTTTATTTCCTAGTTTGTTGTCCTTGAATTCGGGACATTAAAATGCAGTATTTGTGACGACATCCGGAGTTTGAGCTTCTAGGACACGGGTTCCCAGCCCATGGGTCGCCAACTTATACAGTCAAATCAAAAAAATACTGCAATGAATTTTCGTTGTTTTTTTGATTACTTATAAAAAAATCTTTTTGAATTGCATGGCGGCGCGGGTCACATGGGTTTTAAAAAAAGGGGTCGCCACCCGAACAAGGTTAGAAGCCTATGTTCTAGGAAGACAATTCTGAAGAAAATAATGGAAAAGTAATTTCAGAACTGCACCATCACTAAAATCTCAGATGGTATAGAAGACGATATTTCATTTAAATAATCAGACAACAACGTCTTAAATTCGATAAAGCATAGATAATTTAAAACTTAATATCAAGAATTTTAAGTCTCCGAAGGTTTTACCAAAGAAGAAGGCAGTGCAAATATATTGTACCTACTTCAAATGATGTTTATTGTCTCCTAATGATTTATTTTAATTTGATTTGATGAGACATATTTATTTGAATAAATAAGAGAGATGTGTTTTTAGTGCGCTAAGCGTACTTTGCTTTTTTTTGTATGAATATGATAAATGCGCAAAAGTTTTCATTGCAAAACGAATCTGCAGGCGTACGTACGACTTTCTAATTGCATAAGAGACGCTCTGTTGATTACGGTATATGAGTACGCAAAGATAACAAACGCTATTGAATAATGTTTGCGGGGAATTTATCTATGGCAGGGGTGGGGGACCTTTTCGTGTTTAAAAACCGCATTACATCTGCAGTAACCTAGTAAGGACGCATCGAAAAGAATATACTGAGTCACATATTTCCTTCGGCCGATACGAGGTTCAAACAAAAACGCCATTTTTAGTTTCAAAATTTATCTTCCTAATGATTGTCTGAAGAATCGTAGACATCTATTATTACTTCATCCAAATTATAGAATCAGCATGCCAATGGTGATGCTACTGGGGAAAAATTAAATACGGAATACCCTCGGATGTTGACATATTTGAATATATAAACCCATTGCTTTTTTTAAATTTCATTGCGTCATGAATCGTTTCTTTGAAAAAATCCATAAGCGATATTTTTTCTTGTAACGTGTGTTTATTATATAATATAAATATAGACGAAAAGAAAAATAACAAAATAATGGCTTTGATATAGGTTTTTCTCGTGCAAGGTCGCTGAAAAAAATAAGACCATCTGGATTTGTTAATATTTATTTTTATCTTTTACTTGCATGGTAAATTCACTAAATTTACTAAATTAAGTGCGACATTTATCTTGAAAGTTGTTGAAGATTTCTCTAGAGCAGTGGTTCTCACGTAACATTGTTCTGTGGCCGCAATGTAAATATCCGTCCTACGGAAATGTCTGGTGGCCGCACCTAATTCCGTTTTGACAATTTACTACTGGTATTAATTTCATTGATTGCTTTTTCTCGCTGCTAATTTCACATCTTTCATGCATTTTATAACAGTTTGATGAATACTTCTTGATGCACAATACAATGCATTCGAAATATTTTATTTCAGATTCATTTTTGTCAAATTAACTTTAAAAACTCATTTTTTTAATTATCAATATTTTATTTTAAACTGTTGGTGGCCGCAGCAAAATCTTCAGGTGGCCGCATGTGGCCACTGCTCTAGAGTCCTTGTGTAAGAAATTAATACGTAATAAACGATCAACAAACATAATATCTATGTAAAATTGTGATACAGCCAAATGGGTAAATTTATGGATCTACTAGTGTCACTGGTTTTGCACTGCTGATTAACACTGCTGTATTTTGTATTTATTTGATTAACGATTGTGAACGGTGAAATGCTAAATTAAAATTCACATCAATATGCAAATAAAATATAATATATGACGCCGAACAAATTCTACCCAAATTCAATAATTGATTCAAATGTGAAGGTTGATTGAAGAGTAAAGTCGTTGATAGAGTCACCGACCCATCCATTCCATATAATGTATTAATTTGAGAGCAGATAAGTCGCAATCAAATCATGACTTATTTTTAGCAAAGAGCAATAACACATCTAGATTAAGTCTCACTTTTACCTTATTCATTTTCGAATTGATAATAAAATATGTAAAAAACTAAACAATGTTTGCACCACATACAGCAAGTCTTTTATATAAAAATCAATGTTCTTTTCATATTTTAATATAGTTCTGCCATACCGTTCATTTTGACAACTTATTGCTGCACGTGCGCAAAGGTTATAGGCACAGTAAAATTAACTTTCAGTGGGTGGCAAGTGCATCGTACCATAGAGAATCTTCGAAAGACAAACAACAAACGTCAAACGCTAAATGTCATCGATACCGATCAATATTAGTGAAATTAAATCGAAATTATTTATCTAAAATATTGTGCATCCGAAAGCAGTTCAATAAACACAAACACTTTCTTTCTTTGAGTGGCATTTCAAAGCTTGCCGGGTACCGGCTAGTTTATGATAAAATATTATAATACGTCATCTAGAAACATTTTTAACAAATAGGTATCGCGGCATAAATAAACTAAAACGACAATAATTTATCCGTTCGCGTGAAGTAAATCAGACTCTCATGCTTACTGCAAACTGTAAATTAAAAATATATTTATAAAGGTTTATAGAAATAAAAAAAGCTATTTGATTAACACATTACATAGGAATATTATCGGTTGAAGTTCTCTTTTACTCATTCGTTTGCTTACACTACCTGCTATTATTAGCAAAGCAGCGGTCAAGTGGGAAATCAAGTAATTCGAAATTTTTAGAGAAGCGGAGGACTGAATTCCTTTTACTTAAAATATATATGATCCTTCGGATTCGTTCGTTTGTAGATGACACATGTCAAGAATCCACCGAACACCAAGATATTACAGTATGGCAAACTTTAATTTAGATTATAGATAGCACGCAAACCTCATCAAGAAGAATGAGAACTGTTTGAAATCAACTGATATGAAAGATCCATTGGGCTCCCGGTGATTTAAGTATTGCATTGGGCCCCTATTTTGGAATTAAGAGACGAAAAGAAATAATCAGAATCCCTGATTAGGTCAGTGTTCGCGCCTTGACTCGTTCACTGACTGGTTGCTGGTTGAGACAACATGGCCAGTGCCAGACCTTATGCACTAATGGTCAACGCCGTGCCGTCCTCATAAGTTTCCGGTGTCCACGGTTCCAGCTAAGACACTTTCGGAAATTTCAGTTGTTTCCTTGCTCTAATAATTTACAAAAGTGCAATGTTGTTATCTTTTTTTTGAATAATAAACGAGTTTAAAATGGTTTAAAAATGTTGACTTCTTGCGTCCTTTTGAATCAGTACGAACGAGCTCCCAAGTTTTGAAACTGCTTCCTTAACCTTAATAAAAACCAGAAGATTAGCGACTGAACAACAACTGGTACCTTGTATTTATAAACATTTTCATATTCGATTACCAGTCCATCTGCTCCAGGTTGGGAGAGAATATGGTGAAAAAATGCTATACATTGTAAGTAATGCTGTAATCATTTTTTTGCGCGTGAGGTGAAGTAAAGTGGCGATTTGCTGCTGCCGTAATTAAGGGGTGTTTGGGCCGATGATATTTATAAGCTGGGCACTGCTATTTTATGCACTGTAAAACGAGTTAAAAGATCTCTGCTTCTTTATTATAATTTTCCTTAGGATTTTCTGACGAATACTAATTCAAAGATAAATGAAACCAGTTTGCGATTAACCGCCGCCGAGGAGAACAATAGATATTAGAATTCAAGAAAGAAGCCAGCTCTATTATTATCTTGTGTGAGTCGATGAATAGAGTATTGAAGCGGAATCTTATAAGCTAGGTACTATGGATTTGAAATTATGGTTTATAAGCCGAAATGAAAGTGATAGTTTTGGATCATTCATGTGTGGCTATGAATTGTATGCCATGCATTTGTCGTATATATTATATTATACATCGCTTCGACGGCAGAACTCCGTCGCAAGTGAAGATTGTACAATTCTTCGAGAGTTCATTGTTTTTCTAACATGCTAGAATTGAACAGTGACGCATCTATCCCTCTATTGGCGGATAAATATTCTAAAATTGTGTCAATGTTGTATTGGATAAATTATAAGACCTTATAGTACTTTGTCATACCTAATTCAAAAATGTATACATTTATTATTAATCGTGACGCTCGTTTATATTATGTTACACTCTTTATTGGGTTCTCAGCGATATAAAAATCTTTTATTACACTTAAAAAACTGTCAAAGAGAAGGTATACCGAAATAAAGAGTATCGATTATGTGCTTGAATAGAACATAGTATGCTTTTTGATTCTATTCGATGCGCCATAGACAAGAACAGAATGACAGCTGAGTAAAATTTTCGTTTATTGTTAATAGCAAATAGAATCTCATTTTATGACATATTTGCTATTATACTGAGCGAAACTGGATCTCATTGCATACATGGGTAATAATAAAAAGTGAAAGATGCAGAAAATTCTTTGAAATTATCTTTCAAAACGGCTTGAATTACCAAATCAATTTGTTACAACGGGTTTTCATTCAAATTAATCCAGTTTTTTTAATAATTATATTTAACTGCAAAATATTTAGTATAGAAGAGCACACTAAAAAGAAAGCGACAGTCTAATTTCTAAATATTAGACTACCGCTTTCATAGATCGAAAGATTTACAAACAAATTTCATTGGCATTAAATCCATTATGATAGTGTTTTATTTTTCAATAATTCTTGTGGAACTGGAAATATTGCTATCGATAATAAGTTAAACCATACATACTAAAAAATGGTTAAAAATGTGTAATTAATTATAGGTATCGGAGAAATACTGAGAGAAACGTGTTTTATTTCTTGATATATTTTGAAGATATTTTCTCCAATCAACCTTTTAAAATGAATTCCTTCGTCTTACAGCAAGGTATTTCAAGTATTTTTTTTAATCTTATATTTAATGACAACAATATGAATTCTATCATGTACCTGTAATCACTATTGTTTTATGTATTTCTGGCAAGTAGTTGTATCACAAATTGGCTGTCAGCAAATGTTTAGATATATTAGTATGGTATTTTACTAAGCAAAATAAATTATACCAAGAGATGGTGCGACGCCAAATGACATATTTTGTCAACACAGTGATACAATAAATATTAATGCTATAAACGAATGATACTCGAATAATTTCTGAAATATTCGAATATGAAAAAAGGCCGAATAAATCAGATTGGAAACTCTATTTGCAGCAATGTAAAACGTTTATTTTGTATTGATCAAACTTCATAGTTGATCGGGTATCTACTAAGCTTACTGTACAATAATTGAAAACAAAACGGTTAGTACATATTATGTATCGATTTCATATTATCCGAATGACGCAATGAAAGAAATGTCTGATATTAAACATCATTAATATTTTTTACACGATATACTATGTACAAAGATACATACATTCAAAATAGTTAAGGTATATACACAATCAATAATCGGCAAACATATGGAGTATTGATTATGTAACTGTTTACCCATGTTGAATAATATCATGGTGTCTAAGGTCTTAAAAAAACAATATTGCACTTTTGCGATAGCGTTGCCGCGTGCTTATCACTTGCAATAACTAACTCACCTGCATAAAATGTAATAGTTAGAATAACATATATTCGAAGCATACTCGATGAGACGCGTATTGCGTAACATTTATTTGGGGATATTAATATACTGTACTTAACTGTCCTGAATATATTATATAAAATTGAAAAATGTAAATTTGCAACATTTCATGAATTTTATTCAGTTGTTTCGAGATATTTTTTGAGTCTCGCGATTGGAAAATTCAGCATTCTTAGAAAATTTATACCTAAAAATTGCAGAATTATTTTTTCTGTTTTTCGCGTATCTCGGGATTATAAAATGTTATTTAAATGAAGTATTAGTTTAGGACTGAAATATTTTCTAACCCATTTTTAACACATTAAGAAATACCAAAAATTAGGTACGAAACTCATTGGGCGAGGAATTTAAATTTGAAAACATCATAAATACATATATAAGTTATACAGATATACAAATTAAAAATACATATTATAATCCACAGAGGGTATTCAAAAAAAAATCTAGATGAATAATTTCGAGAAAGGAGAACTAAATAATATGGTTTCATATTTTCACAAAAATTCTCTATAACAAACTCTAGTCTTGCGTAGGTGCCAGAGTTTCGAGGCAAATATGTAGTTCACAATCCTTGATCGATCGAGCGTTGAACTTTTACCATGGAGACTGATTACGAGCCCGTATGCTAGACAGACTTTTCAGCTAATACAATATAAAAATATGCGAAAAGCAAGATGAAATTGTCGCACAAGCCCGCACAATTTGACTAGGCAGGTTGGTGGCAAGATAACATATTATCAGTATTACGTATAATTAGTAGCCATGTAGATAGTACCGTAGTTACACATTAAAACTTGTTTAGCAAATTATCGCGACTTTTTTTAGAATAGATTATTTAATGAATATACTTATGTATAATAAATAGCACACATAATTTTCGTCACACATGAGTTGATTGAGCATTTGAAAAACACAACTTATTATTTCGACTGAAGCTAATCGCAAAAACGGCCAGTAAGAACTACCGAATTGCATATTTAGTACTGATTAATAAAAGCAAGACAAATAAATGGAGAAATTTACCATTCACCAGAATGTCAAACTTGATGTTATTACGAATTTTGATGAATCGAGGACATAAATTATTTGGTCGTGCAAGGTGTAGAGCGAGCCTGCAAGTGTCTTTAACAATGTTAAGTGGTATTACTTCGGATGTCAACATTATTCGCGTGGACGTGAGTGAGTTTAGACGAGTACTAAGTGTCATGGCTGTGTGATATTTATATTCAAATATTTAACAAATGGCATTGAAAACACAATTCAAGAAATGTTGTTATCTACTGCCTTCTTGCTTGGAGCCGCAGTATTTTCATCTGTGTTGCGACACATTTTATTGAAGATTTTTTCTTATCCAAGCTCAACATTCTCTTTTGACAAACCTACAAAATGTTTGCATCAAAGATCATTTAACTTTAAAGGTAGATTCGTTGTATTATGAAACATTCATCGCATAAAAGTCATTGCGTATCAAGTAATTAGATGGATTTATAGGCAACTCCGGTACTGCGTAGCGTCAGTTTACGAAGAAACGCAGAGTTTGCAATCGCAGTGTAATCAAAAATGGAAGGTAAGTAAGTACCTCCGACGCCCGTCTGTGTCACGACTAGTGAAATTGCTTTGTCACGGAAAAATTAAATAGGTTTAACATGAACGTAGTGCAATTGCGTGGAATGCACTTATTCTAGTAATCAGATACATGTTGCAAGCGACTGCAGATAATACTGCATTCGCTGCGACGTTGTTTCTAGGAAATTATCGATTAAAAAAAAATATGATACTGCTGAAATCTTCCGTTAATACTACACCGAAAGAATGTCTGGCAATTCAGCAATAAAGATTTCACGACAAATATTTCAAAATGCACTTTAGACGTAATAATGACGATACCATTACTTATACCATACATGGGCAACCACCGGCCCGCCGAGCTATTTTGTCCGGCCCTGATTCTTCTCGGCGAAGTAATAGAGAAAGAAATTAATAGTCTCCATTTAATAATGTACATGAAACGGGTGCTTGCAGTGTAAATAATATCCCAGCAAATTTAAAGATGGAACTTATTGAGCTTGGTGGAAGAAAAATTTACAAATTTACGCGCATTTGCAGGTAAAATCATTTGTCTGTTTGGCAGCACGAAAACAGTTTTTTTCGAGGATGAAACACACTAAATCGAAAATTCGATCAGATGAAAATCTCAAAAATTCTATGCGATTATCCGCAATATCAACGCTAATATTGATAGTCTCGTAATTCAAGTACAAGGCCAATCTTCACACAAAATGTTGTAATCAGTATATGTATGTATTATATTAATATTATATCGTTAATCATATAAATAAAAAAAATATAAAGGAAGTAACAACGTGTTTTATTGAATTATTTAACTTTATTATGTTTAATAATTTGGTCCGGCCCTTGACTCGGAGATAGAATGATAATTTGGAACCAGACCTAGAAAAGGTTGCCCATGCCTGACTTATACAATTATTTGGTTTCCATTTAAATTGAACAAATTTAAAATCTACTTTGGAAACGATGATATCATGAACAATGATAATAAATAGACAAAAAAATGTGTTGTACATATTCAACATTTTATTTGTACCAAATCGTTTACCGAATATGGTAGTTCAATCGATAAAATGGAGTCAATTTACGATTACGACTAGAGGAATGTCAATATCAAATTTTAAATATGAGTTAGTTTGCATTGCAAATTATCATGCCATCCCACCAAAAAATTATTATATCATATCGTATATGTTTTATTTATTCTCACAGAGTACATTAAAAACTTTCCTATATTCGACATTTATTATTAATGCGATTACAGTCATATAATGTTTTATTGTATCAACTTAACAGCAAGGTAATTAATGCTTTAATGGCTTTTCATACAATAACAAATAAACATTAAGTGTAGAATTTTTCTCTTAGCGGAAGCCTGGAAATTACTCAACAGGGAACTGTAGATAAAATAATGCCGTGAGATGTTGAAGGCAAAGAGTGAAAATATTACAAGGAAAATAAAACCAACGTTTCGAAAATGCAGTAACTAGGTTTGAGAAAAATATTTGTCTTGTGTTGTTTAAAATTTTTTAGCCATACCGTTTGCCAAGGCCTCGAGCAGCGTTTCTTAACGGGGGTGATTTGAAAAATCTTGTAGGAGTTTAAAACTATAGCATCTGATGGAATCAAACTTTGTCAATTTTCGTGAGACGGGCGCATTCTTTTTTTTCAGCAATGATTTTCCGAGTTCAACTGCATTATTAAAACGCTCTATTTCAAAAGAAAAAGTTGACTGGCCTAGAAATTCCAGAAAAACTAATAACACTGGGAAAATGGGCAGTGGAAATGATGTGGAGCTACCGGGTGAAATAAATCACTGGAAATAGCTGATATCAGCAGTAAGCTGACCCAGAAATCTGCAGTATGTATGAGTGGATACAATCTTCAGTCATAAATAATAAGACTTGAAAGGAATCACAACAGACACAGTCAATCGCATGATAACAACGGATTTATAAAGAGGATTGTAATAAAATTCAGATAAATCAAACGAAAATATTACGTATTTTTTGTTGATAGCGTTGCAGTGGTTCAGCTCGCGGAATACTTATTTTGAAATTATACAATGTGTTTCCGCAATTTAATACACATCAACATATTATAATACGGAATATGGGACGTGTGCAAATCATTAAAAATCGTTATTGTATTATAATTGCGAGATTGAATTGATTTGCCTTCATTGTGTTCATCGGTCATCACGTAGAATGGCGTGCAATTTAATAATATTATGGCAGTAATAAATTCTCCCCGACAAATCAAATAGATTTTTTATTAAAAAGATGTGCATATTACAAATAAAATTAATATGACCAAAAAGTCTAGCATTAATGTTCACTCATCCTTCGATTTGCGATGTTCCGGTTATTCGTCATGAAGAAGATCAACATGTCTAAAACATAGTTCATATCCCATATCATGGCAGATCCCCACGTGTATTTATAAAACTCTCTTTCCACCGCTACTTCAGTGTGTCCTGAGTTGCGATTTGAAAATTAGAGACGCTTCAGATTTTCATCATATAGCCCATAAGAAAATTTGAAAAGTACGTATGGATTTGATAAAAAACCAACAATTTTCTTTTACTACGAATCTTTCCAGCTGTCGGTCAGCAATATAAAAATAGCCAATACAAATTTTCAAAAATCCTATAAAAGGAGAAGCAATTTCTTCGAAGATGAAGTCTGACATTTTAGATCACCATTAGAAGGTTGATTGTACTCAATGAATCCATTGTCAGTACAGTGAAACTATTATTGTTTATATAATACTAGTATTGCTACCCGGCGTCGCTCGGACTAAGCGACCAATAATTATTTAATGTTATATAATTCGACATAATTATATCACAAAATCTAAGATCCAAAATAGAGTTAAAATAAAATCACAAACTTGAGTTAATTTGATGACAGCCCGATTCTCGCCCATTAAAATGTCCAAATTCAAGGAAAAAATCTAATTTGCTGTCAAAGAAATGTCAAATAATACCATCACGTAAATAATAAACATTATTATTAATAATAAAAGCTTCTGTAGATGACTAATTTATTACATTTTGACTAAATGCCTTCGCCGATAAAAATTCAAACATATTTTCTTTCATATTCGTTTTTATGGCAACTTTCAACAACAATGCAAAAGGGAATTACAGACCCACATACATACATACGCCGTTTCGGTTTTATATATAAGATAAAAATATTATGGTAAATTTTGTTATTCATTGTATGACTTACTTCATTTAAGCGATATTTAATGGAGTCAATCTATTTTGTAAATCGATAAGCAATAACTAACTTTATGTTTCACGTTAAGATGGATATAAATGCACACCTTTTAATTCGGTTTTACATATTTATCCGGCCATACAAATAATTTTAAGTATCGTGCGCTACAACATATCTAAAAATATACAAACAGTTTTTTTTTATATATAGTTTTATTTGATAACAAAAGCAAGAAATGGCTTTCCATGAACTATGGTCACCAATGCATACTCAGTATAACTTTTTGCAGAGGAAATGTCACTCTGAATGGGAAACCTGTAATTATGAGACTCTTTAATCATAATATCATTTACTACGGAGAATTAACTTAAATATCTTTTTATGATGAACGTAATAATTATAGCTATGCATCCGCTAAAGCAAGATGACTGGTAGAATGCACTGAGCTATTTACTGAGTAAAAAACATATTCCGTCCACAAGAGCGTTTTCATCCCTAGTATCAAAAAATACGCAAGAATAGGTGCCGGTTTCATTCAATATGGAAGCATGTTATTTCAACATCATTCACACAGCATTTTAGTTTTTTTACTAGAATTTTTATATTTTTTTAAAAAATAAAAAAATATTTGGCATAACAGCTTACGCCAATGCGCCTAATATTCTTAATTGTGAAAGTTATACCTCGATGATAAATAATGAATCAGTTGTGCACAAAATCAACGATAAATAACATCTGACCTTGCCGGGCATTGAACCCGGGCCCCCTGATCGCTAGGACAAAGCTCCTGCCACTAGACCACAGGGACCGACTAGAATTTAACTCTTTTTCTCTTCCTTGATTACATAATATATTCACCGTTATCTTTTAATGAAAGCCACATAATTCGATGCAGTACAGTTGAGAAATGTGCTGAAACAAATGAACATCGAGAGTGTGGTTCAAAGATGGCGATATTCCTAAAAAGATATTTTTTATAGGTCATTGAAAGATAATCGACGGATGATTATAAAGTTACTTACACGATTATAGTTGGACCTAGAAGGAATCAATGAAACTTCAATTTTGGCATAGCCCGGTGTTGCTAAAATGACTGATTTGCTCTTTTTACCAAACTTTGGCGGTAATTGAACAATTCAAAAATGGTCAAATATTTTAATAATAAGCATCGTTTTAACGTATGTTAATGGCAAACATAATGAAAATAGAGTGAGTCTAAAATAGACAGTGAAATTAAATGTTACAAATAACTCGATCCATTAAGATTTTAACAAGGATTTTAGTTCGTAAGTAAATATAAGCAAATTATTGCTGAAGAAACTTTCAAAGCTGTGTTGATACAGTACGAGACCGGCCTTTGTTGCATATTCTTCTGCCGTCTGTTATAATGATTTTCGTATCCATTCGCAGAAACGCTGAGACCAGAAAACCTACTTAGTTGCGGTGAGAAGCTTGAACCTTTTCTTTGTCACTATACAATTATACAGTATACACAAATGTCCTAACCTAATAAAAAAAAACCTGTTTGTTATCAAAGAAGACATGTAAATGTTCACATTACACTAACATTGGACATGACTTTTATTTATTTATAATACAAATTATGAGACGGTATACAAGTTAATCAAGTGTTGCTTCAGATATATTGATGTTTTATTTCTGAATTACAATTCGACAGCTATTGTTTTCAGTTGTAATCTTATCAACGATTTATAATAAAATTATGTGTAAGTTGACATTAAATTAAAATAATAAATAAATTTTTAAAGAACTCTTAAATAATATACGACAAAGTATTTCTTTGAAGAACGCAATAATTTTTCGATATTCTTAAAACAGTGCTCTACGCGAGATCGGTTGTACTGCCCGGATAGGGGGTGCAATACCGATATTTCAGATATATTTTTAATATATAAATATCTATTTTGTAATGAGTACAGGGATGCAATGTATTAAGGTACAATTATTTAAAGAATATTTGTATGAACGAACGTTAAATATGTGGACGTTTATTCTGCAACCTAACTTGTTTGCATGAAAATGCGATCAAGATTGACAAATACATCGTTGATTATTATTGCTCATTTGTAGACTAAATTTTCAATCAAAGCACCGATAAATCTATCTGTTTGAAAATACCAGTATTCCATCCTTAGACACGGGAGCTATAGAACGCTGATTATATAGGCTGTAATTAAAAACATCTACGTTTGATTAATTATACGTTCAATTGGTTTATAATAACGTGGGTGAGTTTTATTGGTTTCAATGTCAACAAAGCTGGAAGGGAAACCTAGAATTATGTAATTGTATATCGAGTACAACGAGAACTATACTTTCGATTAATTATCACCATTGGCTTCCTTCCCCTCGTGACGATAGTATCCCACAGGATAAATGAGACAGTGGAAGTCTACACCATCTTCTCGTTTTTAACTGGTTGGATATTACTGCTTCTGTAAACAGTTCAATGACCTCGTTATTGCCAGTAGTGTGGTGGTGCGCAAGTGTGCGTGTACATTCCACTGACTGTGTGCGTATGTGCGCATGTTTGAGTGTATTATTAACATATATTCAACGTAGTATGCCACTTCATACTTTGTATGGACTACGGATTCGCGAATTTACTTTTAAAAAAGTATTTTTTTATGACAACACTGTCGTTTTTTTTAGTACTATTTGAATTCCGAGGTTATAGTTTATAAGTATTTGGTTAATTTTTTTCTCACTCACCTGTGAGAGGGGAAGCAAGTGATTCGCGAAGATTTTATGAGATAATGTTTTTTTTTTAAAAGAAACATCTCAAATTATGCCCTACATACATACATCCCTCAGTTTGACACATTGGCCTCGGGACGTAGACTACGCGTCGTAACTCTATGTGTTTTGTATTATTCCGTAGCCAACGTGTTGAAATCAATATAACGCTCGTATCTCCACAAAGGAAAATTAAACAAGGTGGCACAAACACCAAAAAAATATTGCGCGTTTTCTACATGAATTTGAAAATACACGCATTCTTTTTTCTTTGCGCTTTCGACTAATGTGTTTGGATAAAAAGTATTTTTGCAAAGTTTTGTAAGTCTTAAGGTCGACGACATTGGGGTAGTACTAATTCAGGATATACACATGAGGTAACCAATCTTTCCCAAACAAATGATGCATACCTTCTGTTACATACATTTCAATATTGATAAATACATATATATTTTGTAAAAAAATGCATTTAAAATAACAGGAAAAAACAAACGGTCAATATTTATTTTGATATTCTTTCCAGACATTAAAAAAATGTTTGTCTTGTAAATAATAAAAATCATCAATCGATAAGAGAAAATATTACGAAATCATTGCTACGAAAAACATATCTTGTAACATTCAATAGATAAAATTACATATAAAAATAAGACATAGAACTGAAAACCTTGTTATTGTTATGAACGTGCACCACTTTTCTAATAAACTCAGGTCAGGGAGGGAGGGTTTCTTAGCAACCCCTATGTCGGGTCATATTACGCCGCCATTACAAACTAGCTCTCCAATATTGCAAGGCAATAAAAAAGCTACAAATGAAATAGGTATATTTCACTCACTCACATTTTTTCAGAAATTTTTCTGACACGATTCTATTGAGCGGCAATAAATCGAACTAATTTTTAAACAACCTTTTAAATCAATTAACTTGTCGCAATGTATTGGCCTCAGAATATGACGAATTATTAATTCCATCCGATCTGTGTTGCCATGTTGCCTGGCAATATGAGCTTAATGATAAAAGAGTTCCGGGTAGAATTTACAGCAACGTTAATATCAAAAGCTATTTTTTTTCAAATTGAACATATAAAATCTTAAGCAGGTGTTTGTGAAGTCATTTATCTTAGAATTAGTCTCAGGTAAAAAAAAATGCTGCCGAAATAATAAGTTGAAGTCGTCAAAATTCGGCGGATTTCGATTGTTTTTTTACTATTATCTTTTGTTTTATGATGATGAACGCTGAAAAAACAAGTGAGGCAGTGTCAAAAATCTGCATATTCACTGAAGTGGTGGGTGCTATAACGACTTCTTAATTTATATTTATATAATACATGGCGGGTATCTGATTGCGCAGATACATAATATTTAATTAAGCTTTTTAATTCCTAAAATCAGACTCGATAAAATTTGAAACGATACTCTCAATTTATATCTATGTGGACATTTTTTTGACTTGGTATGTACGGTTTTTACCAGGGTTGTGGAGTAGGAGTCGTAGTCGTGGAGTCGCGGTTTTTTGGCCGGAGTCGGACTTGGAATCGTCGCGGCGTTTTGGCAGGAGTCGTATTCGGAGTCGGAAATTTTGAAAAGATTGAACTTTTTATTTATGCATATAATATGTATATATGTAAAATTTGGCTACTGGCCGGATAGGTTGGTTGATATTTAATTGAATAGGCATAAATAGGAGAGGTAGGAAAAAACATGACGAAAACAAACTTTTTTTGTGGAAGTCGGAGCCGGAGTCGTGTTTTTGGTCAATGTTGGAGTTGGAGCCGTGTTTTTTTAACGACTCCACAGTACTGGTTTGGACCATTATTATTTGAAATACGGACTTATAGAAATAAATCGAAGATATCGAGCCGATTGTCCTCAACTTATCGTTCTTACTGATCCAATTCACTAATCTCTAAAGAGTCTAATTGAATATTTATTTGACGAGTGATTCGTTTTCTCACTCAGTCACCTGTCATTGATAAACCCGTGTTAGAGTGGGATAGCAAGTGATTCGCAAAGATTTCAATATGCCCATGGAGGCCAACCAGTGATACTCGATCACTATTCAGTTGTTTGGATTCGTCTATTCGCAAACGACGCATATCTTAAAATTCACCATGGCAGATTTACGTTTACAAAAAAAATGTGTCTTACTGTCAAGTACGTACTGGGTTTTTCGGTGACGCCTTCTGTGGGTCTTGTTTTTTGAAGAAAACAATGGACTAATAAAAACATTGTAATGAGATAATATTTTTTCTCGAACAATTTATTCAGTCCATTGTGTTTGTCCTGGTCGTAATGTAAAAAAAAAACAACTAAGCCATTCAGAATACATACATCTTTTACCCATGTCCACTTCCTATGTTGGTCATACGAGATCACAGGGGCGGGGTGTGTACGTTAATAGTACTTAGCACTTAATAATGCCGAGTCAAAATTAATTCGCTCATTATAATAAACCACCCTTGTTATAAGATACTATCCATAAATAAACACTGAGGGATTAAAAATTAGAATCATTTTAAACGGTATGTTTACATAACTAATAAACATCAGCTTTTCACACTGTTTTATAAAGCTGTACGCCTACCCCGTGATGAAATTAAGCTAATAAGTACTTTAGTTAGTAATTAGTTTAACTTTATAATAATTCAGATTTATTTCGAGTTAAATGCTAAATAGCCGCAAAATTTCAAAAATTTGTTATTCAGAAGAGTTAATATTTAAAAAAGAGAGTACAATAATGTATAATATTACAAATCCCACGTGAAAACTGGTGAGAAATAAACGTAATTTATATTTTATGTCAAATTAACTCTTCATTCCAATTGTATATATAAATTTGATTTATTCGATTATCAGGTATCAAATAAACAAAGTTTTTTTAGCGAAATATTTAGCATATATTTTTCGAACATATATAATTCGAAATTCAAAAATAATTTCAGTATTGCCAGTACAGTAATTGGTTATGTGTGTTGAGTATCTTGATGGTGCAGTGGTTTTCGTGTTTGAGTCTACTACGAGGGGAGCTTCTAGCCGGCCACTGACCACGGACCCACACGGACCGGTACGGGGGCGCCCGATACTAACTAAGCCTCGGGGTCAAGGGCGATCGAACACGACTGCATACATGGGAACTAACGAAAGGTAGACGCTGATCCACTATGTAAATCTCCCAACTTTAAAAGCCATTGTACATTGTTTACAATATAAATAGAATGCCTGGATTTTTATTTGAAGATAGGACATTATAAAGATAATTCACGATGAACGAATAAGAATCTGTTTTTTTTAAATGCATAATAAATCCAAATCATTGTGGCCAACATACAGGTGTTAAATAAAATGGTAATCTAATTTAAAAATAATAAAATAGTGAGAACGTCCAATACCCAAGTCTAACAAAGTTACTCAAGATCAACTCAAAGGTAAAAAGTATTATTTCGTAAGTGTTTGTTTACCCGCTTATTTCAATCGATTTAAAAAATGAGGATATTTTGCATCGCAGTACAAGAAGAACCAATGAAAAACAATATTTTTTTTTTTAAAATAATTGGATTCATACACAATCTATAAAAAAACATATTTTCAGCACATCCCTTTCCCACATCGCCAATCTCATTGATTTTTTATCTCATCTGATTTAACCTCTTATCTGCTGAGCCGATTTACAAATATTCCAACAACTATGATTTAAAAAAATATTCATCAGTGATTGTTTTAAATACAGTCATGGAGGTTATCAGATCAAACAATGCATACCTATTCGTATAAAAAAATTAGTCACCGGGTTTGAATTTCAAAATATTTGGCGCATTGGTATATTATTATTGAAAAAATATACTTTAAGGAACAAAGCCAAAAAAAAGTGTCGGGGTCACTTGAGTGGTGTTATTTTGCAATTCTTTATGAAAGTCGAACATCAAATATGACAAACAACCAAGTTTTATTCAAAATATATTTATATACATACGAACGGTTTCATGAAGCACATGTATCGATCATTATATTTTTGTAACCAATAGTTGTGGAATACATAATGTACCTATTTTTTGCACTATATATCTGTTAAAACACAAATTAAAAGTTACTGTCGACGATAATCAATCAAACACCACAATAACATTCACCAACTAAAATCGCGTGTACTATAGTTAATGTGGATTATTTAATTGAGTAGGTGTACCAGTTGTGTAAGACATGCCTCCCACTGAGTAAACCAACAATTCTACGCGAGTTTTTGCATAATATATATTTTTTATAGACACATGTTTTCATTACTACGTCGGTCAATGTGAATGACACTGAGTAGACAAACACGTCGGTCACATTAATATTTGGAACACAAGCTCGACCATAGGCAAAAAGAATCAAAGGCAAACAAAAAATAAATGACGGTCATGGTTCTTGGTGTGACTTAACAGCGTGACATACATGCACTGGAACAATTAAATGATAGCAAACACACGATATCGTGGTCAGTTTATAAGTATAATATGTAATCACTATGTTTTCTTGACACGGTATAGCAAAAAAAAATGCAGTGTAAATTGGTATTGTAAAATGTTTTCTTAACCTTTCTGACGCCCGTAACGAGACACGTACGCGCTACCGTATTCGAGCGATTATCTAAATCAAATTTAAAAATATTTAAAAAAAAATAATTTAAATACTGTACATCGATTATCGAAAATATCGGTGAAGTAAAGGCATTTCTTTTGAGGTAAAATCAGGTTTTCTGCATTTAATTATAAAATCTCTGATCTACCTTAGTTAGTTCACGACGCGTAAGCTGGCGAAGCGCTTATTGCTCAGTAACTTGATCATTTATTTGCATTATAAATATGTTTTTTTTGTATATTGTTATTGAATCTTCATCTGGAAAGACTGAATATTATTGTGGTAGTTTTTTGGCAGGAGTTATGACAACCCTAGCTTTTGCATAGATTTTCGTACATTTTCGCGAAATTGGGTAGGAAGAAGTATTTTCATCGGCTTCAATTGATGTATATTAATATAATTATTATGTAAGTGCTTGTTCAACATATTTTTACTAATGAATTAGATTGTTTTAACATTATTGAAATCTTGGGTTCAGGGCTGTATACCAGTGGCGTACGGTGGGTGTTAATATTGGGTGTGCTGTAAAAATTAAAAAAAGTACATTCTTTATTCTTTTATTAGCCAAGGCATTGGCACGCTTAAATTGCCATATTGCTTTTTTTCATATATAAATAAATAAAATTACGGTAAATTATGTTTTGAAATTATTTTTTATTAAAAAAATAATAACAACAATCCTAATCTAAAATTGCATCTAAAATATTACATACTAAACAAAAAAAAATATTATTTATATATTAAATCCTCGAAAAGGTTGTTCTTGTTTTCCTAGATATACTACTGCGTCAATCATTCGTTTTAATATTTCCCTATTTTTATTAACTTGTTCATTATGTTGACTTATATTAGCTTTACGTTGAGCGTCAATCATCACTTCAATTCGTTGTTTTCCAAACATTTTGAGGGAAAAAAATGATTGGTGACTGCGCTCTTTTGTGTTTTTTCAGTGCCGTTATCAAATAACTTAAGGTCAGCAAATCCACTTTTATTCCACACGCTACTTTCTTTGGAGAATAATAAACATGGCCAACAGAACAGTCTGGATCGAACTTCGCAGCCTGTTAACCAATCAGTTCGTTCATACGATGAAAATGAAAAATGTCTTGTATATTCCTATTTATTGTCTTTATGCTTCATAAATAAATTGGGAAGAGGCGGGCGGGGTTTGCCAATTTTGATTATCTTTAATTTAGTTTCATAACTTCTTTTTGAAAATGGGTTATTCAAAATATCTTCAATAGTATTCTTCGTCATTATTGGGGTAAATAAAAAAAATAGTATCTAGAATAAAATATATAAATATTGATAATATGTAAATAAGATAATAAAACTATTACACCAAAATATGAAAAAAAGAGTGACCTGTTATTGTGAAATAATATAATAAAAAAGCAGCGACGCAAGAGTTTTTATACGTGCACTAAGTCCGAGACCGACTCCACTTGTGCGCTGTCAGCCGACAGGTCGACTCGGGCCGTTAAATCTGCGAACGATTCGATTGGTTCACGGTTCGCCTTCGAAGCGGAGCGCCAGTATGCAGTTGTTATGTCTGGTTGCTCGCGCGCATGTATTCCGAGCGAGCTGCCCAATACCAATGCATACTGTACACTGCGCGCGCATGCAAGCCCTTACAAATGCGACTGTACGCAAAACAATATATCGCTTTATGCTCTAAGTTTTCTAAATTTCTAAATTTATATTTTGGATGGTTTTGCAGGTGTGCGCCGCACACCTAGCACACCCTGAATATACGCCACTGCTGTATACGCGGTGTTTCAGTCTGGGCTGTTGAAGGGTTAAATAAACGCAGCATTAAATTCAATTTTATTTACGCCATGTTCGTTCCTTATGATGACTCTTTCTGCGGTTTAGCTCAACATAAGTTTTCTACGATAACTATTTGCTACCCAGTTATTCAACCTTTTTCTTTTAACAGATTGGGGATACAATGGATAGGACTTGCCGACTTGGATATGTCTAGTGGTAAGCTTATCGCTCTCGCAACGTCCCGTTCATAGTACCCAACGATGTTGATACTCACCCACGATACCAAGAGTTATTTTGACTCAGTTATGATTATTCATAAATTAAACGATCGATTTTATATGCTACTGCTGATTCTAATTGGAAGGAAATCAATGAGGTGCTGTATTCCCAGACCGAAAATAACTATAAATTAACGATCCCGTCCAACTGCAAATGCATGCGCTATTGACGTGTTTAGGATGGAATAGCATATGCCGACTCGATTAATAAACTCATAAATTGTTCAACACTTCCCAACTCGGCGATGAGTAACCCATAACCCGCGGAGGGCTTGAATACACGTACTCGCATGAGTGTTTGAATAACGCTAGGTTGTTTATTTTCGCAAAATATATTGTGAGAACATTAATCGATTTGCATTTTATCGATTATAATTATTGAGTAAACAAAGCGAGAAAATTTAATATTGCTTGATCAACGTAGACTTTAACTATTAACCAGAATTAAAAGTACATTTTTTATCACTCTTCATTTAAAATTGGAATTTGGTTACAGCTGGCTGGCTACTCATACATAAAAACTTTTTTTTATTTATTCATGTCCCCGCTCCCAGTGTGGAGCATATGGCATCCTAATGGATTTCAGCATTTTTTTCTACAATTACTGCCAGTTACTCCGTCAATCAACCTCTCTTTTTTTGAAAGAGAGGTTGAGCTCTCTTTTTACGTTCGATGAGAGTATAGATTGAAATGACAGGACTTATGGTTAAGCTTGTCCCTCCCTTTTTATAGTATCGGATGGGTGGGAAAGAGTTTGTGATACACAAACACCCATGCTTTCGAACAGAATCGATAAATCGACTGAAAAATGTTGCTACTTTAACTGGGACTCGAACCCGTGAGGTCCATCATGGAAACTAACGACGTAAGCTACAGCACGAAATACGCGATAAACAAACCGAGAGTAATTCAGCCAAAGAATAAATTCGGGCCCATTTAATGAAAAACATGTTTTCTTAAAATCACGGAAGTGCACAAACGCTTCAAATATGCATGTTTTTTTACGCATATTGTACATAAATCCCAACACTATTGACAGTTTGAATGGAATATGAGATAATCTTAGATTGAAGCTGATTTTTAATGTTGGAAAATTTCCAGAAAATGTTTTATGGCCGTTTTCATGAATATTGGGAAAATTTGTGATCGTTAATGCGTAAACGAGTCTTCTCAATAATTCAAATGTTGCAAAACATGTTAACGAGTGCGGGAAAACATTCTCTAAAACAATGTAACCAAATAAATTGTCTTCCTATAATGATATATACTAGTAATATTGTAAGTGGGGTACCGAGTTGTGTCTTGTCAAATGCTTAAGCGACCACAAATTAATTACGAAGACATTTATTATCCAATGTATCGCAAGAACAATAATTTAAAGGTATGAAACAAAATTGCGAAATAAATAATGTGACACGATTAACCAGTCCAGACATCTTGGCCGCGATGCCAAATCAAGGCAAGATTATAAATCGTTTAAATAATTTAAAGCTTTCATTCGGTACGTCCGCCTTTTTAATTATTAATTAAAGAGTGGATCATTGATTGCATTCATATAATTTGATACATATGTGCTGTTCCTGGTGTATGCAATAAGCCTCGAGATATAAAATATAATCATTTATTTTTGGCAATCCTGGAGTAAAGACATTTTTCTTATGAAATTTAAATACAAGACTTGATCCATTCAAATTATATTTATTCCGCGACATAAAGAAATTTACAGAAAAAACTAGTTATTTCTTAAAGGATACTTCGAATTAATGTACATAAAATTATAGTCACACAGTAAGTTTGTATCTTATATTATTATGTAGTCCTTTTAGAACATAAATGAAGGCATCAACTTGAGTGATCGCCAGTTGTAAGCTTGCGCGGTTCAGCGAACCCCACAATTTTTAGTCACGGTATTTTAACCACTGAGCCAACGGGTCCAGCAAGTGTAGGACATAAATATTTATACGACTGTTGTTTAAAAAAAAATCCTTTGTAAATATAACATAGTTCCCATACTTTTATAGTAAGGAGGTCGATTTTTATTATTCAATTCGATTCGAATTAATCAACCATGGAAACAACAGAACACTTAAGTTGCTTTTGTTTTGCGTTATGTCATTCTGAATATATATTATTCGAAGAATGAATTTCGACGTTTTAGTCATATTATTACTGTAAAACAGTCAAAGCATACATGTCATTTAATTATAGACAAAACGTTATGTTAAAACAATTGAGCGAATAAAAGAAAGAAAATTCGTCTAATATTATACATACTGGAATTTTTTAATTTTTTTATATATTTTTTTTAAATTTAAAAAATATTTGGCATTACAGCTTGCGCCAATGCGCCAAATATTCTGAGTTGTGAAAGTCACACGAGATTAACTCGATGGTAAATAATGTATCAGTTGTGCACAAAATCAACGATAAATAACATAACACCCAGCCCAAGATCTTTTTTTTTCAATTGAAAAAATCTAACCTTGCCGGGGATTGAACCCGGGCCCCCCGATTGCTAGGACAAAGCTCTTGCCACTAGACCACAGGGACCGACTAGGGACCGAGGGAATACATGGTCATGGTGCTTGGGATCTGTGTGCTGTCGTCCTTAACAGTGGTTGAACACTAATTTCAAGGAGTACACAATCGAGGTTGAAGGACTTCAAGAATAAAGCCTATAATATGTAATAGTAACACTTCAAGGTACAATACTGCTTATAGTTTGAAATTAACCGTACCTTTGCTAGTTTACACAAAAATACTTGTATTCATACCGATTACTGTTTATTGACATAATTGAAGTCATTGCTTTTTTTACAACAGTAGTTGTCTTTATTTTGCTTTAAAAAAAAAGGTCACTGTAGAAATTCAGGAAAGGATCGTCAAAGAAGCTTCAGTGACCGAGATCCGTTTGTTGCGACATTTTGACTTGCCGATAAGAGCATCTGTTGGCTTCATCAAACTCCACTAAATGCCACGATCGGGAATGTATGAGTCATTTGTGATGGCAGACAAGCGTCGCATTCCATAAGAAGATTGCGAAATGCCATCCACTGCACACACGTCGTTAGCGTTATCCAATTTCAGCTTGCAATGGTCCGTAAAAAGCCATTGCAAGAATATTATCTACTTGCTTATTATATTTCATATCATTGACACTATACAGTACACAGTGTACACTCGTCTTTTTTGTGATACACAATATACTGGTGTTCTGTATTGTTGTTGGAAATATACGGCACATAATATTGGCATACATTATAAGAAGAATGGCTCATAAAAAATAATAATAAGAATAGTCCATAAGGCTTATTTTATCAAAACAACACAAACGTTATGAAATGACATTGACTTTTAATAATTACATTATAGAATGGTAAATTATTAAGTTTTACAAGAATCCTCACATTCTGTTAGGGATGCACCTGCAAATGGAGTAACCATATCAAAAATCTCATTTAAAAGATATCTTATAGAGTAAATATGTCGATACTTTCTAGATTTGTACTCTTTCTACAAATAAAAGCAAAGTTCATCAGAGGTGTGATAGTTTTGCCCTACTTAACTATCACATTATTCTCGTGTGAAAGTAAAGTCATCGAAAATAATAATTATTGTTTCAGAATGATTATTTTGATTAAAATAATAGCTTTAACGCTTATTGATAGAAAATCAATCGCTCCAACTCTTTTTGAGGGTTGAGTGCTGTTGGAAGAATGCAGTTATGTGAGCACTTGCTGTTCCAATTGATAATATCACTACCCGGTTTCTGAATAAAGTTGGATTGGAAAAGACGAAGCAATAAGATGCAAGACTAGAGGCAACTAATATCCGTAGTTATGATTCAAAAGATCCATTAACAAAATACAGCAAATGATCTACATACTTTAAGAACAGTATGAAAGACGATTGCATAGTTTTATAAATAACTTGGACGATTTTTAACTAATCGTCTCACAATTCCAACCGAAAAAATAAGAGCAATTATGTGACTATGGACGTATCTATGAATAATTATTTTGTTTTATCATTTAAAAGACCACAATGAGTAGGTAATTTTTAGAATCGCCAGCACCACCTAGAAGCGGTTGACCGATATAATATTATGTGAAGTGAATCGCCCATCCGCACAAAGGATAATCAACATACAAAGACATATTGAGTGAGTAGTTTTTAAAAACAGTATAGAAAATTGACAAAGAGATTTGCGGTGTCGTAAATTTACCAACATTTTGTTGAGAATTAATTAGTCATAAATCTTTTCTCAGTATTCATTCATAACCTTTATTGTGGTATTTTTTTGATAGTGGACGCGCAATATATCAAATAGGCAATATAATCGAATTGCAAGAACTTTCATTAATATAATATACTAGCTGTACCCTGCGCGCGTTGCTACGCCAGCAACTAAAATAAATTTGAAGGAAAGACATTACACAAATATTCAATTCAATTTGAGTCAATTTGAGTGTACGCCAGAAAGTTTCGCGGAAGTGTACTCGAGAAATTTGTAAAAATTCTATATCAATTTTTGGGGGGAGGGGGGTTGTTTGGCGGGGTGGGGTTTGGGGGGCGTATGGGGGGGTATGCCAGAAACCTTCGAAGGAGTGAACTCGAAAAATTGCGGGAGTGTACTCAATAAATTTGTAAAGTTTCACATCGATCGGTCGGGCGGTTTAGAAGTCCATAGCGGAAATACAGACAGACAAACATTCATTTTTATATATATAGAAGAAGATATACAAGTAACCATTGAAGCAATCGCAATCGATATTGCCGAGATGAGACAATACGAACAAAGCTTCAAGATGAACGTAAAGTATCTTATTAGATAAGAAATGATTTGGAAAAAGCCTACCTGACATACTTCGGTGTACATATGTAAAAGTGTTGTGGTTGAAAAAAATTGTAAAATAAATTTTGTAAAATTAAAGAAATAATTTCGAAACGTGATAACCACAAAAGAAACATGGCTTCAACCCAAAATGATATCTTTATTGTGTAAAAGTTTGTTCTTATAAATTGTTAAAGAAGTAATGAAAATTGATTTGATTAATTTCGATACGTTTACATTAATTACTTGGTTCAATGGAAATGATTTACTTGATAAAAATGATATCGCTGGAATATTGAAAACTTCGCTGTGGATTTATGAATTACTTTTTATAGCCATTATTGGCTAAATTAAACTATGGGATAGCGGTTATATTCTTATTTTTAGGTACATAAAAAATTGCAGAATTAAGTATCGAAAAATTAACGAGATAATAAATGGGCGATTCTGGCTTCTTTCTGCATGTAAACAATAACCATCGAATCCTTAACAAATGCGTGACAATGAATTGATATGTGGTAAAGACCAGTGCATTATATTAGGACAAGCTGTAAAAATAATAATTAAATTAAATCCGTAGAAGATAATACCCGTTTAATTCAATTAAATTATTTAAAGATTCTAATTACTATAACCATGAAAGGAGTGTATAATGTTGTAAATAAAAGAACACTTTACGGCCATCTTGCCATAAATCCTACGTTTATAACGAAATAATAAAATAGGGATGATAGAAAAGTTGATAAAAAGAGCCAACTTCTTTCTGCATATAAACAATAACCATCTAATACTAAACAAATGCATGACAATGAATTAATGTGCGGAAAAGACAAGTGCATTATATTTAGACTAGCTGTAAAACAAATAATAAAATGAAGTCCTTAGAAGATAATACCCGTTAAATTCAGTTAAAAATTTCAACGCTTTTTATTACAATTACCTGGAAAGGAGTGCACAATATTGCAAATAAAAGAACACTTTACAGCCATCTTGCCATAAACCACGTTATAATAAGGCCACCGAAACAATCACAAAGTGAATGATTTTTATTGATCTCCAATACACGTATCGTTCCTTCTAAAGATCCACACTCTTGCTGCAGAAACTGCATTTTATAAACTATCGCAGTACACGTAATGTTGTTAATCGTAATTTAATAATATTATTATGTATTATTAAAGCACTACTTACTCGGTGGGGTACGGAAAAATGTATTTATTTGTGAATTGCGCGCTATCATCGATCTACGGAGTGTTCCATGATTCAAAATTTAGCTAGGGCCAGCAGTTTCTATCAAGCAATGTCCATATTGAACAAATAGTTAAATCAATCATGAATTGCTAGGCGACGTCAAATAATTAATTAAATTTCATACATCTGGTATTGTTCAACAATAAATTTTCATATATGAATTACTTTGGCACACCATGTTGGTACTTATACAGCTTAATTAACAGCTACACATTACATATAAATAAAGTTAGACAAGGATGTGGCTACTGTCTTTTCGTATCGTAAGCTGTATCGCTATCATCCTCAAGTTTTGCGACCTATCATGACTCGAAGCAGTGTATGGGTTCACTTCTATTCGATTTTAATTAAATAAGTATGCTTTGATTTGAAATTCAGCTCCCAAATCTCTCATCCAAAATAAAGTGACCCCGAACGTTGCCCATCTTTGTAAAAATGATACCGAACTACCAGCTGCTATAGAAATCAATTAATTCTAAATTACTTTAACCAGTTCAAGTCTTTAGAGGAATCAATTTTCTATCGGTGGAAATATATTTATTACATAATTATGGATAACTATTCTATTGTATAGTAAAAGTGCCTTCATTATAATATGCAATATCCGTTGATAGCACAACTCTAAGTTCAAATTAACAAATTGTATTTTTTAAATTAATAAATTATGTATTTATTCAAAAATGCTTGATTATCTCGTTCGCGCTACCTGTTTACAAAAAAATGTCATTAACAACGAATAAAAATTTGCTGAGAATAAAATGTATTTCATTCCTCATTAAGAAAACTGTGAGATTAATTCTTATGGAATGATGTGAACAACGAATTCATGCCGGCATTATTAAAGTATGCTAATTAGAGGTTAGCTCGAAGGCGTGCATGTGTCATTTAAATTTATTTATTTGAAAATATCACTAATTCAAAACAATGATTTCACGGCAGTGACCCTACACAGTTCCCACAGTAAATATTATACTCGGTTGAAAAATCGTGATCGAGCTAAAATCTGCTCCGTTGAGAAGTTTTACTTAATTTTTCATATGGATAAAATAGAGTCCTGGTATTATGAGTGCAGTAGTTTAAGGGATTGAAGGAAATCCACCGACGAATTGTAAATTGTTCAATAAACAATAATTGATACATATTGATAATAATTACTAAAAAAGGTGACGCAAGAACATTAGACAAAAGAATGTGTGTTTAAGATACTATTTATCATAATTTTTTTGTATCAAACCACTAAACAATGATTGTTTAAATTTTGCAGTTTCATAGCATTGAAATTTTTCTCAGTTATTTCATCTGGTTGGCTTGAACCCGATTTAAACTCTCAATGAGAATTTAACCACTGTGTCGTTAAAAACATTTTCACTACTGCTTTTAATCATAATAACCATAAAATCCTCCATGGCCGACTGGTAGACCGCAGCCGAGATTCTGCGCATCTTAAGTGCCAACTTCAGTCTTTTAATTTCATTGGTTTTAGCGCTTGATTCAAGTAGGATCGATTTTGTTCGAATGCATCGATGTTTGTGTTGTCTTTTCCACCCATCTGATCATATAAATAGGGCGACGCCAGAGCAACTAGCCATCTATGTCCGAGCCTTATCCTTTCTATCCCTATTCCCATCGAACTAAAGAGAGGCTGAGCGACTGAGTTGCTAGTAGTTCTTGTCGAAAAAATATGTGGCGATATCTCCATTGTAGCAGCAATGATATTTTCAATAAAAACCCCACGGCCTGCGTATTGCTTTTGATCACGTATTAAATGACAATATCAGAATATTGTATATACGATAAAAGAGCTGCATCACTGTTAGTGTTAATTCTGACAATGAACAGCGCGACACGAACCGACAATATATTAATCGAATTTTGCGAAAATTAATTTAAATGCAAAATCCTCAACAAAACACGACCTCGGCTGGGCGCGTTCGACCGAACTGCTTATTGTGGCTGAAAATAACAACATCCCATGAGATTACACGACCGTCCAAGGACGCTGCAAGGGAAACGGCGCAATCTTGTTTATTTTATATTTACAAAACAAAATCATATTTGCTTATCGTTTAAAATGAAATGATGCACTACCAAAACTTAAATCAAGCTAAAGTTTACTGTTTATTTTTGGTAATATATCGCTAAGAGGTTCTAGCTCAGTGATGCACAACTTGCGGATCTCGATGAAATTTCAAGCGGCCCGCAATGAAAAATATCCATCACCTGTTTTTTCAGAACTTCTTACGGACGATGGAAGAGCAATATAAAACAATACAATTTTCAATTTCATATACACTAAAAATATCGATAATTCAATCAGTTTTACCCATACAGCCCTCGAACTAATTGATTATCTGGCCCTTTTCCCAAAATGGTTGGGCATCACTGTCCTAACTGCTCTTGACCCTGTTTTGAGATATAAGGGTTGGATGTTTGGATTGATCATATAATGTAATTCAAAAGATAAATCTCACTTCGAACAATGTGCAAGTAAATATGTTTTAATATTAATATCACTAAATCATAAGCAGTTTCTCGAAAAAAAAAACATTTTTGAAAAAAGTGTGCAAATAGAATTATTCAACAGTAGATGACTCTAAATATAGCACATATTTCCGACCAAAAGATAATTTTAGGCCAAGCTGTCAGTTAGAACCTTTCCAAAGCAATGTACAGATATATAAATAACCCAAATTAAACTTACAACAACGATATAACTATCTAATATTATATATTCCCAGAGATAAATCACATCGATACAAAATAAAAACCCATCAGATATGCTGAAAAAGACAAAATATTTTTGTTTTGGGAAAACACTATATCGGTCCTGATCAAATAAAAGCTTCGCTTCAGAAGAAATCGGAACAAATATTGTGTTCAAAGTGAAAGATCATAACAAACAAACACGAAATTAGCACATGAATACAAAGCCAAGTTTTCAGTTAATTGTCATTTACTTGGTTATTGTAGAACGAGGTAAATTCGGATATTGTTTATGTCTTTTTAGTTTTAAGATATGAATTAAATATTTTTAAAAAATAAATTTTTATATGAATGACACTTTTATATTTTCATATTTAAATATAGATTAGTGTAACATATCTACAACCGAATTAACTAATTTACCATTATTATTCAAGTAGATGAGACTATTTGGAAAAGACAAATGGTAGCTGCATGACATCATACAATCGTAATTGAGAGTAATTAATTTAAGTTTAGTTACTTAATTAATCCATCTTATCTTCCGTTATTGAGGCCGGACTTCAAATAATGAAGTTTTCTGACGCTTTGAATACATTGTAAGTTACATGTATGTATATACTTGCATTATGAATAGAATCACATTAGGTGTTAATTTATCTGTTGTTTAATGGAGAGACGGAAGGTTTTGAATGGCACTTATATTATGTATATAGTAAAATGAAAATATATTATCGTACAAATAAACTGATTTTATTGATAAGCGTTTGCTGGCTTCGATGTCTATATTTAAGCACAGCAACAATACATTCGACTCTATTTTTAGATCAACATTAGTTTACACGCTTTAGGATCACGAAAAAAAACAAAAATGCGCCAAACAAGAGCCAAACAAGCGAAAAAGAAACGATTTGACGATGGATTATTTGGCGTGCAACCGGGTTGGGAGGAAAGAGGGAGCAGTGAGGGAGTCGGGAATGCAGCTTGTGAGAGGGGGAGGGCGACCTTTGCATGCAGCGCCAAGGTCAGGATCATTGACCAAGGACGATTGTGCATACCTTTAGCGAGCAAACAACGATCGTCGATGCTTTTATTCCTCTAATTTCAGGTTTTTTTTACGCGGCGCCCTCCCTCTCGGAGGCGTTTTGAATAATATTACTGTTTGTTCATAAAACGTAACCGCATAAAATCGTAAGCATAACAATATTACCAGCGATACTTAGTCATGGCAAAGAGGCCAAACAAAATTAGGTGCCTGTAAATGAAGAACATATTATAATACAAGGACATAGTTAAAAAAACAGAGCCATAATATTTTTTCATACACATACTACAAATAAAATAACAGATATTGCAAGCTGATAACGCGTAGTCGGATTTCAAAGGTCACGTTAGTAAAAGATAAATCTTTCAAAACTTTGAAAGATATCTTGACCCCGGTCAAAAATAAAAACGTTTTAAAAGTTTCGCTTATAGTAGGTAAATGAAGAGGTGGAAAAAGCTAGACGCGAGTACAACGGAATGGCGCGTAGTTAAAAAAAAGTTGGTACACATTTTACGATTTTCCAGACGGACGCAGTTCAAATTCTCTACGTTTTATAGCCGAGCTTAAAAAAAAGAACGGTTTATGTCTCATTCGAAAGTTTATTTTGTGTGCGGTAAACACAGTCAATAAACGCGTCTGTCAAACATACCCTTGACTGTTCAATTTCTAAATCAAGTATCAAGTTTCTTTCTATGAAAAACAACTATGTATGTGTGTAAAATTGCATGTCTATCACGTCCATGGTATAAAAGAATAAACACCTTCTATAGTTTTTTTTTGTTAATATGGATGGTAGATATTTTAAAATATCGTCTCAATTCGATTTTCAAAATATTTAATTTGCCCTATAGACGATTAAATCATTTTCTGAATCGCACATGCTTTCATAACAATATTTTACAATAATTTCTGCAATGCGGCGCGGGGATAATTAATTAAATTATTGATATCAATTTGAACTCGCTTGTCCTGGGAATATATCATATTATTACATTAAATATTAAACATACTTATGAGCAGTTTTGTTACTGTGCCGTAGGAATATTACAAAATAATGACAATTATTTTTTACCGATATCGCGATACCTATAATAAATAATTATTTTATGACATTTATTTCAACAATTTATTTCAAATTAAACAGTAATAATCAGTATAATATAACATATTATAATTTTACGATAATATACATTGTTTACTTCAATTTCATTTAATACGTTGTAATTTTTTTATTTATAATATAATATTAGTAAGTTCGATGAACTGAAAACGTTTCAACATATTATATATTTAATTTAAAATAAATCTTTAAAAAAAATGATGTTCAATAAATCTTATGCGATGATCACATCACTATCAATAAAAATACATAAATATGTACTTTTTGATTAGTAACGGTTTTTATCATAACATACAATTGTGCAATTATTGTGTATGAATAAAGTTTTAGTAATAGATTTGTCCAAAACATTAACGAATTCCTCTTCTATGTAAGTTCAAGGCAACATTTTGTTGCTGACGAGAAGATTAGAAATTTAATTTCTGATAGTTGGTGAATTATTATATACTCAAAAATTATTATAGGTATGAGCAAGGTCACATTTTCTAGACGAATTAATTGTATAGTACACATCACCAAATCCGAATTGTCAAGATAAATACAAATTACACGTTTAAACAACATTTTAATTGGCGTCCAGATCATGTCTAGTCTCAGACAATAAAAAATGTGCGAATAAACAATTAAATCTTCATAAATTTAGCTGATTATTACCGCTTAATTAATAATGTTGTATGTGATGCAATCGGGCAAGTATAGTGATGATGTTTTTTGTTTTTTTTCAGGTGACCTAATGCAAAGGTTATAATTATTTTTAACAATTTTAGACTTATAAGGAATGTTTTTTAAAATTTGCTCTGCACTTATTTGTTGACCTTTTCTATATTGACTCGAGCTATTCTATGACCACAGTAATAAAGTTATTTGGAAAAGACGTGTAATAAATAAATGGTAAGATAAAATAAGTATTTTTAATCTTTCTTTTACAATAAAGTAAAGTCGTCGTTATTGGTTAGACAGTTTGAAGTTTTAATAAAAGAATCATTACCATTCAATATGTACTTGATAGTAGTCGGGTCCGTGGTGAAGTGTCAATGTCGATGGCTTCCGTTACGGAGCCATGGAGTTTATTCGCGTTTTCGGAAATTCTATCCGTATCTATCCGTTTGTGAAACGGGATATTGCGACAGCGATTAGTTGACCACTTTACCTCTCCTAATCATATTCTTATCCATACTCAAAACGTCAAAAATGAAAAATAGGCAATTATGTAACAAGTAATCCTAGTAGAAAAACTTATGTTGAGGTTAACTCCATGATGAGTATATATTGGGAGCGTACATGGTTAAAAAAATCATATACATATATTGTTTGATCTCAAGATGCGTATCAGAAAGACGAAACAAGTGTAGTTACGAAATTATTCAATCATTTTTTTTATTTTGTACAAGTTTTATATCTTGTAACCCCGGACAAAAATAAATAAATATTATTTTTCTTTCTTTGCTTCTGGTCATCAATCGTGATGCAGTGATTCTCTGCGGCGTTTTATTATTAGTATCGCCCATCCGAAATACTCGTCTGGTACAAAAATAGTTACCATAAACAAAACACTCCTTCGGTTTACACTTATTTATGGATTGTTAGTATTACGGTTAATAATACCTATCCTCATCGGAGAGACCACACCGTTATTTAAACGTGTCTGAAGTCTCTGTGTTTATACAGTCCAAAGTTTGAAGCGCATTTTATTTCTCAGACGTATAAATATACAAACAAAAAACTGTGAAGAGCAAAAAAAAAATGTTTGTCCATATTTTTCTTGACCTATTCAGCTCCCAGTGTGGAACATATCGACTGATAATTGAGCATCTAGGAAAAAGTTGTTTTACGGTTTTCCTTTTAGGGGAAGATACCAATAGACTGGCGAAAGACTTGCTAGTATCTTTTGGCATTCGCTACGCCCTGTTTTGGAGATCGGGGATACTAGGAAGGAGCGCAAACATCATATACATTTATATTTTTCGATAAGAAATCTATATCTTGATAACTTTTTTCAAATTTTCCATGTGTTTTCGAGAGAACGTTGACTACTCCCCTGTCAGACTGGCCGAACTGTTTTTCCACAGCACAAAATTATTTCGCTATCAATGGTAATATAATAACAATGACGATTCATTTTCCATCAGTTGAAAACGCGAAACTGGTCCCGATATGGATACAATTAAAGGTGGAAGCAATAAAATTAGTACTCTACCAAGAGGTGACAGTCAACTTTACAAGTGATTTAATATTAATCAAGGTGTTAGTGAAAATGCGAAATTATTTGTTTACAAAGTATTACACAGAAACATAATGTATATTTAGTATATTTGTTTATATGTAACCCTTTCAGTACAAATCTATGCTACCAAAAGAGAGGACTGTCCTTCCGGATTGATAGCGTAAACAATAACAAAGGTAAACATAGAAAATGGAAAATTTCAACCCTTTGCATCGCCAAGCAAACCTTGTTTTATTTTACGGTAGGAAAATAACAATGTATTTTAGTTCTACATAAATTATTTTATATATTTGTTGATAGCTATTTCGGCTTACGCCTTCGTCAGAACTATCACGTAAATTCTACCTAAAATTCTACCAAGTAAATGCCTACTCAATCAATTGTTTTATTTTGTTTATGGAAAGCGTTTGTTTAAGAAATTATTT
Organism: Himalopsyche kuldschensis; assembly: GCA_028554975.1. Taxonomy (NCBI): domain Eukaryota; kingdom Metazoa; phylum Arthropoda; class Insecta; order Trichoptera; family Rhyacophilidae; genus Himalopsyche; species Himalopsyche kuldschensis. The sequence continues at coordinate 3,979,970 of JAHFWI010000001.1, read as the reverse complement.
CATGATTTACAATTTACTTTTGATTTAGCATGTGCGTAATATCCATATATGTAATATCAATGGATTTTCGCGTTAGTGTTTTTGAAAAGGGAGTCTTTTCTCCGAGTGTTTTACTTAAGACTTGCGTATCTATTATTTCGTCATAAATTTAGTTGTGTGGCGATATAGCTGGTTATTTTCTTTCGCGTATAAAACACCGTTTTTTTAATTTCCGATCTTTTTTTATTTGCACATATCAGCCATTTCATATTGACGCGATTCTACTTATAATAAGAATTGCTGGCTCACTGATCAAATTAATTCTTGGCACTCGGTTAAAAACGAAATAGCTCAGTCATCAAGAATGTCTTTGTTAGGAGAAAATATTGCTAGGGCATGCTCCATATTACAAACCAGCAGCAGCTGGTTACTGGTATGATTTGACTACTGACCGCTGGCGACAGTCAATTAATAGGTAATTATTGCATTTACCACAGTCAAAGGTTCGGGATATAAAAATAAATGAAGATTCATTTATTTCCTCGTCATTAAAATTGATACTTGTTAATAACATACTGATTGATTGACATTCGCTGAAGTCATCCAAAAAATCAATAAAATTTATGTAAATATCAAAAATAGTGGTAGTACATACTTATATTCTTGATTCGGCAGTGTAGGATCTACGTGTATTTAATTTTGACTGTATAAATTTATTTTTATTCAGAATATAAATCTGAGTTGGAACTTGGAACCGAACGGAATCTATTATAGAATCTCTCGCGGTGATAATACCTTGGTGGGAAAGTAAAACTTTGGTTAAAAACAAATTCTGGAAAAGAAGAAAGTATGTAAAACTAATCTGGAAAGTGCTGAGTATTTTATGGATGTCTCTTGTTTGGGCACAAAACTTAAAGTTTTTACTTTCAGGAGTTCCCGAAAGTTGAAGAGTTGTTATTCCCACAAGAACTGTTTATAACAATACGACATTTGAAGTGAAAATTATTATCTCAATTGCCAGATAGTTAAACAGTTAGCAAAGCAATACAATTATCAGTAAATGATTTGAATAAAGAGCCATACAAATTAGAAAACAGTGGCACAGATAGAAAATTATAAATTAGCTTATTCCAGCATTTTGCGATACACAATTATTTATATAAAAAAATACAACTTTGATATATCACTGGTTTCTACCTTAACTCACTGGCTACGGGAAATCAAAAATTATACAAAAACAACACGTTTTCCACTTCCCGTAGCGAATGGGTTAATACAATGTAAATAACTAAACAAAAAATGAAGCATTTAAAAATAGTTTGCCGCAAAAGCATGCTTTGGCAATTAATAATTACGTAGGTTTCAAAGAAAAACGTATTTTTATACTACGCTGACTGAAACAAATGGCCAAGTTGGACCACTGCCAATCGCCGAAATCATAAAATTTGCGTTTGTCGTTTAATTTTCGATGTGTCATTTTTTTCAAATTTGCAAAAATTCATTCATCCACGTGTCCGCAAGATACGCAAAAAAACTTCATTGTAAAATTAACGACATTTTATTTGCATGGAAAATGTTTTCAAACAACAAAATATTGTTCAATTGATTTCTTCGCACATTTTAAGGACCAAAAAAATGAGTCTTACGATTCCCAAATTAATAAAGAGGAGAAACTAACAAGTATAATATAATTCAACACCACCCGTGTGATTATAGTAAAAAAATAATCCATAAATAATAAACAGTGTCGGTAAAGACTGTAGATGATTTATAATGCAGAAAATCCTGAAATTTCTGGCTAATTATTTTCGATGGAGTGTCCATTAATTATAACTTACTAATAACAGTTTGGAACATAAAAACAAGGTGTCTCGTTACTGGCCAATTAAGCAGTAGCTTAAAAGCTGTTATTATTTGTAATTAATTATACTTAGTACACCTAAATCAAAATTATTGTCGTCAAAATGAACCTAAGGCAAGTATCTGGTACACGCAGCGCCTGACTCTACGCAAGCAACCATTACCGGTTGGGGTTCGAGATTCTAGTACAATTGAGTGATGATTATACTATCATTCATCAGAAAAAAACAAATTAATTATTTAAATGCATATATGAATGTTAAAAAAATAAGATTTTAATTGTTAAGGAATTTTTAAGGGCGTTCTGGCAAAAAAATATATATTTCAAACATTAGAAATTTAAAAAAAAAACTCAGGTAAGGTTTTTAAAATCATAGAAAAGGGTAATATATTATACAAAACGGGCTCACTCCCGTCGTTGATTTCGCAAGTGTTCTATTTAGATCGGTTATGCACAACCTGCGGCCCTCAATCTCATGATGTTCATGCGGCCCGTATTTTTCGGGACAATGGAAGAACAATGGAAACCAATAAAATTTTCAAGTTTATATACATTAAAAATATCGATAATTTAATTAGTTTTACCCGTGCGGCCCTAGAACTATCAGAGAATTTATTATCTGTCCCTTCTTCCGAAAAGGTTGTGCATCACTGATTTAGATGGTGGTGGTGGCAAGCTTCAAGCTCGCCCTTAGGCTATCGACCAACTATTGTTTACTTTTTTGAACCGCTCCGTGTCTTCTTTGAATCAGATAGCTAGACTTGTAAAGCCCCAACACCGTATGCAATTTAATATCGTTTTTTTCAACACTGGGAAGAAATAACGCGCAAAATTGAAAATGAACATGTAATAAAAGAAATCGTTATATGAATCGTAAATATTTCATATAATGACTAAATATGTGCATTCGCATATGTGCATATCAATAATATTTATCAGAACAGGACGTCTCTTTTGATGAAGTGGGTCATAATAAATCACAATCTCGGTGCTGTAGTGGGGGAGGGTTGACTGTATTAAAAAAAAAAGATTTTACGAAAGAAATTTACAATTGTATTCAAGGGTTAGGGGTTCCTATGTAACGACTCTTTTAATTTTAACAATATTTAAACCAATACGTATAACAGTAGCCTATTTAAGAAAGACAAAGCCAAAAAAATAGTATCAAAATAATGTTGATTGTTCTTTCTGTATAATATAATATTTACTAGGCAAACTTTGTTCTGCTTTTGTTTTAAAACGTGGTACTCATTTAAAATAAGTACAACGACTAATTATTATGGGATTCGGACATTCCTTCGCTTTGATCTTATTTGAATACATAGCTGAAGTAAATATCATTCTTTATTGCTTTATTATATCAATGTCGTAATTTTTATAAAAATAATATAATGGATTTGCCCTACATAGTGAATTTACTGAACATTTAAGCAAAAGCGACTCGTTTTCAGCAAATAATTTCGGACTAAATTTACAATCCGCAAGGGATAGAAGAGATGGAGCGTGCTTGAAGATACGTCTCCCTCCCCAAGAATTGGCGGCTGAAGGGCGAAGGGAGGTACCAAGGACGAACCATGGCTGACATAGAATACACAATCAGATTCGTTATTTATCCAAAAACTACATTCATATTCACGCACCCGTAGGATAAAATCCCCTTGTGAGGTCAGAATAATAACTATCCCGAATTATATTGTTGAAAATATTGTAGAAAATCATATTTCTTTATTTTTGCGTAATACAAGTACAAATATGAAAATTTTTAAGTCTTCAATGTATTTAATTATTGTGAGCAGTGAATTCTCAAGGTGTTTAATTTATTTATTCAAATACAATTTCTCGGTTTAAAGTAAAAGATTAAAAAAAAATAGTAATCAAAAACAGCGAAAATCGAGACTGTGAAAAAAGTGTGAAGTAAAAAATGTTTTTGGACAATTAAGCGATACAAAAATAATGACAGAAATGAAATTCATCTGTACTTTCGATAGATTCGGCAGTAACCTTGTGAAAAGTTATTTGCATATTAAATTCCTTTGTTTTTAAGCCCCCCCCCTAACCCTGCTTCCCGTCAAAAGAAAAAATCCCAACCTCCATTTTGTTAATTTATCTCGATTTAGAAATCACTCTTACTTTATTACTTGAGCAACCATTGCGATAGTAGTCTGAAGATGTCTGAGGCGAAACACGTGTCACAGTATGTGGAATAATTGAAATTTATATGATATATAGATGCAAGTCCTACACTGATTTACATATATGAAAGGATTCTAGTCGAGCATTGATTCACTATATTGATGATAAAATATATTTTTCTTAAATCTAAAAATATACCTTACTGTGAAAACATTGATAAAGATCACTGAAACAAAAGTGAAAACATTGATAAAGATCCATAGGAAAAATGTTTTCCATTTCTTAGCACTTACTAGTTCACTCACATCTTTACAAGTCGAATGAATTTATCGGATTGAAAAAGAAGGTTTAGTAAAAATAAAATGCTTTGATAAAATGCAAGTTAAATTTAAACGACATGTTAAAAAAGGCCATTACTTCACATTTATATATTTAAAATATAGCTGCAAATTTTTAAAGACCACTTAAAAAATGTTCGTATAAAGACAGATAAGGAAACGGGGACACTGTCGAAATTGTAAACATTGTGCACTGACCATTATTATCGATGTTTGAAAAAACATACATATATATAAGACGTAATAACATGAATTCAATAAACCGTGGATTCAAATGACCGGAAAATCGACCCTTGGCGTATTCCATACACATTGAGTGATATCTACTGGTTTTCATGAAAATCTTCTGAAACAGTGTTATTTTGTGTGTGGAAAACCTATGTGTTCGTACAAAGTTTTAGTATATCGCTATTTAACAGATTTACAACGATCGATAACCATACAATTATAGTTATTAAAGTATTTGTGAATGCTGTGCTATTGTTTGGGTGCTTGCGTGTACATATACCCGCCAACAGTCAGATGCGTGCAAAGATTTCTTTAACTGGGTAAAAGCTGTGACACTATATGTATAACGATTTACCTTCCTACTACGATTTATGATAATAGAGATGCCGCAGAATTAATTTTATCGATGGTTTCAGAAATAATATATTGTACGTGCAGTTTAACATTTTTTAAAAAATCTAATTTTAAAATTTGACGCTTGAAGGAAATTTATTTTATTATTATTTAGTAGGATTTTTTTAAGACTGATAAATTATTTGATTTCAGGATTTTCAGATTTTACGTACAATATTTTATACTTGCATGAGCGTTTCATAAATAATATGTATTTAAATGATTACTGGATGATGATAAAATGCAGGTGGACGATTTGTGTATGTTAACTCAATATCGACAAAAACTGGGCACATAATATCTTTGCACATATCCATCGAAATAAGATGCACCCGTCATATTTCTGGGTTGAGGATATGTTCTAGGATCTAAATCAATCAATATTATATATACAAAAAAACACGTTAATAGTTTTAGCCTTCTTCCATTTATATATATGAAAACCAACTGAGCCCAGATGCAGTCATGTTGCACACGCCTATGGTGAAACTAAGCCGGATGCTGCCATCTTGCCGGACACGAGTCTACAGTCGCACTCGACAATGAACTAAACTAATATCTATGCCACATTTGTATGACAAAAGAGAGCCGAGCAGTCAGCTCTGGAATGCGAGGGACGAGGGTACCCTGCCTATTCAGATTCGTACTCCTTATTGTCTGTTGTAAAATATTATACATCTGAAATACTAATTTCTTACCGGCTGAACCCACATTCATCATTCGAATGGTATTTGGTAAAATATAATTCAATAGCGTTATAAAATTAACATTTTTGATGGAAAGGATCTTTTATAAACAAGCATGAAATAGCTATCTGGTCGAGTACATCGGATAAACAGTAAAAAATATAAGACAAACATCTTTTTTTAAATTCAAATGGAAAATAAGAATATTTTCAAACCGAATCATCCTTAATTTAATGTGTAGTATTTAACAGAAAGTTAAACAATATAAATTCATGTTAAATATTGTAATAAAATGTATACTTGTGGAACACACGTTTTTTGACAGGCACTGTTTGTCAAGCCTTGAATCAATGATACTTTATGTATGATATGCACAGAAAACAGGGAAGAAATAACGGCGCTTTAATTTCTTGCAGTTATTTCACGAAGTATCACAACAAAAAATCAGCACTAGCGTCTGAATGTCACATATAAATCACAGCTGTGTAATTTTCGAATGTAAACTTTCCTAATCACAGTGGTGTTGTATCACGATTTCATAGGCGTCTAAGTATCGTGTAAGTTTAAAATAAAACGGTGAGTCTTCGTTCAAACTAAGCAATCGACTAAAAACTAAAATTTACTCGAACTGAGCTAAATTCTAACATTTAAATTAAATTATGTAATGACTTTTCGTCTAGAATCGGGGATTTTTCCACTTTCCAAACAAATATATTTCTAATGACGTCTAGACGGCCACTGGCCGCTAAATCAATCAGTTAGGTTGGGTGATCACTTTTTGAATCTTTGATTAATAATATATCTTTTTATTTAAAAAAATTTAAGGTTTTAGTTGCTCAATCTCTAATGTGAATTTAATATTTGAATCATCTTTTGGTCCATTAAAATTGACAGAGAAATAAAAAAGGTTTAAAGATGAATAGTCGATTTTTAGTCAATGATACAATAGGTAAGAATTTTATGATTTCGTGAGGCACACAATATGTTTTAAATGTCGAATTAATAATGTTGAAATCAAACAATGATTTAAAAAACTCTTAAGAGATATATTTCACCAAATATTTATTCCGAAAGACTTTTGACCAGCAATATGTATTTAGTTTTTCTTTCTTGCGCAATGCATTATAAGCAGCGTTGATGGCTGTACTAAAGATAATGGCAATTAAAGTAACAATGACACATTCGCAGATGTCATTCGAATAAATTACTTAATATTTGGCGGTGAGTGAGGAGATATTCAGCGGAAATGCGATAGAATAATTTAGAGCAGAATCAAAAAGTTTTTGCAAAAAGCGCATTGGATGAAAATGAGCGTGCCAATACGATCGTGGAAATTCTGAACGGCGTCATGGTAAGTCGACTCCCATCAAAGATTCACCGGTGTGTGTCTTTTGTCCAGCTATTTGGGTGAAAGGAAATCACACAGCCTAGCCGAGGTGAAATTACATAGTCGGAATTTATTATAGACATGGAGAGCTCGCTGGTCGGCAGTCAGTAGGTATATGGGTCGAATGCACCGGATGCTACGGCCATTTTATTTCATTTTTTTTTTTTGAAAACAAAACGCCGCGCGACCTCGTCTACGACTTTCATCATTCATTATTACATTACCACGTTCACAATTCATTATTACGTTCACAAATCAACGAGTTTCGAACAATGGACGAGATAAATGATGGGTATATTATTTGGCAGGGATTTCTTGTCCCTGCGGCCATATTAGAAATAAACGTCAAATAAATCCCTGGAATCTAATAATGTTTATAATTAGACTGCCATACTAAGCCCGCTAAAAACATTTACCGCATTGAGGTATTGGGTAATCATGTGGGAGAAAATCACTAATATCAATATTATTATATCAACATGGCAGATAAGTAACTATGTCTGACATTTCGAATTTAAAAAATATTCATAAAGGTTATGCTAAAATTAGTAGTTTATAAATAGTGATCATTAGTATACGTGCCATAATAAATAATGTGAATACACAACAAATAAATGATATCAATCATGTGAATCAATCGCACAAAACAAGTGATTTTTTTACTATACTTATAATTTATAAGACTATTGCAATAATGATGACTGTTTCATAATGTATAGCATGTCCAATATTCAAAGAGTAAATTGGTCATAATTGGGCAGCGTGCACTATAAAAAATGTGTCAACTGCAAAACATGACAGTGATGTTGAATAATCATCAGCGATGAATGAGATGTTATAATTGAATTTATAATCGTATTTTATACGATGACACCCAACCAAACTCGTTGAACATTCAAATTCATATTTCATGCACCTGAAAACTACCACATAATTTATGATTAGTTATTTAAGCGTTACGGTTGTATATTTTTCTGTTTTCCATTCGATATTTATAATCTTGGCCACAACAAAACTTTTGTTTTTCGATGAAATAAATTTTCAAAAATAGAATATAAAAAAAATATATTACGGAACAGATGATTAAGATTCGTTTCAAATATGTAATTTTGACATTTTTATGTTTTGTATCCTATTAATTTACTCATACGTTCGTTTATGTTAACACTTCAAATAAGATTGTATATCATTTAAATTCTTTGCTACTACTAAAAAAAGATTTTTATATTAATCGGAACATATTTTGAGGGATCATTAACTGTATGTATCGTGATTTACCACCATGAATTAACAGTTGACACATTAATTTAATGTGATTAATAAAGCAAAGTATGATGGATCAATAATTAAGACTTCGTTATAAGTCGAAAATTATTTTTATGATCCACAAAAACTTTTCGTTACTCGGATGACAGATGAAAACATTTATTTTAGGTTGAGTTTACTTTGAACCAATAGATTTGGTAAGTCTACCAGAAAATACCATGGGGTTGCTCTTTCGGAAAAGCGGCACGAGAATAAATAAAACACAATATCGCAGCGTTTCCTACACGCCAAGCAAAGATTTCAAGTATTTAGCATTACGAGTATTACGACTAAAGGTGTGATTCATGTCTTTTCACTATCAAATTTGAATCGTTTGAATTTTTTACTTTTCCATGAATTTTGTCACTAATGTCTCGGGTTTTGACTTTCAGCATTTTCAAGCATTTCAAGTGCACGAATAGAAAGTACAAAATTCAAACGATTCCCATTTGATATTGAAATTCCATTAAGCACTTTCATATTCCTCAACATATTGCCATGTTGATAAAATTTCTAAAAATATTTTCATTTTCTCAACCTAGTTATTAGAACTGTGCATATATTATATTATTTATTTATTTATTTACTGGCAAAAAAACTAAATAAAATATATGGCATTACAGCAAGCGCCAATGCGCCATAAATTTGACAAATTAATAAAAAGTACATAAAATATTACACAAAAATAAGAAAGAGAACAGAAACATATTATTTACATAAGACAAAAGTTTTTAACAAAGCATCAAGTTCACTGCCGAAGATGTCCACATCAACAGGCAGCGCATTTATCAGCCGAATAGCCCTTGCAACTGGAGATTCAAAAGACCTACGTGACAAACAAGTTTTGTCAAAGAAAATTGATTTGTCTTTCTTACGACCACGTAGGTAAAAGCTGGGAGCATGCAAACTTAAATTTTCAAGGATGTCAGGGTTACCAACTTGGCCCCGAAGAAGAATTTATAAAAAGAAGATTAAATGTACTATACACCTGCAGCACGCAATGTCGTTTCATGCGGCCCAATATGACAAATATCAATCACCTTTTTTCTTCAGCACTTTTAACGGACGATGGAAGAACAATTTAAAATGAGAAAATTTTCAATTCGGTATACACAAAATATATCGATAATTTAACTTATTTTATCCTTGCGGCCCTCGAACTATGAACCATCTGAATCTTTTCCCAAAAAGGTTTTGCATCACTGCTATACACCATGTCGAATTTCGATTGCGATAGAATGGAACAGCGGCGAAATGATATTCTCGCTTTTCACCGTTTATTTTAACGAAAGGAATAAATCAGAGTGTGTTAATCAAATCTGTTCTAGCTGCGTATCGAAGACACGATTCGCCTATTAATTCGATATCGGGTTTCAAATATGGCTCGGCAAAATATTTCCAATATACTCTTATATGAATATGACTATACTGAAATGTAGTAGTTGGGAGCGTTAAAACAGCAATATCGACCACTCAATTATTTTCCCAAAAATATTTATAGACGTAGCTTAATAACGTCAACGATTAAGAAAACTTCTTCATTCGCTATTCATATTATTCGGAGAGAGTTACGAAAGGAGAGTGTATGAAACGACTAGTAGTAAGCTAATAGCCATGTCAGTTTGATATGGTGAATTTTATTAGAGTAATAGTGAAAGTGGGTTAAAATTTTTAGACCAACGACATGTGAAGATACAATTAGCTGACTAAACGTCATCCTCGTGATTATATTGAATTTATGTTAAAATTTAGCAATCTTTGTCATGGAATATATCAGAATTACGAAAGTTTATAACCATACGTATCACAAGTTTTCCCTGTAGATTTACTTGATTGTTATGAATTTCCATTGATATCAATAATTTGATGCCTATAATTTATATAAAAGTAGATGATTTTGGTATTTCGTGACATGCATATTGACAATGTTGCTGTATAAGTAATTGAATCAAATAAATACGTGTATTATTTGTCAACAAGGCGATATTTCAACATGTAAGTCACCGAAAGTCAACCATTTTATATGGGAATGTCAATGACTGCTTATCTGCGCCGGCATAATAAAAGAATGCATAAATTATCTAAAATAATAGCCACTGTCTCATATTTTCAATAGGCATGCGTGCAAGTATATCAAAAATGAATACAATTGTTGAGAATAAAATATGTTCCATGCATTCAAAAATACATAAAATGACTACCATTAAACATAGAAACATCAGATAGCTAGTTAACGGTTTACAAATTATCATCATTTCAAAAGTCTGCAAATTCATAACATTTTTTATCAGTTTTGTAAAGAGTTATGTTAAAAACCGTTTTACTTAATTCATTTCTTAAACTATGCCCGGTCTCATTTTGGAAAATTTTCTTGACAATTGGCCTCTGTGGTTTAGTGGTAAGAGCCTTTTCTCTAGCGATCAGATCTAGATTCAAGTTTCGACAAGGTAAATATAAATTTTGATGTTTTCAATTTGAATTTGAGATGTTGGATAAAAATTGAGATGTTTTTTTTATTTGGGTCAATCGCTGAGTGACTTATCTATCTATGTATTCTGTTAAAGATCTAAACCGGTTTCGCTCATCGCGAGCATTTTCAATTGATGTAAATCGTACAATCCAGACGTTAAATAAAATAATGCCTTTCCACCAAGAAGTGACAGTTTACACATCAAAAGCGATTTATAATATTTATGTTTAGATTGAATGAAAATATTGATTCGTGTGCTTCTCTCTTGAAAAAGGAAGATGTAGAGCACAGGTGGGCATCAGATGTAGCAACTATTAAATAATTTATTCCCTGTTAATTATTACTTTCGTCACAATTGCAGACGTTTGAAACCAAATATGTAATTTTTCCAATTTATTGGGGATATGTTTATTTTCATCTAATTTGAAGATAACACTTTTGCTTGCCATTGAATTATAAAATATCATTTCTCCGTGTTTTTTTAAACTACGATAATCTTTGCAATTTCGCAATTCTAAAGATCAATAAAAATATATTTCGTTCCAACCCTCGAAAGGAAAAATACAAAACTGCGACTCGTGTATTTATATCTTTGAAGCGCTGAAAAGAAAAACACGAGCCCGAGAACAAATCGGATCTTCCTTCAGTGAATATAAAGTGACTAGGACTTTCGGCAGACACTCTCTCATCGGAGGACATTTTTAAAACCCTGGGAAAATGCTGGCAACAAAAAAGAAATTTCACGCGTTATTTTCATCATGTCTTCATAATGCTATTTATTCTTATTTTGTCAGAGCTGTCGGCTTGCATTATTTTCACTTGAAAACAGAAATGAATATAGTGGAAATTCACCATCGCAAATACCAGGAAAGCTTCTAACATTTTACCATATTCATAACATAATTGACGTACATTACGTAATGCGAAAAACTAAATAGTTATTCTAAGAAAATACTTTGTCATATCATTTTTATAATTTTAAAATGAATAATTTAGAGTGCTCGGAAACCGTGTAGTTACTTAATATGTCAGTAATTTCTGATTAAAAGTAACGAGTCGCTCTCTCTTTTTATTTCCTATACATATTATTTCCCTAAAAATTCTCTTTCAATCACAAGTAATCAATTCAAGCTATGGTTACTTTGCCCACCCTCGACTGATAATTTGTCTTATTTAAAGAAATAAAACACATTTTTGTAATACTTCCCCATATAATATCGATAAGATCAGTTCCGGTTTCGCTAACCGCGAGAATTTTCAATTGAAAATCAAATGATATGTAATTAGAACAATGCCTTTCCACCAAGAATATACATTTACATCATTGTCAAGTATTGCTGTAATGTTCAAAAATTATTAAAGATATAGAATAAGTTAATATCTTAGGTATGGATAGCAGAAAAACCTCCAAGATATCTAACAACTCGAATAAATGGCTAACTAACCGCTTGGTCTAGCGGAGTCATACTCGGCGCAGTCGTGACTGTAATTATTTTGGGCCGCACATAAGAGTTGATTGGGCCTCAGGTTCAGTATGGCTGGTCTAGCGAATGTATACATAATATGTTATTTAAAAGATGACAAAAGTGATATATTCCGAATGTCAAGAGAGTCAAGGAGAATATAATTGTAAAACTAGTGAAAACGTATTACAATCGATGAATGTTTTTACACTATCGAAAGTTTTCAACTAAAATATATTCGAAAGTATAATAAATAATGTAATACCACCGATAAAAGGGTGCATTGATCCTTAAACTATAATATGTAATGCTTTCATGCAATAATCCTATAACTGGAAAATAACTATTCATTTTCATGTCTGGTATATGTATTTATGGATAAGTATATAATACGTCCAAGAACTGCGGCCGTTGGGTGTTTTTTTTTCGTGACTAGTGGTGGGCGGGACGTAGAAGCAAAGCGCTAGGGTGGGCGGCAGACATGTCTCCCGACTACCCCCATACACGCTGTGCAAAGTCGCGACCTCTGATCGCTGGATTTACAAGGTTTAGGGGAGAGGATTTGGGCTGTGGAGTATTACTGCCATATCAGACCGTCGACCGTCTGCTATGCTCAACCAGTGTTGGAACAGTTAACTATAAGTTATGTACAAAATGGTTTATGAAGTAGCACATACTTTATAACCGCAAATTAAAACATTAGAATTGAAATAATTACTGAAACTAGTGAATGTAACATTACGAAACCGGTATTAGCAAAACCGGGATCTAGATATTTCGGCGGTTTTATTCTATACGGAAATTCCATATTTGAAAATGATAAATACCGGTTTTTTCTTGCAACGATATTTCAATCGACTTAAAAAAATAAATGAATGTTTGTACAGTTTTCGCTCTTTCATACATCATCGTATCCGGTTAACGGAGCGGGGCGAAGATAGCAACTACATATGTAGCTCTCCTAATCTCATTCATAAATATGTACTGTACTCAAAAAAAGAAGGTAAACCAACGGTTAGAAAATAGTCAGTAAATAGATTTTGTTGAATGAGCTTAACAAGATGGAAAGTTAACGACAAAAAGTATAATAAAAAGTTATGTATTTCGTTTAATAAATGGCTACACTGGAAATGGTTTTGCTCATATGCGCGTCCAATCGTCAAACCATAAATAATAAGTGAGAAGTGTCGGTAGAAGATGTTACATTTTATAAATCTATCGATCTATTAATTATTATCTATAATAAAAACCGGGGTAATATATTTTCAGCCGCAGACAGTTATGATAGAGGGTTTTGGCGTATAGATAAAAATAGTTCTTGCGAAATGGTTACACTGTCTATCAGAATTACTAGATTGTCTGCACGTTTTTCGCAAGACAACCTAATTAGTATATACGGTAAGTTATAAATCCGTCTCAGAGGCGTGTGCTATAAAAATCGATGTGATTCGTCATTTATGATAGATTTAAAGCTGCAAGACGGAAAAATATTGCTGTGCGTCATAACAATTACGCGTTCTGTTTAATTTGATAAAAACGAATCTTACTCTTTCAACGATTATGTTATTTAACCGAAATTTACTGCCTTACATTCTTCTCATAATAATTAATATCAATTGAAAATATCGCTGCAATATCACATTATCGCTGCAAACAATTGAAATTAACAAGTCATTACAAATTGATATCATTTTTCGTGTAAATATATCTCGATGATTCGTCTTCAATACATTTAAATCGATAGTGAAGATTTAATAGCTTTGATACTCCTCAGTCAGTTAGTTGATGATGTGGTGTAGGGTATGTTTGTTTTTAGGAAATTGTCTTCGTGAAAGAAATCACTGACCAGCCATTTTCTTGAAACGAGCTATATATTACAACGTGCTTAATTTGATTAGAATTTGAATTCTTTAAATGCAAGAAATCAATAACTTATGTATATACGTCACATATGAGAGATTTCAAACTACATACAATCATAAAAATAATAAAACATTTTTAGAACTTTTTCCACATACAATTTATTGGATCAGGACCGGTTTATATGTACTAAAAAGGCTTTTTTATTTATATTATAATGCCATTCCACCAAGTATTGACAGTGATCACCTTAAAAGTGATACATACCATCACTAAAAAAAAGTTTTTCAGAGTAAAAGACGGCATTAATCACTTTTAAGGTGGTAAATGCCACTTTTCAGTATAAAGGCATTATTTAAAATCAACAAAACAATCTTATAAAGATCAGGGTCGGTTTCAGTCATCGCCAGATTCGTTTATTTTTTGATTTTAGCGTTTAAAAATTTCTGTTCACCATCTTAATTCATCAACTTTTTTCTGACGATTTTGAAGATTCAACTAATGTTTCCCAAATATTCGACACCTGTGTACCCCTCTATAATTTTCATCAATGATTCAATTTATAAAAAAGTTCTTGCTATTATTACAATTCAATTTTACATATTCAATGTTTATTCGTTTTTACTTTATAAAAATCGAAGAATTAAATAACGCCATATCAACGAAATAAATTCGTGCAAATTATTGACATACACTGTTGAAGTGTATGTCAATAAAATTGAATTCATGAGGAGTATTTTTTAGTAGTTAGTCCAAAGGAATATCGATGTACTCTTTTCTATAAAAATTGAACAACGAAAGCCTCTTTGACAGAGCGCAAGAATGAACAGTGAATACTAAACAACTCGAAGATCGTGTCATGCTATCCTCGCTCTTCGTATTTCGTGGTACGAGGTCAACGAAGAGACAGTTTATTGCATGTATAATTAATTAATTGGCGTTGGTTAATTACCTGTTGCATTTGCAAGTGCATTTACGTAACCAAACTGTTGATACGCCGAAAAAATTGCGGCATTGTTAAACGGTTCCAAGTTGCCTAATGTATCGTTTCATTTGAATATGCTTCCCAATTTTTTACAGCTGAATATTTGAACCAAGTAAAGCCATACAAAGTGATGAACAACCTTTTGTGAGTTGGGGACGGCTCATTAATTTTCAAACTGTTTGAGGGCCGCATGGGTAAAAATTATTTAATATTTTTCTTCCATCGTCCGTCAAAACCTCTGAAGGAAAAAAAGTGATTGATATTTGTCATTTTGGGCCGCATAATATGTGATTTCGGCCCGCAGATTGTGCATCACTGCTCTCAAACCATTCGTCTGGCGTGGCCATAATTTCGGCCGCTTTTTGCCGTTGACGTAATTAATGGTCGAAAGCGACGTGAAGTATCAAAAATAAAACGAAAGTGTTTGATGAAAAATATACATTTCAGGTTTCCTATCAAAAAGAGCACAGTTAGTGAATCATAAGTCAGTTAAAAAACCCAATTTACAATTTTATGTGTTCCAATCAGCAGCATGAATGAAAGAGTAAAAAGATTGTCTGCAGAGAAAGTTACATCGAATATTGAATGCATTACAATTCAAATATTGTACAAAAATGTATTTAGTATTTTACGCACAAAAGCATCTTGTCTTTTAAAAATATTTTATACTCATAAGACAGCCATTACTAAAATGGTGTCGTTCGTGCGATACGTACTGAATCAAAGATTGTGGTGTCGATTTTTTTCATAAAAAAACTAAGCTTACTGAACGTTACTTGAAATTTTGTAAACATCCTGTTGATTAGTAAGCACAGTAAAGTTTACGGTAAAAATTGCACTGCAATGGCTTCCAAGAATCGGGAATAAACGAAAATAAATATTACAGCAGTCTTACTATATATTATATATCCTTGCAAATCGATGTATTTTAATTTCTCCTGGGAGAAAGGCTGCCAAGCAGTTTTTTTTTGTCCTGAATGAGCGGCGAGAAAGCGGACTATATTTCAGACAATTAGCTTGGCATGTCGCGGCCATGTTTGATGCAGAGACGTCACGTGACACATTGAGCTGCTAGTAATTCGCCACGAAAACGCAATGGAAGAAGACAATTTAACTATGGAACTGGTACCAATGCACACGACCTTCTGTAAAAGGACAATGATTCACATTAGAATTTCATGTAATGATAACAGGTTGTAGGCACGTATTGATTTTTTTTAAGGCGATGCATTTCTAGTTTAGAATTGACACACACCACTTTTTTAAAGGTTATGAGGGACATGAAACAATCGACACCATGTCGACCGAGAATAAATAGAATTTACAGTATTTCATATGATATTATCATATAAACCATACGTGAACAACCTTTTCAGAAGACGGGCCAGATTTTCGAAATTAGATTTCTTGCCGGGCCACAATCTTTTTTATAGTATTTTTTAAAATTTATTCAAACAAACAATTATTATTTGTATAACGTCAAGAGATGTGAGTGTTTTGAAATAGTAATGTTAGCGGATAGAATTAATTGTCGTATATTGCCTGCAAAAATATTTTTTTGATCGTTTCTTAACACGAATATAGAAGAAATTTTCCATCCTAAGTATTTTGGAAATATTGTGCATTTAAAATACCTACAATAAAAGTGAAAAATTTAGTTCAGCTCTTCTGGTAAAGTAAACTTGCTTTTAGACAATGTTGCTTGTATTTGACAAAATAAAAATACAATGTTTAATACACGGAGGTGTGTATGCCTCCGTGTATTAAATATCCTCCGTGTATTAAATGTACGACCCGGCCCGCGGGCCGGGTCGGGCTGGGTAACGAAGGTTTGGATTCGGGCCCGGGCCGGGCTCGGACGCAAGCATACAACAAAATATAACAAAAATCGGGGTATTTTCGAATGACCTCACCATTATCGTAAATCTAAATTTAATACTATAATAAACTTCACGTACTCGTATAAGTCATCTTTTCGACCCATTCGAAAGAACAAGATGCATTGTTTTGAATGTAATGACTTTTGGCGCCATAATTTTAGTGTTTTTGAATGATGTCTGCTTCATAGGAGTTTGTACAATACGCATAATGAATTTCATAATATGATCCTGACTTCAGTATTTCTTATATGGTTATTTCGATCGGTCGCAATTCAATTTGTTAGGTTGATTGTTTTAAAATTTACCGGCAAGAAGTGGGCTTCGAAAATATTAAGACAAAACTGAAAAGTGGAGAATATATTTCTTCAGTAAAAACCCATGGGAAAAGTATTGAAATCATAAAGGTGGCTGGCTACAAACAAAAAAGTTGGATACGTTCGGGTGTATAAAATGTAAGTGCATTTTCAGTTTTTCTAGTTCAGGAACAGTTTTTCTAGTAACAGGAACTTCTCACTTGAATCGTCATTCCTGTAAAACAAACAAAAACTAATTCTAATTAGGACGAAATGTATTTCGCACAACTGCACACACACGATAGTTGGTGAGTCAATTTTTAATTTTTATTTGAAAAAAAATTCGGATTTTTTTCGGGCAAGGTTGAAAAATGTCGGGGTCAGGTCGGGTTCGGGTAAGATTTTTGGAAATGAGCCTCGGACCCGGGCCGGGTCGGAGGTCTTCGGGTTCGGCCCGGGTGAAATTTTAAAATTTCCGCCAGTGCAGACCTCTACTACGCAGTCTCGACGTTCTTTTCTCAGTTAGCGATGAAAAACATCTCTTTTAGTCCGCATCTTCTTTTTATCCATCCAGTCAGCAAATGTATATAATATAAATATTCAGTCACTGATATTGTGCTTTCACTCATTACTCGGTCGGTAATTAATCAGTTGTAGGCCGGCAGCTGCCATACAACAGTTTCATTCCGCCATCCATCCATCCAACGCAGGTATGCACTTTGGTGCTCAGCTATCTCATTGATTAGATAGTGGATACCATAAGACCCGCAAATTGGCAATGATATTCTGGTGGAAATAACATATCAGCTGATTTTATTTAGCTTATGAAATAAATACTCATGTTAAACGCAAAACGTTAATGTGACCGCTTTTCTTTAAATATCACGTCTATACTACTGCCAAACACGACTTCCGTGAGTTACAGTAACTGTTTTCGACAATTTTCATCATTCATCATGTCTATCATCATTTTGTAAATAGAAAACTGACAATAAATAAAACAAATTGAATCTGCCCTGATCCACATATGTTGTATATCAGGGGTGGCCAGACTTTTTTGCCCGCGATCGACTTTCGTTTGAAAATATTGGCGGCGATCGACCTACATTAAAAGTATTAATTTAAAGCCTATATTAATTTAATTGCCAACCCTTGTTTGACCCGGGTTTTAGAAATAGATTTTATTCGATAATCGGCTAACTTCGAGATTTTAGCTTGCTGTCCCTGTTACACGACTTGTCTCGCACGAGACTTGTTCAGATAAAATAGGAGATAGAATAGGAATCGACGCTTTGGCCACCTCTGGTGTATATAAACATCGTATCAAACCCGTTCCAATAACTTTTAAGGCGTACTTATACTCATCTTAGGCTCAAGAGGGAAAGGGTCACATTGAGTTTTTGAATAGTCCTTTCATTTTGAAGTAATATACTTCACTTGCTTGATATCATTTTTCATTTAATGTTGAAATATTTTAAAAAAATCATCAATTTTTTACAGTGTTCATTATTCAGTTGATTTGTCACGCTGAAAGAGGGAGTGAAAGGGTATAATTTAAATAGTCTCACAGTCACGGAAATGTTAACAAACACACAGATTGATGTACTTGCACTAATACTCGCAAATTAGCCGTACAGGTATACTGTCTACATCTGGCTTCTCAGTCTTGATCGAAACACGCTCTAAGATTGCAATCGACATAATGAGAGAGTGTTGCACTGTCGAGAGAGAGGAGAAATCTGCAGGGCTGGAGGAGAGAGGCGGGCGATGTTTCCTTGCATAATAATTCGCGGCGTTCGTTATTTCCTTATTGCGACAGTCCGCCTCTGGTTGCGCAACCGCATCGCTTGACTATCCCGTTGCAATAATTGGTACGATCAAAATGCAGCGCAGTTATTACAGACCACATTACATATTCTCATATATACAGATGTATCGATGTGAACCTATGTGAATATTTCTAAGTGGCTTGCGTGTCGAGTTTTCAGTTTCAACTTCAATATCAGATTTACTATTTTTTTATCTGAAATATGCAAGAATTTATAATTTTTATGAATATTCAAGTCATTATTGGATTACGAATTGAGACACGGCGAATTTTTGTTTCAAACACATATTTTTTTTCCAGATGAGCGTGAATTCAACATCTTTATATCCTTTTTTCAGGCACACATTGGAGGTTTTATACAATGGTTCTTAACTTTTCTGGAGTCACGGTGCACTCTTGACTATATGCAAAAAAAGCGTAGCACCAAAATCAAACGGTCAGAAAACAGTATTTCTCGTTTTGTAGTTGTTATATTAGTTATTGTTGAGAAACTGAGCTCACACAATTCATAACGATTACCAATAATGTTAATTATAATATTAACCATTCCCCGATGTGTCACAAAAAAGAATTTCCCGAAACCAACGGGGAAGCGTGACAAATCGGGAGAAACTATTTTATACTAAATGAAAGTTTTTCTTTCACAGTTTAATTTTTAGTATCAGCACACCATGATCAGACCATATCAACGGTAAAAATTATTTGATAATATTAACGATTTTTTATGAATATTATTTAAAGTTATGTTGTATTTAACACCTGTGTACCTACTAGAAAATTACTCGGTTATTTTGAAATACATACACCTGTATTTTATATGAATCATACATAAGTGTCAGCGACGATACTATCAAAAATATAGCCCCGTAAACTAATCAGATTAAAATCCCCGCCTATAAAACAAGTGCTGCACCTTACGAATATACGTGCTTCCTTAAAAAAAAATACATGTGTCACGAGTTTAGGGTGACCAGATACTTGTAATAGAGTAAAAGGTATAATTTACTGAGCAACCTCATAGGACATTTTTTCCAATGATTTTGATTAAGCTCGATTTCGTATTAATGTCACTGATTAAGTTGCTCATCTGTTCTATAACAGCTCGTTACAGCTCAAATCAAGCCCCTTCCTCCACCGCTTCACTTAATTCGACCTGGTCCTTAAGTTATAGAACCATTTTAAAAGCCTGTCGGATTCATCCCACTGTCCTATCACGTTCGCGACTTCCCAATTGGTTTTTTTTCCATGGGTCCATGACTTTTGGTACCCTTTGCTCGATTCCTGGTAATTATTGTCTGATTAATTTCGCCTTTAAGTTTTATTAAGATGGATAGTTGGAAAATTTTCATAAGCGATGAAGTTTGACTTAACACTTCTACACGCCCCATTTAACATCAAACTGCGATTCTCACTTTAGGTATTATAATTATTCTTAAGATTATTTCAGTACAAATCGTTCCATCCATTCCATGCGATGGTTTTAAGCAGCGTCTGCTTACGTTCCTAGAGAAAATCCGACATGGTTTTCGTTGCGATGGTTCGTCACTCCATATAATAGAAATCTTCAAATAGATACAATTTATAAACATGGCATGTCACCCTACTTCAAGGACTTTTAGGCTTATTAAATGCCATGAATCATCCGCCACGATAAAGTGCTTTTGCCCACAAGGCTTTCGGAGTCATGCATAAAATAATAATATTCAAAGAAAATGTCAAACAAATTTGACGGGCGGGTGACTTGACTGCATAAGATTATGTAAATCCGAGTTACTCTAAATCGAATCTCAGTAGATAAGTTTATTGAGCGTAAATATTGTTGAAAGTATGCATTTGAGTATTATCTAATTAAACCCTTGTATCATTTAAAAATTAACAGTCGAATAATCTCTACATATTATTGTGATGATTCATTTAAATTAATTTTATATTATTTCTCTTGCGTACGTTAATAAGCCAGAAATTAAAATAAGTGATACTCTTCAAACAACTGGAAGAGTACAAGTATAATATTATTGAACAATCACAGACGCTGAAAGGAATATGTCTGGAAATTAAGTCATCTAATTGAATACATTTATTTAATCAACTTGCTTCCTGAGTGCCACAATCGTCTCACGAACCGGAGACAGGAACGCGAATGGAAATGTGCAATAAACGATGAATGACTGAACACAGGGTCGAAAGAATTACGAATCTGTGTATCTTTCATTATTTGCAAGAGCTCCAACTACGAAAAAACATTCTTGGAATTATGAAAGGTAAGTATTCGTTAACTTGATATTAATTATATGAAAATGGCCTGGCGAAAACGACGATTATCGTAATTCCTTTTATTTTAACGCTTTCGTGTTTGTAATTATAGTAATTTGAATTTCTCTATTTAGTATTCATTAAGAAGTGAAGTTACTATTGTGTTGAGATTAACCCGATGCGATAAAAATAGCACAGTGTAGGTTCAAATGGATTATAAGATATCTTCGGTAAAATTGATAATTATTCCGGCATTACTATGAACTAAGTTTTGAAATTGGCATGTTACCGATATATCTTTCAATTAGATCTTAAATGTCGCGTTGAACGTATCATTTTTACCTTATTATAATTCAGTTTGACCAAGTTAGTGCCAATTCAATCAACAGATAATAAATACATACAAAGGAAAAGCATATGCGACTCGCAGACGGATATGCATGGATAACGGAGATCTAGGTTTGTATGCAGATATCGATTTTTAAATGCTTTCACTAATAAATAATATTTTTTATCCAATTGTTCCAACTGATTTCTGGCTTCGAGATGCGTCAATAAACTGACTAGTAAGCCTCGAACACAAAATTTTCATAATATAATATGTATGTATCAAAATAATAATTAGTAGAAGTAGTACCTGTCTCAAAAAATATGTCGATTCCGGAAACAGACTTTGTATTGTGTATATTCAGTGTGATTTTTAAAAAATAGGCACTCCGGCGTCTTCGATACGGTTGTGTTTTTGGAGCAGATTACTCTCAGCTTAAATTTATTTCTCTCTCTCGAACAATGGAGGAAAATATGCGAACATGTGCCGCGGAGTAGCAGGGGTGGGAGTGGCACGCGATGTGACGTCATACAGTTCACATGAAACAGAAGTTCCTAGTGTGACCGGCATGTGAAACTGACATTTTGCTCAGACTATAAAACACTATTCCAGTCAGCGACCGTCAAGTTTTGTAAGTTACTTTCCAACTTCTTCCAATAATTGTATGTGATCAGTAAAAGTAACCAAAAATCGTTTATGCTAGTCACAACACAGCTGGCCATGCTTATTCTTAAACCATTATGTACACATAGTACTCGTCATTCCATTTCATAATTTAATTAAATAATTTAACCCTTCCCAGCAAAGCTTATTAACGAACATTCAAAATTCTAGTTATTTTTTAAGCTATTGACTGCTAGCGTCTCATACTATGAGATGCCTGATTGCGGTGTGTTCCAAATTGAAATTAAATAATTAATAGAGTTAACAGGGTTAAAAATACAACAATTTTGTTTTTATTCAAATATGTATGCACCATTTGGTTTATCAGACCTCTCCATGAGTGTATTTAACACAAACACTGATAAAGAAATTAATTTTTCAAATCTGTCGGGAAGAGTTAAATATCAATTTGCAACACACCGCAATCAGACGTCTCAACATATTAAAATTATTTCGTAAAGCAGGTAATTTATAATGCCACAAGGATCACTTGAGGTGTAATTGAAAAGAATTGTTGAAATTTTATTTTTTATTTTTATTTTTTATAAATTTAAAAAAAAATATTTGGCATTACAGCTTACGCCAATGCGCCAAATATTCTGAGTTGTGAAAGTCATACGAGATTAACTCGATGGTAAATAATGTATCAGTTGTGCACAAAATCAACGATAAATAACATACACCAGCCCAAGATCTCTTTTTTTTCAATTGAAAAAATCTGACCTTCCGGGGATTGAGCCCGGGCCCCCCGATCGCTAGGACAAAGCTCTTGCCACTAGACCACAGGGACCGACATGAATTAACAACTCATTCGAGAAGAAAATATGTCAAAATATCTTTACCCGTGTTTTCAAATGTTGAATCAAACAAACATATTTGATTTTAACACTTTTCGCGAATTCAATTCGGACACATGATTTTTCAGCGGAAATTTTGCACCGACGCCGTCTTATGAACGAAGTAGAGAAATGACAGACACATTATATTTTATTAAAACGTTTATAGATTATAGTGTGAAATAATTTAAAAAGATCTCCATCCAAAATAAGAAATGAAATTATTGCTTACATATTACAAAATGAAAAATATTTATTCGCATAATTATATCGAGAATTAATGAAAGTAAATATATTGCATACATCTTCTTGGACTTTTTTCGTTCATCAATTTCTTAGTATAACTTGCAACACGTTGGTAAAAAGAGAAATACAAAATATTTGCATCAGTGATTTGAAACAGATGCGCGAACCACAGATGGAAAACGAACAAAATGGCAACCAAATTAAGTATGTATACAAAAAGTGCACTTGTTGTTTAGAATGGAATGGGAAAAATCTTGACTCTCATAGCATTAGATTAAAGATTAAAGCAAGAAGTAACTTAAGCGAGTGTTCGCGGATCGTTTAACTTTATGTTTTTTTTTATTTAAAACGTTAGATAATGAATATGTATCTTTACAGCTGTGATGCAATTATTCTGGCGTCATCTGCTTATTCAATACATATATAGCTATAAAATTTAAATTTAAAAAAAAACAGAAATCTTTATCACTGTACATAGTATTGTATAACTTAATATTATCGCAATATAAGTATGCATTTATGTCATACTTTTCAAATACAGGCAATAGTTCATCGCTGTAAAAATTGACACCGCCCTATATGGTAGGTCATCAGAACTCTCTCGAACGATCTATTTTTCACCTCAGTCTATGAGTTTAAGTCGATATCAGGAAATAAATTCATCCTAATAATAAATACTCTATATTGAAATCTATAGCGATTCAAGTAATTAGAGTAATTTCAAATTTGTAAAAGAGATATTTATGCTGACGTCTCGCTCCAAATGTCTCTTGACTTTTTTACGCCCTGAGTGCATGAGAGTACATGGTATTTCATGCAAAGTTCGATGGGCCATAAATAATGGCTTATCGCGCGGACGTTTAACGATTTTTTATAACGGTTTGCTACCTAAAGGAACCGCTTTTTTTCATACGATCAGTTAGAGATTGGACAGCATTGAGAATGCACGTGCTTGCCAGATAAGTCTTACAGTCGTGGTTAAGGGGCTTCTCCAAACTGTATGCCCTGGAAGTAGCCTGCAAGCTCCTAATCCTCTCCCTGAGGATAAAGTCTAGTAAATTCCTTATATCGCCTTCGCAATTATAACAGTCGTGTATTATGTATTGTAGAACGTAACGTGTATTGTAAATCTATCTTTGTTAAATCCGTGTGTAAAGTCTGTGAAAATTCGTAACAATTAAATAATGGGTGCTAATCCCACCCAGATTGTCGGATAGGAGGCTCCTTCTCGATTTACGAGGTAGCCGAATCAAGATCTTCTCAAAATATACATTGATGATTAACGATTGAATATTTTTTATGCGACATAGTTAAGGTCTAATAATCATGAGGGGGAAAACTGCAAAAAATCACCTTTAACAAACATAACTCTATCAGTACTCATTAATAAATATGCATCTGAAATCAATTATTTTCAATCAATTTGCAAATAAAGTTCTTGTGGAACCCATGAAAAATTTCAAAATCAATTGTCAATTAAAAAGACTAATATTGAAGGAGAAAATTTAGATATCTCAAGATTTTACAGATCTAAAATCAGAGTTTTTCAAATACGTGTTAAATATATGTATTGATGAACTCAATCAATGTTATTTTATAGTAATGGGCTCGATTTTTTGACGACTACAAAAATCAGTATAATGCATGATGCAGAAAAATTGTGACAGTTATGAAATAAAAATAAAACCTATATTCCATAAAACGTATGCCAAAAAAGTAATAATTATGTATTTAAATTTGAATTGTTTGAATTTTGAACTTAGGCATTTCAAGTGCACGGATGTACTTGAACTGACTGAAAACTCATGGAAAAGTACAAAATTCAAACAATTCAAATTTGATATTGAAATTCCATCAAGCACCCTCAGTCGAAATCCTTAATTAATAATTATTTGTCATGGGAAAAAAATATAAACAAATACTGGTATTATTTTGAGACAAAACTTGTCTTCCATAAAATTACAATATAGTGAAACCTTTTCAAATGAAGATATTGATACGAAATTTCAAATACTTGATTGGCTTTGAGAATTTACGTCCAATATTTGTATAATATATGCCTTTTTCAGGTGTGTAAGCTTCTTTTCTCGGTAAAATTTTCGAAATGCCGTACCCGCCCCGAGCGGAAATATCGACACTTTTCCAAGGGTAAAGAACCGTAAGCGTTTGCGAGCTTTGATAAGGAATCACGGGACGAAATAATTCCCACTTAGCACGTTTTCAGTTTGATCGTATCTCATGTTTATTTGAAGAGGGAAAAGCGTGGAAAAATTCGGCAAGCGGTTATTCTTCGGTGTAATTTTGGCAACATTGTAAATCAGGCTATCGAAAATACAAACCATTGGAGGCCGAATAAAACTAAAGAAATTCCTCAAATTATATATTTTACTGTTTTTTATCGGCCTGTAAATAAAGAATCCGCATGAATTTAATTTTTTCGAAAAATAACAGTTTCTTAGGCAAAATGAAGTAAAATATATAACAGTTTCTTAAGTAAAATTCATATAAGATGTGTCGACCTTTCCAGGTCCACCCTTTTCACTTAAAATATTGACAAACTGCTAACGAGAATTAAAATGCAAGATGGACACAAATATGTAATCAAACATTGAATAAGGGTGAAAAAAATAGCAATGTAATTATACAATAGTATAATATTTATTTTGATTGGTATTTCGGCTTACGCCTTCGCCAGAACTGCATATGTACATATATCATGTTTAAACGTATAATTACACTGAATTTATGTATTTTGTATCAATTGATAATGCTCACGATAAGTGAAACCGGTTCTGATCCTAAATAATGTGCAATAAGTAAAAAAATATGTGTTTTTATTTGTTAATATAATTTCATTCCACCAAGTATAGACAGTGAACACTTTAAAAGCGATAAATTTACTCATCTACCGGTGTAGAAAATATACACAAAAATAATATAGTATTAATTGTAAGAAATAGATGTTCTGTATTTCTTGAAATGAATGCTAATCTAGGTTTTTATTGAATGACAATGAACGTAATATTCAATATAAAATTAGGATGATAGATTCGATAATCAGGTGTATTGTGTACCTTTTCTACACCAGTAAATATATAGATAAGTAAATTAATGTCAAAATATAGTTCTGTTAGGTTCTGTGAGGACATCAGCCGACATAGCTTTTAACTATCTATTATATTTTTTTATAGAACTAAAAATCAATAAACTGAATAAGATTAGTTAATAATTATTATAGACGCATTAAGGATGTACGACAAACGTTTGAACGCTACTATAGAATAATTAAATTTGGAAGAAAGTAATGACAAAAAGCTCGGGCAATTTGAGTACCAACAAAAGTGTGTTGAGGGCTATTAAGACACCTTGGTTAAGTGACTCAGTTCAGGGGGAAAGGCGTTAAAATATAGCAATACAATTGGCAAAAGTAAAATGTCTACGCCTGTACGGTAGACAGGGTCTTTTTCAACGAGCAGCTGGCCTACCCCAATAGGCAGCCGCTTAACGACGCCGCACAGCTACCGACATCTCCCGCCTCCTTCGAAACGAAGCGGAGCGTCGACGTCGATGTTTCTCTGCCATTGCCGCCGTTATGTCGTCCGTCTGTGCGAGCGTCGCGACGGCCAGACGCCTATCGCAATTTCAGGCACGTCACACACAATTTGTGAATAAATATTTTGACTTTGTAATTATAATCGAGGGTTTTAACAGATGCTGTGCAAATAATTAGTTGTATTGTCAATGAGGACGAGGAAATTAATCAAAGCCATGAGGCAACACGAAAAAACTTTATAATTAGACGTTAATGGCATTTTCCTACGCATATGGAAAACTTACTAGCAGGGCTCCGACTCCGACTAAAAATTTTTATTATCGTAACTTTTTTTTGCCTAATTTTCCTATTTATGTGTATTCAATTAAAATATCAGCCCAATCCGGCGAATAGCCAAATTTTACATATTATATGCAAAAATAAAACTTTTCAAAATTTTCGATTCCGAGTACGACTCTTGCGAAATCGCTACGACGGCGATGACTCCGACCAAAAAGCCCCGACTCCGACTCCACAGCCCTGCTTACTAGTAATTCGGCCCCTTAGAAGCAGAGAAACGTAACTCATTTTTTTCTACTTTTCAGGATCAAAAACAGGTTTCAACAGTAATCGATTTTACCTCATTTTTAACAGACAAAAGTTATTCAAATTGTCTTTATATGCGATGCTTTCGCTATGAAATAGTTTTTTTTTAATGTGTTTTGTTTTAAGGTTAAGTGGAGTTATGTACAAGAAAGTGATTTAACGTATTGAAATATCTTCGTATCCACTTGTCCTATTGATATGACTTCTTGACATATAACGTTACATATTATTTCATATTTAGTGACATTCATAACTCAAAACCGACTTTTATTAGGTTATTATATTCGGTTTTTAGGATCGGATGAGTGGGACGAAATGTAAACACAACATTGAAAAAAAGATAATTAACACGGTGTCAAATGCATGGGTGTTGTTAAAGCTATAAGAAACATCGATGAACCGATTTAAAAACCAGAGAGAAGACTTGACTGTGCAAGCCACCAGAACGATAGCCCAAGAGCGTTATTAAGCACTCGTTTAGGAGTGCGGCCCTATTTTAAAGATTAAGCATTTTTTTCTCGAACAAGCATTACTAAATTGCGACGTCTTAGCAACATTAGACGTATTAATTCGAAGCGAGGTTGTTTTTCTGACGGAAAATATGTGTGAGCATTTGCAATTGAATGGATGCCATGAAGCCAGAGCGCCCCGGTGCGTAAATGTTAGCGACTATATTACGAGCGAGACGTCAAAGAACTCAGTTTGCCATAAAAACTTTTACAAATGAGTCAGCTTCAGCGTAATTGCGTTAACATTGTATGTAGATGTGTATACAAAAAAATAGCTCGTTGCCAACTTGCCGAAGACCTACTTAGCTGACTGTACCCGGTGGCGACGGCGTCAAACTAGGGAAGAGGTAAATTGACTGAGCTCTACAATAATAGTAGAAGAACAGGCAATAAACAAGACTGTCACATGTCTTTATATCTACAGTTCACTCATTCATGAGGTTTATAAAATAGTAATTGTAGTGCAAAAAAGACTAAGATTCTATAAAATTCACCGTTTAATGCATGGCTGTGGAGTCATTAAAAAACACACAACACAAGGCCAAAAACACGACTCAAAAAGTTGAATTTGATCACGTTTTTTTCCTACCTTTCCTATTTATCCACCAATCAATCCAGCCAATAGCCATATTGTATATTTTATATGCATAAAGTAAAAGTTCAAACTTTTTCATGACTCCGGCCAAAATACCGCGAAGACCCCGACTCCGGCCAAAAAACCGCGACTCTACGACTCCGACTCCACAGCCCTGTTATAGTGAATAGATTTGCAATTATTCAAGGGAACCCTAATTAAATTCTCTTTCACAGAATATGCATTACTTTTACGATGTTCACAGTCAATACTTGTTAGAAAGGTATTATATTAGAATAAAACATTTTTTGCATCTACATATTCCACAATTAAGTATGTGTTAAGATCAGGGCCAGTATTTTCAAGTGATAATAATATATATGAATACAGATTTATTTATACAAATCTAAGATGAATAGAGGTCGCAAAATACAGGGGTTGATATGACTTGAAACGCATCTTGTGGTACATAGAGGCGACATTGAATCCTCCAGATATAGAATAAATATTGTTTATTTAGCCATAATTAACAATAGAAGAATAATAAACGATCAAATGTACCCCTGATTCAATGCCCACTTTTCCATCCAAAATATCAATTAAAAAATTAACATTACCAATCATTTCCAACACGTATTTTTGTACCTGAACATGTTAACAAAACAATGTAATTGTGTCAGTTGTGCAAGCTAACTCAGTTCCAACTTATGGAATAACAAATCCATGTACGCCAACAAGATTGTATATCTAACTACGTATTTACTTGTTACAAGTTTTCCTTATTTATGAAAAGCATTGAAAACTTTTAATGGTTATATTTTTACGAAATAAGTTCAATACACAAAGTTAGAATAAGAATTCTCTATATCCAAGGGATCGTTTGAAGAATTCTTGTTTGAAGAAGTATTGAAGCTGTACTATAAATTGCAGTAGTTTATTCAACAGAACTCAATAGATATCTTGAGCACAGGTTTCCAATCGGTGGGTGGGTCAACTAGTTGATAGAGATATTGTAAAAAAAAATATATGATGGTGGCTTAGTGACATTTGAGTAACCAGTCACAAGAGCTGTTCGGCTGAACAATGAATGCACTGCCTAGGGAAATAGACACTTCCAACAACGAACGTATTTTTATTTTATTTATAATTTTTACATCAATCGTTTTGTCGTTTATGTCATGCTCTATTGAATTATTATTATGTTCTGTTAGATACATATATTTATAATACATAATGAACTATCTTTATTAGATATAACAGCTGTGATGTAAAAACCTTAACATGGCTATCTATTTATATTGTATAATTCTAGTGGAATCGAATACTTCACTATTTACTATCCATGTCCTCTTCCAAAGTGGAGCATATGGACTGGATATATTTTTTTTCTGTGAAAACTGTTTGTTTCTCAGTTGCTCAATCTCTCTTTTTCGAAGGGACTGAAAGGATAAGATGAAAGGACTAGTGGTAAGCTAATCGCTCGATAGGCGCCGCTTTTTGAGATCGGTAGGGTGGGAAGAGAGTTTTAGCAACACAAACACCCAATGCCTTCGAATAAAATCGATAAATCGAATGAATACACAGGGGACTGGAGCCCGGGCGGTCTGTCACGGAAACCAACGACGTTTTCCACTGCACCACGGACCTGGCATACTTTTATAAATTTTAACTTATTACTGTGTTCACTGTTACTATTTCGTTGTACAATATTCAGAAATAAAACAAATAATGCCGCCAATTGTGTGTGACCTGTTAATAAAAAGCAGCTTGCGAGGAAACAAAAGCTAGGGGAGACATAGTATGATCGGTGATATTGCAAAACAAAAAATGGACATGGATACGGGCATTGTTGCTGTCACAAATCGGTTGTGCGCTATTAGGACGGTGTGAGAATTTATCGACGATGCGGACGATCGCGCAAATCACTGCAACGCGTGCAATTATCCACAGTTAACACGGCGCGTATCCATGATACCGAAAATAAATCCACGAACGACTGTTCGATTCGACACGGTCAGTTCGGTGACTGGGCAGTTCGACGCAACGCAATCATATAAGAGTCTTATAGGCGAAAAATAATAAGAAATATATCGTCTTTTCCATTGCAAAACAGGCGGACCATTACTTTGGCACAATTCGCTATTTTGCACATTTTTAAAAATCGTTTATTAGGCTAGTATGCAAAAATGTTTTGTTTCTAGAACTCATTTCTTTATACATTTGAAACAAAGATGGATATACCAATATAAACAGGTCAACGATACGTTTAAACGCAACAAATTCTCGACAATTTTTTTTAGGAAACATAATTTTACATACATAAAAAAGACAACTTTTTGTGTTTGTTTTTTTAAATACCTCTTCTTTCGAACATTCAACTTTCGCACACATTTTCAGGAACCAATTATGTTCGAAAGTAGAGGTCCGCCTTTATCTACAAAATATGCGTGTTCTGGACTCATTAATTAATAACCCATCAAAAATCAACCTTACGCCTATTTCTCACACAACAAACATTTATGGTAATATATATTAATACGTGTTTATTTTTCAATTCAATCGAGACAAAAAATTTTACAACCGAAACGACGATATATCATATGTTATATATATTGAATTGGTTAAGTCCGTGGCGGACTTCACGTGTTCGAGTCCCAGTACGTGCAGCATTTTTCAGTCGATTTATCGATTCTGTTCGAAGGCACGGTTGTTTGTATTGTTTACGATTCCCTCCAACCCATCCGATCTCATAAGCGAGGCGTAACGACAGTGACTAGCTAACCACGTGTCTTGCCTCCTATCCCTTATCCTTTCAATCCCTACTCTCATCAAACTAAACTGGCTGAGCGACTGAGTAAAAATAATAGTAGTCCGCAATGCATCGTTCAATCAATGTTGCATTCTGTGTAAGTGCATGCTTTCAATCATTGTAATTTTAATTGAGTCTTCAGAAGTTTACACATTGTTCACTGATTAAAATACTCAAATTTATGTACGCCAGTGAAAATGAAGAATTACAACTTCAATGCGTCGACGTCGCGCCTCAAACGAGTACTCTTGACATTTTAATTTAAATTAACAAAATAATGGAAAAAAAATATAACATATTTTTTTGTACAACTTCCACAAATATTGTGTCACGTTGTCCATGAAAATGCTCGCAATAGGCGAAACTGGTTAATATGTGAAAGGACAAAAATAGCAATGTGTATTATTTATTTCAATTTGCAGTAAACGCCTTAAAATAAATTATCCTCATAATTAAAGGACTTATGGTTCGTGATTATATAGTATACGTAATATACTGAACCTTTGTATTAAGCCCATTGTATATTGTGTACAATAACATATTTTAAATAATAATCATGGAGCATAATCGAAGTTCAACTCGTGTCACCATTGATGAAATCAAAAATAATTACTGATTTGATTTACTCTCATGTACAATTAACGTATCGGTGCTGCATGTGTCAATGTGTTGACATAAAGAGAACGAAACACATAATTAAAAATACGTGTTGATTAAATTGGCATTCACATGGTGGAGCCACATTTGATTGATGGTGATTCGACTTCTGGTGTCAGTATGTACTCATGATATGCCTCTAAAAGAAAAATATTTTCTTTTTTTAAATATGTATAGAATTTTTGGATACATAAGTATGTGTTACTAATTTTGATTGTAGGCAATATTTTTTTTTTAAATTTATAGCCTACCTATACAAGTTTGCAAAGCTAACATTCCGATGTGGCATTAGTGCATGTGTCGTGCCTGGCCTATATCTAAAACAATAATGGCGGCTGTCGGATATTTTGCGCTTAAATTATTAATACTCTAGATGAGAACGATGGCGGCGATATTCAAAGCAATATTGTATCATGAAGACGAAAAATATTCAGTCTTAAACATTATTTGAAAATTCAAAAATGCTGCAACCGTCGTTAGTAAAAACAAATAAAAAGACCGTCAACATTGAGCCAAATGATTCCAAGTACAGAAATATAGTATGTGAATGTCATATTTAAAAATTATATCTTACTTGATTTGCTTTAAAAGGTTAGTGGACTAAACAGAAAACGCTACCATAATTTAAAAGGCAAAATTCTCAGAATATTACATTTGCCGATAGACTTTTTAATTATGACAACAGTGACCTTATTACTTTGTGAACAAAATAAATGACAAGAGAATTTGGATAGTTAACCAATTCAATTATATATTGAATCGAAATTCATTAGACAAAACTGTATTAAAATAAGGTAACGATAGCAGCATCGTATTATGTTCTAAAAATATTATAAAACATAATTGATACGTACGTATTTGAATATCACGTTATCCACAGTCAAAGCTAATATAGAACTAAGTAACTAGATAAAAATATTCAAAGTATTAAGCACAAACAGAATTGTTTGATAACTGTTTTAGCATTTCGGAATCGGCAGAACTATACCAAAGAATTTATAGTTTATCTATATGAGATATATATGTATATGCATGCTTATAAGATAAAATAAATAGACACTATATTATTGTACTTACTATAAGAAAAACAAAAATTTCTTGTCTATGACAGTTAGTACATTCAGGTGAACAAATCAGTCAAGCCATTTTTAAGACGATGGCGATCTATTAAAAAAAAAATGAAATCCCATCGTCGCTCATGACGCTTGCATCCATTTACACGTTACAGTCATGTAATCGACAAATTAGTAGGCGTCATTCCAATAAAAACAATCACGTAGTTGAGGTGATATGGAGTGCCCTTTGCTCTCTCTACTCTCGACGTATTCCGTCGCAGGATCTTCTTAATGGAGATAATTTACCCGTTCATACATTTGCTTAAATTCCGCATGACACACTATAAACAATTGGTTATTAATAACCATGCCTGCTCACAATGTTCTAAAACTTAAAAATACGCAATTAACTCGCAATGTAGATGGGTAGAAAGATATACTTGTTTTGGTATTAAAAAATAAGGCCGTTCTAAAGGATCTTTTAAAAAACTAGTATTTTTTGCTATGAATGCATATTTCAATAATTTAACCGAATTTGAATGTAGTGCCAATTCAGACAGGAAAAAAATACTATTACTTACATATTTTCCTTAAAAATGTAGCCACTCATTGACTGAAAAAATCATAAGCAAATGCGACGGCGATTTTTAGGTATTTACACATATGTTCTTTTCTTGTATGAAATTCTTCAGAATTCTCATTCAATTCGGTTTAAGGAAAAAAAGTTTTTAATTTATAGTAATAATTCTGGAGGAGTGTGAGAAATTCTCGAGTTTTTAACGTTCCTTCTTAATCACTTTTCATTCGATTAACTTTTTCCCTTCCGTCCGTTTTGTATCAGACAAAAACGATCATCCATAATGCAACTATTTTAAAAAGTGCAGATAAGGCGGATCACAGTGTGTATAACACTCATCTTTGTATCTTCAGGAGTGACGTTAAATAAGGAAAATTTAACAGAACTGAATATAGAATAATGATAATCTAGTACACCCATACATCAAATAATACTGTTTCGTATTTATACACTAATGTACATCGGTTCATATTCTTCGACACACGACATTCCCCGTACAAGTACGGTAATATTGTCATTCGTGGTAGTTGCCGTATTCACTGTTACCGCCCTAGTGACCGTGGATTGGACATAAGAAAAAGTGACTTGTGTGCAATCCGTTCAAGAGCACCTTTTTTGTACTTATGCAGTTGAATAGTTTTGGTAGAATCACATATTAAACACAAGGTTTCTATTTTTTCAAGGATTCTAAGATGAATGCAAATAGGTGCATATCATTGGATTAAATTGCAATATAAAATATAAGTAGTTAAGTTTAAAAGAAATACTTTCAATGCACCAAATTGCTTACAATTCTACCTATCATTTACAGTTTACAAAATCGTCGCCGCTCTAATTCGTGGCAATGCTGTTGAGAGCGGATCAAAAATGTAAACACTAGTCAGTCGATAGCCAAAAGGCGAATGCGTGAGCTCGTTTGCACAATCTATATTAAGAACACTCGCGCAATCAATAACAGGATCGAACACATGAGTTTTGTATGTTTTAAGAAATAATTTTTGGGGTTTTTCTTACCTTTCTTACACGATTTTCTACACCATTTGACGCATTTTTTTTTTCAAATAACAGGGTCTGTATCAGTGAATACTTCATGATTAAAAGGCGTAGATAAGCGCTCATAGTTTTGATTACGACAGTCTGTCATGAACATCAACGCGAACAGGTTTCCTCTTTCATGCGCTACTTAAAATATGAATAATTAAAGGAAAACTATCTATTCTATTTTTTTAAGCGATTTATAAAGATACGTTGAAGCATAATATATATTTTTTTAATGTAATCTATGCCAATAAATTCATACCACTGGGGTATTTTTAGACACCCCCCCCCCTTTTTTTATTTTTCATGGACCGTCTTTCGAAGGTTAAGCCAGTGTTGAGCAAGGACATCTAGATGTTTTTAAATATATTGCCATGTATGTATAACAGTTTTTTTTTGTGAATGCGACGGTCAATTCAAAGGCGAGTGTTACTCGTTGGAATCATTCAAAGATTGACTGGATTATTTGTTTTTTATTTACATGGTTAAATATGGCAATACATTGAAAGGTTAAAATGGCAGCCGATGACCTCCACCAGGATAGCATTGAATGTGGGGACGAGCCAAATGAATGGAACGACTGTTTCTGAAGGACAGTGTGGACTCATCGCTTGTCATATGTTAATTTATGTGTGTCACAGTAGGTGTGCTTCGCTTTTGTTTGGCGAAACAACTCAGACGTGGAATTTTCTTAGAAGCTAACATTCCGCCAGTCTGCGGTATTTTGGCATCAGATCTTTTTGCCCGCTTGCATTTTTGTCGGGTGATTTCCGCAAGATCGATACTGAAACATTCTTCATTAGTGAAACATACAATAATGGAATTGAGTCGTTTAGTATCAAAAGTCCAACTATCCCATATCTTTCGGAACTGAACTAATGCTGTCACATTATTCTTCTGGTCATAGTGCATGCCTAGCAATAAAATATTTGCATAAACGTCATGTGGTATAAAAACGTAAAAGAAAATGATGGATGGTGTCAAAATCAGAAGGGTTCACGACTTTGGGAACAAAAGAATAATGGGTTTGCTAATCATAATTTCTATAATTCACAGAGTTATCCTAAGAGATGTTGCAATGTGGTCGCTCATACAAATTTTAAGTTTCATACTTTTATGGGCTGTTTGTAAAATTCTAAAATATAAATGATGCTCAAAAAGCCAACAAAATGTTTTTCGTGTTACTCGAAAAGTCAAAAAGTGGATAGTTCTACTTTTGATACTATACGTCTCAATTATTAGCAGTAAAATGAAAAGAGAATACGTTTTACCTGAATATGACAGTGAGTTTCGTAATTGAAAAAATAAATATAGGACCAGATAAAAAACCATACCATTGTATATTGTTGTTCTAGCCATATCAATAGAGATGGCAGAAAATAGAGAATTAAAATTCTACAATAAGTTTTAATCGATAGTGGGCGACTGTAGATCAAAGACACAAATTCGGAAAAGGACAGATTTGATGCTTGAGTAAATATTTAAATCTTACAAACCTTTCAGCAAATTTCCGTATATTTTATAAATATGTATGTATAATTAAAATGAATTAAACAATGTGTGGAATTCTAAAAGAGATGTTGACATTCCTATGAAGTAATAAAATGAAATTTCACAAATCAACTTACATTAAATAAGCATCTTTAGCTATTAGACATAGGATGGACACTATTGGATAATATACAAAACCTTTATCACGTAAATGAGAATAAGGTGAAAATTTGAGAACATTGGATTGATAAAACATGTTTATTTTATAATTTGAGTATTTGCGCTATAGGGAAATTTATTTTATAGTATAATGAAAATTAATAATTCTCAATCATTGTTGTTTGAGTACCACTATGAAATTACTTTATTAGAATGAATGTCAGTAATTTCTACACACCTCAATACAAAAAAAAAACAATAATGGTATGTTTAATGTTTTTTGTTCAAAAGTTCAATGATGAATTATTTTGATTATATTACATTACATATATATAAATATCACTCGTATCTAAAAGTATGTAATGGAAAATCTCTACAGGTAAAAACAATTTAGCTAGAGGAGTCACACCCACCAAATGAACGTTATTTGTGCGACGCAATATTTGGCAGTCGTAATATATTAGCAATCATGCAAATAACAGAAAGTGCCAGTCATTGGGTTGGGAGAGGCGGCATCCGATACCGATAAAATACAAATTAATACTAGCAGAAAATAATATTGCCTATTAGTCGAACAATGAAATTGGAACAACGGACAAAACAAAAACGTAGTAGGTATAACATTCCATTCAAATATAGAACCAGACAACGTCTTTCAATATTTAAATAGTATTGTTTTATAACATCTAACTGTCAACCGCTACGATATATTTTTAAAAACAATCACAATATAGAAATTGCAACACACATTTTTGACAGATGGGGTCCTTAATTTCATAAGCCACTAGATGTCGTAGACTTACGATCATATGTATCACTATTGAATGATCTTGACAGAGAATATAATATGTAAATTTAAAAGTCATCGTTGATGATTTAGATGCAACAAGGTCAAGGTCGTGTAACTGCATTATGAAATGCCTGATTTATGTTTCCATACCAACACAATATTTTCATTTCACTATATTAAAAACTTGTGCGCTATAGTAGTTAATAAATTGCATCGTAAATTACTTCAGCAAAACAGATATCCTGCATCGACGATTCGTTTACTTGTACTTTTCAAGACCCGAATGAATACCAATTGTTGAGAACGTATCGTACGTGTTAGTTGTAAAAAGAAAGATAGTCTTGAATAATTAAAATAAACAAAGATTTCATATCTCTGTCAAATGCTTCAGAATGGATATTGTAAAATAATCTTATATATAAAACCGAAACGGCGTATGTATGTCTGTGGGTGTGTAATTCCATTTTGCATTGCTGGTCATTAAGTTGCCATAAAAACGAATATGAAAGAAAATATGTTTGAATTTTTATCGGCGAAGACATTTAGTCAAAATGTAATAAATTAATCTTCTACTGAACTTTTCCCGGCTTTTATTAATATAATAATGTTTATTATTTACGTGAAGGTTATTTGACATTTCTTTGACAGCAAATTAGATTTTATCCTTGAATTGGACATTTTAATGGGCGAGAATTGGGCTGTCATCAAATTAAATAAAGTTTGTGATTTTATTTTAACTCTATTTCGGATGTTAGATTTTTTGATATAATTATGTCGAATGATATAACATTAAATAATTATTGGTCGTTAAGTCCGAGCTACGCCGGGTAGCAATACTAGTATTTCCATAAAACAATCGCCCAATTGCAAGAGAAAGTGAACAGTCGCTTGCCTTGCTGTCTCAGCATTTTCCATTCACTGGGGTCACATCAGGGGAAAGCAACTTCTCAGTATAGTGTTTATCAGAATGAACTTTACAAGTCCATCAACTTGGTTCATTCAAGGTACCCAGTAAATTATTCGTAATTACTTAATGTGCGAATTCCTGAGACAATTTTCTACAAAGTATTCAGCTAAATTACAAAGTGGAAACGTGTTGAAATTAATTACGTATCACTTAACGTTAAAATGTATTATAAAAACTAAGCTCAGATAAAAAAACGCAAGTGAAGAGTGTGTTTGATTTATCGATGAAAGTTTTGTGGTCAGTGTAAAGGATTGTAAGGGGTGATAAATGGGTGCTAATAATATTACAATCTTACTCAATTTATTATTTTAATGGTTTACACCAGTGCTTTATAGCTGATGGTCTGCGTTCCAGGGTCGGTCCATCGAAATTTTCTGCTGGTAACATACACAACCATTTGAAAACAGATTGGTATATTTATTCCTGTACCCAGCAGTTAAAAGGTACGATTTAACTGTCAATTCGTGGAAAGTTAACTATTTGTAAAATAAATAATAGCTTTTACCATTTTTAATATGATCTGAACGAAATCTACCTTGATTGATTATACAATAAAATTGTAGATCAAGTAGTTAAAAAATATGTCTTCATTTTCTTGGCTACAATACCGAAATCATTTATAGTAGAAAATATAATACGTGAAATGCACAATACAATTGATGTTTTTTTGTAGCCACCATGTATAAGCATTAAACATCTACACAAAATGCTGGTATATCGGTATAAAATTTTTAACAAAACATTTCATATTTATGGTTTTAATAGGGATCAAAATTTTACGGCCGTTTCGATTGATAGTGACAGCGTTAAGCACAATGGAGTACACGAGGCAATAGTGTCGAAGAGGGGTCTTTCTCTGACCGTTAATCCCAGAGTAAAATGTTGCCTCGGCCCGCCCGGCAAGTGGCCGCTTGACCGACCTAGGGCCCCCCTCCGCCCTCGTGGAGAATTCCCTCCGCCTCGCCACGTCAAACCCGGTATCCTCAGTGCCAACCCAAATTCCACCGAGCGAGTGGATCGGATTCAGACCTGGGAGACGGAGCTTCTTTGCTGGAGGAGCTCTTCGGCAAGCGAGCTACCAATATCAATTTAAGTGGTCCAATATAAATAATATGACGACGGTTGCCTTTGACAAAATAAATTCCATTATGTTTAAATTGTGTAGTGTTTTGGCTTTGACCAATACAAATTTAATAAAAATTTCGAAAAGAAATATTTTCTCCTCAATCCACCACTTAATTAATTGGATAAAATTAGCTTTGCGTCGGCGTATGGTGAATTACATAAATATCTGTGTTGACGAATTTATTACTGATTATATCCCTTTTTCATATTTTTTTTTCAGGCTACCCATTGAATCTGTTTTTTATAATATTACATAGAAAGAAATATTTTTCTAGATTTAACGGTTTTTGTCTGTCTATAACAGACATTTACACATTTCGCTCATTGCGATTAATGCTCGCGATGAGCGAAATTGGTCCTAATCTTTATCAGAATACATGTGGAAGCAATACTACGGAATGTGTTTTATTTCGTTAAAACATTAATGCAATGTATCAAAAATCGAATACTGATTGATAATATTATTTAAAATTCTTTTCATAAATGAAACTGATATTATTAAATAATTAAAACGTAATAAAGACACGGACTTTCATTTTATATCTATTCTTAAAATGTGTTCAATGCAGATTCCAAGATAGCAAATAATATGTTGTTATTTGTATGGTTTATATTATACCAAATAATTATAACATATTAATTGAGAGTGCTACAGTGTGTTGATCTACTGAAGTGGTGTGATAAAAGAGAATTCCAGATTTCATTATTTATGTGTGCGCTCAGCCACCATGAATCGGAACGAAATGCACTACCTAACTCTTTAACACTGTTATGACCGGCATAATAAACGAAATCAATTTCATTTATCAATTGATTAACGATCATACTTAAAAAGAATCTTATATATAAAACCGAAACGGCGTATGTATGTCTGTGAGTCAAATGTGTAATTACCTTTTGCATTGTTGGTCCATAAAAACGAATATGAAAGAAAATATGTTTGAATTTTTATCGGCGAACACATTTAGTCAATATGTAATAAATTAGTCTTCTACTGAACTTTTCCCGGCTTTTATTAATATAATAATGTTTATTATTTACGTGAAGGTATTATTTGACATTTCTTTGACAGCAAATTAGATTTTATCCTTGAATTGGACATTTTAATGGGCGAGAATGTCATCAAATTAAATAAAATTTGTCATTTTATTTTCACTCTATTTTGGATGTTAGATTTTGTGATATAATTATGTCGAATGATATAATATTAAATAATTATTGGTCGCTTAGTCCGAGCGACGCCGGGTAGCAATACTAGTAATATTATAAATTTACAGGGACTTTTATTATCTAGCAGCCAACATTATATTGAAGATACAAAATTATCATGTATGTAATGGGATGTTTCAGTTCACGTTAAAAGATTTCATAAGACATTCTATTCCTAAAGTTCACTTGTCCTCTCTCAATGTAATGTAATTTTAAGTAAACAACTTAAATGTACATTTATTTTACACTACATACATATGTAGCATAGCTTGCACCGTAGGGCTTTATCGATAACTGATTTCAGGGTAAATAAATAAATGGTGTCTTCGATCCTGGGATCGCAAGCCCTTATACATGCGTTGCCAACCATTTCAGCGACCGGGCCCGATTTAAAGAAATAAGATTTCGTGCCGGGCTACAATCTTCACCTTCATTTTTTTATAATTTAGCGAAAACAAAATAATTGTATAACTGTGACTGATTTGAGTAAGAAATGTCAGCAGATAGAATCTGGTGTTCTCTATTACCTGGAATAATAATTTATTGATCGTTTCTTAACACAAAAATAAAAGAAATTGTCATGAAAGCCGAGATCTTTTCACCAACCAAGCATTATTGAAAAAAAAATTGATGTATGTACATAAAATATACACTGGGAGCTAAAAAAAATCGGCTTCGTGTGCCATGCGTTGGCCACCTATGCCCTTATAAAAAACGATTGAAAAATCAATGCGCCAACAAGCGCATGTGATTTTATCATCGAGCGACAATTTTAAATTCTTCATTTGAAGATAATAACATAAAACTTTTGAATTTTAAATTTAGAATATCATAGAGTTCCAAATCAGTTATCAACAGAATTGTTTTTTATAGGCTGTCTTTCTGTCTAGTTTCACTGCGCAAGTGAACTACAATTTTAATTCCGTGATTAACTTTTCTGCGTAGTGTTTATGCGTTTCTTGTAGGGGAAGGTTAAGAGTGGTGGGGAGAAGTTCTTTCAAAGCGTTCGTTGAACTTATCGCTCGCGCTGATCATCAATACTCATTCCGTACACATATTCCGGTATTCTCTATGTGGAACAATGCCTTCAAATAAGTCACGTTTTAAAGTCCAATACCGTCTGGTCACCTGTTTTTTTCTAGCGTAACGCCATGATTGATGAGCCAGAGATAGTTTAATAAGTTACGTGAATGGAGTTTCTCAGGGTAATAAATTGCCCTAGATATGTATATGTAATATATTCAACAATTCAGTCAATCTGTTCTAACTAGATCAAGGATAGCGGCGCTACGAAAACATTGGATGTGAAAATAAACAGTGCTTCTAAACATTCTAGCCGGCAGACCAATAAGGATGTACAGTCCTATTTAAATGTTATTGTATCCAGGCAAAATATTTAGGTGCACCGGTACGCGTTCAAGCACTGTTCATAACCAAAATTACACATAGTAATTTTCAAGTATGAATCATGTGAAGAGTAGGTATATTGAGAAGCCAAGTAAACAAGGATACATTCATATAATGTGTATATTAGCGAGTGTTATAAATCCTAAGCGAATATGTTTTACATATTGGTGCAAAATTGTTTACACATTGACACTGTATCAGATCATTGCTTTAGTTTCATTCTGAAAACCGTCGACGCCAAACAAAAAAATAATTTTATCAATGTTTTAATTATTTTATACAATCTTTCAATTTTACTTAAAATAATGCATTAATTGTTGAATCGTTATCAAATCAAATAAACTATTTGTTTCATTTGGACTGAGATTAAAAACTAAGAGTTAAGTTTTTTTTTATATATTTATGGCTCTTGAAAAACTCTGAAGCACATGCCTCCGGAATTGGCGAAAACTGAAGACTCGGAAAACAATTTTTAAAATACATAAAGGATTTGACAAGATTATAAAATATCAAATAACTATGTTTAAGGCCACTCGAGGGCTGTTATTTTCATTATATTAAACTGCTAATTCGAATATTTCGAGTAAGTGGATCTGAGATGATGAATTTAAAAACATCATTTGATTGAAAATATTGTGTACCGGTTATAAATATAAAGGTGTTGAT
This sequence comes from Himalopsyche kuldschensis, assembly GCA_028554975.1. Lineage (NCBI taxonomy): Eukaryota > Metazoa > Arthropoda > Insecta > Trichoptera > Rhyacophilidae > Himalopsyche > Himalopsyche kuldschensis. Next base: position 3,937,384 of record JAHFWI010000001.1, on the reverse strand, counting down.
AAAATCAAAATTATCTTTTTTAATTTATGTTTGAGAATGTTGTCATACATTAGATGATTAGAATTACGAATCTTGATGTTTCTGAAACATTGTGTATTAATTTTCCGAACCTGAAGCCAAGTGGTCAGCACGTTATATTCGATAGCGATGTCCGCAAGTACATATCCCAGTACGAACACTTACTAATTAATTGTTCAATTAATTCTTGGGCTTATGTTCAAATGCGTGTGGTCTACATTCCGTCCCACCGATCCGATCCTTTAAGCGTAATTATCCCCCGAGCGATGAGCTTACTATAATATTTTGCTTATCCTTTCTGGAAAAAAGAGGATCAACCACAGAATAACAACCATTTTTCGTAGAAAAACTTATGAAAAGCTATGAGTGGACATACTTGATATCAGTTACAGTTTTTTTAACGATGTAATTGTGCAAAGGTGCACTGATCCCCATTTTATTCAAGCAATATCAAAATAAATAGCCCAATTTACTCACTTAAAATTCCCATAAAAATATTGAAGGAAACGATAATTCACAAATATTTAGCGATTATATTTATAATATTAATAATAAGACAATCACAGCCGAGTGGCTCGGAAGTTGCATTTTCTGTAATGGACCAAAAACAGTTGAAATAGCAGGCAGAAAAAGAAGTGTGACGTCACGCCAGTATTTACCACGCCACACGCAAAATTTGTAGAGATATTTTTTATTCAATCGGTGCTGAAATCTCCCTTGAAAAGATTGCCTCATAATGACCACTATTTCAGAACTTTGTCGAATGCATGTATCGATGTGCACTAGTTTACGTGCACATTGTTACCTTTAGTCATGGTCACTCTCTAATATCCTTTATCACCGGCAGCCGCTGGATTATATATAATATACACTTGGGCCTCGTAGAACACGGTTTTATACAACACGGTTTTTCACAACACGGATGAATAAATTGTGACATATTTTTATATAACACGGTTTAAGGGAGAAAAAAATACTTATTGGCGGAGAAAGTTTTTATGAAATGGATATTCATGAATTCTAAGAAATATTGGAGGATTATTGGAGGACGATGAAGAATTAGTCGAAATGTTGGTTGAACCTACCACAAATAAAGACTTAGAAAGCAGTTGCAGCGAAGTGGCTACATGTTTCACATTAAAAACAATGAAAGACAACTTGGAATTGGCTATTAAATTCGTTTTTTTTTATTGAAAATGATCCTATAATGGAAAACAGTTTGAAATTCAAGAGGGAATTACAAAATATTTTGGAACCATAAAAGGAAGTACGTAAAAATGTAAAAGCTAAAAGCAAACAATCGCTTATTACTGAATTTTCGATGATGAAAACTCACAACCTATCTCGAAAAAGAGTTAAACATATAGAATTCTAAGTGATAACGATGATGAATGATTGGTATATTATGTAATTAGTTAGTAAGTTCTTTCAATAAATATGTAAATTTATATTTGTTTATTTAAAAAAATAAAGTAAAATATGGCTTTTTGGAACGCAAACCCTAATTTTGTATGAACTTCAAACCTTGTATAACACGACGTTTTTGTGGAACCATATAACCGTGTTATACGAGGCCCAAGTGTACATAATATATCATGTTCCAGTTTCGATAAACGCTGCGGAGTTTTTCAATCGGTGTTAGTGTTACAAGAGGTAAAATTAATATGTCTAAAAGATTGAGTAATAAGATCTTAAGCATTTAATTTCTCCAACAGGAAACCGTGATTAATTTTAATTGACAAACGCTACTATACAACACATAACCATGTGAAGGATTTTAATATCGGTAAATCGAAAATAATGACCATATTATGACACCCAAAGAATATTGAAAAATTCACGATAAACTAATGTTTTAACGAAGCGTGTTATCCAGTGATGCACAACCAGCAGGCCGGAATGACATTTCATACGGCCCAATATGACAAAATTAACTCACTTTCATTCCTTCAAAACTTTTCACGGACGATGAAAGAACAGTATAAAATAATAAAATTTTCAATGTAACACGCAGTAATATTAGCGAAAATCACTTTTACCCAGGTGGCTCTCGAACAATCATAAAATTCACAAGCTGACCTTTCTGCCAAAAAGATTGTGCATCACTGGTGTAAGTTATAAGTGTGAAATGCTCAATATTATATTATTTATTTTTTTAACCATGTCCGCTCCCAACTTGGAGCATATGGACTCCTCGCGGAGTTTATCTCAACATATGTTTTTCTACGAGAACTGCTTGTTATTCAGTTGCTTAACCTCTCTTTTTCGAAGAGAGTAAGGATGGAAAGGATACGAGGAAAAGGGCAGGACTAGTGATTAGCTAATCGTTGTCACTATGCGTCGCTCTTTAGGATCGGAAAGGTGGGAAGGGATTTTCAACAACACATACACCCAAGTCTTCGAACAGATTTATCGACTGAAAAAATCCGTTCGTACCGGGAATCGAACCCGGGCGGTCCGGCACGCAAGCCAACAACGTTGACACTGCGCCACGGATTATACAATAATATATTATGGTTCCATAAAGCATAAACAGTGCGTAAAAATATTGTATGAGTAAAATACATTGTGGACAATATAATATATTATATTATTTAGGTTCGAGTGGACCAATTCAACAGGATTATAGAGAATGTGTTTGAGGAAAATTCTATATAATAATTAATATAAACACAACGAGATACTCAGAATAAGGTATGTGGGAAACGACAGTATACAGTGTTAACACTTGTTAATACTATATAACTACAAACAAAACATTATGTTGGATATAACATGATAATATCTGAATGTCATATTGAAACTTTGATCAACTATGAGAAGGGATAGTAAGAATAAGGTTGGGGTTGAATTACAAGTTAGTGTTAACATCATCAGTCCACACTAACTTGTCATAAATTATAACACATAACGACGAAAGAATCTTTAATTTGGATCTTCATACTTGTATGTCATATATTATATCTAAGGGAAACAATCTTACGGCACAATATTCTACGCTTAAGTTTTCGTTAAATATTGAAAATAACAAAAAATATCTGTATTTGTGATGTTTGTTTCGATAAAAATATAGGTAAACAAAGAAAAGATTAAAAAAAATAATATAACACTTTAAGTACTTGAACCAAATAAAATGTATTGGATCAGGACCGGTTTCGCTCATGACGAGCATTGTCAACTGACAATCAACTTCATCAGTTGACGATGCTTGCCATGAGCGAAACCGGTCCTGATCCAATAAATTTTATGTGGAATAAGTACTAAAAATGTTTTATTAATTTTATATAATAATGCCATTCCACAAGTATTGACAGTGAAAACCTTAAAAGTAAAGAAAAGATTGCAAGAATCCTATATAAGGGTAAATTAAGAGTGACGTTATTATCAGTACCTATGTCAGAGAATACTTTATGAGTGTACACTTAAATAGAGATGTACATAATCCATATAAGGATTGATAAATATGCATTTCGGTACAAAAATATTTTTTTTATTATTAAACTGGATACAGTAGACACATGAAGTATTCAGCTGTGTCATAAAATAAATTTGAAAATGGAATGTTGAATACAAATTGTAAATATGTATGTGTATATATGTCGTCCGGTCCGTGGCGCAGTATCAACGGCTTTGGCTTGCGTGCCGGATCGCCCGGGTTCGATTCCCGGTACGAGCGGATTTTTCAGTCGATAAATCTGTTCAAATGCATGGGTGTTTAATGTTGCTGAAAATCCTTTCTCACCTTTCAATCCCAAAGAGCGACGCATAGTGACAGCGATTAACTAATCACTAGTCCTGTCCAAGTCCTCGTATCCTTTCCATCCCTACTCTCTTTGAAAGAGGAGTTGAGCAACTGAGTAACAAGCAGTTCTCGTAGAAAAAATATATTTCGAGATAAACTCCGTGAGGAGTTCATATGATCCAAGTTGGGAGCGGACATGTTTAAAAAAAATGTATAACATACATATGCACAAAGAGAGTAGGGATTCCTATTCAGGGATAAATTTAACCTATTGTCACGAGAGGGATTTGGAAACTTACTGCGAATATGTGGAGAACTAACTACCTAATTATTTCAAAGCCGACTGGAAAACTTTTGCAATTACCGCACACTAGATTATTTCTCGTTCCGATTTGACTAATGTCGTGAGTCGTGCCGCACTGTTTTAATGGAAGCCAACTTTTCTACTCACATAGATTACGTTTGAGATACGAAACGATAAAGCAAATTGCAAGAATTTATGTGAAGTATATTGCACTGATTCAAGTCTCAATGCGTTCAATGTGTTAATTGAATTTTCATCCTAGAACCTAAAGAATATTTCGTAATGAAATGTTTCAACACCCCAATTTATAATAAATCCGATATAAAGCAAGTTGCCAACAAGCTACTTCCAAACTCCTTCTTTCCATTGTTTTACCTTGCCTTTTAATATATTTTGGTATCTACGTGAACATTTTTAGATTATTCTTATTTCATCTCGTTGTTTACCAAAGTGCAAGAAACATATTTTATTGCAGTGATGCACAACCTGCGCCCCGAAATGATTATTCATGCCCAATATGACAAATATCTAACATAGAATAATCAACAAAAAAAATCATATTCACAAAAACTAACGATTATTTAATCACTTTCATCCATGTGGTCCTCGAACAATCTAGAAATTGATAAGCTGACCCTTCTGCCAAAAGGTTGTGCATAATTGTTCTGTGGTATCAATCGACTCAACTTAAATGCACTACATCGTCGTCACATAGGAGAAATTGACTAAGTGTAAAATATTAACACTTTGTTTACGGGCCTGTTCAATTACCATACTAATCACGCACAAATTTGTGCACACCGTAAACAATGGGTTCAAAGTGTTTCAGAGATCATTTTAAATATTATATATGTTCATAAGAGATCAAATAGTTCACGAATCGATTTAAGATTAAGATATACTGAAGAAATGTTACAGTTTTTACTTTTTATGGGGAGATCAATGAAAATAATATTTCCTCTGAAGTATATATGCACAACAATAACACACGTAATACATATCATTCAATAAATTCCAAATAGTGAAATCATTATGGAATTTTAAGGATTCATACGCGCTGCAGTGCTAGTTGGAAAACAGATTGAAATCTCTCAATAAAATAAAAACATTGAACCATGTTTAACATTACAAAGCTAAATGATTTCACAAAACGTTTGATGGAAATACTTGAATTCTGCAAATTCCATGTCGCGGAAATGTTTTTGGCAATATTGGTTTCCACAATTCGAGTGCGATAAATAAATCCAACAACAGTTTATACGGCCGTTGCGAAATAATTGAATTCCCTTGTGTTTTTTATCGATATAATGCTCAAATATCAGTTACAAAATGGTAGATTATAACGATTAATTTTTTATATACATTATCTATCGACATTAAGTTATCATAGAAAAAATCTAAAATACAATTTTCCAATTACTTTTAGAAAACACCGTCTCCCATTCGATAAAAAAATACAATATAATTGGTGCGGATTGTTGAAATTACTGCCGGCAGAGCACCGCTGCACAATTTTCTATATATCAGCGATTCTAAAATACGAACTATATTTCATATGAAGATATATAATACCTATAATATGTTTTATAAAATTTTGCATTATGCAAATGAGTGAGCTTATTGAGATCGAAGCACTTGACTTCTTCAATTTTACTGCATTACCAACAATATGATTTGTGACATAAAATTCGATAAGCTTTGCGCGAACTCGTGCAAGATTCTTTGTTTTTGTTTACGAAATTAAAACGTATATTCAATCTACTGACAAATGAAACATTTTAGCTCTACTTTAAAATATTATTTAAATACCTATCACCTACAATAACTTTATTCTGACTGATTCCTTTAAAAAAGTTTTGCCTCCCTTGAAACGCTTTGTGGGACTAAAGGGGGACATGTGAATCCAGGCTGAGAAACACTATACGTACTATATATGTACATAGAATACATTTTACACATTTCAAAGAATGGCCTATCTATCAATTGAATAGCAGTTAGGTGTGTACAGAATCAAGTGTTTTTTCTATCAGCATTTTCTCTAATAAAAACAAAATAATTATATGTGTGAATGAGATCTGACATTTATATGGAATTTGAAAAGAATTCAATTACAATATACTTATATTATATCATATGTGATTATCGCAAAACGACAAAGGGTATAATTCTTTAATGTGTGTTATCAGTGAATTATCTAAACATTCTAAACCTACATATATTATATGTGCTGTTTTTTACTTGTAATTTGAAAAAAAATGTCAAAAGACGAAAATTGCGTACGTGTAACATATTGGATATTATGTCCGTAAACATTTGAAAATTTTCCGCAATTAGAATCGCCACATTCCATCCACACGATTCATAAATAAATGCGATTTTTTAAAGTAAAAAGTCAGGTTTTTATTGATCTCGTACAATAAATCCCGCCATCGTTCAAACGCCAATTGAGCGTCGCGCCATCACTTTGTTAGAAAATAAAATAACAAGTCCGAATAACTGCATTTTATTGTCTTCAATCACATCTCATATTCATTGGATCGCGTGCTGCGATGGGTATCGTAAAAAATAAAAATGCCACAGAATTGAAGTGAGCCGGGTGAAGCGGTATTGGGTAACATTTAACAATGCAGGGCGATTGCTACAATCGAAACCGTAAAACAATAAAATATTCCAGCGTACAAAATAAGAGGAATCGAAATCGACCATGTGGTCGACAAGCTTCAGCTCGCGAGCCGCTGCGGCCCTTGAAGTAAAAAAAAAACCAGCAGAGATATTGAGAAGCCAGATTTTTCCCAAATATGTATATTAATATTTACACTTCCGTCTTATTCGAGAAACTTTCCCCAACTATGTAGTTTCTCTTTTGACAACATATCGATATCGTATTACCATTTGAAGCTTTTTGACGTTAGTTCAAGTTTATTAGTGCACTCGAAATGCCTTCAGGTGTTGGAAGACGAAACCCGGGTCATTTATGAAAAACTTGTAGAAAAGTACAAAATTCAAACGATTCAATGTTAAGAATAACTCGATGTCTCAAGATCATATTATTTTAAAGATATTCTTGCGCATTGTGTGTAATTTTTTGAATGCAAAATATATACATATAATAATATGTAGTGACATCGATAACAATATGTATGTTTTGTTGGCGATTTATTCATTAATCCTACGATAAGTCAAAATAATTATTCAGGTTATCTTTCCTCTCAAATCAACCTTACTTGGAAATATTTTTTGTAAGACTTTTTAATATCTGTAACTGCACTGCTATGGCTCATGTGCACTAACGTTTTACGCCCCTGAACTGGACGACTGAAATGCGTGCGTAGAATTGATTCTACGACTTCATTCTAATCGGAAAACTGGAATTCGCTAGATAATCACCGAAAAAAAGATTGAGTAATTCAGATGGTTTTATTTGGCGTTTCATGTTCTGTGCAATGACGTCAAGTCTTTTTGGAATAAAAGTTGGAAAAATTAATGGCTGTGAAAAATAAAGGAATATTTTGATTTAACCGTAGCGAATCATGGCACATGACGAATACGTGAGATTCCAGCTTCCGAGACGATCTTTGGATACTATGAACTGACGGATGGTGGCATGTCATGTAACCATTGAGGCGCCTCATGTTGGTCATATGCTGAGAATGGAAAACGTACGATTCAGACGGTTTCGAAAAACATGGCATTTTGCTGTACCTATACAATGAATGCTGTTAAACTTATATTTAACATGAAATTAATAAATCGACAACAATCTATGCGATGTTATCATAAAAGCTATTCGACTGAAATGATTGCCAACACACGATTTGAACGATAAACACTGCTTACATACCATTACGAGCGATTGGCTCGCCAGGTAATGAAACACGAATGACCATAAAAGCTTTGATAATCAAAACCTAATATGGAAGCAACCTCAGGACGGATTACAAAGATAACAGTGATATCGAAACTGGACACAAAACATCATTTACGACCTTGGTCGATTGCATTCTCGGAGCGTCGGAGACTATATCATGTAATCAGACCGACAAGGATACTATTTACTGTTGTATGCATAATAATTGATTAATCAAAACCAAACTAAACAGTCAGACACGCTTGCATTCATCTGTTGGTATATCGGAAATATTTTTGCAACGAGCGGCAAAATTGAAAGAAAAGGAATCATGCAAAACAACACAAAACTTGATATGCATATTCGTTGATTTAACACACTAAATCTTCTAGTCTATAAGTTATATAGTTTAAGGTATCAGATATAATCATGCATTCAATAATTTTGGCAGAAGTCCGAACGGTTTAACCTTACAACTACCCAAGATATCAATAAATTTAAAAAAATATAATTCATTGGTAAAAAAATGTTCCACAAGCGCTTACATACATAATAGGCTTCAAGCAAAGCCGGTAAAAATATTTTTTCCTATTCAATTTCGCGGAAATCTAAGCAAAATTTGTCACAACACCATATATTTTCGAAGTATATAAACCAGGGCTGTGGAGTCGGTAAAAAAAATCCGACTACGACTCACAGCATTTACCAAAACCACGACTCCGACTCCAACATTGACCAAAAACACGACTCCGTCTAAAAAAAGGTTAATATCGTCATTTTTTCCCAAAATTTCCTATTTGATGTGTATTCAATTAAATATCAACCCTATCAATGCGGCCAAAAGCCAAATTTGACATATTAAATGCAAAAATAAAAAGTTCAAACTTTTCAAAATTTCCGACTCCGAGTACGACTCCGGCCAAAAAGCTCCCCACTCCACAGCCCTGATATAAACACTCTTTTCATATTATAATTCAATCACAATTAATATAAAATCTTATTTACAATGCAAACAACTGATCAAGTAAGTAACCGATATGCGTTATGCCAGCTTACGCGTCGCGAACTAACGAACGCGAATGTGAGATATTACAAAGAAACACGGGAACCCTGATTTTGGTTCAGGGTACAGCCATTTATTCGCGCCATATATCCGGTAATTGATAGATTTTATTGAAGCTTATTCAGAGTGGGCATAAGTATTTAAATTGAAAAAATAAATGTCTTTCAAAAAATCGCTCTTAAATGATAAACGCGAATATAATACGTCACGGACACCTAAAGAGTTAAAGTAACACCGATAATCATTCCGTTTGTTTTTGTGGAAAGCGTAATTGAAATACTTTATTGTATGATATCTAACAAGCTGCTCGTCCTTACATCTTTATTATTGTTTCAATACAAAACATAAATAATAAATCTTGTATATGTAATGTGTTACTATTAACAATACAAAGTCACGTAATCAACTGACTGAGCTTCAACGTGTTTCTAAGCGTCTATTTTGTTTCATAATGCAATAAATACATTCATTAAGCGGAGAATTGTCGTGACCCAGAGAGCGGTGCAGTGTGCACATTCGCAATCGAAACCGCTTTTTTCCTCCGCATGCATAATGCTCTCGCAGCGATATACGTATGCAAGACAAGGCAATTAGTGAGGAATTCGGCCATGTTCAGATATCAGCTCGGCTCTATTCCCTTCTGGCTTGGTAATCGTCTGAACGCGGTAACGGAACCTTCAATCAGCGCCGAGAGAATGCGAAACGTGTTTTAGTGCACTATGCGAGCAAAGTCCGAAGTTTCTTGGTTGGTACCTTCGAACGAACTAGGTCCTTTATTACTCACGATTCAGCTGATAATAATTTTATTTTCATACAAGCATTCATCTATTGAATTCTGTATTTGAGAACACTATCGGATACTGCCCATGGCTTTATCCAACCGATATTCTCTTAGGCATGCTCACATTCTCAAGATTAAATGATCGAAGAGGAATGAACATGAGTTGTTTGTTATTCCAAGGATTAGAACCAACCTGCCAATACGATGCCACAAGGAAGATCTTAACCTATTTAAAACGGTATTGCTTCGGATGTTGACATATTCCACGTGGACGTGAGTGAGTTAAGATGAGTATTATTTTAATGCAATCTGTTTTATCAACAATAATTTGAAATCATTGGAGTGGACAAGTGTCACAAAACCAGTCGTGTCAGCTTTTAATTTAAGTTTTTTTATATGCATGTCCGTTTCTAATGTGGAGCATGTGGCCTCCTAGTGGAAGCATATTTATTACAAGAACTTCATTTTACTTTGTCGCTCAATCTCTCCTCAGTTTGATGAGAGTAAGGATAGAAAGGATAAACTAGGACAGGACTAGTGATTAGCTGGCCGCTCTCGATACGCCACCCGATTATAGCGTTGGAAGGGTGGTAGGGAATTTATACACAGCCCAAACACCCATGCCTTCGAACAGAATAGATAAATCGATTGATAAAATGCTGCTCGTACCGCGACTCGAACCGCTTCATGTGTGTATGTAAAAATATAAGATTCTTTATTAATTACTTAATTTTTTGGAACAAAATTTAGCCGACAACAATTATAGCAGCACCATATAACAGTTATAATAAGCTAGAAACCTTTTTTGAGTAAGGTAACTACCATCAGACCGAAAATGTATCCCTATACTTTCTTTGAACCAGGTGGATTTCGTCGTCAGATATTAGTCACTGGCAGTGGCGGCTGGTGACGGAGTGTCGGGGGGTGCAAAAGGGGATTCAACTATTTTTGCAAGAGTTCTTTCCTATTCATTGGATTTTAAAACACTTCTATAACATGGACTTTCAATTCAGATGTTCGCAATACCAACGGAGTGCCAGTCTTATGAATTTTTGGCTGTCCGTAGTACGGAAAAATAGTTGAATCTTTTTTTGTACTCCCTAGTACTCTGTCACCAGCCGCCACTGGTCACTGGCATGATTTGGGAAGAGAGAAGCTTGGTCACCGTGTAAGGTTAGTAAGCGGTATTGGCCAATAGAAAAACAGTTTTTTTTTTGTTTGACCGTTAACAGTCTCTTAATAAAAACACAGAAAGCGTGGTATATGTAGATAAGAGAAAAATTAGTTATTACTGTTCATCTGTATATTGTTATGAATGCATAGAAACGTTTGTGAGAAAATATTATTTCTCTTTCAAGCGTTTTTAAATTCTTAGTATTATGAATGAAGGTGATTAATCTTAATGACTTAAGTAATTGTACCAAACGTGTCTGCAAAAAGTAAACATGTGTAAGTTTTCACGCACGTACAATAAATGTTCTATGTAAAAATAGTAGAGTGGAAAATTTTCTATTGCTTTTGCCTGGATGCAGGGTCAATGTTTCGAAACCTCGAATGATCCCCTTTAAATCTTGATTGATCAATCGATTCGTGGGTATTTTAATCTGTAGCACGGATGGCTGAGTTGATGTCATCCGTACCCACTTTATACCCACCCCTTTCGATACTCCAAGGTAAAAGCAAGCCAACTACTACAACATTATAGGGTTGATTGACATTGACATGACTTCACGTTAAAAATACTAGATAGTCTATTTATTTAAGCACTGTAAAATCTATGTATAGATTTATTATTTTTAGTATGTTAACGATCACTGCTTTGTGGTAAGACTAGTATAGAGTATTTTAAATAAATAAAACACATTTTTTGTACAATTTCTAAATGCGGAAAATGAGTTTTATTTATTTAAAGTGGCTTTATTCATTGATTTTACTTTATCAAGTATGCGAATCTAGGTCGGATAAAATAATAAATTCCATCTAAAAATTATTTTAACACGACATTCTTTTGAAATAACGCCGTGGTTACACCTCACGGAAACGCATCAAATTCTGGGTGTGTATTTTTCATTTCAGCTAAAAATGTTTAATATTTATTGAATAATTGAAAAATAACGAGGGAATTGCGTAATTTAAGTGATTGCCTCTCAAGCTGAGCACGAAAAAAAGAGTGTGGTGAATCTGTAGGAAATTTAGTATAAACCTTCATACTGCGATCGATGATAACAGCGTGAAGAAATCAGATGGTCCAGCAGCTTCCGGTGAAGGGGAAGTGAAACAGTAGGTACTTAAAGGAAAAATAGGTAGTGTGTGGAGGTGGGTGGGCGGAGAAGCGAGTTCGACAACCGCATTGTGGAGCTCACGTACCTAGCTCCACACAAAAATGCGCCGAGCCGCCGTGAGCGGATTACGCGGACGCGAAAATATCATATCGGGTTCAAATCTCGACACGCATACAAAATAAATGCCGACGTCAACAATATCTCATATTGCCGTATCATAACGCACCCGACTCGTATTTCAATCCTATATCGCATGCATCCCTGACAGAGGAAACAGGATTCAGGATTCAGGCATCAGTAAATAATTCTTAACGACTAATAAATATTTTGCGATACATATAATGTAATAAACATTTTATAATAGGAGAGTTTCGATATTATTATTTTATAATTGAGATATGTATTTATGTTCAAAACCGGCTTTTTAAAAATAAATTTACTAATAAAATATAACGCTTTTCCTCCAAGAATAATTGGCAGTTAACATCTTAAAGGTAATTAAATAAATCAGTTAAAAATTAAAGCAATATTAATGAATTGACTGAATTGGAATATACTTGGAAAGTAGTTAAGTGGTTTTTAGAACTCCATTATAATACGGTGAAAAAATACCATTATATTTTAGTTCTACATTTTTTTTTGTATATCAATAATGAATGTTTGAAATAAAGATTTACGTATTCGATAGAAAAAAACTTACTCTGTTTTAAATAGGTATAATGCAATAAGATTATTCCTCGGTACTGTTAAAAGGCAGTTCTTTTAACACACTATGCTCTAGGAGGCGTCTACGCGCTCCATATTGCGAGTGACTGCGGTTTAAAACAGCTGTTATAACAATAATACGTTTCTTATCAGAGTCAATTAATGTATTTAATCAATTTGAGGTCGATTCTTAATTCGTGAGTCTAGGGTTGATAACGAAGTTAAGGAGGTAAACAATTATACCGAATATGGCCGGAAAACACGAAACTTTAATGGCCCACCCGCGGAAAAATACGTCTGGCAAGACATTTTTCCGCGGCAAAGAGCAGGCTTCCCGCGCAGTCCCAGCATGACAGTCTTAGTACATGCATACTTGACATTTTTGCACGCGTTATATCGCGCAGTATGCGACGAATAAGTGCCATCGTTTCCCCAAATTTACATATCTTACGTTCGCCGACTGGGCACGCATCCTTATAGCAACAGCAGACGTCGTTATTGCCTACAATATTTATTTAGCACTGGAAATAACATCTCACTATCTCAAGAAGTAGTGGCACTACAATCTTATTTTCGACGGGAGTTTATTAAAATTCTTATTTCAAATTTGGGCGGCGATAGTTCCAAATATCAACACTTTAACGGTGTAGCGCGAGCATTATCAGCTGATGAGCGATTTGATGAGGATGCGTACGAGCTATTATTTTGTATAAATATCAACACTAATTATTTTCATTTGATGGCAGCGTATAAAATGTCGAAAGTTCTTTTTTTTTCTCTTCTTCCTTTTCTTTTGCGGCTAAATGGCAAAGTTATCATAGGTAAAATTTTATGAGATTGATTGTTTATAACCGGAAAATTAACATGTTGTCTGACCCATCTCTTTTTTGCGCTTAGATTTGTAAAAGATGATACTCTTTTAAGGAATTAACTGTCACTTCTTTATGAAGCATTAGATCAGTTGATAAAGACCGCGATGAACGAAACCGGCCCTGTTCTCTATTAAATTAAGAGTGTAAATGGTACAAAAAACGTATTTTATTTCTTTAAAATTATGATACAGTACGGAACAGCCATATAAAAGCGTTATGCAAATATAATTATGTTAAAGCCATAAATATTCAATAAAGATGTCGCATTTGAATAGTGATCGTTACGAAATCACTCTTTCGTATTCCCTGAAATAAAATGCCATTTTTGCACAATATGTCTGATCTGAATATATTTAAAGCGCAATTCATATACTGCGTGTTTATAATTTATATGAACCACGATATATAAGTGTGTATATTATTGTTGTCATTATTTTTTTTTTGATTTATTCATTGATTTTAAGAATTGCAATATTTTTATATAATATGCGAAGGCAAAAACACAATACTTACGTTGCGAGTTCGGCACGCGTTGTCGAATTCACTAAGCAATATATAATGTATGCAATTATTATTGTGAATTGCTATTCTTTAGTGTAATCAAATTACAATACGCTAGGGAAATACTTGTTTAGTTGCATTATCAAATTATTTACCAGTTTCGCTTGAATCAGATAGTTAGTGCCTACTTAATGCGTGTTAACTTAATTTATATCTTCAAAGAGATAACACAAAAACTCCACCATTATTGGAATATGTTAACTTACGACACGTATTTAATAATGGGCCTAGTATGTATGTTTCAAGAAGTTGATAGAGCTGTTAGCAATACCGAGTACTTACTTACGTACGCTTTTTTGAGACTTACCAAGAATAATGATTTGTAAACAGCTGTGCCACTGTAAATAGTATATTCGAAATTCAAATAATAAATATGTAAGTCTTCGGAAATACATGTGTTAACTATCAAAATCGCCATTTTGCAGTTTATAAAAGTAAATATACCTTCACCAGGTAATATGTAAGATTCCTTTAATGCGATCATCAATATCCATCTTCCATTCTGAGCGGTATTTGAGAAGTATACATTGTAAGAGATCGTTATAGTACTGAAATGATTGATGTACTTCAATCTGGGGATACATAAGAAAAACAAAAGAAAATCCGCATCTGACGGTGAACCAATCGAATGAATGCATGCTCCTTTTCTCGTTATGATGGAAAGTTCCAGATGCGTGCGCCAGTGTCAGAGGATACACAACTTGTCACTTGTTACAATGGAAATTAGGGAATCAAATTTCCGAGACAAATATTTCACACCGAGATTTTGTAATTAAAATTTTATAGAGTTTTCAATTCTCTATATTTTATTGGCATAAATGAAATAAGTAATATTGGTAAAAAAAATACAATTTATTTTACACTGTGTACATACAATCTTAGACAAAAATATTGAACGATATTGAGATAAAATTAACATAATAACAGATAAAAAATTATTTTAATGGCAACAGAGGATTTAAGTTGACACATCATATTTAAAAAAAATGTTTCTTATTATTGAAAATATATTTAGAAATAATCAGTACCAATAATTGACATTTCCATAAATGCATTCTCTCACAGGATGCTATACATTTAGAATTAAATATTTTAGAAACCCATTACAACAATATGTATCACCATTTAATATTTGTGCGTCTCAAAATTTCATTTCAAAAGTGATTCAAGAAAGGAGCGTGATTTATCATAGACGAAAATCCGGCGATCCTCAGCGAAATATTTTAATGTTAACTGAAAATTCTTTACATAACCAACACTATTGTGTTTTATAATACCGGTATTCATATGTATCAAAAACCGTTCGGGATCCCGGTATTGGATTCCCTAATGGCAATCATATAAAACGGCTATAGCGATGATCGCGGGTCACATAGTCAATTAAGTTATTAATGTTGTTATGATGCCTATGAGCGCTCGGCGGACAGTAAAAATCATGCATGACGTGGCTCATACAATATCTTATGGCTAATGCAATCGATAGATACTAGAAAAACGAAAGCAATGTATTTTCATGTGCGTAGTTTGTGGGGTTAGAATATAGATTATTGGCATTATTACATTTGCCTATTAGAAATATTTCTCCCAAACTATTTTTATAGACAATATACCATATAGACATTGAATTTCAAATGTACGAATTTGGTCACGAATTTGAATATCATGCTCAGATGTCTGTTTAGTTTTAGATGCTCTTTACGAGTATATTTTTTTAAATCACACAACTGACATTCCGCAAGCTGGAACTGTCAATTGACGTATCTACAGTGTTTACATCCAATATCTATCTCTACTATTGTATTGACAAAATTGTTAGCCTAGGCTCAAAAACAACTTTGGTTCCAAACGTCTGACATATCATCATTGAAACATCACACCATTCTGTGTAGAATTCTAGAAATTTCTGTATTACGAGTCCCACATTTTGAGGTAGTTCGCTGGTAACTATAGTTACGCTTTATCGCTCTCTGGGGATTTACGACGCAATGTGTCATGCATTGGTTTCGAATGCGAATTAATTATTCGCTGATATATTTAGGCACAGTATGTACAAGTTATTTTTATTCTACTCGATCATGCTAGATGTTTGAATAGCAATTATTTAGGAAAAATAAAAACTTCATTTTAAGTAATGGTTGCGGCATACGAGTTTGGCGAAAGGAGGGTCTGAAAGGTCTCCGAAAGTACTGACTTGTTGAACTTCTTGCATATTAATTATTATTATTAAATTTACTATTAATAAATAATTCGTAGCGGTAATCGAATTATATTCGTAACATAATATCACAACTAGGGCAACCCCAAATCTCATTAATGTTCGTTTATTCAATGTCATAGACACCAGCATCAAATCTAGGAGTTAAATTTGTAGTATTCACTCGTCTCACTCATTCCTAAGATTGCGCGCGCAACACTGTAACCATAGTTACCCATAACAAAAATTGACCGCCATCTTGGTGCGTATTGTTAAACAAACTAATGGAGCTCACTAACATGTATTCTCCCGGAATATTGACTATAATAATTATTCGTCAAATCGTTGGTTATTGTAAAAAGTGTCAAGAAGCAAAGCACAATATTTCATTGAATCTGTGAGTCGCATTAAATATCTAAACCACTCCAATAATAATCATTCCATATGTTAGCTACAAAATATCAAATGATTGTTTGAATTAATAATTTGAAACAGATTGCCTATCTAACTATAGCATTTAATATGGGATTCTAATTCATATGTACACGTTATCCGTACGAATATTGCCGAGTTCAGGATTTATACCCGATTATTCTCGAGATATCAGTTACAATACCTCAGTAAATTTTATAAAAGCCGTGGGCGTATTGTTAACTGCCAATGTTTCTGGTGGTTCACTTCCCACTGGGAATAAAATGACTATTCGATTTTCTGTAAAAAATATAATGCAATCATATGTTGTAATCCTGATATGCACGCGACATATTTTTGTATACAAATACATCATACGTCACTGCAATATATAATTATTTCACTTCCAAATAGGAATGATATAAATTTAGAAAAGTTGTACCTACACTGCTCACTATGTAATTTGAAATACAAATGTATAATTTATAGAAAACTTATTAAACAAAACATTCGCGACATTCTAGTGTTTCGTTTTTTTTTCAAATTCATAGCCTTTATATGAACGGGATTACTATACCTACTTGGCTCAGTTTTTATTTATATTTCAACGTAATTTTTTAATATACGACTTTTGTTTTTACTGTGGTAACTTCAATCTAATCTGACGTTTGAAAGGCGCATAGCGATATCCTTGCATAATCTATCAATATTGTATTATTGGTCACAATGAATTTATAACGTAAGTTCACATAAAATAAAAATTGAGTGAGGGGAATGTCGTGACATATGGGGACTGCTGCTGCGAAAATAGATCTGTAAATGGATAAGAAGTCACATTCCATAGATAATTAAAATCTTTTTCGCGTCTAGTTTCAGATGTATTATTACGTTCTTACTGGTAAGTGAGCATACTATGATATCGATTCTCAATTAAATCTATATGTGTGACTTTTGAACTTAAAAAAAATAATGGTATGAGTGTTTGACATTTGAAGACCATTCAGATGGATTCGGACTAGATTACCAATTGCTTTCATATTTTTTTACAAATAAGGATTGCTGTTGTCGAGGCATAGATACTTTTTAAAAATTCATTGTTGAATTTTTTCCTCAAGTTCGAAATATATTACAATGTGGATTTTTTTTCCAAATACCTTTCAGTATTTTCTGCCCTCCATATGGTAAATGATTTTACTGATGTAAAACTTACGATAATCAAGTGCTTAATACCTATGTTAACATTGCATTACATTATAAAAACAGTACAGCTATCTATTTTTATTTGTTTAATTTTATTATATATTCTTAAGTCCACAATAATAGTTTATAGTCTATGTTAAAGTTAAAAAAATATTTATTATTTAAATTTGACTAAATATAATGTAGACATAAATTTTAAGCAGCAATACTATTGATAGGCATTATTTGTATTTTGAATATAAAATACGTATTGAGAGAAATACCCCTGCTGCCCACACATTGTCTAGAAATAGAACTTCCACATATTCAATGACCTTGACCTTACGCTACCTAAAACTCATTGTATATTTTTTTGTTTTATTTCAAGCTTATCCCAAGCATCTTTCTCAGAATAAAGCCCAGCGTTTTTTAACTAGCCATATGGAAAACATTATTCCTCAGATAACAAAATTCAGCCATGAAGTCACCTAAATTTATATTTTCCGCAAAACTGAAGCACTGTAAATGTGAATTTTGAATAGCACTGATTTACGAGAGCAATATAGTATTGCAGCGAAAGTATGAATGAGTTCAAATGTCAGTGTCGCACCCCTCCCAGCTTGCCATATGGTACATGCGGAATGACGTTTCGAAAAGTACACTGCAAGCTTGTCACTTTTGACATTTAACACGTGAGTATTGATCATAGGCTCAGTTCTATTAATGTAACCGCGAACGGTTAACGGGAAAGCCCAGACGCCTTCGCTTCTCTTTTCGGCGACGTCTTTACGCAATAATAATCGACGCCGCCTCCGTCTTTGTTTACAAACACTGACGCGCTTTCGTTGACATAGCGCTGGACTGTCGCCGGTCGCGCACGAGCGAAGGCTGCAGGCTAGACGGACGGAAAGCCCCCGAAGAAAAACCACCATATGTTAACAATATCAATGTTGCGAATCGGCCGGGATCAGACGGGCCGTTTTCCGCGACGTCGGTCTCGGACGTCGCCGTCGTCGTCGCCGCGCGATCCCAAACCGATTAGAATCGCACTAAAAATAATAAAACACTCACGGCAATGCCGGAATAAACATACTTACAGATTCCGGCGGCGTTCGGCTGGAACACTTAGCGACAGACCGACGGTATAACAATTTATCCGACGAGCAGAGCACCTATCATACGGCACTTTGGCAATAATTGGAACAGTTAAAAACGGGGGCTACACTCGACTCTTACGGGATGACCGCAGCTATATTTATTGCGATGTTATAAAGAGCAGATAGAGCGTGAAATGCGGCTATGTCTTGTCAGTGCGCACTTGATTATCGCCAAAGTTTGAACGCTTCGGGGTTGAATTGTCAAACGTCAAAATTCAAAGGGTGAAGAGAGTACAAGGGCGTATTTTTTACCGCTTCGCATACGTGCGACGCGTTTCGGCTTTACCAGCGACTGGCCGAACCGGCGACGTGTCACCCGAACGGCGGCTTCGGGAAAGTTCGAGCGGATCCGATCGGCCGAACTCCAAAGTGAATGCCCCCGTCGCGACACTCCGTACTACGAAGAAGTCGGAGGTTGAAATGGTTGCTAACAGATTTTTACAATTATTAAATAATTCACTCACCCTAACCACCATGGCATTAAAATAACGCGGTTATATCTATCTCATTTGAGAGCTTTTTCCAGAAAGTTACCGCACATACGCGAGCATCGTTCGATCTACGAAAACATCCGCAGGCCAGGATTCCCCGGGCAGCCCCGCCGTACAGCACTATGCAATATACAACTTATTGCACTTTCAAAAGTAAATATACACCAAAAAATGAATTAATTATTATTTCATCAACAATTATTTGTATTCATAAAACTATAGCAAAACTCAATTTACATCACTAGTGCAGTATCAGGACAGCAGTATAGAAGTTAAATTTATCATAACTTTACACAAAAATATCGATAACTTGATTAAAACATAAAATGTATTTTTTTATCCATACGCATAGTACTATATTGCACGCATAATTTCTCATGAAAATAAAATAAGCTTTTAGTACTTTTTCCTCACTTCTCTTTATACACAGGACCGGTTATGTTTATAATGTTATAATTTGGATCTAATACAAGTGCATATGTATGTATGATTAAAGTAAAGGTATGTATGGTTATTACGTATGGCTTGGTGTGAAATAAATTTTAAATCAGGTTTAAAATTATCGTAAAATAATTTGAGTTCGACCATGAAAAGGTCAAAACCGAAACAACTAAAAAAAACATTTTTTTAAATACATTATAGCATACAAAGATTCATAAGTCGGGGTAAAGATATAATTTTGTGCTTGACTAACAAACATTATTTGAACAATTAATCTACTGGTCACGTCATTGTTTTATTCCTTATACCAGGGGGGGGCAAACTTTTCGGATGGCGGGCCAATTCAAAATGGGCCGCGGGCCACAAGTAAAATACCATTTTTCGATATACATACACCTGATCGTTTTCTAAGCGATACATTGGTTTCAAAAAGTGGCCCACATAAAAAAAATCGCGGAAAAAAGTATCCAAAATATAAGAAAAAACAAAATTTATTTTTCAAATTCGACCCAAAAGAAATTGTCTTGCATAATTTTTTTTAATTTATATACGAAAAACATTCCCATTTTCATTCAAAAATAATATTTCTATCTTCAGTTCGTATTTACTATTGTGCATTTAAAATATTTGGACGTCTGAAGTGCATTTATTTGACATAGTAACTCTCTGTGATAAAATTTACGACCGGGAAACGTGCTTTTCAACGAATTTTAAAAATGCATTGTATTTAAATAAGTTTTAGAGCAGAGTCACCAATTACATAAGAGTTTGCGCACCATTTTTTTGTAGAAAGAAAAATTTCGTAGCTATGAGTAAGTCGTTAAAAAAAAGTAACGGTACCATCCAAAAAAATCGTGTAAAATCAAAATCACTGAAAAAAATCGTGTTAAAAGAGGACCGGGTGTACCTACTTTATTTATTATCACGAAGAAAAATAGAGAAGAAGAGAAGAATGAAGCTATTTCAAAGTTTGAAAAATTGGTGAAAAATCGTCATACCATATTCTTCAAATTTATATTATGGTATATTCACCAACTTCTTATTAAAAGTTATTGTTAGAAGCAACTGTTATTCGATATTTGTTGAAGAAATAACATGAGTTTTAATCAGGGCTGTGGAGTCGGAGTCGGGGCTTTTTGGCCGGAGTCGGAGTCGTCGCGGCGATTTGGCCGGAGTCGTACTCGGAGTCGGAAATTTTGAAAAGTTTGAACTTTTTATTTTTGCATTTGGCTATAGGCCAGATTGTTAGGGTTGGTATTTAATTGAATACACATAAATAGGAAAATTAGGCAAAAAAAGGGACTATACTAAACTTTTTTAGTCGGAGTCGGAGTTTTTGGTCAATGCTGAAGTCGGAGTCGTGGTTTTGGTAAATTTTGGAGTCGGAGTCGAATTTTTTTTACCGACTCCACAGCCTTGGTTTTAATTGAAGTACATTCAAACTTTTTACCATATCATGGGCGCATATTTTTTTCCTTGCAACACGGAGTTATAAGTGTTTAAGTGTGTCACGATGTCCAGAGTAAATGCAAAATCAAGCACTTTTCCCAAGCAAAGCCATCGAATTTGACTTCGAAAAGGAATATCTGTAAGAAAACTAACCTTTCTGTGGCTCAGACCTCTCGATCGTATTATATTCACGAGTTTTATAATGCATGATGTGACGTGTCCAACTTTTAAAACATTTAAAGCAATATTTGTTGATTTATAATACAACGAATTTTAATTAAATTGTAATCAGCATAATTTCGCAAATTTTATCCGATTTTTCGCTTCGTCAGTTGTACGCTTACCATCTTGTTCCATTTTAAATTATATTTTTTTAAACAATTTTCAACTGTTTCAAATATATTAGCTCATGTTGTTTGGTCTTTAAGAGATTCCATGGCAAGAAGCTCCTTATAAATTTAAAATTTAGAGGTACACCCTGAAAATTAATAAATGTGTTGTATCCTTTCGATCGTTACTTTCGAGTATGTACCATGTTATCGATTCGAATATTGATTGTGATTGCTCATAAAAAAAATTATTGATAACTTCAATTCTTCCAAGTACGGTTCGTCGAGATAAGTTCATCTTCTCAAATTTAAATTCATTATTTAATTTCAACAAGATCTGAGATGATATATAATATTAACGAATCAAAAAATTCTTCAAATTTCATTCGATTTTCAATATTTTTTTATAAAAAAAATATTTTTAATTAGAAATACGATGGCGGGCCGCTGAAATCACTCGGCGGGCCGCACTTTGCCCCACCCTGCCTTAAACCCATTGTGGTAAAAATCGTTACAGACAAACAGCCGCCGATCAATGTATTCTCTGATTCATTATTTTAACAGTCAAACAAAATTTGATTGATTGGCGTTTAGCAGTTTTAGTATTGTTTTCTTTTCCGTTTAGTTTTTTTTGTTCAAATCTCGGGATATGACGTTGAAGGTCATTAGGATTTTCGTAATACATTAAAAATAATAGACAACCAGCTGCCTGGTTTCGTTATATCTCGGAATGAGGCACTAAGTATTGGTTGCTGAATATATAAGTATATATTAAGGGTGATCTGCTGCTTCATTGTAAGTCTCAAATAAACTCTTTGAATAATACCTAATTGTGGCGCGTCGATCGAATAGAAAATATTTGAATCACAACCGATACTGAACTCATTAAATTTATTTTCATTTGACTGTTATTTTCTTTACTCAAAACTTTTTAAAAAATCTTAAAAGTGGATATTAAACGTGAAATACCGTTTAATATTTGAATTGGTACATTTAATGTGGAATAAGTACTAAAAATGTGTTTTTATTATAATGCCATTCCACCAAGTGTTGACAGTTAACTAACACCTTAAAAGTGAATTTACCATATTATGAAATAAATATTTTTGCGATATTTTATATTCGAGAACTCGACAGTTGGTTCTCATTCTCTTTACATATTGCTGTTTTTTTTTAACATTTCATAAAAATCTCAAAGAAGCCGTTCTCCGAAGTCCGTTCTCAAACTGTACCGTATGAACTTTTGTATTTAGTACTTCAGCGGTGGCTATGCCTAGGAGGGCCAAATATTAGACAAAGATACAATGATCATAAGGAGGGGAAACCGTTATTAGATATATGCCATCCTTAATTTCTATCGCATATGAAGAGTGTGATCGATTTAGTAATAATTACAAAATAAACCTCGTTTGAAATGATCCATAATAAATATAAAAATATATAAATTCTATAGCCCTAAGTTTTAACAGATAACGAATAAATAAAAGAACTACTGTGAATCTCTATACTTTTTTGAAGCCATATCTGCTCTCAATGCGTAGCGAGTGGACTCCCATTAGAACTTGAGGCGGCAGAAGTTGTTTTAATTAAGAGAACTGATTGTTTCTTTGTCGTTTACCCTATCTTTTTCAGAGAAAGTAAGGATAGATGCATGGTCCTCAGACAGAAAAAAAACACGAATCCATATATCGATAAAAAGGGCAATTGTATGAAACTGCTCGTACTGAGATTCAAGCCCGTGAACATTACTATCGAAGACAATGACGCTCACTTTCCGTCTGCAAGCCCTAGATATATACAATAAATATTAAATTATAATAAATTAATAAGTATTGATATATTATTTGATTCACTGAAAGCAGTCCAATAAATTTACCCATTCGCTGAGATCCTAACTAAACAAATCTGTTTAAAGGAGCAAGGTATTTATAGAGAGGTTTATGGAAGAGGTCGTCCTTGAGACTTGTGGCGTGGATGCAGCTGACCATCGTGGCGTGTTCACATACCAGTTCCACTGCATGGATGTGTTTTATGAGGATAACAGCCGGCCGTATTATCAACACTACATATCGCAACGGTAGGTAAGTTTGTCACTGATATTTATTTTTATTTGTCGCAAAAACTAGATTCTACCAAACGGCTTTTGCATTGATTTATCGAGAGTAAATAATAAAATATGCTGGTGCGAGAACAAGATAATATTAACGGCCGGATTACTGGCATTTTAAAGTCACTCGTTAACACACGGTCGGAAATATAGGAGTGCCAATGGATATATCATTTTTTTTTTGTGTTATGTTTTATTCTTGTTTGACACAAGAAACATTTGCTTTACACTATACCAGGTCATTTTTCCAGGGCTGCATTAATTTATCAAGCATTTTAAACGCTGCACGAAAGAAACTTTAATTATATGAACTTCAAAATGTGTTTCATACATATTTTTTTGGTTAAAGAACTCAAACAATAGCATGAAAAAAGGCCACACTCGCGAACCACTGTCTTTTTTCGATGACACAAAATTAAATTTTAGATAAATTTTTGAGTAGTCATTTTTTTATAACCCACTGTCAAAAACAGTCATAATTAATTCCCATTTGCTTGAATTTGCGCAAACTCTTTCTACACGGCAACGTACATAACTTATATCTTTCTTTTTTGTTACAGACATTTCTATTCCACAAAGTTTTTAGTTTTGTGAGATGTGAGGGAAAGTAATATTGCGAGAGATCTCATCCATACTCAGAAAAGATGTTATTGAATTAAATATGCCACGCATCAAAAGTAACAGTGAGAAAAATATACCAAAAACACAACTGACATACATACTAGGATATGTGCAAGTACCAAAATTATATGATTTTGATTTATTTGGCCACCATTAATATGATGGCAATGAAATTGGCGCGCTATATGAGCATACAAGTGATCTTCATACAAATGTTAAAAAAAAGTTTAAAGGCTTCAAGCAATATTACAAAGAATGCAATGTTTTAAGCAGGGCTTTTTTCCCATTTAACGCTGTGGAACGGCGTTCCGGCACCTTTTGTCACGGTATTTTTTTTTCTGAATTTCAAAATCAATTAGACGAAATAATGTTTGCGATTACGTAATTACAACCTATATTTATATAGTTCGTCAAAATAATAAAATATGGTATTGTTAGGCACCGGATGAAATCTATTATTTTATTTAGTAAAAATCTTGACATGAAATGAAGTGAGTTCCGGCACCTTTTTTTTCAGTAAAAAGCCCTGGTTTTAAATAATCCATCCAACACTTGGACGATATATTCGTAAAGTGACAATGTATCGACCCTAAATCAGTTTGAGATTAAACTGAATAGACGTCTTTTAAACAGGGGCCAAAATGATTATCGCCAGTACTGATGAAATTCACATTTCATAGGAAATTTGGCCGTCAAAGGGAAACAACGATGCTCAGTCTTCAAAGCCATTAGTGTATGCTCATTTTGTGCAAGTCACGCTTGGCGGAATCCATCCCTCCCATTTTTCAACTGAATAAAACAATGGTTTCCGTTTTGAGGTTGCTGCGTGTTGGAAAAATCTAAAAAAAATATGGAAGCAATAATGGTTTATTTTAATAATATATCGACGTTTTCAAACGATATTTAAAAATATCGTTTGAAAACGTCAGAAGCTAAATGCAAATTGTTTGAATGGTAAAAAGAATACACATAGTAAAACTTTTTGAAAACAAAAATAAATTTTGAGTGAAATTCGAAATACTAAAAATATGGAAGAGTGTCTTGAAACGAAAATACCGAAAACAGATAATTTCTCTAAGGTAAGGGGAGTATGCTATATTGCCTATTTTTATGTGTTACTTAATAAGGGAGCACAATTACGTATGTAAATAGGCAAAAGTTTTTTGAATCGTCATCGATGAGAGCTAGAATCACAGATTAAATATTTGCAAATTAACTGAAGTTATTAAAAATAAAAAAAAACAATGCTACATAAATAGGTAATTTGTATTGTCATATAAAGTTAAAGGAAAATAATAATATATTCATATCTGTATATCATGTACATTAGTATCTCATATGCGCCATAGAAACCGTTTTAATATATTACAAAGGATAGGAATGTGTGATACGAGGAAATGCGAAATATTCCATTGAAGAAAGCATTCAGACCTTTTGTATAAATTGAATAATTCCAGCATTATTCAGAATTCATACTTGAATACAGATCGACGGCCAATAGTAAAGGCTTGGCATACTAATATTGCGTGGGAACATGCGAGGAAATCTCAGCGGGTATCTTGACTAGCGATATAATAAAATTTCAATAAGCCAGTCTGAAAAAAGGTGAGATTTAAATTCATCAACAATGATAATACTGTCTGCAAAGAAAATTCAAACGAGGTTATTTGATATAAATAGCCCTGTTTGTTTTTTTATATTGCATCCGTTGATAGTGCTCGCCACGAGCGAAACCGGCCCTGATAATTATTTATATTGTTTTTTATTTATTTAAAATAAAATTGGTTAAAAAAAGTACATTCTATCAACTGGGTTATTTTAGATTAAGAAACAGATGAACTTATTTTGTTTGTATTTTTTAACAATTCCAGATTATATGCGCTTTCACATGAATCAAATCAAATGTGCTTTAATAAACAATATTATCCAGTATATGATTGAATTAGATCACTATCTTATTTTCTGGTTGTATCAAATTGCTAAGTATAAATATTTTCTATTTTTTTTTGCACTTTAGAATTTTATAGTATTTAAGGTACTTTCAGACTTTAAATATAATTTAATTGCCCTAATTCTTTGTCCATTTTCGTTCCATTCGCGTCACATTGATTATAAAAATTACGCATTGTTTATATTTAAAAAATGATGCTTACAATAACTGAATTTGAATTGACATATAATGTTTTATACTCTTATATATTCGGAAAAGGAGGAGTTTCCAGTTTGAAGAATATTTTCGAATATTAATATTATCTTTAAGATTTTTCAACACCACTTTAACATTACAGATAAAGAATTCTAAGATGGCAAACTGGCTGGCTGTATTTTTGAGTACGTTTGTTGCATATTTTTAAACAAGTACTCAAATCGGTGAGTTGCTTGCTGTTGAGAGAAGTGAGTGAGTTGAAATGGGGTCCTTGACTAGTGATACCAAAGGTCAAGGCGTCCATCACAGACACGAAATAACCAAATACGTTATCGCAAATTTATATAAAATGACAGGCGCTCCGTTGCTTGTTCCGTCAACATGAAATATTCATATTTAATCAATGAATTATAACACTAATTTACTTTCACAAACAAATGTCAAACTAGTTCACTATGCTAGAGACTCAACCTGAGTCGATATGCCCTTACATGGTACGCACTGAGTCTTTCAAGAGAGACAAAATGAACTCTAAGGGAGTCACACTCAGAATAAAATAATAAAAATAATATTGAAAAGCAGAGCTAAAATGTTTTATTTTTATTAGACCGAATGAAAGTTTTCAGTAAAAAAGTCGTTTATTTATGGAAAATTTCATAGTCAAAAATTCAGTACATATAAATATTATACTAATAACTATTATATATAGCGAAACTTAAAATGACATTACTCCGCATTTGAAACCTAAGGACATTTTTCAATTTAAATTATAATAAAATAACTCGCTTTATTTTGAAACAAAATATATATCATTCACTTTTATGTTATCAGGAAGCTGAATTGCCCGACGAGCTAAATTTAAAAATCAATTAAATTTCTTTTACGATAGTTTCTTTTAGTGTTAAAACAGACAACGGCCATTGGGGCCAAGTAGCACATAGAAAAAAAAATGTATTCAATCAAATTGTATTAATAGTGGGACGAACATAATTATCGAGAATAAATTTCCAACAGAGGAGGATACTTGCGATACT
This sequence comes from Himalopsyche kuldschensis, assembly GCA_028554975.1. Classification (NCBI taxonomy): domain Eukaryota; kingdom Metazoa; phylum Arthropoda; class Insecta; order Trichoptera; family Rhyacophilidae; genus Himalopsyche; species Himalopsyche kuldschensis. The sequence goes on along the minus strand of JAHFWI010000001.1, from coordinate 3,909,650 downwards.
GTGAGACGAAATCAAATGTTGAGAATCTTTAATTTGCACGCGTTTGTATTTTTTTAAGTCTAACGCCATCAAGGATCAACGGCAAAAAAATATTCAAATTAAAATCTTCAATAAAAAATAATCTTCTAAAAACTACGCGTCTAAATTGAATATAAAGATGTCAAAATTTTTGAATATTTTTTTATTGAAAAAATCTTAACTTACCGTATTTTCTAAGCCATTCGCTCCCAATGCGGAGCATATGGACTCCTAGTGGAATTTATGTCTACACCATTATTATTCTACTAGAACTGCTTGTAGCTCAGTTGCTAACCCTCTCATTTTTTTTACAGAGTAGGGATGGAAAGGATAAAATGCGGACAGGACTTGTGGTAAGCTAATTGCTCTCGCTACGTTCCGTTTTTAGGCTTGGATGAGTATGGGATAGAATTTTAGATTACACAAACAAATATTCGATTAGAAATCATTAATTCGATTGAAAAATTAAACTGCCCATACTCAGATTCAAACCCGTGCCGTCCGCAACCGAAGCCAACTTTGTTGACATTCAATCACAATATGTACAGCGTATGATTTTTATTTAAGGTCTTGAATATTTTTAATGTTCATACAAATCAGTTTGTAACTTCGAGCACTAAACACGTATCAGTCTCAATCAGACCAAATGACGTTCAACACATGTAAGAGAATTAATAGATCAATCTAAAAATACGAGCGATATGTAGCTTGTTTTAGAATATTAAATATTAAGTGTGCACGATCCAGTGAGCGTATTGATTTGGAACACACGTATCGCAGCCCCGTCACTCCTTTGTAGTAAGAAATTTAATTAAATCTGACTTGTGTTAAATCACGAGCTCCTTATTTTCTATATATAACACGACGACTCCTTACTGTTCCCTTCTACGTTTCCTCCCTTGCACTACCCGGTTATTAAAAAAATGGCACGTGGTGATTATTCATTAGTAGTACGCTTACACTTATAGCAGTGTTTCCCAAGCTGTGGTACGCGCACCCTCTGGGGGGCGGGAAAAGTTTGGTGGGCTTACGCGACGCACTTGCATTTTTTTGTTTATTAATATTAAAAATATTAAAAAGGAGAAAAAAATATTTTTATTATTAATATATGATATGCGATTTGTTTGTTATCTTCTTACTCTGTGTTTAGAAAAGTATAGAAAGGGTACACAGATGTCGAAATATTGGGAAACACTGAGCTATATTACTTTATAACTTTGCACTTTTATCTACATTGATACGCTGTGTGTATACACTGAACGTGTAAGTGTATTAGTATGTATGAATTCCGTGATTGGTTGACATTTTGACAACGATCGGTTAGGTACATTCAGTACGCAACGGAGTGCAAAGATATAATGCGTATACTCTACGCTGCAATCTGCAATGTTAAGAGCGTTAATGAGTCTTGTGGGTGGTAAGTTGAGGTAATTATCGTATTTATTTATTCGATGTAGCCTTACCAAAGATATAAAATCATTAATAAATAATAAATGCACTTATAAAATGTGTGGGGCAATTTTTTTCAATTAAGAAAAATGTACCTACACCATTTGTACTTCGCAAAAGAAAACACAATTGAAATTTTGGTAACATTAACTAAAATATATGGAAGCTATTTATATATCAAGCAAGTTTTTCATAATTCCACATTTTTTTTCAGATAAACTAACTGCTGTCATTATAAGTAAAAAAATCAGCGACCTGCAAAACATATACATATATAACATTGTTTTCTGCAATAAATCAAACATATATATTTACAACTCTGTTGATAACACTCGCGATGAGCGAAACCAGTCCTGATCTCCATAATAGTATATGTGGATGTGACATCCAAAAATGTGTTTTATTTACTTAAAGTAATGCCTTTCCACTAAAAAGTGACAGTTTACACCTTAAAAGTGAGTCGTATCACCAAGAACATTTGTATTTAATTAATATCATACATTGACAATGTCATGATCGTCAATAAAAAAATAGTCCTTTTTGCCGTAGGCCGTGTCTTGAAGTCATGATTGCAGTATATGCATATACAGCCACCATTATACGCATATTATTATACTAAAATCGGTAACCCTTATATTATATCATTTAAATTAAAAGTAACAGTCATTGAAACAATAGCTGCTAATTGGATTCGATTTGAGGAAAAAGTAGACTGTAAAAGTGCATTATTGTAAATTGCAGAAACCCATTGTTATAGCGTAAACATCGACACTAAGCGGTCTTGTTTTACGAAAAGAATAGAAAGTGATGATACGCCTGAAGATTTACATGGTAATTTTTCGTTTTAAAATTTTAATATACATTCTATGAAGTTATTTTTCATCTCTTTTTGAAGGCGTATTAAAAGATTTCTTTACGATATGATGCGTCTAATGATTATACTTACGTTTGGAAAATAATCGTTCCCCAGTGAACTTTAGGTTGTAGGTTAATGTTTTTCGAGATAACAGCAATGTAACGTATACTTTGTTTATTTTATTTTTTAATTTTTTAACCATCCCCGTGTTTAAGTTTTGATTTAATAAAAAAATACCACAGCAGAGAATAAATTTTGGATTTCTGAACCAAAACAGTAGGAGCGATAACAATATGGTTAAGGATTGTCGACTTTTATAGATATTCACTTTTTTACAATTACTAATTTTATGTAAATATTCATAGCATATACCACCACGAATTGACCTAGAAAAATCTCAGAGACTTAATATTAAACGAGCCATGGTAAAGATCTCAAGCATATTTTATATTACAACCACTGGGTTTTATATTGTCACTTAAAACAAGATTGGAGATGACTTAGCTTAGTTGTCCTACAAAAGCTTAGATTTTAGCTAGTATTTATAAGTTACGTCGAACGTTCTTTTTTTACCCACAATTCCCCACCGACACAAAATTGTTTCCTTAATGTATGAAGAATATCAAAACTTTGAACCTTCCTATAAAAATAGTAAAGCACTTATATTCTCACTAAATATATGCTTATATTCAGATTTTTTTAAATTTCCGATAGCCCCCCGTATCCCACTCGTCATAAATCCTCTCCTAGGTCTCTTTCGACAGTGTTTCCCAACTTTTTTGCAGCTTCGGACCGGCATTTTTTTTTTTACAGTCGGATTAAAAATAGTTGTGTATATGGCAGAAAATCATGGTGGATCGCCACCGGTTCGTGGACCATCGATTGTGAAACATTGTCTTACACCTCTTATAAAGAGACGTCATTTATATAGTACATTTTTTCAGCATACGACAATAAGTCTTCTCGACGAAAAATTTTATGTGCATACATATAATATCACAAACAGAAAAAATATTATAAATATTGAATTGTATGTGAAATATTTAGTAACAGTGTGGTTGCAGCATATTTTTCACGTGCATAACTCAATTCAAAAATAGCCCGTCGAATTGTGTTTAAAAATGCATCAGACTACGAAAGGAATAATAAATACCATTTCGAATGCAATCCAGCATTACGTCAATACCTTTGCGAATATTCTGCTCTGAGAGGAGAAAGTTCCATTGTTTCTAGAAAACAGTACGTTTTAAGTGTTTACATTTTGCTACCATAATTTGATTCCGTTTGTTCGCCGCGAAATCAGGGCAACAGATACAATCGTGAGGGCAATTTTCAACAAATTTCTAAAATAAATTACAGCTAAAAAGGACGTCTGCAAAAATAAGAATACATGTCGCGAACCGTGAATGAAATTGTAATGACTTATTATATTCATTTTATTAATTCAAAACGACATCACGTTTCAATATTGAATATATGTATGTACATTTGCTACTTACACAGTTTCTGCAACAGTTGGTCCAAAATTCGGAGAACTTACCTGAAACGAAAAAAAATATGTTTAAATTAGTTATTTAGTTGGATTAGCGGCATTGTAAATTCATTAACCATTACTTTTATTCACCTCTATCGCGATTTACATTGCACTCTTATTACACGACCAAACACTTGGAATACATCAGTGTTTCTAAACCGTATTGAAGATATTGTCCCTTTAATAGAACTAAAAAAACAACAAAATCAAATTATTCTCAAATTAAAACGATTACTAAACCATTTTTCTTGCTTCATGAGCTAGATACACCACTGAAAAGTAAAGAGAACACCTGTTCACAACGATAGATGAAAATGATTGATTGCAAGACGGAAGAAGTATTAAAAACTATAACTTCATTGTATTTCCTATTCTATTAGTAGAAGACTGTTTGTAGGCAAAGGGATAAATCAAAAAAATATCTTGATTTTTTTAAATTACTCAAATCGCATTCGGAGTCAACTATTCCCAGCCTGGCTGGTGAGAAATCTGTTTTTTTGCGGACCGGTGACGGTCCGCGGACCACTGGTTGAAGAGCATTGTGTTACTTATTATAAAATTAATGTTGTGTTAATTTCGGAGATATAAAATGGGCACATTAAAGTGTCAAATATCACTTAGATAATATTTATGAACTGAAAAATTCGCACTTGAATGTATGTCGATAGCATTATCTCCATTCGTATTAATTACCGTTTGAAAATTATTTACAATCTATGTATCTCAGTGCGACGGGCGGAAGTACACAATTTGCTGTTGCAAAAACTTCCGGTTTATAATATACACAATATATTATTAAAATAAGTTTATTTTGTTTTTACAATAATATCGCTATGATTGTGCTAAAATATTTTATTTTGTGCAACGAGTTTTTTTTTATATTTTACCGATTTCTGAAATCGGGGATTAGAATTTGAGGAAAAAAAACCTTTTCTGATTGGAAAGTTTGGGACGCATAAGCAATAGTCGTAGAAAATATCAACAAATTTCCTACGTGGCACATCAGTAAAAATGACTTAAAATTATTAAGTCACCTAAATTATTTTTGAATCTTGTGGCCGTTATTTTATTTTTTAGCCATTTTTAATCCTGTGATCGAGCAGTCAACGTCAGTGCCGGCGTTCCTGGGTTCTAGTCCCAGTGTAGAAATATTGGTAAATTATGGATATAGGTCACGGGACAGAATTTTTGTAAAGATTTATGAAAAATAAGCACGTTAAATGAAATAATTTCTCATGTTCAGGTATTTGAAAGCAGATAGCATTATTTTAATTAATGTCTTTTATTTTTAAAAATTTATTATAATAGAAGATCCTAAAGAATACTTCGCAATAAGTATGAAATCGATTTGTTTTAATTTACAGGAGCAAAAATGCAACCACAAACTACACAAATAATAAAAATATACAGATAGAGACAGTCACATTAGTTTATTATTCAGTACTCATCACATACAATAATCAGTAATATTCTTCAGATTTAATCATTTCGATTCCACATTTTAAAATAATCCAGAAGAACTCAAAGAGTAAAGTCAAAACATAAAACTATAAGCTAGTATGTATAAATTTTTTGAGCTTAGCTCGAGAGGATTGGGATTCTGTCCCGTGACCATATATCCATAATTTACCGAAATTTTTATAAATTTATTTTTCAATCAGATTATAGAAGTTATGTCGAAATCATGGATGTCTGCAATGTCTAATTATCACCCAAGCGGTGATAACGGTTAGCCTATCACTCGTTTTGTCCCAGCGCAATTTTTATATCACATTATAACACAATCTAAAAAGGTAGATTACATCGAAAAAAACTAATATTAATAATCTAGTATTATATATATTTAATGATTTGTAAACCAAGTTTCATTTTAGATACTGGAAAGTAAGCTTGAAAAAAAAAGGCTCACCAAATGCAAAAGTATTCCAAATAGTGTTCCGTGAAGTAAAACGTTTCCAAGAGATTCAACTTATTAGATCTTGAAGCAAGATATTTTATATTATAGAATTTGTTTTAATATAAAGAGAATAATTCTGTCAATTCTATTAAATTTTTATTTAAATGGCGTGTTAAAATGAAAAGATTATTACACATAATTTAATACTTTATTGTGAAGGAAAATAACATGATAACCTTTGAATGGCACTTTCGTTTATTAATGAAGAGAGCGGAAAGAGGACGTTGTGTGGAAAACGTAATAAAGACGGCGTAATGGCGGGAAGTGGCAGCATATCAATTTGCCAAAAACACAATTATTATCCTTTCACAGTGCACGCGCCAAGTGTGAACTTTTTAATTAATCGCGACAACTTCATTCTATTGCACTATCATTTATCGGCGTATTTCCGGCTGCTTTATTCAAATTAAATGACATATTACGAATTATAAAAGCAATGCGATCATGTTGCGAAGATTTATAGTAGAAATCACTGAAAAGTTTATCTATTAAACGTGCATAGCTAAGCATAAAAATGTATCATCTAGTGCGGGGTTCCCAAGCTATGTTTGGTGGAGCACCAGTGTTCCGGCGAACCTTTATGGGTGTTCCACGACAGTTTGGAATGGTTTTATACACTGCAACACATTTAAATATCTTCAAGTTAAAGCTGAAAGGCGAGAGAGCAAACTCCACTCATATTTATGACTTCAGGTCAGGGCCGTAGTTAGGGGCTGGTGAAAAGGGCAACCGGCGCCGAGGCGCTGGCAGAGCATAGGGGCGCCAAAATAATGTCAGAAAGCTCAAAATCTACTCCTTGCCCTAGGCGCCAGAGGACGGGCGGAGGATCATCTTTTTCACACGATGCGCATGAAAGAGATGGGGTATATTGTTTTTACCTGACCGGCTGTCAAGTCTTGTCAGTTAAACGGCAGTTGCCAAGATAGACGCGGTCGTTTATTCGCTCTGGTAAATATCTATCACTAATCTGATAAAAAACAGATTGAAATTTTTTATCAATGTCTTTGCCCAATCTAAAAAAATAAGTGATCCATCGCATAAAAGTTTGGTAAGCCCTGATCTATTGGTAAGTTTAGACTCGCGTTATGTGAACAGTGATATAGCCTAACTCTGACACAGCGTATAAAGGTAAATCTGTAGTTATTTTTAAGTTATCCGATTACAACTTAAATGTAGATGAACTTAAACAGAAATGATACCACTTTCAAGAGATACAAATCTTATGAAATTGTACCTAGTTGAAGTTTTATTTTCAACTGCTGTATCGTGAAAATCAAATCTTGTTCACTTAACCAATGTATTATTATGGGAAAATATTATAAGCGTTAACACTTAAGCGTCAGATCAGCTGGATTTAAATTAACTGAGAATAGTTACGCGGGTAATTGAGTTGTAATATTTCAATGAACCACTTTTTTTTCAATTTTAATATAAGCGGGTGCCATCTGTGGAAAAGCTGCAATATCAAAAAACATTCATGCTATTAAACTAACCAACATAATATTGTTATTTAATGTGTTTCGAAGTCGATGTCCAAAAGTAAACACTACATTAATAAATACGCATTTACAGAAACAAAATTACGTTATTCGATTTTACTCAATGCGATTGATGCTCCTTCAGAGTGTGTGTGTGTTACATACATATGCATACGACAAATATAAGTACTTAAATCGTTATTTAACGAACCTCTTTAGTAGAAGACAAATAAAAAGATTGATTGTTATATGTATAAAGTGAAACGATTATAATTTGAAAAGACCAGGCCCCAATGTCGACTGCATTGGCAGGTCATTAGTAGGGACTCCAATTACTCGACATCTTAACTACTCGAGTATCGAGTAGTAAAATTCTAAAATATTCGAGTACTCGAGTATACTCGAGTAGTTTCAGATGTACCAAAATATACATTATTAATTCAAATTTGTGCATATAAATAAATGATAAATAAATAAGATAATTTAATTGCATCATGACATTTATTTCAATTTATGAGACATATACATATTTCGAAAATAGTAGAGAATTAAACGTCTCAAATTTTATTTTGTTTCGAAGCTTTGTTTTTTTATTCGTGCAGTAGAAAAAACTCTATCTATACTGTGGACGTCGACTTGAAAGTTAACAATGGATTCAATAGTTCTAACAAGATGCGTTGTCCTCTGCTTGGAAAAATCATTATTTATAAATAACGAGTATTACTCGAGTATTTTTCAAATTACTCGAGTATCGAGTACCATAAAAATAGACGAGTATACTCGAGTATCGAGTACTCGATACTCGAATTGGAGTCTCTAGTCATTAGCATAAACCTTAACGCAAGGTTTCTTCAGACCATGCAGGGTTTTCAAAATACTGAAAATGATTGTGAAAAATTATTTTTCGACTGGTTGTGATACGAAATACAAATAGTAATAGTACCAATCATAATGGTTTATGATTGGAAAGAAAAATAACATCGTAGTAACGAGCTACCTATAATCTTTAAAATGCTAATAATTGATTTCTGTAGGCTTTTATTATAATATTACTCTTTTTATATTGAATGATTGGTAAATTCTGAAAAACATAACTATTTAGACATCCTTACATCTTCTATTCTAACATTAAAGCCTTCTTCGGTTACTGGCACCAAAAATCAAAGTTCACTTCTAGCGGGGTGTTTTAAAATTTATGCATGAATCAATCGTGAAGAATTATAAAAAAAAATCAAATGAGGATAATCAAACAAGTGAAAAAAAATAAAAAAACTCAAAAATAGCCAAAAATCTGAGTGAAATAATGGCAAAATATGAAATATAGCTAAAATAGTACCTTGGTTTTTCAAAATATATGTTCAAGTCATATAAAAAAATATGTTATAATATATAATGCCCAACACATGAAAAGTGATTACTTAAAATAACTTAAGATATATCCAAAACTAACAGCTTAAACTTTGATTCAAAAAATAAAAACAAACTATGAACAAATAAAGATTCATATTTTCAAACTGTTACCAAATCAAACTTATGGATTTATTATATGCATTATAATACGTAACACAGAAAGATGTATTAAATACATTCCACTACCATCATTTTGAAGATCCCTGGTCCGATTGAATGAATTAACTTTAAAGTTCATTGTAAGCATGTAATATCTATTTATTAAACGCACAAATAACTTGCGAAACAAATATTTTTATATCGCTTAATTATGTATTCTACGATGATTATATTCATAAATGCGTTCATACGTTCATTATATTATAGGTACATCATTTAAATGCTTTTTGTAACAAATATCTGTTTATTACTACTCAAGATATAACGTAGGGTCAAATGTCAACACGAATTTTGGTATCGTGATATGTCAACACAATGTATTTATAATAAAAAAAAAACAATATTGAGAAACTATTCGTACAGTAAATACTCTCTCCGGCAAAACGCGAAGTGATAAAGTATGTAAAATATAGGTTACATTAATTTGACGGCGGCCATCCTGCCGATAAAGTATTTTACAACGATGCTTTTTTAATAAAATAAATTGATTTTAATTGAAAAGCGTGGTCAATCATTTTCACCGTACAATACATATTTTTTAAATAATTATTCAAATTTCTATTAAGTTCATAATGTGCACTGAAAAATAATCCAAAATATGTTTTCATTTTGATGGTTTTCACTGTCAATCTTGAAATATATAAATAAATATTAAAAAATAATACAATATTATTTTACTTATTCTCACAGTAAATGTATTTAGATCAGGTCCGGTTTTCCTAATCGCGAAGCTAATTGGTTGAAAATACGCGCGATGAGCGAAACTGGTCCTGATTTAGCTAAATTGTATGTGAAATAAGTACATTTTTTTTAAATTATTTAACTATAAATAATGGGCTGGAATGAAAATAAAAAGAAATGTACCTGTATCTTCTTGTATGGAGTATCGAAATGTGAATTTATAATGGAGAATTTCAAATGAGATGTTTCATAACACCTAATCTAAATAATTATGTTCCTTAACTTTTCTTGTTATTTAAGCTTAAGGTATAGAATATGGATAGCAAGGAACACACTGACAATAATATAATTGCCTTTTCTGTGCCTTTTATTCAAAATAAATTCGAATTGAAGGAATTAAAATAATATATACATAGGGCCATGCATTTGGATAAATCATATTGATATTTAATAATAAATATTCAGTAAAAACTCTTTGAATTATAAATAAGGTTCTGTAAATGTGTTTTTAGACTGAGAAAATAAGCGACAACTTGTATCTACAAAGTCAATGCAGTTGCTGTAAATTTATACAATGTGAAAATAATTAATGCTAGAGAATATAATATAAAATTATATTATTATTATAAAGGTATGTGAATGGCTCAGCACTAGAGACTTCAATTCTCGAGTAACGAATGCTCGATACTCGAGAATACTCATCCATTTTTCAAGCACACGATAGTTGAGTAATACTCGTTATTTACAAAAGAATTTTTTCCACTTTTTCTACTTATTTCAAAACTAAAAATATATAATGTTTAATTGAGTCTTACGCGTAGATTTTATTGTCAGGTAAAATGTTTTTTTAAATGGTTTTGCCGTTGATTATTTACTTTTGCTATGGGTCCTGCTAACTTATCATAAAAATGACAAGTTTATGATAACGAGTCTATCGTGACAAGAGACAACATAATACATTAAAAAATAATCTTTTGATTTCACGTCTACAGCAACAGAGTGTTTGTTTTCTACTGCGGGAATTATAAAAACAAACCTCGAACCAATTTAATATTTGAGACGTTTAATTCTCTATTATTATTGAAATATATGTTTTATAAATTGAAATTAAATAAGCTCATTTATTTATTTATCATTTATTTATATAATACATAAATTTGAATTAATAATTTATATTTTTGAACACTACTCGAGTAAGCTCGAGTATTTTTAAATTTTACTACTCGATACTCGAGTAGTTCAGATGTCGAGTAATTGGAGTCTCTACTTAACACACATCTAAGTATCTGCACGTGCTAAAACTGCTGCAGCTGTGTTATTACGAGCTTATCACGCTCAACATATTGTTTTCGGTTGGTTGACTAGTATTTAAAAATGTATGACATAAAAATGTTTTCAAAATTTCCTGGGTTGGCCGGATATTTTGTATTCTGTCAGGTTTTGCTGTACGTTGTAGTAATAGTTATTGTGTGCAATAAAATAATTATTATCGAGGCCAATTTATTGAATGGCGATGGACCGTAGTAACTGCTTCTGAAATACGGTGGTGATGTCACCATATATTCTAATTTGAGTGATCGGCGACTCCATCTGTATTCCCCGGCAGCAGCTGCTAAAGAGATCAACTTGAGAGCGGACCTTCCGAGGAATATAGTATTGCGACCACGACTGACCCAAAATGCGTAACAGCTAACTATCCAGACAAGAAACATTTTCGTTGATTGTGGCATGAGGCAATAAATTCGTATAGCATCAAATCTTTGCGCTGCAAGATATTTTTACTGCTCGCAATTGAATCAATTATTGTCGACTACAAGAGCAAACGATTTTTTTTATTTGCTGTGGCAATCTTCCCTTCTCCACAAATAAACTTTTTTTTTAAATATTTTTTTATATTTATTATCTATTGTCATGTATTTTGATACTACGTGTTTTTCGTTTTATTATTTCAATCAAACATTATATTGAAAAATCTCTACGTCTGCATGAGACGTGCCCAATATCGTGACTATACAAAAATGTTGGAAAGTCGATAAAAAAAGAAGAACTATTTTCATATGCAGGAGGGGCTGCAAACCATTAGCCATTGTGGAAGTGTCACTGAAATGTACATGGCTACCTAATTATTTATTTTAAATAATTTAATAATATTGTATTTGAATATTACTCAGTTCTGCAGTTGCTCTCAGAGGAATGGAAAACAATTTCAAATTAAAAAAATTGAAAATCCATTATGTGTTTCAAATGTTACGTTCTATTCGATGCGCCGCCATGAATTACCGAAGAAGTTTTATTGAGATGAATAAGTTGGTGACAGATTTACAGCTAATTAAATTTCATTTTGCATTTATTTACAATTAGCGTCCCATTCAATGGTCCTGTCGAGATATATCTGCTTCAGGGTGCGAAACAGGGTGGTAGTGCTTGAATTAAATCGTGTTATTTGATCCCCTCTTATAATTTAAGCCACAAAAATCACGCCATGTTGTCCATGGATACAATCAAAGCCTGGATCTCTTTTTCCGGGAAGTATGCAATCATTTATTTAGAAATGGCAACTCTCAGTATGGCTTATTGTATACAAATCTTGAATACTTAATTACTATTGCAACATTTCCCTTTGTATGCGTAAGAAGCTCGCCCAAAGCTGCCACCGTTGTATGAAATCATTAATCAAGCTCATAGTTCATGTGACAGAAGTCATTTGGTTGAGGTTCAACGCTACAGGCCACAGCCGCCTATCATCGTAAATTTTCTTGACTATCATCATTTACCAAATTATGGGTGGCTACCGAGTTTCTAATTAAAAGTAAGAAATAACAAGATATCGAGTAATATTCTAACGACTGAGATATTGAACAAATTTCAGAAAACATTATACTGCTCGTTTAATTGTGAGGTTATCATTATTTACAAATAATTATTTTTTATCATCACAGATCACATAACATTCAAGTTTCTTTTGCGCGTGAATCAGAGGTCTTTTTACACGAGACGAAAATAAATTAAAAAGTCGTTCGAATCTCCGCCATATATCGTAAATAATTATTTTCTGTTATTTTCCTACTTTAAATTGATTTCGTTTCGTAACTGATGGGGCCGTTTATCGTGTCAGGATTGTCAAATGACGATTAATATCAATCAGAGATATTTATAATATACACAAACAAAGGCATGCAGTTTACGTAGATCATGACAGAATAATTTGGGACCCGTAATGATATTTTTTGCATAATATAACAAATACCGAGCAAAGCCGGGTGGAACCACAAGATTTCCAGAAGAGTTTTATATTATCCCACTGAAAACTGAAATATCTACATGGTAATGCATTACAATAACTTCAACTTGAAACATTTAAGTGGCTTACAAAAAAAAAAAATTTGGTAATTTATAGAAAGAAAGTCATTGATCACAAACATGCAGCGATTCTCGACAAAAATTTGATTTAAGTTTTAAGAGTTATTGATTCAATTATCTAGAAGAGTAGAAGCATATTTGAACATACACACAATGCCGCTGTATCTATATATTTTTTAAAGATTATAATTATTCTTAGCATTGGTGAACACATTTTACCATTTTTCTTTCCGCGGGGCCGGTTTTACTAACTTTATAGATTATTTTTTAAGTGAAGACATGTCACGGTTAGAACCCTTGTTAAGATTCTCATAAATATATGTATTATATATATATGTGATAATATTTTTACTATTGACAGCTTTTTTAAAAATTATTTTTTATACGATGAAAAAAATAACAATCTATTTTAGTTCTACAGAAATTATTTATAGCTATTTATTATCTAGTTCTACGAACTAGTTCTTACAATGGCTTAAGCCGAAATAGCTATCAACAATATATAAAATAATTCTTTAGAACTAAAAAAAATACATTGTTATTTTTTTCACCATAATGTTCTACCAAGTCAATGCCATGGATAAACCAATTTACCTAATGTTATTATTGTAAAATTCGCAAAATATTGATTTAGGGTGTAAGATTTGAAACGTTTTCTTCCGACCAAGACAGTAATGTGTATTAATTGATTTTTTTTAGATAGCTTTCCTCTCCATACAGAAATTTTCAAACAAGCGCCGCCACTATTTGGACTATTTCCAAGGGTTGACTTGATTTTTTTTTCGACTTTGACTTTTTTATGTTTATTATTTTGACTACTTATTGCAACAGCGGCGTGTTTAACGTACAGTTTATATGTATCTATCCAAATTCATTGAAAATGTCTTTTGGCGCTTATATACAATTCATGCGACATGCCAACCGTATCGACAGGGCCGAATATAGTCACCCACCCACCTTGAATGAGATGCGTTGAATCCCCGATCTGGAATGTGACATTGACGCCGGGGTTGACGTGGAAATATACGACGTGCTCCTGGCCGGGTTGAGGCGGGGGCCTATATCTGGCAGCCAGGCGCTGAGGCTCAAATCCCGGTCCGAACCCGAAAGTAGCAACCATTCCGCGGCCGGGGCCCCGCGAGCGTGACCCTTTCACGCCTCGGGGAGCCCCATCTCGCCTCACATCCCGCTGTCTCGTCCTGAAGGGATTCCACCCCGCGGATTCGTTTTGGTGGGACGTAATATTAGTTTTCGTTTTTAGTTTTTTTCACATTAGTTATCGTTTTAACTTTCAGGCATACTTTCAGTTATAACTTTTTTTGAAGCATATTTATTTTCATTTGTTTTAGATATCTATATAATTTATATATAGCATGCACAAAAGCAGGAATCTTTTACTTTCTTAATCCTATGTTAATTGAGTTTTTAAAATTATTTATGATTTATTAAATATTTTTAAAATTTGTCTCCAGCTTGTTCAATATTCGTAAATAAATGTGTGGATAAAAATAATTTACTTCAACAATGTTAATATATCTTTCTATGTTTTCTGAAGCCATTTGAAAAATTAACAATAACTGTTCACAATATCTTAATATTTAACACTTTATAGTCTCGAAATTGTACTTAAATATGTAAAATATATTTATACAGACTAAAACTAATTAATTTTAAATTTGTACTTATTTTTGCATTTACTTATGGTTATTTTCCGTAGATATTAAAATGAAACGATTATTAGCAATACTGGCAAAGTATAATTAAACCCACTTTTCAAGGTTGTGTTTGTTTTATTTTCAGGCAAACGATTCTTCAATTCATTTGATACCTATTATTTATGTATAGTACATACAAACATATTGACACTGAAATCCTTTCTAGGCCACGTCAACATTGGCTAAACTCGCTGTTGATTAGAAAAAAGAAGCAATGTATCTTCATTAAGACCATTTCTACAATTCTTCTGGTGAAAAACGGGGCTAGTTGTCTATATTTATGACTATTTCACCAAAACATACGGTAAGATTTTGACAGGTACGCCCACATGACAGTTAACTGACAGCTGGAGGAAAAACAAAACGTTTTCCAGCTTTTGTGGAATACAATAAACTCAATTTTATTGTCAAATATTAATTTCATGTTGCCTCAACTCAATACAACTCGTTGAATGAAATGCGTCAGTCAGTTTTATTAATATTCAAAGATTTGGAAATGAAAACAATCGGCGGATTTTCGCGCCGCCATATTTATTGATTACAGTTCCAAAGCTAAACCAGAGAGCAGAGTGAATACCAAAGTTCATCTGCGATATTTAGTTTATTTGTGCCAACTCGAATGAGATAAGCCGAAACGCTGGAATCGATATATTTTTATGTAAAGAATTCTATTAATTAATATCATTCTATCTTTTAAAATATTTTGTGTATATTTTGAAGAACTTAAACGTTATAGGTAATGCTAAAATTTCGTAATCGTGTTTGTAAAACAAGAATACATATTCTGTTAGAAAGCTATTTAAATTATTATTATTAGCAAGGAATATCTTATTTTATGCAATTTTGCAAACCGCATTACTACAATATCAGTTTTTAGCTGTAAAGATTTTATGTGTGTAGCTTTGGCCGTAAGCCGCAGTTAGTCTCGAAATGTTATAATTTTAGAATTTCGCAAGTTTTGCATTTAGCTCGTATATAATTTACACCATTCATTTCGTATTGAAATATCATTTTCAATTTTAAGTCTAGCTTACAATTAGAGACTAGGCACACAACGTTAGACCCCTGGGGGTCGATTCCGACCTGGAGGGGGTCTGCGTCAGTGAAAATTGTGGGTCTATGAGATGTAAATCGGGGTCCACGATAGATTTAAGGCTAAACCTGACTAGAATGAAGCCAAATAATGAAATTTTGGTATCAAGCATCAGGCTCATCCCTCCCATTAAAAGCATTGTGTAAAAAAGTTACTAGATTTTCACTGCGTGTTGGCTTAGTGAATAAATGTATAACTATAAAACATTCTACTCTACAGTACATTCTATCAAAGTGGGTAGCTCTGTGTCAGATTCAAAAACACAATTAAAGTTGATGAATTTGTAAAAACTATATATTAGGGGTCTAACGAAACTGAAAAATTCGGCAGGGATAAAAGATTTTGTGAACCTCTGAAGTAGAGCCACTCATTCCCCTACCTGGAATCCACTATGCCAATGTGATGCATGGAAATCTTGCAGTCATCCAAAATTGACGTTACTCTTCCACCAAAAACTATGTCACATCTTTTTAAAATTCACGTTTTAGCTTTTATGTATCATAACTCATTCAAAATATTGTGGCTTATAATTATTCTAAGCTTCGCTCAAAATAGTGGGGTGGAAATTATTTTAGCTTTATGTCGACTTGGCGTAGAGCATGTTATTTGATTCTTAACATCTTCTAAAAATCTACATCAATGTGAATTCTTGCGCTTAGATATTTTTTCGTCTGGTTTTGATTGAGAATTCAAGAATTCAACTCCATTCCTTAGAAATGCTATTACGTTGAGTTTTTAAAACAGAAAGACTAAAATAAATATAAGACGAAAATTAAACATCAAAGAAACTATAAATTGTGAAGAATAATATTTTAAATAAACTTAAAGCACACAAATTAGGTGGAAGGATAATAATGTTCACAAAGACACAATTAGACAAAAGTTAAGTCAAGAATTTTGAGATAGCACGCATTTTCGGCGGTAAGAAATAAACACCGAAAGCAACGGACTTACATATTATACTGAAGTATCGTGAAAGATTTAATTGAAATTCAAATATCATGCGTAGGTAACAATAATATTGAGAAAATTCACAGCTGCACAATATGAATTTGGAGAAGGAGCAATAATTTGTAGACAAAAAAAATGGCACGTGACTGGTTCCAAACTATTTCGAGGAACTTTAAATGAATTACACATCACTCTGTGTTGATAATTGGATAGCATCTTCATTTCTTAATATTTATTAATGAATACAAGCGAATAAATATTTGAAGTAAATAAAAAAAAATCCAGGGTGGCGACCCGGTGCGCCCCGACCCCACTTAATAAATGCTAACTAAGCCATATTTGGATTTAGAATTTGTAGAGTAACGAGTTTTATGATATACAAATGAAACACTTAAATATACTGTTTGTCGTGTTTTAGTTAAAAGTCGAGTCGCTGTTTTAGATAGTTCAAGCTATTATATTTTATAAACACCATGTTCTGCAGAAAAAATGTATGGGGTATTGATATCAGGGACTCGGAGTCGAAGTCGTGAAAAACTTCACTGAGTTTAAACTTTTTATTTATGCATTTAATATTTATTATAGGAAAAAATTGCTATTTTACGGATTGGTTAATGGATCTTGAATTGTATACAGATAAATAGGAAAGGTAGGAAAAAACTTGACAAAATTAAACTGTTTTTAGTGGGAGTCGTAGTAGTGGTTTTTTTAACGACTCCACATCCCTGATTGATATGCTTAATATACACGGAAGCAAGACGGGAATTCTCGGTTGTCGTTGTTCAGTAAGTTCTCGACTTACGCGATTTCGGAATGACGCGTTAAAAAACATATTTTTTTTTCTAAAGTACGCAGAGTTTATAAAGTACCTGAATAAATAAAATGACCATTTTATTTTTCCTAAGTAAATGTATCTAGAACCATTTAACTTTCACCCATCTTTTGATTTTAGCAGATATTATTAAAAAAATGTGTTTTGATGATTCAAAGAAAATAAGATAATTTCGATGTCGTCAAAATGAGCTGATATTTTTTTATGTTAGAACGATTGAGATTTATTTGCATATTTCAGATAAATATATATTTATTTATTAACTACTGGGATTTTCTTTTTGAGTTAACATTTTCTTGGTTCACAGCTGATATGAAAAAATATCTGGGCTAGATATGATTGGACCCAAACAGTATCAAGCACATTACGTAACTACATGCAAAACAATGATTATTATTAATGTGTCATTGTTGTCACAATAATAATTGTGGTATAATGCGAAATATACAACCAATGTCATTTTTACATAAGTACTTTTTTACTCCCATGTAAATGTTTGTGAATTCAACTTTGTATTCCTCGCAAAAGATGTAAATAAAATTAACAAACCAAAACAATTAATACCATTTGTGAGCAGTTTTTCTCATCTTTCTTATTTGATACGGCATAATAAAAATCATTGTTGATATAATTCTTTTATATAATTATAAAACTTAGTATGTGGATGAGTACTTTTTTCAAAATACTATTTATTTTTCATTATTTGACAATATTTGTGACGATTCAAAAGGTTTTGAAGACGTTTGAAAATAGTGTAAATTGAGGATTTGTGCGAATATGTGCGTATCACTTCTTTTGAGACTAATTTTGATTTCATATTCAGAAGATGTAGACTATTTTGTGATCTACCTTTTCCTTTACATCCTTGTGTGAGAGTAAAAATATCATTCTTGTATCCCTTTATATACCATATAAAATAATTAAAAAAGAAATTGTGAATAGTCTATGGTTTTGGGCGACATGTGTGTTTTGTCAACAGCTGACTGTCACCCAGACCAAAATAATATTGTTGATTCATAATAAAGCATAACTCGGATCGAACAAATATTGTTTTCGTATTAATAAAAATAATGATACCATAATGGAAGCTATTTTTGACCTACCATACTTAAGCAACGACGCAAATATCGCTGTACCAAATGATATTCCCCAGACAAAGGAACCCGTGTGGATATTAGGAAAAAAGTACAACGTCGTACGAGGTTGGTAAACAAAGGTCACTAAACAGATAATTTGCCAAAATTCATGCTTACTAATACTGACCTTCTTTTAAACAGAAATTGAAAAAATTCGACGTGATATAACATCAATAATATGGTTGACATATCGAAAAGGATTTGTTCCAATAGGCGATGAAGGTCTGACAACTGACAAGGGATGGGGATGTATGCTTCGATGTGGGCAAATGGTTCTTGCCCAAGCACTCGTCAAAACTCACATGTTGAATGAATGGTATTGGACTCCAGAAACAAGGTAGCAATCAAAACTATTGTATAATACTTTCACAGTGCAGTAATATGAAATACTCCATGTTCACATGTGTCATCTTAATTTAATATGTACTGGAATCCAATAAAATGGCAGTGGTAGCTCAATTTATATATCATGAGTTTATTATATGAGTAAGTATATTTATTTTGGGTGCTGGAATTTGGTGCACTACATCTGAAACCCAATGCTTCTGAGAGTCGTGCTATACCTACTATAATTTAAAAAAAATCATATTCTAATAAATATAATTGAATAAACATAAATAAAAAGTTCAATGAACTCAAAGATACCAGATGTGATGCTCATTATAAAAGAGATGGTTTAACACCACGGTACAGTCTCTGGCTTTTATTTTACTATTCAAATCTGAATTTCCATACAGAAAATAGCAATACTTACAATCAATTTTATCATTCTCTGTGAAGTGCAATTTTTCTCATTGATTGAAGCTGCACATCTCAGCATACCATTGTATCAAATTGTCAATATAAATTTTAAAAATCAAACTTCAGAAAGAAAATTATTATGTTTTTGAAGTAATCCTATTAAATAATTTCAATAAAATAAAACCAAAGATGTTAGAGTAAATAAGATGATATAATAGTGTATATTTACTCTATGATTCTGATACTGGGATTAATTATTGCTGACAGTGGACAGCTAGTGATGCCAAACTCGATTTTCCTCCCACTACACCGATAAAATAGATGAATTTATAAATCCAGATTTTTTTTATATTTACTACCACAATGTACAATTATTTATTTTTAGAGACCCGACATATCTAAAGGTGATACATAAATTTGAAGAGCGCCGGCAATCGCCGTTTTCGATTCATCAGATAGCGTTAATGGGAGCGAGTGAAGGAAAAGAAGTCGGACAGTGGTTTGGTCCTAACACAGTTGCTCAGGTTCTGAAGTGAGTTAACCATTTTTATCGTTATCAATTTTCCATCATATAAATATCACTAAACTTGTAAAAGTTATGTTTGTCGTCATATAATAAATATAATATTAATTTTCTCAATATGTGTTGTAGGAAATTGGTGGTATATGATAATTGGAGTTCATTGGTCATTCATGTTGCGCTAGACAACACAATTGTGAAAGATGATATAAGTAAGTGAATGTCATGTAATATCCTAAATAAGTATGCGAGGTCTATGATTGTTTAATGTTCAATTCACAAATACACAAAAATAGCAATTGTATAATGAACGTAACGCAATATACTTCATATGGCTCTTTTTTAAAAACTGGCCGTCGCTACTTATTCATTCTCAAATGCATCCCGGACCAAAATTTTGATGGAAACCCGTGCTCAAAGTAATAATTGAATATCAAAAATTGGTCAGAAATTGAATGTTTTGAAAGATAGGTTGGTGCCAAACAATGTATGGAGTAAATAAAAATAACAAAATAAAAAATATTTAGAGTATAATTTGCAACATGCATTCCTAATGCTTAAGTGTTGGGGTATCATAATTGTTAATATTGACCATTATAGTCAAGAAGGTGGTAAATTAAAAATTTTCAACATCAGTTTACTTATTAGTGTTTCCGACGATGTTTCTCACCAGAACGCTGGTATTGTGATCTCTCTTTCATTCCAGTATGTAATGAAACATTTTTTCAACAGATCAGCTGTGCATCTCTCGCAAAGAAGTAAAAAAGATGAGAAGCAAAGACGACAAAAAAGCAAAGAAAAGTAGTGAACCCAAACAACTCGTAGAAGAGTGGAAACCATTGCTCTTGATTATTCCCTTGAGGCTTGGTCTGAGTGTTATAAATCCAATTTATACCAATAGCCTGAAGGTGTTTATCATTTTACTTATTTTCTGAATGTTTTATTTCAACGATGATAATTCACCCGCATAAAAAATCATCATGCACTTTTATTTCTGGTATTAATATATTCTTGTTTTTAGATGTGTTTTCGTATACCTCAATCGCTCGGAGTCATTGGTGGAAAACCAAATCAGGCACTTTACTTAATTGGTTGTGTCGAAGAAGAAGTCCTCTATTTAGATCCGCATACAACTCAGAGAGCTGGTTATATAGAGGTAATTACTTTCCTTCAATATTTAATTATAATGACCACTAATAGCATGTAGTTCATTTAAACAAGAAATATCTATCTGCTCTAGCTTTATCCATCCACCAGTTTATGATATATGCATTTTGAGTCCTCAAAGATACATTGTGTAAAATAATTGATTTTTGTTTCAGAAAAAAACCACAGATGATCAAATCGAAATAGATGCAACATATCATTGTAAATATGCCTCCCGGATTCCTATTTTGGAAATGGATCCATCAGTTGCTGTCGTAAGTGTGTTATTTGAATACATTTTTTTTTTCAACAATCATGACAGAGATCTGACAACTTAGCTACTAAAACACTGGAGACTGAAAATGCCCCTTTCTGACAAAGGCTTTACTTATATCAATGTAAAACTTCAGTTGAATCTGTGATTAACATATATTATTAGTGGTTTCAGTCACATAATTCAATATTAATTAATAGTAATACTATACACCAGATGGTGCCACCTGTCTTCACTTAATCAACATTCTCTATTTGTCATGCACAATAGGTGTTGTAATGTGTGTTACATACTGATAAATCAAGACAGACATTTACTGTTTTATTATCAAAGCATTTTAGGGTATAATCGGTTGTATTTGACAGACTTGTAGGAAGAGGTTTGCCCAATTGTGCCAAAGCCCTAAAAATTGTTCATCGCAAAGGTGTATCTATGAAGTTTCTCATGGCATTATGTATTAGCTTGGTTTTTTCATCTTACATTCTGTTTTTAGTGCTTTTTATGTCAGACACCAGCCGAGTTTGAAAATTTATGCAGAGATTTTGAAAACGGTCTAATGAAAGAGAGTCAACCGTTATTTGAAATTTGTCAAGAGCGTCCCAAACACTGGGGTCCATACAATCCCGATTTAGAGCAGCAATTGGGAGCGCATGCACTCGATGGTATGTCTATTTTAGTAATCATATTACACCAACCGCCATTTCCCAAATGAGGTTCCCAAAAAAAAATCCATTTAAAGATAAAATCATCCCACAAAAGGGAACTACCAACAATGTAATTTATTTGAATAATGTAACTGTTTTTTATACTTATACCGGCTCTGAAATGGATGACTGAACGATTAATTTTAATGAGAATAATATTGGTTTATTAGAATATGTTATTTCGTTTCAGATTTTGATGACATCGACAGACATTTTGACGATTCAGATGAGGAATTTGAAATACTTTGTTAGGGATCGTAATACTCGTGAATAACCGTTACCACGCATGTAATTAACAAAATAGTTTAAGTAACATTTTATATTGAAATCATTTATGCGTTGATGGTCGCAATATTATTTTAGTTTGTAAGCTTGTGTTTCAAATGATAAAACTGTAAATAGAATTATTAATTCTGATAATTATTTTTACAGAAAATTTAATTTATAATTCTTTTGTACCATAAACATTAAGTCAGGACTCGCAAAGAAAATAATCATCCAGTTTACAACGAAACCCTAAATATATGATTACTTTTGGGTGGCATTCATTGGTTTTGTATTGACAGATTATGACTATCTTGTTTATTGACAACAATATGAAATGACCATAAACTATCAATATTTATTGCATAATGTTTGTGTAATTTTATATGCAGTGCAATTTATATTACTCTTTCAGTTTCATTAAACTTCTACGATAGAATTCTCAGATCTAATTCTGATGAATGTACATTAATCAGATAATCAGTCTTTTAGATACATTTCTATGTAATATATTTTTTCAATGTCATTAAATAGAGCAAATGTAACACTGAAAATTATATGTTGGATTTTTAATGGTGTGCATAATTAATATCACTCATTTATAAAAGTTATGTTGTGTAAAAAATTTTTGTAGAAATAAATTAAATTTTGTATCATGGAAATTAAGTTGCAACAGACTTATGTTTGTGTAGTGCACAATCATAATGATCAAATACATTTTTGTGATATCTCAAATAGCTTGTATGTTTTTATTATTTAATCCCGGGGTGGGCGACACCAGGATAGGTGCAATATAAATGTCACAATTTAGAAATATTTAAAATAACTATTGGGTGGACATAACAAGTTGGAGAGTTTAATCTATTCAAGATACTCTATAATCACTTATGTATGCTATCATTGAGCAATGAATAATTTTTAATCCCTAAAATAGTTTTGCTTTAGATTTTGCAAAAATTATTCAAAAAAAAAAACCCCGTTTGAAAATGAGAAAAGAAATAAATATAACTCATTGTAAATAGTTAGTTGCATTACCATGAGCTATCACGTGATTAAAATTATTCAGAATGCAACATTTATTCTGTAAATAAAATCAGATGGCGCCTACAAGTTCTCTCGTTCTTTTTCAAGTATTTTCTTCTAGTCATATGGTAGAAAATATTGACAGATTTTTCAATAGTTTGAATGAATGTAAATTTTTGGTAGATCATATTTGTTAGACTGATGAAGTTTGAATGTAAAATGCCTGTTTCAGATAACTGAATAAAATATGTTTATATATTTCAATATTTGAATAAAAATAGAATTTCCACAATAATCTTCGATTGATTTCATCATTAACCCTTGCATGACGGAGGAGCGCGAATGCACTCTTTCAATGTGGTGTATTTTTAGTCAGCCGATATTTTGTACATGTGTTCTTCAAAAAATTCTTCCGTAAAGTCAACGGATGTGTCAATTATTTGTTTTAAAATATTTCAAAACCAGTCAAATACTTTTATTTATTCAATTAAAAACACATGTTCCTGAGTGGCTCAAATAACAAATACACTTCATTTGACGTGTGTAAGAGTTATCTTTGAACATAGATAACATAGTTTTGGAGCAGGGACTCTCAATATTAAAAAAATATTTTTTTGACATTGATTTTTTATATTCTATTTAAATAACAACAATTTTGTGTACTACTCCATCAATCAACTTATGTCACTGCTGGAACTGGGAATCGTATTCTAAGCACTGTAACCAATGCCAACAACCTTGACTGACCGCTTGATGACGAAACCGGAACTTCCACTTTACCTTTTTCAGGAGGAAATGAGAGCAACCTACCTATATCGCAACCATTCCTCTTTTTAAAATACTTCAAAGGGTGCAACGTGGCATTCGACATACTCAATATAATAAAGACAAAGTGAATGGAGTTGAAAAAATAATTAACATGTATTTCAATACTCTCTGTCACGACGGCTTGATCAAAACTTTTTTTGATTTGTTTTCTTCATGAAATGACATAAATCTGATATATGGAACTATGTAGATATTTTTAGGAAAGCTTTTTTCCAGTAATACAACACACACTATGCACAGATTAAAATATAATACACAGCCTACTCAAAAGAAGTGAATTAAAAATGATATTTATAAGCTCCGATTTTAACCAAGTGTCGATCTAAATGAATTTATAATTTTCACTTCAAAATAGCTAGTAAAATCTAATAACTTGCTTATTCCATCGTTTGTCTTCTCAGTATCCTCGCGTGTTTGC
The DNA here is from genome assembly GCA_028554975.1 of Himalopsyche kuldschensis. NCBI lineage: Eukaryota > Metazoa > Arthropoda > Insecta > Trichoptera > Rhyacophilidae > Himalopsyche > Himalopsyche kuldschensis. The sequence continues at coordinate 3,885,103 of JAHFWI010000001.1, read as the reverse complement.
TTCTGCGGTAAGCATTTCAACTTTTTCATTTGGAAATCTAAATTTTTGAAAGGTTTCACATGCAATAATTTGAGAAAATATAAGTGCTTAAATTTTTGTTTCATTTTATTGAAAATCAACTCATATAACACATAACAGTAAAAAAAATTTGGCACACTAAAAAGATGAAAATGACTAAACAAATCACAATAGGTAAAACTATATTAATAGAATTCTATTCTCACTAGAATGAACATCAAATGACATCTCACAACCTGATGTAAGAAATGCAAGTAATTAAAAACACTGAAAACTGTAATAGTAAATAACTTCAATAATAATTCAACGGTAACAGATGTCTAAAATTTAAATAGACAAGCATGGCTACAGTAATTTTTATAGGTATAACGACTGCAGTAACAAAACAGAGCATGAATGATGGTTTGCACAATCACATATATCTTGTTCATAATCATACAGACGTGTAGTACTTACTTTCATTTCTTTTAAAATAATCTCAATAATTCTGATCTTGTTGATCCAATTTACATTACAAAAGCAAAATATGCAGTATTCAATTTACAGCAATGCTTAGTCATCTAGGTATGTTCAACATTTTTAAAAAATTAACAAACATAATAAATACATCAGTAAAAACTTGCTGTTATATTTTAGTCTTCCGATACAAAATATTTTATACTTCAATTATTTACAAAATAGAGCTCATCAAAAGTGAAATAACGATAATCAGGGCTTTTTTTTGAAAACAAAAGGTGCCGGAACTCACTTCATATCATGCTTTTCACTAAATACAATTATATTCAAATATGGTTTAAGTAAAATTTGGTCTAATTGATTTTGAAATCTGTGAAAAAAGGTGCCGGAACGCCGTTCCACCGTGTTACATGGGAAAAAAAGCCCTGACGATAATAATACTAAAATATATTTACACCCTAGAACAGAGCATATGTAACTTTCTAATTATTTTCAATGTAAATAAAAAATAATCAAACGCCTCTCATTACATTATGCGATCAATCTTTCTGTCAGTAAACTCATCAACTGTATTTAGTACTGCCATAATTTAAAATTGATTTATCAAAGCAAACTGCTAATGATTAAATGATAAATGAGATTCTAGCAATCAATAAAATTGAATAGAAAAGGGCTATTCAAATATTCATATTTGATCAGTTTTATTCAGGATAATGTAACACAGTCAACCAAAACGGAGAGAGTAGTTTTTTTTCACATGTTTAAAAAGTAAATGTCCCGTGCACAGAATCACATATTATAAGATGGTGTTTAGAGTAATTCAATACACAATTCATAAAAATATACAAGACAAAGGGTAGTGGGTAGTGCTATTGTAGTGTGTATTATCATTGGCAATTTAAATTTATTTAAATTATGAAATGAAGATTGAGAATACGTCCAAAATTAATCAGAAATGGCTGGCTTGCGATTGCTGAGGCACACACTGCAAAAGAATTTTATCATGCGATACATAATGTTATGTCCAGGGCTGTGGAGTCGGAGTCGTGGAGTCAGAGCTTTTTGTCCAGAGTCGGAGTCGGCAATTTTGAAAAGTTTGAACTTTTTAATTTTGCATTTTATATGTCAAATTTGGCTTTTGGTCGCATTGATATTTAATTGAATACACATAAATAGGAAAATTAGGGGAAAAAAGTGACGATATTGAACTTTTTTTGGTCAGAGTTGGAGTCGTGTTTTTGGTCAATGTTAGAGTCGGAGTCATGGTTTTGGTAAATGCTGGAGTCGGACTTTTTTTCACTGACTCCACAGCCCTGGTTATGTCACTTAAAAAATGTTTTCTTTTGTATCTGGAGTTGAAATCTGTAGACATAATCAAGAAACAGTTATTATCACACCCAGTGGTCCACAAAAACATTCATGTTATGCCAGTTTAGAACGTTTTTCACCGTCACATGGTTAAATACATAATTATAACGAGTAACTCAATCATGTAAAACATAAGTAAACTATGAACTGCATACGTTTAGTTCATATGACATATGACGAATGCTACAACTACTATAATATCGGCTTCGCTAAATGGAATCAATCCTAGATTTCAAAATTTTTGGGAATGCATTTTAATAATGGGATTTCTTTATTATTACATATTACACAAACCGATGTCACTATTTTTTATGTTAGCATAAAACCTATTGATTCGAGATATTTTCCAAATGTTTTAGTATGCATAAAAATTATATGGCGAAATAGTTAAAATGGATTTGAAAAATACAATATTTCAAGGTCCCGGTTAATCATTTTTTATTTCTAACACCGTTTTATTATTTTTTTTTTTTTTTTTTTTTATTTTTTTAAAAATATTTGTCAGCTTGCGCCAATGCGCCAAATATTCTGAGTTGTGAAAGTCACACGAGATTAACTCGATGGTAAATAATGTATCAGTTGTGCACAAAATCAGCGATAAATAACACCAGCCCAAGATCTTTTTTTTTTCAATTGAAAAAATCTAACCTTGCGGGATTGAACCCCAAAGCTTTGCCACTGGGACCGAATTATGCCAATTATCTTGACTAAGATTTTTTTTCTTTAATATTAATATCTACAACTATTTGGTGGCGATGCAAACATATTCGTTAAATGCTAAATCAATATATAAAAATTATATTGACAACCCTTTTCAGAAATGATAAATTCTAATAAGGAATACATTTAAAAATAAGATTTGGGGAAAAACATCATGTACCAATTACACGCAAATAATCAAAACTAGCAAGGAATTGAGGGATATTTTGCAGACTGTAAGATTAGTGGATTATTTTTAAGCACAATATCAAAAATACTATAAATATCACAATATCAAAAATACTAAAAGACTTCTGGCTGGCGAGAATATTGCCAGTGTTTACTACAGATTATAAAATGCATGCCAGGCACACAAATTTTGTATTCCAGTGAGTTATAAAATATACTATTTCTTATAAAAAGCTCTTTGTAGAAAAATGATGTTTTGAACACTTTCAACTTTCAGCTGGAGAATGTCGACTCAGGATATTAAAATATATACACAACAGAGTCCAGATATAAAGAATTGATATGATAAGGTCATCGATTTGTTAATGTTTATTTTTTACATCATATAGATGCTAAAAGCGATAATAAACTAAAGACCGTTCTTGGTAGACGACACAGCATATTTTCGATCTTTAAGATTGATCACTATGATTGTAATGTTATCGACGGAGCCTCTATAATAAGACTGCAAGCAGAGACTCTTTGCCCCGTAATGAGGTTCATTAAGCCTATCTTTTATAAAACTGACAGCTTCTTCGTTACTAAACGTATCCCAGAGACCATCCGATGCGAGAATAATAAACATGGGCTTGTGATCTGCCAGATCGAAAGTTAATATATCAGGATCGGCGATAACAAACTTATTATCTTTCAAAGGGTAATCGCCCATCGCTCTGGATGTAGCTAATATTCCAGCCACTCTCCAGACTCCATTGAAATGGATAAAGCCCCCAGCCTCTTTTATCCTCTTCTGTTCTCTCATCTGTAAAAAAAATCATTTTAATAATATGGCCATCTTAAGTAAATAGGCAGCTTACCACAAAAAGCATGAACTGAGCAGCAAAACATTGATTGCGATTGCAACTTAAGCAAAATTATATTTATTAATTTGGCTAGTAAGCCGAAAAATTTACAGAATAGACGGCAAAATGATAATTGACATATGAAAACGAGAACATTTTACCTGTTGAGGTTTGTGGTCAAAAGAGAGAGGAATGGCAGAGCCTTTAAAATCACACATGACTCCGCGAGAGTCTCCAACATTAGCGACAGTCAAGATGTTCTCCTCGAGAATGGCTAATAATGCAGTTGTTCCTGCTACATCCATAGTTTTTTTGGCTTCTTCAATCAAGAGCTTATCTGCTGCTAGAACCTCATCGGTCAATAGTTTTCCATAGTTGATTTTTCCACATTCAATATAGTTAGCAGTCGGAATATTTATTTTAGGAGATGATATCGACGGACGGACTTCTCTGGTTACTGTCCTCGACATCGAAAGCTTTCTTATGAGTTCCGGGTCGGTGACATCTTTTTTCGTGCAGTCATCCGTGGTACTTACAGTTTTTCGCATACTTTTTTTACGGTCCACCAAGGGATTGGCCTTCGCATCAGACGTTTCAGGTACGGATGCAGATTCAACGATATCACCGGACATTATCCTTTTAATATCATAAATCTTTTTAAAGAGTATTTGAATTAAATTATCTTTGGCATAGTCTGCCGCGAACTCTCCTCCGTGGCCATCGAAAATAGCAAACAGCGATACGCCCGTGTGATTAACATTTTCGTTAACAATAAACCGATCTTCCATTCCAGGTCGCCTGCCTTTGAGCGCATAGGCGGCTGAAGATTCCTCCTTCACTTCCCAGCTCTGTTTATCGGAGTCTTGAAGTTCTAAAAGCTTAATTCGCTGCGTGCCCAAAGGCGACCGTCCCACCGCGTATCCGAGCCGACTCAAAAGTGCGCGGCTCCACACGTCAACGGCCTGGATGTACATGAGAAATATAAACATCGCCAGGCTGAAAATAATCACTTCCGACCGCAGTAGGTACAAACGCAATAATTTCCATAAATAACCGACAGGATGGTTCATCGAGATACCGAAAGAAAACCTCGATAGGAGCTTCATGTGTGACAGATAAGTCTGATAAAAAAGCCTGTCTTCGAGTTCGTCTTCCATATCACTACTTAATACGTAATATCCGCTAAACACGAAAGGTTAATACTACGATATCTACAAATTATTTGCGTAAATTACTACCAAAACAAAAGCGCAGTTGCCCGTATCCAATAATACGTCAAAATTTGAGTGAGATTGCCATGATCGAGCATGCTTTCCCTACTTTTACAACGAAAAATTACTTAATCAATTATTTTTCAGCAAAAAGCATTATTGCTGATTACGAATCTATAAATTTGGGGGTGGATTTCCAAAAAAAATCTAATTTCAAAAATCTCTTATGATTACACATTTTCAGAAATTTCACATCTGCATGCCAACTAATAATGTTACATGCCTTTTCTCTTTTTACTAATTATGCCATAATGTCAATATTACATGATTTAGAGTCGTAATAAAAAAGCTTGACACGAGTTTTATTGCGATCTCCTTTTTTTTTGACTAGGGGAAAATAATTATTTTGGAATCATAATTTGAATAATCTAAATATATTTTAAATTATTTAAAATGTTTACATTCACGTCGACAATAATTATAATAAAGGCTATAAATCTTTCAGTTTGAGCAGAATTTTAGCTTATTTTCAGAATTGTACCAGTCGTACATTTCACTGGAGTTTTAACAAAAATGTCATGAAAGTCGTAACACGTTGAGCCAAAGTAACGGTAATGCTCGTTCGATGTACTACAGCATGCGACATTGGTCATCCGACCAAATAAGTTTCATTATAGTGAAAACATGCTTCAAAGGGAGCGAATGTTTTAACCAAACTAAGTGCTTCAAAATATTAAACCTTGAATAATTGAATCCATTTTTGTTAACATACTCAATTTGGATCCTTGTTGAAATCCAATCTACATTTTTTGACGCAATAAATATTTAAATATTATTTATGTGGGTTCTAACCCATAAACAATAGTGATTTTTAATGAAGTATTTTAGATATAGAAAAGAGAATTTCGTAATTGCGTATGAAGAGAATATATTGCCAAATTTCAGTCAATAGATTTTGCATGAGTACTTATTTTTTGATGCAAATTATTAATTCTAGATGAAATGTCTGGGACTCATAACTCGCTTGCATTATTTGGCACCACTCAGTAAAAAGTGGCATCAAAATAACCAAATGATGAATTGATGAATCTAAAACATGTGATCGCCATCATGGCTGCCTCAAATGAACCTCTTCACCCTGTATTAGGCTTAGCCCTAGTGTTCTCTTATTTCTACCACTTAAGGTTTTCGAATCATACAATGCTATTTAGGTTCAGTATGCAAATAAAAACACATAATTAAATTTGTGATAAATTTTATTGATAAAAGACCACTAAATACTAAATGACTTTATAGTCATATTTACAATATGACAAGACATAATAAATATAAATAGAATTATTGTACACAAAAAGATTAGTGATCAACGTTTTTTCTTCTATGCCGAAATGTGACATTATTTTATACTGCTGTATTATTTATTATAGTAGGTATGGTAATACAGTATCAATTATGCAATTTCACTAAATTTGGAAAAATGGAGAATACATCATGTAATAATTTATTTTGAATATTATATATACTCATACAATAAATGTATGAAGCGATCAATTTTAACAGTTGATAAAAAAAACATTGATCACAGGTCGATTAAAATACGATTTAATTAATTTATCTATTGTTTATATATTATATTAAATTGTAAAAATGTATTTTTATAGAAAAGTATAAAACAGTACAAATTGAATGTTTTAACTTTAGTCAACACCACCATTTACAAATCTATGAAATATATAACAAAAAACAAAAATAAAATTTATACTTTCGAAGGAAAAAAAATCACTAAAATTATTATCATGCTATGTTACATGTAATCTAATATTGGATTCCATTTATATGATATGACGTTAACGTAATAGACCCGAGGGTCGTATTGGAAATATAATAATCAATTGAGGTAGACTGAATCGGAAATAATTAAGTTGAACCTAAATTAAGAACAGGCGGCTGTGAAAGAATCCAATGACTAAATTCCGACGATTCTCTATTTAATAATACAAAAGGAACGTTACCATTACAAAAATATCTATCACAAGATTATACAAACACATATATATTATACATTATAAGCATAGGACGTTTACTAGTGATTTTGTTCAACCGTGTCATGTGTTAAAATTCAATAAAGCGAATAGAAACCGATATGCTAGCAAAAAAAATATTAAACTATATCATAATATATCTTTTAATTTTTGTAAGCAACCAGTTAATTGAATGGTGCCAACTGTCTATTCTTGATGGAAAGACGTATTTATAAAAATACCATTTGTAGAATGTATCTATGCCACATTTTAAAAATTATAACTGGATTCATTCATGGAGTAAACATTTTCAACTCATGTTGTATAGTATCAAAAGCGGAGATATGCGATTTTGGACAAATATATCAAAACTGTTTTTTCATATACCTGTTTTGTAATATTAATACCGGAATAACAAAACAAGAATAAAATAAAAAGAAATGCCGGAAAGCTATGGCACTACCTAGTGAAGAAGTCAATAGCGGGATTTCTGTTGAAATATTACAAACTGGTATAAAAAAAAATCTTTATCATTAGGATTTCGAAAAATATGTAAAATTTACAGATGCACAAACTATACAATTTTTTTTTTTATGTGAATAAGAAATGAACTAACATTGGGCAGCAGATTAACTATTTCTTAAAATAAAAAAATCAATTATTCCCAAAACACCCCCAACAATTTTTTTTAATAGGTTATATAGGTACTATAGGTTGAAATGTGGAAAGTTCTACTTTTGATACTATACAATTAATTGATGACTAATCAGAGTGTCTAAAAATAATTGGTTTATTATTTAAAAATAAATAATGAATGCATTGAAATGTTAGTAATTCTTAAAATAATTATGTGTAAATAATATACCGTCTATAAAAAGAAATAACCAAGAAACTAAACATTATAACAATGCATAATATGAACTACAAATTGTGTTTTTTATTTTTATAAATAGTCAGATTATGAAAATATTCAATATGAACTGGTTCAACTATTACTGTTTTTCATTTCAATATGTATATGTACATAGAAAATATATTATCACAATTGAGGGATAGGGTTGAAGCTTTTTGTGTTGTTGCAGACGCCGGCTGGATACGTGCGGCATATGATTTAACACGCACATCATAAAAAAAATTAAGAAGAATTTCAGTCAAATGGATGTCAAAATTTGATCATTTTTTTCATTGGCCACAATGGGACTGGCAAGTTGGCTGAGTAGGAGTTTGAGCATTGAATTATAGTTCTAGCTTAAGTATGGACAATAGAAGAGATAAGACATTAACAAGTCATTATAAAAGAATAAACTTCTATTGTGTCTACATTTTTTTTTACTTCACATAAATATTTGTGACATTTTTATTTGTAAGTTTATTACCAATACATCATATGGTTATATAATTTATCAAAATTCTAACATGTATTTTATGATAATATAAAGCTATTTCATATATTTGTGTGGTATTTAATATTATTATTGAAGAAAATTATCTGAGCAAATCGATATTGAAATTTTTATAGAAAAGTTATAAATATTCAAAAAAATCCAGGCCCGTTAAATTATTTTAAAACACACAGTTATTGGGTGTGTTTTTGCTAATTAATTATCTCTATCAAGAAGGAATAAATTTTGGTTGACAGTGGAAAAATGCCACTTTATTTTGAATAAAAAATTGGCACTCATTGGCACCTCATTATCCAATTAATTGAAAGCTATAACATTTTGATGTTCAATGGCCTCTGACTTAATTAATTCAATAACTACATAACGGCCCGCACATGGCGAATTTGTCATTTTTTGTAAATACATATTTTTAAAAGGAATTATGTGGTTAATCGTCATTTTGTTAGTATTTTAAGACAAAATTTGAAGTGTTATAAATATAAGATATTTGCCTATTTCTATATTATATAGTATGACGGTATTGTGAAACGGAAGAGACCTTCAATATCAGTGGTGAATTAAATGACAAATGTGCCTCTAGGGGTCTTTAAATTTAAATAATAGCTTATTATGACTGATATACCAATGAAATAGTAGAAAGAAATACAATGTTACTAAAGAAACCTTATTTTTTTATTTAAATTAATGGCCATATTCATTTTTATCTTTGATAAATCTTAGACTAGATTTAAATTACCTACTGACATTTTTGAAATTCCTTGTCCTATTTATTTAAGTTGAGCTTTAAATGGCAGTAAACTGTAAGATTGAATACAATTTTTAGTATTGAATATACAATATTTCAATAAAATTATGAATTAATAAAAAAATTGATAATGGCAACGAAAAAAAGTATTTTCGTACTTGTCGACTTTTTTTTCATACTTTCTTACTGTTTATAATACAATTAAACCTCAATATAACAGAAAAGTCGTGGCGACCTGGATTCCATTAAAACCCAAAGCCCGTTATGTAATGAGGATGGGTTACTTTTTAGTTGCCGTGACAATGACGGTGTTTTTACGCGAGTAAATAAATTAAATATACATGGCATGTGCAGACATTAATCGGACGTTTTTAACAATTTTCAATAAGTTTGTCCATTATATCGAGGTTAATTGTAAAAAGATTAGAAGGATAATAGTGATAATAAGTAGTGTATGTATATATATTATTATGTGTAATTGCCTAATAAAATTTGCCAAAACGTTTAGAGATTTTGCTTTAAATACATGTTCTAGTCTAAGCTGTTTGTGTATCTATAGTTAATGACTGAACTGGTGACCACTATGATATAACTATAACAAACCAACCCGAGTGATAATTGACAAGTAAGTTTAACTTAAAGCTTAGTGCAAAACATGACATAATGCATGATACTAGTTTTACTTGACCAATTTAAATATTTTTACAGTTTGCATCATTGAATTTAACCAATGTATAATACCATAACATGAATGCATTTATTTATAATGTTATAATTTCTTTTATAATCTAAAGAATGACGGCATCGTGATCAACATTGAGATGCATATCTAAATATCTACATTTTTATTCAAAGTTATTAATTGAGTAGATTCAGATAGTGATCAGTGCAAAGATTATGCAGTGACAAATGTTTGCAATCAAATTGAGAACAGATATATAAGAGATAGAATTTATGATGTCATGTAAATTGAAAATAATAAAATATCACCGTTGAATGTTAGACTAATGTTAATTATTAACAAAAAATTGGGAAAAAATACGGAATTTTGCAATAGTTAAATAGTTTGACTAACTGTGAGAGATTCTAAGACAATTTTGATTTTAAAGTTAGAGTCAAAATAGGGTTCTATTATTAATACAAAGGAAACGATCTTAATTATTATGATTTTGAGGAGAGTTTTTTTAATATCTAGGCTACACCTAAACGTGTAAAAAAATAAATTTTGCTAGATTACTAAATGGCTTTGTTTCTGCTGGCGTTCAGAATTTTTGGTAAAACAAATGTAAAAATTTATTACAGAATAGAGCAGAGACCAGACTTAAAATTAGTATCTTTACGAAATGTGTGATTATGTTTGTCAACCGGCTCGAGAGGGAAAGGACGGCGATTCTTATTAAGCCGTGCTGGAGTCTACTTGAGCTCCGCTCACGGTGGTCATGTGACAGGTGCTCCCGTTCTGCACGCCGGTGATTTTTTCGCCCATGAGCTGTGCAAGAGAATCGCAAAGCTTTTGATAGTTGTCTTCCAAAACTTCCTGGTATTCAATCTGGTCTGATGAAATAAGTTTGGCGTTGACTTGCAAAGCTGTATGACACACTTTCAGAAAACTCCTTAAATGATAAAAGAAATAAACAAATTGAATGCTTAGTTAAAAAAAATATTATTGTCTTCTATGTTATGCTATCTTCATTTTGTTTAACCAAGCTTGGGAGTGAGGCGCTTGTGATAAGAGGGATTTCAATACAATATTCATTAATTTGAATATACTTTTTTGATGCTATTCATGAATACTTCAAAATATACATGATATTTATATTAAACTGATGTTCACAAAAAAATCATTTGTTGTTTTATCTCATTAGCAAGAATTGTTATTGAAGAAAATTACTAAAAAAAAATAATATTCTTATTTACCTAAAAACATCTTGCAGTTGTTTCACTTTATCGTCGGGGTACATATTAGACAAAGCTGGATCCAAAAATACTGATGCGTATGCAATAGGGCCAGCGTTCACTTGGACACATATGCTTCCTTGTAATCTATATAATGGATAAAAATAAAATTTTATTAATCTTATTTATAAAACCAAGACTGATGTGCGTAATTCGTTTCTGATCGGCTGTGGCTGGATCCGTCTCTGATTGGCTGTAGTTACATATTCTTTTTTCATATGATTTAACTATATTTATTTAAAACAAACAAACGAATGTCATTAATGTACATCAAGACAGAATAGTTTTCGTAAAATTTTGATAAAATTGAAGCATATCACAAACACCGAGCGAAGCTGGAAGGAACCACTAAAAAGATATTGATACAGAATCGCAATAAAAAATTTCAGGAAATTGCGTCTGGAGAGTTTTACATTGGTGATACATTTTAGAGTTGAAAGATTACACAAAATGGAATACAGAATAAGTGTCAAAGAAAATGGTGAGCATTGAAAGTGTTAGATGTAATGATTTTAATTTATAAAAAGAAAGGTAGGTTGTACACTTAAGACTTTAATTATTTACGGCACAATTGATATGTTCAGTGGGGAAAACACACACATTAGCCTTTGGCAGTCATCTTGAATGGTTTCTTAGTGCATTTTAGTACGACATCAATGCACTCAGTGTGGTGTTGAACTGAACAATGCCATGCTGTGGTATACACTGCGGAATGCAGTATTAATATGATACGCCTAGCCGATCGAAGTATAATTTATTTATCATCTACATATATTTATTTATGGTGAAATAAAGCAAGGAACTGTACCTAAGCTGCAATTTTTTGACATCGTGAGTTTTGACATTGACAATTTCATTCAATTCCACAACACGGTTTTGCATTTCTTCCAGAGCAACTTCGATGGGACTTTTCTCTTCGAGATGTGTGTCAACCACAATAATACGTTTTTTCACATACGGGAAGGATGATTCCGCTAGAAAAATCAACATAATTTTTTAATTAGTGTTTCTTAACCAAAAATTATTTATCCCCCTTTTATAAAACACTAAAACTAAACTTCAATAAAATCTTGTGACATATTTTTATGCTGACCACGGCTGAATGTTTAAAACTCACTCGTAAGAATCGTTTGACGTTTCCATTGCTCTTCAACGTTCCCGCGGGCACGGCCGTCTTTTGTAAACGGAGTTTCAAACATGAAGCGTCTGATGTCATGGTTTCTTTCGAATTCGGTGATTCTTTCTTGGCTGAGCTCTGAACAATCAAAGTGGGGTGTGACCGATGTTACTTGTATGTAAGCGTAGCGTTGATCGAGATCGGTTGTTGCCACCTGAAAACAATGTAAAAATAAATTCATTTCACTTCAGTTTTAAATAAAAATCTATTTTAAAACTTATTTCTCTAAGCTAAATTTAATTTAAATTGAAAACTATGTAAATTTATTACTAAAATAATTTTATGTATTTTTTTAAGTATAAACAATTCGATTTTGAGTTGATTTTAAGTTATTGAACGTATCAAACATTTTTGTAAGAGAACCTTATCTTTTTTTACGTGTTAGTCTTTGGATTCGTTTTTCCCATGCAAAAAGAGGATCATGTAATATTTGAGTAATAATGATATTTAAAAAAATGGAACCAATAAAATATACAAACTGCGTCTTTTATATAGAACAAAATCTAAGCAATCTTTAATCATCAATCAACCATTCAAACTTGCTTTTTTCTGTCTTCCGTCTTCTTATGCTAAACTTGCTAACTATTCGTTGATATCGAAAGAGAAAATAAAACTTACAGGTGCTGAGTCCATGATCATTTTAACAACTCCGGCCCCAAACTTGTGTTCGTAGAGTTGACAGAGCCTCTCAGATATTTCGCTGAGAGTTGTGACCTTCGGTTCTTTGTAGACGTATTCGATTCCGCTTTCGTCTTCAAAATACGCGTTTCCGAAGAATACCACTCGATAAAATCTTCCCAGCAGTCGCCTTCCTGTGTTTTGGATCTCCAAGACTTTGGTGTAAGCGGCGGTCAAGTGCTGGTAACATTTAGTGAGGGCTTCGAAGTTTCTCTGTTTCTCGTGTATAGGGAGAATAAGACGATACAGAGGACCCAAGACCTCGTATCGCTCGGCTTTCTCCACACATGTCGTGCACGTCTCCAGCTGCTCAAGCAGGCTCTGCTCAGTATACTGGATATCCACCATACCTGTAATAAGGGTGATATTGAATAAATTAAATCTGTTGTTCTTTTTAGATGTCAGTTTAAAAATCAGTGAAAATTACTGGTAATATAGACTAAATACGTCATATATCACCGAATTGTATATTGTATAAAAAAAGAGTATTTTAATCACTTCCCGGTACTTGGAATTTCATTGTTAAACTTTTACATTTGTTTGTATTGAATTTTTTTTTGTGTAACACAGACTAAAATGTGAGGAATTTCTACAGATGTTTTACTATTCATTCTAAAATAAACACCTCATACCTATTATTACTACAGTAAAAGTCCGTTAATTCGAAATTCAAGGGACCAGATTTCCCAAAAAATTCGAATTACGAATTACGGGATCAGTATGAAAAATTGAATTTTCGCGGCAATTGTCGACGGCTTGGAACATCGCGGCCATTTTTTAGATTTTTATGGACCAAATAAATTCAAATTACGCAATCACTAAAAAAAAGAAATTTTCGCGGGAATTGTCGACGATTTTAACATCGCGGCCATTTTTTCGATTTTTTTATGGATCAAAAAAATCGAATTACGATTTACGCGATCACTAAAAAAAATGAATTTTCGCGGCAATTGTAGAAAGCCTGGAACATCGCGGCAATTTTTTCGATTTTTTATAGACCAAAAAAATCGAGATACGAATTACGCGAACACTAAAAAAAATGAATTTTCGCGGCCATTTTTTCGATTTTTTATGGACAGGCATTTCATAAGAATAAAAAACAGTTAACATATTTGATTTTTAGTCACTTATATTTAAGGTATTCGCGCGTAAAATAGAATGACGTTTAGGTAGGTATATACTTATAAAAATGAACCATTGTAGTGAAGTTAGGTACATACTAATATTTGAAGTGTCACTTGCACCAATGTTATAAATGCTCGAATTCGATTTTGACATACGATACTTCACTTAATATAGATGTCTCACTTACACTGATGGTTTACATAAGCTTTACTCTTCAAAACAATGTGTTGACTAACTTTTAATCTAACAAACTCACGAAATTATCAAAATTTCGAAATTGTTGAACTGTCAAAATTTCGAATTACAAGAAATCGTATTTACATTTTGGCGAAAAACATTACGAATTACGAATTAAGCGATATTTCGAATTAACGGTACATTTTACTATGAAAAGTCAATATTGGGACGAGAAAATTATGAAAATTTCGAATTACGAATTATCGTTGTTCGAATTAATATTGACTTTTACTGTATTTAAAATATTTTTATGTGAAATTAAAAAACGTTGAAATTCCAAGATGTGTTATCAGGGGTTTTATTAACCCGTGGCGGACGAACGTCACAGATGTTGTGTCGGGAAAAGACAAGGCCCGTACGCGACTGTCACGACTTGTGTGACGGGAACTTTCAACTGATGATTAAACGATAAATCTCTTGCACACAGGGGTGATTATTGTTTTAAAATATTGCCTTATCTATCTTGCTACCACAAACTCCTTGAGATTGTCAGAAATAATAGATTTAAATATAAAAACATCGATTTCTCGAACAGCTACAATTTTTCGATTTTACCCGTCAGTGCGCTTATTCGTTTGAAAGTTCGCGCGAACTCTCGCGCCTGCGCAGTTCTCATATAATTTCATTCGCGGCTGCGCATATGACGGAACTATTTTACTTGACAGGCACTGCGCGGTATTATATTTATTTTTCGTGCGATCTTTATTTAATGTTTTTATACTTCGTATTGTATTGAGGGACACATTTAAATAAAAAACTATCGTGTATTTATTCTAATTGTGTCGACTATTGTGTTTACTAAGAAAATTATTGGGTGTATTCAATATTTAAAAACATTTAGTTCTGATTTGTGATTTGCACAATGCTCAAATGTAATTCAAAGAAAAATAAAAAAAACTTTAACAAGTTTCATGTGCAAAGATTGTGATGTATTTGTCGTTATCTTTTCTACAAAATTTATAACTCTTAAAAAGATTTAAAAAAAATCATAAATTATTATCTCTCCCTAGGTGTATGTGTGTTGAACATTTGGTGATAAATGTCTCGATATTAAATTATTTATGTGTTTCCCCGTAATTAAGCGAGTAATATATGTATGTTTCGAAGTGACAACGACCATCGAATGAGTTCGTCGCAGGGCTCTTAATTTGACACGTTCGTAATTAAAGATAACAAATACGTCATGTCGACAAGCATTGCTTTTTTGTTAGAGATTTGTTTGTTTAATGAATTGTGGCTTCATGTGGTATTTCTTTCGGGTTTTTAGTGTTCCCACATATTCTTAATGTGTTTGCCCGTAATCAATATCAATCCAATTATTTTTAATCCCTCTATTTATTACGATATAACGAAAAATAACATCCTTTCATAATTCGAAGAAAGGTGACGCGCACGGTTTTCAATTGAGTGAATATTTAAACGCGTGTGCCGGGTTAAAGACTTTGAATTTTACAGTGGCATGTTATCTAAATTAATTTATCAATTAAGTACTAAGGACATCCTGTTAATAAAATGTTCATTACATTCATAAGAAATGTTGTTGACTTATCATATGGAGGTAATAAAATAAAGCATCACAGATCATGATGAATTACAGCCAAAGTTCATAAAATTAAGATATAAAATAGGCATCCATATACTTAAAAACTCATTTTCTCGGGAATAATAATTTATTTTGAAGACATGCATGAAAGTTTTAGGCTTATTTTAAAGTATCATATTACAAGAAACAATTAAAATGAAAATCAATGAAGTCCAATATCAATTATTTATCCTGTATGAGAGGCTATGAATTAAACGACCAGTTTTTGTATAAGGTAGGTAAATTTGAGGCAATAACATGATTTGCTTGTGATGAATGGATTATAGAAAAGTTTAAAAGCACAAAGCAACGAAAGAGTCGTCAGTTGCGCAAGTATAATATTGCCAATGCAGCAAAAAGCGTGGAATGAGGAATCCTTGAAATATTTCATTTCTATATTGTCATCATTTCGGTGCGCACAATTATTACTACTTTATAAATGATAATTCTCCAGTAATCAAATTGAAAATGTTGTACAATAATAAACATTCATAAATTTCACTAGTGATGTATGTATTTTCATTTATATATATAAACAAATAAAATGTTTTTGTGGCATTTGCAGACTTTGAGCTATAATTTATTTCAAAACTACAAAACAAAAAAATGTTATTACTAGATATAATAAAGACGTTAGATGCAGACTACAGTTGTTCCCTTTCATTTCACGTTGTATGATATATAAATATTTGTTTTCTCTCATATCTATAAACCATAGTTTACAAAAAGTTCTATACACATTGCTTGGCCTGTTTACAGAATTAATAAAAAATAATTGTATAATCTACTTATAGATTGAATCGTTATTTATAATAATGTAAAAATAAGTAGTTAACATAGCTCTGACGATTCATATAATTTATATAATTCTAGTGTAATTCATGGAAGATTATTTGTAAAAAAATCTAGCATTGCAGCCAACACCAAAAGCGTCAGATATTTTTTTTAAATTCAAATCTCTTTCATTAATTCACTCAAGATCAACTCAAGATGAAGAGATCTTAGCCTGTTGGTTACGGTGTGCACAAATTTGTGTGTAATTACCATGGTAATAAAAAAGTGTTAATAACACTCAGGTGAACTTTAGCTGAGATCATCATCTTTACCTTGCTGGGTCTAAAGCCCATACCCAGATGATAGATAGCTGGAGTAAACCTCTTAATATTAGATAACTTGAATGGAGGTTGTGTCGGTAAATTTTGCATATGAAAAATACCATTGTGAGAGTGAAGTGTTACAAGCAGTTCTATCTTCCCCTAATAACTGAAGCATAAAGTTTGAAGTAAAATAAATAATCACAATCGTATGATTATATAAATAGATGGCGTGATTCCTAAATGTTTAATTAATGTGGTGTTTATTACAGTGTTTCATAAAGTGTGTATATATTAAACTATATGCCATTTAAAAATCAACATTGAAATTTGAGGACGCGCAGAATGTATTTGAGCAGTGATTCAAACAAGTAATTATGCAAATATGTCTATAAAATTTTACTAATGAACAAAAAACGGATTAAAATCTTTTGAGTAATGTTATTTTCTGTACATTAAATATTTTACTATTTATCACTGAAACCTTTTCTCTCTCGTGTGTAAATTAGTAATCAAATTATTTATTCATTCACTCATTTAGTCTCACATAAACTTATACTTCAAACAATGGCCTGGGTTTTTATTGTACAGTAAGTTATATTGATATCTTTGAAGAGAATCGAATAAGATTTTTTCAGTTCATGTTCCAGAATATTTATGTAAAACTAATAATAAAAATATTGCGATTGCCAAAAATCACAGATATACTATACAGGAAGAAATAATGATAATTAAATCTAAATTAAAAGCCTATCAAAAGATATAAGACGGCAAAAACTTGATTGGTAACATAAATAAACCTCGATTGGTCTTTTACGTATTTAATTTATTGACAATTTATTTGCCTTTGGCAAAAGCAGATATGTAATTTTTCTCATTTTACTGGTTTGCTATATAATGATGAGTATTATTTTGACAGCACACTTAATGAAAAATCTATACGCATTTGACAACATAAGGGAAAAAAAATTGACAGTTAAATTTCAGAATAAAAAAAAATTTACATATCTGCTTTCGCCAAAGAAGTACAGATAAGAGGTACAGTAATTTAATGGGAATATTCAGTGAAAATTCAATTACTTCACATTGTTCCTTAGCTTAATTGAAATGATAATAAAAACTGGTTAAACTTGTTTAACATATTAAGCTCATAATATGGTAAAATTTATATAAAAATAAAACTGATGTAATAAAATGCGTGTATTTTTAAACAATGTTACTTAAAATATATGGATATGGATCATACAGACTTAAAATATATGTCTATATGATCCACTTGAAGAGCAAACATGGTCAATAGATACAGATCACAGAAAGAAAGACAACCGATTCCTGTCCAGCTGAAACCTCCGGTACTAATTTAAGACGGGTATTTACAACCAATTAAAATACTTCTTTGTCAGATAGGCTCAATAAGCAAAAATATAAAATAATGGATGGCCAACCTAGTCAGAAAATATTGAGAAACATTGGAGTATTGACCGCCAAGCGGAGAAAGGATGTTGTGCATACATAATACATTAACTGGACCATTGCGAATGAATCTATTCACAATAAAAGTTCAATTGACGGTGGCTATTATCATGGGCGTGTTAACTAAACAAAACAAAGGTAACATTTTTTTTTTCAGTAAAATAATAATCTGCTTCTGAAATATTTTGCATCTAAAAACAAACAAAAACAAAAAAAGATAGTAGTGTGGCCGGAGCCGGGTTGGCCATGGTTTATTTTTAATTGTAAATTACATCCGCTAATTGATAAAAATTTTGAAATATTTTTGACTAAAAATCAAATAGAGCAAGGACAAGTTGCAAAATATATGAAGCTAATTTTTTTAAAATTAAATAATTGGCTATTAAGAATAAGTACATCTGAAGTGTCAATATGTAATGAATGTAATCTCTAAATATGAGTTAGTAATAAATTAACCCTACCGTGCAAAGCAAATAAAAAAATTCACATAAGATTCTTTTTATTGAGAATAAGTAGGTTACCAGTTTTAATGTGTTAACTGACAATTCTTGATGGAAAGGCATTTTGATGGTAAAGTTTCACTCATCAAATGTATTATCAATTCAGTTGATCAGCCGGACCAGATCATTATAAGATATGTGAAAAAATTTAGAAAAAATGTGATTAATTTATTTAAAAAATATTATTATGAGTTTAAAAATCTTATATATAAAACCGAAACGGGGGATGTATGTCTGTAATTCCCTTTTGCATTGTTGTTGCAAGTTCAAACAAACGAATTGATTTCGCTCGCGAAAGTTTCGACGGTAAATTTGTTTCGTTATCAATGTGTGTGTAGAGACTCCAATTACTCGAGTATCGAGTAGTACATATATAAAACCGAAACGGCGTATGTATGTCTGTGGGTCTGTAATTCCCTTTTGCATTGTTGGTCATTAAGTTGCCATAAAAACGAATATGAAAGAAAATATGTTTGATTTTTTATCGGCGAAGACATTTAGTCAAAATGTAATAAATTAGTCTTCTACTGAACTTTTCCCGGCTTTTATTAATATAATAATGTTTTTATTTACGTGAAGGTATTATTTGACATTTCTTTGACGGCAAATTAGATTTTTTCCTTGAATTTGGACATTTTAATGGGCGAGAATGGGGCTGTCAATATATGAAAGGGGCTGTGAAATGTCAATGCCAGTCTGAAATGTTCATTTTAATTCCATTTTAATTGACCTAGACTTTTGAATTTTGAAAAAAGTTGTTTCAACTTGGCCCGTCTGAATTTACGCGCCGAGCTGAACATAACCCCAAACTGGTCCGAGCGAAGCCGGGTTCGAACACTTGTAATTTATAAATCTTCATTAACAGTTCAATTAACAGGTAAACTTAACAATTAATGTAACAATAATGATTCTGAAGCAGCACTGAACGGGTTTGAAGATTTTTTCCAGTCTAGAACAGCCAATAAATAGATATCTATGATATACCTTCTCATTAATTTTATTCAATCTAGTATAAATAAGACTGTATGTATTTATATGTCATCAGTTGACTATGCCCACAATGAGCAAAACAGTGTTTTATTTGTTTGAATAGGCAGTGATAATATTTGTAGCGTTTCAAATACAAAAAAAATTATGAAATGCGTGGATTAAACTTTGGATTGACTTTATTTAATGAAACTGACGTCAGAAAAAATTATATAGTTTTGACGATGGTTTGATGTTAAAATAGCTATAAACAATATTTATTTAAATATTTTTATATCAGAATTCTACCAAGTAAATGTCAATTTAATTAATAAATATACTAACGTCCTAGAAGAGTGAAAATTTTTGAAACAGAATTATTAAATATTTACTAAATATTTGCTTCTTATAGGGTTAAATATGCCAAACGTAAAATACAATTCAATTAAATGTTTTCTAAATAACGTATATAAGCATTCGGCCAAATAAAGCGATGTGTATCACATATTAGTTTCAAACATAACTTAGACTCACATTCACATGGTCTAGCATCGAACGAGCTTCGCTGCAAAGGTGGACAGAGTGGCCTATTCGAGAGTAATTTGCGAGTTGTCACCTCGTCAGTCATGGTGGAAGCACATATTCGCGTGTTATTCTTTTTGGCAGTGTGGGTTGTTTTGGCAAAGGACAGCCGATTTGCCGACGGGGAGTCTTCCCTGCCGATAAAGGTCAACGGTTACAATGGAAAGGGATATGATGAATTATTCAATCAAGTGGAAGAACCTACAGAACTCAAGCTCCTGCATGTGGTGAGTTAAACGTACAATTACAATTGTTATTTGTATTTTATCCAGTGCCCACAATACTATTCCGATATTAAATATATACGCAATAATAACGCTACTATATTGACTATGGTTTGATTTTAAAAATTGCAAGCGAACAAAGCTAAACAACAGTTTTTTAACAAATTTTCATTTTGATATATCCTCAGTAGTGAAAAGAATGCTGTAAATTTGGTTTAATTTCATTGTAGTCAAGTAAACAACAATATATAATAAGTCAATAAAAGATTATATTAAATCAATATTTTTATGTCAGCATAACTTAGCACCCTAATGATTTTTTTATGATAATTTTCATGAAGTATCTTCATATAATTTACTTCGCAATATATTACACTATTTCAAGAAATAATATACAAACAAAAGCCATACTCTTGTGTTGACATAAATAAATCTAACAGATAAATATCATAAACCAAAGCAAATAAAATTTTCTACAGTACGTACAAAGAAATCTTAATTCAGTTTATATAAATATACATATTCAAGATAAATATTATATATTTTTAAATTGAAATCGGCGTAGTTCATGTATATAATTATTCTCTCACTGCTTGTTGAAACATATGTTGAGTTGTAAATATTGAAACATTATGTTTATTCAATAAAAATTACTAATGACTTTTTTCACTGGTTGTATCATAACGAATGGTGAAACATAAGTTATGATTAATTTTTCGTTTCTTTAATATTTTTAATTTGTTCAACTTTTAAAGCATAAGGCTCCGAAAATGAACATGTTTTTAAGCCTGATCAATAAATTAAAGATTATGCATCTGGTTAATTTATAAATAATGCAACGTCATTTATTATTTGAAAAGCTATAATTTTTTACAATAATAATTTTTAGTATTCATTTGACAGATATACTGAGCACGACTCAATCGGCTCATTCTCATTTTCTTTGTTGACATCCAAGTTTCGTTCATTTATTTGGCTAACTATTCATCTGTCATAGATTTTGGAGTCTGGACAAAAATCTTTAAACCATTGAATTTTAAAAAAATGTGTAAAATGTATATAAAATCAATTCAGGAAACTTTGTCCCATTCTAGAAAGACCATCTCAATTGCGAGCCTTGCTTTAATTAAATAATTATTTTCGTATCTTATCTATTTTTTTTTCAATAAATGTTTTACTCCTGTACAGTTTTTTTTTTTAAATAAAAAAAAATATTTGGCGTTACAGCTTACGCCAATGCGCCATATATTCTTAATCGTGAAAGTCATACGAGATTAACTCGATGATAAGTAATGAATCAGTTGTGCACAAAATCAACGATAAATAACATACACCCAGCCCAAGATCTCTTTTTTTTCAATTGGAAAAATCAGACCTTGCCGGGAATTGAACCCGGGTCTCCAGATCGCTAGGACAAAGCTCTTGCCACTAGACCACAGAGACCGACAATTTAACTGAGTTTACCGATTTTAACTGAGTATAAATGAATAAATAATAATTTGAACTATTTGATGACTTTTTTTTTGATATTGTTAAAAATAAAGTTACTCCGCGCATTGGTGTGTTTGGACCTAGCTATTGAATATTCCATACAGAAAACTTTTAGTCTTAGAGAGAAAATTGATTGGCACCACCAAAACATCTTTGTAGGATATTAAAATAAATAGATACTGAAAAGTATAAAAATGATTTTCAAATATGCAAGCGTATAAAGTATCAATAATTTTGACTAAAATAGATAATATAATTTAAATAAAAAATAAATATTATTCCATAATACCAGAATTTTCACTTTTAATGTACAAGAAAAGAGGTCAAAGTAAACATGTATTATTATTATACTAATTAGAATGAAAATGTTCAAAGCCATATAATTGCTTTAGTGTAGATTGAATCCTGGGATTTCACTTGGTTTTCTTGTCCTGAAATATTTCATAATTGATTTTCAAACCTAAAATTCTAGGTGTCTTTGAGTTCAATTGGAATAACTGTGCATATTCTTTTCTATTCTGTACAGATACAATTTTACAGGGATAATTAACTAGTTAATTGAGAAATGGCTCATTTGCTGTAACTTCCTTAACGATCACAAACATAAAATACTGAAAATCACATTAAATTAGTTGATTGCCAGAGTTTTTATTTATTAAATCATAGATTCTATAAATATAACTATTAAAAAGATACCCATTGCCATCATTTTATTTTATTTAGTAAAAGAACATTTTTTTTGGTAGCAAGCTTAAAAACTGTTTAAAAATAAATCCTTTTTTGTAGTTATTTAGTATTAGATAATTATTGTTCAGTTATTAATAGTTTTCCTAAAAAAATATGCTCATATATAATACCAATGAAAAATAATAAAGTGAGATACAAAGAACAAAATAAACAGGTTTCAATAATTGGGATTATTTTCATAACAATCTTATCTGCACACGTTTTTTAATGAGTCTTAAAAATAATTTCGTATTTTCAATTCAAATTGAAACATGCCACAGAATCGCATGTTTCAATTTGATTGTGTGAAAATTTCACTTTCTTTGAACATGGCGCAATAGAGTTTGACCCACACTTCGCACTTCACGCATGATAAGTTATGAGCTTGTAATAATAGTAAAGTGATTTATTGAATGACAGCTGTTCCGGCACGGGGATAGGACACCAGACAGAGAGGAGATGCTACTTTACCCTGATGACCCCAACGTTAACAACACATTCTATCCGTACGGACTGAAGGCATTGACAAATGTACATATATATATTTTTTTCATCAAAATGATAATCAAACCATTTAGGCTACAAATGTGAGGTCTTTGACTGCATCTCAATTAAAAATAAAACACTATCATGCGCTTCCATACTGAAGCATTTACCACTTTAAAAATCAATTTATTAGTGTGAGGATCATACTAAAATTATGCTTCCGAGTGTAAAATGTTCTTTGAAGATTGTTTAGTGGTTGAATTAATATTTATTTGCTTTTACACAGTAACTGAAAATTCAAGTTGTCAAACAGTTGAGCAGAACTGAAAAAATATAACAATATAAAATATATATAAAATTATCTAGATTTATCTGTTTGTAACGCATAGCACAAAGCTGCACTTGCGCATGATGAGCAGACAGAAAGAGAGTGTGTGAGTGTTGAGAAAATGTTGAAAAGTGGCACTGCGACCTGATTTAAATTGTTAGCAGTAGTTCAATAAACAGTTGGTCATTATGTAAAGACCACACTTTCAGAGAAACCGTTATTTTTATTTGCTTACTTTAGTTTTGACGTTGATGTTTGAGCAGTTTGATATATAACTGACGTGTCTATCAAAAGTATTTGTTTCCGTAAGAATCGTATTGATGTCATTTTTATTATAAAACTATGAGATGCTATTATATCGTGGAAAAAATGTATTATTTTTATATGGTATAATACGTATAGAGAAATCAAATACATAAACACATTTTTTATAATTTATAAATTTTAGGCAGGGAAAGCTCGCGAGTATGAAATTGGCGTATTCTTGAGAAAGCAGTACAGCGAATTCCTGAATAAAATTTACGTGCCGGAAGAGATTTACGTGAGGACCACAGACTTTGACAGAACCAAGATGAGCATGTTGGCATGTTTGGCCGGACTCTATCCGCCGGACAAAGTCCAACAGTGGAACAAGCATTTGCTCTGGCAACCGATACCGTACAACACTCTCAATTTTTACGAAGACGATGTGAGTAGATTTTTTTTCACATTCATAATGGGATTTCAATTATTTAGATAGGAATTTTAATCAACGGTTTACTTATTTTGTATTTTAGAATTTTTGTCTCGAAATAAAATAAGTCTCAATATTTTTTACACGGGTGTTTATAATTTTTTTTTGTCAATACAAATGAAATCATTCATAGCATATATTATGTTCTCTAACAGTAAAATAATAACTAGAATCTTAACCAGGTGATTGCCTAATAAGCATGTTAACACGTTCCATAATTCCGTGCTCACATGGTCAGCCATAAAGTTAACGTTGACGCGTCACACTTAAATACTCAATATTGACTGTTATAAATCGTGTTTTATTTTGTAAGCACGTATTTATTAAAGAAAGCTCTTTAGAAACTGAAAGCAACTAGGGTTGGCACATGTCTTCACTTGTGCTCACAATTACTATAATTAAATAAATATGTTTGAGTTTTTTTTTTTTTTGATAAATGGCAGCTTTGTGGCACAACGCATTGTGTATTTATTTGGCAAGTCTTGATGTTATTCTCTGAATATTTCTAAAAAATTTTATATTTATTAGGTTTTGATTTTTTAAAGACATTTACGGTACTCCAGGTACCGCCATATGAATACCTACCAGCAATTAAAAGGTTAAAGACTGTTAAGTTATTATTATGCTAGCATAGTTTGCACAAAGCCTGCATATTAAGGAATCATCCCATAGAAAAAACAATTAAATATGACAAGTTTCATTTTGAATATTTTATTTCTTTTTTAGATGCTGTATTATTATACATGTCCGAGGTTTTTGGAAGCAAGATTGGAGCACTTATATTCAAAAGAGTTTCAAGAAATATTAGACCCGCACAAAGACCTATTTGAAATCGTCAGTAACTATACCGGAAAAAATCTGACAACACCCGAAGATATATTCTACATAGATAACCTATTCCAGGCTGAGGTAAATATTATACATTCATATAAATCTAATGCATGTTTTTCAGACATATAAATGTTATCTTTATGAGTTATTGTAATGTCGACAAAAAGAATGATAAAACATCGCACGACTAATGAAATTCTTTATCAACGACTGAGGGGTATTTGACTAATCTGTAAACAGATGGAGAAAATATATGACAGTAATAAATGTTTAAGAGCTGACTAGACAAAGTATTTAATATGCATTGTTCAAGAGTTCGAATCTCCAGATGAATACTGTAATATTTCATTTAGTTGACTTAGAGATTTATACAAGGAGAAGAATGCCGAGTTGTTTTTATGATTGAAAATTGCATTCTATAGAACATTTCTTTTTATTGAAAAAATTAAGATACAAAACTTAAGTCAATTTCGGAAATAATGTATAACTATCTATTTGAATCATTTGAATTTGATATTTAAATTCTATCAAGTACCCTTAATTGAAATTCTTAATTATAACTATTCTGTTTGATCAGTTGAAAATACTCAATGAGTGAAACCGGTACTTGTATTAATAATTTTATATGTAGAAGTAGTACAAAGTAAATGTGTTTTTATTTATTTAAAAAAATGCCAAAAAACTGATATTATATAAACAAGATAAATACAACAATAATAAATTATATTTATTATAATTATATTATATAATACCATTAAATAAACAAAAAAAATTTCAATGAATTTTAAATAAAAGAAATACAGATGAATGGTGAAATTATGCAGTATAACATAAAACGCGCATCATATTTTTGAAAAAATGTTAGAGCATTTTTATATAAGAGAATCTATTAGAGATGAGAAGAATCATTGTCAAAGAGAAATATATAAAAATATAATGATTGATAATGTACCGTCGTATGAAATTGTACATATATGATTATTGGTGAGTGGCATGATGTTCAAACAATGGGACAGAAATAGCAGGCTGACAGCACGTGACTCCCTCGTCAATCAATTTAAATATCGGAGACGTATGCGGGGGACTAAAAAATCTTGTTTTTAAAAAAAGTGGCATTGTTTGTGGTTACAGAAAAATTATGGAATCGATCCACCTGATTGGGCCGTTCCTATTATGCAACGAATAAAGGATATGACAGTTATGGAATACAGTTTACAATTTGCAACAGACGAGTTGAAGAGAATCGGTGGGGGTATGTATGAACCGTTACTGATTCTTCACAGAAATCTCATACGTTTTGTAAAGTAATTGCACACTATGCAATCTTGAAATAGTAAAAACAAATTATAAAGCACATTGGTTGTTTTAAAGAGTAAATATTTAGCCGTACCATTTCAATAATTGATAAGTTACATACAAAGCTTTTCAAATAATATATACAATTGATATTTATGGAGTGTATGAATGATAGAGGACTTGAGACTGTACATAAAAACACGATTCAATCTCTGATTTTGATAGAGAATAATGAATGAAAGGTGGAAAAAATCATGGATAAAATTCTAACATTCTTATGTCATTCATTTAAATTTTTGTGGTCTAGTGACAAGAGTTTTGCCCTAGCGATCGGGTAGGTCTAGGTTCAAGTACCGGCAAGGTAAAATTTTTTCATTTGAAAAAAAGTCTTGCTCATGGGGGTATGTAATTTTTTGATGAGTTGTTCTCGGTTGATACATACAATTTCTCATTGAGTTTGGCTCCAAATATCTGGTGCACTGGCATTTTAAAAATGGAAGCCACTCAGTTATGGGGACTAGGAAAAACTAGTGCCGTAGAGATTACAACTTTTAAAATACAAATATCTCCATGGTCGTCAGCTTTGGTGTATTTTTTTACTAATCCATTAAACCTTAATAGTGTGAAAGTAACATTATCTCGACATAATGGTGTGAGTGAACTGTGTGATTTAAAAATAATTAATGATTTACTTGTAATGTTATTTCTACACTATTTACTCAACACAATTTTTTTTAATAACAATTTCCAATAATATTATAAAACAGAGAATTCAGGACTAAGTGGGTTGATACTCTTATGAGTGTAAATTAAATGTTTAGCAATTTTACATAATTGCTACCATTATATCGTTTGCAATAGATTCATACTTATATTATGTTTTTTGTCCGATAGGTACGCTTTTGAACAAAATGATAACAGATTCATATGCGAAAATAAAGAAGACTTTGAAACCGCTGGGCCGAAAGATGTATCTGTACTCCGGGCATGAGAATAATGTCGCCGCTCTGTTGGCTTGCAGTGGTGTATTTGAATCTCATCAACCACCGTACGGGTCTACGTACATACTAGAACTGCACGAATTGTTGAGATCGAAGACGTTCGCATTCAGGGTGAGTCAATGCGCATCGTAAACTGTCAACAAATATCTAGTGTTGAAAGTTTTACAGTAAGGAGATAGATTTTAATTAATAATCAATGTAATTTCAGATTCTGTATCTTAAAGACGTTCTGATGCCACCGAGCGTCTTAGCGATACCAGGCTGTGGAAAAATGTGCCCATTTGAAAGATTCGTCGAGCTGACAAAGAATACTGTGACGACTACCATAAAGAAAGACTGTATAGCGAATGCAAGCTGACTATTATTTTCAATAGCAAATAATATTAAATGCTTCATATTTATAGTAATGTTGAATGTTTTAAGCTAAAAACGCAGCTGTAGAATTAGATATAGAAAAATATATTAAACTGAATTTGAGGCATTGTGAATTTTTGCAACAGCCAAACGGTCGGGATTACTTTTTGAATTGGCTGTGGGAGCATTTTATTTTTGATATTATGACATAACAATTTAGTTGTTGTATCTATTGAGTTGTTTATTTTACTTTAAGATTTACATTGTAATAAAAACACTAGAACTCAAACGTGTAGTAAAAATAAGACAATTGTGAAATTGATAACGTAGAGTGATACAGACAAATCCTGCATGTACAACATTAATTTTTAGGTCTTTATGATAGCTTCTGAATTTGAAAAGTTACTTTTTATCAAATTTTTATGTATGCACATTTCATATGGGCAGATAAAATTAAAGCTTGCTTGGATAAAATGTGGTATAATTAAAAAAACAATGCCCAAGCATCGATTCGCTAGCTTTCATAATTAAAATGTGGGATAATTACTATGAAAAAAATGTTGTAAATATGAAGAATTCATTGTAAGTCAGGATATGTCTGTAGCTCTCATTATGACAGTATTTTAAGCCACAATTTCAATTTGAAATAATTATTTTTGTTTATTTATTAATGAAGAAATAGTGTGAACGATTTAAATTATGTGACCTTAGCAGTTCTCTGTAAGCGCAAATCAATTTATTATCTTTAAGATTTTTATTCTGATGTTGTGTATTGATCAATAAAATTTTGAAAAAAATACGTATTTATAATTATAAAGAAAAGAAAATTATAATAAGCTAATATGAATATTACAACATTTATAGCATCACCATTAAAAACATATAATTTTTTATTGAATTTAAATTAGATAATACTATATTATAGGTTATTTGATAAAAGCGATACCGTTGTTAACAAAATTATGTGAGAAAGAAAAGGAACACTATATAAAATTAGACTACATCCGTTACACACAAATAGAGTGCCGCGTGATATCCTTTTGAATGTAATGTCACAATAGTCGAGCAACCTCAAGCAGGTATACCCAGTTTAAATGATTATCCTACACCAACACCGAGGAACGCTCTGTCAGCAGTGACTTGCTAGAAAGAGAGCAAGGATGAAGGGTGATCACGCGTGCTGTTGTGTTGGTGTACTCATCGGAATATCCTTGATCGGAGGTACATATATCGCTACCATTAATATAAGAATAATCTTATCTAGACAATCGCAATTATTTATTTCAGGTAGACATAAAATCGAGTAAATATTGTCAACAGTGTTATTACTGTGTGATGAATTTAGGATTAAAGGTCTGCTGTTCGTTTAAAATTCGGTTGACCTTTAAAATTATACACTTGAAGGTCACGCGTATGACAGTTAACTTACAGCAAGTATTTTAAGGGCTCACCAATTGATAGATGCTAGATTGAATCAAGCCAATTTATAGCTGATATTAAATTGAATGCAGCAAGATCATTCTGACCATTACTGGTTATTCTTGCTTTATAGTACATAACTACACAATCAAAGATTTATCGATAGATATAAAAGTTGTATTCTGTGGTTAAAATATTAATGAAATTATTGGAAGCCTTTTCTTACAATCTATATTTTAGATTAGTGAATATGTATAAATGTTCTTGTGTCAAATAATTATAATTACCATTAAATAAATGAATTAAAATTATTATTAAAATGCTTTTATTTGTACTGTATTTATGTCATTTTTATTTAAGTTTTCTACGGAGTATTTATTTTGAAACGATCCACTGAAGAAATCACAGAAATTAAACAGATTCATGTGGTAAGCCATAGATTAAATAATATTATGTATCGACTATTTGCAGTGCTTCAGTTTATTCTTCTTAAATTTAAATTATGCAGCAATACTAAATTCATAATAATAAACAGTAAAAAAAATGTATATGTCAGTTATATATATGACTGTATATAACTGTCAATTCTTGACAGAAAAACATTACAATTGATATACATGATGCTCAATGGTTATGAGTACATGTTTTTATAAGAGTTATTCAACAAAACATATAAATGATTATGTGAGTATTTTCAACTGACAATAATTGTTCTTAGGTATTCTGTCATGGAGAGAGAACTCCGATAAAGTCAGAAATTGAAATATATCCCTTCAATATAAACAAAAATGAAACATACTATCCTTACGGACTCGGAGCATTGACAAATGTAAGTAAATTGAACTGTTAGAGTAGTGTTTCCCAATTATATTGCGCAGAGGAACCATTATATACAAGTAGAGTAGATAAAAACTTAAATAGGAAAAGAAACTCATTGGCAACGAAAAATCTTCTTTCAATGTCGTAATTAAATGGAATGTTTTGAAGAGAAGATAACTGCAGATTTTCAGTTGAATGGTGGCGACCCATATATTTGCATATTATTTGAAATAAGCCGGATTGTAATGGTCGTGTTTTGATAGAATTAATAACCTGAGTTTTTTAATCTAGCGTGGTTTTGAGAGTGATTTAAATAGTAACAACCATTGGTGCAGTTATTTTACTAAATAAACCTTTTTTAGCACCATAATTGCACACTCGTCAACACATCCGTTTTAACTGATGGAGGAGAATTAAACAATTAGTTAAAACAGTTTTCATGAGTGGTTATTCTTTAATCCCTTTTTCAAAATTAAATCTCATTATCCTCTGGATATACTCATTCATAGATAAAGTGATAATGAGTTTAATTTAGCATTTCTTTGTAGATGTCATTAGGAAAATACTCAAATTAGCTGGCTTGCCAAAACATATTCTTCAATATATATTATATTTGACTTTATGTAAGCTCCCTGACACACAGCAATATAAAGATTAAGTACAAGTTTTTTATGAAAGGCGATACCGCATTGCAGCTTGTTTCATGTGCTGAGTGCAAAATCAACTTAGTAGGTCGCAAAGCTCAGTACATACACGTATTTGAGAAAATTTTGTTTATCAACAGTGGCACAAATGTTTTATAGCACAGTGCACCCAATTAAAATGAAAATGAGCATGTGTTAGAAATGAGACAAGTGTTAGGGTGTTCACTAAAGAAAGGTGATGAACCAGCAGGGCTCCGCGGTCTGTAATGACATGGGCCCATAAACTATTGACAAAGACAGTAATTTTTATTGATGTTGAATTAACTTTTAAGGAGGGCAAAACAAAAATGTATGATGTCGGAGAAGCGATAAGAAAACAATACGATGGATTCCTTTCCCGAGTTTACAATCAGGAAGATTTGGTCATGCAAGCTATCGACAGAGATATTTCTAAAATCAGTGCTTTACTCGTATTAGCTGGTATGTGGCCGGTCGAACAAGAAGACATGTGGACAGACATCAAATGGCAACCGATACCATATAGAAACTTGGAAGCCGACGATGACTATGTGAGAAAAAATATAAGTAAAACATAATCTATCCATTTATATTTTATTCTTTATATCCAAATCATACAATCTATTAGTGATTAAAAATCATTCAATTGGAATATCACCAAAACTATTCAATACATAAAAACAGTTATCTTCTTCACACAGCCTCACTTGAAATGAGCAAACGCCAAATGCTCTCATATCTTAATCGTTTTCTAAGCATGGCATGAGATTAAGTATGATTAAGAGAGACGTATAAAAAAATAATGTATAACTTGGCAAAATGTATGCTGTTAATCCGAACTGCTTTTGAAAAAACTGATGGTTAAATGTTTGAGGGAACGTTGATTGACACTTGTTGTTGCTATCTGTTGATTTAAAAAGGAGACAAAATACAGAATACAGCTGTAAAGAAAATAGTTAATATTTAGTGGTAGTAATTATTTAATGACACTTTACGAGCATTCTCAGAAGCACCCAGTCATTCATCCATTGTCAAATAATATAACATGTTATTATCAACAATTGTCGACTTGACAATAATAATAAATCAATCTAAATGTTTCAGATGCTGTATGAAGAAAATTGTCCGCGTTACATTCACGAAAGGCAAATAGTCAAACAGATTTACAGGGAGAAAATGCAAATATCGCACAAGGACTTGTTCCAACGTTTGTCATTTTTCACAGGTAGAAATATTACCGAACCCTCTCAAGTCCAACGATTAAGGAATTTACTGATGGTGCAGGTATTTATATGAAGAATATAATGTTTAAATTGAACCATATAACACTGAGCCAAGTTGCCAAGTGGTCAAAGTTATAAATGTTGAAATGCCCTTCCACTCATAAGATCCTCGAAGAGAAAATGGTGTGTGGTGACAGTGCTTACTATTAGTCTTCATCTATCCCTACTCTCTCTGAAAAGGAGAGGCTGAGCAACTGAATAACAAAGCAGTTCGCACTGATAAATCTCAGTCGAGATAAACTCCATAAGGAGTCTATAAGTTTAGGAGATGACATTGTTAACACATTGGATGCTGAGAATACGCCTAGCGTGTTCAATTGCATACTAAAAAACAGGTTCAGCATTGAATGTGTTAAAGTTTTTTATTTTTAATCCATGTCCGGTCCTAATGTTGAGCATATGGCCTCCTAATGGAGGTATCTCAACATATTTTCGTCTACAAGAAATGCTTGTTACTCAGTCAATCAACATCTTTTTAGTTTGATGAAAGTATGGATAGAAAAGATAAGACTAGGACAGGACTAGTGGTTAGCTAGTCGCTCTCTACTTGATTGTCGCTTGCCCTGGGACTTGA
The DNA here is from genome assembly GCA_028554975.1 of Himalopsyche kuldschensis. Taxonomy (NCBI): domain Eukaryota; kingdom Metazoa; phylum Arthropoda; class Insecta; order Trichoptera; family Rhyacophilidae; genus Himalopsyche; species Himalopsyche kuldschensis. The sequence continues at coordinate 3,852,554 of JAHFWI010000001.1, read as the reverse complement.
ACTTCTGAGGTCTATCACGGAAGGCAAGGACTTTGACCACTGCACCATGGGCGCACCAAAAATATGTCTACATCAACGGATTGAAAATGCATCAAATTTTATTAGGATCATAGGCACTGAGACGTAACTTTCGGGTCAATATATATTATATCAATGAAATGTTGTCAGTATTTGGTAAAGATCAATTTCAGGATTCTGTTGTATTGGTAATGTTGAAATATATTCTTAAACATTATTTGGCAGGACGATATGAAGATGGTGAACCCAAAATGGTTCAAAACCATGAAAAAATCACTGGAATATATTGTGAAAGTTGAATACAACATGATGTTTCACAATACGATTTTACGCAAACTGAGCGCAGGTAACTCAATATTCACAAAGTTTTCGATCACATTTCAATAAATATATGAAAACCGGATGTATATGCATGATAAAGATGTCTGCAAATTATGGGTCATAGAACAAATATGGAGGTTTATTTTACCGATAAAGATGCCAAATGTCAATTGAATAAAATTAGCTATAATTATTGACAATTATAGATTTTAAATTTAATTTTTTGATTAATAAATAGCAGCTGGTTGCCAAGTTTGATTTGCAGTGACTCAAGATAGCTTGTTTACATTGAAAAAATGCTTTGATGTGAGAATAATTATATTATAATTGATATTCGATGAAATGATTCAATCATCATATATTATAATCTAAAGAAAATATCTCATTGGTAAATATTGCATTGCATAAACGTTTACAAACATTACTGACTGAAAAAACAATATTTCGGAATACATTCAAGGCAAGTTCATGAAAGGTCAAAATAATAAAAATATTACTACATTTGCCTAAAATTACTTATTACTATAGTATGTGACAACACTTGAGAATTTATTACTCTAGTCATCATAAATTGATAATGAATACAACAACTATCGTCATTTAAATAAACTTCTATTTTATCAGCTAATTGCATGCCTATCTTTATTTTTTAATAATCATGTACATCACAAAACATTGCATTGTTGGATGTTAAGCGGGATCTTTGTACTCATAGCAAGAAGACATCAATCAAATGATACCGCAGCACGATAGATTTTGAACTATGCCTTAGACTAAATTTAAGAAAAAGAATGCGTGATACCAATTAGGCGTAAAAACCGTTTCTTTATTAACAGTCAAGTTATTGTGACATGACATAATAGTGAATCAGACATTCATAAGTGTCTACACATTTTTTTCTTCTTACATTGCCAAGCTGAGTTAGATAGTTTATCAAAATCGAGATAGGAGAATAATAAAGACCAATAGATCATATGTCGTGGCACACTTCATACAATTCTTATGTATGAAAATTTGTAGATACAAAAAGATGTAATTTTATCTTTATTTTTTTTACGATACAAACTATTCACAAACTGTCAAAGTTCACCTGTACACTCGAATACCGGAAGACGCCAAAAGGATGATCTATAGAGACAGAACTTATGGTGTAAGTGTAAAATATTTTAACAATTCAAGTTTGAGATTGTGGTTCGATCAAGCACCCACCACAAGTGTATACTGCATTGGCTTCGGTTGCGGATAACAGGGTTTGAATCCCAGTCGAGGCAGTTTCATTATTCAATCAAATTAGTGATTTCTGTTCAGACACGGATGTCTGTCTTGCTTAAAATTTCCTCCCACACTAATCCGATCCTAAAAACGTGAGCGAGAGATAGTCTTTTCCTAATCCTATCCTTTCCATCCCTACTTTCTTTGAAAGCAAGTGGTTGAGCAACTTAGTTACAAGCAATTCTCGTTGAAATACTTTGGTCAAGATAAACTTCATTAGGAGTCCATATGCTCCACATTGGCAGCGAACACGGTTAAAAAATATAAATATATTTCAATGAAAATCTTCATGGAGAATGGAGGTTTCATAATATATAAGTAATGTGTGATGAGAACACTGTTGCAAGAGTGAGAGCCCACATGCCTTTATGTCTCACTCACGTCCGTCACTTTATATGAGAGCAAGCGAGAAAGAGAATGATTCAATGCAACTGCACTAACTCAATCAATACATTGAGCAGTGTTATACGAAAGATCAACAGCCTCACAATATAACATTTATGTATCTAATTAGGATGGATATTATTTCATACTGAATTCGATTTTTAGTAGACATTATAACGGTTTATTTTTGTATAAATTTTGTTGTGGTATTATAGGGGCTCTTCTACAAAAGATGATCATGGATTCTAAAGAGAGAATCAAACAAGACCAAAGTGGCTTGAAGGGCACAAACGTGTTCATGTACTCTGGATACTTGAACAATATAGCTGCAATTTTGGCAGCAACTAAAATTATAAAGCCTCATCAACCAGAATTTGGAGCTGCTTTCATATTGGAGTTACATCTGAAGCCTGTTACCAATGATTACATTTATAAAGTGAGATATTTTTATGCATTAATACATTTGTATACAAATATACACACACTGAAAAATCTTATATAGATATTTTGTCAATTTCATTATTAGAATATAAATTAAACTTGTAAAACGCCAGTCAACATTCTACGGTTTTCCAACCCACAAATTACATTACATTTGAACATTATTTTGCACTTTTTGAACTATAGCATATGTTATCATTTCAGCTATTTTATTGGGATGATGATTCTGCAGTGCCTCGACTTTTAAAATTACCAAAATGCAAAACATTATGTCCAGTGGATGAGTTCGAGAGGCACATGAGTGAAATTCTCGTCATTGATTATGAAGAGGAGTGTCAAATAGTATCTTAACGATTATGCCAGCATTGGATTTAAAATTTTAAGAATTAAATAGTGATGCGATTTGTTTATTACAAAATCTGTTGTCTATGAAATATTTAAAAATTATGATTGCAAAAATATTTTAGTAACCTCCAGCTATTGAAAATCACACTTTGTGCCACTATTGTTTCACATGATATTGAAGGCGATTATTAAAAGGCATTAACATCTTGTGAAACGAGGACTCAAAAAAATAATGGTATCGAGATGAAGGTTGCTTTCAACATTTCATATATGCTGGATTGTATATTTTTTTTTAACAATCATTAAAATAGAGGTCACATTATCTTTTGAATTTTTTCAACATTTTTTAACACAATATAAGCAGATAAAAAAAGTTAAAGAGATGCGTTTTATACTAAACGGAAGTCGGTATATATTGAATAACCATGGCATACCTAACACCACAATTCCTGCGTACAACATAATGCTCAACTTTTATTGAAATCTTATTGCAATGCAGTTCTATCAAGAAATGCTAAAAGTAAATTTGGTGTTTCCAAATAAATTCGTAGTGACTTAACATGGCAGCACAGTTTAAAGATTTTTTAAATGAATTATTCAATGCAGCCAGTACCAAATTATAATCGTTATTTTCTTTTTTCCTTCGTGTGAACATGTAGACATGCTCAAATAAATCAAGACTTTATTTTATTTACAGAAGAAAGTACTATTTAGTTTTTTTCATCCTAAAAGAATTAGAATTGCAAAACTTCATCAAAAAATTTAATTGGTCACACTTTTTAATACTAAAAATAAATCTATTAAATGGAATGGAGATTTTTTATTATACCCAAACGTATTATGTTTTTATATTATGTATAAAAACCTTTCATTTATTCTTCCTATTCGTAAACATGTATTATCATCAGTTATCTGTATATGGGAGAAAGAATTAAAAATCATTTTTATTTTGAAATATTAACAACTAATTTATTTTTAGTTGTGTACCAGTAAAAATTACAGACCTGAATGTTTTCCATTAATGTAGCAAAATACAGAAAAGAAATGTTATACGTGTTGAAAATGACTATGAAACAACATTACGTGTGTGATAGAAAATATGATGCTCAAATAGTCCATAGGCTATTCGAGGGTAAAGCAAAATTTTACTATTTACAGGTAAATTCTTTAGTTTAATAGGACATATAAAGACTTACCCGCATCAATTCGTAAGCCAGTCTCGTCACGAGGAATATTAGATGAAACACATCCAAAAGCTTCAGCTCCCCAAGTTTGGCAGCCTCGCAACCGAAGATACTCAGCCATGAGGGCAGCGATATGAAGATGACAGCACATCGCCTAGTAGAAAAAATATTTCTTTTAATATATATGAAACTGTCTCACACATTTCTTACACAGATTTTCATGTCATTCAGAAGTGATTAGCAATGTGGCTCTCATTCACAGTTCAGTTCCCAGTTTGAATATGATTAGCAATAGCCTATCAGTAACTGTGTGAGGTGTTGTCAAGTGATCCCGTGAGAGATACTAGACTGCTAGTCAATGTACTAAATTGTTTTTATGCTTTTGCTAAATTTATGTTACTACCTTTTTTGTGAAAAGACAAATGACACAAGATGAGAGTTTTAAGAATGAATATAAGGTAAGTGAACATTAATATCTATTGATATCAAAACAAACCTCAGCGTGATTAAGGGCTCTATTATGATGCTGCGCCATAGTGTCGAGCCAAGCGTGTCTCAATCTGGGGGTGGCTCGATACGACACAGCAAGGGTGTGCTGCAGCTCAGCCAACCTTTCTTGTTCGGCTGACCATCCACCGCCGCCGCTGCCTCTGACAATCATCTCCTCGGTCGCTATAAGGACCGTGCGGATTCGTCGGGTGAGCTCTTTCACTTCCAATGGAAATCCTGAAAAATACAGAAGCCAAATTAAAATAATATATTTATCTACAATATAAGATATCAACACTTTCTAAGGTATACAAATATCATAAGATCTGATAATTTTAAAAGTGATTTGTAATTCGCATCTTTGGACTAATGAATTTCTACAAAGTTACCGCCGTATCCATCGAACATATTGTACAAATAAACGTGAGTATCAGGAAAACAATTTTTATTTACCTGATCCTTTCATGACTTTATCACTACTGGCAAAACTGTTGATCAGTGATAATGATTCTTGAAATCTTGTGTTGTTTAAGCTGACTTCATTTCCTAACATTCTCGAGACAGCAATAATAACCTAAAACATGAAAGCAATAAAGATCACATGAAATGGATTCAATTAAGGGCGACATGTAAAATAACTGGAAACAAACCTAATATGTCTGAAGCGATAATTGAATGGGAATGATGTCATAATTCTGTTACCTGCAAATGTATCCTTGTGAGTCCTTTTCGGTGCGCATGCTCAAAGTTTCCTCTCATTAGCAGGTATAGCATGGCCGTAGCTTCTTGTCGGAAGACACCTAACCGACTGTCGCAACCTTTTAATAAAGTTCCAACAAGATTTCCACAGAGCATGCCATTTCCTAAAAACCAATGTTTGCTGTTAGATTTGTCTTTTACAATATGCGGGGCACGTGGAGTTCTATTGAGGTATTGATTCTGACGTTACTGTATCAGATAATAGCTGAGGAGTCATAACTCTTTTGCAAAAGCAAAAATCAATATAATTTTAAATACCTTTGAAAAGAGTGTCTGAAAACTGATTGATGTATGCTCTCAGTGCTGCAAAAAGATGTTTGTAGAGGGTTTCGCTTTGAGGAAGAGTCAGCAGTCGTAAATACGGTTTGGCGGCAGTTCCTCCCAGCGAACCCAAATGTTCAGTGTAAAGACAGATACGATCGACAATGATGAGACCGACTTCAGTTGCCAACCAGCCGGCTGAACGAGCTGCATATTCTGAAACACTCTCCTTATCTGGAACAAAATACACAATGGCAGTGAAATGGCCAATTCATAGCAATTGATTTTCATAACCTACTTGAGGTTTCACCCGGTTTCGCTCGGTATTTATAATAAACTAGCCAGTACCCGGCAAGCGTTGCAATGTCACTTAAACAAAGAAAGTTTTTGTGTTTATTACAGGGCTGTGGTCGGGAAAAAAAAGTTCGACTCCGATTCCAGCATTAACCAAAACCACGACTCCAACTCCGATTCCAACATTGAACAAAAACACGACTCCGACTAAAAAAGTTTAATATTGTCACTTTTTTTTTGCCTAATTTTCCTATTTATGTGTATTCGATTAAATATCAACCCTACCAATCTAGCCAATACACAAATTTGACATGTTATATGCAAAAATAAAAAATTCAAACTTTTCAAAATTTCCGGCTCCGAGTAGGACTCCGCCCAAAAACCTCCTACTCCACAGCCCTGGTTTATTGAAGTGCTTTCGGATGCACAATATTTTGATTTAATTTCACTACATTGATTGGTATCAATGACATGTTTGTCTTTTTCCGATTGTTTATGGTACCTGTGGTTAATTGTACTGTGCCTATAACCTTTGCGCAAGTGCAACAATAAGTTGTAAAAATTAACAGCATAACATATGAAAAAAACATTGATTTTTATATAAAAGACCTACTGTAAGTTGATTTTACTATGCTTATAACCTTCGCGCAAGTACAAGCAATAAGTTGACAAAGTTTCATCGCTATCGGATGAACGGTATGGCAACGCATTAAATATTTTTATATACTAGAAGATAATTGTAGTTCTACAAGAATAAAATCAAAAATATTTAACAACCAATTTCAACAATTTCAAATTATACTAAATTTCTTTGTTGTTTTAACAAATTTATTTGAATCTTACAAAAAAAGCATATTTAACCACAGCCAATCAGAGGTAAATCCGATGACAGTCAGTCAGAAATGAATTACACACATCGGGTATAGTTTTATAAATATGATTGAGCTCTGGCAGCATTACATTGAAAGTAGTGCCAACTGCTTCCTTATCTTTAAAGATCATCTGATTACTACTTGTACAGATTTAGTTAAAATATTGACAGTAAAAAATTCTGGTATTAGTTTACTTTCCATGCATGGCTGTAACACCTCATAGTGTGACAGCCAACAATCTGATGGTAAATTAAAATCATTTTGCTTACCTTTATTGACAGACAATAGGTTTTCTCTATTGACAGTATTATTTTTTTCAGGCAAGGCGGGCGGCTCTTTAGAGAAATCCGGGGGGCTCATTCTAGCTGGTAATGTTCTAGCTTTCATTGGCTTACTTTTGCACACACTGTCGGAATTAGTGTAGCTTCGCACATCAGCCATGATAGTCTTCTTACCCGGATATTTAAAGTGATCGGCACATATTCTAAAATAAAGAAGATCTTCTATATTTACCAAAGTGATAAATTTATTGGAAAGCGAAGCATTGTTAATCAATTATTGGTTTTAAGTTTCCATCAATATTTAAAGAAAAACCCAAAAGATTGTAATTTAACTATCATCTTTGTCAGCCATTATTTTTATTAGAATTACCTTCAGACTAATAGATAGAGAGGACAAAAAATGATATAAATAATTGCAGTATAGTCAAGCAAAATGGAACCATTATTAATCAAATAGCACAGTAAAAGTTTACAGATGACATGTATGCATTTAATAGTTAAATCAACTTTGAATATGGTTCTAATTCTTGAATAAAAATACTTTTCAATGTTAGATGACTCCTTTTAGCAAACAGAATATCTAGCCAATAAAATAAAATATGTAAAAATGAAAATACTGACTCGAGGACGTTGAAAAAGGAGTGAAGTTGGTTCGGCGTACACAGTCCCCACCATTCTAACAATTGATCTTCTTCCATGTATTTCAAAACAAAAAGGAAGCAATACAACACATCCTGCACCTCATTTTTAGACAACACACCAAACCTGAATGAGAATAACAACATTACAGGAGACAATAAATTTGAAAATACAGATCAAAACAGTACATTTGACAACATAAACATTTTGGATAAAAATATAAGTCAGCACAAGACCCAGAAGAATTAACAAAATTACTTGAATATAAAATATTACATCATTATTTGAAGAGTCTCGGTTTGTTTCATGTACAAATTGATAATATGGTGTGAATTATACGTAATAGTGTGCACCTATTGACAGGATCTGAGCCATCTTTCAAATCCATTATTTTTAGTGTTGTATCATTGTGATTTGAACTAAAACCGTCTCCGGACATTGTCGACACATCAGAATCAAGCGAAACGTTGGACGTACCGTTGTGATGACCTAAAAGCGAATTTAATACAGTGAAATGTTTGATTATTGTAATTAATGATGATTTAATAAATCTTTAAGCCCAGCAATCAACTTTCATCAACCTCAGTGGCAATACTAGAATTAATTATGAGATTATTATAAACAATTGAAAACATGAAAACAAGTACACGAAAATAAGCATTTTATTACGTGAAACAAAGAAGCAAGACATTAAACAAATGAGTAGGTAATATAAATAAAATGTAAACAGTCCAATTACCATTGGTATGATTTCCTGTCAGCGATACAAAAAATGTAGAATCCTTGAAATGGGCAGAATTTCTTACAGGACTAGCTTGGTCAAAGTGCAATGTCAATCTATTTCTCTTTGGTGTGCTTATATTATTATTAACTAAAGAATCCTTTGGATTTGGACACGGTACTACTGTGCAACTTGACGATGAATTATTTATATCTACATTTGACTTCTTACAACTTCCGTTCAGATCTTGGGCTGAATCTCTTATAGCTAACCGATGTATAATATCTGAAATAAAACAGAGTAAGATAAAAAAAGTTGTTTCAAGATGAAATATATCATGCGAGTGTGCAACAATTATATTTACCACAGACTATGGGCAACCAAGGGGCATAGAGCAAAGCGATCCTCGCGCGAGCCGCTTTTCCTTTATATCGATCATCTAATTCATGTTTAGTCAAGAGCTCCCTCAAAATTGAGAGTGCTAATTTTCTTTTCTGAGGTACTTCATTGAGAGAGCAGTAAACATGTTTGAGTAGTGTTCCCGCTAGGAAATGATTTCTAATGAAATCTTCACTAGGGCTCATGTTGTCGGCATCTGTGGATTGTAACAATTTTTTTAATTTAGCAAAATAATTTCAAATGAATGTCAACATAATAGTATATAAAGATAACTATGGATTTACCTGTGCACCAATTGCTCGGAGATAGACGGTTGTGCTGAAGAGGTAAGTTGAATGCGACGTAATGCTCATGACAACAAATAACTTGCAAGAAAAGAAATTTAAAATCAAAAAGTGCCTTAGGATCGCCGTGCTTGAATTTGTCTATGTAGTTTTTTACAAGTTTAAAGACGAACCCTCTATCCATGAATGTTAAACATTTCTGAAAAAAAAAAGAATATTTCACAAAAATTTCATAATTTCACTTCACATAACAGAGCACAAGTAAGGTTGACCAGAACAAAACAAAAATTATCGGTTGTGTACATCAATCTTTTAATCACTTTAAAGTTGACTTATAAAAAGATTATCATAAATATATGAATATTTTGCACATTTTCATTAAATATTATTATTTTAATTATATTGAATTACACAAATATTGTGCCAAACTTACTTTAAGGAAAATTGCTAGATTTTTATTAATATTGTGGGTTTGAACTGGTTGTTGAAGCACATACGACGGTTCCAAAGCATTGATAAGATTTTCAATATGAGCATGAAATGATTCTGTAAATCGTTCACTTCGGCACATCTGAAATAATAAATAGCATACATTATTATGAAATATTTAAAGCTATAAATATAGAAATAGTTGTAATTAAGATACTCAAAAAAATACCTTTATTCTTCCTGTATTGATCATGTATTGTGCCATACTTTTAGAGATAATTTGGAAGAAGAATGAGGAATGTTGCATGAATTTGTGTCCCAGGAGGAAATCTTGCTGACTCGATTCAACAAATGAATGTAGAGGCGCCATCAAGTGTTCGTGTACTCCATTACCGACGCACAAAAATACGTACTGAAACACAGATGGTATTTTACTTTATTTAACTAACATTCTATTATTAAGTGTCTCAAATTGTGCCTGGAATTATTATAAAATATTACCTTGATGTAGCTTTCGAGTAAGTCTTTCTTGCCAGCATCGTAAATCATCTGCACCAGATGAACCATCAGCCGCACGACTTGAACTCCGACATCTGATGTGCCTTGCACAGTTGTCTGAAAATTTCAAAATTCGATTATATATTTAGCTTTAACCAGAATTTTGTTTCACCCGATATGCAGTTTGTTTCCTCTATTCTTTGGCCATGCCTGGTCCTTAAGATGTTCTATAATATTTTTTTCCTCCTCCCAAGTCAAGCTGACATCCAAGAGCTCCCCCGAGTACAACATATTAATCAATGATCTTTTGGGTTGTCGGAATCAACCGGTTGGAAGTTAAAACAACATGTATTTCAATCGAAAATACTATTTTAATTAATTGTAAATACCTGTAAAAATTATAAACTGGTCAGCACATTGCAAATGTTTGAATACCACTGGCTAGAATATAATGAAACATAAATAATGAAGATATTGTACCAATAATTCAAACAGTAGATTAAAGATGGTAGGGAGAAATGGTATCAGCGTCGACAGCTGAATGGCATGAGCAGCTTTTAATATTTTGCACGTTTCAGATTCAGCAGGAGTAACTCCTGGCTGAGTCTGCATTAGCTTCTCCGCGTGACAGAATAAATTATGCAAGTGCTGGTCTCGAGTCAGCACGGTGGAGTCGAGTGTTAAAGAACATCTAAATAGAGCTTTTTCACCATCAATCCACACTGTTTCAGGTCCAGCATTCTGAAAAATACAGAAAAAATATTTATACTGGAAAATGTGAATATGCATGCTGTAAGCTATGTTTACTATGCAATTTGGATCATATGGACTCTTAATGGAATTTATTTCGATGAGAACTATTCCTTTAAATAAAAATTAATTAATCGACTGTAAAAGTGTTTGTATTGATATTCGAATGACATTAACAGTCAACCACGGATCCAGCTGATTAATAGATATATTAAAATATTAACACATACTCCTTTGCCCAATCCCAGAGGTTGAATCGATAGATATCCAGATGCAAGATGTGTGGCGACAGGTAAATTCACCACTTCTTCAATTAATTTGCCAGTTTTGGAAAGTAGAGGTATCCAAGAATATCTGAAAATTTTTTGTTTAAATAGTTGATCCTGCTTCATTACAAATTAAATTTCATTTGATGAGAAGAGTGGCTAATATTATTTACCCGACACATGTCTCCACGCAACAATCCTGTTTCTTTGATATATCACAAGAAACATGATAAAAAGTAAAAAGAAGGTGGTGATTGGCCGTTAAAAGGACTGGTAAACGTATCTTTACTTCTTCAGACCAATACGGACTAGTATTGTGATGAACGACAGAGCATAGTTTTTTGCTTATCATTCCATTGATTCCGTATATCAGCTGAAAAAGAAATACATTTATTGTATTATTAAAAATATTTTCGGAAAGAATGTAACAACTATTGTTTTGAAAACCAAAATGATATGCCCATGAATACTGAGTTCATGGTACATAGTTGCATCATATAAATTACACATCAATTATGATTGTGATACCAAGTAATGCATTTAAAATATGACTATTGGCATTGCGGTAAAATCTTATCACAATCGATAAAATCAACATAATAAAAAATAACCGGGAAACACCGGAAACCGATTGCACAACAAGTACACAGTGATTGTGTCAAAGCATGCGAAATTATCATGCAAATGGAAAATGACTGATTATTAATTTATATGCAATTGATTGGAAGCATCATCTTTATGAGAAGGATTGTTGTAAAATGGTATTAAACAATTAAATGATATTGCTATGAGAATCAGCCTAATCACTTAGTGTTATTGAAGTTATTGTATTAACGGTTTACTTTTGAAAACAATTTGAAAAATGAGTTTACAAACATTCAATGGTGTGGCTCCTTGTCCATCACTCTCTCTTAATTCGACGTTACAAGCAATATTTCTCGCCCTCGCAAATGACTTCTGTGAATCGAAGTTCAGCATAATTGGATACACATATAGATGATTCACAAAAACACTGTGCGGATGTTCAAGGGAAGTGTTGATAGTAGCTATCTCCAGTGTGCACGGCGCAGTTGGTGGCATCGGAAATGGTTTAACTGGAGCCCATCCGCAAGACAAACTATCTAAAAAAGAATGAAAAAAAAAACAATTAACTACTTTATTAAAGAACAAATACTATTTTTTTACCCTTATTATTTGTTTTAGCATGATTCCCAAACACAAATTTCAACAACGTTGGCTCTTATGTCACAGCCACAATTAGTTTGCCTCAGCACCATGTGAGTGACAGTGACTGATAAACACAGAAGCAGATAACAGATCTCCTAATAACAATAAATTCAACACAAGACAGTAATAACAATACAAAGGGCATCATTACATCTAAACACATTAGAAGAATCAAGACAAGTAGCAATGAGTAGTAGTATTTTTACTTAATTAAAATATACATTATGAATATTATTTTGTGTAATTTATTTATTGCGTATTGAATATTACCCTTCTTTGCACAATTTTGTTCTTTTTTCAAATAACAGTTCAGTATCAAATCCAGGGATGTATTGAATACTATCACAGTTTTTTGTGGAACGTATCTACATACATTGAACAAAAATGATTTGCGAATGTGGTGCAGGCGAGATCTTTGATATTCACATATTCAAAATATTATTAAATATGTCCTAAATTTCAATAGTCACTGAATATATTATACAAAGCTAAAGATCTCATTCTGAAAAACTGGAGTTATATGAGGAGAAATGATATATTGATTATAACAGTAATATAAATGAAAGGTTAGGATACTTACTAGGGGGTTGTTCTGTGGATTGTTGTATTATGATCTTGATCCAACCGGGAATGAGGGTCAACTTTGACATTTTGTCTGGTTTTCTATAATCTGATAATATTTTCATTAAATCTTCATCTGCCATGCGGCCGGTTTCTTGTCGGTAGATGGCAGGAAAATCAGGTCCCGTGTCCAACTCATTAGTGTACAGCCTGGAATTATAAATAGCATGAAATACTTTGAAAACTGAGTTCGTGTTAAAAAGTATTTTAGTTAAATGAACAGACATTTACCTAAACAATGGTTTTGCAGCCCAAGCGAATGGCATTTTATATGTTCCTAATCTGTTTGCATATGAACGTACGGATCTGTGAACCTTAAGTCCAAGCCGAGGATCTTTAGCGGCTTTCACATACGGCTCGGTCACTTGGTAGATGCTTCCTTGTAATATTTTATCAATTCGCACGACGATGAAAATATCAGGATGAGGATTGTTAATTGATAGAATGGCCTAAAAATGAGAACCAAAATGAGCAACTGATATTCAAAAGCCTAACAAACAGGAGCGTTTTCTTTATTACATTAAGAGGTGCCGATATTTATTAGATAGTTTTTTTACATGATAAGAAATGTATTTTTTATAAAAATAAGTTTACCTGTTTCTTCGCTTTAAACCAATCACCGGGAATGCTTCGCAGATCCAATTTAGGATCAGTGTCAGAGTGCTCGTGACATATTCCAGAGTTGGTTTCATCAATAATTAAATCGCGAACCGCCGCATGGTTCAGGTCAAAATAAAAATTCTCTGTCAATTTTTTCCCATTACGAACGTCAAACAGGCATAGATAAGTATAATACGGCTCCACCTGGCACAGAAACTCTTTGTCTCCGTCTATAGGTGCTTGCAGTCGAAATTTCACACTCTCACATTTCAGCGTAATGCGTTGTCCAAACTGCTCTCTGAATAGACAAATAATATTATTTGAAAACTAAAATTAATAGAGTTAATTAGGTGATTTATATTATATGAGCAAGACTCACTTAAAAGCTTCTAGTTGCGGTTCAGGAGATGTTGAAGTACTGCAGCACTGGTTGATAAATAAATTATTTCGAGCATAACTTCGGTTCAGAGAAATTGATGTATCGGTTTCTTTAGTATAACTGATGAGCTGAGGGTTCATACTGTGCTCGAGTCCTTTGAGAGTTCCAAATATAGCAGGAGGCATATTTGCCGATGCATTATCTGAGTGAAACATTAAACACAATATAAAACATTTCTCTTTACCGACTATCAAATCGAGAGGTTATGGATCATTTGAAATAGATATCTGCATTATATAAATATCCAGAAAATTTTAAATAAGGAGCATATGAACTCCTGAAATATTTTGTAGAGGGTTTTTAGCTTGGACTGTTGAATTTAGCTGCTACTTTGCCATAGAACATTTACTGGAATTTTTCTATCAAATAGTAGAGTTGCAAGCAGGGCTGTGGAGTCGGTAAAAAAAAGTTCGACTCCGACTCCAGCATTTATCAAAACCACGACTCCGACTCCGACATTGACCAAAAACACAACTCCGACTCCGATTAAAAAAGTTGAATATTGTCACTTTTTTTTGCCTAATTTTCTTTTTGAGGTGTATTCAATTGAATATCAACCCTACCAATACGGCCAGTAGCCAAATTTTACATATTACAGTAGAACCTCGATTATCCGGACTAATTGTGGATGAAGATAGTCTGGATAAGGACAAATCCGGATAATCGAAAAATTCATAATTGACAGAAAAAGACAAGTATATTCAGTATTTATCATTTTTATTTCTTTGAATTAATACATAGCTATAATAATACATTAATTTTTATTGAAAAAATTAATTATCAATTTCTGCTTAAAGCTAGCTTTTCTTTTCGATGCTGCCAAATCATGAATACTTTTAAGAAACATAAGTTGTCTTGAATAGCACTCTTCTTGACTCTCATTAAACAATTGGTAAACTTCAAGATTTTTTTATATCCGAGATCGTTGACGTTCCGACACCATATTTATTAGACAAAAAACGTCCCGGTTCACCCTGTTTCAAAGCATCGATTATATCCAATTTGTCTTTTAATGAAACTACGACACTTTTTCTCTTTGTTGACATACCGGTAATATTAAAAATAAATATGAAAATCGTGATCAATTTTTCAAGAAACAAATGTTCAATGCGCATCGAATTTAGATGATGACTAGCCCATATTTTACACAGGACTTATTGTTAGAACAAATGCAACGATCAAAATATTAAGACTGCTTTCCACCACGTACGTAAACAGTGGACGCAATTCGCCACATGCATAACAGCAAATTTGTAATATTTTTGTTTATTTTGACCAATCCGGATAATCGAAAATCCGGATAATCGAGGTCCGTATAATCGAGGTTCTACTGTATATGCAAAAATAAAAAGTTCAAACATTTAAAATTTCCGACTCAGAGTACGACTCCGGCCAAATCGCCGCGACGACGACGACTCCGACTCTGGCCAAAAAGCTCCGACTCCACAGCCTTGGTTGCAAGCAAAATTCAAAACTCTCAAATACCATTTTTTCATAGTAATTTGAAGCCAAGGGTTCAAACTCCCAGATGGTAGCATTTTCATTATTTTATTATACATTCACACACAATGTTTTTTTTAATTATTACAATAGTAATGGTACCAAAATATCTTAAAAATATAAAATATTTTGTTTAAAAATGATACCTTTTTCAGGATCATCTTTTTGCAATGATTCTTCTGGCTTATTATGTTGAAGTATTGATAAAATTGCAGTTATCCAACTTTCTAAATCTCCTTCAGTTTCTGTTGCAAAAGTGTAACCTTTATTCCCGGATTCCATCCGAATCTCAAAGCAATTGCGACATCTCTTTGGATTCTATAAATCAATAAAGCGCATGGTTTTTATCATTGTCAACCAATAATATTCGAAATGAAGGTAATAAAATGGAGCATAACAATACTATTAAATTTTCAATGATGATTATTATTGTAGTGTAGTTTTGATCTGTGGAGATCATATTTAAATCAGTGTTTACGAGAGTCATGTGGGCTCCACAAGCTGGTTTAACCTGGTTTTTATTTTCTTCGTCTGAAGAAGATTGGTTTTATCAGGGATTCAAAGATAGGGTAGTGTATCATATACGGAATACGATAAAAAGTGCCGATGGAGGTAGCTGAACATGTGTTGTGAGTCTCTTAAGACATTTGGAGTCCCGTCTATCTCCTTTTCTAACCTTATTGATTCTGTTGTATTTTAAGATGTATATTTTTATTGTTACGTGACGTGTTATTTTTAAGGTAGTATAATTCAGCAAGAAGTAAAGAAAATATTAAATATGAAAAACAGTGGATAAATAGAAGAGAATAAAATATTACGGTAAGAAAAATAACAATGTATTTTAGTTCTACATAAATTATTTTATATATTTGTTGATAGCTATTTTGGCTTACGCCTTCGTCAGAACTATAGTTCTGAGTTCTGACGAAGGCGTAAGCCGAAATAGCTAACAACAAATATATAAAATAATTTATGTAGAACTAAAATACATTGTTATTTTTCTTACCGTATTATAATGGAGTTCTACCAAGTAAATGCCTACTCAATCAATAAATAAGAATAAAATATGTTATATTGTGCCACTTTGTTTGGAAGATTCGACACTTTTACCTATCAAATAAAGATAACAACCATCAATATTGTGTATGATAGTGTGATATCAAGGTTAAGATTGAAATTAGGGTTAAAAGGTTGCACTCACAAAAAAAAATTATCAATATAGGAATAAATGTTTACTCACTCTGACAATGTCTGTGCAGTAGTCCATAACAATTGAATGTTTAACGTCATCTTTTTTTTCATCTTTGAGGATATCCAAAACATAGGATCCATCAACATCTTGTCTCAAGTAGCAATATCTTTTTTTGAAAGACTTCGAGGCTAAATTTACAAACATACGGTCTGAACCAATTTCAGGTCCTTTTAGTAAGAATCCTTGCTTTGTGATACAGTCATTCTTGGTCAATTTGTGATTTTGATCTATAAATTCGGCATCCGTGTCGATTTCATACACATCTTCTTTAAGAGCATCAAAATCTAGAATTCTAAAACAAAATATAGAATGCACCTCAAATAAAAATTATTACAATGTAATCAAATAAGAAAAGAAAAACAAGCAAACACATGCATCATTACAGGAAACCACAATTCCCTGTATTAGCAGAATTTTATAGATATGGTGTGTTTTTCGCTAATAGATTACAAACAAAAAATAGAAATATCAATAAGTATATTTACTGTCACTACAATCATAAATTGAAATAAAGTCAGTTTGCATTTTTAAAAATGAAAAATGATATTTGATATGGAATTAATTTATGTATAAAAACTCTGTCAAACAAGAATAAATATTTACTGGAATATTTAAAATGGGGTCCCTATTGATTGCAACGGAAATTATCGATTGAATTGTTATTTATTTGGCAGAACTCTATTATGGTAATGTATAAAATGCCAACGATTTTTTATTATGAAATGATCAGTACCAGCTTCATTCATGGCTAACGTTTTTAACTGAAAAATATAATACCTTTCCACCAAGAATTGATAGTTAACACATTGAAAGTGAGATATGACAATGTTAAGTATAACATATATAGAGTATAGATTTCGCAATAAAAGGCATAATTTTAATTTTCAATTTGAGTCGAGCGAGGTCAGTTTTGAGTTGTCGAGATATTTTACGGGTTAAAAACCAATTGATTAAAAAAAATACCAACCTGGGCAAGTCACTATGGGAACCAGAGTATGAACTATATTTGAAATGGACAAGATTCCAACTGGATGCATAGCTAAGGAGCGACTGGCGCGTTAAGAGAGGGCAAGTTGCAGCAATACGAGCATCTGGGACTGTGGTGTTGACAGTACGCCACCTTCTTGGTAGCACTACGCACTGCAATATGATAAAAATTATGAGATTGCCAAAGAAATTTCTTGCAATTAAATGTGCAATCAATTATGTGATACACTTACTGAAACGTCGTCTGGAGGGTAAAGCAAAATTTCTCTCAGTGGGTCATTTTGTAGAATTGTTTTGTTTCTGGAAACAAACCCTTCAAAGTCCATTGGATCCATTTTGGACATTTTTTCTTTGATAGCCTGCATCAAAAAGAGTTTGCGTTATATGCGATATCTAAATATAGCACTATTTACATAGCTTGTTGGTGAAAAAGTGGTTAACAAGTGGGTCAGATGAAAGGTTAATAACTACCGCTTTCGTCACATTGTTTCTTCTAGCTTACTCGAATACAAAGAAGATACAAGTGATCTATATTTTTGTATGGTGCATAATCTCTGTATATAAGTATAACTAAGAATATCACATTATTTATAAATGGAGCAATAACACCATGTCAGATTTCCAAGTAGAACTCACTATGTCATTTGTGTTATTGCGGGATTCTGGCGATTTAAGTGAGTTAGTTTTCTTTGCTGTCAGTGTCTTAATAATTTTATTGAAAGGCATACTATTACATTTACATACTAAAATAACATCTTTCAACCACTTTTACTTGCAGAGTTGAAATATAAACATCAAACAGCACCATCCCACACAGTGCTGCCAGAAATGTAGAAAGATAAATTGCCACCAAATAATAAAAATGTCTCAATTGTAAATAATATTACTTGAAAATATTAGCCCCTTTTCAACTATAAGTAGAATGTATACATACATTACTTATTATATGTTGATGAATGTTATCAATACAGAAAAGGGGCCAGACTATAGATGTCTTAAGTTTTAAATTAATTAATTTTAATCTGTTCATACTTTTGAACAATAATATTTTGATCGAGCACATTTTTACAAGTATATTATAAAATTTGTCACAAATACTTAAACGTGAGCATTGCTACGGAAAACCATTAGTTTTTTTAAGATTTATAATATGATTTAGTGCTCACAATCCTGGTGTCATCTCAATGATTTTTGTTGATTTTATTTTAAGAAAACTATCAATGTCATTGACTATCAAATTTATAAAAATGGCTACTTAATTTAAAAAAATCTGAATGAAAATGAAATCATTCCAAAAATGTGTTCTTAGCGCGTGGGATAAATAGGTAAGCGAAACTACTAGTGGGTCGATAGCAGTGAAATGGATGATCTGTTAAATAATTATAATATAATATTCATAAAATCACCAAGAATGTTGTAGATGTAGAGCATAAATTATCAACCAATTTACTGTTCATCAACATATACCTACTCAATAATAATATTTGTATGATCAATTTTTCAAAAGCCAACTAAGGCTAAGATTAATTTAAATCCAATTCGGATTTTGATTATTCACTGATAAATTTGATAATTTTTATTGAAATAGCTAAAATTGTTCAAATAATATAGAGTTTTTAGTATAATCATATTTTTGTTGTTGTAGCAATAATCTTTTTTACATGTTATCATCTATGATTAGGAAGAAGTACAAGACATATATGTTATCTATGACATATAAGCATAGACAACAAGATATCGAGATAGGGATAACGTCAACAACACATTTTGAAAGCTGCGATTATTTAGAAAAACTTGAAAATTCTGCTTATTAGATTACCTCAGTAAGCGTTCAAAATGACAACAGCAGCTCGCCCTACGTTTGACCCCGCAAGAGGTGGCTCCGGTCGTGGTGAAAAAGATTTAAGTGCCATCTCAAGGCAATACTCGAGCAGAGATTTGCCAGGCCATACTAAGCTAAAATTCAGGTATTCATGTATTCTAGTAAATCGTTACCCTTACACTGTAATATTTATCAATTTTAGACACTAACCTCCGTAATCCATTTTAGAGAACAAGGTCAGGGAACAACCGATGAGTTGAGAATTCGTGATTTTCGCAAAGATCTCGAAGAGCGGGAGAAAGATGGAAAACCAGCTGCAGTGGTTGGAAGGAGAGTAGAAAGCACAATAAAACGACCGAAACTAGATCAGGTACCCGCTGCCAGTCTTGACGCTGACGATCCAATTGAAGGTGACTCATCAGATTCCGATGATTCTGATGATGATACTGCTGCACTCCTTGCCGAGCTCAACCGCATAAAGAAAGAGCGTGCTCTTGAAAATACAAAGAAGGTAATCAACTAGTTCTATGATATGTAAGGATTGCTGCAAATTTAATTTCAATTCATTTATTGTGAGGCCTATGATTTTCACTCTTTAACACTCTGGCAACCGCATTTATCGGGCCAAAGTTACACGTAATACCGCACATTTTTCACGATTTTGGTTTTTCGCGCGACATTTAGAATTATGCTTATATCTTTTTAATCAGTTGAGTAAATTGGATAAAATAAAGTGTATTGTGTATTGTATAGTATAATATATCTATTTAAAAACAAAAAGTTCAAAAAAAAAAATTATTAAAGCTGTAAACACATGATTTATTTATATTTTTGAAAGAAAAGCGAAACAAATATTTCTTTTCCATTCATAAACACATAAAGCGAAGTCAAATTCTTTTGAAATGTGGTCTGCGATCATTTTACACAATATTGTATAAAAATATTTGAAAAAAATAGAGTATTTATTGAGAGCCGCTAGACTTACCATTCATCCATCAGTCGTATAAATTAGGAAAATTTACTTGTCATCACAATGCCACAATAACATTATAACTATTACTTTTACCAGCCAAAAAGGGTTCATTTATTGTTATTAGTTTTTATAAACACTTATTACAATATTATTTTTTAATGAAAACAGAAGAAAAAATTACACACATATTACTTATCACTACTAACTATACTATACCATACGTCTACAATAATCACTAAAATTTTATCAATATTTGTGTGGTAATCTTCAAAACATTTTCCCATGTGTAATGGAACATTACAAAATAAGTTTTGATCGACACGATCAACGCCTTTCATATTTTTGTTATAATCTAAAATACAATTGGGTTTTATTTTTGGTTCTACGATTTAGTTTATAATATATTTATTTCACAAAACACGTAAATTTAAACTCTTTTTCCACAAATTATAAGATTATATACCATTACTATAGCACGTATGTAAAACGATTTTACATAGAAATACGCAATAATTATAAATACAATCGCGGAGTAATTACATAGGATGTATTCTATTCGACCGATATTTTCAAACTAATTCTAAACTACAATTCTTATATATAAGTATGTTTATAAAATGGGGATGGTCAACATCAAAATGTGTAAAGACTTCGCTAATTGTTTAAAAATACAATGGTAATTGCTAGAAAGCAAAATGCCATACATACCTCACACATGCCCGGTAATTTGATTTTTATGATACACGTATTTTTGAAAATATGGTTCAGCAATAAATCTGTCAAAAAACATTATGCAATGTGCACCATTCATCTCAAACATGCGATTGAGAAATCCATTCATCTTTTTACAGAAATTTCGACTTCGCTAAATGTTTAAATATACAATTGAAATTTCTAGAAAGCAAGCTGTCATCAATACCTCAAACATTCCCGGTAATTTGAGTTTTATGATTCGTGTATATTTGAAATAGGGTTCAGTAATAAATCTTTTTAAAAACTTAACGCAGTATGCCCCATTCACCTCAAACATGCGATTGAGAAATCCATTCATCTTTTTACCGTAATTAGTTTTATTGTCCTATTTCAAATATTTAGACTCGGAGTAGACAATGAAACATATTTTGACGAGCTAATAAACAAAAATACTTAGTTCGTTTCAGTCAGAATATAGTCCATGTTTATTTATAGGAAACTTTTTACCCAACACCCCACATTTTTCCGAATTTTATTATTTCGCGCGACATTTTGAATTATGCTTATAACTTTTTAATCAGTTGAGTAAATCGGATAAAATAAAGTGTATTGAGCATAGTATAATATATGTATTTAAAAACAATAAGTCCGAAAAAATAAAATATTAAAGCTGCAAACACATGATTTATTCATATTTTTGAAAGGAAAGCAAAAGAAATATTTCTTTTACTCATTTTATTACATAAACACATAAAGCAAAGTCTCATTCCTTTGAAATGTTTTTTGCGATCTTTTTACACAATATTGTTGGTTTATAATAATCAACCAAAAAATATAATATTTATTGAGAGACTTCCGAGAATTAGGGTACATACCATCAGTCGTAAAATTAGGAACATTTACGTGTCATCACAATGGCACAAAAACATTATAACTATTACTTTTACGAGCCAAAAAGAGTTCATTTATTGTTATTAGTTTTCATAAAAACTTAAATATTATTATTATTTTATTAGGTAATGTAAATAAGTGAGTTAGTAAAAAAAAATAAACTGATATTTAAATTTATTGCATCTGAAATGTGAAAAAAGATAAAAACATTGCAAGAAAAAATTACACACATATTATTTATCACTACTAACTATACTCCATTATATAACTATTGTAAAAGTTGTCCATGTATGTATATTTGATGCCATAAACCTCGACAATGATTCAGAAGCGATGATATCGTTTGAAAAAATGTAGCACATTTTTTAGCATATATTTCTCACCTGGTAATAATGGTATTATTGTCAGAGCAAATTTTTTTATTTCCTTCACTGTCGATCCATTTTCGGGTCTTTTCAACTTCTTTGTAATTTGTTTTATTTTGATTGTAATATCTATTACTTCACAAAACACGTAAATTTAAACTCTTTTTTCCACAAATTTTACCATTACTATAATAGCACGTATGTCAAATGATTTTACGTGAGAAATACGAAATAATTACAAATGCATTCAGCGGAGATATCACATAGGTTGTACTCATTTCGACCGATATTTTCAAACTATAATACAATTCTTATGTATATAACATGGGAATGGTCACATCATATGGACTGTGTAAAGACTTCGCTAAATGTTTAAAAATACAATGGAAATCAATACCTCAAACATTCCCGGTAATTTGATTTTTATGATTCGTGTATTTTTGAAAATAAGGTTCAGTATAAATCTTTCAAAAAACATTATGCAATGTGCCCCATTCATCCCCAACATGACATTGAGAAATCCATTTATATTTTTACCGAAATTACTTTTATTGTCCTAATTCAAATATTTAGACGCAGAGTAGACAATAAACATATTTTGCCGAGATAATAAACAAAAATACTTAGTTCGTTTCAGTCGTTATATTTCAATATAGGAAACTTTTTGACTCAACAAATATATTTTATTTCAAGGACGTTTTTGAGCCATAAGCTTGTGAGAAATTGAATAAAAAAACACGGGGAGCTATTAACCAGACAGTAATGGGTCGTAAAAAAAAAAAAAAATCCAAAAGTGTCATGTAATGTGCCAACAGATGCAAAGACAATGCGCGGGGCGTAAATCCGCGCGAACGCGGGACCGGTTGTTAACCGATTGCGATAATTTCCGCGCGAACGCGGGACCGGTGACTTGAGTGTTAACATGTTGTTTACCTATCATCCCTGTCTAAAATCGCCTACCAGCTGTCATCCAACAATTTGACAAAATGGAGCTTTGATTATTTTTCTTATGGACTATAAAGTAGTTTAGTACTCAAAAGTCCATCACGAAAGAAAAAAAATCCTCCACTTCAGGGAGAGCTCAATTAAATGCTGTCGCTATGGTGGCATTTGAATTCAATGAGTTAAATCATTTAGAAGAGTAGTAATTATTTAACATAACTTAAATTTAATATAAAATTTAAAATAACTTTGATTATTCCACGTATTGTGTAACTAATTGTGACACGTGTTTCGCCTCTTTCAGAGGCATCTTCAGACTTACTATTGCAAAGTTTGCTTAAGTAATAGTCATTACTTAAGCAAACTTTGCGATAGTAAGTCTGAAGATGCCTCTGAAAGAGGCGAAACACGTGTCACAATTAGTTACACAATACGTGGAATAATCAAAGTTATTTTAAATTTTATATTAAAATGAACTTCCACAAAGTTACCGCCGAAACCATCGAAAATAACTTAAATTTAATATTTACAATTTTGTAGGAGGTTGAAAAGCGACACGAAGATGAGCGCATACGAATGGAAAATATTCTGTCAGGGAATCCATTGCTAAATTATTCTGCCGGAGCACCAAAAGCTGACTTAAAGGTGAGTCTAAAACCGCTTATTTATACTAAATAAGAGAACTAACAGTTCATCACTATTAATGGTATTTTATTTTCTTGAAATATATATTTTTTTAATCTTGTTCCAGGTTAAAAGAAGATGGGATGATGATGTTGTATTCAAAAACTGCGCAAGATCTGAACCCGAAAAGAAGGCTAACAACTTTATAAATGATTCGCTGCGTTCTGAATTCCACAGAAAGTTTATGGAGAAATATATAAAATAATTTATTAGATTTGGGAAATTTGTAATCAGTATGAAAAGTGTTTAATTATAGTAAAAATAATGTTTCGTCTATCATTGAATTTGTAACACATTGGCTATGGGTTTCAAAACACAGAGAAACAACTGTAACCAATGTGTTAAGATGTAAGGTTATCAATGAAGATAATTTATAATTCTAGTTTTCATCAAAAATGTAAGACCTAACAGTCAAACATTTTTTTTTCATTTATAATTTTTCTATGGTCAACAGTAGAATATAGTTTCCTTCTAAATATTTTAAGTAAAATAATCATTTATTTTTTCTAATTGTTAAATCTAAAATAAATGACTGGTTTTATTTTGAAAGAATCCATCATTGATAAAATTGGCATGGTTTCTGATGCCTTTTGTGGAATATGTCTAGTTTAATGACCTAATAAAGATTTTAAAATACTTCCATGTTTTTTTTTTAATAATTTTTTACAAATTTTCGATTCAAGTACTGATTTTAAAATAACTAAATACGATCTTTTCTTAGTTGAAGCAGTATTTATTTTATGGGCAAAATACATTAAAAAAAATATTTCTGTGTTTATTAATTCATTTTCCATAGTAATTTTCTTTTTACAAATTATAACAATATACCTACTGTTAATCATTTTTAAGGAGTTAACCGTCAGTTCTTGGTTGAAAGGCACCACGTATATTCAAATAAATGAAACCATTTTCTTCACAACCTTTGCATAATTATATTTTATAACGATCAGGACTAGTTTCACTCAATATGAGCATTATCAACTGGTTGGTTGATATTTTATTTTTAATAAAAAAAAAAATATTTGGCATTACAGCTTACGCCAATGCGCCAAATATTCTTAATTGTGAAAGTCATACGAGATTAACTCGATGATAAATAATAAATCAGTTGTGCGCAAAATCAACGATAAATAACATACACCCAGCCCAAGATCTCTTCTTTCAATTGAAAAAATCAGACCTTGCCGAGAATTGAACTCGGGTCCCCTGATCGCTAGGACAAAGCTCTTGCCACTAGACCACAGGGACCGACAATATGTCCTGATCATTATAAAATATGTGTGATAGTACTATGTATGAAAAAATTGTGTTTTACTATTAAAATTTATTACAAGTAAAGTTATTCAAGTAATTTATGGCCTTTTTTTATATCTGTATGTGATGGTCTACTAAGCATTGTTCATATATCCTTTTTTTAGTTGTGGCCGTGCTATCTTTGCAGGGGGGTTTGGCGACTAATCCTACTGCTGTTAGATACAATACACCACTGGTTCAACATGACTTGGTGCAAATCACAGTATGGCGAGTTTCATAAAATGTCAATACAAAATAATTCTTCTAGTTGAAAGGTTGAATTTGATCAGACTCTTTTGCGAAACCAAGGGCTTAAATCCCCAAATTAACCAATATAAACACTCCAAAATCCCATCAGTACACAGATAATTTTAATGTTGACAATTTGTCTTATCTTAGCAATTGTCTGATATATTAGGATTTAATTGTTTTTTTTATAAATTCACCATTTACAAATTGAAAATCTTTTTTGAAAAAATTTTATACGTTTCCTAAATTTTTAACCATGTTATAACAATATGGAATAAACAAGGTAAAAAATATTTTTTTACAAAATTTTCATGTTGGAACGTCGATGTATAATATTTACTTTATACGAATTTGTCTGTTTTAATGTATGCTACAATACCCATATACAATGAAGTGATAAGACTAAGAATTAATAATAGTCGCTAGTATAAAACAACGATGAAATTATTAATGCATTTACTGGCAAGACTTCTCTGACAGATGAAAATCACCTAACAATAATAGTTAGTGATGGGTTAAGTAATGATGATAAGATTGCTTATGAGCTTATTTATAGTTACACTAGTATTGCTACCCGGCGTCGCTCGGACTAAGCGACCAATAATTATTTAATGTTATATCATTCGACATAATTATATCACAAAATCTAACATCCAAAATAGATTTAAAATAAAATCACAAACTTTATTTAATTTGATGACATCCCCATTCTCGCCCATTAAAATGTCCAAATTCAAGGAAAAAATCTAATTTTCTGTCAAAGAAATGTCAAATAATACCTTCACGTAAATAATAAACATTATTATATTAATAAAAGCCGGGAAAATGTTGGTAGAAGACTAATTTATTACATTTTGACTAAATGTCTTCGCCGATAAAAATTCAAACATTTTTTCTTTCATATTCGTTTTTATGGCAACTTGCAACAACAATGCAAAAGGGAATTACAGACCCACATACATACATACGCCGATTCGGTTTTATATACAAGATGTTAAGTTACAACTGAATTAAAGAAATAATTTTAAATGATAAGTCAAAGAAACTCTATCTTGGCTAAAACTTTTTCTTGACGTTCCATATCAAAGATTAGCTTTATTGTATTTTCTGAAAAAGAATATACCTATTATATTACCAGTTCTGTACTACGTAAGACCACGACATGTCTTACTTTTAAAACCCCCCTAGATGACCTCATCTTTTCCCCCTCCACAGTTTCTTTCTTCTTTGTCTAGTATACCGA
Source organism: Himalopsyche kuldschensis (assembly GCA_028554975.1). Taxonomy (NCBI): domain Eukaryota; kingdom Metazoa; phylum Arthropoda; class Insecta; order Trichoptera; family Rhyacophilidae; genus Himalopsyche; species Himalopsyche kuldschensis. The sequence goes on along the minus strand of JAHFWI010000001.1, from coordinate 3,825,866 downwards.
CTCCGGATCAAGACAACAGAAGAAAAAAAAGAATCAGGACCCCAGAAGAAAAGAAGTAGACGACTTCACGACTCCTAGAGAGCTTCCAGAATGTCTGGGACACTGAAGGTTGACCTCCTCTCGAGGGCATGCATGCGTATCTTGCATGCATGTATTTTAATAATAATAAAAAAAATATTCCCTTGAGGTTATTGTATCACGAATCAGTGTCACTATCATCAAGATACCTACACATAAGTACTCACCATTTCATCATCATTCACCACCACCATCATCATCTTTTTTAAACAAGCGAAACGCAATCCCAAGAGACGAAAGGGAAATGAGAGCTTACCACCTTCGGTCCCTCATATAGCGAGAATACACATCATCAATCATCATCGCATAAATATGGCGATAAAAAGTAAATTTCTGCAAGTGGTTGATGAAATTCCGTCATTTCATTTTATTTTCCAGGCTAAATTCAAAAAGATTTTTTCAAAGATTAAGTTATTAAATACATTATCACATAAAATCAATCAAAGATAATGCTTTCGGTGCTTTAGTGATCTTTTTCAAATTTATTATGAGGAGCCACTTGCGTCCGGCATTATTTAGTCCCAAATATAGATTCGGTAGAAAATGCAAACATAATACTTAACGATTTATTTTAAAATCTTTCTTCATGCATCATTCATCAGCATTCATCAATGATTTTTCTTGTTAGTACTTATCACGGTGACTTAAGGCTATAACAAACTCTTGGAAACGAGTTCTTAGAATCTGAATAAAACGTTCAAATATAATAATAAAAAAGAAGATCTGCAATAAAAGAATATAAAAGACAGCGAAAATAGCTGAAAAAATAATCATTTAACAGTTTGTGTATCACATTTTTTGAATATCATAATTACATTTTAGATATTTTTTTAATTCAGTCCATCCCTAAAGCTGTCAGAAGTGGAATGTTTGGTTTTATGTTTAGTTAGTATACATAGCATAGTGGATTTGGGATCGAGTCGAACGAGTACCATGCGACCTCTGTTGCTACGTTATAGTTGAATCCAAACAAATCCGAAATGGCTGGTAGTTTAGATTTTCTTACTCGCGGGCTTGTATTATTAAGTGTTGTATATGTTGCTCAAGCAACATTGTCGGGATTATATGTCGATAATGAATTGGATCAGACTGTAATTCAAAGAGTTATGACACACCGAGAAAAGTTAATAGTGGAACATGAAATATTAGATTTATTGGGGTTGCCGAATAGGCCTCGGAAATCGAGGAATGTGCCTTTGAATAAATCTGCTCCCATTTTTCTTATGGATGTTTATAAGTCTCTCGCAGACGAACATGAATCGAGACCGACCCGCAGTTCTGAGATTAGTTTGAGCGGCGATGATTTACACGCTATCGACGAAAGTGATGTTATTATGACCTTTCAAAGTAAAAGTAAGTGGCGGGAATTTAGAATCATGGAGATTTTTTTTAGCAACAAGTGTATCTAACTACAGCAGATATTTTTTTTCGTGTTTCCAGATCACCATGGAGTCGGAATGAGACACGAGAGAGGTCGAAAACTGTGGTTCGATGTATCGGAGGTCCCATCGGGTGAAACAATTTTTAATGCCGAATTACGCATCTATCAATCGTTTAATTACTCCACACACAATCCTCAAGACATATACACAATCAGCGCACATAAAATAATCAGTGTTGACCATGAAGGGTGAGTAATTGATATAGTATAATGTCCATTCAGTTTAATTAGGAGCATGTTCTTATTCTTATTGTATGATGGGGATAATACACACAGTAGCATCGTGGTGTCACTCAGAATGTATTTATTTCTCTATTCTAGGTAGTTATACCACAGTCCAGTAAGTTCCTGTTGTAAACATTGCATATGTACAGTGAAACTCCGATTCTACGTTTTTCAAGGGACCGTATAAAACAATCGATTAATGCGGGAAACGGTGAATGCGGGAAGTTTTTAAAATGAACTAAATGCCAGGACTATAGAAAATGAACGCACCACGCGGGAAAACGTATAATGCGAGAATGTAAGATCGGGGTTCCACTGTAATGCATTACAGTCGTGAGATGATTAGACATTATTATATATTCTATAGTTAGAGAAAAATATGCATAGTTTATGTTAACCAAAAAAATGAATTTATTTGACATCGGAAACATTTGTTAATGAATCAATAGGTTCCATGACAAATCAGAACATGACAATTCAGAAAATGACGTTTCAGTACAAGACTTTTCAGAATATGACATTTCAGAACATGACATTTCAGAACACGACTTTTCAGAACATGACATTTCAGAACAAGACTTTTCAGAACATGACATTTCAGAACATGACATTTCAGAACAAGACTTTTCAGAATATGACATTTCAGAACATGACATTTCAGAAAAATCGGCCTATCTACGGACACCGTCCGGCCTTCGCTTTATAATATTGGGTTTTCACATACATATTTGTCTATAAACAATTAACCAATTATGAATAGGGCTGCCACAACAAGAAAATAACTGTAATTATGAGATCGCCGAAATTAAAATAAATGTTCACTAACTATTGTAGTTAGTTCGCGTGCATTTTAAAATTCATTCGTTGGGCTGGCACAAATATGTATATATATATATATATATATATATATATATGTATGTGGGATCTGGCGGTGGAGTCGGGCAAAATAACGAAGGTTTTAGTTTTATAATACGTCTTTATTTATTAACAGATTCATATGAAAAGTCTTGTTCTGAAACGTCATGTTCTGAATTGTCATGTTCTGATTTGTCCGGTTACCGAATCAATAATATGTATAATTTATGTATTCATGTTTTTTTCAGATATAACTATTTGCATTAACATTATACACTCAAAACGTTGAAATCAACAATGAAAAAAAACTAGTGTTTTTTTCACGTTTACAATATTAAATTTATAACTGAAAACTTCAGTTAAATTAGTAAAAATATTATATTAATAAATTGATTATCAAAATTGATGATTTTGTCTGATTAATATAATATAACCAACAGCTACCTTTGTTATCTTTATAGCTTTACATAAATATTCATGAAATAGTTTGAGAACAACTGGAACTCTATTATTATTATATTTTACATGAAACCACAGGTAGTTGCATACCTTCAAGTATTTTTTGTTTTGAGAAAGGAATGGAGATTAGTTTTTGCCAATCATTTTTTTATGCATAGAATACCTGCCTTTAAGTGCTTTTTCTCAGAAGTTATTTATACCTGACTTGGACAGTGCATTCTTCCTGTATTTATCTTAAAAAAATATATTTTGAGGATGTTTCCAATATACAGAATAACTTCAATGAATAATAAATGTTACTACATAAACATACCACTTCACTGGTCTTCCCAAACCTGCTAAATAAAATTTCTTTTTGGTCGGATATAAAAATAAAATAATTTGTTTTGTCTTAATATCTTGCTCATGCCAAAGATTTTTTTTGTTTTAATTGAATTATTATGACAATTTTTCAATTTCGATCACATGTACTAGTGAAGATTTTGACGGTGAAATTATTGATTTTAAATAGAGGTTGCTCAGTTCACAGACTTGTAAATATTTAACCTTAAAAAAAATTTATAAAATAATATGTAGAATAAATAAAACTATTTTTATATTTGAAAAATAGACATTATAACTTATTGAAATCAACAAATGAAGCGATTATACAGCTTCCCTTTTGTGATTAGGACAGCAATATTGTATATGGTCTCTATTAAATATTTATTTGGTATATTTATTGATTATTGAAACACCTTTCCAAATTTATGTTATTGCAGACTTTGCTTAAAGCATTTAAAAATGTGGTCTAAATTGATTCTAGGGGATTGGAATTGGAATTAGTAACTGCTAAAAATACAAGTGCTGCCAAAGAAGGCTGGATAGAAATTAATATTACTTCAGCTTTCATAGAATGGGTGGCATTCCCATCAAACAACAAGGGTTTGTACATGTCTGTACACCTGCATTCTAAACCTGGTAAACTTTTTGTTCTTTTTTATATTAAATTAATGCAGATAATGTGCTCAGTAAAATAATTACTGAAACTCAGTTATAGAGTTAAGCACACAATTAAATCAAAACAAATATTGATATTTCAATGAACATGTAATGTTGATAATGCAATATTTTCATACATTGATGTTTTTAGAACATGAAATTCGTCCTGAAGAAATAGGACTTGTCAACACTAAAGGCGAAGATGAGAAACAACCTTTCATGGTTGCCTTTTTGAAAGCGTCCGCTGGATTGAATGAAAAAGTTGTGTCAAGGAAGAAGAGGGAAGCTCGGAAGCACAAGAAAAATGCCAACTATGGTGCCGCTGAATCGTATTCAAGAAATCCATTCACAGGTTAGTAGTCATGCTGTTAAAATATTGAATACATTTAGCAAACATTACAGAAAAAACTTATAATTGATGTGCTCCTTACTATATGTTTGTAGATCCTACACCATCTCATTGGTCATCAAGAAGTTGCAAAATACAAACATTATATGTTAGTTTCAAGGACTTAGAATGGCAGGTAAGAACAAAATATTCACACATTTTATAATGTTTTCTTTATTGATATTCCCGAGTGACATGTCACATTGATTTGGTGTGAAATAAATCAATATTATTTATATTATAACTACAAAAAATTAAATGATTTATAAAAAAAACGGAATGAAAAGTAATGTTTCGTTTTTTAACAGGATTGGATAATAGCCCCTGACGGATATGGTGCGTTTTACTGTAGTGGAGAATGCAATTTTCCATTAAATGCACATATGAATGCAACGAATCATGCAATTGTGCAAACTTTGGTTCATTTACTGAATCCTACTCAGGTAAATTAATAATAAATAAAAACTCGGGAGGAAAACATGAAGCCCGAATTTTCAGCTCAAAAATTATTATATCTACATTTTTTCTTTATATTGTGTTTGCTCTTCATTCAAATCTTGTAATCACGGAATTGAAAGAACTAACTAAGATCGCAATCCCACTTTTGAAGTGGAACAATTCTTTTTTTCTAACGCTAGCTACTATTCATCAGGTTTCAAAATAAGATGCATGTTTTTCCGATAGTTATTAAGTTTTGTTTAGAATATTGAATAAGTTGTATTATCTTTTATTTTAAATTTTCAGGTGCCAAAACCTTGCTGTGCTCCCACAAAATTGACTCCCATCTCTGTTTTATATTTTTTGGATGACTCAAACGTTATACTTAAAAAGTATAAAAACATGGTGGTGAAAAGCTGCGGCTGTCATTAGTATGATGTAATTGACCGTCGATACAAAATATATTATAGCACTGCTGACTCGACATAATTAAATGCTTTAAAAAATCTGGATTTGGATATTTCAAATGCTGTTATTAGGAGTCAAAATTGATTGCACAAAATTAAGTTGATAAGTTATTTGGGACATGACTGTTTGTATTTGACAAGTTAATGAATGTTATCTATGCCATGTAAGATCAATAAAAGGTTCAAGTATTATAAATAGATTATTTCATGAGAATATTGGTTTAATATTAAAGATACATAACTTTTGGATATCAGTCTTTTATGTCTAGGCTTTTTTGTCATAAATGAAAATAATTAATGTTTTATTTTTCTCCAATACCTAATAAATTTTGAGTGCTTACCAGTTTTTCTTCAACTTTATTTTTAGTTTAAATGATTATAATAAACCTATCCGAAGAAACCGGAAAGTTAAATTATGTATATCTCAAATTATCTCCAGAAACTTGCTTCTAAGTTTTGCATTCCATCCTTTTGGAATCTCTTTATTTTATTAATGATTTATACTTAAATACAGGGGATATTTTCATGTAGTTGGGTATAACTTTAAGTATTATTTATATAAATATTTTTGATGCCAGTCAATTAAGTTTTTCAAACTTCACTCATTATATATTCAAAACCAAGCTGTAATTATTTTTTAGAAAGGAATTTTATTTTTATCACTTGATCTCTTGGAACTTAGATCTGATTTTCACTATACCGGTAACATTACAAAATAAATGTACGATTTATACAATAATATTAATACTTCTAGAATAAAAATAAATGTTATTTTTAACATAAAAACCTGATATTGACCTTTGTATGAGGGGAATGTGAGAAGCAATACCGTATGTGCCTTATATGAATAAAACATTATTTTTAGTAAATTTACTATTTTTTTAGCTGGTAATACCAATATGACAGAACTGTGTAAATATTATTTTTTATAAAAAAATTTCAAAACATTTTTATGTGCCATTTTAATAAAGTATCTTTAAAACTCAATATTTTGTTTGAACTTCCTTACAATTCAGTGATAATGTCTTTCAAAAAATATTTTAGAAATGGAAAAAATGGTTGAAATTTAAAAATGTTACACTGAGCAAACTTCTCTGCAGAGAAAATTTATGCAATCATTTATAAAACAGAGATATGCTTTTTGAAAAGCAACCCTTTGTATTGTAGTTCCATTATTTGATTCACTTGAGCATCGCAAGGTATGCAGAAAAACACCATTTTTTGAGTACATTATTTATTATCTAAAAAACAGATAACATAACAGATATAACTGGTTCTTATATGACGAACAATTTAATAAAAGCTCGCCAGCCATACAAAAATATGTGTCTGGGTTATTTTTTGCCCAGGCCTGTATTGCATTGATGGGAACAGGGGGATTAAATCAAAGATTGTGAAAGGAAGGATTTTACAAAAAAAAAATCTCAAAAAACTAATATTTGTTGCAATTTCAAAAGCGAAAATAAATAAATTATAGCTCTTCAGCTTCTATAGATGAGCCGCCGGGCTATATCTAAGCAGAGGTTCACGCGGCGGCAGTTGGGCACGGAGTGCCAATAGGGCCATTACAGAGCCGTAGCTAAGGGCTGGCGAATAGGGCAGAGCATAGGGGCGCCAAAATGATGCCAGGAAGCGCAAAATTTACGTGTCTTAGGCGCCATTACCTCATATTAAAACTTCGTTTGAAATATAAAATCAAAAAAGATCAGGTGAAAAGCCGACATATCGGCTCGAGGGCAGTGGTTCTCATGCGCGGCCACCAGCGGATTTTGCTGCGGCCACCAACAGTATTTTATTAGTTGTGTGATTCAATGCAAGGTCGATATGGAATTAACAGCGATAAAGTATTAAATGCAACACGGCAGATCCAAATCAAAAATTTGGTGCGGCTACGAGACATACCCGTAGGGTCCTGATGTATACAATGCGGCCATAGTAAAAAAAATCTTGAAAACCACTGCTCAAGGCCCTCTAGGTTAAAGAGCCAGAGTGGTGCAGAGAAACGATATATTCCATTAATAGGCAAACAACCAAAACAAATGTAGGCTGCCAGATTACCTCAACGTACCCAACGGGTCTTGTAATCTTGTATAGCAAATGCTACGTATTTTTAACTGATAAATGCAAAAGTTGTTTTACACAAAAATGGTTTAAGAAAACCGCATATTATTCGGGATTAATGAGTTATATATTTCAAAATCTTGTCTGCCTCCAATAAAGAGCACATACATTAAAAATGAGACATATACACCAACGGTCTTTTATGAGAATTGACCAACGTTAACCATTAGGTTACAGGATTGAATAAGGACTATTAGTATCACCGCTCTATTAGCGTAAATACATATAAATAAAGTAGAATCATTGTTATCGTTTATAAATTTACAATGAAAACGCGTGGGTGTGCTACTATAAAAATTAATCAAACATCATCATTTAATAAAGTACAAATTGCCACACAGCCCACAATCCATTTAACGACGTTTTATAAGAATAACAATGCTTTCTCAAAAATATTCTTACACACCACTTATACGAAATTTTGATTACCCGCGTCACAGCTGATATTGCGTCACAAGAAAAACAATCCAGTACCACAATCATTCTCAACTCGATTTTCGGCTGGCGTCACGATGTGTACGTCATTGTTTGTCAAGATATTTGTGAAAATGGAGTATTAAGAAACACTTTTCTAGTTATACAATATTATACTAGATTACTAATTCTCAGACGTATTATAATTTGTGACGTTACAAAACAAACGTGGGCATCTCCATCATATATGCAACTGAATAAATTATCTTTTTCTATTATCTGGTTAATTTAACTAGTGAGCCTATATTGTGCTTATTTTTAAGCATGGTTTTCGTTAGCAAAGTTAGTTTGGGCAATCGCTATTGATCGAAATCCCGCGATGAACAATAAACACAAATAACTATGTTTCATGTATATACTCACATGATACGACTAAGTCTGATAAATTTCATAGCTGCTGACTTGGTGGACAGTCAACGTGAAAAAATCATGAAACGTTAAAAATATAGGGCAGCCGAATTACAAAATTAAAAATCCTATTTTAAAGACGAAACTGATATTGTATTGAGTTCCAGATCATTATCAATTGAAAGTATATTAGTCTAAAATAACCCATGTAATAGAGAACAGTTTTAAAATTGAAATATGTTCAATGAAATACCGAAAAATAATTTTTAATAAGGAAAGTAAATTTTCATGAGTCTCAAAAAGTATTGATTATATTAACCGTTATAGGCTGTTCTTCCTTAAATAATATATTTACAATATTTCGTTTAAAATATGTGAATATTCAATATAAAGTAACGCATATGTACTGCGTTTGGTTTCAAATTGAATGACAAAATGATTAATCTGATTGAATTTAATTTGATGTGTCATTTAATATTTGCAACGCACCAATAAATCTCTCTTCAAATTTTTGATGACTTTTTTTTCACTCCGACAGTATAATGCAGAATTATGTTTACAGATCAGCATCCGAAAATAATTAAAATTGATGTTATGTGTTAATTAGCATGAAACCACTAATTATACCTAAAAATAACCGATGATACGCATTATTTAATTCATTTTGATAGTTAAATAATTCACTTTATCAGTATCTAACGGTCGTTTGAATAAAAAACAATAGTATGTTTTCGAGTAATAATTAGCATCTGAGGGGTTTTCCGCACCTGCTTTCGGCGAAGCTCTTTATTTAAATTCGACTAAACACATTCAATTTTCCACAATGAATTTGCATTTTCTAATCATAAATAATTATTACTTTTCCTATTTTCAGCTACAGGGTCATTTTCGTACGTGTGTGTGTTACTAATCAATTATAATATTTATGATAACTTATATGTGAGTATGTTTCATTTTGCGGAAAGAAGGTTATAGAATTATTCCACGTATTTTGTGACTATTTGTGACACGTGTTTCGCTTCTTTCAAATGCATCTTTAGACATATTTTCGCAAAGCTTGCTTTAGTAATAATTTAAAAGTGATTCTCATATTCTAATGTGATTACAAAATGGAGTTAACTATTTACGTAACATACATAGAAATTTAATGACATTTTTGACATATGTTTAATCCAGAGAAGTCACTGAAATACTCTTGACTCTTGACCATAGCGATTTACGGCTGACTATAAAGTTACTCAAAATTATATGAGGATTTTTATTTGCTGTTATAAAAATAAAATCATCAACATAAATTTGTTTTCAACAGGTGGTTCAAAGCTTTAGGATGCGGTCAGTATATTATTATTAGCATTTGAATAGTAGACATAGTAAAGTAAACACTGCCATCATATTATAAAGTTTCAAACAAATGTTGAACAAATGTCAAAATAATAATCAATACAAAAATATGCTTAGGTAATTTTGAAAAAAAACAAAATGGCTTCTTAATTTCTGATTAATGGGAAACTTAAGGAATAAACACGCAAGAAATATTATTTTTCACGAATTTATACATTAATTACAACATAAAAATAGTTGAATACTAACTAATATATTATACATTTGTAAATTTAAAAATTTTTGAAGCACGCCCATAATGAACATTGGATGATAAGTAAATACTATGCAAGTAACAGTTTTAATTGATTGAATTGATACTTTTGGAAGAACACCATTATAATAAAGTTGAAAAATATCCATGTATTTTAGTTTTACAAATATTATATTAAACCAATTTTTATACTTAAATAAAATTGATAGTTATTTTGACTTAAGTCCTCGTAAGAACTATCTAGTTTTAAGTTTAAGCCAATCGCTCTGTGATGAGGGAAATCTAACATATCACTACACTCTTAGATATAGATGCCTGCTGTTGTACCACCCAGGACGTAGATTCTAGGTATTCGTTTTCCAGGTCGGTTTGAGATAACGATATAAATAAATTAACGTGTTTTTTTGACGAAACTTCTTATTTTCGTAGTAAGCAAAAAAGTAAGATATAATTTATTTTTATTGAGGAAAATTCCGGTAAAGTAATAATCATGGGCTTAAAAAAAAGCCGAGAAAAGAGTAGAAAAGTTCAATGTATGCATTTTTGGCAGTTATCGACTTAGGATCACCCCGACTGACGACCATTCGCGACGGAATGAAAAATCGTAATTATCCAGTTTTTGACAAATATGTGCGTTCGCCTTGATTAACCGTTGTCGCTAGAACAGAAAACATGGATGACACAATGCCTTTTCTAAAACTATTGCTAAGCGATAGCGATTGTGATAGCTGTTTTATTCTAGAAATAAAAAAAAATGTTATGAAAAAGAAGTATCTTTTAAAATATTGTCGATACTTGACTACGCACCAGGCTCTCTTCCACACTTAGTGGAATCACATCCAAACATAGAAGTGGTTTATTGACATACCCCAAGTATTCTACACTTGGTTGATAACTTCAAAACCAATTTGCCCAAACATATACAGCAGGGGTGGCCAGACTTTTTTGACCACGATCGACTTTTGTTTGAAATTATTGGCGGCGATCGACCAACATTAAAAGTAGTAATTTAAAGCCTATAATAATCTAATTGCCAACCCTTGTTTGACCCGGGTTTTAAAAAGAGATTTTCGTCGATAATCGGCTAATTTCGAGATTTAGCGTGCTGTCTCTGTCAGACGACTTGTCTCGTACGCTTCTTGGGATGGACACCAGAGATTTGTACAGATCAGATAGGCGATCGACTAGGAATCGCTACGCGATTGAACAGTCAATCGCGATCGACGCTAACTAAATAAATTCGAAGAACTACCCAATAAATGCATCTATCACATGAAATAACAATGTTTGAAATGAAAAGCTTTTGCCAACCGAAAGCTTCTTGCACTAAAAGCTCGCTAAAGACTAAACAATCAAAAGTTGATAAAATAATGATGTTTGAAATATTGAGCTTTTGGTTAAAAGAAAGCTTCTTGCACCGAAAGCTCGCTAATTGCTAAACATTCAAAATTTAATGAAATAATGATGTTTGAAATATCGAGCTTTTGGTAAACCGAAAGCTTCTTGCACCAAAAAGTTTCTGAAATCTTAAAAGCCCAAAAACTCGATTTATGTTCTTTTAAATATTTGTGAGATATAGAGCTATTGGTTCCGAAAATTCAAACCACAGATATTGATTCTTTTAAGCCCTCTTAAAGTTTACACTTCAAACAATTTACTAAATAATTTTGTTGCAAATGAAGATCTTTTGGCCAACTGAAAGTTCCTTGCATCAAAAGCTCCCCAAAATCATGACCATTTTAAATCTCACCAAAATAACAATTAAAAAATGTTTGAAATAAAGAGCTTTAATCCAGTGAAAGATCCTTGCCAAAAGCTTTCACACCAAGGATCTCGCTAAAAACTAAGTTAAATGATTTGGTTTGAAACTTAGAGCTTTTGCACTAAAAACTCTCTTAAAGATTTATCACTAAAAAGATCGCTTGAAGCTGAAATTATTTGGTTCGATGGATTTGCCGGTTATAATAAAATTTATAATGAAAAGAAATAACAACCATTCATAAGACAAACAAGCTATACTATTGCAATCTCTGAAAAATCGCTGGAGTCGTAAATCGATATCAGAAGCACAGATGATTAAGTACTCTAGAATAATAATTGTATAAAAGTATTTTACTTTTTTTACTTTTATGCTGTCAATTAGTTTACATAATGAGATAGAAACACTAAAAATCCATCATCTTTTGCAGTGTCAAATCCGGTTCGATTCGAATTTGGTATCGAAATTTCATTGATCGCCTTTTACTAGTATTTGCTTTTTGATGTAGCTTGCAGATTATAAGTATAAGTGTTTGGTAAGTATATTTTTTAATTAGTGATAAAATACAGGGTGTGTTATATTGCAATCCCTAGAAACCAGTTACAATATGGGCGTTGTAAAATATTGGCAACTAACATAGCTTATTAATTTTGTTACTAATATAATAATGCATTAAAGTTGAACGTTAAGCGAATATTGTGATACAGTGGCCCACAGTCGAATTGGTGTAGTATTTTTTTCCTTTTTTATGACAATTTTGTTCATGATAAAATATGTCGCAAGTCGTCAAAACACTTGTCCTGTCAGTGACATAAATACTTTTAAAATAACCAAATTAAATATATTTACTGAATTATTTTATTTACCGGGTAAACATATTGATATACCACACAGATGTGTGTGTATGCATGTTATTTGCAATTCTTCTTCTACTACCTTATGAATTTGTATTTAACACCTCACGTTTATTTTTACCCCAGCGCAAGCTGAAGAGAGAAATTTATCAACATGCAGTTTAACAAACTCATAATTGTTGACACATCGATCAAATAGAAGCGTATTTGAATCACATATTCCACGTTCATTTGTTTTTAGCTTTATGGTTTTTGGTCTAGAATTAAATAACTTTTTACTGTTGCTCAAAAGATGGCAAATGGTATTTTTTGTTTTACATTAAAAAAAAAGATGAGATTAAACTTGAAAGGCATGACATAATCTTATTATCTACGAGGATACAAAAAACTCGTCTTAAATAAATACAACAATGGAATATATGTAAAATATCCAAATAAAATTTTACGTTATCTCACACTTTTTCTGTTTGTGTAAAGAATAACATATTCATTCATTAGCCAGTGCTTAAATTAATTTTCTCCGACAAATTGTGTGTACTTCAGATATAAAATTAATCGGACGCTTATAAAAAAATTGGCAAGCGCCAGGTGCAATTTAAGGTGTGGTAAGATATGTTCTAAAAAACACACATCTGCTCACTATCATAATTCTCATATTTCTTAGGATTTTTTGATTTTAATACAAAATTAAAAATAGCCTTGTTTATTCCACGTATTGTGTAACAAATATTGACACGTGTTTCGCCACTTAAAGAAGCATGGCCAGACTCACTAGGGTAAAGGAATAATGTTTTTTTGTCTCCAATCGAAAACGACGGAACATCTTAAACTGAATGCTTGAAGAAGAATAAGAGTTCAAGTAAAGATAGCGATTAGAATGAGCGTTTTTAAGTAAGTATGTTGAATGAGTAAAATAAATTATAAGAACATATTCATAACTTTCCTTAAGGTGATAGAGCCAGTTGATAGTAAATGGCAATGCTGCAAAAAGAATAAGTTATAGATATCAGCGTGTGCGCTTTGGCGTAAAAACTGGTCGATTATGCTATGCTGCGAAACAATAAAGAAATAAAAAATGACAAATTCAGCTACATGTACATATATTTTTAATCAGTGTCTCTTATCAAAAAATCATACCTGCTCTCATATGAGCTGAAACCCGGCAGCAGGTCATGGCATTATCTACTTATGTTATTGTATATAAAATATAATTAAACCATTTTTGTATTTATATTGCATTGTCAGGAATACAAGGCGAAATAATACTATGGATATCATAATATCATTATATATTATTATGTACTGGAAATGCACACGCTGGGACTAGCGAGATGGTGAGCACAAGATTGGAAAATTATATCAATTTTCTTTGTCTAGCCAAAAATATACAGAGCTGAAGTGGAGGATTTCACGGGGGTATACCCCGTAAGCCCTCTGTTATATTCGTAGAAAAGGCGAATACCATATGGCTATGGTAAAATATTCTACCATCAGACGGTAAAGTAAATTCCTTTTCCGTAAATCATCTTGTAAATAATAAATGTCTCGTTTGGTGTATTATGTATTCAGTATTCTAGCGTTGTTTACTAATAAAATAATAAACATCTTTGACCTAATCCTAGATACGGTAAATTAAAATAAGTAGAAATGTAATTTATTTTTCTCTTCTTCTTTGGGGCCAAGTTGATAACCCTGACATCCTTGAAAATTTAAGTTTGCATGCTCCAAGCGTTTACCTACGTGGTCGTAACAAAGACAGATCAATTTTCTTTGTCAAAACTTGTTTGACACGTAGGTCTTTTGAATCTCCAGTTGCAAGGGCTATTCGGTTGATAAATGCGCTGCCTGTTGACGTGGACATCTTCGGCAGTGAACTTGATGCTTTGTTATGAAATTTTGTCTTCTTATGTAAATAATATGTTTCTGTTCTGTTTCTTATTTTTGTGTAATATTTTATGTAATTTTTATTAATTTGTCAAATGCATGGCGCATTGGCGCTTGCTGTAATGCCATGTATTTTATATAGTTTTTTTGCCAATAAAAGAGTAATAAAGGTGTACATATAGGGCAGCGGTCTACAAAATTAATAAGGATGTGTCCTTTATCGTAACGTACATAATATTATTAAATTAATTAAAATAAATTTGGCTATCGGAAGTCCGATAGAAAGTTGTGTACATACAATAATAATTGAAAGATATCTCATGAAATAGTTAATGAGTAAAAAAAACGGTATAACTTTCCTCCACAATTTTTTCAATTCTCGGTATGTACCGCGTATACCATCTACAAAGTTTATGACTTAAGCATTACATATACAAACATACGATAGTGTACAAAATGTATGTTGTAAGAAATAAATTTATTTGTTTTTTATTCCGCAGTAGAAAAAACTCTATCTGTTGCTGTGGACGTCGGCTTAAAAAATAACAATGAATTCAATAGTGCTATTAAGCTTTTCTGTCCGCTGCTTAAAAAAAAAAATTTGAAAATTAGTCATCATTTATATATAACGAGTAATACTCGAGTATTTTCCAAATTACTCGAGTATCGAGTACTAGAAAAATGGACGAGTATACTCGAGTATCGAGTACTCGATACTCGAATTGGAGTCTCTAGTACCGCGTATACCATCTACAAAGTTTATGACTTAAGCATTACATATACAAACATACGATAGAAAATTCCAATAATTTACAATGAAATAAGACGTTGGTTAAACGAAAAGCTCTGAAGGAAGTGGCGGGAGTTGAATTAATCGTAGCTGCCGTTAAAAGTTTGACTTAGATACATGCATTCCGATGTATAGGTTTGGTTCAGTCAGATCGGTGCTCAGTAGAATACAGGCACTCGTAAGTGTCAGGTGTGAAACAGCGCTTCCGCGGTAGAAGTTCGCGTTTGAATTTCGTAAATCGAATATCAAAAACATTTCTTTTTATTGGAATAACGAACGTTAAATGCATATCAATTTATTGAAATGTGACAATAAACTTGTATTAAATTTGAAATAGATTAAAATAAAAGTTTAAAACAATGTTTAAAATATTCGATAGCCTGACATATTCGCGTTATTGATCATATTTATAACATACACAAAGATTGTTTGAAAATTGGTATTTTTAACAAGCCGTAAACAGTTTGTCTGTTGTATTGTGGAATAATAAACATTAAAGTTGTGCGCCCCATATGTGAGTAAGTGCCGTATGATGTGAAAAATACAACGAACATACCTTGATAGAAGGTTTTCATCTTAGACAAAACAAACATTGTGTTTTTGACGATGGAGCCACTGGCATTCTTATCAATGACGAAGGAAGGACAAGGACGACTTTATTTATTTTTATTGTTGATATTTTTATTTGCGCGAAACACATCCGGAAACGGTTTAGATTTCCGGATCGGGAATGAAGCTATTCGTACTATAAATAAGTGTTGTCCTGAAATTGAAGGACTAGTGAGGTATACGTACAGTGCAGAAGGAAACAGTTCATTTGAATGTTCAGAGTTGTCCATTGAAAATATAACAAGCGTAGACAACGTGTCAAGCAACCTTCCCATTGCACCGTTGGAAATATCACAGGAAAACTTTCAATTCGCGTATGGCTTTCCCGAAGGTTGCGAGTATTACGATCTAAAACAGCGCCCGCTGTCATCTATAAAGAAGATGCCTAAAGTTTATTGCGTTGACAAAATCATCGCTGAAATGAACGAAAACAGTTCTATAATTTTAGGAGACGGATCAATAGTTATCTTAACGTGTGATACAAATCCAGCGCCTGGTGACGTCGGCGAGCGATTGAATGTTACAAAGGTGAATAAATGTTGTCCAGAACACATGGTTTATGACACAGACGATCACAGATGTGTCAGTAAATCAATATTAGATCCCAGCTATAATGATTCTGGGACAGATATTTCTGGTCTGTTTAGAAATTTTGTTCGCGGTGACACTTTACTGTTGGATATCAAATATGGTCTAGAAACCTGCCAGCAGCCTAAAATAGCGAACGAATACAGCATGTTTGATTACGATTTTGCTCTTAGAGATGATGTGCTGACATTAACAGGAGCGGATAAAGAGATAGATTTCAAACGCGAAAGTTTCTGCATTGACGAATCGGTTGCAGGGCCACTTATTGCAAGAGGGTGCAAACTAGGCTGTGACGGGATATGTATAAGCAAATGCTGTCCAGAAGGACATGTATATGTGTTAAGAAATGGCACTTGCGGTATGAGAGGAGTATGTTTGCCTTCACCAGGATCAGGAGTCTCAACACAGTTTTATAACATATCTGGACGGTCACCTGTTTCAACAAAATCACCAGGTATGTCAAGATGTAATTTTCTTTTTTGTCCTCGAAAAGTCAGTGCAGCGTTTCCGACACAATGCAGAGATAGGGGCGTGATAAAGTCTTAAAAATATCTTCACTTAAAGGTAATAATAATATGTGGCGATGTGTGCAGCGATGGCGCCAAAATATATTTGAAGGGTTCCTAGTCTAAATAATTGAGAAACTTTGTGGTAATGTTTCACTGCCTTTGTGGCGAGGTAAAATTATAGACACTTAAGAATTACCTGCCTATCTTTTATTGTGTATTACTTATTATTTGGAGGCATGATTATCAGGTATCTTAAAACAGTATAACTTACGAATATAATTACACAACACTAAGCACTAGTCAGTCTATTTGCGAAGGAAAGCCCATTCTCTAGTTTTTAATTTCATTTTTAAGTTGGCATTTCTTCTTGCGTGATAGTGGGCTCGAAATCTGAAATATCTTCTTTATTGACAGTGCAATGTAATAAAAAATTTTGTTTTAGTTAAAATACTGTATAATAAAAAAAAATTTACTGTAACATATTATATGAAAAAGCGTTTTGAAAACAAATAAGATGAAGATCTCGGAGAATCTGCATTATATAATATTATTATAAGTGAACTAAAAACAGATTATTTTTCTGGATATATAAGTTCATTTGTGTATCCAATATGAGCAACAAGCATTGAAAGCAAACATAAATATTTCATTGCATTGCCTGGTAAAAATCTCCATGTAGTGAGATTTTATCCCACGTAAAAAAACTAATATACAGTCATAATGGTAATTTTTCTATCAATATTTATGTATGAAAAAGTTGATTTTTCTTTTTTCTTAAAAATTTTGCGCATTTTTTTTATCCATCTCCCCTTTTACCTTTGTTCACATTATACTTCCGTTCTTCCCAAAATAGTGTCACTCGAAAGGTGCATTCGAAGTAATACACCTCCTGGAACTATAGTATTTCCCACTAGCTGGAATCATCCGGACTAGACTATAAGACAAATTAATTATGAAATCACGTATGGTGTTCATATTGATATATGTCAATTCTTGTGGGTGTTTAAAAAAAATATGAAACGACAAGATACAATTTAATGCACTCACATAAGATTTAAACTCTTACTTCCTTAAATTTATTTGAAAGATGAATAAAATGACTATATAAGCACTGCTTTAAAAAAAGCAGTAGACGATTTGAATCCAGATTTTAGACAGTTATATAGTGTTCTATGTAAAAATAAAATGTTTTGTTCAAATACATGAGATATTGTTTTGTGAGTTTTGCCATGAGAGGGATTACATATTTCCAATACTCACATAAATATTTTGTTGTACTTAGATATTTTTTTAAGCAATATGTGTGTAGTACTGTGAAATGGATAAAGTTGCTTTGTTACGTTTTCTTATCTAAATCTCCCAATATTTTTGTAAAAAATAAAGCCCCTTAAAACATGATTGATTAAAAAAAAGCAATAAGTAGAAACGTTTCAACATTGGTAAATAATGTTGAAAAAATACTGCAATAGGTAATAAACTGTGTATTGTTGTTCTACATAATTTCTCCATAATATTGTTAGAGACCTGCTTTTCAACGAGGAGATGATTTAAAATCGTACAATTTAGGTATAAGTTCACGCGTTAAAGACAATATTTAGTGATTTTATTTAATGAAAACTGTAGTATTTATTTTAAAAGCAGAATTATATAAACCAGGGCTGTGGAGTCGGAGCTTTTAGCCGGAGTCGGAGTCGGAGTTTTCGCGGCGTTTTGGCCGGAGTCGTACTCGAAGTCGAAAATTTTGAAAAGTTTGAACTTTTTATTTTTGAATTAAATATGTCAAATTTTCTTTTGGCCGCATTGATAGGGTTGATATTTAATTGAATACACATAAATAGGAAAATTAGGGGGAAAAAATGACGATATTAAACTTTTTTTAGTCAGAGTCGGAGTCGGAGTCGTATTTTTGGTCAATATCGGAGTCGGAGTCATGGTTTTGGTAAATGCTGCAGTCAGAATCGGAGTCGGGTCGTTTTTAAACCGACTCCACAGCCCTGATATAAACATTAAAAACCAGTTTTAAATAATTCCATACAAAGCCGTTATTTTCACACAGAATCATTAACACCTATATGTTGAGGTTTCTTAAGAAATTTCCTGGTCAAAAATAGTGTTAATTTATCCAATTAATTACCATTCAAACATAAGTATTGGAAACTTCTTTATGGTAGGTAACCTTAAAGAAAGAAATATTGCCAAGTTAGTTAGTATAGTATGAATTTTGCGAATTTCACTTATACGCGTAAATTTCATTGTCATTTGGTTTCTCAAATTAGTGATATTCCTTATTGATAAAAACGTCTTTTTTTGAATCGTAAATATGATTCTGACGACACAGATAAATCAATATTTGCCGATAGGATTGTACATATGTACATCATAGTCAGTTGAGGTTATTATTTATTATTTATTATCCTCATAATGCTTCATAAATTAAGCAAGTAAGTATATATATTTTTCATTTATACCTAATTTAATGGTGTAATAATTCAAATGTATTGACAATTTTTTTACAACAATATATAGAGAGATTTACCCAAGCAATCAGTTGGATCTGGGCTGACGAGGCCAATATCGTTTTGGTTCTAGTTTTAATTTGTAATCTTGGACCTGTGTATGTGATGTTATATCATCTCTAGTTGTGAGTTTATCTAGTAAGAGTTTAAAATATAATTATAATTTGAAGTGATAAATATATATTACTAGCTGTACCCTGCGCGCGTTGCTACGCCAGCAACTAAAATAAATTTGAAGGAAAGACATTACACAAATATTCAATTCAATTTGAGTCAATTTGAGTACGCCAGAAAGTTTCGCGGAAGTGTACTCGAGAAAGTTGTAAAAAATCGATATCAATTTTTGGGGGAAGGGGGGTTGTTTGGCGGGGTGGGGTTTGGGGGGCGTATGGGGGGGTATGCCAGAAACCTTCGAAGGAGTGAACTCGAAAAATTCGTAAAGTTTAAAAAAAAAAAATGGGGGGTGGAGGTTGGGGGGTGGTTGGGGGTGGTTGGGGGGAGAGGTTGGTACCATTGCGGGAGTGTATTCAATAAATTTGTAAACTTTCACATCGATCGGTCGAGCGATTTAGTAGTCCATAGCGGAAATACAGACAGACAAACATTCATTTTTATATATATGTATATGTAGATAAAAAATCACATGAAGTTATCACAATGGACTTATTTGTATGTCTTTATTAAGTATGTAGTTGTCTAACATAGACGAGTTGAGTTGAATATTTAAATTTTAAATCAATTCAGATAAGTTTAACATAAATTCCATATATATCTCATTAACTAAATTGGACAAATCAACAGTACCTTTAAATCGGGGAACAGAGTTCAACGAATCAACGTAAATCGATTGGAATGAGGGTTCATGGTCGAGTGTCAACATCGTTGGCTTCAACTGCGGAGGGCACATGATCGAATACCATTCCTGGCAGTTTCAATTTTCAATCGAAAACTTGATTTCTGTTTGGACACAGATGTCTGATGTCTAAAATACCTTACTACACCCATCCAATCCTAAAAACGAGACGTAGTGTGATCGATTAGCTATTCAGTAGTTCTTTTCCATTTATATCTAAATATATTCTCACTTTTAATGTATTTACCGTCAATACTAGATGAAAAGGCTTTATTTAAAAAAAAAAAAAGTACTCATTACACAATTAATTTATTAAGATCAGGACCGGTTTCGCTCATCGCGAGCATTTTCAAGCTCAAGTATATAAATATATTCTTTTCGAAAAAAAGGGTTTGACAACTGAGTAAAAATAAGTTCTCTTCATTATAAGTCTATATATGCTCGAAGCTAGGATCGGACATGATTAAAAGAATTTTCCAGAAAGAGACTACGGCAAGTCGACAAATGCAGTAATAAATACTAACATCTGTGACTGAAAGAATAAATGTCTTTATTACTCTAAGACCATTCAGTATTGTCACAGCTTAGCAAATATATAAATACATTCTTATCAATATTCAAATAAGATCACAGTGCCCCGCCTGGAAGGAAGTTGAGATTTTTTAAATTTGCCCCAGCATGATGTTATTCATGATATTGATTTTGCAATAGATATCAGATAGTTTTATTATAATATAGATAATAGTTCAGACCAGAAGAATTGTGTTATTTTAATCTTTAACGAAAGGGCCGTACCTGGGCTGATAAGCGATTAGTAATGAAAGTTATTATGAAGAATAACACAGTTGTTATGTATGTTTCAGCCGTTTTTTATGACATGAAATGTTTAAGTAACTCAAACAAATGCGATATAATATGGGATGCAGAAGTGATGTAAACAAATGTAGGTTCCTCAAGTTGGTGGAAAGCGTCGTTGATATTATACAATTTATGACTTGATATTAGAATAGTGCCCAGCAAAGTGTCCTTTGAACAGAACTACGTGTCGACACACAAATCGTACATCCCAATATCAAAATCAGGGCTGTGGAGTCGGTTAAAAAAAGATCGACTCCGACTCCGACTCCAGCATTTGCCAAAACCACGACTACGACTCCGACTCCGACATTGACCAAAAAGACGACTCCGACTAAAAAAGTTGAATATCGTCACTTTTTTTGCCTAATTTTCCTATTGATATGTATTCAATTAAATATCAACCCTACCAATCCGGCCAATAGCCAAATTTGAAATATATTTTGCAAAAATAAAAAGTTGAATGTTTTAAAAATTTCCGACTCCGAGTACTCCGAATTTCCGACTCCGGTCAAATCGCCGCGACGACTCCGACTCCGGCTCCGGCCAAAAAGCCCCGACTCCACAGCCCTGATCAAAATGCGTGGGTTGGTTAATGTGTGAAAGATTTTGCTTGTTGACTTAATAAATTTTCCAAAATATCGTACAAAAATTAGTATCAAATATATTTAAGGTCGTTTTTTTCGCGGAATATCTGAACAATCTCAAATGTATAATATTTGCAGTTAATTAGCGAACACTGTTTGTGTTTATCATGCAAGTACTTATTTACATAATTAACTGAGGTTAAATAATCAAAGTTATTTCCAAATAGTTTTTCGTGGCCATAGAA
Source organism: Himalopsyche kuldschensis (assembly GCA_028554975.1). Lineage (NCBI taxonomy): Eukaryota > Metazoa > Arthropoda > Insecta > Trichoptera > Rhyacophilidae > Himalopsyche > Himalopsyche kuldschensis. The sequence goes on along the minus strand of JAHFWI010000001.1, from coordinate 3,803,948 downwards.
TATCACTAATAATAATTACCCGGACAGTTATCAGTCAACAATTATTTATTAAACTAGCACAATGCCACAAAATAATTTAGTTCGTGTATTTTTTTGTAACTATTACATGCCTTAGGTAAATTAAGTCAAGATCATTTGTCATACAAATGTAATGTGAGATGTATCCTAGTTATGAACTAAAACAACGTGCTTAGTTTTATGCAGGGCTGTGGAGTCGAAGTCGTCGCGGCGTTTTAGTCCGAGTCGGATATTTGGAAAGGTTGAACTTTTTATTTTTACATTTAATATATCAAATTTGACTATTGGCAGGTTTGGTTGGTTGATATATAATTGAATACACATAAATATGATAGGTAGAAAAAAAACGTGACGAAATTAAGCTTTTCGGAGTCGGAGTCGTTTTTTTGGTAAATGCTGGAGTCGGAGTCGTTTTTTTTTTACTGTCTTTACAGCCCTAGATTTATGAAATTGAATATTATAATTTTTGTTTAAAATATAATAAATTCACTTCTAATGTAGAACATTTGGACTCATAGCGGAGAATTAAAGTTCAAGCACAACTATGTTTGCTTTATTTACTAAATATCTCTTACCGCCAGGCTAAGAATGAAAGAAGATTAGTAATTTAAGCCATCCCTTTGTACACCATAGAAAGCAATCTATGCCTTTGAATACTGTTATAAATCAACGTATGAAAGAATTAACTAGGTGGAACAAACTCTTGATATAGCAGAGTAAAATGAAAGCACAAAACATTTACCAATCGCTAATAGAAACTCTTCAACGATTCAAACAAGTCGTTTATCAGAGTTGGCGAAAAACTAAATTATAAGACGCTGTTATACTGAATGCATACGGCTGGGCGTGGATTTGCGCACAAGTCATTGGTCTGCACACGTTACAAATCCCACAGTTTTTCTCACGTAAAAATCATGCGATTTCAATAAAATGCTATTGGATATTAACAGGTTTTTCTTTTACCAATTTTTCCGTTCCTTTTTATTTACATTTGAAAATATATTAGTTGCAAAAATAAATTGCAGATGGATACGAGAAATATCAAAAAATGTTTGAGGGTCAGTAATCATAGATTTGTGTTATCAACAATGAAATACTATGTCTCGGTTTCTAGTGGCTTAACCAACGTGTAGATAAATAAAGTGAGAATTGAGATATTGCATTGTGCTACTGTATTGTAAGACCATACGGTGCCGTCTAAATGTAAACATAGCATGACGTAAGGGGTCGATAAAATATATATTGAAACTATTTTCTATCGACGGGATTGAAAATTTAAATATAAAATCTACAAATATACACTAGCAGTAAATTTAATGTAATAGAACTACCCCATTCTCTCATTCTTCAATCTATCTTTTTTCTATTTATTTATTGATGTTTGCTTGTAGATTAACAGCTTGTCGTAGACATCGCCGTTTTGATTTTATTTGTTTTTTATGAGTTCTTTGCCACGAAATATCAATATCGTAAAGTAACAAAGTTGAGCAAATATCGTAAATACGTTTACATCCATATTACAAATCAAATTATTATAGTTATACTGAAAAATGATTTAATGCGACTATCAATATATTTTTACGAACTTTATCCAAGTAAAAAATACTTATTTAGATAATAAAATTTCACACGAAAAAGATTCATAAAATTATACCACCAATCAAATAATTTTAATGGACCTAAAGTAAAGCTTCATGAAATGGACCATGAAGCATACCGGTAAAAGCCAACGCTTAGCGAGCCGAATTTTCTGTCTTGACTAGGTTAATATTTATTAAAAAAGTTTTTTTTTATTTCTGTGACGTTTTGACACAAGCCCGATGTCCGATTTTACTATATTGAGTTTTATCTCACGATATATAGAAAATGTTAATCTTCACATAGTGGAAAACTTGGTATACGAGTATATTCATCTAAACGCCCACAGCAGCGTGTGGAATTGCTTCAGAGCCAATTCCCGCGGCAACTCGCTCCTCAAGCATTCCAAGAAATCGGTCTTCCCCAAACGTCCCTAAAGTGATACCCTCAAAATCGCGCGGTGATCTCACGGGCGAAACCGGCGCACTCATTCTAAAGCGTAACAAACTTATGAAATCTCTCACAACTAAAAGCTACAGCTGAAATTTTTAAACCACTTCGAAAAAAGCATCAAATCACTCGTAGTTTAAAAAGCAGCCGGAAGGGATAACACCAAAAGCGCTATACTGAAACGCCTTCCCGCTTGTTTCTTACGTAACATCGTAGACGACGTATACTGCTTTCCAGTAAAGTGGAAAACAGGATGCGTCTTCGGGATTCCAAAACCTAAAAAAGACCACTCAGTCAGTTGCTATCAATTGTATACCGACCAGATTTACTCGATTGCATTAGCAAACTGCTCAAGAAATTAATCCTCGACCGCTTTATCCTCCTGCATGACCCTGTGCTACCTGAATCTCAAAATGGTATCAAGAAAAGCCTCTTCACTACCCTCCAGCTGACCCGTATCACGACCTTTCCAGGAGTAGAACGACCGAAATGGTATTGCTTGACCTGGAAACCCACAAGCTCGTTGTGACAAGCACTCCCCCAAATATTATTGAATTCTTTCAGAGGTACCTCAATGACTGATCGGTATACGCAACAGTAAAGAAGGAGAAATCTTCTCTCCGCCTACCCCAAAGTAGTCTCCTGGAACCGAGTCTCTTTTACCATTATATTTACTACGTCCCGCACCCCAAGCATCACCTCCACGCACATGGACCCTGACCTAGAGATCCGTCGTATTGAGGCTGGCACAGCCCAGCTGGCTGACTTATTCAGTCGCTGGAGACTCAAACGAAATAACAAACATATCACCGGATGTGGTATCCCCTGCTCCTTCAGCCCAGCGGTCAAATACCCTGGGGTATTTCTGGACTACTCCTCACCTGGTCGGCACACATCGCCGAAGCCAGGCGCAAAGCCCACGTTGCGATCGGAGCGCTGTACCCAATACTAAATATTATCGGTTTAAATTTTCAATAAGAATGCTAAATCAATTTTGAATTTTCAATATACATTTTATTTTCCGAAAACTGTTACACTTTGATCACTTTTAAGGTGTTCACTGTCAATACTTGGTGGAAAGGCATTATAATAAAAATAATAATACATTTTAGTACTTTTTCCAAATACAATTTATTTGATCAGTACACCGGTTTCACTCATGGCGAGCATTGTCAACTGATAAGGAATACAATAAAACAGTGATATTTATACAAGAGTTAAGTATGAAAAACAAGGTATGACAAACAATTGGTAAAACAACTAAGCAAATAGAAGAATAAATAGAAGCAAATTACAAGGAAAATAGACTATAAATAAAATGTTGAAGACCTCTTAGCAATGCAAACTAATACATCAAAAATCAATTAAATCTGAATTATCATTTACAAAGTAAAAGCCCAAAAATGAGTGCATTTTGTTACACTTTGATAAAATTGATATTCAAGTTTCCCTTACGTACGTTTCTTATGAGATTTTTCTACGAAATGATGCTTAGTTGAGAAATGCCATTTTTGAGTAATTCATTCAACACTTTTCCTTTATTGTACAAATATAAAAAGTAAATTACACAACAGATTTGATTTTAACGATATTTGAACAGTATATTTTATAACATCAATATGATGAAAACAAATATTTTTAACATTTTTCTGCCAAAAGAACGACGACATAACATAATACATACACAAATATATATGACTTTTCCAAACAGCTTACAATATTTTTTAAACTATAATATGCGTCAGATTTGTATCATATTCTAATTATATTGAGGATATTATCGTTCAATTTTAAGCACTGAATGCTAAAATTACAATAAATATATTTTATTAGAATCATGAGAAAAAAATATTGAAAATTAAATTCGTTGTTATTTTTACATTTTTTGACGTATTGTATATGACTTATAGCTTCGCAGGAGCGTTATAAATTGAACATCTGTTCAAATATGTCTTAAATATTTTTTGGTACTTTTATGTTTCAATTGCAAAAGATAAACATACACACGCGTATTTGACGATTGATCTTTTTTAATCTACTATTAAGTTACTGTTATTTTTATAATTTTAAAGTTATCTTTAGAAAAAACAAATTCATACAGTATACATCGAAGACAAATGACACTTCGTTATTACGGGAAACAAAAGGCAAACGAGGCATTTTCAAGATTAATTGTTACAAAGAGACAAACGTGAATATGGAATATATGCTATGATAACGTATTATTTTGTCTGATTTTTATGAATTTAAATATAAGGCATGGGTATATAATATAATAATGATGATGTTTTTCACCCTATTCATTTTGCATACATATATACGAATTTGTGAAAAAATAACAAATCCTTAAATTACGGTAATAAAAATAACAATGTATTTTAATTCTACAGAAATTATTTTATATATTTGTTGATAGCTATTTCGGCTTACGCCCTCGTCAGAACTAGACGAGGACAAACAAATATTAAAATTTCTGTAGAATTAAAATACATTGTTATTTTTCTTACCGTATTATAATGGAGTTCTACCAAGTAAATGCCTACTCAATCAATAAATCCTTAAATTGGATAAGTTATTGAATGACAGAAATTTCCGTACAAACGTTAGGTTAGCTTCAAATTATATGTCTTTAACAATTGTATAATCCTGTAAAACACATAAAAATACGGTCGAATTTTTACGAACCAAAACAATCAATGAAACAAAAATTTCTACAACAAAAAAAATCATATGTCACTTAGCGAGTGATATTCGTTTCGGTATGATATTTTTACTCGTGATTAAACAGCTATTGCGAATTTATTGTTCTTTGTAAATACATGCATGTCGGACAACTCGCTTAGCTTACAATTGTGTGATGTTTAATTGAGTATGGCTGACTCACATCTTGAGTATTTCAACACCAATATCGACAAAGGCGTGGACAAAATGGAGCGGGTAAATAAATAACCTTTTGTAAACTCCACTTACTGTACTGATATCGTAATTCTACGCAAAACTTAATACGCTTTTTAATGCGATGATACTAGGCATTTATGCAGGTGATATTACGGTAAAAAATGGGTTTTGGTAGAGGTGCTCTTGAGTTTTTGTCCTCTTCGGTTACATTTGATATCCCGAAAAGCTTAGATTAAACAACTAATTGTATTTTCCTAATCTCATTCCTCTATTCTTAAACTGATTTTTACTATTGACTGTTAAGAATCTTCGTTGATTTCGTTCTTCTATCTGCAGGCATGGTTGGCATCAAATATCGACTGGCTTGCTCTAACGGCCAGTTTTTACTTAACCACGACGACCCTGATGACCAATTCTTCTTGGACGCCGCCAGTGGGTACCTTTACGTGCCAGCTCAGCCGGTCTCTATGAATGGACTCCACAATTATTGCCTTGAAGTTATTGATTCAACGTGTCCAGGCAGACCGACTAATATATATGGACTCCTGTGCTTTCCAGAAGAAGTGGACACCGCCAAGTTTAACACCAAACTGCAAATATTTAGCGTTGTAAGTATCATAATGAAATTTTCCACTTTATATATCTGAGAACTTTCTTTGTAGCAGATATCATTTCATTTCAACATATGCGATTCCTTCCCAAAGAAGAAGGCGGTAACTCGCCAAATTTCTGAAATTGAGTTATGAATGCCATTTGCTGAATATTAATATAAGCTATATTATAATGCTCAATTTTCTTGCAGTATAAAACTGAAATGCTCTAAAATTCCATTGTATTAAAAATGGAAATCTGCTAAAGGCATAAGAATTTCTAAAAAACGTAGTAAATCTAGTTTTTTAAGAGGCAATCAAAGCTATTAACAATATTTTAACCAAAAATTTATATAAATACAATCAACCACTTTATATAAATATTATATACTAAAACTTCAAAAATTTTTCTCAAGTTTTTTGGAGTCACTTACTGCTTTCTTGCGTGGAACGAAAGTTTAGCGAGGGATTTGTGACTTTTCGATGCATTAACGATGGAAATGGCCTAATTATTTCATGCCTTCACTCAATTCTACAAATTGAATAATTTATTTATATTTTTGCGTATCTATGTATTACAAAAATGTATTGCATTTATTTTCTTTTAAAATATACCATGTAATAATCTCCGCCCCATAAAATTGATTAAGACTTATTTCGTAGTTGCTATTATTATTTATTTTTGTTGAATTTATATTGTGTGTCGCAAAAAAATACACTGGTCACTTAAACATATATATTAAAGGTTTTAACTTATAAAACACCTGTGTAAAATATACGTATTTATAATACACATGTAAAAATTTCGCTGTCGGTAGTTCTCGAATGACCTCTAATCTAAATGACAATGTAAAGTTATTATCATTTTGATTAATATGATACTAACTTTACTTGAGCTTTTTTGCAACGCAATGCACAGAAGGGCGGTATGAAAATTAATACTTGCATATTATCGGATATGTACAAATATTTACCGGCTTTTTTTCACAGAATTTTTCTCTCCTGTGTATTCAAAATAGCAGGACACGCTCATTAACGAAAAAACAACATACAAGGGATTATTAATCAAAACGTCAACGAAAATGAATCTATTTATAATGCAATTAATATCTGACGCTAATTATATTTACTCAGACCAAACAGGTCGGATAGATTACACATGATTATGGATACTCAGTCAATATACCAACACTTGCTGCAATTAGTATGCTATAGGTTTATTATCAGTTAATGCGAATATTTCACGAACGGTAAAAGCTTTCAAAACCGTTTCTACTTCATGTGAAAAGGCTTTGATATTCATAATGGTAACCATAACCGGGTTTCAGCTGATTTAACAGTGACAATAATATCTGTACACGTCACATATTGGTAAATCAGTTTGTTAGAAGCATTCATGTAATTCAACAAATCAACAAAGCGTTTGCTAAGTGGCAGCGTTAATCAGTGAGCCATATTTTTATTCAATAACTAGTTCACCTCAACTGAAACTCCCTACTTAATTAAGAGAACTTTATCAAGGAACGTTGTTTTTAAGAAAACAAAAAATGTCCGCTTCCAATGTGGAGCAAATTGCCTCGTAATGTAGGTATCTTTAAATAGTGTTTGCTACGAGAACTTATTGTCACTCAGTTGCTCAACCTCTCCTTTAGTTCGACAAGAATACGGATGGAAAGGATAAGGCTAGGACAGGACTAGTGGCTAGCTAGTAGATCTCGTTACGCCTCACTTCAGGATCGGATGGGTTGGAGGGAGTTTTTAGACAACATAAACATCCATGCATTCGACAGAAAAAATGCTGCTCGTACTGGGGCCTCAACCCGTGAGGTCCATCACTGAAGCCAACGACGTTGACCACTGCAACACGGAGACAACCAAAGTTATTGCCTAAATAACAATAAAAAAAAAATTGAATTAATAATGGTATATCACAGTAATATATTTATTTGATTAAATTTTTTTGTTCACTTTAGGTGTTATATTCTTCTCTCAAATAATCGGTCAGGTTCTATTGAAGTTACGATGCACATAAATTGATATAATCGTGTTTCTTTGCTAATATAACAGGCCTTGCTGATCTCAAGTATCTTCTTGGCAGCGACTCTGCTGGTGTATATCATGCTGCCGGCATTGAGGAACCTTCACGGGCAGACACTGATGTGTCACGTAGGCACAATGCTTGTTGCCTACTCCTGCCTCACTCGGATACAGTGGACCAAAGTACCACCACACTACTGCCAAGTGTTTGGTAATGTAATTCAAATTTAATCCAAAAATGTTATAAGATTAATATCAAACTAATCGATGTGCATTCAATATAGGCGTCACACGGTTTTATGATCAGTAATCTCGTGATCTCGCCAATTTCGCTCTAAAATTATAAACAAATATATATTTATATACATATGTATATATAAAATACCGATGTGTGTTATTCGATTCTGATTTGCTGTGGTAAAATACTGTTTTTCGATGATACGATTAAAATAAATTTATTAAAAAAAATAAACGAATATAGTTTACGTATATCACGACAGACTAATTTGGAATTCACACTTTAAATTAGTTTTGAATTTGTTTTCATGCTGCGATTTTATTATTAATTATCATCTTTTATAAAATATGTTATAAATTAATTGATGAATTAGATGCAGTATCATATTCTTCATGTTTTAAAGTATCATACATTTGAAGTGAGATTATAAAAAAACACACAGAACATGATTTTTTTATAAAAAAAATGGTGTCAGCTAATACACAGAAGTTTTATCATTTTGCTACTTGGCTCACTTCACTAATCTCGGGCTCAGGTGATATGTTAGCAGTGAACTAATCTCACAATTTTAATCATTATTTCCCTGAAAAATAAGTTTCTGTCCATTTATGTAGCAAGCTTCCACGTAATGCTAAAAAGTTCAAAAAAAGTAGAAATGTAATTGAACTTAAAGATCAATAGAAACTTTTCATCTGTTATTAGATGGCGCACCGATTTATGTTTACCATGCTCCCAAAAATGAATTCACTCGCTGATGTTTCCTGTTATGTTTACAGGTTATGCCGTCTACTTTAGCTTTTTGGCAGCGTTTTCTTGGCTGAACATCATGTGTTTTGATATTTGGTGGACGTTCGGGTAAGCGAATTTCAAACTTTATTGACAATAAGTCAAAATAATTAATGTTGTGGGGGTTACTAGGTTGACACCTAACAGGGAATTGCGCGTAATGCACGTGTTAATTATAAAATTACAGAACTATTTCCTTAATCCCTGTCAAACAGACAAAATCTATGGTAGCATTCAACCAGTGGATCGCGAGATTGCGACTTAATTATTATGTAAACATTTTAAGAACATATGAATAAGAATATTTTTAAGGAAATTTATTTGAATAAGCATGTTTTGGCCTATTGTGAATAGGGACTCCAATTACTCGTCATCTCAACTACTCGAGTATCGAGTATTAAAATGTAAAAATACTCGTGTACTCGAGTATACTCGAGTAGTTTCAGATGTACCAAAATATATACTATTAATTCACATTTTTTTAAAATAAATATGTGATAAATAAGCTTATTTAATTTCATTGATAAATTTAATTAATTTAATGCACTTAACACTAAATGTAACACATATTTTAAAAATAACAGAAAATTAAATATTTCAAATTTAAGATTTGTTCGAATTTTAGTTTTAATTATTCCCGCTGTTGAAAAAACTCGCTTGCAGAGGACGTTGGTTTTATCGTTAGCAATGAATTGAAGAGTGTATCTAATTTACATATATGTATGTTATGTATAAAATATACGTAGTACAAAAGTTAATACTTTTTTATCAATTCGTTTTTAGCTAACCTTATATTGATTATAAAAATCCAAGGAATCGACACCGAAACTTTCAATAATTGGGTTGTCAAATTATTTTTAATTTATGTTTCAAAGTTAGAAACGAATTTTATAAAGAGGTTACTATTTGGGAACAAATCTATGGCCATATATTATTGTGCATAAAAAATCATTTCGGTTCTATACGCCCTCTTGAGTTAACATCACCCTATTAACTACACTCCACAGATGAATGCAATAAAGATCCAGACCCGAATTGGAAGTAAAAGCTTCTCAGAGAAAGAAAAATATTTTTTTGTACGTCATAAATGGTTTTGGAAGCTTATTGAAAAAAACATAATTTAATACAAAATAACTCACCACTCAAAGGATTAAAATTTGAATTATAAATTTGTTTATCTACGAGATTAATAACTGCTTCTTGAATGCTTTGCTATTTATCCGTTTCACACCACCGTTTGCCGCGATAGAATTACCTATTTATTTATTAATTATTAATTAATATTATTTTTACATTTAGCGGAATAAACTAATAATTTAACACAATTGATATATTAATTAAAAATTAACCTTAACACCCCTGATACGTGGTTGTTATAAATTTCTAAGAAATATGAAATAACGAGTAAAGGCATGTATAAATTTTGAATTTATTATGTCAGCTTAATCTATTCACCGTCAAAAGATTTTTTTAAATGTTTTAATTTGTTTTTATCATCGTAGACCTCGCCATCTGTTCGATCTTAATTTCCACTGTCGGACTAAAACTGTAACAGGGATGGCTAACATTTTACAGCGAGTAGGTCAATTACCAGTATAGGCATGCAAAATCCTCCTTTTTTTTTTGTCTCATCTGCATCTGCAACAAAACGGAGAACCGTTAATATTACCTGATCCACGTGTATGCAATGTTAAATATTGTGTATATTTTTTTAAATGAGTAAATAAAAATTGGAAAGAGAGGTTCATAAGCGACGAACGAGTATATTTCAGTACTCGATACTCGAGTATTTTTCAAAATACTTGAGTATCGAGTACATGAAAAATGGACGAGTATACTCGATACTCGAATTGGAGTCTCTAATCGTGAGGCAACGTTTATAAACATAATGGGACTAAAATTAGTCATTTACGTTTATTGATTTAAAATAAATTTACCACATGCAGCTGTCCATGTGAAAAGCATGAATTTTAGGTAGCTCGCGAGCGACCGTTTGGCGATCACTGAGTTATAGCGTAGGCATTTATTTTAATTCTCTACGTATATTATAAAATAGAAATCGAGAGCGGCTACAAAGGATAAATAAAGTAATTTTTATATAAATTACTTGATGTATCCAAAAATTGCAACATTGTTTTACGCAAAGCGAATTAGTATATTATTTCGGCATGTTGAGATTGACCTTTTGTTTACTGCAGCGCACATTTTATCATTTTACTTCTTATTGTCAAGCTGTGTCAATAATGGAAAATGAATTTCCCTATTAATAAAACTAAGAGACCTTGTTCCGTATAAGTGGGAATATATAATATATTTAATGATTGATTGCTTACGTTTTATCAAGCCATATGGCGCAATAAGGTTTTTGTTTATTAAGTGGGAATTATTTCAGATAAAATTAATCAATTATGTGCGGAGTGCTTTCAACACAGCTCTCATTATATATGATGGATAAGAGGAGATAGTTTTTTGATTTGTTATTATTTTTTTAATCAATTTTGAACAAATACAAACTATAAGTATGATTCATTTATAGTTCAACGAACTGTCATGCGTATGGGCCAGCTTAAACAAGCATGGCTAAAATTAGATACTGTGATTTATATACCCTTACATGTATAAATGGTAGGATTAAAGTGAATTTTCTTCATACACTGTATAGAATTTCAGAAAATAGAAATAGTCGTAAAATCACACACATTGACTACAAATCAACTCACTGAAGCTTTCCATCGGGGATTTAACCCTTGGATATATTGTTCTGATATATTATTATGAGTGTTGTCTCAAGAAGATTGCATACTTTCGAAAAAGGTACATGTAATGAGATTTGATGGAAGTTTGTCCACATATTGTCTAATAATCATTATTATACAATAGTTATAAAAGCACAGTAAAGTGTTTCTTAAAATGTTCGTTTTTGTTTATTTGGTTTCATACTCTTGAAACAATGACAGTATCGTATATTTATTTGACAATGCATTGTTTCATTGTATGGTAATGAATAGAATTTCTTGAATTTTTTTTTGATAATATCACCAATAGAGTCAAGGAACGCGTATTTTATGAACGAATTAAACTGAACAGAAAATACAAGTGTTAAAAAGTTCCTCTATTTCTGTGGTAGTATTTTTTATGAATAAATATGAAAATTTAAATACAATAATTGATTGACCTTTTTAGTTGATGGAGTTGAGTTTTAAAAACAGACATTGGTGTGATATCCCATAGTTGTAATTTTACTCTGCTTCAAATCACACCAGAATATCATTATAAGTTAAGCTTCTACCTTTAGATTTTTGCAGTGTATTTTAACTGGAATCGAAATTTTAAGAGATTCATTTATTTAGATTGCAGTAAAGCTTCAAAGGTTGAACGAGTGAAATCTTAGTTATATAGGTTTGGTTTTCAACCTTCCTAACAATAAATATAACGGCTTAACACGAAAGTAAATGTTTTAAAATTAATCAATCATGGTCATAATCATCGAGATCATTATTTAATCAACAGATAGCGGCAAATGAAACTATTTAATTCTCCAAAATCTCGCTTTTATGGGTGTACAAACAGTTCAATCAGCATTTAATCAGTTGTTCGCACGAAATTGTATATACCGATCATTTCTATTGGAAAATACATTCACACAATGCCAACCTTGGTCCAATCTTGCTGAAAATTATGTACTCACTTATATGGCATCGAAGAAGGTTACGACCAATCAAACTTTATGACGCTTTTTACGTGAAAGGCGATGGGAAACTTTTCATCTAAAGATGTTGTTAAACGCTCAATGTACTGTAGATGAAGAATTTTATTGCCACGGAATTAAATAAATGGATTGATTCTTTAATTACAAAGCAAATGTGTATATATTAGCATTATACTTTCAATGTTTTCTGATAACCGAATATTTAAAAAAAAAAAACATAATTATGTGAGACGTTTTGTGACGTCCTGGCCGAGGACCTGTGGTAAGACATTCCGACAGACCTGAATTCATTCTGACGAGTTTTTCATTTCGCATGTATCATAAATTTCAGGTATGTTCTTCGACAAATATGCCTGCGTAACAATATTTTTTTTACCATCGTTGCCATCGTTGTACAGCCAAATAAAATAATTGTTTAGAAAAGATAGGTACTGTGTTTAGATAGGAGCTTACTTTTCAACATTTCGACACCAGTGTTTCGCTGTTTTACTACAACCCTTGAATATATTATTTTGCAAATTTGAAAACTATTTATAATATATTACTGATGCCAATCCGGGATGATTTCACGTATGCAATCTTTTTGACGATTAACGAAGAAGATTTGTTTTCGTAGTCAATTTGTATACAGCGTAGGGCAGATTTTTTCCACATCCAGTCAATCAAATACCTCGCAGCGATCGCAACTATACGCATATACTATTTGTAAAAGAAAAAATGCGATGAGCTAATTCAATGAATGTTACGATCAATCAATAGTATACTTCTATTTGAGAACTTCTGAGAAATTGGTTTTATTACCAACTTTAAAAGCTCTAATCATATCAAACTTTATAAACTTAAATAACATTTGAATTAATATAAAATTTAAAATAACTTCCACGTATTGCGCTACTAACTGTGACACGTGTTTCGCCTCTTTCAGAGGCATCTTCAGACTTACTATCGCAAAGTTTGCTTAAGTAATGAAGCAAGATTGATTCTAACATTTTAAATTATGAAATTACAAAATGGATTACGGGTTTTTTTCCTTCTAAAGGAAACAAGGAAGGGGTGATCAAAACAATGCATATACATAATGATACTAATGAGGTTCAATAAATCAGATTGGGATTTTTCCTTTATAAGGGAAGCAAGAGAGGGGGTTATAGAACCGAAACAATAATCAAAGATAATTTAAATTTTATATTAAAATGAACTTCCACAAAGTAACCGCCGAAACCATCGAAAGTATAAACATTTGAATTGTTTGAATTTTGTATTTTTCCATGAGTTTTGTCGCTAACGACCCGGGTTTCGCCTTTCGTCATCTTCAGGCATTTCAAGTACGTCCGTGCACTTGAAATGCATGAAGATGCCAAAAGGCGAAACCCGGGTCGTTAGCGACAAATCTCATGGAAAAGTACAAAATTCAAACAATTCAAATTTGATATTGAAATTCCATCAAGCACCCTCAGTCGAAATCATTAATTAAATAACATTTCATTTTTGAAATTACATACGTTGAATACGTTCTCTGAATAGTATTTTTTACCGAATTTTCTTCTGACGAATGTTAAATGTGGTGATTGAATTAGGTTATAATAACAGGACAAGAATCAGCTTTTGGGTAAGCAACACATTTCATATATTTGTATATATTTGTTTTTCAATACGTATCAAAACAATCTAGGTGTATAAAAAAGATTTGAATGTTTTTCTCACGAAAAAAATTAAGTCTCATGTCATTCAAAACTTTTGAGTAAACGCAATACAAATAATTTACATACATGCTATTAATTATAATTTTTTTCGCTAAAGGAAGTTTAGATAATTATGTTTGCATTTTATTTAAATTATTTCCCAATTGAAAAGTTAAAAGCAATTGAACCTGGATAGTGTTGCGTCGTTTGTGATATTTTAAAAGTTAAACATATTTAATTTATTTATGTCCATTACCTTGTCAATGTACTCGCCTATTGCTATGTAAGGGCCAGTGACGTTCGAAATAAAGATATAATCTGGACGAACTAAAACGTATTATCAGAATATAATAAGATTAAAAGGTTTTTCTTACTTGTTTAACGTGTACAAAAAATGACTGATATACATACGTTAATTCCCGTTCATGGTTTATAATTATATTCTTTTCGGCCATCAGATTAATCATTTATCTGCGCAGTGCCAATTTCGCCCCAAATTACAAAATAGAAACATTGTTACCAAAGTGAATAATTTAATCTGCATTTTAATCCTGTCAAAATGTGACACGAAAAAATATATGCAAAACAAAGAAAAGTATGGCGTTATTTTAAATATAATGATAACTTCCTATTCAAATATAAAATATAATTTGAATTCAGGGGCAAATATTATATAATTCATCTTCATCTAACTAATCACGATTAATCGAAGTTTTTTCATTATGAGTAATACTCGCTTTCATAAAACACTGTGTGTCACGATCTACCAATCTCTGCTTTATTCGCGTGATGTTTATTTTGCATATTCCGGGAAATCGCTTGGAAAAATATCGGAAGAACACACAGCGCGAGGTAAAAAAAAGTGTGAAACATTGTTGCCCTTCCCTCATATTTTTCTGAAATATTAATAACGCCAACATATTTATCAGGGGCCTCCAAACGTTAAGGCCCAGAGGTCAAATCCTAATATTGGTCCATAGCAATGGCGTCGTGTGCTATACGACTATCTCGTCTTCTTACAATATATTTTTTAAGGTATGTCAACTTCCAATGTGAGCCACACAGATTACTTATGGAAGTTTTCAACATCAGTAATTTTTCAAGGATTGATTTTTAGACAGTCGCTCAATTTAAGAATGCGATGAGTAGTAAGTAGAGACTCCAATTGCTCGACATCTCAACTACTCGAGAATCGAGTATTAAAATTTTCAAATTCTCGAGTAGTTTTAGATGCACCAAAACATATATTATAAATTAAAATTTATGTACATAAATAAATGATAAATAAAAAAAAAAGCTTATTTTTTTCATTATTCCATTTATTTCAATTTATAAAACATACATGTATTTCCAAAATAATAGCGAATTGAACAACTCAAATTTTAAATTGGTTCGATGTTTTGATTTTATAATTCCCGCAGTAGAAAAAACTTTGTGTTGCTGTGGACGTCGGTTTTATAGTAAACAATGAATGACATTATTTATATATTTTTTTAAATAAGGAGATAAAATATTGAAAAAATCTTCATTTATAAATTACGAGTATTTTGTACTCGTACAAGTACAAGTAAAAAGGAAAATCGGGTATTCTCGAATATTGAGTATTCGATATTCGAATTAGAGTGTCTAGTAGGAAGCCTATCGCCATCGAAACGATTTATTTTAGAAACAGATGAATGGAATGAGTGTATCAAAGAGATCTGGGTTTACGCATAAACCGATTATAAATCAATTTATAATAGCACCATCACCCAACACCGTTATACACTCGCCTACATAATACTTAAACCATATTAACCGTGCAAATAAAAGAGTTGCTGTCTAATGCGTCAACTTCCCAATAAAATATATGCTTATACAGTTTTACTGTTATTGGTTGCACCTTCTATACTTCCATTTAGCTAATTGGATAACACTACCTAAAATAGAGCAATATTTCCTGCGTTGATAATATCAATGAATTTTTATGATCGCTATGCATCAAGACAGAGTAATCAAACACGATATATATTATATTATAGCCCATGACGTGGGACAAAAACATTCTTTGAATACAATGATTATTCTCAGTTAGCTAAACATCAAAGTGTTTATTATCAATTAAATGAATTTTAATTACCGATTGTGAAAACTAATAAACGAAAATCATCGTAAGTGGCATGTGAATGCAAATTTTTTTTCTGAACAGTTTTTTGTTGAGTATAATAAAATGTTTTATATTTAGGACGGTCTCTCAATTGTATTTCGTGGAATCTTTTAGTATAATTTTATTTGTCCCGATGAATACTTAATTGGGAACACATTTTTTTGCGAGAATCAGGATCGGATACGCTAAGCTATTGAGCAATTTTAACATTTGGATAAAATATGTGAATTTCGTACGATACATTTAGTTTTATAAATACAATTTATTAAAATAGTGCAAGTTTTTAATTGGGATCGATCTAAATTTTAAATGAGAAATAGAATCACACATGTCTTTGATTTCTTTGACTAGTTTTATTATATTTCATTAGCGGTGTGAATTATTTAAATATAAAATTATTTTCCTCAAAGATACTTACTGATGGTTCGGTACGAAAATTTCCATAGCAAGTAGTATAGTTTAGATTTTTTAGGCAGAACTTTTGTAATTTACATAATGCTGTGAGTAATTTAAAATATTTTTTCAACTAATCCCGAATTGGTTTTCTTACTGGAATTTTAACTGGGCGGCGAATGTGACTATTTCATAGTTTTTATTAATAACATTAGCCAAAAGTATGTAATATGCGAGAATCTTAACTAATTTCACGATATAATAAAGTATTGTCTTATTGATCTTGAAAATAGTGAAAATTAATATTTTTATATATGTATATTATATAAATGTGTAACAAAATAGTTATTTTAAAGAGTATTCATAGTATTTGGTACCGGAATTCTATTATATAAAATATTATATAATTGTTGAATGAGATAAAAAGCTGTGTCTATAGAAGTAAAAAAGTATAAAATATAAGACAATGAAATTTTATTGTTTCAAAAACACCTTAAAATTTAAAACAAAAAAATGTATATATGACAAATGCCAATACAATGAAATGACAAGGAATGAAATGACATGTCTTTAAGCTATCGTAAGCTATAATTTGGTCGGTCAAATCTTTTCAAATCTTTTGAGAGAAGAAGATTAAAAGGATTAATCAACTCAATAGAAAATATCAGTTTGATATTATCTAATCGAGGCATGACACGAATACCCTTAAATTTTCGTTCATTTTTCCAGTTTCCGATATGATTTTTTGTATTTTAATGCAGAAAATACGATGCTTTATTTTTAAAATCCAGAGTTTCCAATACTCGGGATTCTTATCCCTTATCTTACTCTAGCGCTATATATAATATACAACTCACGGCACTGATTTTAGACTATGTATGTTATGAGCTACGAGTGAGTGAGTGGTGATTGATTGTTTCCGTTTTTGCGTGGACTTGCATGAAAGAATCTGTAAAAACAACCAACCACCATGTGGTAAGGAAAACAAAACTTTTTCCGTAAAGTCACTGAGAAGCTTTGTAAAGTTCAATACAACCATTGCCTACCTGTCCACCATTTTCATTAATTATTTTAAAACCCGATGTGACGTCAACATGTTTCTTGGTAATGGCTATTTCAATTAGTCTGTCGTTACAAGGGAGCAGATACAATTAAGTCACAGTATATAGAGCGGGAAAATTTTCTTGTCAACCATTTTTTTGAGTTTTTTTAAAATAAATAAAAAAATACTTCTTATTATGTCAGATATAGGAAACCTGTGGTATACATTTTAACTGAAACTACATTTTAATTTCATGTTTTTGTGTAGAACATTCATGTAAAGAAATTTTTTTATTCTCCGTTATGGAGCACTATCCCACAAAACTTGAAATAAAAAAATAATTATATAAATCCATGCTTGCCTTTGCAATTGTTTTAAATCTGATTTTTAAAAAGTATCTTACTTACCATAACTTTCACTGAATGGTAGGTAGATGAATATTCGCTGCACGGGCATTTTTAAAAAAATTTCATTTCGCATAATAATTTATGAATTTGTCGGGTTAATGGTCGAATGACAACACTGGCTTCGGTTGCGGAGCACACGGGATCGAATCCCAGACTGGACAGTATGATTTTTATTCCAAATTATTGATTTTTGTACGAAACATGGATTGTTTGCCTTGTCTACAATAACCTCCCACATCCATCTGATCTTAAAAATGGCAAAAAGCGAAAGTGCTTAACTAGTCCTGTTCTCGTCCTATCCATTTCAAAAAAGAGAAGTTCAGCAATTGAGTGACATCAGTTCTCGTAGAGAATATCTGTTGAGATAATTTCCCTTGGGAGCGGACATGGCAAAAAATGTATTTATACCTGAAACCCCATGGAAACCTCATGGAAACAATCAACAACTTTTTTCGGGTGCGCAATAATGCTCTTTAGATAAACTGTATGAATAATACTGGACATAAAATTAATTGAAGAAGTAATGGTAGAATTATTTATTTATATATAAATACTGGTCCACAGAGTTCGAAGGGGTTAAGGAAATCGCTTCGTTACATGTGATGTACCTAAGTGTTTTTTCTCGAGAAATCTTTTTCGGTGTTGCATATATATTTGAATCGGTGATATCGCTATTTTATAAGAATTCGTCGATTGTTTTCGGAAAGAGGATAAAGCCCGCTATACATTCTGCTCATATGGTATTGTTTATTTTGGGAGGTCGCCGGAGTGCAAATAACATGGCGGTTCGTTTGTTTTATTGAATGCGTCATTGTATCGAGAATTCTCAATTTGTTGGACATTGCTAAAAGTCACAGAATATCGGAATGAGAATTTCAAGTAAAATGATTATATATTAAAACCAGTATTACCTATATTCCAGTGATATTCAAAGCCATTGACACAACTAAATCCTTACACATATAATTTATATTATTGGTGTTTGAATATGACAGGTTGTGTGACGCCATACTTTCAAAATAGTCTACAATGATCTGTGTTGAAATTTGGTAACTGAAAACCAACAAAATACTCACTATTTCTTAGGAGGCTAAATAAATTCTAAGCATGTTTCCCACTATCTTACGAGCTATGTATGTATCGAAAGAAAGAGGGGAGAGTATTGAAAATTGATGTCCTAATACATACATAAGATGTGAGATCTGTGACAGTGGGGAAGAAGCCTAAAAATTATGTTACATCCCTCGCTTCTAAGCTGTGGATAAAAGTTAATCAGAAAATAGCTAAACTCGAAATAATTAAGCTAAGGAAATGTTATACAATTTATATGAGACGTGAACTGAATTATTTAATTAAGATTATATTTATAAGTTTTCTACTTTTATTTGATTATCAAATATGCAAAAGAAACAATTATTCGTTAAGATAATGTCACATTTGAAAGGTTTATAATTTTGTTATCGATTAAAATGTGCACTTGTATAAATTATTTTGTTCATTGTTGTTTGATCCCTGGTAGCGTCACTAGCGACTTGCACCACCAGTATAATCGTGAATGAGAATTACCAAAGGCTGACCGAATGAAAATATTTTTTTTTTCTGTCTGGGCCAACTATTCGTCAACCGGTTTCTAAGTCTCGCGAATCCGTAACAATAATGATAGGTCCTCGAGCAGTGTTATTCAACCTGTGGTCCGAAAGAATTCATTGCCGGTCCGCGAATACTAAAGCTTTTGATTGCAAAAAGCAGCAACAATTTATTTTAATTTTACTAGCCTCAACTTCAATTGGCAATATTCCATGTAACATTAACTTGACGTTTCAATTGTTGTTTTATGAATTTAAGCAAACATGCACAGCTCTCGACTTGCAACAGGTTCCGTTCCGCCATTAATATCATTATTACTACTACCTCCGCCAAAAATATACATAAAGCTACACAGACGTCCAATTTTGTCATTCACAGCACTGGGGTATCAAATATTTGACATAAACGGGAGAAAAAATATTCGTTACTTATTTATACTCCGTCGTCAGACCATATAGTTGTCGTTCGAGAACTGACTGAATGTAAATATGTGTATATGTTGACGTCTGTCCGTGAAACATTTTTCAAATTTTCACCGGACCGCGCATATAAAAATGTCGAAGAACACTATCCTGGAGAACATACATAGACAGATTAGCCGTCAGATTATATTTTCTGAATCATTGCCTTGGTCCTCATTAATAATAAAAACTTTGAGTTCACACTAATATTAACTTATTTCTTTTTAGGAATGTCAGATCGGTGCAAGGAATGCGTCGCAACAAGGACAGGAAGAAATTTTCTTTGTTTTCTCTTTATGCGTGGGGAGTTCCGTCGGTGTTGACCACCATGACTTACCTGCTGGATGTGTATGATGTTGCTCCAGGGTGGCTGGATCCTAATGTAGGAAGATCGCAGTGTTGGATTTCCACCAGTAAGTACACACAACAATAATATGTTACAATAGAAAGTTGTTTATAAACCTGTTCATAAAACATTAAGGAGCATTCATTTTATTTTCACTGAACTGAAAATTTTATTTTATTATCAATGAAATACATTTATGACTGGAGGAATGTGAGTATAATTTATCTCATTTGGCAGTGGCAGCGAACCTTCATATGTGCACTTGCTGAAGCTTTACAAATAAAGTTAATATGACTGTAATATTAAATAATGTTACTGATTGAGTAGGCATCTACTTGGTAGAATTCCATTATAATACGGTAAGAAAAATAACAATTTATTTTATTTCTACATAATTTATTTTATATATTTGTTGATAGCTATATCGGCTTACGCCTTCGTTCTGACGAAGGCGTATGCCGAAATAGCTATCGACAAATATATAAAATAATTTATGCAGAACTAAAATACATTGTTATTTTTCTTACCGTATTGAATAATGTTAACTGACGTATCATGCAGAATTATATAACAAAATTGTAGATTTTATTTCGACACGAAATTAACTCAAAGCTTGTCATATCCAACAATCATATTCAATCAGTCATGAAATGTCAAATATATCTACATCAAATTTCGCCATTAGGAAAAGATACGCCAAATAATAATACACAAATCAGGCGTGAAAGCACACGTACACATATATAATTTGAACACATTTGTCTGTTTCATAAAATTGTTGCAATGATAATTGTTGATCATTTATCTTCCAGCTGTAGCATGCGTGCCATAGGTTTCAATAATATAACACGGACGGTGCTATTTTCAGATGTGGAGCTGTATCGAAAAACGGCCTTATCTGCTTAATTTAATAGCAAAATCATTCGAGTTTTTTTAAAATTAATTAATTTATATCAGAAGTTTATGAACTATAAAGCGGATCATTAATGAAAAAAAAAATGTTACCATACCATATTATTATATTATGTAATATTCAGGGTCGGTTTCGCTCAACTGAATGAACATTATTGTGACTGATTTTCATTTTTTACAGGTGCATACAAAGCTCCAGTGTTGATTCTGTTCATACTGCCAGCAGGCATCCAGATATGCATCAACATAGTTCTATTTGTTCTCACTGCGATTCACTGCAACAAGGTCAAAAATGAAATACACCGGATGCAAGCGGGAAGCACGGGAGAGCGCTACAAGAAACGATTTATGGCTGATAAAGCAAAGTGAGAAAAATTAAATTAATTTACTCTTTTAAAACAAGAATATTACAATATTTATTTGACTGTCTGTCCGTAAAGCACAACACAAGACTGCATTTGCGCATGAAGCAAATGTGCAAAAAGAAAGATTGCACCCACAATATATAATAAATAGCAGTTAACAATAAGTTTTATACATGGCTCTACACCAGTGGTTCTCATGTGCGGCCACCAGAGGATTTTGCTGCGGCCACCAACAGATTCATAGTTAACATTGATATTTAATAAAAAATGGTTTTTTTTTAAAGTAAATTTGTCAACAAAGACACTGAAAAAATTTATTTTGTATGCATTGCTTTGTGCATCAAGAATTGCTTGTTAGCAAAAACTCAACACATACATTTTTAGGTCTTTTTTGGCAAAAGGACTCGACACAAAAACGTACTCGACACAAAAATGTTCTACGGATATATCCGTAGAACCGTAGAATAGTTATAGAATCAGTATTACCAACATATAAATTGCCGCTGATGAACGAATGATAAATCTTAAAAACAAATGATTCAATTGATTTAAAATGAAATATTTATTTTCAGATATACAATGAATCTTAAATTGTTTGTTGTGATGGGTGTCAGCTGGGTGCTGGAGATTGTTTCATCATTGTATGACGAACCACACCAGTTGTGGTATGTTGCTGACTTTTTTAACACTCTGCAGGGCATTCCACTATTCTGCATTTTGGTAATGAAGAGAAAAGTCTATCGCCTCATGAAAAAAAGATTAGGTATGTTCATATTAATACAAAAGTCTTCTTCAGTATAAACATCGCTACTGTTACCAATTCTCGTTTTTACGTTAGATTTTTTTTTTGTTAATTTATCACCAACAATGTCATACCAATAAAAATAATTACTCATATGCCATTTTTGACGTCAAACTTGTGTCATGAATGCATTCATTTGCATTTTATATTTCATTGTCTATTTGGGAAGTGTCAGTGGAGTCTCAAAAATATTTGGAATAATTTAATATAAAACTCATACCAATCCATTTCAATTAATATGTTTTTTTTATAAGGATATATTTAAAAAAATAAAATAATCATCATGACTATTTATTATCAAAGTAGTTTCTTTTGCTAGATATGACTAAAAAAATATATATTTATAAGCTTTACCACATATTACGAGCACAGCTCTGAATCCATTAAGTACTGTGTTTTTTCTTCATTTTTTTTGGCTAGTTTAGTTTCTATTATTATTTGCATGCTTACATTCTTGATATCGATTTAAAAAAATGGCGTTCAACATGAAGAATTTAACTTTACTGTTTTAGGAATCAGTGCTGGTCAACAAATAATTCACAGTGAACCAAAACCCCTTATATCCCGTGTAATCAAATGACTAACATAATTAATTTGTAAAAGTAATAATTTTGATGCATCGGAATAAAAGAAGACACATTATTTAGCTGCATAAACTAATTAAGTAGATTCAAATATATCACGGATAAATTCAAAAATAAAAATCAGTAAAATTCTCTTTGCAGATTGAAACAGTAAAGAAAATATTTTTTTTTCCTAAACCAACCTTCTTCAAATTACAGTAAACAATGAATATGTCAAATCAGAAAGAAATATATGTAGTTTGCAAAATTCCATTATCTCGGTGAATGATGACATTGTTATTACATAATTACATTGCTGTTAGTTTTTTTTATCACGATTTTGGTTGACGTATCCATATTTTATCTTAACCGACTCAATTAAAATTACCATTTACAGATTGTGGTTTTCTTATTTTTCTGTTAATGATTAAGGAATCTAATTTTATAAACAACTTAAATTTTTTTAGAACCAGAAGGAATAATCCAACGAAATTAACTGATCTGTTATTATTTTTTGATACACATCTTATAACTGATCAACAATTTTGTGTGAAGCTTTCATAAATATTTTACTTATAAAACTCTTCCAATTAATGATGATTAAAATTGACAACACGTAGTTAAAAATAAAGTTATATAATCATGATAGTAAATATATGGGTATTGCTTTTGCAAAGTTTAGCTTGGCACTATTTTAAGAATTGGGCCATCTTTTGTCTTGACAAGTCAACAAAAATTGTCTGGTTCAACAGGTGCCGGTAATTCATCAATTATTAATAATAATTAAGCATTCCAAATGGGTGTACAATTTTTTTTTATGCTTTAAAAAAAGAACCATTACCTGAGCATTCCAGAATATTATGTATGAATAAGTTTTTTTTAATAGTTGAAATAATTGTAGGTCATGTAATTCTGCACTGACGCAGACTATCTTTTTCTTGTGTAGCTGGTAAAAAATATTATTTCTTACAATGCTGCAATTTCATCTTGGTATTATAATATAAATTAAGTGGAATTAATACCCTTTTTAGTTTCATTTCAATTAGAAAATTAAATTTAACACAACGATTGCAGAGTGCACTGAATTATGCTTTTGATAATTAACCATCAAATGTGAAATAACATGCTTATTATTAAAGCTATTAAAAAGGCCCTTAAATGGAAGTGTTAATTGATTTTCAAACTATTCAAAAGGTAGACTGGCATCAGAATGATATGATATTGAACGTATGCTAATTTTTTTTTAAAAAAGCCCTAACACATTATGATATAAGATTATGCTTTATGCCATATGTTTGTCAACTAATTCATTATTCTATACATGTGTGTTACTAAAAAAACCTTCCACAAAATGCTCAAAAAATAATTTTGCTTTCAGTATTTTTCAATGCATTTTGATCTCTTGCTTTTGTTACTAAAATATCATAATCATCCTTTCCAAAATTTCAGGCTTAGAAAAACGCAGTCCTCGAAGAAGTCTGGTAACTGGAGGAGCAACTACAACAACAGGAATCTCCTCATCTTGCTCAGAGGCAAATGGAAAAAAGAATATTATCAATAACATATCACCCACTCGCCGTGTACCCACAATGAAAAACAGAAAAATTTCAAATTAAACAATTCACGGTGGAAAAACATCTTTAACGTTCAGTTTTAGCTTTAAACAAAATTATTAATGTTAGTAAACTCTATTTATATGCTGTAAATATTAGTTTAAAATAAAGTTTTTAAAAAATCGATAGTAAAAGATAGTAAGTTTTTCATTCAAACATAAAAGCTTATTTTATACATTATATAAAAATGTGTTTTCATATTGAATGTATCGTGTTTTTATGTATATATATTATACAGTGAAACTGTATTCTCAGTGAATTGTATTCTTCTCCAAGCTGTCATTGAAATTAAATTATTCAAAGAAATAGTGACTACTAAAATTATGAAATAAAATGTTATGGTATTTTTGTGAATGTGTTTTATATTCATAATAAGATATTTATAAAAAAATCTGTAATTAATGTATGCAAGACAGTATGGTTGATTCTTAAAAACGGAAATAAAGCTGAAAGGTGTATTATATACTCTACATTATTGAAAAAGGTTTCTAGGATTCTTGATCCCAGTACCATATAAATCATGGGTATCCAACTTTCTGATTCTCTTGGACATTGATTAAAAAATATTTCATTAACCCTAAGGGCCCCCAGGGCCTAACAACGAATATTTAATTCGGATGACGAATATAAATAATAGCTTTCGATGGTTTCGGCGGTAACTTTGTGGAAGTTCATTTTTATATAAAACATAATATAACTTTGATTATTCCATATAATGTGCTTCTAACTGTGAAACGTGTTTTGCCTCTTTCATAGGCATTTTCAGTTATTTTAAATTTTATATTATAAATATTAGCGTTTGAGTAGATTTTTCTATTATGAAATAAAAAATGGGCAACATTGTTGGGATATTTTACTGTGAATAGCTGTTTCGATAGAAGTGGTTACATTAAAAGTTGAATTCTCGAGTTCCAGAAAAAAATTAATGAATCTAACAAAGTATGCTTAAAGTCTTACTGCAAATCCTTACATTCAATTTTGATATAAGGCGTTTATACCCCACTAAAAATAGAGTCAAAAATATAGAAATATATTGATGATCCATTGGACCACATGACCATCTGTTTTGGGTCATTTACTGACAACGGGGTGCGAGTTGGACACACCTGAAATAAAACAAGTTTACTTTAAACAAAATACACTTATTAATCATTTCACATTCCGTGACAGACTAGCTCCTTTGTTCCTAAATGTCTGTCATTTTAATGGTTTGTTTTATGGTGAAGTGCTAGATAAAAGTATGAAGACAAAATGTGCTACTTTTGATTTGATATTAAAAAGTAAATTGTTTTATTGAAAACATATTGCTCATGATAATATTTATCTATATTGCAGTGAATGAAATAATGGATCGATCTATAGTTCTTATATTCATAATTTTCTTGCATTATTCGCTATTTTTTTGAAGTCCCAAAAATAAGAAAAGTGTTAAATAATCCAGCATTCATCTCTTTTTTAAATTAAATAATTACTGTTCTGTATGTATTGAAATGATGTATTAAATTAATATTATTATCAAATTAATTACTTTTAGAACATTTCTTGCATTTAAGCAAGTTTTGAATTTATGACGAATTTATATTTTTTGAATAGGTTTCAGGTGTGATACTATTTTGATTCAGTTTAGTAAGAGATATAAATATATATTTCTAAAATAGTATGATTACATGATCAGAAATTAATCTTCATTATTAGCCAATATGATTCATCATAAACAGGCTACATGGAATGCGGAATACGCATTGTTTCTTTATGTGTTTTGATTTCCCCGGTAGAAAATGTATTAAATTAAGAGACTTTCTATTTGTAGACGTTTTCAAAGCATTAAAAATCATCCAAAAAACCATTATTTGTCTGTGTATATTATAAATGGATTTGTTATCTTTTCATTTTAATGCGAGTGAACAATAAATAAATCTAAAAGCATTTTTTCTTTTAGTAATGGTTTATTGTCATTTATTTACAATATTATATAAAATACTGAACATCATTTTGGTCATACACTGTGTTTTTATATCATTATTCAAAATATAATAAGAATTAGTGAACCAATCTCAACAATGATACTTAAGAAAATATGTTTTTCATAATTATCTACTTAGACTTGACAATGAGTAAAATAAATATTATTTAGACATTCAGAGGTTCACATATATTAATAATTATTTACAATATTATGTTATATACCACTATAGGATTTTACATTATGCTATCAATATACTTTAATACTTGTACATACAATACCAGCGGAATATATTTTTGATATATTTTTAAAACAGTAAATCATAAATTCACTAGCAGTTTTATTGTCACAAATTAATGATGGTTTTCTTAATATTGTCTTTCGAATAAAATTACTAAAATATTTATACAGTTCTGAGGGCTAAATTAAAAGCAATCACAAATCGAAATAGCGTTTACCGATAATTTTGGTACTATATAACATATATGATGGTGTTTAATTAGGTTAAGCTAAATTTATATGATTGTGCAAGTCTAATGGTCTTTTGAAATGTATTGTAAATTGATGTATTACATTGATAAATAAAAGCCTTTCTCTAGTCATTTTTATTTTTCATATTTAAAAGAATTACATCATAAGCTTTCGAAGAATAATACTTCCAATATCAATACAATTTGTAGTAGTTATTATAACTACATTTATTTTTATTTCAATGAATATTCGGTAACATTTTTTTTCCTTACTTCTTATTTAAAGCCTCTATTTTTAATCTAACTACTAATAAAGATTGTTCCAAGGATCATCATGAAATACACATTAGCTTTGAATATATTATATCTATAAACAATATACTTCTCAAAATAAATTAATCTTTATACATTGTTAAATAAAAAGCAAATATCTGGTGTGAACAATAATACTTACTCTCTTATTATATTAAAATAAAATGAAAACTTAACGAGCTTTTATTAAGTAGCGATGAATGTTCACAAAATCTATTTCAAATTGCAATACTTCTGAAGATCCTATCTAAGAATAAATTAATTCTTCATACATTATTAGTAACACTTAAAACAACAGGAATAAATAATCCAAACAATATGTTGAATTCGATTCGTAATATTAATGAAATCATTGGATGATGTCAAACTTGGTTCACAACATTTGTCGGCATTGTCGTTGGCTGTGCCACTCCATTTTCACCAGCTTCAGCATCATCAGAGTTCTCCTTTTCTTCTTCCTCGTCGATAATCGAAATATCTCTTATAGAAGGACGGTGTGATCTTCGCCAACCTGTAAATTTTATCGTTTGACAATTAATATTGATTAAAATAATTTAAAATCAACAAAAAAATATGGACTATGAGTTAATGTTCCCTCTTGGCTATTACACAGTAGATTAAGAACACCTAGCAGGTTTTCGCTCACTCTAAAGGTTGATGAATTTAACGACCTGCTAAAAAAATATCGCTTAAAATATCTAATAGATCCACAAAATAGAGAGAGAGATATAAATTAATAAAACATGTCAATAAAATTTAGGTTTTTAATCCATGCCCGTTAAAATATGGAGCATATTGGCCCCCTAATGAAGCATTTCAACAGAAGCATCTCGATTTTTAAAATTATACCACGCATTTGTTTGATTAGCTTGGTCAGCTTTTGAATTTTCTACGTAGCTAACCTTTTGGCTTAATGGGAACATGGTAAAAGAACTAAATAGGAAAAAGCTAATGTAAAACATATTTTATTGAATCAATATTAAAATCCATTTCATATTCATATTTTATAGACTTATAAGCGAACTAACAACAAGAAGAAAATGTTTTCTTTTTTAATAGGTTTGAGTCTTAGATGTTATTGATAATCAGTATTTGATGCTGAAGGGTAGATGGCATTGTTACACATGTCAAATTCTTATTAGCATATATGTATGTATTCATTTAAGTATAATAGGTATTTAACAGCCATCCTATTTTGATCACTTGGGAAGAAACAACTGCTCCTGAAAGACAGTAGCTAGTTGGTATGGAATATAATAAATGAAAATACCTTCTAAAACTTGTGGCTGTCGTGTCTTCGTCAAAAGTTTTGGCCCAGACAATGAAATAAGGATTGCTCCTAAGGGAGCAGTCAAAACAATTGATAATATGCAAATCATCAAAACTGTTTCCGCGAAAACTATCTCTTCTGGGGTTCCTTTTTGTTTCAAAACTGTATCCAAGGCTACGGGTCCCAATGCCGCCTAAAATGATAAAAAAATCACAGCAACATTAATAATTATTGATGCTATTTGTTCCTTTTACATAATATACTTTTAGTTTGCTACATTTTTAAATTGAAAGAGTAAAAATTAATGCTTGCATAAATATATAAAAGTTTGTGGCTCTGATATGTCAGTACAAGACAATTAGTAAAAGTGATTAGCCCTGTATTAAAAAATAAAAAATAATGTTTTATGTCTATGATGCCTCAGATCAGAAGCTCTTGTACTTTCCTCATAATATTATGAAAGTATTTACCTGAACAGTGGCTTTAGCCATCCATGAGAGCCCAACGAAGAATTTCTCTCGTGTGTTAAGGTTACTTCCAATACCAACAGCTGCTGTTGCCAAGATTCGGATTACCACACCCGCAAAAAGGCAGCCAACACCAATAGACACAACTTTGGGATCAAGTTCATTTATCTACAAATAAAAATTCTATTTTGTTTTTTGTTGAACTCGAATCTTAGATTTGTTTGAAAAATATACAAGAACCAATACTTTAAATATATAAAACATTTTTTTGCACCTGTTCCATATGTAATTTTATAAATATCAGAACCGTTTCGCGGTTTCACTCACAATGTTTTCTACTGATGCTCGCAATGAGCAAAATCAGACCTGATATTTATAAAATTATGCGTGGAAGTTGTGAGTAAAAATGGGTTCTACTTATTTAAAATACCATGCATTTTCTACAAGAAGTGCCAGTTAAAATTTTAAGGGAGAGTACCAATATTGATTTATCAATGTATGTATGTGTAATTTAACCCTTTCCGGTCTTAAGTCGAATTTCATTCGACATTGATTTCTTCCTCGTGGGTCCTATGTCGAATGTTATTCGACATTTTTTTATTCATTAGTATTGTGTTAATATCAATAAGCAAGTCCATATTTTTTTTTATATAGATAAAAATAGATAATAAGGACAAAACGTTATATATTTCAAAAATTTCAATTTCAATTTCATTTTTACGAAAAATCTAGTTTTTATTTTGAAAAAAAAATTAAATTATTAGTTTCTCTCACAATACTGTAAATCTATAGTGGACCTGGTGGAACTTTTTTTTTTCTTGTGGACCGGTAAGGGTTTAATATATTTAAAAATTATGGAAAAATAGATGAGAGATTTTCCAGTATTTTCTTATTTTCAAATGTGAGAGCACTAGTGGTAAGTGTCTATTTTTAAAAAAATTTAAGATAAGATTAGCTAGAAAGGTGATTGAGTATTTTAAACTAATGTTTACTCGCTCATAAATTGTTTCTGAGTATCTGGTGAATTTGTGGAATAAATTATATATATATTAAGTATTACTAGAAGCTTATACGAAATGTCAGTCTACAATTGACTAATTCTTATTTTAATATTTTCGATGGTTTCGGCGGTAACTTTGTGGAAGTTCATTTTAATATAAAATTTAAAATAACTGTGATTATTCCACGTATTGTGTAACTAACTGTGACACACTATCGCAAAGTTTGCTTAAGTAAAATAATAACTTAAGCAAACTTTGCGATTAAGATGCCTTCTTACAGTTTTATTAGTCAAAGTTTTTTAAATTTTATTTAATTCTTATTTTATTAGTGTTTATTTTTTAAATTGAGTGATACAACTAAAATGTGAGCGACTCTAAGAATGACATGTTGTAAATATACCAGTCAGCCAGTAATGAGAAATAAATGTCACCTTGACTCCTGCTCCTGTAATTCCAAACAGAATGGGCTCGAATATCATCCAGAAAACTTCAAAAGCTGTAGCAACTGGATTATTTTCTACATCCCATCCTTGCTGAGACCAGTGAAGACACGACACAAACGCAGCAGCAATTACTGCCAAAGGCCCTGCAAAAATCACCAATAAAAATGATATCAGATTTTATTACCCAATAAGCGAGTGAAAAGATTGAGATTTAGATACAGTGACATCTATTATTGAGAAAAGCTATTAAATGATTTTTTCGATATTCAAAAAATCTATGGAACAATAATTCCAAAAAACCGTTGAAAACAATTTACTATCTATGGTCTCATCTACCCACTGTGGGAATACAGTAGACTAATAAGGAAATCAGAATCTGTAAATCAAATATACAGAGCAGATAGATGATGAAGCAGTTATCCTTATTAAATTGTTAGAATGAACATATTAATAATAAATTACCTGGTAAATATATTTTTACCATGGCCGCTCCCAAAGTGGAGCATATTTTATCTGAATTATATAACTGTTATAGAACTGCTTATTACTCAGCCACTAAACCTCTCTTTTTCGAAGAGAGTAAGAACTAAGACAGGACTAATGGTAATTTCGTCACTCTCGTTACGTTTTTAGGATCAATTGGAATTAAAACATCACAAAATTCGTACCTTGACACTAAAAATCTTAAGCTGATTAAAAAGTAAATTTATGAAAATTGTTACAAAAAATGATTGAATTATTTAATAAAGTTCCTACCTACAAAGTTTTTCATGTTCAATGAAATCAATAGATAGTTATCGTTTTCACGTGTCTATACAAAATGTACAAAATGGAGCTGAAAGGGTAAAAGATGAATGAGTAGATTGTGTTAATGATTACCAGCTCCATCGAAACCGATAAGCTCAGATCCCAAGACAGCAATGAGACCTCCGAGGAAGAGCATCAGGACTCTCAAAGGAACGACGAAGGGGTCATTCTTCTCGGGAACATATTTCGCTAAATATCCCCACAGAACACCAAATCCAATTCCGCCGATTATAGATATGGGCCCCTGAAATAAATAAATCAAAAAATTAGCTTTAGCATTTAAACTTTCAAACAAACATACATTTAATTGGCTACATGAGTATTTTTATTGGAGACTGTGGAAAGACTGGACTATTTTGAGTAAGTTTTAGTTTAAAACACCACTGCAAAGAAAGGAGAAATGCCCGAATCTAATTTACAAACAGTGGCGGCTCGTTCATACGCACTGTGTAATTGCAGCATCCTCAAGCAAATTGAGAAAAAAAAATATAATACACATAAATTATTTCAGCGTGTATTGAGCTCGCCCGCGCACTGACTCATCCAATAATTATCATACACCGCGGAACTAATATCAGAATGTGACACTGCAGTACCGTTTCCGATTGAATTTTCTCGAGTGGGCGAAAGAAGGGTGCGGGGAGGGGAATTCGCAGATAAAAGCGTGCTTTGGTACTGTCTCTCCAGCAATGTTGCGTCCGTACGTGTGCGAGCTTTATTTCTTATAATTTGTTTCACATTAAGAAATGAAGATTTATAAAATAAATATAATTTTTTTCAATAATTGTGATGTAGAATATTATGCTATTTTTTATTTTAATCTCCACAGCACTCCCGGTTATCTTATCCACGAGCCGCCGCTGTTTACAAATGTGGAATAAATCGGTTCACCACCAAGGTGCCCAAGATGGAAAATATAAACTTTTCGAGTAGTCACAAACAAGCACACTGGCGATTTACATATGACAATAAATGTGATGTTAAATAAATATTACCTGTATAATAGTGTAAGTTAAAGACGAAGAAGAAAACATTATGCTGAAAATGATGCCAAAGACAGCAACACTGGTAGCGTCATCAATTCCAGAGACAGCCAGAACAAGAGTTGGAATTCCCTTTGCTACACCGTAGCCCTTTCCTCGTAACCGGAAGAGGCATGGTACTACGACAGCCGGAGAGACCGCAGCGATGATAGAGCTCAACAAGAAAGCTACAAATATAAACGAAAAACATTGACAATACGCCATTATAAAAATCAAGTTAGGTCAAGAGTTATTTTGTCATTTGATTTGTAGTTTAACCGATTTTTACTACTATTTTTTTGATTGTCTCTATTAGGTTTCTTTTTCGAACATGCGTAATTTTGATGAGAAGAATTTCTAAAATTGAAAAAGAAATTTCGAACCTACTTTAAAAACATCACCCATTTTACGACAGTGAGTTTATTCAACGCCCACTTTCATGTAAGAACCATAATTCCAAATTAAAGATACGTATTTAAAAAATATGTTTCTTGAAAAAAGGTAGATATTTCGTGATTTCAATGCAGAAATACTCGGATAAGCCGACGCAAACAAATAAATTTCCTCAACTCACAAAGATTGATAGAGACTTCTGATTACATATTCGCAATATACGACCACCTGTTCGAATATCAGCTGCACCTTTTAAATGTTGATGATATAAAAATTCTTCCCAGTATAATAAAACGTAACAAGGTGCTCAAATCACAAATTGATGTATTTTAATTGAAGATTTATCAATCGTTAATTCAACCTCTGAATCAAAAACGAAAGGTAAAACGAGGATGTCCAATCTCAAGGAAAGAAATACAAGATATACTTAATATTAAGTTTTGCTCACCCCAATCCCAAGGAAGACCTAGTAAGAAGTGCGTCATGACAGCAATGACAACGCATTCAACTATCCATGGTACAAGTCCCAGTTTCAAGACAGTCAAAAAGAGTTTTTTCATCGCAGGTGGGTCCAGATCAAGACCGGCTCTTGTCAAGATAATTACAAGAGCAAATTTTCTATAAAAAATATGATACATTTCATGAATGATAGAATATAAACTAGGATTGGCTGAATTGGAACGTGTACCTATTTTCAAAATTCATCGTCAAACATTGCGTGGTTATTTTATATTTTTATTTGAAAATGTAAAAAGAACATGTTTAAAAATGGTGCAAGGTTAAAAAAAAGAACAACAGATTTTATAGATTTGATAGAAGTTAATACCCATGTAGCTGTTTCAAAAAAATAACGAAACAATTGGTTATATTTATTCATATAAGAATTTCCTTAGCCAGTGATACAGTCCCGAAAAAAATGGATTATTAATTACATTGCCAGCAAGTTTTCTACCTGAGCTCTGCTGTCACATGAGAAAGTTCATCGCTGAGGTTAATCCATCCAACGTTTTGCATCAGTATACCGACGAGCAGCATGCCAATAAGAGCTGGAAGAGTGGTCAGCTTGAACATGAGGTAGCCACCAAAATGAGCTGCGATCGCAAGGCAGGCCAAACCAAAAAGTGGGCCCCCGGGAGCGACGGAATCGCCAATCAGGGCAAATAAAACGCCCCATAATAGAATACCTGGAATGTTAATAACGTGATATCGATGTTTCAAATGGGTTAATAAAAGATATGTATATGTACAGAATTTAAATGAAACATCCAAAATAATATCGTTTTTTATTATTGAAGTACAATAATCTACAGGAAAAGGTAAATTGACGAAATACAAGACGTCACAATTAAACGAATATTTTCCCTGCGTCTTAACACATAAACAGATCTACGACCAAACGTGATTTTT
Organism: Himalopsyche kuldschensis; assembly: GCA_028554975.1. Lineage (NCBI taxonomy): Eukaryota > Metazoa > Arthropoda > Insecta > Trichoptera > Rhyacophilidae > Himalopsyche > Himalopsyche kuldschensis. The sequence goes on along the minus strand of JAHFWI010000001.1, from coordinate 3,769,770 downwards.
ACGTCTTTCTATAATTTATTATACACAAACTGGAGTATGAAAGCATTTGAAAACAAATTTTAAGAGTATAAAATAAACAGCTAAAATCGAAACATAATTACCGATATATTTTCGCACATCGTTTCTGAAATATTTAGAAAGAAAGAAAAAATAAACATACAAAATCTGAACGTAATTTGAAAAGTTTGTTGAAATTTTACTGAAAGTAACATTTCCAATGCTTTTTTTTTATTAACTGTTGCAATCTTGTGATGAAAATACAATGTATTCATATTCTTTTAGCAACATATGTACGGTACGGATTGTACATTGGAGACTTTCTTTTAATGTTGCTAAGTTGGTGCGTATTGCTGCTTTAAATTAGCATATTCAAGTGTTAAGTGATTAAATTATCAAAGAACTTATTTAAACGCATAGTAACCTCAATATAAATATTTAAAGAATTGCTAAAATACAAATTAGAAACACCGCGATTACCATGTTGATAAGTGAATAATGTGGTTCTTCTTGAAAATAATCTACATTCAACATATATTATTATAAAGGAATAAATTCAAGTAAACAGTATCTGCGTATGTTTTGGAATGTCAATAAGTCCTTTCATATTATTATGTATGTTGTAATATTTGTATTACATAATAATTTGACAGTACTAATTTTCACCAAACGAAAAAAAAGTCTTTGTTTATAATTTAATATCATAATATCATAGCCTGGTTTCAATATATTATATAAATAAAAATAATAACACATTTTTATTACTTTTTCCACATGAGATTTATTTCATCAGGACCGGTTTTCGCATGGCGAGCATTATCAAGTTGATAATGCTCGTCATGAGCGAAACCGGTCCTGATGAAATAAATCTCATGTAGAAAAAGTCCCAAAATGTTATTATTATTTTTATTATAATGCCTTTCCACCAAGCATTGACAGTGAACACCTTAAAAGTGATATTATATAAATGTAAAACCGATTTTTTTTGTAAAAGAAAAAAAGGTCTCATATAAACATGGTAGATATATTGTGTTCCATTACTTAAAATCAACTCAAAATACTAAATTCTAGAATAAAAAATATGATATTATTTATACATATGTATTTATACATATATACAAAATTTATATAAAATTAATAAACTTACTTTGTTATCGGTTTTAATTAAATTTAGTTTCGAGAAATATGTATTCATTCGTGTACAGCTATTTTTCGCTGGCGAAAAATCACTCATATAGCTGGAAATATTTAATGGAGATACATATTTGGGAGTATCTTGAATAATGTTAACAGCTTCTGGAGTGAATTTATGTAACGTTATTTTGAATATGTAGATGACACTGCAATATTTATTGTTTAACACATACTTATGTACACAAATACGTAGTTTTCTGAAAACCTCGTTAAAAACAAAAAAGTCAGTGTTAAAATATATATGTCAAAAAAAGGATCGGGTGTATTTTAAATATATTTTTAATTTATTTTTGGATAAGGGTGTGTGTAGTATTCAAATAGCTCACCTATTAATATAATGCAAAGAATTTGAGCAAACTGTCTGTACGTCGGACACATGGGGTAAGGACAGAACTTTTGCCAGTGAGGAGGTTCCCATGACGGCGATGTATCTTCGTGATGGCATTTTTTGCAGAAAACAAACCACCAAGACCTAAAAAGGATAATAGCACTTACCACATCGTATTCACCGTATAAAATGGTAGATATACACATACAAGTGCCATAAAACAAGTTAACTGTGTCTTTATTGACAGTGATATCTGAGTAGTATCTGAGCTCGAAATACAAATCTTATTTGTTACTTAAACAAAAGGTTAACGTACTTTTGATATACGATCGGTGAACCATTACTATACGTAGTGAAATAAATAAAATATAGTCTACACTGCAAATTTTTCAGTCGGTATATATTTACTACGTACATAAATCTAGTATAAAACAATGTCATAAAAATACTACGAGTTTCGTTGTTCTTTGGCCGACCACTGGATTTACGGATAGCCAAGAAGTTTTTAGAAGAGCCTGTAATTTTTTTGAATCTTTCTTTGAATTTATCTGGCGCGGGAAAATCAACATACTTCGACCAAACATTGAGTTTAAGATTTATCGCCTTTGATCAACAATCGGTGACATAGTTTACTGTTCAACCGGTATGCTACCTCATTTTCACTGAAACGTTTCATGATTGGCTGTGACGTGTGACCAACTTTTTTAAGATCTAATAGAGCTCCATTGATACAAACATCATTCCAAAGATATTTAAATATGCATTATTATATTTATAAGCCCAGGATATTTAAAAACCATACATCAATAATTACTCATCATATTTTATTTGATAACAATTATTTAAAGTCGAGTTTTGAAATATCAATAATAATTGTATCTAGGTATCTTTCTTAACTAATAAAAATATAAAAAAAGAACTGTAAAATTCGAAAATAATTTGTATCCCAAAATAAGTAAAAATACTACATACCTTTCTACAGCATCATCAGTGGAATAAACAATTCTTCTTGAATATGCGGAATCTGTTGTTGAAACTTTTTTTGATCTAAATTCATTTTGTATACTTGGTCTATCTGATTTATCTAAAAAAAGAGAAAAAATGATTGTAAAAAATGAGTTAAGTTGTGTGCAAATTGAAACATTTATACATTGTCACTCGCTTATGATTGTAAGGCAGGTATTACATAGCAAGTGCAATCTGTACATACGATATCACTTTTGATGATAGCATAATAATCATAGTCTTGTACTTGTGTATACTTTATTAGACTCGTAAAGTAACATATATTATACTGTCATGAAAAGCGATATCGTACGTTGCATATTGAGCTCGATGTTTGCGATGTGGGAGCAAGTTATGTGATTGCTTTGCGCCAGAGGTCATACGTGTTTTCGAAAATTTGAATATATCAGAAATTGTGAAATTGAATGAAAACGTTAATTTATCAAAAAAAAAAATTTAACGGCCGCTTGCCAATTATTTTCATGACCATTTTCATCATTTTTAACCATGTCCGCCCCCAATGAGGAGCATAAGGACACCATTAAAATCCATGTGTCCCCATACAAAAATCAAAATTAGATTGTAAATTTAATCTTCCTCGACTGGGACTCGAGCCGCAATCGACGCCAACGACGTTGATACTCGACTGCGAACTCGATATTAACCGTTTCAGTACCGAGCAAAATGGTCGCATTGATCACATCTACCCCCCCCCGACTTCAAAAATCCTTTATTCAACAAGATTGACTGATGAGAAAAAAACCATTTTTATAGTGACAGTGTAAATGTAGATGTCACTACATATGAAAAGAAAAATATCATAAGAATTCTTACACGACGATTTTTTTTACATATTTTGCAATATTTGCGATGGTATTCGCGACGAACATACGCGGCGGCTACCAGCGGCCTTACGGTACTGAAGTGGTTAATGATGTATATTTTTTTGATCGATAGTGTCGTTACTATAAATTAATAATTTATCACATTATAAACAGCGCTACTTGTATATCTAAAATGTTTTGATTCAAAATTAATATATTGTCTCGAAATAGCTTGATTCGGAAAATCAAAGCACCATATATGTACTTAATCTTATTAAATATTGTATATGTTACAGTGAAACTGTAGATTTGTATGACAATATGATTTCACTGGTCATGATCATTGAAATTATTGGCACAAGTCGATGATTTGCGGGCCTAAAATTTTGGTTTGCTTCAATGAAACAAACATAGGGCTGAAGATAGGATGGTCAAATTTAATTTCAATGACAATGCTTGGAAAAGAATATATTTTCACTGAGAATACAGTTCACTGTAACATATACATATCAAGATAAGTAATTAAAATAGATCTTTATTTACTGTCGTCATTATGTCCGTGATGTGATGAATGATGGCTATGGAGAGAAACGTTATCAGCTGATGTGTGGAGTATACTTTTTCTTCTTACTGGACCCATTTCCGATAGATCAGCATTTTCTTTTGAGATCTTCCTATTTCTAAAAAAAATCAAATGCCATTATATTTTATTTACCACTGTTAGTTATGAATAAATATTTGTTTTTTATTTCTCCAACTAACAGCTAGAATTACCTTTCAAAGCCATGGTTGTCATATCCATTTCGAGATTCCATAGGTTCAGTGACAATTGAAACTCTTCGACCCGTAGGCTGAGTTGTCACCGGGGCCTCATCGAATGGATATTCTTTGATGGCCGCCATCTTGTTCCCTGAAATGTAAAGACACCAATAATTACACACATCAGAGAGAAGCTTTCATTGCCGAGTTGAATAGCATGATAAGGTTGAACAATTTATTATTAATAATTGGATCTGCGTTTGAATATATGTACATATATACGATTGCTGATACATATTATGATAACATTTCATTTGATTGAGTGATTTCATTTCATATACTCATTTCTAATTGATTTTTTAAGACTTTTTGAATGAGAAAATAATATAAAATGAACATTTATTTCTAACTGGAATCATTCGGAATCCACTAAGCGGCGTCTTAACTTCTTAATTAATTTATCTCTTTTATGGGGAAAGAATCTTTTATATACTAATGATATGATCTAGCGTTCTTTCAGACGAAAGCTTAAGCGTTAAGAGAAAAAATCACAACAAACTCTTGAGAATACTGGCTCATAAGATAAAAAAAAAAAAATTTGAAACGTTTGAATTTTGTACTTTTCGATGAGTTTTGACGCCAGCAACCCGGGTTTCTTGCCTGAAGATCATGAAAACGAAACCCGGATCATTAGCGACAAAATTCATGGAAAAGTACAAAGTTAAAACGATTCAATTTTGATTTTGAAATTCCATCTAGCACCTTCAGTCGAAATCCTAAATTGAACTCTACTATTTTATTGCATAATACATTTGAAATTATTTATGTTAGTAATGGTTTTGATTACGTAATGTAAACTGTATAGTTAACTATGGTAAAACACTTAAAAGTCAAAGTATCAATATGTACTTGTATGTCATATTGAAAAGGCTATTGTTAATAACAAGACACGGACAGTGCTTGTCTGAAAGAAATTTGCGTTTAAAAATGCAGGCGCCCCCATCTACCTTAATTTTATTTTTCATAATCTTTAACTTTACGTCCTAATATACAATAGATAACGGTTATAAAATATAATAAAATAATAGTACAACCGAAAGATTTGTTTATGGTTTTAATATTTTGAAAATAGAACGGCTAGAAAATTTTGCAGATATGGGAAATTTATTTTTGTTTTGTTTTACGTAAATAGAATCTTGACAGTTGGCGTCAATTAAAGTTGTTAGCATATTTTGGCTTTGTTATAAAATTACCACGCACAAAACATAAAATACAATTACTTAGCAAACACATTAGTTTCAACACTATTTGTTGAATTATTTATAGTAAGTGAAGCAAAGTTAGATGTTATTTACAAATTATGGAATGAGCATCACTTACAAAAATTAGCATGTCCTATTACGTTTAAGGACGTTAAAACAAAAATGGAATGATATGACTTGAGTAAACAATGTTTAAATATATGCGAAGTAAATAAATACAAGCAAGTTATTGAAAATAAATTATAAGCACACTAAAAAAATGCAAAATTCGTGCTAAATGTGTTCGTGATATGCATTTGTAAGGAAATCCCGATAATTTAACTACCGCATACAAAAACCATAGCAAAAAATCACTCAAAAATTAAGATATAACAGACAATGACTCAATAAAATCATCTAATATGGAAGTAAGTAAATTATGCCACATTAATTTCTCTCAAGTGTGATCTTTTGACCAACACTTTTTTTTAAAAATCTATTTTTAACAAAGTTTACAGACATAATAAAATATATTGAATAGTCATAATTGTAGCTAGTACACAAGTATTTCAATAAATGTAAATATTTTACCATCAATGATTCCTTAAAGGAGTATTGTCCATACGAACTTCTTTTAGGAATGCTTTCATGTCACTATTTTGAAACTCGATAATCATTATCAATATTGAAACATTTTTCTCTTTTTCTTTGGGACCGAGTTAATTAATAACCCTGATATACATAATCAAGACAAAAAGCTCCAAACTTTTACTTTGGTGGTCGTAACCAAAACCAAACATTTTTATATACAAGCTTGTCGCGTCGGTCATTTGAGTCACCAGTTACAAGAGCTGTTCGGCTTATTAATGCTACATTTTCAGCAATTAATTTAGTGTATTATTTTTTAATATTAATTTATTACTATTATTTTCTGTTTCTTATGCCATTCCCTGTATTTAATTGATATATGTTTTACATTATCTTTATTATAAAGGGTTTTTCAATAAGGACGCTTATTCGTGTAGAATATCTATCGTGACATGTGCTGTGTGGCACGTAGCGCCACCCTGTTGGAACCACACGTTACAGGTATTCATATCATCCAGTTTTCGCCACAAGAAGTTGCTTATCATCGATCTAGAGCTCACCGTTGACGGTTACAGCAGTGCCAGTTTCGTTTCGGAAGAAGTACGGACCAATGATCTCGTCAGACCATAATCCGTACCAAACAGTGACTTTCTTGGGATGCATTTGGTGGCGGTGTATCTCTTACGGATTGGAATCGCTCTAAATCCGACAAATTGCTTCTTCAAATATCCATTAATCCAAAAATGGGTGACGTCGCTGAAGATGACTTTAGCGACGAATGTTTTTCGAACGGAGCAAAGACTTTGATAATAAAATTTGATGATTTGCATTCGTTGTTCAACGCTATAACTTCTATGGTGATTTGCCGTACACTTCGTAACACTTGACATTAAATTAAATAGATGACACTTTAACAATATTGCTACCGTAACCTAACAAATTTCAAGCGTCCCGATTGAATCACCCCTTATTTGTGAAATTAATATCAAATTGGCGTCAGCTACGATGTCATGTATTGTTGTTTCATTTAGTTAAGTAAAACTATTTGACTAAAGTCTCAATGCGGTTTTGTTAGATTAAAAATTGATGAATGCAACCACCTATTAAGAAAAGATTTCCCACAGCTAGTTTAATGCTTATGCACATAAAACAAGCCTTAAATTATACCCAAAATTAGTGTGATGACCTGATCCCCCTGAGGAAAATTTGCCACGATGTTAAATAGGTATAAATCCTTAATTGCTAATCAGTGATCGGATGAAAATTCATCTGTTTATCTATTAATAAGGTAAACATTTCAACACTGGTTAAATCAGTGGCACAATTTTTACCCAAGTAAAATTAAAAAAATCCACCTATAGCCAAGAAGAAAATTGTTTTTATAAATTATAAGCGAAATCTGGTAGACAGGTTATAAATGAGAAGAAAATATGTAATATTTACTTTGAAAGACTCTTCAGACGTTCGAGCCTTCCTTGTATTTAAGGGTGTAAGCGTGCTGATCCCTATATGATATATATCACACCCCAGGTAAAATGATGTATTTTATGATTTTGTTATTTTACAGGAGAGTCTTTGAATTGTTAAAAACATTAATGTATCTACACAAGTGTTTATTTTTATACTATCTATCTTCTATACTACTATCCTGCCAGATCGCCAGCATAATTTCATTCAGTTAAAAACGCAAATAATTAGTGAAACTGGTCCTGGAGGAGGTGTAAAATATGTGTATTATTTATTAAAAATGATGCCTTTCCACCAAAAAGTGACAGTTAACACGTTTAACGTATATGCACAATAACTAACATAATTTTTAATGTGGTTTAGTGGCAAGAGCTTTGCACTACCGATCAGGTGAACCTGGGTTAAATTCCCGGCAATGACAGATTGTTTCAATTGAAAAAGAGATCTTGGGTTTTTTCATTGAGTTGTTCTCGACTGATTCATTATTTATCATCGAGATAACCTCATATGACTTTCACAATAAAAAGTATTTGGGGCATTGGCATTAGGTGTAATGCCAAATTTTTTTAATTTGTTCTACAATTCTACAAATTAAAATATGTTCTCATTGTATATGGTTTTAGTTTTCTTTTAAATGAAAATAGAATTTTACAAATTTCATATATTTTTTGAAATGTTTTACAATCCAATGAAATCAGTGAATATTATGTGACAATATTTGAGTGCCAGATATAAAATAATTTTTCAAAAAACGAGCAAAAAATTACCAGTCAAACCATATCCATTAGTGAAAAATCACAATTTCAGATAAAGAATCTTATTTAACTGTTGGCGCGATTTATATGAGATGCGTATTGACAATATTCACTTCGATTGTTTCAAATTTATTGAAATAATGCCACCGATAAAGAAGAATATGTCGTGTTCGAGATGACATTACCAAATTTATCTATTTCTTTCGAATCAGGAATTAAAAGAACGATTCCTCATGATGCGCCAAAAATTTTACCGCGGTGATATCACTAGAAAAAATAAATCCCGAAAAACTGGTTGGAAGCATGGAAAGACGATTTACGGGAGGACAGACAAATCAAGTAAGAGGGATGACGGGACCATTGCTTAATAATTCACCACAATGTACAACTTATTCATATTATAATTTTTTTTATAGATAATATTAGTGATTAAACGCAAAACATAAGTGATCATTATTTGAAATATATATACTTAAATAAAAACATGTTCTCATTTTATAAATACAATTTAAAGGTGAGCAACTAAAAACTAATTCTCACCGAAACTTATGGATCTTTTAGTTAGTCTAGTTAGAATATCTTTTCACTTATTGGTGGAAAGGCATTATGATGCCTTTTATTAAATTAATTGCTGAACTCTACAATATATTTCTATATGTCAATACCCCTGTATATTTATATAGCGAAACCGGTCCTGATCTCGATGCAATACGCGGAAGAAGTACGAAAAATATGAGTTATCTTTTAATGACAAAAGATATAAGCCGATGTTCTTACGTTAAAAGTGTAAAATCAGCCGAGCGAGTTGATAATGATTTCAGATGAAAAACACGTTTCATAAATAAACAATTATTTACGTTTACTGTTATACTGTTTTATAAAGCATGCAGCATTATTGTATTGCGGAGAAATTTAAAATTATGTTTAATGTTAATGAATATTAGACGTACAAGGCCAGCTCTAGTTTAACTAAGTATTTAGTTAAGCATTCACATCTTACCATGGTTAACATCAAACCGATTAGCAACAGCTACTCGTATTTGATTTTATTTTGTTTATGATTAGAAACAGTATGTTAACATATTGAAAGTGTGTGTTAAACCTTTAAAATATTGACTGTCAGGTTTTTACGACCTGTTAAGAAGTGTTTACGATGCAGTAAATGTAATGCTTATATTTTTAATTCATGTAGCGTAGGGTAAAGTCAGCTGATGCGTCTTAACATATATTAACTATATAGGAATATGCCCCAATATTGTTGGTCGAATTTATTGTATTAAATTTATTTAACTAAGTGCTCAGTAAGTCATCATAATAATACTTATCAAAGACCTCCAGATTTATTTATTACAATGCCATAAAAATAACTTCATTATATTTATCGATATGAGATAAAAAAATCAATGTGCTTCATATCTATTTGATACACAAAATTCTCTTGTGATAAGATTCGCACTTAAACCAAACACTCGAAATTGATTGTTCGTAGAGGAAACACTTATCCACGTAAATGATAAATAAATTGATGTATCGGTGACGCAATGAATTTGTTTTTCTTTTTAGATATGTTTGATTTAAAATGAATTCATCAATGATAATAATAATGAGAAGTTAATTAAATTATGTTGAACTAAACAATATTATTACTGATATATAAAAGAGCAAAGGGTTCTTATCCTACTGTATTTTGGGCGAGAACTTTTTTTTTTAATCATTATTTGATTATAAAATATGCCTGATAAATATAATAAAATAAACTGCAGTTTGCGATATTGAATTTTTGACTCATAAAATTAATTATTTTACCCTTTCAATATAAGAGAAAATAAATGAAGACTTTGAGTATAAATTTACCAGTTGTAATTATGGATCTTAATTCCGTGAAATATGGCTAAGTTGGTGTTTATGAAATAGAAAAAAGGTCTCAAAGACTCGAATTGAAAAATCAAAGATTGTTTTCAAATTAAAAATCTATATTAAATTATAAAATTATCGATTAATGTTGAAAATTTTAATATTTCACTGGCTTTGTAACTTTGTATGACAAAGCTTCAGACTTTTTTTCCCCCATATCCGCTCCCTATTCGGAGCATATGGCCGCCATACGGTGCCTCCAAGGTGTATCCCGGTGTCTCCCGCCAACCTCCTCGCATCTTCCCAGGTCATCCCGGCGTCCCTTAGCTCCCCTGAGTACATCCTATGGATGGTCATCAGAGGCCTTCCGCGGCGTCGGGATCCATCAGGTTGATAGAAGAGGCAGGCAGGATTCAGGCTCCCCTGGGGCATCCGCAGCACATGTCCAAGCCAGGTCCATCGTCGCCTTTTAATTTTGGACGTAATAAGGGGCTGGTTTGTCCGTTCTCTTACCTCCGTATTCCTGACAAAGTCAAACCACTGTACTCCTAGTATTCGCCGCAGGCATCTGTTTTCGAAGCACAGTATACGGTTAGCCTGTGCTTTTGTGATGTGCCATGACTCGCAACCGTAAAGCAGCACAGTCAGTATGCATGCGTTGAATAAGTGGCACTTGGTTCTGACCGAGTACAGCCGTGAGTCCCAGACTTTCCGCATTGAATTAAATGTTGCTCCAGCTATCCCTAATAGGATCGCGAGCTCATTACGCGGGTTGCCATCTCCCGTGATGTGTACTCCCAAGTACCTAAAACCATCGACTCTCTCGATTTCTTGCCCCGCACTCATCAGAGAGTAGTCTGGATCTGGACAGGCGCTGTTGCAGAGCACATTAGTTTTACTCGCGTTGACTTTGAGGCCAACGCGATACGACATTACATTACGATTATAACTGAATACACAAAATAATTTCCACTAAGCTTCCACCGTCAAATCCATAAACAGATCAAGATTCCATGTGTTTTGTATATGATTAAGCGATGAGATTGTTCAACTGATTAAATTGAAACCGATTTACAAAAGCTAATCATCTAAGGAAATTGACGTATAAGCAGGCTCAATACTGAAAGTTTTATTTGTATGAATATAATGTGATACGGAAAGAAAAATAGCAATGTTAGTTCTGACGAAGGCGTAAGCCGAAATAGCTATCAACAAATATATAAAATAATTTATGTAGAATTAAAATACATTGCTATTTTTCTTTCCGTATTATAATGGAGTTCTACCAAGTAAATGCCTACTCAATCAATCAATAAATATAATGTGTTTAGAAAATTAGAAGAATTGAAATCTCATATGTCAAAGAACAGTTATATATGTGTTTTATAATCGACATGAATCACGGATCAATATTATTTGTAGATTTATTGATTTACACTTCACATAATGATACATTTGGGTATTTGAACTCGATTTGTACGGTTCCTTGTACAGTGTGACTTTTTGTTCGAGTCCGCAATACCCTTGTGACGTCAAAGACTGTATTTTACGACAAGTATACAGATTCGAACTATATACACTATACAGGTATTCCAGCAGACAGCGCGAATCGAATAATGGGATGTTTTGACAACTCGGCTAGAGCAAATATCAAAAAGGGAGACAATGGCAAATACGGTATTTCAATTACTTCGCTGACTGAATGGAAATTTACATTCCAAAATATGTACACTGTACTGTATCATTGAGTTTTTCTATTCGATACAGTGCAAGTTATTGACACATTATTTGGTGCCTATTGTGCGATGATTTTCAAGTAAATATTAGCAGTATTTTACTATTTGGTTTAAATATGTAATTACTAAAACCGTAATAGCGCATTTTAATTTATCATATGACATTGGAGATTCACACACGATGCAATAAAGCAACTTGAGTGTTTTTTATGAAGCAATTCTAACAGAAAGCAGACAACGAGAGTGACACACATAATATATACATACAATAAAAAGGTAACATAGCAATAAAAATGTAAATAAAATTAAGATTTTGCTTTAATGACTGTTTAGTTCATTTATAACAGGATTAAATAGATTTTTTTACTAAAATTAATAAACGTACAATCTTTCAACACTCCGTTATATGTGAGCATATGTTTTTATGTATAGATCTTTGTAAAAAAGTAACGACTCCAGTTGTGACTAAAGCTTATTAATAATATAGAATGGTTTTGAAATGTTTGTTATTATAAATAAATAAAACTTACATTCTATGTGATGATTCCAATGATAAATTGAATTATGGGATGAAATTAAATACACACAAATATTGAAACGACTAGAACAGTGATGCACAATCTTTTTGGCAGAAGGGCCAGCTTATCAATTTTTAGACTGCTCGAGGGCCACACGGGTACAAGTATTTAAATTATCGTTGTATTTAGTGTATATTAAATTGTAAATTTTATTATTTTGTATTGTTTTCCATCGTCTGTGAAAAGTTATGAAGTAAAAAAGGTAATTAATATGTGTCATATTGGTCCGCATGAAATGTCATTTCAGGCCGCAGGTTGTGCATCACTTGACTAGAATAATGCTGTCGATGGCAGAGACATTATACCTAATAGTATTTCAATAATTAATTAATTAAGCAATGTTTTTATATGACTGACACAGGATACGTCATTATCTATGTTTGTGCATAATTTAACTGGAGTTAGTAGCGTGTAGGTAATCGTACCTGATACTCAGAGCTGCCTCGTAATCATGTTAATGCTCTGAATTGTCGCATAGCAATAATTGATATCAATTGCATAAAAACTGTATGAAAATATTTCATATTTGTATAATGAATGAGCTTGGTTCAATATCGTCGGTTTATAGCTCCAGACTACGTTCAACGTGAGCACCTACAGCACTGGCGGATCCAGGAATTGTCCCAGGGGGTGGCCATTTTGAAAAAATATATACACCCAGTCCCCTTTTTACGTGATTTTTTGAACGGCACGCTACTTTTTTTACACGATTTTTTTTATGGAATGATGTCCCTGCGCTTAAAGAAGTGATGGTGCCGAGCAAAATCATGTGATAAAATTGATGACTGACTATTATCATTGGTGCTTCTATTTCAATTCAAAAATGCAAACATTAAAAAACATAATATTAAAAAAAATCGCAAACATAAATAAAATTAAGTAGAATTTTCGTTTTTTTGACATTGCAAATAGGCCTAAAAATATTCAGGTCAAATATCCATTTGCCAGAGGATATGTTACAAAGCTAGACCATATAGTCTTTTTGAACTCATACGATTTCTTAGCCAGGTTTTCATGGGTCGTAATATGGAAAACCTCCTTTCAGCGGATGCAACGCTGATTGTCAAACAGTAAAATTCGTAAAAAAACCTCACAATTACGACATAATTATTAACTTATCACATTTCTTATATATGTAAATATACAGTTGTGGCAAAATAAATCCGCGCACTCTTCATAATTTCATTCCTTTACGAATATTTCCTCGAAATGTTTACCGATTTCCATTTTTGTTTCTACCGATTGTAAAAAAACTAATAGCCATATTTTGAAGAACAGTCGGTTGACATGATGGAATTGTGAGGGTGCGCGGATTTTTTTGCTGTAATTGTAGTTGTTAAACTAAAGGGTCGTGGAAAAAAAGAAAACTACAACATATTTATTTAAATAAAAATCATTTGAAAATTAATTTTGTATGAAATAAATTCTCCTCAGGGGGGGGGCATGGCCCCCATGCCCCCCCCCGTGGATCCGCCTATGACCTACAGAAGTGATTCTCTTCCGTTCATTCTTAGATTCACCTCATTGGTTTGCCGAAAGCGGTGAAATTATAGTTATCATTTACTTAATGTTGAGCTTTTCACATTTATCTCTTACGTTACTTATCCCGTAGGACATTGTCTAAGAATCGGGGTTTAGAATCGTGTATTTTCTGTCATATTAAGAATTTATTGGTTAGTTTAGCATTCCCTTGATATCTGGTTTTTTGAGCTTCGGTTCACATAACTACATGGGTATTCAAATGAAGTTTTGTAAGTGTAAGTGTGAAAACCAATATTCAGAATTGTTTCAAAACGAAAATTAAGACGGCTTTACTGTATATTTCGGATTGTTCGTTAACTGTTTCAGATTGACCGATGGATTAATGTGTAGCTTGTAAGTGTAGTAATGAATAACATCCTGCAATAATGCGCAAGAAGGGTCACTTATAGGGAAGAATATGCCATCCAAACCACTGGCGGATCTTTCAGTTGAATTAGTTAGTGTCTACGAAAGCGATTTTCATTGCAATTAATAAATTTACGGCATCGTTAAAAGAACGAGTAGACCTCAGATTCAAGAAGCTTTTCATTCCACAGTGTAATTTCTTTAAGCACACGCTCATGGTTAATTGATCGCGGCAGACTTCTGACCTGACAATTATTTGAAAACGCTCAACGATGCGTGTTAAAAGATACACATAATGTTACGCATTTTGTTGGTTACAATGTTAAACACCATTAGAGATTCGGTTTCTGCTGCTTATACCCACCTATACAAATGTGAAACAACAAACTCTGCAATATGTAATTCAGGATTTCGACTGAAGGCGCCCGATGGAATTTCAAAATCAATTTTGAATCGTTTGAATTTGGTACTTTCGCTTATTCATCGAGATTACGTTAGTAAAAATTAAACTTATTGATCTGTTTTATTCTATATATAATATACAAGATACAAATTATTAACTACGCGTCAGTTCAAGTTCATTCATGCATTTTAAATGTATGAAGATGACGAAAGACGAAACCCGGGTCGTCAGCGACAAAAATTATAAAAAAGTACACAATTCAAACGATTCGAATGTGCCAGTAATATGTGTTGTTTGTAAAATTTTCAAATAATCAGGAATGGGTTACGTTCATCAAGATCGTTTTCAAACGAAAGTGAAACCAGTATAAATCTTTTGATAAAATTGTGAAAATTCTACTAAAATTTATTGTGCTTTATATTAATAATTAAAATCTCTCTAGATTTCATGCATTTCCATCAAGAATTGATAGTAAATACCATAAAAGTGATATTGCGAAATTGACTGTGTGTCAATGTTTATTCAAAGAATATCTAATTTATATTCAGAACAATTCCTTCGCTAGAAGTGCCTTTCACGGAATTGTGTCTACTTTCTGCAGGTTAGTTTTATCGAGACGGAGTAGAAGAATTTTATTTAATTAGCGGATAAAGTTTGTACCATATGCATTCATAAAATTGTAAGTTACGTCAGAATTATTTGAATGATATGATGGAGAGTTTCAGTAATTAGAAAATTTCCTCACTAAATATATATCGCATATCCGAAAACAGCTTCGGACCAGATTCAAATGATTGATCGTAGTGTTTTTCTCCGAATTTTTATACGTAAAATTTGATAAAAAATATTTTCGCAAGAGTCATCAATAAAATATAAATGTTTGAAATATATTTAAAAAGATGAGATTTAATAAAGCTTAATTTCATCCTTGGTGGGACAGACAATGTAAGATAAAATCGTAGATATTTCACAAAATGTATTCAATAGCAGAATTTTTTTCGCTTCGCTGCTTAATTTTGATTTATATATATTATAAAGCATTTTAGACTAGTGGTTCTTACCGGTTTAGTTCGTTTTTTTATATAGATATTAATATAATTACAGTTCTACGATAAAAATAAGTAATTAACAACGAATTCCAATTTTTCTTTTTTTTGTAGATGTACATACATATGTATATGAGTCGTACAAACAAGAATATTTAGCAGCAGCCAATCAGAACCGAATTACACAAAACAGTGTTATTATTAATAAGTTTATTCTATTTAATCAATAAAAAGTGTAGCCTAGATCTATTGTGTTTTAAGCGACCTTCGAAAAAAGCGATAAATGGAGGGCAACTGTAAATGTCCGAACGATATATCAGGGATTCACTTTACATATTCGATATTTTATATTAATTAATGTACTGTTTAAGCTGTTTCTGGAACGATTGGCCAACGCTTTTCTCTCTGTCTCTCCGAGTTCATATTCCCGTACAGACAACATCAGTTGTTTCGATTCACACTTTTCACTCTCACTCCGCTGTCTGTGATGTTTGGCTCTAGCCTTATATTTATTACCACCCTCTTAAAAACGTGAGTTGTGCGACTGAATAACAACGTATTTCTCGTAAAATTAACTTCTTAGGGGATGCTCTATTAGGAGTCTATGTGTTTGACGTTGAAATCGGACATGGTTTAAAAGAAACAGCTATTTACATACATATGATATGCATACTTTATTCATCGAAATAGTTCGTTGAATTATGAATGAACAAAATTGGAAATAATTGAATATTGAGAAACAATAATTGTTATTCCATCGGATATTTCGGAGTCGTATTTTCAATACTGTTTAAAGATCATGATTAATAATCGTATATGATATCGTGACATATCGAATTCAAAGTCAATTAATACTAAATATAAAAATCCCTACTGTATGTAATGCTGGTATTTTTTCCTCGATACCATATATTTAAAAGTTATGATGATTATATATTGATAAAACTAGCTTCAATGTTGTAATACTTATCTGTATTTCATTATAAAGCTGTTTAGATTGTAATTATCGCCAATAATAGTAATGGACAAAACTATTTTTCTTTTGATTTTTTTATCGCAACAATCTGGTTTTTACGGAAGATTAAGTTTTGACGGCGTATCGATAGTGATTACGCTGAATTATAAATTGTTTTAGTGTCTGTGAACTAATTAAATAAATTATCTATAAGTGTATTATTATCAATAAATTGTTCTATATTATAGAATGGAATGCCATTCTTGAGTATACTGATATAGAAAGTATTTTTGATTTCATTATATTATATATTGAGTGTTGTTGTTACAAATAAGAGTGATTTAAATTTATACCATTCTATGATTTAATTGAATCAAATTATTTTGGGGAAAATGAAAAAATATACAATAAAAGGCTCATATCCTATAGTTTATAGTTAATCCTTTCCAAACCATAGAAAATCATAATACGATAAAATGTTCAATTAACAAAGCTACCATAGATATTAGCACTCTATGGTATTTTCCTTAAATATAAGTATTAGATGAAATAAATTGTTGGTTGAATAAAACAACTGACACTGGTAGATAAGGTAGACAAGTTAAGGTACTCGATCTATGTTTAGTGAACATGCCAATGCCACTTTATACATGGCTTTATCCAACAGACTTTCTCTTAGGGATGCTCACTTTCAATAGTTTGAATGCTCGAAGAGAAATGTATTTGGCATTATATTTCTTTCGGCTTATCCGAGGCCAAAATGAGAATTCCACCATTCTTGAAAATGTTAAATTGAATGTTCCTGATAATTTTTTGAGGAATCGTGAGCATGAGTTGTTTGTTCTTCCAAGGGGTAGAACCAGTCTGCTAATGGGAATGCCTCTGGGAAGAGCTTTAACAATTTTAAACGGCATTGCTTCGGATGTCGACATATTTCATATTGACGTGAGTGAGTTCAGGCGAATACTATATTTTATGAATAAAAGTTGATTTTGTCAGAACTCACTCGGTTGACATCTTTGAAAATTTCTAATGTGATTTTATAATTTTTTTTCTCTGTTTTTATGATTACAATGTTTTCATCTTGTTTTTAATTAATTAATGATTAAAATTATGTATTTACATGTATGTATATATATAAATACATACACGTATTTATATTTGTCAAATACATGGCGCATTGGCATTAGCTGTAATGCCATGATTTGCTTTTTTCTTAAATAAATAAATAAATAAATAAATAAATAAATAAATAGTCAACCAAGATTTTGATATAAATTTAATCTTTGATTATTCCACGTATTAATACGTGGAATAATCAAAGTTATTTAAATTATATTAAATGAACTTCCACAAAGTTACCGCCGAAACCATCGAAAAGATTTTGATCATTATTTGATAAATCTAGCACATCAACGTTCAACTCTTACAACTCCTATGTCGAGTATAGCATCGTATAGGACGTATAGGTAACGCGTAACTCCTACGTCGTTTTTTTTTATTAATTATTAACTATTCCTATTGCAAAAACGGTATTTATTGGATTGTGTGCAAAAGTTAAAGTTTGCGACTTGTCATAATGTGATATATCTTTCTGTATTTCATTTTACCATGCTAATAAATACGCAAACTTCGTGATATCAATCAATTTCTCAAATCTATTGAGGAGTTGCTGGAAGGAAAAAAATAATATCTTGAGGAGAGCAAAGGGTTAAAAAACACGAAATATGTGTGTTTTCGATACTTTTCGTAGGTTAGGTTAGTTTCAATGAAGAAAAGTAACTTCAATGTAGAGACATATTTATTAAAAGACGCTACAGTGACTAGACTACTTTAGCGATGTTTCAACGAACTCATACCAGGATAGTTTTTTATGTTGTAGATTTTACTTTTGCGTTGACATTCCAGTTCCAAGAATTCCGTAATTATTGGTAGAATAAAATAGCAATGAAGGTCTAGAGCTAGGCGACTGAATTTATTAAGTTGAATCTCTGACGAGGAGGCGTGACTGGAATTTTCTTATACTTGGTAAATCTTCGTACTTTTTTATTGCAGTTACTTTTTAAAATTCTGATCGATACTAGCGTTTCGTGCAATATGAAAATACGGAGAAATAGTGAATATTAAATTTATAGAACATCAAATCTATAGTATATTTATTGAGTTTGTAGATAAAATTCTCATTAAGGACTGTCGATTTATGTTATTTTTCACGTTAGAATGAATTATTTTTTCAGACTGTTTTTAATACAAAACTTATATAATTAAAAACATGGCAGAATAAATATGAACCTTTGAATTAACAAAGCACGCTTTATTCTAGAATTTTGGTAAATAATTTTTCATATCTAAGAGTTGTTTTCAATTCTTTTATGCGTATACCCAAAATAGGAAGCGTAATTTTAGTTAGATTATTCATATTTCTTAAGTACGCTTGAAGTAAAATGAATCTATTGTATTTTATTATATTGGCGATAATACACAAAATGATGAATGAATATCAGTAAAATATAATAATTGAAGTTTTTTATTCGTCTTTTATATCCACTGATAATAAATATTTCAGTTTATGATATCTGTAAATCGAAATACGAATAAAATAAGATTAAATGAATCGTTTGTGAAATGTTTATGAGACAGAGCCTAAAACCATTTGATTATGAATATTTTCAGAATCAAATATTCAGTGTTTTTGAAATTCATCCTTGCTTTATGGCACATGTTATTGATTAAGATGTGAAACTTCTTTCTTCCGCTTAAATATTTAAAAAGTTTGTTAACAATTTTGCCCACAACAGAAAGTTTCGTCATTAGATCAAACTGAAACAGTTCAAGTTCACCCGTGAACTTGTATGACTAAAGATGCCAAAAGGTGAAACCCAAGCTGTTAGTGTCACAACTAATTTTTAACTATTGAAATTTTAAAATGAAATTCTATCGATTACTTTCAGTCTGTATTGAAAAGTATATTAATAATGTTAAGAGTTTTGATTTATATATTAGAAAGTAAAAATAATTAGTTATTAATTTTTCTTTAGAAAATTAAAAACGAATTGCATCCTTGATGATGATAAAATCAGCAAAGAATATTTACTAAAAAAGTGCACAGTGAAATTTGAAACATTATATTTGGTCAATTATCTACCAGTTTAACAATAAACTTTGCAGATGAGCTATTTGAATAAGCATTATGATGGAAAACTGTAGTTGAAGTGTTGACAGTTGAATTGAAAGCATTTTATCAATAGTTCAACAGAGAATTGGCACTTTTCTTAAATTATTTTCTTGTATGTTGTTGAAATAATTACCGAGAGGAAATTGCACTTAAATCCGAAGCTGGATATCTCAATTGGCACCCAATTTGAACACTTTGTAAACTGGATAATTTTTTAAGCACCTATGTCCTAAATTCCCACCTTGTCACCACTTGTGGTACGTGCCGCGGTGTTATTTTGAATGACAGGACACGCGCGGAACGTTTCGCTCCCTGCGTGGTTCGGAAGCGACTAATGACTGATTGTTTATACATTTGATTTGAACAAGTATTACACGATCGAACATATCATATGCAAGTATGTGTTTTTGACTTTAATAATTAGCCGTGTTTTGCAGTGCCGCATCTGAAGATTAGCCGTCATGTACGATTGGTATCGGTGAGGTCTACAGATTCAGCCGGACAACCCTAATAGTATTCTACCGTCAGCATTAAAGGGGCGGCTTGTTGGAAAAACTTTGCTATCAATATCTACATTTTGGAAGTTTGTGAAATATTAAATTAACGATAATTTATTTGGGCAGTATAAAGGCTTCTTTGAGAATCATTTATTTAAATTTTAAAAAAAAATACTGAATTGGTAGGATATATAATATAAAGATTAGACGCAAATTTTTAACTAGTTTTTTTCACCGAATTTTTTTCATTCCGAGAAACTCAGCGTTGTACCCAGCATCATTCGCTAAATATTCACTGCCTTTACTGGTCATGTCCTGTAACAGCAGAATTTGATTGAAAAGCTGTATTTGGTATTTTAAAAGCAGTTAGTTACATGAGACTTGGTTGTATGCAGTGAATAATGTTGGAGAAATGTCAGTGCTTAATAAATGTTGTCAATTTTGGACTATTATTACATACTTTTAATATGGTATGATGATTGATAGATGTAATAAATAGAAAATTTTTTCAACATTTGTAATGGTTTAGGCTATATTTTTTTTAAAATATTGTATTTGATGAAGTGGCTGAATTGGTGATGAATTTTCATTAGAGATTTCAACCACTTTGATTGCTATATGAGACCATAAAAATAATAAATTCTTCCATTCAAATTAAAAAAAAAAATTGCTGCGTTAATAGCCAAAAAGTTTACGCCATGTTTTCAGTTTCGGTAACCACCGGCTCAAGTACCAGTACGGTAAATTTCACGAAAAGATTCTTCCATCGGTTAATGAATTTGCGTTTGAAGGTATGGATGCCTTAAATTTAATAGCACCCACCCGATACTAAAAATGAGGCGTCACGAGAGCGATTAACCAAGAACTACCTATCCTTTATTTATTTTATCCTTCCCTTTCTCCCAAATAAGAGAAGTTGAACGACTTAATGACAAGCAGTTTTGATGAAAAATGTTCTGTTTGCTCAAATTGTGAAATATTACAAAGTATAATATATGTTCTAGATACTTTATTTATCAAATACGTAGTATTTTTATAAAGTAAAAATAGCCTAATTCCTTTAAGAGATCTTTGGTACCTGAGATTTCTTCATTTAGGATTAGGTTGCAAAAAAAAATTAAAAGACTTATACAATAATCCCAGAGTGGATTTAAAGGTATAAAAATGTCGGTCATTTTTATGATTAATTAAATCAATATAAACATATCATACGTTAAAACGACGTCATGCATCATATTGTTTGATAAAGTGTGTAGATTTTATCTTAGAAATCGCTTGTCTAGATTAAAGCAGGAAAAAGAAAATTGTCTAGAGTCCCTCTGAAATCTTGACAAGACGTATCTGATAAAATGTGCCCAGTTATATGGTACGTTGAAAAATATTTTATCGTTGTGATTCTATCGGAAATTATCTATTATATTTGGGTATTATAAATATTACTAATAACAATACTAGTTTTAATATTTGTTTACATTAACAATTTATTTTATAGCTACTTAGTACTAGCTTAGTCTTCAGTATGTTGTTGAAACCGTTTAAAAATGTATTCTTAAATAATTGATGGATGCAAAATAATACGCCTTGTATTCAAATTAGTGTCATTCAAAAATATTTTGACGTATTGCTTCTTTGAAATAAATAGTTAAAAAAGACAAAGTTTTCAAGCTAAAACGATTTTTTTATATGTTTATTGATTATAGTTCTTTAACAATCCAATAGTAGTAATTGACACAAAGTTAAACGAATATTATATCAATTTTGCAATTTCCAACTGTATCATATTTATGAATATAAACTGCGTAAGTGTAATATATTCAATATTAAAAAAACAATCTTAGTATGCGTTCCAATAATATTGTTCATATTACAGAATCAAAATGCAACATTATTACTTAAATAGATTTATGATAACTAATATGGTACTATCGCAAAGATTCATAGATTGGCATCAATCATGAGATGGGAGATGGATAAAATTATTGCAATTGAATGCAGAAGCCAGCCATTTTTTTTTCGAATACTGACACCGCAAATGACTTACCTATGGCAAAGGGCTAACATAACTCATAATTTTCCTATTTCAAGGAAGCACCACTTCAAGATATAGCCAAAATACATTTTACTCATAATTTGCAAAATAGTGTACACAAAAAACATCTGAAAATCAATGGAAAATTTGACATAAAATGAAACATATTCACTGCTGTCATAATTTGAATTGGTAGGTCGCGATTCTGGACTAGAGTAAACGAGATGTTAATGCACGGGCCCCCAACCTAATTGGACCCAAGAGGGTTTTAAAAAAAATGTGGTGTGCCACCTCTTTTTTCTAAGGATATTATAAAAAAACGATGTTTTTTTAACCATATCCGCACCCAACGTGAAGCATGTGAAGTCTTTAAGGCGTTTATCGCAACATATGATTTTTTCTGTTAGTTACTCAGTTTTTAAACCTCTCTATTTTGAATAAAGTTAAAACTCGTTGAAGAGATTATCAGCGTAAGTTTTTTCTTGAACACAATCTGCAAAACATGAAGCTATTTATATTGTATTTAATTGGCAAATAAAAGGATTGATAATAAAGGAGACCATTGGCTCGATAGTCGTAAAATGCAGAAATCTAACTTATAACTGTTTTTGAAGCATTTGAATGTGTGCGACAAATAATTCCACATTTAATTCAATGCTACCTACCATTTCCTTCATACTTGGGAAATGCACGGGAGACTTCACCTGTCGATCCACAAAACTAATTTTGCAAAAATGTTTCGGGCTCACGTTGATGGGCGCACAGAAATCGATCCGCGACCACAGAGTAGGCGACTCCTGTGTTAATGGAAGACATCTTCTATTGAATATACATAGAAGGTATTTGAGTGCTCGTGAGCTTGGGATAACTTACCAATTTTAATGTAATACATTTTACAAATTTCTGTTGTACCACACGATAAATGTATTTTTTTTTATGAACGTTTTGTGTAATGACCGATTGAAGTTACTGAGAATTAGTAATTTCAACCGTAGAGGATATTTTAATTTGTCATTAAGAGTTAAAACTTATCCGTTTAATTAAGAATTATAATTAAGTGAAGCGATTAAGAGTACAACATCTACTCGTAAAGAGTTAAAATTTATCTCAGGAAAATCTTCTAATACCATTTAGCAAATGATAAGTTCGTTTTTTATTTATAGATGACAGTTATATTGAATATTTTAGCAATAAAAGATGTTATTTCTGTGTCGTTTGTTAACATTTGTAAACAAGTAAACATTTTGCCGTGCTTATTACTGATTCTGCAAACTAATGATTTTAAATTATTCTGCATTTGCACAACTTCACCTGCATACGAATTGTTTAAACACGAAATTAAAAAATATCTCAAATCATTGCATAATTATTAAGGAAAATACATATATCCCGATATACTACCGGTTTTTGCTGTCCCGAATAATTGGGATTGAAAAATTAAGCTCGAGATTTTCGGTATTCAAATCGTATTAAAAGAAATTAATTGACATAATTTTTGTGCCGTAATTATATATAAATTTAAAACCACTCTTCATTGTACTGAATCTTTATAATAGTAGTTAAAAATATTTTCTTGAATATGTAAAATAAAAAAGTTGTATAAGAACGAATCTGATCCTTTTTATGGTGAATTTTAAACCGTGAACACATTTTGTGAGAAAACAGCAGACCATTTATAACAAAAAAAAAATTATTAGTCTTTACCGTTCACAAAATAAAACGTAGCGTCATAATATCGTCTCCAGAAACATGACTGCGAATATAATTTTTTTCTTGTCTGTTAAAAAGCTTTGAATAGTTTGAATATAGGCGTTAAAAGTTGAAAGAGAATAAATCTGAAACACGTTATGACTGTATGGAATATATTATATCATATAGATTTGAAATTTCTTAGAACATAACGAATAAAATTTAATAGAATAAATTTAAAGATTTTATTTTTTTTTAATATGAAAATGTATGACTAGTATCACATTATTTTTTAATGTTGATCTATGATGAAAAAAAATGGAACTACATTTGAAAGTAAAACTTCTTCGCATAATAACGGCTTAAGTCCCCTATGAAATACCTACCATAAATCTTTAAAATAGATCAGCGTAAGAACTCTGCGAGAATTGTCATGATAACCTTTGGTCCCTGGATAGCTCTGACACGTCTTCTTTAGTACCTACGGTCTACATTTCCTACTTTCCCATTCCCTATATTCTTGAACACCAACAGATCTGAATCGAGTGATGCATAATTAATAATCTAAATGTTGTTTTTCAACGAATAAAATATTTTTTTTTAATCTTTGACAAGAATAAATCTATTTTGTAATGAGCACTGCTAGGATCGCTCATTGAGAATTTTTTTAGCTGAAAAAAATATGTTTTATTTATTTAAAAATATTACTATTCCACCAGCAATTAACACAACAATTCGAATGTTTTCAAATGTTGCAAAAAGTATGTGAATATTTTGTATTGCAAACGAACCGTTAAATTAAATTATTGAGATCTTTTTTTATAAGTAAATCGATGCTTTAGGTAATTATGCCCTTGTTAAAGTAAAGAATACAAAAGAAATGTCCGTGTGGTAGTTTATGAAGACTTTTTACTAACTATTTTTAAACGAGTATTCGTAAAGGGTTTCGTGAATTATTTTCTTTATTTAAAGGTTTCAGCTGACAGGATCTTTATCAGTACAGTACTTAGCTAGCATACATGCGAGAATGGTATGTATGTGATATACAGACGTTAGAGCTTTAAGACTCTACGGCCTTACTAGTGTAGAAATATTTTTTATAATCAATTAAATATAGGAAAAAGTTCATCTTGAAACACCCTTTTAGATTGAAGTATGAAAGTTGTAGTATCGCTTTCTGAATAATATATCGTAATAGAATTTAAAAGGCAATGATATTACTTGGTGTAAATTTATTACTATTTTATTAATCATATTGTTAAATGAACATTCCTAGAGCAGTTGTGCATAACTACTCGATTCGTCACTGAATCATAAGCATGTAGGCATTCTGGCTACAACGACGTCGTGGCGCTCACCGGACCCCAGACGATTCAGAGAGACATAGATTCTACCGCTCGACAGTCAGGCTTATAATACGTTATTTTAAACTGAGATCATTTTTCCAAAGTGGCCGTGCGTGCACAAATCGCTTTGAATGTACAGTGCGCAAATTGATCTTGTGATACTGTTCGAAATTGCTGCATTACAGCACTGCTTCACCAATTAGCCGATGTACAAATTTGCAGTTCACGACCACGTTGGGGCACTTGGATTTTTTTGCGATATGACCAACGTTTAAATCACGCTGAAACGATTTACGCCCGTGAAACGACTTTGGATTATAAACAGTTCAATTAAGGCTCATCGATCGGCCGAGAGAGTAAAAATTAGTATCAATAATGTCTGATTATAGGTATTTGCATAACCCACAAATTGACATTGCCGAAGTAATAATCGTTTCAAATAGAGTAAGCAAACAATTTATGAAATTTTTCCTTTGAAAGTCCTTGATGGATGGAAAAGTGGTGGATGGTTCAATCTTAAATACACTAGAAAATTTAATAATTTATATGTATATTATTTTTTGTAAAAACACACAATTATTTGCACCAATTCCACAAATGAATGAAATAACCATTGTTTGTTTCGCTATTTGCGAGCATTTCAACTGATGAAATAAGCCCAGGTTGGCTTAAAAGATTAATTATTATGTAGATTATGGCCTGTATTAGATTGTGGGGCCAAAAAATTGGTTATTATTTAAGTAAGCCTTGAATGGTTCAAATGCCGGATTGACAACTGCACGCACTGTGAGATGTTAACTGAACGAGCAACTTTGTTCATCCTCACACAAGACCGAAGAGACTGTACACACTTCAAATCTCAACCTAGGCCAATTTTGAGGCATTAGATAAATTTTTAGCTCCACCGATGTTACGGAGTAACGATAAAAGGAGTTGAGAATAAAGTCTATCTATAGCTGATTCTCAGAACAAGGATATATAAAATAATTTAAAGTTATAAAAAATTTGACTGAGAACGTTGTAATAATTTGTTTTCTTTCTTCTAAACCAGTGGCTCTCACGTCAAATTGTGCTGTGACCGCATAGTAATTAAAAATGGTCCTACAGAAATGTCTGGTGGCCACATCAATTTTGGTTTGACAATTTACTACTGGTATTAATTGCATTGAATACTTTTCTCACTATTAATTTCACATATTATATGCATTCAGTAACAGTTTGATGAACACTTCTTGATGCACAATACGATACGGAAAATTTACTTTTAAAAACTGTTTTTTTTTAATATTAAGATTATCTCTCAAGCTGGCCGCAGCAAAATCTTCTGGTGGCCGCACATGAGAACCACTGTTCTAAACCTTTAAAAACACATGTTTGCATGGTATAAGATCAACCCGTAAAATTAAAATACATTTGTACTTGACAGACGTTACTAGTAATGATGTGCTAACCAAACTGAATAGCAGCATACTGAGGAATGTTGTCTCCCATTTATATACACTGTTGATAGAACAAAGGAAACTTTGTGAATTGCTGCCAACAATGCACTAAACTTAATATTTATATGTTAAACACCAGTGTCTTGGGTGCTACTAAAAAATGAAAGTGTTACGTTCTTAGAACTAGATTTCTATAACTTTGATTAAGCACCATAATTTATGCTTCAAACATAGTTGTTGTGTCCCATGTCGTAACAGTGCATAGGCGCATTTTAAAGGTTACAGGAAAAATTAACCGCATGAAGCAACCATAGCAAAGACGGCGGGAAACTACAATATAAGATGCGTGACGCAAAGTGTCATGCGAAGCATTCAATGTAAAGCACGATCTTAACATATAGATATAATTTTCTTGGACATTTAATTTGATGCGAATATATAATAGATGAAATATTTTTTTGAAAATTGATTTGTATACCTTGACATAAAACAATTGCAGTGCCTATTACACAAAACTCTTAACCCATGGTCAAGCTTCGGGTTTCGGCTTTCAGCGTGCTTCATTTTTTGCAAACTTACGAATTATCTACTTTAACTACCTATGAGATTGTTACTACATGCGAGACTGGCTAGTAAAGTTTGTTTTCTATTAAAAAAACCAGAGTGCTACATTTTTAAAGTACAATACTTTCATGTTAACATGATCATAGAACATATGCATAGCTTACGGTGAAAGTAAGAACATTCTCATATTGTTCTTTCAACTTTACAATCAACACAAAACATAAAGTGGAATCCAGCCTAGATCGAAAAAACAATATAAATAATATGAACTTTTGAAGCGCAAAAAGATCAGCATTTAATTATTATCGTTGCTGATTCATACTTCAAGCTTTATTTTATCATCCATTGTTTTGCAAATTTTATGAGCACGTTTAATGATTTATAATGCATTAGACGAGAATAAATGATATTAAAAAACGGATTGTGCATACAATACAAATATTACCACTGTGATCATTTAAAATTACAAATATTTATGTTAAATTCATTGTAAATTAATACGATTTTATATTGCTTGATGAATTATATATTTTTTATAATACGGTAGGAAAATAACAATGTATTTTTGTTCTACATAAATTATTTTATATATTTGTTGATAGCTATTTCGGATTACGGCTTCGTCTGTAGTTCTGACGAAGGCGTTAGCCGAAATAGCTATCAACAAATATATAAAATAATTTATGTAGAACCAAAATAGATTGTTATTTTCCCACCGTATTATAAAAAATATATAATTCATCAAGCAATATGATAATAGAGTTCTACCAAGTTAATGCCTACTGAATCCATATATATTTTGTAACCGTATAAGTCAACAAAATTGCATCTTAAAATAAAATAATAGATTCAACCAGCTGTAATTATAAAATCTTTTATTTGCCTTCAAAATTATAACAAATTGGTATATTAAAAAAGCCTATTTTCAATTGATTCAACAAGATTCCGTAAAATAAATCACCGTGTCTACCGTACTGAAAACAAAGAAGCCAGCTCATTTCAAACGTCGTTTATATAGTGAATGTTTAATATAGCTCATTTATTCGATGAAGACAAAGACAAATAGGACTTTAAATTATTACATAAAATACAAATTTTCAAGTTTTGTAATAGTAAGATAAATCTTATTTCAATAATTACACTTTTAAATATTTTTTTCACTATGGAAATCATAGACAATTCATAAAATTCTATGACAATTTAATGAAAATTATGCTTAAATATTAAACCAAATGTTTAGTATGATGTTATCATTAATAATTGTTGATAGAATCTTATCATAAATATACATGTGATTACTTTTCTGTAAATTGTATGACCTAACTGTTTCAGCCTTGAAATTATTACCTAGTAAGTAAAAATCAAAATAATAAAGAAATGTAATCATAATCTTTTTAAAAAAAGATGTTCTTATTCTAAGTGATTTTCAATTAAGCATGCAGTTGTATATGCATACTATGTATATGAGTCATTATAACTTTGAAGTATGCAATGACTTTTTTGTGTATTAATAGCTAAGTGCAGAAACGGTCCAATAATATATTTATACTCGAAAGTATTACTTTCTGGCAAAACCTTCTTCTCTGCCAATGTGAAGTATATAAAAATTATACTATTTTTTAATGTGATGTAAACTTGATTGCACGTAAATAACTCACGACTTCTTCAGATAGTTTATTAATCATGAAAGGGTAGAAAAAATACAACAGCTGAAATCTTGTCTTATTTTCAGTACTGAGCTGAATGTGTAGAAAAGGTTATTAATGAGATAAAATGATCTTAAATTATTAGAGTTTTCCCACCACCTCCCGTTGTCTATATGTACTTCGCTATTGATATAGAAAACTACCTCTTACATTTATGGCCCGAACAGATCTGCACGGGACTGATTTTGAATCATGTACTGATGTACTTGAAAATAAAATGATAAATTAAAAAAACCACTGAAATCAATTGTATACTAAGTATTCTGTATATAATCCGTATACAGAGAGCCGGTCGTGTAAGACTAGTGAAGAACCAAGATTATGTCGAGAATTTTTTTCAAATGCAATGAAGTAAGTCGAAATTGCAATCAATTCTGCGTGACCTATAAGGCCCGTGTGAGGACGGACCAAAGAAAACAGTTTTGCACGGTCAGAATTCATTTGACGGCAGTCCCAGAACGTGATAAGCGTCCTGATGGGCGTGCCTACAAGTAGATGCTACACTATTTTTCAAAAATGTACTATTTATTGTTCTTTTTTAAATAGAACAAAGGTTACATGAGGAATGTAAAAATATATTAACTGTTAATAATTGCATTTTAAGATTGTGCTCATTTGATAAGAAATTTTGTAAATGCCTAAATCGAATTCGCCGCTCCAGTAAACACATTTTTTTGTCATTATATTATTAAGGACGTTAAGATTATAAAAAAGTACGATCATGAAAATCAAAATTCTTAAGCCGGGATTAAAAGAATTTGTAAGACATACCGTCTAAAATAATGTTATCTTGTCTGAGATAAGAGATTTGACCGAAAAAAATATAAGTCCCGTCTCGTAGCTATTTATAAAAGATATTTTTGATTTAAGATTACAGAATACATGAATTAGGAAAATTTACGACAGCTGGAAAATCCCGCACAAAAGCTAACATGAATTTTCAAATCTTGATGACATTTATTTTATTTTCAAACGGATTTGGTGTAGTAATAAATCATTTAATATTTAATCAAAAAAAATATTACAAAATTACCAAACTGAGTTATGCTTAGAGATAATTAGTAACAGACAACCGATTATTTGAGAATAGCAATATGTTAATATAGTATATTGCCCTGTTGTGAATATGGAAAGCAACATCAAAACGAGACTGCGTCACGTGGATTAGTCGACTGATGATGGTAGGCCTCTGTGGTATGAGTTGTATCCTTTCAATAATGCACTGGAAAGGCTTGTCAAATTTTCTCACACAAATATCTAAAATTTTAGGCTTACATGCCTTTTGTCATCGATTTGACGTCATGTGATTTAAAAAATCACTAATATCTAGCGCCTAGCAGTGCCTAGTGCTTTTTTTTCAATTATTATAAAGCAGGGGTGGCTAAACGTTACCACTATGGGCGAATTTTTTTGAAATTTTTGGTGGCGATCGACCGATCGAAATGGATTTAGAGACATCAGTACGCCAGACAGGCGGGTGACTTAGAATGGCCACTCCTGTTATAAAGTAATAAAAAATAGGCTTTTATGGTGATGGTTTCGTAATCTATGTCTTTATATGTCCAGACTCAAACAACTCTCTGATGTGTGCGGGCCAAGCAATCGAGAGTCAGGCACCTGCTAGTACACATCACGGGAGGTGGCCACCCGCTATAAATATGCCCGGTATGCTATAAAAATCATTTATGGACGAGGTATGTTTTATCATCAAATGTTGTCGAGAAGACTGATTGGTTTTTGAACTGTAGTGATCGCACCCTCCAGTCAGCAGCGATGAGAAAGAATGCAACTTGAATATACAAACTAAGAGTGACGAAGGAAACGAGAAGAACTTTGACGCTGACTCGTCTCAGAACTTGAAACTCCACCAAAGTGATATCCAAAAAAAAAATACATTCATAAATTGTATTTCTGCAGTGATATTTGTTAGTATTCATTCAACTAATGGTATTCGCGTGGTTACAAGATTCTTGCAAAATCATTTAATTCAATTGATTGTGTCTATTTTTACACGCGCTCTCAGTTTTTATGAAGTTGATTCAGAAAGATGTGGTGTGCACATTAATCGTTGTATAACTCTAAATAATTGTATTGTGGGATGGTCGTTGGACGGAACCAACGATTCCCGGGGCTCAAAATGCGAGACAAATGTGCAAAAAGCCGCAGTCAGATAATATGCCATTTTCTTAACCATAACTGCCAAGAAGTTAGCTAAGTCTCTTAATCTTTGAGGCCAGACACGACCTGACTCCATTTTTTACTTATAAAAAGTAAACTGATAGTACGTTGAATCAAGAAACATTCTCAAATACGCAAGCTGTAATCAGAGCAATATACCACTAATTTATGTTTCAATAAATAAGACATAATATGGTACTACATCCACATATATTCCGATAAAGATCAGGACTGGTTACGCTCATCGCGAGAATTGTCTACTAAATAGTTTACAATTATTTATTTTATCACCAGTTAATGACAGTTACCACCTTGGAAGTATTTTTTTCATTCGTCTTAATATGAATTAACAGTAAAATTTTTTGAATTTGTACGTGAACATTCGTATGTAAAAAAAAGGCTTTTAAAACAATATACCGTATTCGATATTTGAGCGAGAAATATGAACATTTTCCTGTGTTGAATATTCGTAACCATAAAACCGTGCTTTTAACCTATCGGTTAATATCGCAAGGTTCGGTTTCAGTATTCATTGGCTCGAATCCCAGTACGGAAATTGATTTATGAATTGGTCCTCAAAGGTATGGATGTCTGACGGAAGCCTCCAGCCAATCCGTTCCTAAAATGTAAAGTGCTTCAGGAGACGGAAACGCCTACCACTAACCCACCTTAATTCTATTGTTTTATATTAAATCTCTTAGAGTAAAAATACGATGAGCAACAAGCAGTTCTTGCAGAAAAGCTTCTGCTGAAACAATCAATCGTTATTTCATAAAATATATTACTTTGTTTAAACAAAAATTAATCAACCTTCGTAAAACAACAGCTCTTATAATATGTATTGAGTGATATAGGAAAATATGGAAGAAACCGACTAACTACATGTTAGGTATAACTGAGAATAATTATTTTTTAGTGCTTATCCGTTTGGTTTTCAAGGTGTATTCCTATGTTACGGGACAATCGTTGCATGCCTTTTTTATTTAACAGTGCTAAAAGAATTATACTTGGACTCATGTCCGTTAATAATTTATAATGGCACACATACAATTAAATTATGTATGGCAGTGAAAATGTTATTTAATAATACTAGATTACCGTTAAGTAAATATTTACTTGTGGCCAATGCTAAACACCAAGTTCAACCTATAAAACATGAACGGAGGCGACACATTAACGTCTGACCTTAGTCATAATAAATATAAACTATTTGCAGCAGTTAGAGCGATAAAAGTACCACATTCTTGGTGTTTTCTTTTGTGACGTAAAAAGGTGATACGCTGATTCGCCATACATTACAACTATGACATGAATAAATTGATTTTAATGACGATCGTGGTACGATTGAATTTGTTGATTTTTTATGATTTACGACTGTAAAATGATGATAAATTGCATTGATGATGATTCTGATATTTATGAACTTGCATTTAACATATATATAACATTTTGTATACTTAACTGGCTTCTACTTGCTATGAAATCATAACGAAAATTATACATCCACTCTCTATATTGATTTTATAGATTCCTAATAAATCCCATATCAACAGAAGCTTTTCTGTGAAATCTGCGTATTACTCAGTTGATTAACTTTTTTTTGGCCACGACAAGACAGGTTAGCTTATCGCTCTCGATACCCCGTCTTTAGGATTGGATACGCGAAAGTGAAACAGTCCGTTCTATGAATCCAGCCTGTTCGTACCAGAACCGAAGCCAAAAACGTCGATAACCTTACCATGTTACCCAAATTTAAGAACATACGTAAGTATGAAAATAAAAGAGAAAAATAGTAACGTGAAGCTTATAAAACATCTACAATATGTGTCAGTTAAATTCTAAAAATTTCGAATTATTTAGAATATTTAGTTCTAAAAGAATTATAAGACGAAGTAGATAGCTAATTAAGCGTTAGTTCAGGCGATCGCGTGAATCCGAAATATCCATCAAATATTATACTTCTCAACATCATTTGAAACCAAATAATATGATATGTTGACCTAATTAATCATCTACCAAGTAAATCCTGCTGAATTATTAATGTGTGTTCAATGCAAGCAGTGTATTTTTATAATTTTAATATTAAAAGAAAAAATTCTAATGTATTTATAAAGCAACTGTAAAAATTTTGTAACAAGAATAATAACAGTATTTTTAGCATACGTATATGTTACGGAAGAAAAACTTGTTGGCATGAGAGTAGCATCGAAAAATAAAATTGAATACATTTAGCATCGATTAGTGTTGGCAGCAATTTTATCAGTACTATCAAAGTCAAGCTGCACTAAAACAAATTGAGTGCGTCCAAATAATCAGAAAGCGTATAACTTCTTTTAAGCTTCGTAAATTCTTTAATGCTAAAAGATCAATAATTTGTTATTTGTGTATTCAATTTTAAATATGTAGATTATTTTCATAACCTATTTTTTTAATTTCCATTACATAAAAAATCAAGCATCCAAAAACTATATTAAATTTAATGTATTGTTTATTTAATATTTCATGCATGCAAAACGTTAAATATCTTTAGTGTTATGTGCGCCAGGTTGCACACCGCAAGTATAATCTGCAACTATACGATATTGCCGTTTATGACAGGGTGTGTGTTTTAGTCCCCCTTATACGTGGCGAATTTTTATAACTTATTGCATGATCATAAAAATGTGTTTATGGAAAAAGATATTAAAACATGCATCGTATTTTGATTTAAAAAAGGAATGAAAGGTTATTGATGACGGCAATGTTTTTGATTCACACATTCACTGATGAATTGTGATGAAGCTACTTATTAGATGCAAATTGAATTATCGTGTGACTGTTTACAAAATCAATTTTACCACACCAAGCAAAGTGGACATTTTACAAAAAAGGTGAAAAGCAGATAACCTAAATAAGTGTGTCCTTTGAAAGAAATAAAAGATTTGATTTCCAATTTTCATACGGTTCTGAACATTATCTAACGATGCACATATGTTCTCAATGCATTGTTTTTGGACCCTTAATGGGCTTATCTCATCAGAAAAAGATTTTAAGGAAACTTCTTTCTACTATAAGGCAAGTTCAGGGCTAGTGGTTCAAACTATGCCACGTTTTTAATATCAGATAGATGTAGGTAAGGAAGGGGAGGGAATAAGATATCAATAGTTTTGAACACAAATCTAAAAACGGATTGAAAAATAAATATTTACTATAAATCGTATATGAAGATATTTTCTCACTCTAAATAGTATTATCCTCCTAAAAAAACAAAACACATTATAAAGTAGGTACTTATTCCACATATGTTCTAAAAAATTTCAGGACCCGTTTCGCTCATCGCGAGCATTGTCAACTGATGCACAATGATCGCGATGAGCGAAACCTGTCCTGATCTTAATCAGAAAATATTTGGATGAAGTAAAATATAATGCCTTTCCACCTTAAATTGTATCTTCTATCTTATTTTATATAATAAATACATCCAAACAACCTTTTATAGCTTCAAAAAGCTTAAGTTTAGATGTTTATAATGGTATTAAAAAAAGTACTCAATTTGTTCCGAGGATTGTCAGACATCAGACATAAAAGTAGTTAATTCTTACCCAGTGGCGTACCCTTTGTAAAGTGATACAGCGGATTAGGGTTCAACCAATCAAAGGCTTTAATTCTCAGTTGTGATATTTCAGAATATTATTTTTTGACTTCTTTTGAATTGAGTCACGCCCGCTCTATTATATTTCTTGCTTGTTTCTTATTATGAGCAATAAATACTATTTAGCATCTACTATTAAGGGTTCATACTATTCTTCTACTATTAAGGGTACACCGCTTGCTAAGGTTTCTGTCAGAAAACATGAACATAAAGATTAGGATATGATTACGTCTCATTTTAAAGTGCTGGTTTTTCGTAAACGCCACTCACCCATATATTAATAAAAATAATTGTTGAACCTTACGTTACTTTGGTATGGAGGCGAAATATTTAAAGCTAGCCACTGTCGTAACTATTTTTTTATTTGAAAAATCATTGGTTAGAGTGGTTAGACTATTCTATGTTTTTTTTAAATTTATCAACCATTTTCACAAAGTAAAAGAAATAGAACACCAGTTCATAGACACTTAATTGTTATTAAATATATTTTGTAGTATGAAAATTATAAATTAAATCTGGTAAGAATCATCTGTAACAACATTTCTATTTTCTCTGTATGTATAGTTTGGACAGATGTCACAGCAAAAGCACGTGTTTTAGATTATGGCTCGGTCGCAGGATTTAATGCGAACACTAAAATGGAGGTTAATTGCATCCCACGTGAAGCCCAGCAAATGGCAGCTATACTAATGCGAGTTAAAATCATATTTACGTCTACCCAAACTAATTGCAATTGTTTAAAATGTATGAAAGCGACCGCGGGCGGCTTCTGCTATCGCTTTTATGAGTGTTACATCTTTAACACATTCCGACTCGGATACAAATATTACATAAAAAATAAAAGATGATTTACTTAAACATATTTATAATAAACCAATTCGATGCCAAATTAAATGTATCTATGACACATGGGTGAGACAGTAATTTACAAAAATTTACGAAACTGAGCAGAAAAAATTGAAAATGGCATATGCAATGTAGAATTTTCTGACTTTGTTATAATTAGGTCCTGTAAAAATTAGTATTCCGATGGAAAGAAGGAGACAAAATAAATTGTTTTTAAGTTGAAAAAAATCATATAGTTTTCATTTATTGGTATTAATACTACAAAATGTGTATAGGTCGGAACCGGTTTCGCTCATCGTGAGCTGCTAAATATAATGCCTTTCTTTTTTTTAAATTTAATAATATAATTTATTAATATTATGACCGGTGTCGCTCATCGCGAGCATTTTTAGTTGGTCCTGATCTTAATAAATATCGTCCCTACCGAGGCAAAAGAGCGTTAGTTACATTTTGGTGACTGAGTTAAAAATTTGGATAGATTCACAAAAAAATATGCACAGACTGCCAAAAGTATGTTGTTAAAATAAAAAACCAACACATGGAAAGAAGTGGTAAAGAAACGAAGTTGTTCTAATTGACACAATATTTGTTCACTCTTTTTGCTCTCCTGAATAATAGTGATTTGTCACTTACGCCATTTTGGCTTGGAAAGGTTGATTTAATCTTACTACTTATATTAATAAATTAATTTTGGAATAAGTTCAAAAATGTTTTCCTTTCCATCAAGTATTGACAGTCAACATCTAAAAAGTGATATTCATGGTATGTAAACCTATGAAAACAAATTTTTCTTAGGTTAAATATGATAATATACGTTGTGGATTAATACAAATAGGCAAATAAGCAGTTATTATTTTCCACTACAACATAGACCGCAACGAACTATTTCGAAAATTGTCATAGTTTTTCGAATATGGAATGACAGCATTGAAAGTGTCAGTGGATTCTCGGCACGCGCGCCATTTACATTACGCTGTTGATGTCATTGAATTTTTGTTGGAAGCGCGATGAAGATTATCAACAGCTGATTGTTATTCATTAAAGGTGCATCGTCAATTCCTCATCGACCTTCACTGTCCGGCGTGGAGCGGACAGCGCCGGCCTCAGCAGATAACGAGAATGTGGACCCGCGGCCACAAACGTAAACATTTTACCCAGTTTCTGCGATAATTGAAACCGAAAACCTCGTCTCTCGTACTTTACATACTAATTGAGTTAATAAACATACATTTTATGCGACATCGGGATTCAACACTTAGGGCCTTATTTAATAAAAAGAGAATTATTAAAAAAAAAAACATAAATAATTATTGAACATTTTGTAATAAATTTCAAGGTGTAACTTCTACAGACATATTATACGTATGTGGAAGAAGTGCTAAAAATATGTTTTATTATTAATAACATTTTTAACATTAAAATAATCGTAATTTGAAGATTGAAAAAATATTATCGAAGAATATATAAGTAAATAATCGGCAAGAAAAATTTCAACGAAATTTATTTAACACGCTATTTTTATTTAACACGCTCACTGCGAAATAATCTAATTGCACGTAAATAATGACCGAGATGGTGAGTTATTTTGTGAAGAGGGCTGAAGACACCAGGAATCAATACTATACAATGAAACAGAAATTGCAATTGATGAGATAACACGCCTAGCGCGATATATTCAAGCTGTGAATATTTTATAAGCGCACGCGCCACTTTTGAAAAATGCAGTTGAAAATATTTGTCTACTGAGCGAAAACGGTTCACTGAACGAATTATAGCGAATGTGACATGTATTTTTGACACATGAAGTAGAATCAATGAAAATGTGGCACATTAGTAAATTCACGGTACCTACATAATTCGATTCATAATGATTTTTTTGTCGGCATCATGTTTTTATGTTTCAGTTTTGATTTTCTTTGATCAGAATTATAAATAATGAAAAAAGATCTACGTATCCGTTCAAAACACGTACAAAAGGTTAACGTAAACAATAAAATTTTGAATCGTTTGAGAAATGTAAAAACTATTACTTTTTTTATTACATTGTAACTATTATCAACGTAATATTGCTTAAGAAGGTTATTTGTTGTTGTACGCACCGCGTATACTGAAATATCAATAAAATTCCTGACCTTTTCCATAAATATCATGGTAAGGTGGAAGATTTTTAATTTGCACGATTTAGTGTACATATGTGCAATGTCCATAACTTATATATTTAAATAAATAAAATACCACATCCATGTATATTTTGTTAAGAACTGGGCCGTTTCCGCCAATTGCGAGCGTTTTCAACGGATGATATTTAAATAGAAACAGTTATGTAAATATATCACATGGAGAAAGACCGTGACATTCGTAAATGATAATCATACTGAGATGGATTATCATTGTCTTTAATTAAAATTTCTTAAAAGTCTTCTTACAAAAATTGAGCACTAATCGGGGATCATAAATTATTTTTTTTTAAATTTTTAAAATAATTAAATTTTTTCAGTCTTCGTACAAAAAAATGGACACTAATCGGGGATCATAAAAAATCACACACTAAATTATACAAAAATGTAGACAATGATACGTTTAATTGAATTTTAAAAATATCATTTACAAATCCCACTAACTTACCAGGAACAAAACAATACAAGTAAAATGATTCTATAGGGCACCGAAGTAAGAAGGATAAAAGATTTCCGAGGCTTGAAGCTGCTAATGGACATCTGGTTATTTTTTTAACAAAAAGAAAATATCATCACGTTAAAAAAAATATATATATATGTAGAATTGTTGCCAAAGAAGGGTGTTTTGTTTCTACAATTATAAGGGCTTCCACCAAGGATTGACAGTCAACTCATAAAAGTACATATACCCATAGATTGTTATCTATTAAACAAAATTGGGTCATATTAATTGTATTCAAAATAAAATATTGCTTTTTTCCTACATACTATCATCAACTAAGTATAGTGCAATATTGTATCTTGCACATGTGCATACGCAATGTGCAAAATGTACGTATACGTAACAAGTACATATATTCGGAGTAACACATCAGAAATCATAGACCTTTTTGCTGGTTACATAATAATTAGTTACAACACTACTAATTTCCATCTATTGAATTAAGATTTCTCATATGTACTGATTTTTCAACGCCACTTCAATTTAATTGTTTTGAAAAGGATTGAATTTAGTTTCAACCACCTTATTGCTTTGGTGGCTACGAGATGTATCCTCATTACTTCAAATTATATCTTATTGCTTTAAAATAAAGATGTTTCATTTTTATTTGAAGAAATGTTCCATTTTGAAATCGTCTGGCGGGTGCCAAATTATTATAAAATGGTAAACTATTAAAATATACAAGCCACACTGGATCTAAAGTAAGAAAGCAAATCTTATTTCAGAATGAGTATTATTCGCTGGAAACGATTATCATCAGCAATATAACATGGAAGTTGACGCTACGCAAAAAAAAAAAAAAGATTTATTAGTGGTACTATGCACCTAATCACATGTTCATTAATATACGCAAAAAGATTCGGCTCGATAAAAAGAAGATAAATGATTTAATGGTGCTTAAACATTCTTTTAAAAGATTACAAAGATTATTTTACTATTTATGTAGGTTGCGTAGTATTATAAACATATGATATTAATGTCCATCAATCAAATTATTTAAATAGAACATGTTTTGAATTTAATTTAAGCGAAAAACTCTCTTCGTTATTCAATAAGTTATTGTTATGAAACACATTATTGTGCTTATTTTATTTTAATACCCATTCACCGAGAATCAATACTGAACACATAAAAAGTGAATAATTTGCATCATATTATATGTATGTATAATAAATAAAGCAAGAAACCCATTAACTGCCACGAACGTAAAGCGACAAAAATAAATAGCGTATAATTATGGTGTGTTTTCACTTACATATGTATTTAATGAAGTAGGTATGTCTACCTATTGAATTGATTATAATTCCTCAATGTTTATGTATTTTACTTATTAAGATCATATGGATGGATAGCTTTGTTCATTAGCATAACAACAATTAGAAAGCACTTCTCCGTAATTTTCAGTGATATCATTTCCGAGTTTCGCATTTACTGTAAAGTAGCACACATACACGTTTGAATACAAAATTTGAAGACTACTAGGTATATGAAGACAAGTACGTACTATTAAAATACTACCATCGTAACAGTACTATATAAAACACGTAGCAGTGTCACTTGTCAACATCACGCTTGCACACACACTCGCAGTCTCTGTCTGCACATTGTGAACAAGATCAGTGTTGTGGGTGGAAAAATAAAATTATGAGTTCCCCGATTTTGTTTTAAATATAGTCAATTATTAAACTCATTAGCGAAGCAAAAGTGACAAGAAATAATCTATTTAGGGCCCCAAAGATTGTTTGCCCAATGGGCTTTTCTACTCATTTATCAATATTATATATCATTTATCAATATTATAATAGTGTATTTAATGACAACTTTATTAAACAAATGAAGTGCAATATACAGTACATATAAATATTTTGATAAAGATCAGGACCGGTTTCGCGAGAATTGTTAATTGATGCAATATACTATGAAACAAGGTTAATTATAACGAAAAGAGAAATATAAGACCAGGTTTCACAAACAATTGATTCAAAAATTTAAAGATCATCACACATTAGTGATGTTAAAAGGTCAATAAAAACAAAAATTAGTGTTGATTATTTCTTACAAATGAAATGACATTAAACAAGAATCACAAGGTATAAATTAAGCACACATTAAAATTACGTTACGCAGGCAAAAATTATTCTAGTTTAAATAAATTCTTAAAAATTAATGAATTAAATGGGATACTTTATCCACAAAGCTGGAAGACTAATTATCAAACAATTAATATAAATGCGATTAATAAAAGGCGCTGCAATATGTGGAATTAAATAACTTTCCATGACTAGGTCTCGTTTTACTTTATGTTTTATTAAAATAAAGCCTATCAACCAAGAAGTGACTTATTCATTACTGGTCTTCATAGGTTCTGCCACTATCTCAACTAGAGGTTGCAAAAATTTATCAACAATTTTAATTTAAAATTGTAGGTACATTTTGTTTATTCGTCAGCTGTGATTTCCGCAGTTGAGTATAGTTTTTTTGATCGATTGTGTATTAGAGAACTTTCTTCAAAGATACCCTACTGCTTAGAAAAAT
Source organism: Himalopsyche kuldschensis (assembly GCA_028554975.1). Classification (NCBI taxonomy): domain Eukaryota; kingdom Metazoa; phylum Arthropoda; class Insecta; order Trichoptera; family Rhyacophilidae; genus Himalopsyche; species Himalopsyche kuldschensis. Next base: position 3,728,839 of record JAHFWI010000001.1, on the reverse strand, counting down.
ATTTCTGAAAGCTTTGAACGTGGGAGTGCATTTTTCCACTTCATACGAGTCTAGCAAAGTAACCAAACAACATCCGACAAATGCATCGCGCATCATCTGTGAAGACAAAAGTAAGACATAGAAGTGGAACCCTACTTTTTACACGGTTGTTTACTTTTGAGGCTTAGAAGATATGAGGTAGAGTAGACTGAGGAAATGGAATTTTTAATGTCCATGCTGTTGGTTCAATTTCGCTTTTTCATGTCTATATGTAAAGCTTGGGTAGTCTAATAAGCCGAATAGGTTATTATACTCGAAGAAAAATGTGTAGACGATGCGCCTCTAATAGTTTATTTTACGTACAGATTGCTTATATGTATATGGACATGTAAAACAAATATAAATTATGTGCCAATGTAATTAATTTTTTTTTTAAAATGCAACACATATTTTTCTGATAGTGTATAGGGAACGACTGGTGACCCAAAGCAATGACATATTATTACATACAACAACTAACTAAAACCCCATATATTTTTGATATCAAAAACAATAAATTTTAAATATGAAGAAAAACGTATTCGTTAATGGTTTCAGATAAATTCCATTATTTATGATGCATGATAATAAGAAATAATTACATATTTTGAGTAATTATTCCACAGTAGGTTGCGAGCATTATACACTGATGACTTTGATCACTAAGCTAAGCATGTGTTTTTATTTTTATTATAATGTCATTCCATCAAATATTGACAGTGAACACCATAAAAGTGATTGATGCATATAATTGATGAAACTTATGTTTATGTCAATTATAAATATATTTTTTCCTTGTTCACATCAACACAGTGAGAATTGACAAAAATCTTCTTTCTGAACGAAAGCTTATCCAATACACTTCAAATCAGGGTTTCCCAAACGTGTGCCATGAAGCACTGTTGGATCTTAAAAAAATATTTCCATAGAAAGTAGAGCTTATCTGATAAACTCAAGTGTTAGCTGCCCGAATTTATATAAATCATTATTTTCAACAATGAATTCATAAAATAAAAATAAAGGTTGAGACTCACTGATGTGAATTAAAAAAATGTTTTTAAATAAGAATATGAACGAAAATTTATTGGAGAATTACACTAAGAAATTGAAAAACTGTTTTGCTGACATGACAAAGAATTTAGTAAAAAATGTATACTTCTGAAAACAGTATAACAATGTAAATATCACTTTTTATATGGATGCTTAAAAATATGTAATATTTTGAATGTTGATGAAATATCAAGAAAAAAAAAAAGAGTGAATAAAAAATCATCAAAAGAGAATCTATTTGACCGGTTGTAATTAAGAAGAATGATTAAAATAGTACAAACCTCGCACATACAATTAATCTGTTTTTATTTCTAGCACTCTAAAATTATTTTCCGCGTGACACCACATCACGCTGTACTTAATTAAATACCTCGTGACACTTTCCCTAATATCTAATAACTTTTAAATCACTTTGTAAATGTTTGTTTGACTTTATAGATTGTGGAAGGCATTAATTCGAATGATTATGGTAATTGCTACGCTGACGCACGTGCTATACGGTATTTCGTGAGAAGGGGGCGACGATGATTTAAAATCGATTTGAATCTAGTCAGAAGCATGCGAGTGATTACGGTGAGTGAAAGATTTTCTTGTTTATTTCAAGTTTACTTGATCTTTCGATAAAATCATTTTGACTTGCAAACAAAACATTACATTAAAAGCTGTCATTAGTTTGTTAAAAGTTAAAACATTTTCAAGTCTTTAATGCTATAATTTCAAGGCGTAATTATTATTACAAACAACCATCTTGTTGGTTTTTTTATAATGATTTTGAATATTGGTGTAGTTTGAGCATAAATCTGATAATTTTACATCATTTTATTTTAAAATGAAATGAATGTACTATTTCAATTTTAAGCCGTTCACTGTCATTACTTGGTAGAAAAGCATTATATTAAAAAAAATTATAAAACATTTTTTGTCTTTATCCCTCATTAAATTTATTAGGATCAGGACCGGTTTCTCTTATCGCAAGCATTTTCAACTGAAAATAAATTGAAATTCAGGTGAAAATGATCGCGATGAGCGAAACCGGCCCTGATCTTAATACATGTAATGTGCAAGAAGCAATAATATTTTTTTATACAATTTTGAATGTACAATTATTTGTATCGGCTACTTCTGATCCAACCTATTTTTTTAAGAGTAAGACATCTCACATTTAATGCGTCAAATCAAGTTTGTTATCAAATTAGAATTTTTTGAATTTTGTACTTTTCGATGAGTTTTGACGCCAGCAACCCGGGTTTCTTGCCTGAAGATCATGAAAACGAAACCCGGGTCGTTAGCGACAAAACTCATGGAAAAGTACAAAATTCAAAAAATTCTAATTTGATATTGAAATTCCATCAAGCACCCTCAGTCGAAATACTTAATTAATTAAGTTTGTTATGATTAAAAATAGGAGAGATGTTAAATATTAAATAAATAGACAATATTTATTTTTTATAAAAGTACTTTTTTTATAACAGTGGGAGTGAAATAAAAAATATCTAGCCAAATTTTAGCTTACACGAGATCAGCTTTTTTAATGTTATATATGATTATGAAAGCATGCATTCATTTGATTCATGTAATTTTGGCCAATGTATTGATCATGTTGAATAATGATGTTTCAATTAATAAGAAAAGTTTTAAAATTTCTAACCAATACTAATGTTAACCACATAAACGATTGTAATGAATCTATGTAAAAATGGATTTTATTGTTCCATATAAATTGCTGATTTGAAATGACAATAAACACAAGGGAATTAATTTTTAATGTTTCGTATTTTAAACTGTTTAAGATTTGAAAATTAATTTGAACCAGTTGGTTTGTCTATTTGTTTGGTTGTCATGTTAATTAATTGTGTTCTTATCACGTGGTTTACAAATCATAATCTCTTTTTCTCTCGATTTTCCCTGTACAGGAGAGTTATTACAACATATTATTGAGTATGGACGTCGTTCGTCCGAGATCACGTGTACTCGCTTTCGATGTTTGTACAATCAACTAGGAACAGCGGTCATTCGTGTATTTGAACGTTCTCTCAAATTGTATAAATACACATTAACCCGTATAAAAATTATTGAAAATGATCGCATGTACATATTGACATTAGAAATTTAACAGAAATTAGACTAGATATCGGGTAATAATATAAAATAATTACATAATGTTCAAAGCTGTGTCCCCTTTTGAATATGTTATGCAAGAAAGACTATTTCACAAATATTTTTTCCTATTTAAGTATAAATATGAATGTCACTTACCGAGTAAAAGTATAAAACAAGATTGATCGCTACGCACATATTATAAAATGTGAACAACTCTCAATGTGGAATATATATGTTATTCCCTCTACGTTCAATTTTTATGAGGAGATGAGAATGGATAAGGTGTAAAAACAGTACAGGCGTCCACGCTTTCCAATAAGATTCCCTGAATCGATTAAAAAGTATTTTTTTCAGAATTTACATAATATTGGGATTGTAACTCTTGACTGGGTCAGCGAAAATCACCTCTTGGTTCAAGAGGGCGTTAGCAGCGGGCTCAAAAGAAAAAAGGCGTAAATAAATGGTACGTATAAGATCAGTTTAGGAAATTATTTCAAAAAATACTGTTTAAAAAAAATCTTTTATAATTTAATCCCATATCAAATTATGTGAAAATTTACTACAACTAATAAAAGACAAAACAAGGTTGAAACGCCCTTTCAATATTACATATTTTGAAAATAAAAAAATATTTCTTTATGTCTGCCAAATGTTGTTGTAAACAAAATACTTCCGAAGGATTCAGCTCCCTAAAGAATTAGATTTCATCAATATTCACATTTTCATTTCTCACGTGGATTCAGAAAACGCATATCACGTGTGTTTCACCAGGCTGCTTTTTTGATTACATTTCTAAGATTTAACCCAAGTTATGTTTGTAATATATAGTCTTAGCGAAGTGTAAAAAAATATTAACAGTTGATGTCTCATAGCTATTTTCTTTCCGACAAAAAACGTCAGCCAAGAAAAAAATATCGGTTCGAAGTAAATTGATATTAAATAAGTGTATGCTGAATGAATACAAAATTTAGTTTTGTTAGAACATCGTAAAAATTATAATTAATGGATTAAACCTAATTGCACGATATAAATTGAAATAGTTTTTTCATTTCACCCACAGTATATTATTTTCAATGACATTTATTGATTTGATTTGTGGTTTTAAATGAATTTTAATGAATAGTTGAAACCGAAAGATTTAAAAAAAAAACAAAAATTGAAAATACGAATTTTACGACATTCTTTTGAAAGATTGAGGAAAATAATATTATGATGTGGTAAAATAAATGTTTTTTCTTACCCATTTGTGAAAAGTTCTTGTGAGAACGTATGTTATTAAAAAACTTTAACGCACATCACAATTAACTGTATAAAAGGATTTTTTTTTCGAATGCTGGTAACACAATTAAAAACATGTAAACTTAACATACATTTTTACGATAGAATAAAAATTGACCAATGAAAATTTGGGTTCACTTTAATTTTCCGGCAAAGCAACATCCGGGTAAAAATTTAAACAAGTCGACAATGGTGTCAGACAATTAGACGTCAGAGTGACGTTGGCATTTTTTTCCAAAGTCTGCTTGTCTAGATATCTGTCATTATAGTACACATTTACAGATACTGTTGAAATAATTAATTAGTAAAGTGTTTCGTTATTGAAACAACAATTCTCGTACACATCAGACTTAGCACTAAATAAATAAACCTCGACCATATCTATTCAATGTTCCAGTCTCTCCATACACCGTCCAATTTAATGCATATACAGAAAAACGGTTGAGAGTAAATAAGTATTTTTACGATTATTGTGATTTAATTTTCAGTTATACCGTGTTATTAAATCGAAATTTATTGCTTTTTAATATAATTTTAAAAACCAATAAATATTGCCCTACAACTAATAACCATTAAAGTTAAACAGACCCGAAGCCGAACGGTAATCAAAATTAGCTTCAATTGCGCAGTTCAGAGTTAGGATACGGCTTAAAATTGATAATAATGGCTTTATGTTTGAAAGTATGGATGTTAATATCACTTCCAAGAGAGGTTGCCTTAACACAATTACTATTAGTTCTAACCTTATTCTTTCTGAAAAAGAGCTCGATTGAGCTATTTTAAGATTAGCTCCGTTAGGAGTCCATATGTTTACAGTTTACAGGTGATTAAAAATCAAGCAAGCTGGAATGAAGTCTTAATCGCAATGCGTTCGAAAGCAAGCTTTTAATTCAGTGTATTGTATAAATTTGGTAAGGCTTACCGACTTCTTTGCGCGTAATGTATACAAATAAAGTGCAAGGCAAATAGCCTAAGGTTCAAATGTTTCAAATCCTTTAATATGATATGCACTCTAAAGATATGGCGGGCCACTTCATCGATCTATTTATTATGTGATTATGATGAGTTATCACTTGCGAAGCAACATTATTTGTGACCGATGATTGTTTTCATTAATATGCGGTGGGATAGTATGTTTCAATTATTAGTTAAGTGTTCAGATTATGGTTGTTTAACGAACTTTCTTTTACCAACCTCGATATAATCTATTTAAAAAGAGAAAGAGCAAAAGTAAAAAAAATATAGTAATTTTTTTTGTTATTATTTTTGTTCGCTTAAATTAAGTTAACATCTCGAAATCTTTAAGTGCCTTCCACCAAGCTTCGCTTATCGAAAGTCATCAGATCCACCTCAGTTATTGTTGAAATATACGTGATAAACACTTTATAAATCCTGGATATTTGGCAATTAGTCGTAATTTTAGATGTTTTATCAAAAAATATTATTAGTTGGAAATTACTCTTTATTGAGCGAGACTATTCGTGGTGATTCTACATCTATGCAAAAAATCTCATCTGTTATTTTAATAAATGTAAAGTTTAAGCACCGCGAAATAACATTTGCCACCATTTGAGTGATTAAATTAAATAAAACAATGATTTCCGTGCTGATGCCGTTCTATGAACCATACATTCAATTATTATTCTACGCATACGTATACCTATACAAGTGGCAACTGCGTTAGTGAAATTATGATGTGGTATGAATGTATAAGAAGATTTATGTAATTAAAATTACTAATGGGATTTGAACGACAAATTCATTAATGATTCAATATTGCCAGCAGTGACTCCCTCCCTTCTAATAATATTCATTAACGATTGGCTACGCAAGGAAAAGTCTACATTCTGAAAATATTTATATGAAAATTTATTAGGCCGCACGCTGTTTAATGTTATAATATATTTAATAACCACGGCACGTTGTTTAATTCGGTTAAATGATATGAAAAAATGATTATTAATATAAATTTAATAAGAGATAAGTATCCACTATTAAACTTGTATATAAATATTGAAAGCGGATAATTATCAAATTATTTGTATGTATAAAAAAGCTCAATGTCACTCGTGAAAAAAAAACATAAATGCTTAACGAATATGAATGCTAAATATATAAGAAAATGAATTTTCACTAGCAAATTAATTTAAATTGTGATAAACGCAAGCAATTTTAAATTTGGTTTATACTTTTTTTGCCACTAAGTCATCGTCTGAACTATTCTAGTTCTGACTCGAATAGTTTTGTAAATGGAGTGATATTATTTGTCAAATAGCGATCAACGTTATTTAATTCTTATGGAGCTGAATATTTGTTTTTAAATGATTTTTTTAAAAATAAGATAAGAATTAAAATATTTGAAGAAATCTTAACTTTATAACAACCGTAAAGCAACCTTACGATAGTAAGACTAAAGATGCTTCTTATAGAAACTAACCACGTGTCACAATGTGTTACGGAATACGGAAAAAACAGAGTTATTTTTAAATGAAATATCATTTGTAAAGTTGGAATTAAAGTTGAATTCCTCATTTAATTGGCAAAATGCAACCGGATCTTATTATAAAACTACCAACAAATTGTCCTGTTGTAAAAAAAAATATTTTAGAAATCTAGTTATATACACTAGTTGATATGAGAAAGAAAAAATGCATTTTAGTAATCGAGCAGTATATTTCATTCACAGCTACAGTTAAATACGCTGAACAGTTTAGAACAGATTAAATCTGACTGCCATAATGACTCTTAAGCAGCTATCAGCTTAATTAAGAGTGGGCAGTTACTTGACTATCATAGCTGGCCACTAGGTAACTAACTGGATTGGGTCGCTTGAATTTTTCATTTGTTTTTATTCTCATCGTTATAGTGTCCTCTAAGCGCTGGAGCGGAGTAGACATAAATTTATTGATCGTTTCCTTGATCATGGACACTTATTTTATTTGGGTGCCTCAAAATTAGATAAGTACGATCATCTCAGCGTCGGTCCTGGTAATTTTGTCATCCCATCGTGACATTATGTGTTTCCAGCATGGTCGCACTCAATACTATTGCCATTAGGGTCTATCAGCGTATCATAATGTAATATATACATATTATACTAGTATTGCTACCCGGCGTCGCTCGGACTAAGCGACCAATAATTATTTAATGTTATATCATTCAACATAATTATATCACAAAATCTAACATCCAAAATAGAGTTAAAATAAAATCACAAACTTTATTTAATTTGATGACAGCCCCGTTCTCGCCCATTAAAATGTCCAAATTCAAGGAAAAAATCTAATTTGCTGTCAAAGAAATGTCAAATAATACCTTCACGTAAATAATAAACATTATTATATTAATAAAAGCCGGGAAAAGTTCAGTAGACGACTAATTTATTACATTTTGACTAAATGTCTTCGCCGATAAAAATTCAAACATGTTTTCTTTCATATTCGTTTGTATGGCAACTTAATGACCAATAATGCAAAAGGGAATTACAGACCCACAGACATACATACGCCGTTTCGGTTTTATATATAAGATATGTTCCGCTTACTGCGTTATATTACGTTTACTAAAATATGTCGTGGGAAATTTTCTACTAACTGTCGGACACACATCGAAAGGTGAATCCTTGCTGAAATAACATGACAAATTGTGCTTGAGAAATCCGATTAGGCGTGACTATTTTCAGCTTGCTATTTCTCTTCTTTCTCGCATAGTGAGAAAATAAGATTTATTAGTGCATCTAATTTCAAAAAAGCTTTTTGGTAGAGATCGAAAATGAAAAAAATTAGTAATAACCAAGAAAGCAATGAAAGCCTGGTAAGGTATTTTTTATAATCAACACTGGAAATCTTAAAGTATCTGTTTGTGATGTTTTTACACAGTGAGTTGACCTTTAGTGGCTTTATTAAGGCTCTTCTTTGTCGTATCATAATATTTGGTATAAGTGACTTGCGAAAGGTGGTAATACATTTTTATTTTAAATCACCAGATATCTGAGAAACATTATGATTCGATATGATGAGAATTGAATTTATCTCATCTAGACACTAGGACTACAGCATAAAATAGGATGGCTTCATTTACCTATGTCCTGGTGAATCTGACAATAAAATTTGTCATAAATAAATGAGTAGAGGCAAAAATAATTAAGCAAATATTCAATTAATACTATTGTGAATGGAAGCAGAATTGCTGGAAAACAATTGTAGTTTATTATTCTACCAGACGACTTTATTCCGAATGATTTCCAACAAACACTGCAAGGAAGTGTATGCCAATTATACACGTTTTTGCACAGCACTTGAATGACGGACGGGACATACACGAAAATTTTTGAACTGAAATTGATTTTTGGAATTGCTCGTTTTACGTAGATTTTTATAACATAGGGTTAAAAAAGTAGACAACTTCATTTCCTTGATCTTAGATCTTTACAACAATCATAATTATTATAGACAAAATTATATTGGCTTTATTATAAAAATATAAATTAATAATTAAATAGAAAATTTTTGCACTATAATTGCAAATACATTTTGAACAGCAACGGAAATGAAGATGACTTCAAGTGATGTTAGTTCTGAGCCAAAGATTATAGTTATTATTTATAATTATCAATACCGTATATGAAAATTAAACAGAAAAAATTATGGATTTTTCAAAACCTTCATTTTTGCGCTTTTTTGTACCTTGCAACCAGTTACGTAATTTAAGATTTTCTTTGGATGAGAGAAACAAATTGCCAATGTGCAAAGGATATAAATATATTGGGTGTACATGCTGGTTGTCCCACTCCCTCCTGTTATATGTATTCAGCCGCTGTTTCACAGACGCCTACCATAACGCTATACGATCAAGAAAAGAAACGAATTTACTTGGCTCGATACAGACTAACACGGAACTTATCTTTTCAAATGCTTAGGATGGGTTCTATGAGCGGTGTATAGCGGAACGTTTCTACTGTTAAAAATCAAGGGATGCCTGTATTCTTATACACGGTGTATATTAATAAGATTCCTCAACTCCACAGCGTTCTTGACAAAATTAAGGTAAATATTTTTTTTTGTGAGATGATAAAGTGTAATATTCTTGAGTTTATGGCATATCATCCAGTTTTAGTAAGGCTGATGTTTTGTTAGTCGACATGGCGTTGTTTGAATCAAATGACCTGGAAATCATTCGGGAGTCAGTATTTATATACAACTCAAAGTATTGTTCGTCCAAAAAATCAGTACAAAACAATATATATACTCTTACTTGTGATTTATCAACCGTTAACAGATATTAATATATTTTAAAAACCATTGCGATTTGATTTTTTCAAAAACATCAATTCTTTAAAGTTACGTAAACTGTAACACGACACTTATGGGTGCACTTAAATGTGCAATCGGATTTTTTTTGCACTATAGTATGTTTTTACGCTGCATTTAAAAGTTATTTGCCATGAATTTATTCTTTTATCTATACATGAAAAAAGTATGACTTATATCAACCATTCATTTAGTCATTTTGTTGAGTTTGTTAAGTTGGAAAGTGCTTTTGAAAATTGAATGATTTAATTAACTAGTTCAAATAATTAATACATAGCCAATTAGCATATTTTTGTCCTTCTATATCACTTTAAGAAAAAAATGTAAGATAAGCCAGTTCAAAAGCATACTACTGACTATTAGAAACTATTCTATTACATTTAAAATTGTCTCCATCTGCCAGTCTTTGTAAATCGTCTGCTGAAAATGTATAGGGTGGAAAAATGTACTTTACTTCTAAAAATGCAATGCATTTATATTTATTGAAAAAAGTTGAGTGAAACAATACATTAAGTCAAGAAAGCTTCGAGGAAAAGTTTCGCTAGTGTTCATGGCAGACTTCCGCGTGCACCGTGGAGAAACTTGTAAAACGGGTTGTGAAAGCTTCATTTAACATGCATTGAAAAGCACTCAACTGAAATAATCGGATTTTGTTATGTCTCTAGTTTGAATAGTCTGCAACAGCGCTTCCCAATTTATTATTTTAATAAGATCATTATTTCGATTTACATTACTATTCCGTTAAACTTTAAAAGTGATTTACTTTCAGTGAAACAAAAGAGGTCAGCTATTTTTGTAGGGATAAACAATGGATTTCAGCAAAGAGTTGAATAAATATGCTTTGTGATGAATGTCTATATCAATAGAGACGTATTTTTTTATGAAAAATTACCCAGTGGTTTATTGTTCTGCCGTAAAAATTATTAAAGGTTACAAACAAATATTACGTGATTTATATTGATGGTAATCTCAAACTTTATACATTTTATATAGTGACAGCTTAAAAACCTAAAATTTTTAACTCAAAATAAGCTTCACACAATCAAAAAATGTTCATCGTTCGATGTTTAAATAATTTTTATTCGGGGACTTTATTTTACTGATTGATCATCTCTGATTTGAATTTAATTGTTTCTATATCGTGTATTTTATAAGACAAGTTATCAATTTTTAAAAATACTAAACACGTATTTCATTCAACTTATCTGTGGGAAAAGATTTTTTTACTAACCTATGTATGTCTGGTTTTATTCAATATTAAAGAAATATAAAGCAATATTGATTTGGAACAATAATCCAGCGCAATTTTTAAAAATAACGATGTTTTTACTTTTTGATTAACGGATAACCATCGTTACCCTTACATCTTTACTCGGTGTGCTTAGTAATATAATGATCATGACTGAATATCAAGTTGTTTCAATAAAAATGTAAAAAGTAATATGATATAATATTTTACCGTACATTGTTCCTTTATTTTCGTCGCTCAGACATCACCTGCACATTGCACCGCACACGTGCAACTGAACCATTTATGTATACAATAATTGATTTTCTATATTTATTATTAATATCTAACTGTGTACATTTTTATTGTTGTATATTACCTTTGAAAGTTGTTTCATCGTCCTTGGTTGCATGCGTTATGCCTTTAAAAATTTCACTGCGTAGTATTGTAGGTAGTAGCAAAAGACTTTAATTATTGTTTTTGTGACAATTATTACGCTGATTGTAAGTGTATAAATAATAAAGTATGAATAAGATAAAAGTAAAAAGGGTAATTTTTTAACTTAATGGGTATTTTTTTCTTAAGTTGATAAATACATAAATACATAGTTTTCTTTTCACTATCTTCTTATCTTAAGTCTTAACCCTTTTATTAAAAATCATTTCAAGAATTCAAATTCCTTGCGCCCATGGCATGTCCTATAAACCCAAACATTAAGTTTGATAGTTGAAAATAATAGTAAAAGTTTGAAATTTATTATGCGATAAAGTGGAGAATTAAATGTATTCCAGGGTAAAACAAATGGTATTTAAAGTTCATGGAAGTTTCCAGGCTACCATTTTCATATTATTATTTATTTCGGCATATAATTAGTGGCAAAATATGGAAATTTCAAGAATAGTTTGATTGCCACTGGGTCAATAAAAAATGATTATGCGCGAGGTTTCGATAATTAGTAAATCATTGAATTATGTTTTGTAAAATCTATTGAAAAATGTCTTCTTTCGTTAAAGTGAAAATTCAGAATACTGGAATTTTGCAAGCATTGTTAAAATAGCGTATTTTGCTTTATAACTGCATGGGTGTCTAATTTTTAAAAATTCGTATCGACACCTAATGTTCTATGGAGAATGATTACTTTGTAATTTGCTTAGATTTGACCTAAAACGAAATAGTTGGTTTCTTATGAAAATGTTTTAAATATATACGATTTCACTAACGCCGATTTCGTCTCTCAAAAAATTATTAATTTGTTTTAAATGTTGATAAATAATCTAAAAGTCTTGGTTATATCTAATCTTATATATAAAACCGAAACGGCGTATGTATGTATGTGGGTCTGTAATTCCCTTTTGCATTGTTGTTGCAAGTTCAAACAAACGAATTGATTTCGCTCGCGAAAGTTTCGACGGTAAATTTGTTTCGTTATCAATGTGTGTGTAGAGACTCCAATTACTCGAGTATCGAGTAGTACATTTTACAAAATACTCGAGTACTCGAGTAGTTTCATATGAACCAAAATATCTTAAATATAAAACCGAAACGGCGTATGTATGTCTGTGGGTCTGTAATTCCCTTTTGCATTGTTGGTCATTAAGTTGCCAGTTGTTTCAACTAGGCCCGTCATAATTTACGCGCCGAGGTGAACATAACCCCAAACTGGTCCGAGCGAAGCCGGGTTCGAATACTAGTTTATAATAAGTCTTACGAATATTATTAATGAGGTTGCATTTATGTGCTTGATAGAATTCTATAAGCAGCAAGAGAAAATTTTATTACAATTAATATTATAGTAAAATTACAATGTAATTTTTGAACGAATTTTCTGGAATGATTAATATATCTGTGCCTAATATGTTGGAAAACTGATGGAAATACATAATTTCTACTAAAAATATTTTCCATATTTAATATTTCCTTTCAAATGTATTTTTATATTTTCATGTAAAATATAAAAATACATTTGAATAAAAAAGGGAAAGCTTTAGCTATTCCTCCTCAATATATTTACACTAGTTTTTGTGGCAGAATATTTTTTATTTTGTAATACTCATATACTCATATGCCATTCATATAAAATTGTATTGCGTATGTTGATTTTTATATAACACTCTTAGCTATAATAAATGAATTAAGTAGCTTGCCATCATAATTTATTGGTCATCATTAGTTTGCCTAAAAATAAATCTAATAATCTCTCAAAGAAAATGGTCCTGAAGAATAGAAATTCTCCAATATAGAGTGTAAGTTATAGAACAATATTTGTGGACGTCATTTAAATGGAAAGGTTAGGGATATGCAAAGCAATTTTATTTTTCGTCACAATTGCAACGTTTAATTTATTAAATCATCATCATCATCATAGTTTAATTAAGACTTAATATCCTCTTATATTAATGAATAACTGTTAATTCAATAAACATGTAGTAATCACAAACAAATCGAAAATATTAATATGTGCAGGAAATAATAGTTATAAAATTCTATACTTATTTCAATTATTTGGCACATCACTTTTGGCTAGATGTGTTTATTTCACAAAACAAAACATTTTAAAATAATAAGTGCGACATAAAATATTCAACAATAACTATAAAATGTAAATACTGTGATAACATAACGTAATAATAATTAACATATCAGACAATATTTGAAATAACAGTATGTATTTGCGTTTATATATTTTATATAAATAAACAACTGAATATGTAAAAACATATATAGGTCAAACTACAGCAGATCCATAGTAAAGTAATATGATCCTTTGCCTGTCGAAAGTAAGTTACCGCGTTCATAATAAAATTTCCTTTACGAACACAACAATACATAAAAGTATTATTAAAAAATTCTATTAACATCTAAAAATTATCATTAATAGTTCTGAAGTTAAACTTATTTATTTCAATTCCTGTTTGAGATAATACATTCGTTTTTATAAAGTTTTCTTAAAATTTCTAACATATGTTTACATACACGTAATAAAATTTATTTAATAAATACCAATTCTCGCAAATATACAGAGCTCCCTTGTTCAGTAATTGGCTACATATCATTATTTTAGCATTTGCCCGTTTACGGATGAAGTTTGTGTTGAACCCTAAAAATGTCGTTCAACCAATACGAAGTTGGCGTAAAGCAATGATGAACCCTGATATCAGTAGAAGTATTATTCCATTTCAATGCATTACAATACAATATATGGGTAAAAGATTTTTACATCAATTAACAAGAGTGGTTGGTAAATAAAAGCTCTCATCTTTAAAAACACAATTGCCAATTCCTGTCGAATTAAAGAACAGTTATTTATTCCACTAATAACAAATCAATTCCGTACGAACAAAAATTAGATAGTCATTATGATTTTTACACTTAAATTCTGCCTAAATACAATTTGTATATGTATGTCCAAGGAATAAAATTCAATAAATAAATAGTTATACAATACATAATTTTAGTATTTACTGATTGAAATGGTATATTGTAAATGAATATTTTTTAAACACTAATCTGCATATATACAGGTATACAAAAGTTTATTTTTTATGTCCGGGAAAAGGATTTGAATTTTTAACAATGATTAGTGTAATATTCACATTATACGACTTACATACTGAATAAAATTTATCTTAAATTTAACAATTATCATTGAATAAAATTACGTAATTTTCAGTACACATTTATCAAATTATACAGCACCTCCATTAAATTAAATGTTCAATATGCTTTCGTGGAATATACTTTGTTTATCACTTTGTTTTAAATAAATTAAATAAAAAACGTATTAACTTTGATAATAACTGCGCTCAGACGGATATTTCCTGTATCTGCACTCGTTTTTTCATAATTCCAGTGGTGGACGAAGCGTTAGGGTTGCTTTGTCTCAAAATTCCCGGTGCTTGGGTTGCCGCTTTGGGTGGCGGAGGTGCGTCGGGGGTCGAAGGACTTCTATCTACGCCGGTGCCGACGTCGCACGTGGTGGGATCCGACTGAGCGCCTACGCTCACAGTGTTCTCTTTCGACTTGAAGCCGTTTTCGTCGGAACAAGAACTGCAAGCCAAATCTTCCTCGCACGGTCCGTCGGGCCCGAAGGTTGTCTGTTTGCCTTCGCTCGATCCTCCCGCCGAAGAAAACTTAACCTGAGTCGAACTGTCGGTGCACTTGACGGGTTCTCCGAAAGTACTAGTTCTAGACGGTCTGTCGTGAACGCTAGTGAGGCTCAGTCGACTTCCATTTTCGTGAAAACTGCTCGTTTGATTTTCCAAACTTCTTATACTCTGATTGTTGATTCGCTGGATATCCGGCTTTTGAGTATCTATTTTTACAATACTACTTCCGTTGTCACACCGTTTTGCAGGCGACTTTCTAAAGTCTTGCATCGGCATATCGACGGTGTCGGGAACCGAACACAGTGTTATGTCTGCGAGGCTTCGTTTCTCGTATTGAGCCGCTAGATTTTTCTCATCGTAGCAACTGTACTCTCCGAAAGCAGTCTTCCCACAGTCGGATGGAAAAGTGCGTAAGTCGTATTTTGAACCAGATTTCATCTGGTATGACTTGCAGTCGAAACTGTATCCACTTTTATTACCATCGTAACTTTGACCTTGGGTTTCAAAATTTAAAGTTTTCGCGTCGTAGTTTTCTCCGCCGGAAGACGTGCTGCAGCTGCCGGCTTCGGCTAGTTCTTCTTTTTTCTTATCGCCAAAGCTTCCATTGTTCCTATCCCTTTGGTGATATATTCCAGCAAATATAAGAATGTTGAGTAAAAGGAGGAAACAACCGACCGCAATGGTGACCGTGAGTGCAGTTGTATAGCTTTGGTAGTGGCTAGATGCTAGTTTTCTTAAAAGGTTATTGTTATCCTTATGAATATTTCTATTAGAGATCGTTGTATTGGGAGGACAGTCAGTGGTTGGTGCTACGACAGGCTGCAGGGGAGGAACTGCTGCGATAGGCGGCTTCGGAGAGGGTGCAGACGTTTTTGTGGGTGGCGTAGACGGTGCCACTAAATGAGGCAGATTCGGCCTCTGCATCGATTGAGGTCGCACAGAACCTGAGTGGAGAAAAAAGCGTTTTATAAATCTGTATAAATTATTTTCGTTAATGAAAAATATTTGGTTTATTTGCAAAAAAACCAAATATTTTTTATGTGTTGAAACAACCAAGTTTTAATATAAACCATTCAACATATGCATAAGTTAATGACATATACATATGCACGTTAGAGTGTTTTATTATATGTAAACAAACATCCATGAAAATGTGTAAGAAATGCTACTCTAATGCTTTAAATACGTCTTATTCGAACATGGGTAATAATGCTTTTTATTTAGATTGTTTAAAACTCAGATTCTATGATAGTTTTTTTTTTTTTTAATAATAGCATGTAATGGTATGATGTTCTCATAGTATTCTCATAGTAAACCGCTGTTTTTCCAAGGTCTGACTTAAATATAAAATTATACAAATAAAAATAAACGGGATATATGTAGTATCAATTTATTTTAACCTTCATAATAATGAGCTCCTTCCTCCAGAAAGTGGTGGTGCCTCATTGACATATCTGCCAAGCCTGCTTCGCCAGGTCTATGCAGCTGTGGTATCAGCGATAGCCAAAGTGACATTTTGTGACCACGATAATGATTGCGCATCTCTGGCTTAGATCCTGAAACAGAAGCGTGAATTAACTCTTCAAGCAAAGCTCCCTGTCGAAATTATGATCATAATACAATAAAGATGACTTGATTCATTTAGGAAAATACGATGAAACATTCATCAACGACACGGCAAAATATTTTGAATATTTTGATTAAGCCTGATTGGTTTTGGAAGTATGTACTGTGTCAAATCAAATCATAAATTTTCATTACAAAGAAAAGGCATGCTCACATGTGACATCTGTGGAAATCTAATTATAAAAATCTGTCAACTTCCAATATATGGGTCTATATCACTATGAATACTGTATAAAAAAAAACTTTCAATCGGAACACACCATCAATTGGCTTACAATAACGACGGCATAAATTTAAACTTATCGCGTAAAATCTGCCTTGAAAACTTTTCGGCAATAAAAATTTCATTTGGCCGCCATTAAAAAGTAAACGCAAAAAAGGACGGTGGTATTTTTTTTCGGGAAAATTTGTTCCAAATCGCGGCAATCCAATCGCATTTCCGAATTTCCCCCAGGTCCCGCGACATCAAGTAATTATTAGACGTCGAACACCAAACACTTTATGTGATCATGAGTTTTCGAAACGCTAATCGCGCAAGTAATTTTATTATTTCACAGGGAGCTAGCTGTAATACCGATTTATTTGGACTAAATTCAAAAATCTGCGTAAAGTGATATGATTTTTTTTTGGCCATTGAATTGTTATTGAAAATTTGAAACAGAGAACAATAATACTTTTTTTAACCATGTAAACTCCCAATATGGAGCATATGGACTCCTCATGGAGATTATCTCAAAATATGTTAATTCTACGAGAACTGCTTGTAACTCAGTTGCTCAACTCTTCTTTTCCGAAGATAGAACGGATGGAAAGGATACGAGCACTAAGGCAGGACTAGTGATTAGCTAATTGCTGTCACTATGCGTCGCATTTAACAACACCCATTGCCTCTGAGCACAATCGATTTATCGACTGAAAACATCTGCTCGTACCGGGAATCGAACCCGGGTGGTCCGACACAGTAGCCAACGACGTTGACCACTTCACCACGAACCGGGCGAATAATACTTTCTGTAAGTAGGAGGGATTAGGGTAATGGATATAATTTTATTTCCGTAAAAATAGCTACGCAACCAACCGGGAAATACAGATTTGTAAAATATAAAAATGCCGACTGAATGTCCGTCTTGAAGCTCAGTTTGAATTGAAAGTATAAAGCATACATAGATAACGTCATTATTGATATCAAATAAATACAAATGAAATTTTCAAGAATCTACAAAATATGATTGTAGAGTAATTCATAAATTTAAACACATTCGAAGCGTTGAAGCATTTACAAGTATACAATATAATAATATCATGCATCAAAAATAGCATGAATATTTTTTCACATACATGACAATAACTTTTTTTAAATAATTAAAAGTGCGGATTAGATTGTATCATACCTATTTCTAAATAAAGCTGATTAATAGTGTCGTATGTGTCCCAAAACGGCAGCGGTGGAGGTGGCGTGGCCTCCGCTTCCTGGGGGGAGGGTGGTGGCGCTCCCGGAGTCCCCTCTCCATTTGGGTCACTGGAATCACGAAAAAATCAAATGTCCATATATAATGTTGATTATGTGATGATTAACGGGGATTTTTCTACACACGTGGAGCTTATATAATTTAAAGCTTTGAATTTCGATTCGATGTTTTACTAGTGCCTTGGTAAATAATTTCAGATAATTCTGTTTTTTTCTTTCCGATCAAATAAAAAAATGTATGTGCATTGTAAAAATGGGATTGCTGAAAAATGTAAAAAAAATATTTATGGAACACACATTTTATGATTGTACTGTGACAAACTTTAGTGAGTCTCACTGTTAAGGGTTATAAAAACAAACAATTATAAATTAAAATAATTTAATTAAATATTGCCACGTATTTGACGAATCCCTATTTATGTACCATCACGGTTTCCTTCGTCATTTGTAGAAAATCTCGGGTTTGTGTTTGGCAATCTCTGTTATTTCAAAGTGTTTTTACAAGTGTACCATATCATATTTACTGAACTGCTTCTTATTTGACAAAATAAATAATTTGGTCGATAAAAAACACCATCACTACAAAAACAACAGATTATTTGTTTACTATTTATTTATAACTCAGTGGCGGCTCGTCCATACGCACTGTGGAACTGAAGCACCCACAGGCAAATGATGAATATTTAATATTTTAATATGCATAAATTTATGTATGTATATTATATGAAAATATCAATTGATTTGCATTGATACATTCATACATCCAATAACTATCATACAGTTCCAATCCAATAATTAGTATCGGTACTAATATCAGGAAGTGACGGATCTTTATACTAGGCAGTACCGTTTTCGATGGAATATGCTCGAGTGCGCGAAGAAGGAGCGCGGAGAGGGGAGTTCGCTTGCTTTAGTACTCTCTATCCAGCAGTGTGGCGTCTGTGTATGGGTGCAAGTTTTAGGATAATATGGTATAAATTAAAGCTTATTATAACTAGCAAAACAAATGATTCGGTGATACCTATATGTATATGTTTAAAATATAGTTTCAATACAAGGAAAACTCTTGTCTTCGTCAATTTCATATTTTAGTTTAATATATAAGTAGGGTTTTATTACGGAAATTTGAAAAACTTACTTTGAGCTTTCACTTCACGTATGATTAGTATTAATTACATAGAAATCAAGACAACGAGTTTTCAGTCATCCACCACTATCTTTGTCAAAGTATTTTAAATGCCTACTTATTTTGTGAAATATTTGATTATTTAATATTTTACGTCAAGCGAGAAAAGATATTTCATAAAAAATGGTAAAACTAATTGATCAAAGTCTTTCGAAACCTACATAATCAGCTTTAATCATTTAAGTTAAATAACAGGTTCTGTTCAGAAAACTATTTGCACTTAACCCCTTCACATGTCCTTCGATTTGACGATGAAACTTCATCGTATGTAAAAGTTTATATCGTTATTTTTTTCGCACGTTTTTTCATCAAAGTTAATTTCATACAAAGTTGGCTCGGCAATCATACCGATTGCGTGGTTACGTGCATGAACTTTCGCCGTATGAAAATGACACCTTAGTTTTTTATCTGGGTGAAATTTTCCCAGCAACGAATGCTGAATTCAATTTTAATTGAGTTTCAAAGACTTCTTCTGAGAGAGAGAAAGACAGTTGAAACAGCACCAATCCCTCATGTTCACTTTGTAGTTAGAAGTAATACGCTCGTGTCTCGTTTAAATCATATAATTTTGTTGAAATTCCGATGCTGCAAAGGGGACAGTAAATACAATTAAGACTTCATACGAAACATCAAATACTGTAATTAAAGCTATCATACTTTTAGATTTATCCGTAATGAATGCGTCGAAGGGCAAATCTTCCCTGTAAAATAATATAATTCCAATGGTTATTTCTCTTACTCTTACTCTCACATTTGCAAACGTTGATCCATTATTTTTTTTGTAGTTTCTAAATCTATTTGAAGTATTTAGCACTAATTTGTTGATATTATAGAAAAAAATAATAACGATTTCCGTTTGTGACAAATTCTATATTAAATTGATGGAATTCTTGTTTATAAACAATATCACTGCCCGAGGGAAATTCGTACTCAGTCATTATGATTTTGTTAAATAAGTTTTACTACAACATTATGTTTTCGGTTTTGTACATGGTGATTATACATGATGACATCATTGGAGCATTTAAAATATTATTGGATATGTAATTATAGCCAATAAATGAATGGAGTGAGGCTTTCTTGACGATAGTGTGTTTGATCATAAAACCACAAAGCACGGAGCTTCAAACAGGTAAAAATAAAAGTCTTTTTGAAATTTAAATATTTATTTTGTACATGATATATAGTAAAAAAAAGTTTTTTAAAGTTATAAAATATAAATGGAAGTAGTATTTTTTTATTTTATCTTAACATGATGCCGTTCCACCAAGAATTGAAACTATTATTGTTTGATAAAGCAATCCATTGTTAACCCAACAAAGACATTGACTATTTATCAGTTGACTTACATTTAGTTTAGTCAAAGCTTACGTGTAGGCATAGGATATACGATAACACTCCATTACTTAGGTGACTGACTTTATACCCTAACATTGGCGATCATAAATCTTTCTCTAGTTTATTACGCATCCACATGTTAACATTACAGCTACACGCCACGAACTGTGTATCGCCGTAAAATAATGTTACAATCGTGTGTGATCCCGAAGTGTGATGTGATAAGTGAGAAATATAACCATTTATAATGTTAACGGCTCACAGCAAGATGTAATTAACCGCTCTGAGGAAATAACAGTAGTACAATTTGTTCGATAATGCAATCGACCAATATCGAACGAAAGTTTTTGAAAAAGCTGGTGAAATCAAATAGGCCGAGTCATTATTGTAATATTATACGATGATACAAAAGCCACAGCAAGAATAAGCACAATGCGTGAAATATTATAAAGCTGTACTTGAGTACAAAGCTTGCGAAAAATAGATTTGATGCCAATTCAAAGCTTATTCTGTATGAAAGTTGTTATTCTAAAGATATGAAACTTCATAAATATGATGTATGTATTTTTTTAAAACGAAGAACATAAAAATTATTATTCAATTCAATCCATAAACACAAAGACAACAACTCTCACGACGTGACGTTGTAGATTGCGGAGTGATGAGCTAAAATCTATGTGTCGCAGATGTGTGCTTTGGAATTTTAAATTTAAAAACTTTATTCATTAAGTATATACTGCATTGACATATGAAAGACACACGCTAGGAAGAAAAGGTTCCCATTATTTGATTTTAATTGTAATGGAAATTTTTACACATATATTTACACATGCCACTGGTTTGAAACTTCGTAAAAAAATATCACTAGTCCCCGTCGATCTATTTGAATAAAAGTTTTAAATTATATTCAACGACCATGATCCATTAAACTTTACAACGTTATATCGAAAATACTTAACATTTTCCTGCATGAAAAACTAAGAATACCAACCAACAAATACTAGCCATGTAAACGATGTGGCTAGTAGATTCGTTACACTACCTTATTGTAGGGTATCCAATCTGCAGCCAATAATATTTTATCTATTTGAAGCATCCGGGTCACATTGCATAAGGGAAAATGAAATACAATTAATCATACGTCTAAACGTATATGTAGTTAAATTGTTGCCATAGGTACAAAAATTGGGTGTTTGACGTGTAATTAGAAATGGTTTTAAGAAAATAACATGTTTTTATTTCCAAACATTTTTTAAAAATTTTAACAGTGTAGTTATTCATTTATATATACGTAAAACTAATGAAAACATTTTAACCGTATTAGTTATTGCCATTCAGTGGGTTTCTTCATATTGTTTTAGAACAAAAAACAATCAGACTTGAAATGGCTTTATCATAAATCTCATTCATCATCGGTATATTTATTGCAATATTATTTTGAATATGAATCTTAAAAATTGGTTGTAGTCATCTGCCAAATATCTTTTTGGCCTTAGAAATGCAAAAAAGGAAAACAAATATGTGTTTTAAGCCAATTCGTCTTCTTAAATGTTCTAAAAAAGTAAACTTCAGATCGTTGAAAATTTTATTTCTTGCATATACATAGCATTGCTTCGCCTATTATTTATTTCTTGCAAAGATTTTTTTATATATCAGTATATATTTAAGTAGTGGCTTCCGTTTAAAAACCGTTCATACATTGGTTGCGAAGCATTTATTCAACTTGTTTCTCTCTATCTTGAAAATATGATTTAATACTTAGTATAAAAGTAAAAAATGCTATATCCAAGAATTTGTCAAACAATACACGAACATGGTGACAAAAATGGGCTGTGGAAAAATTCTTTAGTTTTTCGAGACTTTGAATGAATCACCATTAATATTCTCCAATTAGAATTGTGCAACTAAAAAATGATTTATTTTCCGCTCTCCTATTCAAACTTCATATTTATACGTCCATAAATTAGGTTATATTTGGCAGAAAAATGGATGTGGCAACACACACGGTGTATATTAAATATCTGTCGTTCACGGGCGGTGTTCACAAAATGTAAACAATATTTCGATCAAATCGGCTGTCAATAGCAGCGGCGCGGAGCCCGTCTGCCGGAAAATTATAAACAATATTATACTCTCGCATGCAGGATATTACACGTGAGCATACCTAGGCGCTTTGACGAACAGGATGCTCCATTAATATTAATTTAATTCGATGCAACATGATTAGGGTTTCTAATTCCGGGATACCGGATCCTGAATACCCGGGGCTAGAAAACATAATCCCGAAATCTTGAATCGGGATTGATTTATTAATCAAACACGATTGTGTCTTTAAAAAAATCGTAATTTTACGTGTACTTACCGGATGCTCGGGGAAAATAAATTATTTGCGTTATGCTAAAATGACACCATCGAATATAAAGTATTATTTTGAAATGAATTTCCAGGACGGAAAATATCAAGTCTTAAAACTGGAGCTCATCAATGGTGATAAATAATGTTTTAATGAGTCCTCAATTGATCCTTTCATCCTGCATGGTAATGGATTTGTTATCAATAAAAACGTTATATATTTCCATTAATGTGTCGTCATTTTACCATTTTGAAATTAGTTTTAAGATCGCATTCGAACGAGACCGTTACTTTCGTACATTATATTTCAAAAACATATTTTCGCTATTCAATAATGGATAAATAAACAAAATATAATAGTCGTTTCAAAAGATAGTGACGTCCATTATTTTTAATAATAAATTAACATGGATTATTTTTAATAAATATAAAATAATCAAACATTAAAAAAAAATACAAATCCCGGGACCAGTCCCGGTATCCTGAGATCGACTTATTTCAATCCCGAAATCCCGGGATCAACATTTTAGTCTGGGATTGGAAACCCTAAGCATGATCTATCAGACTTACCCCGTCTTGGCAAAGTTAGTGATGTATTGGATGAGAACTTTCGATATTGCTTGGTCCTGCGTTGTGTAGTTGTGCGGAAAGAAAGGCTGCCCCCCGACGAGTGGAAGACCAAAACAGTATGGGATATCTTCGCCGTGGACTGAACCAGTTCTCTGTAAATCAAAATGAAATGACATTATTTAAAATATGACAGGTTCAAAACAACAACTGTTCTCATATATTATGAATATGTCTTTTGATATTACACTGTCATTAGAATAAGTTCTGATGTCAAATTTGAATTGTTGAATTTCCATGAATTTTGTCGCTTACGACCTGAGTTTCGTTTTTCGGTATCTTCAGGCATTTTAAGTGCACGGATGTACTTGAACTGACGCTTGTAGTTAATGTTTGTATCGTTTATATACAAAAATAGAAGTAGATCACTATGTTAAATTGCTATTAAAATGTAAATTAGCGAACATTTTATGGAAACAAGTTTCAATGAATTAAGTAGGTTTTTTTAAAATGTATAGGTATTTTTGAAAATACTAATGACCAGATAAAAACATAGGAATATCTAAAATAAATCTAGGGATAAAACCCAGTCAGTCTTGTTTATCAAAGTTCTTACTTAGTTTGAATACAAATAAATGTTTGGTACCGTAAGAAAATATTTAACATACCTATTAAGTAACCATAAAAATAAGAATATTTTTTGTCAGCATTATGGCATCTGGTAGAGTATTTTAATATTTCGTGAAATAACAAAGCCTCGTAAATCCATGATGTATCGATAGACATATGAAAAGTTGAAGCCTAAGCAAATAATATTAGACCACATAAATGCGCATGAGAATTTTTAATCACACAAATTGATAAAAAAAAACTAAATTATGGATGACTGCGAAAAAAAGTTTTCCATTTTTGTATAATTTCTGTGTTGTTAAAAATAACGCCTAATCGATATTCAGATTTAGTCAGCAGTGAAAAAATCTCCATTGCAAACGAGTCGCTGCGAATAGCAGACTAAGTGAAAAAAAAAAGCCATAGCGGCCCCATTTTATTTTCGACAAAGCTCCGCGTAATTTCCTATTATAGCCAAAAGGTACTATAAATTAAGATTGAATAAGTCTCCTTCTTTTGAATAATAAAAACTCAGTGTTTGACCTGTAGATTGTTTTGCAACATTTCAAAATTGGATATAATTTAAGCTAAGTAAAGCTTCCGAATAATATATTTTTTTTATGAAGTATCCATTCAATTTCACTAAAAAGTATACATGTTTATTGATAAACTGGTTGAAATTAAAAGATAAAAAGTGTTTTAATAAGCGTTCCCTCAGTTAAATTTTTTTTTTTTTTTAAAAAAATACTGCTATTTAAAAAAAAAGTGATTTTCAGACGCAGAAGAAAGATAATTAAAAACCAATTTTCATGTGTTTTTATTGTACATATATCTACAAGGGGGTCAACCCATGTGATATTTTGAATCAACCTTTTTTTTTTGCATAGAATGATTCTTAAACACGTGTAGAATATGCTGGTAAACTGATTTTATAATATTTGAAGTCGATAGAAAGTTATTGCAGTTAGACTACACTTGTTTCTAGGCGGGCCATCGGTCACATTTTGATGCTTCGGCTTGTTACATGAGAACTTTCAATACACATGTGATTTCAATTCATGAAACAAACCAACATTTTAGCAAGAACAAAGCAAGCAGCTTCAAAAGTCTTAAAACAGGAAGAAGAAAAAATTATCTATGGACCAGGCATAGCAGATTGATGGGGAGTAGAGACTCCAATTCGAGTATCGAGTACTCGATACTCGAGTATACTCGTCTATTTTTATGGTACTCGATACTCGAGTAATTTGAAAAATACTCGAGTAATACTCGTTATTTATAAATAATGATTTTTCCAAGCAGAGGACAACGCATCTTGTTAGAACTATTGAATCCATTGTTAACTTTCAAGTCGACGTCCACAGTATAGATAGAGTTTTTTTCTACTGCATTAATAAAAAAACAAAGCTTCGAAACAAAATAAAATTTGAGACGTTTAATTCTCTACTATTTTCGAAACATGTATATGTCTCATAAATTGAAATAAATGTAATGATGCAATTAAATTATCTTATTTATTTATCATCTATTTATATGCACAAATTTGAATTAATAATGCATATTTTGGTACATCTGAAACTACTCGAGTATACTCGAGTACTCGAATATTTTAGAATTTTACTACTCGATACTCGAGTAGTTAAGATGTCGAGTAATTGGAGTCCCTAATGGGGAGTAAAGATTTCACAGTTTAAATCGTATTTGAACTTTCAAACGCGTTTTTCTCAAAACTGTGTTTTTTTAATTGGTCTCCACAATATCTCAAGAACAGGTTAACCGATTGCTTTGAAATTTTAATGGTAGATTAAAAACATATTTTATCATCGTTTAAATTAGGATAGTGAAAAAATTCTAAGCCGTTTTGTTTTTACGTAACCAAAGAGTCGAAAAAAATCATGAAATTTGAATCGTTCAATTTTCCACATTTTCAAAAGATTCTAAGTCAAACGATTTTTACAGGTTTATAGATTAAAACGCTGCTAGATTTTTTCATTTCCGATAAGCCAATCAGCCGGTTGGATGGAGACCGTTTACCACCTTTTTTTCGACATGGGTGCGTTTGGAGTGGTGCACCACACATTGTGATAAAGATTTTAGTTTGAAAATATTTTGACTTACTTTTATGTTTTAATATGTTTGTGAATTTAATACATAATGCATTTATCGTTGGCTTAGTATAAGTATATCTTAAATAGTAAGAATAAATTATAATTATCATATGCGGTAAATAATTTTCATTGATCCAATGCTTAAATCTTTATTTAAAGAAAATTTAGCAACTGTTTTATTTCGAAACAAAACTAAAAATGATAAACTTAAATGAATTAAAAATATAACATGAAGCAAAACTTTCAAAAACAATTCACGATGTTTAATAAATAAATGCTCAGTATCGCATGACCGAGTAGAGTCGTAATTTAATATATCGCCTTTTTCTTGATTTTCCTCCATGAAATAAAAGCGTCACAAAAAGTCTTAGTTGTCAGTGGCATAAATTAATGAACACTTAATAGTCTGGATTGGTAAGAGTGCTTTTTAAAATACACAAAGGGATTAAAAGTCCAAGATTGGCGTACGGAAAGGTCCCCAAAGGCAACACAGAGCTGGCTAAGAACTGAGTAACGATTTTTGTTTAACCTCAGAAAGGAGATATATTTAAAATTAAATTGTATTATTAAAAAAATATTTAAAACATTCAAAATCGTGTCAAGCTTTTAGTCTTTAAGACGACAATCAATATAAATTATAATGTAATGGAAAAAGAAAACATTAAACTATATTTTCTCACAATAAAGGTTATGCTGAGTACTAATAGAACAAAATTATTTTTAATCTTCTAAAACATAAATATACAAAACAGCATCAACAATGAGATTGCACGTGTGTATTTTGTGTTTTTAATACCATCAATTGAAATTATAGTAAATTTTTGAAATATTTATATCTGTTGACGAAAAATTTCTACGAATGAATGAATTTAAAATGGTATTTGAACGCGCTAAAAAGATAAGGATATCTACTGAAAATGTATGGAAAATGTTACATCTCGGTGGATCGAACGTTTACGTTAGTTTATTCCGCCTAGTCAGCTTACACTGGCCAATGAAAGATAACATTTATGGAAATTGACCTATTCTATCACATTTTATTACTACTACGAAGTTGAGCATACATGCTTTAAGTCTGTTGTTACAAACCGTTTTTATTTTTATTCAAATCACATACACAGCTTAAAAAAAAATTATTCTTATATTTTACAAAAATCGTGACTAATTTTATTATTATTGTCAAATTAACCATAAATAAAACAACGATAAAATCTAAAAAAATAAGCAGTGCAGTTACTGTGTCCATGAAAATAAAAACCTATTTTGACACACTCAATTTTACTGAATTACTTTAAGTCAATAATGTAAGTTTGATGTGTAAATTCCAAAAAATATTAACAAACAGTTTTGATAAAATAATAAATTATATTTACATACAAGTATCGTCTATGGAGAAATCTATTTTTTTGTTGTTTTTGAAAATTATGTGATTGGATATGTCGTGACGATAAATACAATTGATGTGAATATTCTTGACAATTTTACACACATACAAACGATAATACGGAGGCGTTGAGACACCTACCTACCACTTAAATTTAGATAGAGACGATTATCCACATAAATTTGGCTCACGGAAAAGCAAAATGTAAAAAAAAAATATTCTTGTTGTATTTATTGTATCCTTAATGACCACCATCAAGTTATTAATTAATTTGCATTAAAAAACAGGAGCAACAGCGCTTTACATAAAATACGAATAAATAAATTGGCAACGGGCGAAGTTTTCTTAAAATGAAAAATATTTTTCTAGGCCTAAATATATTCAAGATGAAAATTTCGACTGAAAAATTGTAAAGAGTTCTCTTTCTTATGTCTATGAATAAGATAGAATACATCTAAGCGTGTTTACCTGGGGATAATCTCTATCGCTGGACAGGTGCTGGAAATGAGCGAAGAAAGTTTTTCCACCCCTCATTGCGTGGAGGTAGCCAAGTCTGATGAGTGGCGCTGCAGTGTGGCCGTCGCTTAGCACCTGTTCACAAGAAAGTAATCACATAATAAATTAAATGCAGCCTTATTCACTTAAACGCTTTTGTTTATGGTAATCGTATATATGATTAAGAGATAATAATGAAGAAATGTACAATATATTGTAAAACGAATATGCTTAAAGCTAATTGTTTTTGAATGGATATATTTTTATAGACTTTTTGTGATCTGTGATACAAAAAACTTTACGCTTATTTCACCTAAGAATTGAGTCAAAAGACAAATGATAAAATTAAAAAAAAAGTGACTCCCTAAGCTGAGGCTTCACTACTTGAATGGGGAATAAAATTTTCTGTTCTCAATCACTGTAGGAATCTGTATCTAAATGTAAAGAAGCATATGTTTTCATTAATTTTCACTCACGATCATGAAAACTGGAAAAAAATAACGTTATATAATTACGCATAATCTGTTATAAAACTACAGATTTATATTTTTAGCTTTTGTTATTCAGTTGTTTAACCTCGTTTGTTCGAAGATAGTACGGATTGAAGGATATGCCTAGAGCAGGGCTAGTGGCAAGCGAATCGGATTCAATGCCTAATATTTATTTTTTAAGTGTAAATAAAATGTTTTTTTTTGTTGTCAGAAAACGAAAGCATTAAAAATTCTTTTGCACACACATATTATATCAATAAACTTAACTACCACTTGAATGAGTAACGAATTAATTAACGGTTAAACTAAATATTATATATGTATCTACTACTAAAAGTATTTTTATAGTAAACTGATTTTATTTTGACGGTTAAAGGAAAGCATACAAGGGTAAACATTGAAATTGAATACTATTTTTTCATGAAGTTTTACTGTCAGTCTCATGGTATATTACTTTGTTCGGGAGAGTTTATCGCGCGCCATATTCAGTCATGCTGCCGTAAAACGGTTTGATGTCCGTTTCCCAACGTGATTTCATAATAAACTCATCTTTATTAAACAACTTATGTTATTACGCGGTCCATACGGAATATGAGATGTGTCATTTGCAGGAAAACAGGCGAAAAATGACGCCGAATAACAAGCGGCCATGAAATCCTTGTCAAACTTTGGCGATGAGGGTAGCGGTCGTAACGCGTAATGGCAGCAATATTTGCAAAAAAAGACTAAAAATAAAGCACGAAAATTGTTATATTGGATGATTAACGTAATGTAAACGATAAATATTAATAAAAATGAACAGCAAAATTTACTCAACTTACACATTGACTTACCCAAAATAAGGATACACATTTAATTACTTACGTATAGTGTACACATTAGAGACTCCAATTACTCGACATCTCAACTACTCGAGTATCGAGTAGTATAATTTAAAAATACTCGAGTACTCGAGTATACTCGAGTAGTTTCAGATGTAGCAAACATATATTATTAGTTCAAATGTGTGTACATAAATAAATAATCTTATTTTATTGCAGCATACATTTATTTCAATTTATATAACATATATTTCGAAAAAAATAGAGAATTAAACGTCGCAAATTTTAACGTTGTTCGAAGCTTTGTTTTTTATTCCCGTGGTAGAAAAATTCTATCTGTTGCTGTGGACGTCGGTTTAAAAGTTAACAGCAAATTCAATAGTGCTATCAAGTTTGTCTGTCCGCTGTTTAAAAAAAATAAAATTTGGAAATTGATCTTCATTTATATATAACGAGTATTACTCGAGTATTTTTCAAATTACTCGAGTAACGAGTACTTGAAAAATGGACGAATATACTCGAGTATCGAGTACTCGAGACTCGAATTGGAGTCTCTAGTACACATCTATTTAAAGCTTTTTTAACCATGTCCGCTTCCTATGTGGCACATATATGTCTCTTATGGAGTTAATCTCAACATATGCTTTCCAGAACTGCTTGTTACTGAGATGCTCAACGGCATTTTTCGAAGAGAGTAAGAATGGAAAAGATAGAACCGGGACAGTAATTGTGGTAAGTTAATTGCTCTAGCTACGTTTTCTCTTTAGGATCAGATGGGTGTGAGAGGGAATTTTAAGCAACGCAGTAATGTTTAGTAACAGAAAGCAATATTTCTATTGAAAAATAAAGTTTTTCGGACTGGGGTTCGGGCCCGCGGAATTCACAACCAAAGATAACGACGTACACACTCGACCACTGACCCGAATATATTTAATGTTTATAGTAAAAAAAATATATATGAAAATAATAATTTTACTGTAAAAGATTTCATATGCATTGGGGATATTTACAGACAAATATAGCATCTTAGGTAAAATTCAACGCCCGCAATCAAACCACTTAGAGAATTATCTTTTTAAAACGAATGTTTAATAAAAATTTCAACATTATCACACGTGTTATTTTCATTGAATAAATTTATGATTTTATTGTAAGCCACAGAGACGATATGATGAAAATTATACGTTCTGAAAAGGTTTTTTTCTTACTGTCTGAATAATAATTTGTTTACATACCCTAAAGTAAATATGTCAAAATTAAAGTGGCGTATAATATTTAAATTGTACAAACATTGTTTGCAGTATAATATTAATTTATGTATGAAAGCAGGTATTTACCAAACATAAAACTTGAGCAAGGTCCTGAAAACTCACATCGCTCATCTTTTATAAGCGGTCCCCATACTCGTGTTTTATATTTTTTCGAGCGAGTAACTGAATAAATAAAAACGCGGTTTCAATGTTTACCCGGTTATGACGTATCCTTATATTTTCAAACCGTTTAAATTTATGATAATGTATGGGGAAATAAATGAGTACGGCCCTTGTTACGGTTTCAAGATAAATGTTTATCATTTGAACTGTAATCATTCTATATATTCAACATGAAAATAAATACTCATGCATAATAAATGCAACACGGATGAGGAACGATGATTTTTTATTCATGAGCAAAATATTATATCTAAATAAAACGATAAACTGCATGTAGTTTTCTGACATGTTTTTTTTTATTATGCATTCATTTTTTATGAAGTGTGTTCGACTTTAATTATGTATTATACGCAGCATGGTGATAAGTATTTAATTGACAGTGTGAACGAGCCTTAAAAAGAACTAAGTATATATTGCGTTATAAATTTTAAAAAGCTGAAAATTATCGAAATATTTAAATCCGTGAAACGTTCTTGTAAGATTTCATTAATTGTGATTTAATGTTTTTTTTTTATCAAATTTGCAAATCGTTTACGTTCTGTGAAAATGATTCACTTAATTGTTTACAATGAATCAAGATTGTCTATTTGTTAAAAAAAATACGATTCATTGGAATTTTGAATTCCGAATTTCTCTAACGACAATCAGGAATAATTCTGCGGCGATCTTAATAGACGACCATTGCAATAATTTTGCTGAAATATATTTAATTCTTCATAAAAATCTACACTAAAAATGTATTGAAATTTCATTCCATAAAAAATAGTAACTGACTGTCATGATAAAACGTGAATACCAATGCTATGATTATATATACTTTACATATATCTATGTGAGAGTTTTATAATCATTACGAAATACTCCCTATCATTCACTCTATTGAAAATAATTTGAAGATAGTGCACTTTTGAATTTGCACGGGCTACCCAAATTATTTAAATATTTTTGGGTAAACCGAGACTGTGCGCTCGACACCTTCCTTGGTTATCTCGAAAAATCGTAAGCCCCGTCGCTAACCAAGTCGGTTGGAAAATTTTATAGCTTCCTCATTGCGTAAAGACGTTTTATTATCACTTTACTACTCACTTCAAGCGTGGCGTCTCTCACGTTCAGGGGATTTTGCACCGGCCTGTCCCAGTCTGTGTATTCGTTCTTCAGCGTCGAGAAGATCTCGTTGAGATGGAAGTAGTAAGCGTTCCGGACGTATGTGCGCAAGATTCGATCGCGTCGCGTCTCATTGAATCCGTACTCCAGGTCCTGGGCGCTAAGATCTAAATATGACTCTGAAAAAGAAACAATGGTTTTAGATGTACTGAAAATGTTATATTGGGTATGTGATGTAACAGAGGTAATCTCGTGTGACTCATAAAAAAAATCCACTTGATTCTATAAGGTTTTCAAATAAAAATTGGTATAGTATGCACATATTAATTATATCAGATAAATATTAAAAAAGATTGAAACCGATATAAAGGAACATTGTCTATCATTTTTAACCTTGTTAATTTAAAAAAAAGAATTGAATCACATTTTAGTTTTTTAAATTCGCAATTCTACTTCAATCAAGGAATCGTTCAATATTGTTTGAAAATACATTTAACAAAACAAATATTTAGGTACATAATAATTTTCATCTTTATGGAAGTGTCCTGCAAAGCTACGCAACTACCAATAAGAAGTCCACTGAAAAAAAATGTAGAATTAATTTGGAATAATATCGAAAAGTATTTATAAAAGTCTTTAAGCTGCGTAAAACATTCAATTGCATGTAAACTTGTTACACAAAATTTTTCAAAAAGATTTATTATTTATGTTAGATTTTCTTTAATAAAAACAACACAAAAAGATGATAAAGGGTTATGAAATTTTATAGAAACACAGAGCGAGCATAAAAGAGTAAACTCATATATTAGTATGGATTGCAATATAAGTATTGTAATCGATTTAGACTTTTGACGGCTTAACAAAAAAAAAAAACTATCGGAAAACCATTGTGTGAACGGTGTTTATTATAATCATAATCGACAAACTTAAATTTTATTTCTTCCCAGTTGTTGTTTCCAACTGAGGATTTGAATCCACGAATCGACAAATCCATGTCTTGATTTTTCGATCACCTATTATTATATATTTTGTGATGTTAATAATTTAAATCCGTACCTTATAACCGATAGAGAGATATTAATACAATAAAATTATACTCTGCCTCTTCTATATATACATATGTATATATATATATAACCAATTCATGAAAGACAACATTTGTTGAAAAACGCTCCAATTAAGAAGTGGATATGATATACTATAAATTAAACGAGTGAAAAACTAGAAAAAATTTGAGTGTATTTTTGTTTTTTTATTATTCTAGAGAACCGTAAAAGTAAGAGTGATGAACATATCTGGACAAACAAAAACTCTTATGCAAAAATACTTATGTTGTAATTTTTTTAGTTTACTTTACTTCAAAAAGAATTTGACTTTATATGTACATATGTATATGCATATGATATACGGTAAAAAAGGAGATAGTTGTTTTTCAATCTCAAGAAATTGGCCCATGTAGCGTCTGCGTCGGAAAAAAACTTTTCAAAACAATGTTGCTATTGTCACCTTATCTCGGTTTCGGTGACAATGACAAATTTGTCCAAAAGGTTCGCAACAATCTGTTTGCGGCCTGACTGGGGGCAGATTTTAGAGGAGTAACCGGATCTCAAAACCTTTCCAGTCTGTCCAAACACCAGCAAATTGGGTCAAGTTATGTCGAAATATTATATATACATTACGAGCAAAACTTTTCACAAAAGAAACTGTTCCATCAAAGTTGTATGAAGGTCGCTCAAAGGCAAAGCAACTTGTCATGGACGTATTGGAGCAGTTACACAATATGTTAAAAATATCAAAAAAAAAAGATAATATTCTCATGTTTCAATAAAAAATCTTTTTCTCAATATTGACAACATCAAAAGAATTTTTTTATGGATAGTTTCAGAAACAGATTCAAAAAATTATCTGCTAAATAAATACATATTAAATTTCAGGTATAATATCTATTTTTTTGAAACATTAAACTGTGCTTTTTTCTATTATTTTATATTTCTAAAGAAAAGGAAATCATATTGTCTAAGCATACAAATTTGACAAATCCGAAGAAATTTCGGGTTCTATGATAAAACAGTTATTAGGGGTGATGAGTGTTTTTTATTTTAAATGGTGGATTTAAATATTATTTTCAGGAATATTAGAATTTGAAAAATTTCAGCCGAAAAAACTACTCATTCCTAGAAAGTTTTAATTTATGGTGAAACTTCTCATCTCTTGAACGGAGTCCTTGACGATTTTCCCAGTAGATAATATGCTTTGCACCACGAATAGTTTGAGGCAACGAAATTCTTCATCTGTGGTGAACAAGTTTTGCAAAGAACATTAACGTACCGTACCTACTTATAATATAGTGTTAAGTGTATAACTCAAAATATGCACAAGCAATTTTAGATTAAATCTACTAAAAAGACCACGCGAAACTATTGAGTAATGGAAAGTTAAAAATAGATATCAATTTGAAAACAAAAAGCTTGAATATTTTTTTTAATAGTATAACAAACGTTAAAATATACTCTCATCTTATTTTGCTGAAAAATGTATATTTTTTAATACTACAAAATAATATTTATAACAATGGCGAACTATAACAGCAAAGTCTACTGTCAAGTCAATTTGCTTTGGTGAAAAGGATACATCTTATATATAAAACCGAAACGGCGTATGTATGTCTGTGGGTCTGTAATTCTTTGGGAATAATATAAAATTAAATAGTTATTGGTCGTTTAGTCCTAGCGAAGCCCTGTAACAATACTAGTATTATTATAAATATATATATAATAGATGGAAAAGTAATTGTAGTTAAAGCAATGAAGGTAATAATAACACACGAAACATTATGTGAGTAAGTAAAAATATCCATATCCATCGGAGTGAATTGACAAGTCGCAATGTTCTACAAAAGACGCCTCGTTTGTTCGACCAGAATAGTGAAGACAGAATATATTATAATACAGTTGGATATTTTTGAAGATTTCTAAATTGATTTCAAAAGGAAGAAAAGATGACTAATAAAATTGAACCACAGACATTTTAGCGAGCATAATTTTAGAACAAAAAAATCCACAAACGAGGTTGAGTCAAAGCTTTAACTTATCGTTATGTTAAAATGGTTGTAAATGTTTTCTGTAAGACTTTATTAAGAATAGGTTTATTTTGTTTTGTAAAAAACTCATGAAACATGATTATGTATATGAAATAAAAAGTCTTTGTTTAATTAAATATTTTTTTTTAAATCGTTCCTTTAAACTATAATATTACTTATACATATATGACATTTCCAACTCGAGCTTATGAAAAAAAATGAAATAAAATGTGATAATGAAATAAAATAATCATTTTAATTTGTTAAAAATTAAGGTAATATTGAGCTTGAGTATCTCAAACGTTATAAAAACAATTGATACACGAATGGATAAATATTCGAGTAAAAAGAAGATCGCACATTTTTCCCCAAAAAAGTCATTCTTGGAAAAGAATATTCTTTTAGAGATTTTTCTTCTATTATTTCGTATAACAGCGTTATACGGAAATAATAATTCTTATTCACCTGATCGGCTCTGAACGCAAATAAAACTTTTCATAAAACACGTGTAGGCACTTCGCTATGCTTTTAGAATATTCAGTAGAATACCAACGAACTTTACTGCAAGAAATTTTTGAGGCGGAATGCCAATATTATTCACTTAAAATTTGATGGGAAATAACTTTATATGATCTAATATTTTGAATTAAAATATACTGAATTTTTGCTAAAAAGTGATAAAATAAAAATAGCATTTAATAAACTGTTATGTAAAAAATACCTATGTATTAAACAAATAAATAGATTAAGGATTTCAACTGAAGGTGCTTGATGGAATTTAAATATCAAATTTGAATTTTGTACTTTTCCATGAGTTTTGTTGCTAACGACCCGGGTTTCGCATTCTTTAGGCATTTTAATTGCACGGATGTACTTGAACTGACGCGTAGTAAGCAATATGTGTCGTTTATATGCAAAAATAGAAGTAGATCACTAAGTTAAATTGCTATTAAAATGTAAATTAACGAAAATTTTATGGAAAAAAATTTCAATAAATTAAGTGGTTAAATGATGTTTTGAGATTGAAAAAAAATATCAATCAGACAGAAAATGCTAAATTAAAACCATATAAATATAATATAATTTATAAGATAAAATGGCAATAAATAAGCGATAATCTAAATATAATATTTGATACCATATTTTTTATTATTTACATGAATTTTTATCAGTTAAAATAATGCGAAAATGTGGTAGTCATTCAACTGTCAGAGTAATCAAAGTTAAAACAGCTGTTACAATTTAATTAAAAAACAGATATTGAAATGAAACATCATATTCATACAAATGTAATTAATTAAATATCAACCGGATATGCGAGTAAATAATATAATTGCCCCTGGATGAATTATTAACAAGCTAATTTGAGAGTGTTTTTGTTGGCTCAAGAATTAAAAAAAATACAACAGATCGTCTTTTTTTTTAATTAGGTGTATAATTAAAAAAAAAAAAAAATGTCGCATTGCGTCGGTAAGTAGACTGATGTTTTCTTTTCATGTTTTTGAATTCAATGTCCGTCTTTAAACCGGTGACGTCTCATACTCGACGTCAATTTTTAGTCGTGACGTACCCCGGAGGCAGTGAGTATTATATATGTGTGAGGTTTATGGAGCAAGCTGCCGGAAATTGTCACTTTTTGAATAATTTAAGTTCGAATGAGTTTATTCCCTTAATCGCCGCTCAAAATGGAGTACGTAAAATTATTTATTGGAACGAAAACTTATTGTGGCCAATTGCAGATGATTTAAGTTTTAGTTTCATAACAATCAAGGGACAGATATGCGTTTCTGTAAACCACCCTTTGTTAGCACCATTTAACCCAAAATATTAATATTTTCAGAAATTAGGTTGTCTGGAAGAATATGCATATTGGAGTAATAATAAATTGAAATGTTCATCAAAGTTAAAGGTTTAAAGAAGACTCAATTAAAAGATATTGTACAGCTAAGTTTTAGCTTTAGATTGAGACTCTGCGTTGATTCTGCCTTCGTCAAAAGTCAATGCTAAGATTGAATGAAAAATATTCCATTGAACAAACTTTGGATGAAAAACACAGCCGAATACTTTTGTAATGTGTTCACTGTCATTCACAGGAAAGACTTCATATTAAAAAAAAATAGTTATTATTCTACAGTAAATTTATTAACATCAGAATTCAGGACCAGTTTCTCCCATCGCGAGCGTTGAAAATGATAGCGATGAGCATACAACGCGGTCCTGATAAAAATAAAAGTATTGTGGAATGAGCATAATTTTTTTTTAAGGTTGTTATTTTTTAGCCAAATTTAATACATGATAAATTCACAATGGTCATTGAATTCAGTGAGATTTTCAAGATCATCAAAGTAAAAAGTTAAGAATGTGCTTTTATTCGTGAAAGAAGTTCATCAATTATCGGCGCGTACTCACGGTCTACTCTCGATGGCGCCCCATATTCCTCATTTAAAATTCACACCGCACCCTGCCACATAATAAACATTCCAGGCAACCCGAATACGCGCTGGAGACGGTCGGCGTCGCCTAGGCCGGGTCGTGGGACGTCGTAGCATACCGGTTTAAAATGAAATGACGAGAAAAATTCATTTGTCATTCCGAAGAAGTGCCATCGCCACGCCGTATGTAGTATTGCTGTATGCGCCTGCCGGGAGCTCTGACGGCAATCCAGCGATGGACCATAAATCCAACAAAGTACATTAAAAATGCTAGTAAATATTGCGATTTCATATGAATGCATACAGAAGTATTTCATATTTATTTCCGATGATTTCCTATTTCAAAAAAACCAATTACTGATTCATGTTCTTCACAAAGACTAACGCGTGTAACTAAATATGACAAAATGCGGTTTGTGATAAAATAATTTCGTGCTTTTAGTAAAAAATCGAAGAATGGCATAAGGTCATAAAAGACTGATGTGACAGGAAGTGTCCGTCCAGTGGCTTATAATAATTTCCTAAACAAATTTTTCATATCAAGTATTTTAAATTTACAATAAGAAAATTATATTAAAATCTCTGTTGTTCCCTCTTTCATTATTTTTGAAGAATTGAAATTAATGCGCGATCCGATTGTGAACTCGATTTTTTTACATGCATTGTGTTATGTGTACGGTATTGGTCGATGTAATGGCTTAAATTTTCAAACATATCTTAAGAGTCAGTTCAGTTGTTAGTTGTCAGTTCAAGTACATCCGTCCACTTGAATGCCTGAAGATGCCGAAAGGCGAAACCCGGGTCGTTAGCGACAAAACTCATGGAAAAGTAGAAAATTCAAACAATTCAAATTTGATATCTTAAGAGTCTTTTATAATAATTTTCGATAGAGCTTATCTACTCGATGTCTTAATTTTTTTCATTTGTTTCAAATTATAAATTCTTGTCGATTCAAAAATAAATCTTTGAAATAGAAAAATATCAAAAATTTTGCACTCAAGTAAACAATACCTTACCATATACTATATTTTTTAGTCCATGGCTGTAGGATCAATAAATTATCAAATCACTCTAAAGGCGTCAACTGCCATTCTGGGCAGAAAAGCATTGTATTTTTTTACTACTTCATGTCATATTTTAAAATGATCCGAGTTACGCTCGTTGTGAACAAAAGTGTATTATACTCTCACGATAAGCGAAACAAGTACTGATCATTTAACAATGTATGCGGAAATAGTACAACACAATTATGTTTCATTTATTAAAATAAAAAGTCTTTTATCTATTTTTAATAGATTTAAACAAATAATGTTAGCAAATGTTAATACAAAATTACTCACAACATTTCATTATTCACCATTAATCTTGCCGTCATTAAATAATTTCGCTATGATAAGTAAGTTGTAATCAGAATACAAGTCGCATTATCCGGCGTCCCTCGCCCAAGTAATCACAGGCTAATTGAAATATGAAAAGCCTGCCGTAGATAAAATATTTAGGCTCGGGTCCCGCGACCCCGCGACCCCGGCACCGCAGGGACCTCACTCGTTCAAATTTTATGAAGGATTTAAAAATAATCGCAGCCCTCTCGCAGTTTGGCACGTCCTAGCGTGACTTTCCCGCAGTTAGCCTTTCGAATAATATTTGCGCCCGACCGCCGAAATGATATGTATTTTCGCCTTAAAAATATCCCCAAATTTAATGACAATTGGAATTGTTTGCTAACTTACCGAGGGACGCAAAAAAATCGATATCAAAGTTTATATCAACAATGCTGAAACTGGAGAACTTAATTGAATTAAATATAATCACTGGGAAACGTATCATAATATATAAAAATCAATGTTTGTTTGTTTGTTCGTATTTTATGCGTTGCAATACCGTTGAACCGATTGCGATAAAACTTTGTCAACTTATTGCTTGTACTTGCGCGAAGTTTATAGGCACAGTAAATTTCAGTAGGTGGCGCGTGTGTCAACCCATAGAAAATCGGCAAAAGACAAACAGCAAACGTCAAACGGCA
Source organism: Himalopsyche kuldschensis (assembly GCA_028554975.1). NCBI lineage: Eukaryota > Metazoa > Arthropoda > Insecta > Trichoptera > Rhyacophilidae > Himalopsyche > Himalopsyche kuldschensis. The sequence goes on along the minus strand of JAHFWI010000001.1, from coordinate 3,689,234 downwards.
AATGTCATCGATACAGATCAATGTTAGTGAAATTAAATCGAAATTATTTATCTAAAATATTGTGCATCAGAAAGCACTTTGATAAACACAAACACTTTCGTTCCTTTTTTTTATAAACTAATACTGATCTGACTAAAACAGAGCTGATCAGAAAAAGCACGATGCTGAAAAAAAAATCAAGAGTAACCGATAACGAGAAAATATCAACAAAAATCAAACAAGGAGGTTATCAAAAATAAATGTTTCATACAATGAGCTAAAAAGAAAACAAGTGGTATATTGTCCAGTTTTTATATTAAAACGGTACATGGGAGAGAGATAAGTTATAATCAGGGCCGGATCGCAGGTATTGGCGCCTGTGTGCGTGTCGTCAAAGACGCCTCCCAATACTGAAATATGATGGTAAAAAAAACGCCTCATTTGGAAACGGTGCTTTCGTTATCTGATCTTATTTAAAATATTCATTAAATTGATGTTTAAAATTAAAATAAATATAAAAGTTTTTGGAATCTTCGTAGTCACAGATATGAAAAATAGTTACATGGCGGTCATAATAAATGATTTTTATTGATAAATAATGATTGAACAATGAAACATTGTTATTAATAATTAATCGATGTAAAGCTGTTGATATCTTACGAATATGCAAAACGCATAAAAAACTAGTCACAAAATATCGTGCATTTGTATAAATACCTGTCGAAGTAAGCCCGAAGAGAAGAGATCTTTCAGGAAAATCAGCTAATTCAAACCCAGCTGCAGTTGCAACAGTACTCGCACTTGATGGATTTTGTCCTACACTGAAACTTGGTGTTTGTACCTAAAAATAAACGTTTTTAAAATACATTTAAAATATTCGATCATTCAAAAAAAAAACAAACCTATAAATATTAAATATTATATACATACAATTGAAAACGCTCAGTTTTTTTTGTTCAAACTAAAAAAATATTTAATGAAAACAAGACCTAATTTTGATCTTGTTTTATTGAAGGTTATTGCTCAACATTATTTGTTTGCTTTGAACATTTTCTGTATAATACAATACGTGTACCCGATGTGTTTATTTGTGTTTTAATGAAACTATGTGATCAAAACATGTTTTTGTTTTATAAAATTTACATTGTTTTTTGCTAGCATATCAGTTAATCCAGTAGCGTATCTTATTTTTCGTATAATTATTATTTTGTGAACGCGAGAAAATCTGTAATATTTATCCTCTGACCCTGAGCTCGAATTCAAATTTATTTATTTTAATATCATTTGTTGAACCTTCCATTGTAATGTTGATCAAATTAAAATTATTATCTTTTTAATTTTGCAGCAAATCTAGCTTTTATATAAAGCCACTTTTTTAAAACAAACTACGAAGATATTTATAAAAAGTTAATTAATCGGGACGTAACGAAAGCGAATAATTGGTCCTGTCCTAGCCCCATTTTTAATGGTTAATCTCTCCGAGAAGAAGGGTGTTGCACGATATTATTTATTATTATTTACATATTTTTGTTAAAATAACATGATGTGTCTTTTCTCAAATTAAGAGCATCTGCTTCTGATAAATAATTAGACCAGATTAGATAAATAATTACATATTATACAATTTTATGGTGGTATGAAAATAATCGTTCAAAGACCTTCATACAAATTTCATTGCTGAGGAAAAATATTATTTAAAAAATGAGCCCCAATTACACTTTCAACACAGAAACGCAATGGCGATAAATAAGCAATTAGGTTTACCTGTGACGGGTTCAAGAGAACAGTGCCGTCCACGAAGGGAGCGAACCCAGGAAGGAAGCGGGGAGGATCGATGCGCACACTCAGAAGCTCGCTCAAGGACTTGGTTCTCAGGCAGGGGGCAAGGTCATCCTCCAGCAGGTCGCCATGGCAACCGGTCTGCTCGGCCACCTACGCCAAAACAACACACGGTGTCAATCATTCAAACAACAATTTACATATCTGTTTTTATTTCACACAGATTGGCTTGGAAACATTTCTGTTTGATGTGTACCGAGCAATTTTCACAATAAAAATAAACGCGCCTTTATTCGACAGGAATATAAAATGGCCTTTTGAAAACATTGATTTTACATTTTTTTAATGACACACGGCAACAAAATATACGCAAGCTTGATCAAATTTTACTAAAGTTAGTGCTTCCAAATTCAAAAGCACTCTTATAAATGTAAACAAGAAAGTTATTTGTAATATTTTTAATATTGTTTACGGCTAGTAGTGATAAGCTTAATTGACATTAACTTCGGATAGCTGCATTAAAATAGGGTTTCTAACATACATACATATTTCGTTGTTTGTATCAATACAAATTGGTTGTTCCGTCACAGCCCGTTATGCGTATATGTATATTCGCTGTTTAACGACCGCCTTCTACGTCACTTTAAGATTTATATACGAATGTTATCGTCATGTTTTTGGATAAATACATGTACACAATATTAGAGTTGCATGTAGCTGATATTAACCATGCACCATGGTGCTTAAAGACAAGAACAAAACTATAGTACTATTTAGTGTTTCATTTAAAATAAAAAGGACACAAGACTACGGCTGACGTCAATGCAAAATGCACAGGACAAATATAATGAAGAGTATATAAAACAAAAGCAAAATAGTTTTTAGAAGTGAGTAAACGCAACATACAGTTACATCTCGAATTATGACGGTTCAACTTGCGACAATCCAAACAAATAACATTTTTTTAAAGTAATTAAGAAAATATAATAAAGTGCCATAAAGTAGCATCAAAATATATGTGAAATATTAATAATGTTCGGTTATTAATTGAAATATATGTATTTAAAACGTTTTAAAATTTAGTATATCTTTTTAGAGAATGGTTAATTAAGAATGTGGCACCACGAAAAGTTTACCAATTAATAATAAATCATTCTCTCAAAATGCATTAAGAGATCGCCGGATCAGTGGATTTCATAAATTCGTTAAAAGTTTCGCGTGAGATGAGCCGGACACTTATAGCCGACAAATGCGACACATAAAAGTTTCTCGAGGCTTGCAACGCCACAAGATTATTATATGTACGCGAATTAAGATGACAAATGGTTCGGAGCGATTCATTTTTCAGTTTCACTTATGCGTCATTTGAAATACCGAATTCTTTCCACGAAGTTTTTAGCGAGGAAAGAAACGGAGAGAATAAAAACGACGCAATTCACCAGTCTAAGAATATAAAAAAATACGTTATTATTAAGCCTGTCAATTAATTTTCACTTTCCATATTTTAACCCTGCAATACCTGTCCCGAGAGAATTTTAAATACCGAGATTATTTAATAATAAACATATGGTCACCATAATTGTGTTCGCCTGCGGTGTTGAACATATTTATACTGTGTATACGTTATTTATGTCTCGGTTTGATATTGACGTTTTTCGATGCGAATTGAATACATTATAAGCTTCAAAAATTGCATTCAATTACAGCCAGCATTGTGCCACTAAAAACATTCATACATACGTGTATTTATTAATGTACAGCCCACTTTCGTAATATTTCAAATTTTATTTTTTCCAGCCATTAGACGAGATTGGGAAAAAAATATATTCAATCGGAAGCTTACAAATTAATGTGTGATAATTTTACATTCAGATAAAATACTGAATGCCAATGCGAAGTGAAAAAAATGCGGTACGCTCATGAACAATTGTATATGTTCATTATTTTATGAAATATTGCTCGAGTGCTATGGATTTATTTTCGAATTTACGCTTACCAAGAATATGCCCGTTCGGGTTAAAAAAAAGGGGAACTCGATTCGGGTCTTTGTTACTGCGTATGAATCTCCCAAATTCTTCAATATGGATACTTACCTTTCGCTTGACAGTGAGTGGTTCTCTTTGTAGTGCCCACGAACTCAATCCGGATCCGCTGAACAATATGACACGTTGGAGTAATTCTGAAATAAAAATAGATATCACGATAAGTATTATTTTCACAGACACATTAAGAAAAGTAAAGACAGAGTTTGATTATTGAGCTTGCGCTGTATATTCAATAAATAAAGATTAATTGCCATGTCGAGTGGTAAAGGTTCATTTGAATGTGTATTACCAAAACGACGAAGATTTATGTTGAAAGTCTCGTAGAAAGCGGATAAGGTACATGTAGTTTTATAATGTAATAATTAGATACGTTCTCTGTTATTCAAATTCATGAAAACTCTGAAAAAAGCTTAAAAATATAAAGCAATAATCGTTTATGGATAGAGTTGTTTTAATTAAATAAACAAAAGTCGTATAATTCTTACGGAACTGTTTGGAATATATTTGTGAGATTTCTGTACATAAATAATAGTTAAAAAAATATAAATACATTTATGAAAGTATTTTATAGGATAAGTAAATAAATATTTAAAACCTTATAATGAATAATTAATTGGTACTGCAATGTTTTTCGCAAGCTGTTAAATTTATTTCTAACTTGACCTCTGAAAGTTCTGACGAGGATTATTCGTGTAAAACGAGAAAAATACTTTTTTTGCTTCAGCGACGCTAAAAAGCGCTGAAAAACAAGTAGCGAAAATTGTTCCATTTAGCTCGATAGTCCGCTCGAATTTTCCAAAGAGACCAATCATAAATACCGAAAAAAATCATCCCAGGAAATGAGGCACGCGCAATTATTTTCTGAGGTCATTCTATTCTACAACCACCCCCTCCGCCCACCCCCCTGCTATCCGCTGGCAATTCAATTTAATCTTGTTAAGCTTGCACTTCCAAAAGCTTCCACGACAGGAGTTTGTACCACATCTCCAATCCCTAAAGGTTATCGCTCATGAACCCTAGTCATGAAGCAGAGAACAATTCCGAAAATACTTTTCTACAGGTTCTGATAAAAATGAGGATTAAAAACACCATTCACTTTTATAGCCAATTACTTTATGGTAATAATGCCGTTCGAATATTTAAGTAACACTTTTGAGTAGATACATATATATATAACTATGAGCCATGTTTTTGAATCCTACACAACATATTATTTCATGAAACAAATTGCATTTACTTTAAAACGTTGCTTGTTTTTATACCGGTACAAATGTTTATGATACTATGTTTCAAGTAACGTCCAGCTCATTATTGAATGGTTATTTATTCCACTTCGTGTTCAAAATACGTACAATTTTATTTTGAAATCAAATCTGATGACTGTAAACGATTTTAATTGAAAACGCCATCCCGAAAATCGCGTTTGAGATTTTCATAACATGCATATTATTCTATTTTAACACTTCAATATTCTTTTAGTTATTTTGTCTATCTATGGGTACATGTGAAATATCAGTTGAAAGCAGTGGGTTTGTTTAAAATTCTTCCGACACGGAGGCTTTTGAAAGAACAGAAGTATCTATATTATATTATTATGTATTCCAAATTATTGTTTAAGGTAAATGAGCCGCAATGCTATAAAGAGAATAAAGCCAAGCGAGCAGGTACCCGCGGGACCTACATTTGAATAAAAGAACCAAGCTTTGTTTTCCTAGCACGAAACCAACAGACGAGCGCGGTTTTATGTAAAAAAAAGGAAAGGGTATTAGCATTTCACTTAACGGACTTGTTTCGGATTTCTTTAAGTGGAGTTTGACCCAGAGGGCACTGCGGAAAGGGAAAACGGGCAACATATGCTCGGAGTATATTTACTTGTATAAAAGCCTGATTTGTTTTTACACACTAACCTACAAAGAGCAAACTTCATTATTATTATAATATTTCCATGCATAACGAAAAAATTCCGGTCCAAACATGATAATATTTAAAAATGTTTTTTTGTTAAATATATTAAATATATACAAGTTCAACCAACATTTTTTTTTGATATATATTAACCTATATGTCAAGCTATTATACAAGCTTTGAATCTTATAAGTACATTTTGAATATAAAAATAAATCGTATATGCGTATTTGCTTTGGCTCCCAGTATATTAAATATAAGCGTTGATATAAAATGATGATAGCAATTTAGTCATTCCTATACGAGTTTCGATTATGTAGCTAAGTGGTAACGCTTTAGGGCTTTCATTCTATTCTCATTGATGTAAATTATTTTATTGATCTACTTTCCAAGATATGGATAGGTGTCAACGATACTTTCGTTCGTGCTAGCGTTCTTTTCACATTCAAATTGAGCGATCGATAATTTTCAATAGATGGAAATGATTTTTTTTTTTATCAAATGTAAGTTAATTATTTCTACCTGAAGATGATTCACCAAGCTATACAGCCAGAAGAAACAAAAACTATCGTTCTAAGCTATTTCAGTTGAAAATGATCATGGTGAGCGAAACCGGACCTGATCTTTACAACATATAATTAGAATTAGTGAACAAGGTTTTTTTAACCATGTCCGCTTCCAGTGCGGATAATATGGAATCCAAATAGGGTTTAACTGAACATATGCTAAGAGTTTAATAACTAAATTTGTTAGACAGTTGCTGTTAACAGCGGCTACTCAGTTGTTAAGCCTCTCTTTGTCAAAGAGAGTATGGTTATAAAGGACTGGAAAAGGACATCTAGTGGTTGTAATTGGTATTGCTAGTGGTAAGCTAATCGCACTTGCTATGTTCGGTTTATAGGATGAGATGGATCTGAGAGTGAATTTTATTCACAGACATCCATATCTCCGTACAGAAATCAATAATCCGATTCAAGAATGAAGCTGCCCGGCCGGTCCGCAACTGAAGTCAACAACGCTGACATTTATTCGACCACGAAAAAAAGTTTTATTTATTTTAAATGTAATGCATTTCCACAAACAAATAAAACGTTTTATTACCTCTGATCCTGTTTTTCGTAATATAATCTTAGGCTTACTTCCAGATCTTTGTTTATGCCGAAAATCGCTAAAGCTTATCCCCATATGGCAACCAACTACTGGACGAATGCTACTTAGTATGTGTTTAGTATTGAAATCGAAGTGGATCAGTTTATTATTCTATCCGAGTCGGGATTTAAGAAAGGAAAGCCGCTGAAATTTACCAATAAGATTTAACGTCAAGCATGTTTATTTCTGTTCCATCTAGCTGTATATTCCAAACTGTTTCTGAAATTATCTACAGTCGATTGAATAATGTGATATGCATTAAGAATGGATTTTTAACAACTGAAAAGATCACACTGAGTCAACTGCCAATAGTAATTCAGAAAAAAAAAATTGACAGTAAAACTATGAATACTTTTCACATCTTTTCAAACAAGCGTTTTTTTGCTCGTTCCGCATTAGAAGAACTACATAGGAAATCGTTTTACGAGAATGTTCGTAAAGTCGACCAATTGTCATCGTTTTCAGAAATGGTGGCTTCTGTCACTGCATCCCTATTTTAGATTTTAGAGTTAGAATATATGAAAAAGAGTAAAAGTCTTACACGCATCATATAAATCGGTTTACGGCAATATTTTAATTCTCTTCGATCACTAATCGTAGCAAAAACACGAGTTATTTTAAGGCTATAGAATCGACCAATAATTATATAAATTATTGCTTTTAAAAAAAGGAAATGGTTTAAATATATATAATTAATAGAAGCTTTGCTTAGTATCGTATAAATAATAAATTGTCTACATACATCTAGCTTGTTATTCAAAAATCAAGAAACACAACGACGGGGATTTGCGTAGATTGAACGGAAGATGTGCCTCGTTTAAAGAATTTAGCGTTGTTTACCCTTGACACCGACAAACTTTTCCTAGTTGTGATGTGGTGGAAAACACATAAAATCTTGTTTGCATTGCATTAGGGTGTCTGCGAGAGTCGCAGTTAGGCGCTTATGTCCTTAACAATCCTATGATAACAACACACACGACTAGGGTTACGAGATCTCTCTGTCTCTGTTTGTTCGCTCGTTAACGACCAAATTTCATCGGAAATATTTTGCATTATGTTAGACATTGCAAACATGCAAACAAACCATTTGCATGAATGTGGCTTTAAATGTCATTTTGTATTTCATAGAGGTTTCTTATCAGATAGTGGGATGCATTTATGGATAGTATTACAAGCACACAATGTTTTTTTGAAGTATGTAATTTGCAAGAAAAATAATTGCCATCTGATTTATATACTTCTCGACGCAAAAGATTTTTGAAGAATTATAACCTTTTATATTTTAATAAATACATTAATACATCGTCATAAAATTAATAATATTGTTTTAAAATCTAGCCTAGTTAGTAGCTCGTTGATGAACTTTCGTTCAATCATCAGTCGGATCACGGCTTTCCATATCTTTGTAAAAAAAAAATGCTCTGCAGGAACTGATATTCATATAATATAACTTTAATGTTCTGGGAAAATCTTTGATTTATTTGTCCCGCAAATCGATAAATGATTTGTAATCACCCGATTACCTTCAATTGAAATATTGATAGTTTGCACTGATTAAAAAAATAAATCACTTTGCTTTTTTGCCGGAAATGGTGACTTATCTAAAAGCTTTCAATGTATCATTGTTTGCCTTCAATTCCCGCAAATTTCGTTTGATATATAGACAAACATATTTAGTCAACGGCAATAATTCATGACTTTATTGTATGAGAATAGCTCAAGAGTTTTTTTTCACGGAAAGAGTGTAACTACATGTGAAATGTCATTTTTTACAAAGTTTTGTGTTAGTTATTTAAGCATCGAGATGGTCTTTTTTGTAGCAACAGTCGTGTTTTAAAGCATCGGAAAACAAGTTCCATGTGTTTGGTTATAATAAAATTTAACCTATAAACATTTAAGGTTTGTTCCCTGATATAAAGATACTAGAAAAAGGTTTGTTTTCCGCCTTCTTTCCTTTGCTTACAATAACCGATAAAGAGACTTATTTTTAAGGGTAAAAATACGATTTATTTTTAGCACTTAATTGTGCCGTTAAGACTACTTCAGAGACGAATTAAGAAATAAATTATTTGGGCAACTCGCACTTAAATAATATTCTATTGAAACAAGATTTCTTTGCCGTTCTACGGTATTCTACATATCAGATTATTTTTTAAGAATAGATAGAGAAACAGAACACTTGTTTGGTGCTTACTGTCAATTCTTGGTAAAATGTTATTTGCGAGTATAATTAATAACACATTTATTTACAGTTTCACTGATCGCAAGCATTCTCAACTGATTAAAAAAATATGAGTGCAAAGTGGACGATATTTAAAAAAGGATATTAGCAATACTAGAAAAGTGGCTTTCATGTTTTCACAAAGAAAATTTCGTATTGACACAATTTAATTATTTACTTTTTGGCTTTCACAATTTATAGATCAGAAAAGAGAATTTTGGTTTCAGTGATATTTTAATATGTCCTTATTCCAAACTTACATTTCGCAGTGTAAGTTTGCCCTGTAATTATTCGTGGCAATAGTTTGTTACATAACTAATCTTAATGTAAATATTTTTTTATTTTTGTGTATTTTATTTGAACAAAATCTATCATGACATGTTTCGATTCACTTTTTCACATGAATTTTAGATGATGTATTAAGGCAGTCAGTGACGGCTGGTGACGGGGTGTTGGGGGGGGGTGCAAAGGAAGATTCAACCATTTTTGCAAGAGTTCTTTCCTATTCATTGGATTTTAAAGCACTTATATAGCATGGACTTTCAATTCAGATGTTCGCAATACCAACTGTTCCGTAGTACGGAAAAATAGTTGAATCTTCCTTTTGCACCCCCCAGCACCCCGTCACCAGCCGTCACTGAAGGCAGTTGAAATGCAGCCTTTGAACGAGAATATTTTTTTTGCAGTTAACATTTGTCGCTTTACGCTGCACTTTTATTCTCATTCAGAACGAATAAAGTTTTTATGTGACGTTTAGTGATTCGCAAATTCATACGCTTTAAAAGTAGCATAAAGTTTATCACGTTACCGTAAATCGTGGCCGAAATAGTGTGTGTTTTTAATACTTATGTATATAAAGACATCGTTCAAACATGGTGAACACTGCCATGCTTAATGTGGCGTTAGTCAGTACATTTTGCAACACTCTTAAAAGGTTTGTATCAAAACATAATTAACACAGTTTGAAATATTTATAAGATGTTGACTTAGTGATCTTTAATTTTGTGTTTACATTATTTAGTAGATTTTCCAAGCTTACTCATTAAAAACAGCCTAAATTCAGCCCATTTTGACAGTGAAAACACTGCTTTACATAATCATTTCAATTTGAACAGCAGTAATTAAAATCAGTGTTACAAGAATTTCCCTACTTCTGGATAATTATAGAGAGAACAAAATTGACTAATATTGTATATAATGCGTGTTCTTATGTAAATGTTTAAAGAAAGTACATACCTAATTGATATGTCATGTGGATTATCGTTTGAAATGATTTTCAAACAATTTTATCAAGCTTTTCCTAAGTGTCAATTTACCAATAAAGTTGTACCTACTGAGAATTGATATATTCTCATAAAAAGCAATCGTCGAGATGCTTAGATAAATTGACATCTTAGAAAATACATAAAGTTATAGTATGTATTTAAATACATTACATATGAACATAATAATAAAACAGTAATTAATAACTGCTTAATTATTATAACGCTGAAAGTTAGTTTATATCATTTTAATATTTCAGCTAACGATACCAAAACGGAATGTTTATAGATGTGTGATTTTAATAAATTGTTTTGCAATCAATGATGAAAATATGTCTTTAAATGAGACTTGAGAAAATAGATCACTGATTTAGTCATGTTTTTGCTAGAATTTGAGAACGTAGTGATTTTATTTTTTAATTAAAAATGATAATTCTTATTTAAAACAGACGAAAAGAATTCTAAGCTTTTCACTGACCTTTGTAGGCTGGCAGCCATTCTAAAATTAACTTTGAGAATCTTCCGAGGTCGGAATTAATTATTACACGTGTAATTACCGAGGCTGTGGGTGCTTGTTTGTATAAACCTCTGAAAACTGCTCTCCACCGTTACTTAAGCTCTCATTTTCTCCTCTTTTCTCCATAAAAATGCTCGAGTAAAACTTGCATTAAGATTTATTTTTTCCGACTTCAGATGGAAAGATAAAATTTCCGGGCAAATGACCCGCCCCGAGCTGGTGTTGGGAATTGTTGAACAGATTCTTCGCAGTAATTTGATATTATATGACAATTCGCTGGTAACAAATTAAAAAAACGGAAAATCAGAACTCAATTTTGTGTTTTTGCTGTGCAAGTATTTAACAGGAGATATGTCTTTAAATTATTTTGAGAATTATTTAAGATTAATTTTAATGGTACTGAAATAACGTTTTTTTTTTAATGTCGATACCTTACTTTGAAAAGGTTCTTATTCCTCTTAACCCCGTTTTGAGATATAAGCATTGGATGTTTGTACTGGCCATATTATGTAACTCAAAAGATAAAATCTAATTCTAACAATGAGAAAGTAAATATGTTTAGATATTACTTATTTTGAGCACAGTTTTTACAACATAAACCTATTAGTGAATAATGGTCTTAATGATGTAGTGATGGAAATAATGATGATAAACTTAGAATTTTATCGAATAAATTTAGTTATATGTATTAATGATGGGTAAATTACCTTTTGCCACAGGTGAAACAGCGATGAAGTTGGCTAATGCTGCACCGGTACCGTGTCCCATGAGGGTCACTCTCTCGGGGTCACCGCCAAACGCTGGTAGGTTTTCTCTTAGCCAATGAAGACCAGCGACAAGGTCCATCAAGCCAAAGTTTCCCTGAGCCGATCCTTTGGCGCCAGTTTTTAGAAACCCTATAAATAAATGACATTTTGATCAGAATTGAAATTGACGTCTATTTAGAGAGGACATACTTATCTGTTGATATAGACGTAGGGGGGGGGGGGGGATATTTGTTTGAGTGAATACGATTCGGGTAATTTATTCAAAATTAAGTTTCATGAGATCGATCATCTGACGATTCGATTTATCTTAATAATTAAATACATTTTTTATGAGCCACTTGAGAACAATCATTTTCTTTATTGATATCACGAAAAATAACTCAAAACATATGCATTCATTTATTTCGTTTACTGTATTTACAGAATATTATCTAACTTTATGTGATTAGTTCACACATAAAAAAGCATAAAATAAATCTTTTAGGCTAAGTAGTTATCATTCAATTCTTAAAATGTGAAACATCTCACAATAAAAAAAACTAATTGAAAAGATTTCCTCTTAATGTAGGAAATTATCATCAAAGAATTATGAAAAATAAATTGTAAAAAATAAAAATTTGTACATACAACCAAAATTAAAATTTTCGATCATGAAAAGTGAAAAAAACTGACATGCTTTATCGATAAATTTACATAACCATCTTACCTATTCAGATTGTATTTTTAGCTCGAAGAGGGATGAATTTTTAGCACAAAATACCAGGTATATACCGAGGGAGGGAGATAAAAACAGCGGATGGGAGAGTAATCGGAAAGAGAAGCGGAAAAATTCATCTTCAACATATCAGGTAAGCTCAATTAATTACAATGTCGGATTGCTTTGTTGCCCGCTAAAATTACTCGCTTTCCAAAACTTGGCATGCTCCAAAATGTGGTTTGGCGATTTTTTATCGGATTTTTCACGCTGTCAGCCTAGATAATGGATTGCGATATCAATAACGGAGGAAAAAAAAACGAATGAGAATTTCCCTGCGCAAAATGAACACTTTCCGAGTTACTATTGATGTTAAATATCGGTACATTTATGTTTGATATCTATCTGTGTAGGATTTTTTCAGTGATTTATTTATGAACTGTTCCAGAACCAAAAGCCTTATCGATTGCACAAGCATTCTTGAATAGGTAAGATGGAAAAAACGTTATTTTTTTAAAATTATATATTTTAGGCAGAATTATTAAATTTCAATATTATCTTTTTAATAGAAGGTTTTCATATTGTTATAACCCTTTGCATTCCACCACTCCTTAATAAATTGTGTATATATTTTTTCAGTAATTATTAATTAATTCTTCAGAAATTTATACTGAAAAATTTTATCTTGTTAATTTAAAATAAACATTGCTTACGGCTACACTTCCCAATAAAATTTAATAACTGAATCCGAAAAAGAGACTAAGTTTACGTCATAAAAATGTAATTTTCTGTTGCTGCTATTTTCTTGATCATACTTGAAATAATAAACTTAAGTGAAATCGATTTTCATTGTATATTATGTCTAAATTATAAATAAATATACGCTGTTATTAAATAACAATCTTCATAAATTATTCAAGCGATTTTCGTTTATTCCAAGTAACTCATTTATCGTCAATTATAGAAATTTGTTTGAATAGCAAACTCTAGTTAAAGTCGTAATATTCAAGACATTAAGTAAGAAATCAATAACGATGTCTAGGCTCTCACTCAAAAGGTATTGAGTTAATTTTGGGATAATTAAATAAAATTGATAACGTATGTTTCCTACACAGAAGCTTTATAAATACTAACATAAACTAGTCGTCAAATAAATGTGTTGGATTAGTTGTCATTGATAATTACAAGTGAAGTTAGTTAATTTACGTTGTTTAGTTAGTTAAATTCAAAAGTTTTCTACATAAAATACATTATGAGAGATACTTCAATAATTTTGCGTAATGATCGATAATTTTATTAATGATTGATCACATCAATTATGTCAGCTCCCAAATCTTGGTGATTGATCGAAATTATGTTTATAAAAGAAAAACACAAATAATTATTTTAAATATTACCACAACCGTCAGGTAACAATCAACAAGTCAGCATCATCAGTTGTCTCGTCCTACTGGGCTACGCGGTCAATATTTTGAATGTTTGAATTGTATTTATTAGATGGTATGTATATACACTCATAAGTTAAATCATGGCTGTCTGCAGTGTTCTCGCTTTTATCAGATTTTGAAAATTGAGCGCTTAGTAACCGAATATTTCTTTCATGACCCCATTTTGTGGTTTGTATAATATGGCCTTGCAATTGCTCGCCTTGTAGGTATATTACACGCTAATTTTTCTCTGAAATTCTTCATAATGAAATCGCTATAAGTAACATTTAACTGGGAAAACAGCAATATGTCGTCACCCAATATATTACAGTTTGCCAGGCGGCTTTTAAAATACTCAAGCTGTGCGTTTTGCCATAAGGTGAACATGATGTATACCACGAATTGTAAGCTGAGTTATGTAATTTCTAAACAACTATTAACAGTTTTTGCACAGTAGCGTGATGACCACTTTCACGTAAAATAAAGACATTTAGCAAATGTAGTATAATTAAATTAAATAAGTAGTATAAAAATACTCTTGACTGTAAGAGTCTTAGTAAATTAAAATTTCTCATTAGACATTTTCTGTTGCATTTTTCTGAAAGGAGAATAAATTCGAAAACAACATCTGTCATCCATTAAACTTTGTACATTATAGCGTAAGAGTGCAACAGAGCTTACCGATCCGTACATATTTAAGAAGGCATACCGTGTAAATAGGAAATGTAGTGAAATTATTACATTCGCTTGTAGTATTTTAAAATGTAATCATCGTGTTTACTTATTGCGTTTGTTAAAACAAATAAAGCATTTCTGCTTGAATTTGCTAAGCCGTTAGTTTATATTACGATGTTTCTGAACAGTGTAATGTAAAATTTTGAAACAACGAAGGATAATTTTCATACGGTGCCCGGAAAGCGTTACCCAAAAGCATACAACGTAATTGCAACGCAGTGTTTATTTCAAATTGCACTCATTCATTTTGAAGGGACGCCGTACCGCCACCGCAACAGCGAGTTGATGTAATTTATTAGGCGCAGTAACCCGCGTTCAAGATCGTCTTGTGTTTCTTATGGTCTTATTTCGGGATTTGCATGCGGATCTTTAACAAAACACAATGAATAAAATTTGTATTATACGCCCATTCTGCGATGAAACATTTTTTTTAAGCCCAGAAAGCAAGCAGTTGTTGAAGAATGGAAAACAGTTCCATTCTTCAACAGTAACAAGTAATAGCTATGACAATTTTTGCATATTGTCTATAACGTCAAGGGTGAGTGCAAAGGTTAATATTCTGCGGATATCACATATATTTTATTTTGAAATACTGCTATAAATAAAAAAAAATAGTTTATAATTTTTTTGAAAACTAACTGAGAAGTTAATTAAGGAATTTCTAATTAAATTTATTATTTTACTCACCGTCTACGCACTACATTATACTATGGAAATGGTGCTTGTCGTGTTTGAAGCAGTGCTATTTTTTTTTTTTTTAATATATTCATCTAAACTATAACGCAATAAAGAATTTTGAATATATAATAATTGAAATATTGTAGTCGTATTTTTCCCTAACAAAAATAAGCACAGAAAATATATTATAATATGTACGATTCAAAACTTTAAAACCAAGTCTTATAAAGATTGTATTATTGTGTTTAATCATTCAAAAAACATAGCCAAATAGTGAGTTATGATTTTTTTAAAGATTTTCCGATTACAAATTGCAAATGATGACATCAAAACTTTTTTTTTGTTTTTTCAACATTTGCTAGCAAAATAAAACATTTCTCGCAGTATGGATTTACTGAAAGTTGTACTGAATAGAATACCTACAATATATCAAAGTGGTTAATTTGGTCGATGAAAGATTTCCCCGAGGGAGTAATTTCAACTGAAAAAAATATTCGGATTTTCATTCGGGAAAACTATGTTGCCAATTTGTTCAACTCTTTCTGCACATTGCGAGTAAGGGTTTTATGGGATTAATTCGGGTTTAGTGTTACAATTCATTAAATAAAAAGATTAGAAGACGCAAGCGCATTTTAATATTATTATTTTGATTCCGTGAGAATATTTATGATATATTTTTTTACCCTTTCTACCCCCAGCGCAGACCAGATTATGTCCTTTTTATGGAGACATCCCAACAGAAGTTGTTCTACAAAAACTGTTTGTTGTTGTAACATCACTTTGAAGTATCGATTGGATGGAAGGGAATTTTCGATATCACATACATACAACCGTACTCTCGAAGATAAATCCATACAGATACTGCGAATTAAGTGCTCAATGTTTACCACTTGGGTAAAGGCTCAGAATATTTTCATGGTTACTATGAAAACTCATAAACATTCAAAATTGTGTATGCAAGGTTTTTTAAAATTAAATCTGATTAATTATGATGCTAATAACACATATACCATTGATGAAGTAATTAAATAATGACAACTTCTTTTAATGAAAAATATTACGGTATTTTTTATCGAATGATTTGAAATTTAATGCGATAAAAAGTTATTGAAATATTGACAACGCTAAAAACGGCCATATTTATAAACGCAGCTTTTGAATTTAAATGTGTTTTGCAAACTTTTGAAAGAAGTTCAAAAACAAGAACGCTATTCTGCAAAAGAAAAGTAAATGAATATTTGAATTTAAAATTCGTCTAAAGGATAAATACAAGGAAAATTCTCATTTCAAAGAAAACAAGCAAACGCGTTTATTTTTCATCTTTTGAGCAGGTTTCGTTTCTTCTACTTCCAATGTTAGCGACGCAGAATGCTATTATGTAATATTGAGATGTGAATGCAGATAGTTTGCTAATGTAAGATAAACAAACTTACATTACTTTATTTATGTCTTTGTTCTACCGTTTTTCGTCCAAAAGTTTTATTTATGAAATAATGTGAAATTATTATAAGATGTAAGTATTCAATTTGACAAGATTGATCTGAATTGATGTACAATATCGACTTCACGCCATTACCATATCTACAGTTCTGACGAATCAACGTGAATATTTATCTCATAATAAAATTTATAATTTGCTTATACGAACACATATTTAAAATAAATTTAATATTCTAGCATGTTAATAAAAAAAGTTATGAACTCAGATCATCTTATTAGAGTTATGTGAAAAGCTACATTATATTTTCTTGGAAATAATTTATTTTATATTCAGTTCACGGTTCATTTGATTGAGTAAACAAATCGAATAGAGTACTTACCTAATATCCCAAGACGAAAATTTATCGTGACGACGATGAGGTGTCCTTGAGATGCCAAGACGGTACCATCATAAGGGTTTCCAGAGTTCCATTCGTACGACTCCCCATGGACATAGACTAAGCATGGTAGTGACATGTTTTCTCCTGAAACAATGAGATTAAGATTAGAAAATGGAAAATATGATCACACTAAGATAACTTTAAAATCGATCATTTATTTTGTATTTACTCTGTGAAGCGAATAGTTCAATTTTATAATAAAAATAAATTGAATACGGTTTATTTGAAGTACCTACGCCTTAATTAAGTGATTTTTCAACTGAAACATTTAAAAAGTAACAGTAATTTTAGTATTCTTAGAAAGATTCTCTGAATTTACTAAGAGAACTGTTTTTGTTTACTTTGTATTTGGTAGTCAAATAATTGATATTATTTTTTGTTCAGAAAATCAAAATATTAAAATGAAATATTTATATTAACGATGCATGGTTGAGTGATATTTGTCTTGTAAAACATATCTTAACAGATTTTAATTAAAAAAATCATTATAAACTTATAATGTAAACTACGAGAAAACATTGCTGTTTTATAATCTGACATAAAATGTTTTTTATTTTTTGATATTTTTTGCAGTCGAAAACTTTCTGTTTTTATGAAATAAAGGTGTAAAAAAGTGCTTTCTTCCCGATTATGCTTCATTGAAATTTGTTAAACATATGTGTTGATAGACAGGTATGTGGTGTGGTTATGATAATTATTATTAATCTGCTATAAATGTATGCTAGAGTACTTTCGGATAGTGGATAAAATAATGAGGAAAAAACTGTTTAACGATCTATGTATTTATGACATACCATACATTAAAAAATGGATATTGATTGCATTCCTATATGATTTGAATGATGGGTTGTTTGAGAAAAAGAACACCTGTATATTAACAGTTTTAAAGAGTTAACCTACTCTTAAAGATCTCAGGATGCTCATTTCAGCAATCTAACCAAAACCTTTCGATAGTCATGCTGATTATTCTGAATCAGCTAGTTTTTAAAGTCTAACATTTCATTTAGTTTGAGCAAAGTAGAAATGTTTAATTCAGGAGCTCATTACTGTAGATGTTTTTGTCAACATTGAGTAATCCCTTTGGTCCTCAATATGAAAGAGCTACGTCATATCGTATAACCAAAAGGGAAATTTCGTTTATGGCAACAGTATGTTTAGAAGAAATTTTACGAATCTATTAGATTTTTTATAATGCGTTTACGACTGCCTTTTTTCCAAAAGGTTCTACAAATATCTTGGAATAACACTTATACAAGAGATAATGAGATATAATTTATTGTAAAAGATCATTATTTAATGTGTAACTTGCGATATATTTTTCAACTGTCATAATAAATATGGTTATATTAAATGAATTTAATGTAAATTTTTCTGTTGATTACTAATAATGATAGAAAAACAATATCATTGAGAATTTATAAATGACTTTTAAATTGAATGCAGCAGTCAGCAATTTATTAAATATACGAAATATGACACAAACCTGTCGTTTCCCAATCTAATATTTCTTTTTTCTCTATTCTATTGTAAAATACGAATCTTAGAGACTAACTAAAAATCACGAATATGCACCTTGTTTAAGAATACTGAGATAGCTGTTAATATGTTTTACAATTATCAGATGAGCTTATAGTGATAGCGTTTAGAATGAGTTGTTCATTTATCATTATTATTAGTAATATATTGTCGTTAAGAATATACAGCTACCGTAGAGGGTGAGTTTATACTTTGAAAATACACTTTTAAATGAACAACGTACTTTTTCATTTGTAACAAACTAAAATCAAAGGATCGGGTGTATTTTTACTTACGTATTGATTGTGACTAAAAAGTAACGATATCTCTTATTTTGTGTCTGATATCAACTGCTGGCAAAGTTGTTCAATTGTACGAACAGTCAACTAAAATATCTATTTAGTTTAATTCACGGACAGCAAAAATGAAATATGATTTTCCAGAAAATTAGCAAAAAAATAAAGATTCGGAAGATATATATTTATTTTGAAATGAATTTTCTTCTAACGCAATATTTTTAAGATAATGGAACTATTGGTAAAGATTAATTCCCAGTATTTCGTAAAAAAAACTCATACGGCAACAATATCGAAAACAATAAACTCGGTTGATATTAAATATTGTTTTCCAATAGTTTTTTTTAATACGAGTAAGCAGTACATATTTTCTTAAAATTGTATACTTATTTTAAGTACGGTGTCTTGTCAGCATAATAAAATCATCAGTAGAAACCGTAAAAGCCTGATAATAATGTACAATAATGTAATGTAAACGCATTGTTTTGATTTTTAGCAAATAATATTTATTGATTGAGTAGGCATTTACTTGGTAGAACTCCATTATAATACGGAAAGAAAAATAGCAATGTATTTTAATTCATAAATTATTTTATATATTTGTTGTTTCGTCATAGTTCTGACGAAGGCGTAAGCCGAAATAGCTATCAACAAATATATAAAATAATTTATGAATTAAAATACATTGCTATTTTTCTTTCCGTATAATAATATTTATGTTGATGTTTAGTTTTGTGTTATTTGAATAACAAAACGAGACGCAGAATTTATTTATTCTTTCTAGATTACTTGTTTCAAAGTTTGACATCAATCTAAGAATTTGAGAAAAATGTTTTTATAAAAAAAAAATCCGCTATCCTAATATAAGTATTGAAAATATATGTACATACTTCACTGGGATACGCTGTTTTGTTGACATGCAAACCGATACAAATCATAAAGGCACTACGCTTTCTAAGCAGAGTTTTCAAATCCGGCGGTAGTAGTGCTATTTTATCGCAGCTTAAAACTGCTTGCGCTTGTCGTATCGCGGAGACAGTCAACTCTAATAGTTGTCGTTCTGACGATAAAGGACCATTCAATGTGCGGGTAAGTCCGTTTCAAAAACTAGCGGGGTCGGGAAACGACGCAGGGGTGGCAGCGGTCCTTCATGCCGGACCGCTTGCTTTATGGCGCGTGACATTTGCCACGCGGGACGAGTCAAATGAGTGGCGGGCGGACAAAAAAACTCCCCAGGCTTGCCAATGGCTTCCGGGCATCGGCGGATTTCTCTTTGTATGATTAGGCAACATTTTTTTCACATTTGTACACCGGGGGGTTTCAGGTTAACAACAATATCAATATAATTGTAGTAAGCTTTCTGTTTTTGGTTTATTTTCGCTACGAATGTTTGTGTGAGAGCAAATATCATCGTTCAAACTGAAAACAACCTTATTTTACAGGAGAGTATCAGTTGTATACACAATATGATATATTGAATAAAATCGAACCAAAAATCGTAATATAAAGATAGATTTACAGCCATTTATGCACGTCAACTGTTATTTTTAAAGCGGAGATACAACATATTTTCTGTAGCCATACATACATCACTTATGATATTAAAATGCTATCTTTTAAAAATGTAGATTAGTATATTTTTGCAATTTTAACGCTGATATGTTCATGGACATACAATTTGTTTATTTACAAGCATGGCTTAAAGTTCTTCAACTAATATTTAAAAAAAAGGAGTACATACACATATTTTGGCCCTAATGCTAGTAGCTGCCTTCAGTGTATAATGATGGTTAGCGGTAAAAAGTATATGGGAAGCAATGAAATGCAAACTATGATTTCAGCTATAACTATTTTCATAAAATATTGAATTATCAAACTGCATTACCACAATATAAATAACTTTCAAGAGTAGAAATAAACGAAATCGTAACTGATGATCAGAATATGATTATTGTAGTCTTATTAACTAAAGTTCTCGTGACGGCGGAATAGTTATGGATACAATTCGCTTAAATATTATACGTTAAACAGAAGCAATTAGGGAAACAATTTTGTGGCTTCTTTAACTCACCGAGATTCAAGAATAATTCAAGGATTATTATTACGATATTACCTATTATATTTCTGAGGCACGACGTTCACATTTCAACGGAATCTTATAAAGTTTATGTTACATTAAGAAAATTTGCATGATCAAATATTTAATGGTATTAAGCAATAGAATTTTATGATTATGAAGGACGAAGGTGTGCAATCAATTATAAATGGATTAAATATTACGGATTTCTGCCAAGATTTGACATTTAACACTATGAAAGGATACAATCATGTCTTTTTTTCTGTATCGTGCGCCAGTGTATCGTTTTCTATGCGTTATAGACAGATAAATCAACACAACTACATATAAACTATACCAAATAAACGCGGCATCAAAAACTGTCGTATATTATTTTTCATAACTCCTAATTGAAAACTTTTCGGTTCGTCTACGTAACTTTAAAGCTTATACTTCCGTATACACTATCTGTGTTAATATCTTTCTGTGTACATTGTATTATATTTTTTAAAAACAGTTACCTTAAGTATTTTGTCAACTATCCAGAACGGTATTGCTTATTTCTGTTAAATATACGAACATTAAAGTCACTATTTGATTTTCAACAAATCATACAATTTATTTATTTACCTAATATTAAATAAACAGACAGTTTCTTAAATGTATGTGTAAGTATGTGCTACCATTTTTTTTTAAAAATATTTATTTAAATTTAATGCCTTGCCACCAAGAATTGACAGTTAACGCCTTTAAAGTGTTTAAACAATTGTAATCGGTTGACTTTATTATTTTTGCATAACTGCTTGTTAAAAGTACAAAGTACAATAAAAAAATATTAACGAGTATGAAGCACGGTGACGAGAAACTTTAACATTATGGTTCCAAATTTATAATATTTGAATATTATATATGTCGTATTTAAATTCATATGTGGAAATTTTACGCTTAGTGAAATCATTATAATGAGCTATTATTCTACATACGTGTCAAACAATTGTGATGTTATTAAGTGATAAAAATAGCATTGTTATTTGATAATTTGCTGCTGATAATCTTTCTCATACATATTTTTTTTCTAAATCATCACATATTTATGTACATATGTGATTTTCAAAATATAAAATTATATTCTTTACTTGAATTTTTATATTTATATCACGAAAGACTAAAATTAAATGTACAAGAGTTATTATAAACTGATCCTCACTTATAAAATTATGTAACAAAGAATAACAATAACTCATTTTTTTTAAATTCATTTCATTTCAACACCTTATAAAAAATGTTTTGAGTAACTATTGAACATTTAATAAGACATATACTTGGAGTGTAGTTACTTAGATAAAGTTAAAACAAAAAAATGAGATAGAATGTTTTTTTCCTTTTTTTTAAGTCAGTATAATAATGAAATCAAAAAATACGTTTCAGCATAGTTTCGACGGTGACGTCATTTCACAATATAAATTATATGGCTGTTAATATATTTCCGCGTACACACCTTTGTTGTGCAATATTGTTGACAATGTATCACTAATGTGTCAAATTAGTGATACATTTTTAACAATGTTTCACATCAATGGCGGATACATTCATTTGTTCAATTAATGTAACTAAAAGTAATATCCAAATAATTGGTATCCTACTCTAATGTACAGATGTCGAAAATTTAATAATACATTTGCTGATTTGCAAAGCAATATAATATAATATTTTTAAATTCGTTAAAGTCATTTATCATGCTGGTATCCCGAAAGTAAAAAACAAAAAGAGTAATTAATGCAAGTCAAGATTTAATTCATAAAACAATATTTGAAATTCGAAACATTTTGTTTTTGACACACGGCGTCTGACATTATTTAAGTTATAAGGTAATTAACGATTGATAAAAATATTTGATTGAGATTACCGTGATTTTGAGAGACTTCAAGTCATTTTTGCAAGCGTTAAAATTTGAGAACACTGATTATATTATGTTTGATAATGTCCAATATATATTTCCATTTAACGTGAAAAGAAAATTGATTTCCTGATTCGAATCTTGAGTCTGGTGAGAAGAAAAGTTGAATAACCGTGTGTTGAGGTGGGTGTGGGGGTGTAGGGGATGGCGAGCCTACTTTGTTTCACACTCTTGCGTTGGTGCGGTGGGGCGATGGCAAGGTGGTGGTGCGACGGTATCCATTTTCAAATTAAAACTTTCAGAATACATTTCGCAAAATCTGGGTGCTGAGAATGTTCTTCTTTCCGCATGTGCCAGAGGAGAATTACTAACAATGTTGTCTCCACTGCGTAGGTGGTATTAGCAAGAGTAAGTCAAACATTTCAATGATAACGGAAGTATTGTTAAATACACACAATAAAAGCTAATATTATTCTTAATCTTCAAGTATAAGTGAAGGCAATCTCTTCTTAACGATAATATTATTGCATATATACATTAAATTCAAATATAAAGCTTTCATACCAATTAATACATCTATCCAGACCATATCTTACTCGCCTATATATTGTATATTATAATTACACATAACAATACAAATAATTATGCTTGTTTTTTCATAGAAAAACTGGCTTTGTACGCTGCACTAGATGGATACTTATAAGGTTTGCAATATTTTAGAAATCATAATAAATTAAAGAAATTTTATGGTACAACTTCTACATGTATTCTGATAAGAATAAGACAGGTTTTGTTTACCACTCTAATTATCAACTAATGAAATATTCGGTAAACAAGTTTATTTACATATATCACTTTATATTTTATCATTTGATAATCTTTGCGATGAGCGAAACTAGTCCTGATCTTTATCAGAGTAATAGTGGAATTAATGTATTTTATTTAATAATGCCTATCCGCCAAGAAATGATCGAAATGCATTGAATGATACATAGTTATGCTGATATTTGCAGAGTCATCAGTTTTTGTTTAAGACAAAGAAAAATATTATTGGATCACAATAAGGCTGCAGTACTGGAATGTTTTCGTCAACAGACGAGCCACCATGCGAAGAAAAGAATTGACATCAAAATTGTAACTAAATATTTTTAGTGAGTATGTATTCGATTTTTTCCTCATATATACTCTCTTTTTGCTACCAATTATTAACATCGGCTTATGTAATAAATCTCTACGGATTTGAAGTTTATGCACTCACTAGCTAAACTGCTCGTCGGTTGTGAAACTGTGAAAGAATCTAGCTGTATCCTGTGTAATACATACAGTACACTGAAATAATGGTATAATGCTATAACTAAAGTTTTATGGTTTATAAAGTCTCCTATAATACACAGTTTCACTGTAATGCGACTGTTTAATTAATAATTATTCTAAAATATGGCCCCTCTGCCCTTAACTATCTTGTGTTTTAGCATTACCTACATTATGTAGGCTGTGTGTTTCCTACCCATCATTGGAGTGGTTTTCCTTTTTGTGGCGCACGCTTTAACGTTACAATTTTCGTTGTTCAGTGTTCACTGTCCAAAGATGAACACGAGTGGAACTGAAAATGGTCGAAGCTTTTTGTCGCGCGGCGTTTGTGTAACGCGAATACATGCCTACCTATCCACCGCTGTAAAATAACTTTGCCAATATCCAAAGTGTTTGCATAATTTTGAATGTTTTAGGCAAATTTTCAACATTTTGCATCCGTATGTTGAAAGTTTTAAATAAATTTCTAGTCCTCTTAACTGTAGGCGACAGATCCGTTTTAGTATCTACAGAGAAGGTGGATTAAAATAGTGAATTGTTTAAGAAATATGCTTTTGCATGAAACCCGAAGAAAACTTTTACCCATACCTACGATGTGAATTTAGATACACTATTTATTTTGTAATTAGGTACATTGTTTCTCGAACACTTATTATTTAAGTTTCAACGAATTTCTCAATTATTGTACATCATTGCTACTATTATGTAAAGTTATATCCTGCATAATTTGTTGTATGTTTAAAATTATAGGGTTTCAATGTAAAAGAAGAAAATTCTAGGGCTGAACAGCCTTTTGACAATACACCTGATATTTAGGAAAAATCAAATCATATGAGATAAACTTGAGAAATAAAGCTTTTACACGTGAAAATATAAATAATCAAGTCAATTAAAAATCTGTATATCAAATGTTTTTACTGATGGTTACATTTTATTTGACCTTGGAAATATAAGTTATATTTTATAACTTCATGAAAAACCTAAGGCATTTGAAATATTGTTTTTCAAGCTGTTAACATCTTTAAAAAAATTGCAAAAACGCTTGAGATTGAATGAGATTAAATTTCAAGTAATTGAAGTAAAAGATTGATGTTTATTGAAATGTTTTTTAACAAGCCAAAATAATTGCTAATTTACATGATAAACTAGTAAATATGAAAAGGAACAGCTTTTAAAATGATTTTTATATTATTAATAATTAGTACAAAGAATAGCTCGCTATTTGCGAGCGACAGTTGAAAAGAAATAATTCTTAATTATAGGGCTTAAAAAAGAAAAAAATCTTTCATCTTTTCAACGAGTCAATATTTTTCTTTAAAGGGTAGCATATCAAAGATTTGTTTCAAAGACTGTATTAGCAATACTATGGAGTACTTGAAAATTCGACAGATTTCAACATTTTCAGATGATTGTTGACACTGCATATTCGTCAATATAATTATGTAAATACAATTTCTTATTTTTTTAATCTTTACCTCTTCAAAAGTGAATACTATTTTACCCACCATCACCCTTTTATTATTTGATTGAGTGTATCCTGTAACGCAAAAGCACTGAGCGCGTTGAAATCCCCTCAGCAGCGATTACTTATGGAAATGACCGTGTGAATAAGACGATGTATACATATTGGTAGGCTTTCATTACTTCCCGGCATGAGGCATCGGTACCAGCCGGCTTGGTATTTTGTCCCGGTTTTCGTATGGCGTTACGATTTGGTCGGATGACCAAAGCCGTGTTCTGGAGTATACCATATGAGAGTTAATTTAGTATAGGTTAAACTTCGGCATAATATGAAACGAATTGTACGACGAAAAAATACAAACCTCTGACATTACCCCCCCACCCTATTACTGTTTGTATTTTCATATGTATGATAAGCCTACTTATTAGGCTATTCTATGTTCCGACGGTTTCTTCAGACAGTTCAACGTCCTAAATTCCTTGTTTCAAGCTTTGTATATGTGAAAAAGCTGATTCAAATGTTTGCAGACTGACCACGCTACTTATGCACTCGAAAAAGTGGCGCTGTGAGAATGTCCTGAATGACGCCGACAAAAAAAGATTGCCAGAGTTCGAAAATTTTAAATTCTCTGATAAATACTGAACGCGTGGGCAGTAGTGCAGTAGGTGGATTCTTATGTCAGAGGGAGAACATTGCTTTAGTATCAAAGGCTGCCGCAAACTCGAGTGAACTGTTAAAGAAGTCAGAGTTGTACGAATGCGTTGATAATAATATAAATTATATAAAAATTAAAATATAAAGTTTTTTTTTTTTTTTTTTAAATTGTTGATATTTATTTGATGTGATGGGTAATGAGTCGGATATATTTTGCCTATTTCATGTATAAACGTTTTTCTATATGATTAAGAGAAGCCGTAAATAGGAAGCAATTTGCAGCAAAATCACAAGTTGTTACTGATGATGATATAAGCAAGAGCAAAAATGTGTTAGTACCAATATCCAGGTAAGTTTCGATTAATTATTTTATTTACTAACATGGCCAAGATTGAAAATAGAAACATAGTGGCAGTAAAAAAGTTTGCTTTGAATGACAGAAGGGTAAACTTCATTATTCTGAAGGTTGGAACTAGTTCGTCAAGTAGTTGTACGTAATTGGGTTTGACAAAAAGTTTTTGATTGCCTCTTTGAAAGTTTTGTACGCATCTGTTAACGTTATTCAAAATTATACCTGATTTGGAACGATTGAAAATCTTCCTATCTATCCGTTACTGTCTACGTTATTTGTAATTGATAGGCAATAAAAGAAATTTTGCTAAACAAGCCGAAAACATTGTGTTTGAATTGAAAAAAAACGTTATCGCTCCAGTTTGTCTGAGCGTGCAGGTTTTATGTCATTTGCGATTTAATTTTATTGCTAATGCTGTAAACATATGATTTAAAATACATCTATTCTTAATGGTGATTATAGAGAATCATAATGAAGAATCAAAACAAAACGAGTGTTCGAGTAAGAAATGGATTCTTAACAATTTCTCAACTTCACTCTACTGAAAGGGTAACGAAAAAAAGTATGAGACTAGATAGGAGTTCTTTCTTCCCATCGGTTTTTAGGACCGAGTAAGAAAGACATGATGTAGAAAATGTTAGCATCGAGTTGACAAAAAATCAGTACCGTTGACCACTTATCTATTGTAATATCAGGAAAAGTACCCAGCATACAAATATTTATTAATAAAACTCATTTACACGATTGAAAATTATTTCAAGCAAAATTATTGAGATTTTTTTCATTTTGATGATTTTAAAATATAAAAAGCACTCAAATGAGATTTTAAATAAGTTTGAAAGGACGGCAACATTTAAAAGGCTGGAATAAATTCATGTCAAACAAGTGACTGAAAATTTGCATGTTTTTTTTTTTGCCGACACATAAAATCATGGCTGCTGTGAACGTTTCGTGAAACGCATCACATAATACCATGTTATTTGTCGAAAAAATGCCTGACAAAAATGAATAGATTTTGAGTCGTGGAGTGGAAAGTGCTCTTGCTTTTAACACAAAATTTGAAACGCTTTAAATGACGGAAAACTGACGGAACGAAAATTCTGGATATGATTCTCTTTGACGAATAAGTTTTCACTATTCAAATGTAAAACGTGCAAAGCATGCGACATATTAAAAGTAAAAGGCAATATGCGTATTTTAATATTACTGAAAAACATTTGCGACAGAGTGATAGTGAGGTAATATTTGTATAAAACGAATGGAGGTATTTGAAAACTTTACGAAAGTAAATTCAATAACTTTGAAAAGCAATCTATTTTTTCATACACCTAAAGTATTCAAATTATGTTGACTTATAAATAACATCAAAAAAAATATACCAAATCAATACAAAAACAAAACGAATGCTAGAATTCAGTAGATGATACGTCATAAGAACTTCTCACTAAGAAAAAGAAAACTTGAGTAATATGTCAAGTAATTAATGATAGATAGAATCTAGCTGTTAATGATGACTGATTGACATTTCCTTTTTTCTATTAAGGATTTTATCTGCGGGAAAATAATGGCTGTTATAAAGCATCCAAAAATCTTTGTATTCTTTTTCTGAAAAAAAAAGTAATTATGCCGAGCTGTCGGACAAAACTATTGGGTTAAAATACTAGCTTGGTGATAGTACGCTTCTTAATGATATTCTGTTTATTGTGATAAGAATGGTGTTTACTTTATGTAGCTCTGTAGTAAAATGAAAAATCAGCCAACACATTAATACTTATTCAACAGTTGGATAACTTGTTTATAAATGCTATTTGATAATAAAATCATCTGAAAGCTTCATCAAATCTTATTATAATATAAGTAGAATACACACAAAAATGTTTTATTTGAAAAAATAACAAGATTTTTTAGTGTCAGATGTTTTTGCGAGTGTTATTTCATATACAGTCAATCCTCCTATAGCGCTGAGATAAAGACCACGCTAAGGAAACTAACCCCATAGGTAGGAGACTAGACAGTCTAGGTACCCATGCAAATTTCGGGGCGATGTTTTTTAGTGTATTTTGTGAATTGCACGAAATCAATCTATTTTTTACATTGCTTACGAACTTTGCTTTTAGTTTGTTCACCTTGCACGTTCTATATTTTTATACGAGTTTTATGTACATATAATATTACGTATTTTCAAAAATTTTTAAATATACCTTAACCAATAACAATTAACGTTTGTCTGCCGTAGTCGCTATAGAAATCCGCTCTTTAGCAAGAATCGTTACGGGCAGGTTGACTGTTTTAATAGATGTGACCAAAAAATCGGTTTAAATATACGAAAAATGTATTAATATACGTATTTATTTAAGAACCTATTGAACTGTCATATTTTTAACAGAACTTTACAACAGAAATTTTGAATAGCTTTATATCTTAAGCTTTTGATAATTCGGCGGTTAATCTGTAAGCTCAATTTAAAATAATAACATTTAAAATAACATGTTTATTTCACATATAGTGTAACACATAGTGAAATGTGTTTCACCTCAATAATAAACATCTTCAGAGTAATAACCGCAAGGTTGCTTTAGTAATAAGTATAAGGTCAAAGTATGAAGATGATTCTTAGAGACGAGAAACACGAGTCACTATTTGTGACATAATTTAGTATTAAGTTTTCACTAGAAATATTTGATATGGTTGATGTTATTTAATAAAAACTCTATCTTCAACATTATAAACAGCGTCATACCTAAAAGTTTTCATATATAATTATATTTTATAATTCTTGCCGAACTTTTTTACGATTCTAAACTAATTCAGTTCCCTTATGATTAATGAAAGTAAATGTATGTATAATATATCAATGTGAACGTATAAGGACGTCTACCTTTTAATAATACATAATAAAATGCCCTTTAAGTAAGTTAAAAAAAAATTTAAGCCAAATGGAAATTGAAAAATACGAGATGTTTCGTTTAGCTTAGCACAAAATCAATTACTCAGAATTGGAAAACCGGAAAATGTTCCCGCAGAACATATCGACCAAATCAAGTTCGTTCAAATTGACCAATCCTCATCATGATTTTCCAGAGAGTAATCTCGGGAGAATTAGAAAGGACATAAGAAAGAAAACGAAGAAAAGAAAGTGTCCGGATCAAGGCGATAGAGAAATAACGTTACAGATGTCCTGGGGGAGGCGCGATCAAGGCCCTTAATGGAGGGCGCGGGCGCACACTGAATCTACTTCAGATGGAATTTGTCGCCTCTGTGATTTATTTCAATGTTTTACTGCCTTGAGTATATTTGGATTTTTAGTGCATTGCTATGTTACGCGATATTATTCGTGGAAATTTTCAAGACGAAGAGTTATATTAGAAATTAAGAGAGAAACAATATTATCTTATTGGCGTTGAAATATTTTATTATATTGTAGTTTCTGGAGAGACGTTCATTATATTTATTGAATAAGTAATTCTTGAAAGTTTTTTTCTTTGGTATATTTAATATTTTGTTCGTGATGTTTTTTTTGTGTTTAAATGATTGAGTTTTTTTACTGTATTTTTTGCAACCAATTGTGGAGCATGTGTTTTGCTTATGGATTTTAACTTCACAGAAATTGTAAGTCACTTAACCTTTTATTTTCAGCGAGAGTAATGATAAAATAATACAGCTAGAACAGAACAATTGGTTGTCTTATTGCTTTCACTTCTAATTGCTTTTCGGGTGGATGGGAAAGAGTTTAATCATCATAGTTATTGATCACTACGAAGACAAATTTATAAATCGATTTATGATGCTGTCCGTACTGGGACTTAAGCTTCGGAGAACCCAACTGCAGCCAACAACGTTAATCTCTCAACTACATGCCTGGATTCACCCCCTCCTTTGTTCACTATATCATATTTATGTCAAACTAAACTAAACTAAAGGAAAACTTTTCTTAGGTCGATTTCATTAAACATATAAAGAAGGAATTTCTAAGCAATTTTAAATTCAAGGTCCTTCTTTATTCTTTATAACTTTAAACCATATACTAAAAATAGTTTTTCCGTGTTACTGCATTTTACGTCTACTAATAAAGTTGAAATAGTAGGTCAGGTGTACCGAACCTTTTTAATGTAAGTACGAAGTAGTGCAGTCGAGAGAGCAGAAAGGTTACAGAGGAAGCACATACAGGTGCTCATCACTTGGATGGGTTTGCATAGGTTCATAGTTTCACAGTAAATTTTGGGACAGTTCATATTTAAATTTAATTTCACTAAAATTTTGCTAAAATATAAAAAAATTCTTATAAATAAAATTAGATTTCTTTTCACAATGTTTCGGGATCCGCTTCGTTCACAACAAATATTTTCAGTACGATCAGTGTCTTTATATCTATTATGCTTTTCCACCATGCGCTGCTTGGTAAAGTATGTATGTTTTAGTAAATTAACTGTATTTTTTATAAAACATTCTCCTTCTTAGAACCCGTTAGAGTCGTGTTAATGTTCAATCCACTTTATAAGAGAATCTACTATAACATTGATAAAATAATTTATTATCTATGAATATTGATGGTATTTAAATGATGATTTTTTTAACCATGTCCGCTTCCAATTTGTCGCCTATGGACTCCTCACGGAGTGTATCGCAGTGTATGTTTTTCTACGAGAGCAGCTTGTTACTCAGTTGCTCAACCTCTCTTTTTCGAAGAGAGAAGTGATAGAAAAGATACGAGGAGTAGGACAAGACTAGTGGCTAGTTAATACCTGTCACTGTGCGTCGCTCTTAAGGATCGGAGAGGTGGGAGGGAATTTTTAACAACACAAACCCACATTTCCTCTGAGCAGGAATAATTTATCGACTAAAGAATCTGCTCGTACCGAGAATCAAACCCAGACGGTCGTACACGATAGCCAACGACGTTGATCACTGCACCATGAGCTGAGTGAAATGATTAAGATATAAATTAGACTTAAATAACTTCGATTATTCTAAATATTGTATAACTCTTCGTGACACGTACTTCGCCCCTTTCAGAGGTACTTTCAGACATACTATTTCAAAGGTTGCAATTGATTAAGTAACAACAATTTCAGAAACGAACAAGTTTCAGTTAATAATTTCCAATACGGAAAGAAAAATAACAATGTATTTTAGTTCTAAATAAATTATTTTATATATATTTGTTGATAGCTATTTCGGCTTACGCCTTCGTCAGAACTACTGACGAAGGCGTAAGCCGAAATAGCTATCAACAAATATATAAAATAATTTATGTAGAACTAAAATACATTGTTATTTTTCTTTCCGTATTATAATGGAGTTCTACCAAGTAAATGCCGACTCAATCAATAATAATTTCCAATTTTAATTAAATTTAAATATTTTTTGTAAACTGAAATAGTCGTAAATGAGAAATATGGTCGTCTGAGTGAGGGCGCAGACACCTGAGAAGTAAGTAGCAGATATCGTTGCCAAGTCACGACCGGACCGGCTCAGATTATATTTGAAGAGACGCTCTGAACCGCTTCACAAGAGTTTTCCCAGCTTCAACATATTTACTTACACGTGGATTTTTTCTCCGAGAAGAGCTTCCGCACCACTCTCGCCCTGCGATGCGGTAAGATCATGTCAGATGTCGAGTGATAACAAGGAATTTCATTTTATCACTATATTTACTTAAATATAACGGAGAATCAAAGAGATTTTTTATATATCTAGAATCTAGCATCAGACATGTGAATCTAATTGAATACTATGTATCGGCAAAAATGAGTTGGATAGTAAGTTTCTTACTCCAAGTTGAAATCATATCAAATTAGAATCGTTTGAATTTTGTAATTTTCATGAATTTAGCCGCTATCGACCCAGGCTTAGCCTTTCGGCATTTCCAGGCATTTCTAGCGCGCGAATGAACTGACGCGTAACATTGATATTGAAATTCTATCAAGCACCTTCAGTCAAAATCCTACATTTAATCTACAAAATTAAATGTGTTCGCCACAACAACTAATATTTTTATTAAATTATATCGTATACACCTACTTAACATCTCGAATATTAAATTTAAAAAATATAAATTATGATGCTCGAAGTCAGAAATATAGTATGATTACCAGGCTAAGGTGTAAATTTATTATCTTGTAATAATAACAGCAGCTCAAAATTAAGATTTTGTAGAAAATTATTTTTGTTAAGAAACGCATGAAACGTTTAAATAAAGTATTATACCTACATATATGAATTTGAAAAATATGAAATATATGTTATGAAAGCCTATATATAACAAAAGAAAACATGCGTATTTCCTGAGCCTTAGACATTACAATACAAACGAACCGATATCACTAAGAAAAGTCATCAAAAGGATGATAAATAACCAATTTATTATAAAATTTAAAATAACTTTGATTATTCCATGTATTGTGCTACTAACTATGACACGTGTTTCGCCTCTTTCAGAGGCATTTTCAGACTAACTATTGCAAGGTTTGCTTAAGTAATGAGTAATCAAAGTTATTTTAAATTTTATATTAAAATGAACTTCCACAAAGTTAACGGCGAAACCATCGAAAGTATAACTTATTTATTCTTAATAATGCTTTTTTCCAATGAGTATTCAAAAAGATTTGTGGTATTTTTTACACGAAATTGGTAAGGAATGCACTGAATATAAATAAAATTGAATGTTTCGGAGGCGATCGATAACTTTATTGATAATTTTCCTTCGAAAGCTTCATATAAACCAATTATTTTTTTCATCTCCGCCTGTTTCTTCCCTCGCGATAAACACAGATGGGTAAATATCCAACAGAAAATTATTAATATTTTATATTAAAACCTTCCACACACCCCATATTTTTATTATAATGCACACGAGTACCCATTTAAGAAGCTTATTTTCTTTCCTACAAAACATGTTTTGTTTGATATTGGCATTCAATTTAATAAATAAAATATTTTTTACATAGAACAAATTTATTTATGAACGTGGACTTAAAAATAAAAAAACATATCTGCAAAATAAAATGTCCGGTTAAATGTATCTTCAATATTTTTTTAGTACATTTTTATGATGAATATCAAAAATTAAAATGTCAACGCTACTTCATAAAATAATTTAAATTTTTATCACGATTTATAAAAATTTAACTTCAGACTTTCATTATATGTTACTGAAGAAAATAAACAATTTTTATTTCATTTAGAAAGGATCATAATTTTTACGGTTGTGGAAAATTACTAAATTAAAATTTTAGTTTAAATTATATATTTGTTTGAAATCTACGTATATGTACTTAGTTTGATGTCATTTTGAAGATAAATAAATTGCAATATGTGTGCAAGATGACTGTTTTCACACCATTTTACAATAATATTAACTAGGAAAGTAAATTATAAAAACTGTAGAGCCATTCAAGTAAAAAAGTGAATTGTGTTGCATTTTGTTTCCCATTAAAAAAATTAAATGCTTAAATGCTGGCAAAGATTTTTTTGATCAAAACGTTTATGTTATTTCTTTCTGAATTTCAGTAGTTTTCTCAAGCAAACATTATAATTTTGTCGAGCCGCCTCAAAAATAAAAGCATCTTTAATATTCTTCCATATCTTTCAATTCTTTATTTTTGTTGAGTGAATGAAAACGAGCAATATCTAAAAGTGCGTATTTACCGAAGAAATAAATGCTTCAAAAATATTCCCGTTGTTAAAAACATCTTAAAAGAAATAATGACTGTCAAAAATGAAATCTTTTGTGGTGAAAATATAACAATATTTTTTGGCATGAAATGTGTTCTGTCAATTATTTCGATACAAAAATTGATATTTATTTCCATTTGATTTTTTGTTTTTTTGTTAATTAACTGGAATTTTTTTCAATGCTTAGATCAAGATCAATTTTTTTAAGTGTCGCAATATTATTCTGGTTTTGTTGGTCACATTTGTTGGTCTATGATGAATTCGAAGACACACTAAAACAGAGAGAATATTAAAAATTATTTTCACTGTGCTTTATTATATAAAATGTTTATTTGAATGTAAAATCTTTTCAAAAAATATACATATTTGTTTTGAGATGTGTTGCTCGTACTTATAAGCCAAGCGCTGCGTTTATTAAAATTACTGGCTTAAAATCAAATATCTCATATTTTATAAATTATTTTATTGATTTCATAACTGTAAAGTTGTTAATGTTTAGTGTTTTTCATAAAAAATATTTTATATCATTTTTTTTTATAAACGGTAGTAGTGAATTGCATGGGAGTCAGTATCATCGTTTTCACACGGCAACTATGAAACCCCAATTTATTTATGCATATCAAACAGAAAATTAAGATTTTACTACTTATGATTATTTTGCATTTAGTGAAAAAAACATTTTCTTTTTTATCGTGTAATTTTTTGTGCTATTGCCCACTTTTAATTCGTTTTAAAATGAACAAAAACCGAAAGTTTATTCTTTGCCCAAAACTTCAGGCTTTAATTCAATTTTCGAAATTTGACGGCTGATTCGTATGCAGTATATCACCAGTGACGGCGGTTGCCAAGCCTCTAACAGGTTTTCCTTGAGCGGCAGAGCTAGCACCCCCCAGAGTGCTGTGATGTGGCTGCGGTTGTAAGGTCTCAGGTCTCCAATGCCTAAGGGGGTGTGATTCGTGCGATAAATATAAATTGCCTTCGCGGGTGTCACTGTGACACGGTGACTTGCTTTACGCCAAATGTTTACGACGCCATTGCTAACTATGTCGATATTATAAGATCAGTCATGTGCGATGTGAAGACGTGTGTAACTTGAAGATTAAGCGTTTATTTATTTGCCATTAACAGTCAATATTCTTGCCAATTAATTTCTACGTTAGATGAACTTATTAAGTTCTAAACATTTAGTCAGTTTCTCTAACTAAACAAGCTCCAACGAGAACTGATTTTAATTGTATTTATTTACACCGTCAATGGGCCCCATAGTATGTGATTCAACGAAAGCTGGTCGTAAATCAGTTGATCAACTTTTGTCAATAATTTTGCATTAAAAAATGATGCCATGACCCGAACATCTTTATCTCATTCTGCTGTGTGCTATATGTATCTGTTTCTTTAACCACCGCGACGAATTGTTTAAGTCCACCAATTTATATTGGTATTTATGAAGAGTGAGGGGTTTGTCAAAAACTCAATTAAGTCTACACAAAAGTGTCATTCACTGTTGGAAAAATTAGTGAAGTATTTTTATCAACATTTCCAAATACGAGAGCCTTACATTTAATAGCTTTTTCTGTATGAGCAGTTTAAGTTGAAGAATTTCAACATTGAATAATATGTAATGATAAATGATTATGTAAAATAATGAATAAAAATGTGCTATATTTCAATATAGTAGATCCATTAATGATAAATAATATATTTATTGGTTCCTAACAAGTGAATTTATTATGTAAAATACATTTTTAGAGTAAAGATGAAGTTTTTGTCTAATATTGCTTTGTTGTGATTCAAAATTAAATATTGGAATCTTATATTCGTGCATTGTTTGAATTCATAATCTTATATATAAAACCGAAACGGCGTATGTATGTATGTATGTGGGTCTGTAATTCCTTTTTGCATTATTGTTGCAAGTTGCCATAAAAATGAATATAAAAGAAAATATGTTTGAATTTTTATTGGCGAAGACATTTAGTCAAAATGTAATAAATTAGTCTTCTACAGAACCTTTCCCGGCTTTTTTTATTAATAATAATGTTTATTATTTACGTGAAGGTATTATTTGACATTTCTTTGGACGAGAATGGGGCTGTCATCAAATTAAATAAAGTTTGTGATTTTATTTTAACTCTATTTTGGATGTTAGATTTTGTGATATAACATTAAATAATTATTGGTCGCTTAGTCCGAGCGACGCCGGGTAGCAATACTAGTATTCCATAACTTAAAAAAAAACTTGGAATAACTCTAATTTACTGACGTAGTTTGCAAAAACATGAATTAATAAGTAACCGAATGGCTAGAGCTATCATATTCGGTCGCGGTGCCCATAGGCTCATATCCTTCGATGAAATTTTTCAAAAGATTTGTGGATTTGTGTTGAAAAACTATGATTATGTATAATTAATGTGATCTATGCATTCCTTCCAGGCTATTCGATCGTAAAAAAGTACTACCTAGCTCGAGCGATTGATTACCTTAAAACTCTTCTTTAATTGCTGCATAATTTTATGTTTGATCGAAAGTGAGACGTGGAGCGAATGAATAAAAACAATTCTCGTAAAAACAACTTCTTTTAAGATACTTCACAAGGGGTCCATTAACTCCACATTCGAAATGGAAAGGGTTGAAAAATACCACGAATGATAGTTCTTAATACTCGTGTAGTAATTTGGGATTAGAGCTAAACTTTCTTTTATCATTAATTTTCCAAAACTCCACAACCAAATAGCCTCAAATATCCTTAAACTTTGAAAATTTAATGATTTTCATAATGAAGGGTATAAACAAATAGCCACATGCTACAAAACATAGCTATGTATCTCGTTAGCAATGTGCGTTTATGCAAATTAATGTAAATTTGTGGGTTTATCCCGTGTTATTTAATGCATGTTTATCAAAATTTAGTTAAGGCTTATTTTATTATTCCGCCGAGGTGGTCTGGCTTTAAACAAATAATCATGAAACCTTTTAGAGTATTGGAACCGGGAAATGTTTATGTTTACTTTATACGATTTGCGAAAATCAGGTGAGATGATTAATACTTAATATCGTTAATGATTTTGGTAGTTCAATTTCAAAATTCATCTAACATTATTTATACATCTTTTGACTCTTGAATAAAACTCTGATAGAAAAGTAAAATGTATGTAGGGTTCATGTAAGTGACAATTAATAGTAAATTTGCCATTGTGCAAATAATTTTTAACGTATAAAATCAGAAATCATAAAATTATCTATGCTTACTACACAAATAAGTTTCATAATATAATTATTATCTGTCGATTATATAGTAAAGAATCTACCTACAGTTTTACGAGTCTTAACGTTTTAATTCAGCCGTTTTTTCTCACTTTATTTTCATAAAATTCTAAGCCACTAAACATTTAATTTTAGAAGATACTTACGTTTTTCTAAATGAAAACTTGTTTAAGTAAATAAATAAATGGCAGAATAAAAAGTATGAAATCTTCCACAGTAAAAAAAACACAATCACTGACGACAGATACTTCTAACAAAAGTAATTAAGGTAACTGTTTGAGGCAATTTGAAATTGAATCATTGAGATAATCAAGAGAAGTTAAGTTATATTATGGATATGAAATATCTAAATATTACTTTTCACTCGTTTTACACTCATACTGTATTGTGAGTAGAATTAATTCCAAGCATAAGAAGTAGGTATGTATATCCATAAGGAATACACGCTGACGTCATGGGAGTTAAAGGATTATACAAGCCAAGTCATTGTTTCGTTATGGGGGTTGCATACATAATATAGAAATGAAAATATCTTTTCGTCTAATTATGAGATAAATTTTTTAATATACAAAGTATGATAATAAACGAAAATATATATAACGAATATCGTAGATTATTTTAATGAAGCTTTTGGTTCATATACATTACAATAAAATATTATATGCGGCTTCGTTCCATGAGGTTTTGATGAAAATAAGACTTAAGTCTTGAATCATCTAAATCGACTAGTAAAAATGCAGCTTTCAAGTTTAAGGGTATAAGTTATTCCAAATCTTACTAAAATAATAAGTTTTCCCGGTTTACCATCTTCACGATTTAGTTTTATGATATTGCTCACAAAATGGAATAATACATTGATAAAAAAATTCATGAAAAACTTTTGTATTATAATTATTTGTAATGTAGCGTATAATTCAAAAATGATTGTGCTATATTTGTCACAGTCACGCCAAATGGATTTGTCAAAAAGCCTTGTATTCGAGAAACATACAAAAGACAAGATAAATTCCGCTACTGTTGTCGTAATGGGCTTATTTCTACATAATATGTGGAAATTTCAACGCTTGATATGTGTATTACTTACTAAAACATATCAGCATCTAATGTCAGCCGAGCGAAGGCATTCATCAACTAAATATGATAAATTTGGAACTACTGTCGTTGGCCGTTCAAGTGGAAACGTGTCCTTCGTTTATCCAAGATATTCCTCGAGACTGCTGTACACTCATTGACTAAGTTGCTTACTAAATTGCAAGATCTTTCACGGTACGGTACCTTGCATAATAGTTTGTATAATAGAAAGATTGATGGTAGCTTAAGCTATTGCGTATTGATTTGTTATGAGTTTATTCTGTACTTTACAATATGATACTTAAGAAGATTATAGTATAATGAGTAAAAGGATTAATCTATCTAATATTTTGTTCGAATGATGACAAGTACTAATTTTTATTGATTTTTCATAAAACTTTAAATTTGCTTCGTATTCATGATCATAAAGAAGGTATGCATTGGCTGAAGAGATGAACCCTGCTATATAGATGGCACACTCCTCTAGTAATAATTCACACCAGAAAAGTAATCCAATAATCACGCTCAAGATAATAAAATAAAAACATTCTTCTAATAGTAGATAGCCTAGTTGACGACTAGTAATCCTTTAAAGCTGTGAAACATTTTCGTACTTTCGTGACAATTGTTATTCATTTCGATATTTGTGGAACACAAAAATTGATGCGATAACTACTGCATTCTGTTTTAACACGTGTTTGCAATTGTAGGTATTTCATTGATACAAAATGATGAGTACAAAAAGTCCAATATTTGTTGAATAGAAAGAAGGTAAAGAAGTCAAAACTCGGCTGAAGTTGAGCACTCTAGCTTCATGTAAAAAAAAATATTGAACATCGATACAGCTGATGGTAACTTAGAAAAAATGTTAATCTGGTTTTATTTGGTTTCAAGTCTGTGGAAGTTTTTAATTGATGACGACAATACTATTGTCACCTCGAGTTCCTTTGAATATTTTAGTGCGATATAACAAAGATCAAAGAATTATTTATATAAAGGGCAATAAGTAATTCAGTTCAACATCTGTCTTATAGCAGCAAAACTTTCGTCAAGCAAGTAAAAGGTTGGTATGGATTAATTGACCATATTGTTAACATAGACATTAGTGATTATGATATTCAACTAGTCAAGATTACTAAGAAAAAAATAGAAGAAATAAAATTCATCTCATTTGTATATTAATTGGATTAAAAAAATTTGCCGCAATGTCAAATATGTTTTAATATTTACTGATACCATATCTTTAATTTATATAATTCTATTCCTATTTCATTTCATATTTTACAAATATAAATAATATTGATTCATTGCACTATGTAGTTAAACATTTCTATGTTCACTCTTATGACCATTTTTTCGTAGTTGCAAATTGTTACAGTCAATATTTTGGAGTATGTGTTTTTAGTGATATTAGTGTCTCTACTACCTTCCCCAAAATGATCGTACTCTTCTCTACTCTTCTTTATTCATTTTGGATTATTTTCACAAACGCATTTAATTAATGGAAAATAAAGTTTGAAAAAAATTGTTGATGCAAATAAAAAATATTTAGATAATATTAACTTGGGGATAGGATGATTTAAAAGTTATCATACAATTAAAATAGCTCTATGATAAACATGTTATGCTAATGGTACTAAAAATAGTAAAATCCTTTAGATTTTGAACACATGGCTATGAGCATTCTAAAAATAAATAAATAAAAAAACACAGCAAAGTCGACCATGGTGGTAACATGCGAGTGGAAATCCCGAAAAGTCCCCAAAAAAATGTCAATCTGTCAATCTTTAACCGTGTTTTTCTTTACAATATTGTTGTTCAATTCAATTTGTGACACAAAAGTGTCAATAAAAAATGTAGTGTAAAAACTCGATGTATTTTTCCCCAAAACATATTTATTAAATAAATTAATCATGTTGCTGACTACTAAGATATTAAAAATATTCAGTCTATAAAAACATGTGAGAAATATGTCACACATTTTTTGCTTTTATCAGCCGCAATGTAGCGAAAATATTCCATGAAAATTGTTTAGTAAGTAAGTAGTCTGTGTCAAAAAAAGCATGGCAATATTCATTAGTTTTTGCTTTCTTTAATCACGCAAAGAGGATTAATTTTCATTTGTAAGTAAGTATACAAGAAAAAGTAGAAAATAACTACAACAAATATCCATCAGTAGGACGTGTTAATTACTAAGCGGCTGGAATAAACATTTACTCTTAAACTGGGGTCTGATATCGTTCCAGAACGTGCCCAGATTACAGACTTTTGTATTAATTTTTGACACGCCATCGAATCCAAAAGCTCCATTTTCCCCGAACAAATGGCGGCGTCAAAATAGCTCATTGGCTAGAGATTACTTCTAAAGTACGTACCGTTAGAGAAAAAACAAATAAATAATAATATTTATACGTGTTTATTTTATATAAACTTCGGAAAAAGCCAGAAATGATAATGAAAACAGCAGGCAATATAAATAGCCTGAGAGGCAAACACTTTTGAGTTTTAGTCATTTTTATTTATCTTATCAAAAGCTTTATTTTAAAATAAAAAATGTATTTTCAATTGATTGTTATCAAAAACTTTATAAATTGTGAAATGTTTCCAAAGTGCCTAAGATATAGTCATAAAACTAATGACACATTTTTAGAACTTATTTCACAGCGCGAGCATTACCAGTTGATGAGCGAAACCGGTCCTGATATAATAACTTTAATGTGGAATAATTACAAACAAAGTGATATTATTTTTATTATAAGTTTTGACAGTGAACACCTTAAAAGTGATCAATATATAATCGTTATTTATTGAAATCATTCAAAACATACTATCCATTGATATAGAAATACATACATATTAAATAAATATAATATTCAATCGAAGCTCCGTTTTATGTGGAAAAATGTCTTCCATGGCGCCAGGATTTAGTTTTTACAACCAGACTTTCATAAATGCATCGTAAAGCCTTAAGCTAGCACGGCATCAAACCTCATGATGACAATCTATCAGGGATGATCGTTTAAGCATACGGCTTTTTACTACGGGGATATAATATCCACATCGCCTATAAAATCGATCCGATGATGACTAAAGACTAAATGACTACACACAATGAACAAATTAAATAAGTAAATAAATTTTTTTCTATATAATTTTTTGGCGGGTCTTAATTCATAGTAATAACAAATTAAATTATGTGCACTGGAAACTTGAACCACCAAGGCAGTTGACCTGGTTAACTGATTATCAAAAATGTCATTAATTCCGTCGAGGTAAAACCAACCATTAAAGAAACACTATCAGTATTTTTTTTATGAGTGGTTATGAAAAGTATATGTTTATATATAGTACAATTCAAGGTGGGTTGCTTAGGTTTTAAGATTGTTTATCTCATTTCATTAGTATGAGTCGAATAATGGCGCCTACTAACTATGTAGATCCAGTTCTTCTAAAATTGCTAAAACAATCAAGGTATAGTATTCATCAACTCCATCCTTCTTAATTTTGAGTATTTTTTTGTCCATTTACACATTTAATATAACTAATTATTGTAGTGCCATTTTATGAAAATCAGGACCGGTTTCGCTCAACGGGAGCGATTTACTATTTTTATTATATGACACGTTATTTAGTCAGAATAAAAAACGTTGTTTTTTATTTTAAATAATGCCTATCCACCAAGAAGTGACAGTTAACACCGAAAAAGTGAAAATCGATGTGAATATCGTTCTATAAAAGCTGGTCTGTTTTGAGATAAAACGGTGAAGTTTAAGTCACTGGATTCTACGAAAAATGCACGATTTTAGCTTTATTGAATACCAGCAGCGATATCCTCGCATGTAAGGATTTTGTATACTTAGTACCTGTTTAGTATAACGAGGTAGAGAGTTTATAGTCGTATCGTGTAACTCACAAGAGATGACGTATTTATAAACTATTTTGGATGTCTTATTTCTTAACGGAAAAATAGATAGAAATAATTGGTAGAATGTTTTTTTTAAAAGCACGTTGAACAATAGTTGTGTACTGTGTATTTTTTTTTTTTTTAAATTTATGCATTGGATCTGCTAAAAATCTTCATTTAAATAATTAAAACTGCCCTACTT
Organism: Himalopsyche kuldschensis; assembly: GCA_028554975.1. Taxonomy (NCBI): domain Eukaryota; kingdom Metazoa; phylum Arthropoda; class Insecta; order Trichoptera; family Rhyacophilidae; genus Himalopsyche; species Himalopsyche kuldschensis. The sequence continues at coordinate 3,646,538 of JAHFWI010000001.1, read as the reverse complement.
CTTTGTATCAAATGTGTTTATATATAATATCTAATATGACCAATTTTTACACCTTGCTCTGATACTTTTCTCTGAGAAAACCCTAATTGTTTTTAAACATATTTGCTCATAAGCAGATAAATATTTTTTTTATTATGTCTTGTTTAACTAGTAATTTGATTACAGTTCTCAAGATGAGTTATCACTCTCAGACATTTCATATCAAAGATGTTTGGTCTCAGATTACTTTGCAAGTAAACAAGCACTCTTATATTATATCGTTTGTCTGACGATTTATTTATTTCTAATCCATTTTTTGTCTAATTATATAGTTACAGGATTGTCTAGAATTTTGTGGACGGTAAAAACGCATGCCTGTTTGAAACGAAAATCAGAAAACAAAAAATCAAATCAAATTCTTAAAATAACATGACGTCAAATTAGTTTTAAACAAAAATAACTTTTACATATTGTGATGAACTCCTTAATTAATTTTTAACCATGCGATATAGGTATAAAAGACATATAGAGCTTTTAATAAGATCTATGCAATTAATTATCTAACATAGTGATATTGTTAAGTTATAATTTACTTTATAGTTATGTATAAATGATAATTACTATTCACTACGCGTCAGTTCATGTTCATCCGTTGCACTTAAAATGCCTGTAGATGCCAAAAAGCGAAAAACAGTCGTTAGTGATAAAACTCATGGATATGTACTAAATTCAAACGATTTAAATTTGATAATGAAACTATAAATTATCCTAATTAAACGTTAATATTTTCGTTGGAGATTTTCTGTGCATGATAAAGGAATTATATAACGAACAAAAAGTCATTTGAAATCACATTTGCACTGTGTTGTGTTCTTGATATTTATTATATGAACAGTGGTGATGCATCGTGTTGTATACCAAACTGTAATGCTGTCAAACTTATAGCTACGTCTATCTATCTCGCTAAGCGCCATAATAGGGACATCAAAGTTTCTATCTACCACTTTGCCTCGTTATGTTTCCATTTTCGCAGTTAACCTGAACGAGCTTGCAAATATATGTATAATATTATCAGCTGAGGTGGTATGAAACAAACAAAAGTCCGATGCGAAAAGTTTTTTTACGTCATATATTAGCGTAAAATAAAAGTGATAACAAACAGCCATTATTCTTATTTGGAACACGCTTTCAATACGCGTACACAGCGATAAAAAAGAGTCACGTAATGTACGTTTGTACACTGAAAATTATTAACGTCATTATTATCGTGATAAATAGTGAATGTGAATTTTTAAGTCCGTTCTCCCTTTAATGCGCCAAAATCTATAATTTTAATAAGCATTCGATTAACGCTGTTTGTTAATGAAATACAAAATCATTGTGTCGCTTGTTAAAAAATAAACATCACTAACTTTATTAAAATATAATAACACATCTTTTTGTACTTATTCCACATACATTTATTAGGATCAGATAAATATCGCTGTATTTTGTATTTCTTACCAATTGATAATGAGCTTGTGATGAGAAAACTGGTAGTGAACCTAATAAATCTCATGTGCAATAAGTAAAAAAATATTTCCTATTATTCATTAAAACAATGCTTTTCACCAACTACTGACAGCGAACACATTAAAAGTGATCAGTAACTATAGATTATTCAACAGAAAAAAGGCAAACCGCTCTTGAGAGTTGGCAAAATTATAGAATGAACTGTTTTTATAAATATAATACAATGCACACAGCAAAATATTTATCTATTAAGGATTTTTACGGTATAATTGCACACAAAATCACTTACCGTAAAGTATTGAATAGGAAGTAACATAAAAAATGCTTTTGTAATGTATTTTTTTTTGCATCATTAATTACGATAAAATAAAACTGTTGCATTAATGTATCTGTAACGCATATCACAACAATGCATTTGCTCACGATTAAAAAAGAGGATATGGTTTTAAGCGTCTTTTTTGATGGAATAGATCAACACATATTCTATAAAATATTATAATAAGAAGTGGTTAAACAATGTAGTATTTTTTTAAGAAGCTTTTTGTTAAAAATTCTTCATCGTCATAATATCATATCGTTCAAAATAGTTTTAATTTTATAATGATAACCGGAGAGCAATTGACTTCATTACATGAAGATAAAACATTAAAGTTGACAATATGGTCTCATTAGCAAATTGTCGACACAAAAAAGATGATGTATCAAACGCAGAGTAACACGTGAATATTTCGGAGTTCGATGAAACTTTCAAATTTAAATGGATATTACTTAGTTATTTCAAATGTTATTTTAAGAAGCTTTTTCGAAACCATATTAAATGGGTCAAAAATGTGTAATGTAAGTTATGAATCATTTTCCATTAAATTCTTCAACATATTTTCACTGTTTTGTTAAAATTTTCGCTTGCTGCGGAACGCAATATTACGACCCAACAGAACAGAACTTAGCACACTAAGCCGCATAGCCACCAAAATAGTGAAATATTTTTTTAATAAAAACCTAAAAACTTACTTTCGCTTTATTAAAAGTTGAAATTCTGCGTCATGATTAAAACTCGATTTAAGATCGCGAGTCTTCCAGTACGTAAAGAGTAATAAAAAAATAAAGGTGCTTGGATTGTCGAGTGCAAAAAAAACTGGTAAGGTCGGAAAATTGTATTATTTATAGGCGTAATAAACATGGATAAAGTACCGGCGAAATAGAATATAGGGTGGCGAGGAAAGAGTAAAACGGACAGCGAATAAATGAAACTCTCGTGTCAACAACTTTCGGGTTGGAGAGAATGATAAAACAGTGGCACTTAGAAAAATTGCTTCGTCATGCCTTTAAAATATGTAAAAAATGAGGCTGAAGAAATTTATAAAATTTATAATTTTTACGACCTGTCTAATGTGAATTTGATTATATACACGCCTTTATTTTATATTCATTAATTGCTATTTTTATCTTCACCTTATTTAAAATTTTCTTTTATATAATATTTATGAAGTGTGGTCTCAGAAGGAATGCATGCCCTTCCTCCACTTTCCTCCATATTTATGATTGTCATCTTCCTTTTGTAATATCCATTATTAAGTTGATAGGTAAGTTATAATGAATCTCATCTGAGGGTGCAAGATGGAATTTCAATATAAAATTTGAATTCTAACCTAACCTAACTTAACTGTTGTCAGTTTAAGTACATCCGCGCACTTGACATGCCTAAAGATACCGAAAGCAGAAACCCTGGTCTTTAGCTACAAAACCAAAGGAAAAGTAAAATATTCAAACAATTCAAATTTGAGTTTGAAATTTCATCAAGCCCCCTCAGTCGAAATCCTTAAACATACATTTATCACGAAAGAGCACAAAATCTTTTGATTTCAACTAGGATAAAGATAAGGATGCGTTCGTGTATTTCTAGCTCATGGAATGGGTTAGCACAAATACAAAAATGTATACTTGCTGAAAATGGAACCTTGTATTAAATTTAAGTTACGCGCTAAAGATTATTTTATTAGGTATGGTCCTTGTGAAAACGTATGTGTGTTATGGATATAACTGGCTTTGCTGAATAATTCTGCATTAACTAAACTCCATATTAAACTATTGTAGTAATTGACGATCCGCGCCAAACACCAAAACCCCGCTGATCTGAAATGAGATCTGATAGTTGCGATTTTTCCATGGCATCCGTACTTCTAAAGCGACTACATTGCTTTTGATGTGACGCAATAAAGAGCTGCTTGGTTCGTTACCTTGTCCCCAAAAGCTATCCCTACCTTATCGTGAATTTAATGGTAAGTATTAGCAACAAGGTGCAGGCGATGACATTTTATTTGAGCCCTATTTCGGGTATCTGAAAATATTTCTCTGCAACACACTAGTCAACACCTTTTACCAAAAGCCATTTTTTAAAATGTGTAATTTAAGATATAAAGAGTCGAACGTTCCGATAATCTAAGGAATATAACGGTCCACTTAAAGATATTTATTATCATACACTAATAAATCATCACATTATTTATAATTAACAGTCTCGTATGTTTAAAAGTAAAATGTTTTTGAAAACCAATTCACAGTGTGTGTGACAAATATTTGTAAATAAAAAGTTTGCTTAGTTGCACCTTTTTTGTTGTAGTTTGTTTTTAGGTTTAAAAAGCAGAGGCAAAAATATGTAAGTTAATAATACTAGTAATACATAATGTATGGTTGATTATTGCCTAAAACGTTAGTACTTGGCTACATAATGCTTAGTTATTATTTTAAATGCTGGCTTATCGTTAATCTGTTTTGTATGAAGGAAAAGGGGTTCCGAATTTATTACAGAGAAGTTTTTGGATACGAATACACACAATAATATGATTTTAATTTGCATCATTTGTGTGCACCATTTCATGATGATATTTTGCGAATAATTATTTTCGGGCTCTACGAATACGTTTAATTATAGGTACGACGATATCTATTATATAATATAATGTTTTTGAATGCCTATCAAAGCCCCTTGATAAAATGAATATCAAAGACGAAACGAGGACTGATTCATAATGCTCACATAATTTTGTCATATATTTTATGTAATTATACTCATGGACACTCGGCCTATTTATTCTATTACATTGGCAATAAGCAAAGAATTTTCAAATTAAGAACACTAATATACGAAAGCCAATATTCATTGAAAATAAAGAACTTTTTTCTTCTTTTATTCACATTTTCATGTCAGGAAAAAAAGGGAATTTTTTCAACCAAGAACCACGTATAATTGAGAGTATATACAACAATTATAGTATTACTTCTCCGAATTTTTATTAAAATATAAAATATGTGTTTTATTTATTTAATATAATTCCTTTCCACCAAGAAGTGACAAGACCTTCATTAAAGTGAGGTTTTACAGTCAAAATAAAAAAAAGATAAAATTACTTCCCATTATAAATTAAGTCTACTTTAAAAAACAACTTTTCGAATCCGTGGTGCACTGGTCATACTGGGCTGACTTCTGTGACGGACATTACGGGTTAAAGTCTCAATAAGAGCAGTTTATTTTACAGTTAATTTATCAATGCTGTTCGATGGCATGGTTGATTGTGTTGTTTAAAAATACCTTATCACCAATCCGATTCTAAAAGGCATAGCAAGACTGACCTAGCTAACCAATAGTCTTGTCCTTGCCTTGATCGATGGAGTAACGAGCAGGTCTCGAATTGAAAACATATTTCTTTACATCCAAATTTGGAGGCCATATTATATGTGGATGGAGCTGGTTCATGGACTAATTTTAAAAATAATTCAGCTCTGTGACCTTAAGTTCTGAGTTTGGTTGGCGTCTCAAATGTATAAAAAAAAATATATTCTTATGATATCATTACACCAAATATTAACAGTAAACAATGTAAAATTTTATAAACCTTGAATGCGGGGAGAAAAAGAATCTGAGAAAATTATTAACGCTAAAGAGAAGCATACTAGAAATTATTGCAGCATTCCTGTCAACGGAATTGCTTCGCCGCCTGATAATAATCACACTCTGTCGACCGACTTCGTTACCTCTTAGCCGAAAAGACAATGTTCTACTCTCTTTTGCGAGAACAAGCACCTGGGTCTTGTTACCCAGCTAAGGAATCGGTTTTTCATTCGGGCAGAATCTATTTCATTACTTCAGTCACATTTTACAGCAAGCGGTGTTGTATTTTCAGAGCATTTATTCAATTAGAATTTTATTGCAGCCGATAGATTTCATGTTATTTTAATTATAAAATAGTTTCACTGTAAGCATTAGTATGTTCTTCATAAGAGTTATATATATTACCTACGTCAAATGATAAACCAATTGAAACTATTTTGTGTTTAGCGTGTTGTTTACTCTTTGGAATACAAATGAAAAGAAGCATACCTAAATAAAATTTTAATTGATTAAGATCAGGACCAGTTTCGCTTATCGCGTGAATTTTCAACTAGAAAAAGAAAATAATTATATCAAAGATGTATTTAAAGTATTTAAACTTTATACCATCGTCAGAATCGAAGATCTTACCAAAAACTAAGTTGCTGCAAAATAGCATACATTCTTTTTAATATGGTGACGTCAAGTTTTTAGTAAAAGATTAATGTTTGACTCAAAAAATAATATCTCAAAGTGAGATGTATTTACAGTCTATTATAAGTTTTTGAAAAAAAAATATATTAACTAACGTATATTATGTTTAAATATACAGATATCAAATAACAAAGACAGAGAATTTTGTTTTGGGAGTAAAGAATGTCTCATACAATTTAAAAATAGTCTCTTGTTATAAAAATTGAAAGATTAATTTCTCACGATTGTTCCTGTTATTTTGTTCTTTGTGTTTTTACAAATGAAGCTTCACCAATAAAATCATGTTGAGAATTGAAAAAAATGTTTTCAATAACATTTCGTAGACTTATTTTACCGATTTCTTTAATATCATTTCATTCAACAAATATTTTATATTTTAAAATTCTGTTAACATGCAGCTGGCGTGTTTGATAAGTGGCAACTTGTGGCGGCAATACACTTTTGCCTCCTTAATTATTATACGCCTTTCAAAATAACAGCTTTGGAGTGCCTACCAACTTCAAAGATTTGATTAAGCTTAAAACTTTTAAAATGTAGCCCTTATTGAAATATTGTTGACGATATCATCGATATGCTACATCAGGGATTATTATTTATTTTTTACTTATTTATAGTCTAAAGTCTAAAACAATACCATTAATAAACTTTCGTTCGATTTTTTTTCATTATAACTTCTTTGTTGCCTTGACTAAAAAATATCTAGTAAAATTAATATTTTTAACGGGTTTACAAAAGGATTTTATTTAAAATCAATTATTTTATTTAGATTCTAGAGTGCTTATACGCGTCGCTTTCGATTTAGTGCATATGCATTTTTGATTTCAATCACTCATAAAAGATGGCGAAAGAAAGATGTGGTTGGGAAATGACAAATGGCTTTTTCTTCGCCTAATTTTGAAAAATCTATCTATGAATGTTTCCTTTCTCAGAATTGAACATGTGATTTTCAAATTAAAAGCTTGACAAGGAGCCACGAAGGCCCAGCAACAGAACTGAAATATAAATACGATACATACAAATGATTTAATATATTTTTATCATTATAGTGGTATACTATTAAGCAATTAATCTTTTGGTTAGGGTATTTAAGTGCACCTGCTGTGAGTAACATAACGTGGATCTACAAGCTTTGAACAATATATTTTGCTAAGCAACTTTAGTCTCAAACATTTCTCAAGCTTGGGTTAATGGTAGTTCTTTGTGTGAATTATGCGATAAGCCCAGAAACTTAATCGTAAAACCCCTGTTATCGGAAGCACCATCACGATTTCGTGCCTTTCACTGTCCGTGGAGTGGGCTGTGATACGGGCTAGAAAACGAGTGGAGAAGACCCGGTGGTACCCTAGTAGCGCCTGGTACCTTGCCGGAAGACGACAACATCCTCTGACACGTGTATTTACAGCAAATAGACCCCGGGGCTTAAAAGCGGCTCACGCTAGTGAAATCAATTGTTATCATTATAACAACAATTCTTAAAATAGTCTTAAAATGAAAAATGTATATCAATCCTTTTTAAGATATACTTAAATGGTATCAATCTTGCAATTCAATAAATACATTTTGCTAACCAATTAAAGTCAACAAGATTTTCAAATTATTCACGTATGTTGTTGTTCTCAAAAGTTAAAAACACATATAACACAAATTATTTTTGAATGCTTTGGAATAAACATAAAACCGTTAAATTTCTAGAATGAACGCAGCGGTAAAAAACGTTAAAACGAATTCACCGATAAAATTACTGTTAAGCTGAAAAAAAAATATTGTTGAAAACTAGTTCTAAATCATTTTATAACCTAGTTCATTTTTTAAACATACTGTCTAATGGCTCTTATTATTATGAAGTAAAAAGAATGCAACATAATTGTTCAGGGAATATTCGCTTGGAAGCGTTATATTGATTAAAGTTATATCATATTACGCCAATCAAGAATCATATTCGAATTTAAATATTTCCTCAGATAAAAGATTATGAAAATGCAACACCTTATACCTTATACACGGCCAACTCTGATATGATATTTTTCTAAATGTAAAGTTTTTTTTCGTTTATCATCATAATTTATACCACTCGCCAATTTTAGTCACGTTCCTGGTGCCAACATAAACACTTTCGGAACGATTTCGCCAATCCGCCAAGATTAAAAATGCTTGAAGCTATTTGCTTAAAGTACATACAAGTATTTTGTGTGTAAATTCTTGGCTACACTGTTATTTTTCAATTGAAAATACGTTCGCTTAATGCATGGTATGGAACAATAATATTTTGTTTGCGCTGCAGGCAAAACTAGTTTTCAAAATGAGTGAAGTGAATTGAAATGTTGAACAGATTTCAATCGAGAGTTGTTGCTCAGAATATCCACATTTCTGCAATTCAATAATTGCAACGGTTGGTATTTATTGAAGAAGATTCACGAATACTTGAATATACAAAACGGAGTTTATATACGTATATATATTATATTATACCGTATCATCGATTGTTTATCTTCACAAAATCTTCGAAAGAATAGTTTTAAATTTCCCACTGACATCTGGCAATTCACTTTCCTAAGCAAAGAATCAATAATCAAGGATATGTGGGCCGATTTTAGCTTTGAGGCCCGCACGTTTGGCTTTTCAATAATATTGAATATGCCAAAAGAGCTACTATATTTTCTTTATAATGAATAAATATACATATATTCGTAATTTATATTAACGGCGAAATTGATTTTGAAGTATCCATTTTTATTTAACCTAGCCATCCCGAACAGTATAGATTTTGTCCCAACAGCTACTTTACCTTAAATATCTATCTTAATACTAGTGATACGATGTGTAACTTTTTGGTATTCTTAAATCATAGTTTTGTACACCTTTTGCAGACAAAAAAATATGATACTTATTGGCTAGTTGCGCCGTAATCGATTAAAAAAGAGAAGAAATCGGAATTTTGTCTAATTGATGTTAACAATTGCTGGGAAGAGCTAACTAAAATTTCACGCCCATAAGCGATAAGAGAACATGACCATAGTGAGTCATAGATAACATGGAAGGAGTGTTTCATATCTGGCAACAATAAAAGGCGATAAGTGGTAAGATAGGAGATAAGGTAATCTGACTCCGTGCACGGTTAATCAATCTTTTTTTATTGTAGTCTATGCCAATAAGGCCAAAACACTGAGCATTTTTTTATCCCCTTCGACCTGAGTCATTTTTCAAGGATAGTCCTTCGAAGGTTAAAAAGTATATACTTGCAAGCCAAATTGCCGATGATAATTCAAGTAATGACTGAATCTTCAGACTGAAACATTCAATGCAAAAACAGGCTTTTGGTTGGATAAAGTAAACATATGCATTTTGTGTATAACATTTTCTTTTTTTCAATTCATGAAAATCAACAATACGACCGGTTGCAGAAAAACTTCTGGATTCGATGGTTGTTGGCTTAGCAGCCATTGTATAATTATTATTTAACTGTTATATATTTTAAATAGCTGTACATATTTCGCATTACCAAACCAGGTTATTAAGATTTGAAAAAAACATATGAAATATCTACTCCTGTTTCGATATAACCAGTAATTCAGTCCCTAGTACTGCGTTCATACTTGTAAGGCGGAAGCAACAGGACATTGCAGAAGCATGCATGCGGGATATGCTGGACAAACTATGTACGTTCCTTGAACACTAAACTAGTTATCTAGAAAGCGCACGGAATGAAGTTATAGACTGCTTTCTCAAAGAGGCTTCTTTCAAGCAGAAAACGATGATTAGCTTTGAGCTTGATAAATAGTGCTCTATCTAACATCATAAACTTCATATGAGAATATTGCTGTATAAATTGCTTTAATGCCATAACATAACATATAATTCTTCTTTATACAATACTGCATTATAATTTCGTGCAGGACTCAATAGGGCAGACAAATGTATTGTGCTACGTCAAAGATAGAAACATAAATAAAGTTATTGCATTGATTTAATTCGTGGTGATTATTTCGTTATGAAAAGCGGCCGTGATAAAAGCACCTGCGAAGTTATATTGGGTGCTCATAGACGAACTGTAAAAAAACATTTCTCAATCAATTTGAAAGATTGAGAATTAAAAAAAGTAAATATTTTCAAGCTCACTTATAACGAAACAAAAGTGCAGTAGAGAAAGCTACTGTTGTTAATATTTAACTATTACACGTAAACCATACGTAGAGTTGTATCCGCAAAAACGATTTCAGAAGTGAAGTGATTCAGAATAAACAAAATTAACGTTAGCTTTTCCCATTTAAACAACATTTAAAAGCATTTGGGAATTTTAATAATTTAAGAATCGTTATGACTCTACGAATACGTAATATATTATAAAATGGCTAATATTAGATTACTGCATAATGATTTTTTATAACGAGAGAATTTTTTAAATCCGCTGGATACCAACAAAGAACGATACTGGGAAAATGTGCGGAGATTGTAATTAATTAGCTGTTGATAATCAAAAACAGATGTATCTATTTTGCCTGTACACATTTTGAAATACCGTGTTTCTGACGTCTCACGATAATTATTACCATGGATATGGCCAATCACTAGAGATGTCGATAATTCCACTGCGTACTTCCGCAATGAATAATTACCTACATTATTATTAAGTACAGGGTAGAATTTTATTTCGCAAATATTGCCTCTGAGATTTTGTGAAAGCAGCTGTAGGCGTGAACGAAAAAGCGATGCTCGACAAATATACAAAATGACACTCTGGCCAGATAAAAAGAGATACGCCCTTTCCTACGATAAATTGATTTTTAATGGCATAAATTCTCAGCGAATAACACATTTATGCTGTAACGACACACTCTGGTGTTTTTTGACAGCATTAAATAAATTCATGTTTTGTATATCTTATGTATTTTGAAAACGTTTTATCATATCAAATTTTTATATAGTCTCTATCAGCCGTAAAAATATCAATGGCATTTACATTATTGATTACTATGCTGTGTCAAATTTAGGAATTAAATAGCATGCTTCTTATAAAATAAATAATGTGTGTATTGAATACTTTCATAGCCATTATTATTGCGTTCAACTGATTTTACATATATTGATATAATTAAAAAATATTTTTAATCATATAATTATATGTAGGTTAATATTTTTTAATCATGTCCATTCTCAATGTGGAGCATATTTACTCTAAATGGGGTTTAACTCAACAGAATATTTTCAATGAGAACTGATTGTTGCCCAGTTTCTCAAACTTTCTTTTTCGAAGATAGAAGAGATAGAAAGAATAGGACTAGGACATGGCTAGTTTTAAACTCTCGCTACGTTCCACATGAACGTCCCGCTACGACTGAATTTGAATTTGTATGAAAAAAAACAATTCATGTTTTATCAATCTGATGGCCCACCATATTTTTCGAACGTAAGTCAAATATTATTTTTATTCTGTTCAGTAAATGCCAATTAAATTGGGTAATTATTTAAAAAGAAAATTCTCATTATGATGGGTATAATAAAAAAAAATCTAGAGTAAACGAACTTGGGCTTCGTTAATCCATTTTGATTTTTTATAAATAGAATCATATTTTTAAATCAAGATGCAATCATCTATTCGAATATTGATACAAGGAAATTATCTTTTACATCCCCAAAGAGAGCGAATATTATTACTTCTCCCGGATGAAAATGGTTCAAAATGAATATTTCCACCGTTCTGACTTTCCCATTTATTACAGATATATACTATATATATACATATAACGTTCCATTGGACGAAGACAAAGGGAAGCAAATATTACTTTATTCTACAGCTGTGCGAGTGAACTTGATTTAAAGAATAATATTTATGTATAACAATTTTCATGCCACCGTGGTTATAAAAATCTTTTTAATTTTATTAATGAATATTAAGTGTCAGAAAAAAGACTCGCATTTTATACAGTGTTTTCCTCAATTATACGAATATAATCAATTGCGAAATTATTGATCAATATTAATTTCGGAAATTCATGGCTTAAAAATTTAAGTTTGGACCTAATTACTCTATTATTCAACGTTTTTACGTTGAATACTATTTAATAGCTACTGATATACGACAACTTTTTTTGCGGAGTGCATGGTAGTGATTGAGTTATAATGCTTTCTGCAATACGCAATATATTTGAACTTTCATCGACGATATCAAATTCTAGACTGTATGTTCACTAGACAATAAGCTTATTTCCGGTGTAAGAATTTTCGAAGCTTGTAGGATGCCGGCGAGTGTTGTCGCCTACACCAGTGGCTAAGATATGGCGTTCTGAGGACGAAGGATTGCAATTTCCGAAAGTTAAATTCTTACAGTAAAATTTTAAAACAAGTACTTAATACTATAGGTATAGAACAATTAATGTTCTTAATTTTTAAGTATGTCATTGTAGGTTTATTATAAAAGCCGATGTAGATAAGAGATTATTTCAATTGTTTTAGTTGATTTACTCGTTTCAATTAACAGTCGTTCAATATGTCATGTTTAATATTTTGAATTGGCTAAAGTATTTCATATATTGCTAAAATGAAAGATACATTAAAATATTCCGCATATTTGACTGTTTCAATTAATGAGTTACGAAAATTTGAAAGAAATAAGAATACTTTTTCGATAGCCATACAACTCTTGTTTACATCCCATCATAAACAACATTTAGTATAAAGCACGGTTAAGAGAATGTCTGAATAATTTTCTGCTGAATTTGTTGAATAAAAAATAAACTGCACTTCAACCGATAAAACTAGATTTAAATTTTATTTGTATCATTCATTTGTTTCTTGGATATCAGGAAAATAAGACGAGAAAGCTGAAATATAGTTTTCACAGCAGCTTAAAAAGCTGTAAAATAAAGCAACGAATGTAAAGACTGAAAATTTAGTACAAGAATAAAACTGCTAAGAGAGGCATGTTTATTTCCAAAAAATATTTTATTGCCTACAGGGCACCGACATAACTCCCTTCTAAACAAGCGCTGTGTATATTTTTCCTGGCAATGTTTATTACAGCGTCCACGACCCAAGAAATGTTTTTCGTGCGTCATAATAATATTAAGTACTGCTTAAATTATTATTGCCCAGAACATTGTCCTCTTGACCACATTCCTCCCCACACAATTGTAAGTGGGTCCGTCTGAAATTCTCTACCGTAAAAACCAATTATAATTTTAAATGGTTTGGCTTGAATCATTTGCTTAAGGAATAATTATAGTGTATATATCGTCATTTGCCTCATACTATATCCTATGTGGATAAAAGCACATTAAGACAAATTAAAAAAATCTATTTTTATTAATTGTAGACTTATTAATAAAAAAATTGGAAATCATATAAAATTTCCATTAAAACTGACTATTTTTTCTTAAATTTTGCACATACGATTTAACGTGCATTCAATTTACCAGAAAAATAAAGCCAATACCGAGCACCAAAACAATATCCTAAGTCGTTTGTTGTCATATTTTGTGATGCACAATAATGAATGTCGGCACATTAGATTTATTGGAAATCAGTATAATTAAAATAAAATATTCTCATAAAATTTTTGTGCCACGTGGAGGTAAAAAAAACTTTTGGTTCATTAATTAGAAAAAACCAGTTATCATTTTAAACAATTATTTAATATACATACAATCTAAAACAATTTGACTTCTAGTTCTCAAAAATATTTTCGATGGTGAATTTTTAATGGTAAAAACATATTATCTCACTTTGCGCTTGAGCTAAACAGAATATAATAAATTGGCCTTAAAATCGCAAAATGTATCATTAAAGCTATGAAATATAATAAATTTAATGTAACACGTGTTCGTTGTATATTCGTGACTGAAAAAGATACGCGCTATCCTCATTATTCATTTTTTTATTCAACGTAGCCAAGCTTATTCAATTTTTATTAAAAATATGCTGTTTTTTGAGCGAGTAAATCTCAGCTACATCCAAAAAATCTTAAAGGATTGTTTCTTATTCGTAATCAAATAAATGAATTTTCCACATCCATATAGTGTACATATTCTGTTAGGTTTTTACAATATATTTTACCACTTTATTCGATTCAAAATACTATTTATCAAAATTTCTCATTGATCTGCTTATTTACTTCTTCGTTGCTATACATACAAACACATTCTATGGATATTTAGTTTTATTATAAGCATAAACTCATTTAGAACTATAACAAATACGCGATTTGGTTGGTTGCGAATTTCGAATCCTAACACTGGCAGTCTTATCAATTAATTTTTCAATTGATTTATTGATTTCTTTTAGAAGGTACGGGTGCCTGTATCGTCTACAAAGAGCTCCCTCTAGTCTTATGATCTGAAAAAACAGAGCGTAGCGACAGTGTTATCTCATGACTAATCCGATCGTTGCCCTATTTTCAGTTGAGAAACTGAGTAACAAGCAGTTTTTGAAGAAACATTTTTGTTGAGATTACAGATGAAAGAGTTCATCTTTATTTTATTAAAAAATCTCTAAAGATAGTTTACATAACAATCAGAATAAGTATATCTAAAAATCATTCAATTTAAATATAATAACACATTTTTTGTACTTATGCCACTTAAAATTTATTCAGATCAGGACTGGTTTCGCTCACCCCGAGCATTATTAACTAAATTGAAATAAGCATTATCATCAGTTGGTAATGCTCGCAGCGAAACCTGTATTTATCCTAATAAATTGAATTTTGAATAATTACAGAAAATGTGTTTTTTTTTTTTTTAATTAAAATGCCATTCCACTAAGTATTAACAGTGAACGCCTTAAAAGTGATAAATTTAATTTTTTTTACAAAATTAAAATTAAAAAAGCTCTGTTTAATAATCGATGACAGAAAATACATAAAAAAAAGAAAATTCAGTCGTCGATGATTAATTTTGTATGCAAAGAAAAACAATTATAATTGATGTAAATAAAAGATAGTGAACATTCCATTTTTATTAAATTTAATGAAATGAAAAATACACATTATCTTTTTCGTGTCTTCTTAAAAATAAATTCATATTTCTCAAAATTATCCGTCTCGAGAAATTAGTCGTTTTCGTATTCGTTATCCATTTGAGTACAGGTCGCTAATGTTGTTCATTTCTATTCTACAGTATCGAATTCGTCGGAATGGAGATTTATGTTTATTCATTATGAAACATTGTAAGAAAATTAAAATCCGCTCTCCAAAGCACCCGACAGGCTTGCCGAGCTCGTTTATAATGGCTGGGTGGATATTTTCCAAAAAACGTAAAATGGCGAGTCATAACACCGCGCGTCCGTACGTGATCTGACAAATGAAAATGCCGGAAAATATGAAATAAGAAGAAGAGAGAATTCCACCGCAGTATCACGTATTGTCGGATCAGTATGTTTGTAAGGAAATATAAAAAACTTCTTTTATTTAGTATCACATTACCATATAATTATGATAAACGAATCTAGAAATTTTGGGAAATCCCGGAAGAATAAAATACATCATATTGCATAAATATATTCCCTGAAGTTTATATGACGGTATATTTATACCATTCTCATAATAAAGTTGAGTTCGCTACTGAACTCTTAGCAAAGAAGTTTTGAATATAAAGAGTGATTGGTGACTTTACAATATTTATGTGATCGATATGACTGGAACTGATTTCAATCCCTTTGCACACAAGTAACTTTTAGTAGCGTTTTATTTTTGTATGGATTATTAAAATCGTTCTATAAAATTATCAAACAGTTACTTGTATCTATCTATTAAAAAAAAGCCGTAACCGACTGTATTCAGAGGCTGGAATCCCATAACGAGTAGTTTCAGAAAATGATTTTTAAATCAAATCATGTATTTGAGTTCGGCGTTAAAAGTCCCACCCATCTATCTTATATTAAAACGGGGTATAAATAAAGCAATTAGCTCAACCACTACCCCTGTCCTAGACTTAAGAGAAGTTGCGTGATTGAGAAACAAGCATTTTTAGTAGGACAAATTCAGTTGGCATTTGCTCCATAAAATGACCGATGTGCTGTACTTAGTGGACATGGAAAAAAAAATACTGCCATTATTGTGGCTCTGTGGTTAACGTACGTGGTCATTCATTTTATTTGATAGCGGTTTTCATAGGCTCGAATCCAAGTACAAAAAAAATACACGAATCGATTTTTCAATCAATCAATGTCTTTGATTTTAAATTCTCTCCCCCCCCACCTCTTCTTAGAAATAGTACTATAAAAAGAGTGAACAGCTAACTATTAAATCTTTTTATGCTCATATTTTCAACTGTCAGTAAATATTAAATATTTTGAATTCAAGGAAGGGTTGGTATAACCATTCTTCGTAAAATAACTAGTGTAGTGATCCTCTACATAAACATTCAGATCCACACTAAGATCGGTGATGGTAGTAAAAAATATATATTTGCAAAGTCAATCTACTTGAGTAATGAACTTCATTTCTTGCTTGTATAATAAAAAAGAGATACTGCACGCTTACGAATAAGTATCAAATGGGTTAAGTATCCAACGTTGGGTTGCATAAAAACGGTCTGCAAAATAGTTTATTATGCCATGGCATTTATATGATCGGCCTTATCTGGGTTATACTAAATGGGATGTGTGATATGTATACCCAGGTTTTAATTTAACGATGATATAATATTAGGATGCTCGATCCATCAAAACCTTTGCACAGGGTCAAAGTGTTACCGATGGAAAAAAGCCCTGAGGATCTAAATAGTTACGAAAATGGTTTTTCACGTTGATAAATACGTTTAACTTTAAAAAAAACTCAATATAATTTTACGCATTATCATCGGTGTTGAGGCAGAACACGTATTATTCAAATTTGTATGAAATATCTCCATGTCTATTTAATTTAAAAAAATCATATTCATAATAGTCTAGCTCCAGTTTGTATACATTATAACGACATTTTTTGCTATAATAATTTTTAAAACAATCAAAATTTTCATGCTAAGCGAAGCATGACAGTCTATTAGCATTTACTCTTGCATAGTCTACCAAAGTACTATTAATAGAATATTTGTGTACTTTTTCTCAAAAAAGCTGTGATTGAATAAAAACACAATGATTTTGGAGTGAAGCGTTTATTGATTGTTAAATTTCATAAAATCTTCATAAACGATTTCACAGACATGTGTAATAAATAATAAATTAAATTTCACACGAAAATTAATACCGTTAAAGCAAATAAATCAAAATGTGCCCAGCGAATATAAAGTGAATGGAATTATAATGGAATGACACTGTTTTAAACATTCTTTATGAACCTAACAACATGCCTAAAATGTGTAAAACTTGGGATAGTGTTTTTTATGCGACGCGTGCTCTAAAAAAATCTGAAATAATATAAATTACATTCGCCGCTTTTCCATTTCGACGCGGACACTGCGCCGTGTGAATACACAAAAGAAACAATGACCGGGTAAAAGTAATACAGCGGGGTGGGTTTTTCCCGTTTTCATCTGCGCTGTCCCCATCCCTCGGCCCAGGCGTTGTTGGCCGGCTAGTATCGGTCGGCGGGCCTGACGGACCATCAATCTCTTGCACGCTTTGGTCAGCCTACAGACGAACGCTCGGTCGCTGCCATCTGCCGTCAAACACTTTTCACAAAAGTGTTTATTTAGTGCTGATTTTTATATGCTCCTTGTGCGTCAACAGCATTTGAGCGAAACGTTGAAAAGTCAATTCGAATTGCTTCTGTGTTACCATATTTACAAAATGTTATCAATATTAATACTTGATAGTTTTTATACTGAAGCACAGTCTTTTCTCAAGTTTTAAGCAGTACACTTTTTACTATGTCGTAGTATTAAAGCATTCAGCTTGCATAAAAACCGTATAATCTCTTTTGTTTATTTTCTGTGAAATTCGAAAGAATTTAACAAACAGAGTTAGGAATACTATTTTTTAGCGGATTAATGTTGATTATTTTTTGCTCAAAATCAAAGCAATAAATAATTGGAATTTAGCTGTCTTATTCTAATGTAAAATATTTTCTTTGTTTTATCGGAAACGTACAGCTTTTTATACACAAATCAAAAGATCTTAATATGAATTTAGGAATTTTAATGTCTCATTTGAATATTAAAAATTAAATGTGCGTCAGCGTCAGTAATAACAGAAACATAATTAAAAAAACCTTTTTTTACGTTACCTAAGTT
The DNA here is from genome assembly GCA_028554975.1 of Himalopsyche kuldschensis. Classification (NCBI taxonomy): domain Eukaryota; kingdom Metazoa; phylum Arthropoda; class Insecta; order Trichoptera; family Rhyacophilidae; genus Himalopsyche; species Himalopsyche kuldschensis. The sequence goes on along the minus strand of JAHFWI010000001.1, from coordinate 3,628,301 downwards.
ATGTAACAAAAATAACTATTTTCGATCGATTAATGATTACATGTATGTATAAGCGTTACAGTTGAAGTATTCCTACTGAAAAAGTGATTCGTATTATCTATTCACAGTTAAAATTACGCAGAATTAATTGCCTCTTTAAGGGAAACGACAAGCGAAAAATAGTTCAAGCTTTAAAAGTCATGTACGTAATCGCTTTTCGTGTAGTTACAGATGACATTGTTGTATATGATAAATGATCAAAGTAGTTTATCCACAACGGTGGGGAAAACGCGATGACGCAATTCCAAAATAATTAAAACTTCATCGTCTTTAAATGGGGGCGAAGATGCCTCCCATTCTGTGCCTAAATGGTCTAAATTCGTCTCCCTGAAATACGCGAAGTCTTTTGTATTTTCAGCAAACAATTGGGCAAAAGAACAATGGCCCCGCGGTGCGGTAAGCCCATCAAGTCAGCTTAAACAACATACATACTTGGGCTTTCCATATAATTAAGTAAAGTTAAGTACGACGTATTCACAGTCTGGAGTGCCTGTAGCTCGGTAGCATTGTTTTAAAACCGAGCGGTGAGATCGCAAAAGCGTCCGATGTAAACAGTTCCAACTATTATCGGTAAGAACTTATGAGAAATAAGCATAAATTATACTTGCAGTTTCAATGCAACTGTTAAGTACATTACAAACACTAATAATTTACTATTGATGCTAAATAATGTTACTTACATCTTAAATTGCACCTGTGAACATATCGAAATACAATAAGAGTATTAACAATATCTCGTATATCAATAACACTGTAACACTTCAATGCTCCAATATGATTCTTTTAATGATGCGTTTACTAGTCGTTTTGGTAGAAAATATGTGTATCAATACATTCCACGGCGTGATGATGATTATTACTGGTGGGTTACCGGTTAGGTGTTAATTGTTTTTCTTCATCGAGTTGATCTCATATCTAACTCTAGATAGTAATAGCTTTATTCTGCATACTCCAGGTTCAATTTATTTTTCAATTAAAAATTTGACCATGAATTTTTTTTCTCATTTTTTTCCCGAGTTTATCTCATGCGATTAGCGAACGTTCGAAATTGCTTTTAATGTCAAATATATTTTTCGAATATTTATTTACCGAAGTTAAGTTCACTTCTGCGAAGCTCTTATGTAAATTTGTACGGTTATTGAGTTTTTGAAATGTATTTTAAGGGATACCTATTTTTTTGTTAGAAAAAATGACAAATATGTTGATTACAAAAAATATGTAATTTTTCCATACGGTAAGGTAAAAAAAATATCTAGGTTATGAAACAATCGTGATGCTAAAATAGCTTCCAAATTATTAATCCACGTAAAAATCATATCAATTGCTATTGTTTACTGAACATAATAAAATTCGGCAGAATTGTGGTACCATACTGTATTTAGAGCAAATACAACCCTTCGTTTATGTAGAATAACTTATTTAAATTGTGAATCATAAAAATGTTTACAGTGAAAGATTTTTTTTGTGTGTAAACATATATTTTGATCGCTTTCAAAACACTCAAATAAAACTAGAGAGTCATTTATTGAAGTGCAAAAATGTACAAATTTTCCCTCTCAAAACATTCATATCATGCTGCGAATTTTTGCGGATAGAGCCGCAAAATAAAAAATCAAATAACGCTTTCGGATGGATTTTACTGACAAAGCGCATCGTTCAAATCGGCACTTCGTTCTATATACAATAACAATCGGAATAAAACTGGCGAGATTTGGACAATTCGTTCAAATAAAATACTACCTTATAGTATAAATAACGGTTACATATTTGAACTTATTGACGTAGGATTAAGTTTGAAAAAAAATTAGAATAATAAATTAAACAAAGGAAATGTGATATTTAGTGAAATTGTAAAAACATGTATTCTTAAACATAACCATCAGATAAAAGGTATACTTTTCAGTAATATTTTTTCTACACTAACTCTTGTTATATCTACTAATTGTCTATCGAGTGGTAATTATTTACCGTTCAGTTTTATGATTAAAAGCTTGATTTTCGAAATAGAAACTTAAATGCCATTATAATAGAACTTTATTTAGCAACAAGAATAACTGAAATTGATTGATCGGTTAGGATACCAGTTTGATAATATATTATACATTAGTATCTGTCATGACTTCAACACTTTATGAAATGGATAAATAATATGATTGTGTAGCAACTCATCACCTCATAACATCGTTTGTGTATCGCTATTTTATCGAAAAAAATGAAGATATCTTAACTGAATAACAAGTTCTTCAAATATTACTATGAGTTCTTTTGAGCCTTTTGTATGAAATCCGTATGCTTTGCAATAAAATCAAAAGAAAACTTGGACGAATATAAACGAAAAAGAAGAAAATACTACAGTATATGGTGTGTTGAATTTAAACATTGCAAACACAGACTTTAGGTGGATAAACTTTGAGAAGTACATGGTTTGTGGTCTCTGTGTAGCTTTGAAATATTTTGGTTAAAGATACGGGAGCGAAAGAAGTAAAATAATGTCAAATACATAACTAGCCCGGGATCAAAAGATTATGTTCACTAAGCAAAAACACTTTTTAGATTCACTTTTCCCGGTGTACTAACAGCTCTAGTTGTTAATTTTTTTTAAAGTAGTTTTACAATTTACAATTCTACTCTTTCAGATGTATGTTATTCTAAATATGCCAACTGAAAATTAAATTAAAAAACCTCTATTTTTTTTTTGTATTAATCCTTAAAATAAAAATCGTATCGTTCTTAAAACTACTTATTGTAAAGAAATTACTAGTAAAATTGTTGTTTCAATATTTTATAGACGATTTATTCTTGTATTCACTTCACAATATTGTAAATACAAAAAAACAAGTAATAATTTATGACTGAAACTGAAATTAAATTGATGTTAACCATCAAATTAAAAACAGGTTTGAATTTAAATGAAAAAAATGACACTTTTCATATGCACGAATGGTCATTCCATCTCAGCTACTAATTCATATATTGCCAATAAAAATGAGACATTAATTTTATGCATATTTGTGTAATGAAATTTCAAATTAATTAGTAAATAAATGTGAGCGGAAAGATAATTTCTATAATTGAAATTACTGTATCATTAAAGCTTTGAATACACTTTGCAGGCTCGTTACATTAATTAGAAATAAAATATAATTAACAAACGCGAATACGCGAATAAAGCATGATGAAAGAAAATGTATGAAAGATGTCCTCATTTCATTTTTGAAAAGTTAGCCAGTCAAATGCATGCCACGTACTAATTAAACATTCATTTGTGGAAGCTTTCTCAAAAATAAACCAAACATTCTATTTATTCAATGGAGTTACATACACATGGCGAAAATCATTATTTATCAGTTATGTAAGTATGTATTAGGAAATTATCTTTTAAACATAAACAATTTATTTTTAATCACGCTGTTTGTTGGAAAGGTATCAATTTAAATAAATAAAACACATTTTACTGTACTACTTCCACATATACTTTGTTAAAGATCAGGACAGGCTTCACTTATCACGAGCATTATAAACTGATGATCAGAATGTTCATATAATAATATGTGGAATTTGTTAAAAAAATGTATTTAATTAATCTAAATAAAAATTTCACTTAATGATTTTTTTGTTGAGAGCATTACCGTAGCAATCAGATGAATCTGGTTCAATTCCCAGTTTCAATTAACATTTGAGATCTTATACATGGTTGTTTGTGATGTTATTTTGCCTCCAAATTATCTCGAGTCATATAAACATTTAAAAAAAAATTCGCGTATTGGCAATTATAAGTTTTTATGCTAAATATGAGTATTTTTTTAAAATTTAAAAAAATCACGGTGTATTTTACCAACCATTATTCAAACCAAACCAAGTTGTCCAAACAGCCAAGTGGTAAAGCCTTTGGGATAATTTAGTATCTGCACGGCTAAAAACACAATTCTACATATGGACAATTGATTATAGATTTAAATCCAAAGGCGTGGAATAATACGATTTTAACTCCAGCTTCCCTATTCGTACCTGAAAACGGTTAGTTTATAATATAGAGAAATCGATTGGACCATTGCTTTATCTTAAACCTCTGAGAAGTTGTAAAAATTGTATTCCATATTGAGAAAGACTAAATGATTGAAATTCATGTCGAATGCATTTACTGTGGATCTTATACGTGTCGGTCGCTGTGATCTAGTGACAAGAGCTTTGTCCTAGCGATCGAGGGGCCCGGGTTCAATTTCTGGCAAGGTCAGATTTTTTCAATTGAAAAAAAGAGACCTTGGGCTGGGTGTATGTTATTTATCGTTGATTTTGTGCACAACTGATTCATTATTTGTCATCGAGTTAATCTCGTATGACTTTCTGAATTAAGAATATTTGGCGCATTGGCGTAAGCTGTAATGCCAAATATTTTTTTTTATTTAAAAAAAAAATGTATTGAATTCTTGTATAAAACTTTAATTTGTTGCTTATTGGTGTCAATACAACGGTGAAAGAACTCAGATGAAACATGCTCACACAATCCAATTTAATACGTGCACTTTTGAATCCCAACGTGACACTAGCTAGTCATTGATATAGATATGTGTTTATTTATTGACTTACCTCGTAGCCAATGTGTTATATAAAATAAGAAATGGTTTTCAGCTGTGCTCAGAATGGGTTTGCCTAAATGATAAATCAAAATAAAGAGAATCAAGTATTCGCAAGTATTAGACCTAGAAGCGATTTTAAACGTATTTTAACGTATCTCAACAAAATTATATAATTAAAAATGATTTTATATTCAACGTAGACTTAAATAAAGAAAAGCTCAAAAGGTCTGTCTAGTCTGACGGCATAATCTTAATGGCAAAGGAATTACAACACAAAAATACTCTTAAATAACATAATATATGCTAACTTTTGGATCAAATTTAGTGTCTGGAGGACAACTGTCGGTGAACAAGATATATAGAAAGTTTCAAATGGATAGACAGCTGAGAGTGGGGAACAAACGAAATGCACACGCTGCTTGTGGATTATGTCCGCTTTGAAGAGAATTTTCAGCGAAATCTTTTTTTCAGCAAAGAATACAGCTTAATGAAAGCTGTTAATGCAAATGATGAAATGAAATATTACAAAGTCATTTTCGATTTTTAAAGGAGAAGCGGCTACAAAAATAATCATTTATACGTTAGATTAGCAGCTAAAATTACAACTCCTGTTGTTAAAGATTACTTGAATTAAAGTAATAATAAAAATTGTATTTGTAAAAAAAATCGTCATACAGTAAAGTGCTTATAATTATTGAATTAGTTATGTTTTATTTAAACGAATTAAAATGATATTGGATAGGCAAAAATTTGAATTAGATATTTCGCTAATTTCTGATTATATTTGCAAAAAAATGATCTTCATTTTTATTTATTCGTAAAACATTACCATGACCAGTTTTATGCAAAAATTATATTTGACTTAAAAATATTAAAGTCCACTATAACATCGGTAAAAAGCTATGTGTGAATACTTATCTTGATTAAATAAAGGGATCAATTGTACACAACGAATCAACAATTATTGCTTATTAATATTGATACGTGTTTCATATTTGAAAAGGTTATGAAACGTGAAAAACAGCTCCTGAATTCTAACCTAATTAAAACATTTTCAGATAGTAATATTTAGTCGTGAAATGTAAAATAAGAAGTTTTGGTACAATACTTTATGCGAAAGCTTAGAACACACCTAAAGTAAAGCTGTATTACATTACTTCGTATTTTTGCCAAACATAATAATGTATTGCTTGACAAATTGCGAATTTATATTATATATGAAATAAACATTCACATAAAATACATAAATTAAAACAATGGTACGGTTTTGGCATCGTGTAAACAAACATCGTAGCAAAACGTTGTCTTTGCTTTGCCAGAGTAGGGACTCTTGTCCAAACATTCCCAGATAAAGGAAAAGTTATAGTAGCCCACACAACAGCGCTAATGGAACATATGAAAGCTTACAGCAAATTTGTTTGAATACACTGCAACTTATAGAAACCGAAGTGTTAACACAGGTAAAGTTTGGTTTTAAAATAAGTTTCGGGCGGGTACTTAAATATGTAATAGAAATTCTATGGCAATAAATGAGTAGAGAACTGTTTTCTATTTTTAGTTTACTAGAATATAGTTTTATATATATGTATGTACAATTAAGCCAGATACCATCAAAGATGGTCTTACACATACGATTGTTTTTCTCCATTTACAAAATAGTTTTAGTTCAGTTTATTGATATGAATAGTTATATTGTACAATTTTAGTATTCTAAAAGTGTATTTAATTATACATACATATATTAATACGGCCATGTTGAATTCACGAGCTAAAGGTAGTTTTGAAAGAAGAATAAAAAATAGACACTCTTTTTAATACATCACAATACAAATTACCCGGGAAATGAAACTCTCAAATACACAATTTATAAAATATTATATAAAAACTTTAAACATGTATTGTTTATTATTCTTAATTTTTAAGTGCAACTGTACGAATTCTTTGCCAAAAACAATGGAAACCTCAACAAACGCAACATGAGTCAATTAATGCTTTTACCAGGAAAGGGTTGCAAACATTGTTTACGGTTCTGCTGTCCTGATCACTATTTGACGAATGCAAGATAGAATAGCGTAACACCTCACAAGAAATAATAATACATTTTAAAAGCTATTTATCCGACTAAGAACTGCTGAAACAACATTAAACTCAACGCGGAAAGACTAAAACAGCTTTACTCGGTCAGAATTCTGTAAGTATTTATAAAGTGCTTCTTCACGGACATATAACCTCATTAAAACTCAATGTGACCGTACATGAAAAATTGTTTGCTGATAATACTAGGGGTACGGGGATTTGATTTGTTAAATATTGGGGACAATAAAGTGGCTCTTCGGTCCAACATAACGTCAAAAATGAAAATCCGGCAATAAATTTGGTTACGACATGTATTGCGGATGTCTCAAGGGATCCTGAATTCTACTACTTTTCAAATATTATCTGTCACCCCGCAAGACTGTTAATGTCCAAGGATGTATTAGTGAGAAAACTAAATGCCTGGCGTGGTTGAGAATATATATGGCCATCACACAAAATATGAAATTAATATCAGGAGCCAATTATTTTTGTCTAACTAAGCATCTGATTAACAGAATCAATACATTGCGCTATAATGAGAACCACTATTGAAAAATAATTGATTATGAAAGAACAACTGATACGTCGTCTTGCAAAAATAGCTTTGGAATGAAATTAAAAAAACAATAAAGAAATAACTGAACACAATATTCTTCAGTTTATTTAATGTCTAAAAGAATGATTAAAATCATACTTTCTTGTTATTTATAAGAATAAAACTACTGTATTTCACTTGCCTTACAAAATTTGCTTTAAAGAATATCAAAAACATTTCTTAGATTTTGGTAATTATGTTCGCTTTATAACTTTGAAACAATTTGTTCATGGCTTGAAATGAAACAAAACAGAATTTGTCGAATTAAGTTTCCAATTCAATAAACCGTTAAAGAATATTGTGCTCTTCAGAAACCACTTTTAAAGAGTCAATATCGAGATAAACAAGTTTTCATATACGCGCTTGTAATATTGCACTGTTGGTTCTTTTTTATTTATACTTTTAAACCCAAGTGCTCGTTGGCAGTAAAAACTACTCACGTCTTAGCCGTTGAAAGGAACAAGCAATATGCACTTTCAGCTTGCGATGCAACATATCTCAGTTTGGTTTTTCACTACTCCAAGACTCCGTACACTCTCTCAACATCTGCTTACTCTCGATGAAAGTTTTCTTGTGTTCTGTTTTGTCATAACCGATTACATGTTTTGATTTGTAATAAACGCATCCATGTTACAGTAACTTAATTAAAACGTTGACAATATTTAAAACATTGTATGATAAACGATGTTGAAAGTTTTCAACACATTTTATGCATACAGATGTTTTTTATCTGAATAATGCCATGTTTCTGCTTCGTTTAACAAAACTAGTGAAGACGGAGAAAACTCCAGCGAAAATACGATTTAACTAAAATATATTTCGATAGTCAAGTTAGAAAAAATTAAAAAAAAACACCACCTTAAGCTGGTACGCTCGATAAATTAAATGTTAATTTTGAATTAAAAAAAACATATATGATCGCACGAATCAGTGTAAATATTTTATTTCTTACGTGGTTTTGGCTTAATACATTTTACATTATATTTTGACTTCTTACCCGGTCTATCAGTGTTATATTATTTTTGCTTCTAATGGAAGGAAAAGTCATTTGCCGATCAATTTTCCTCATTTTTTAAAATAAACTTCCAGAACAGCACAAAGATTAAGGAGACGGTGCATTACTCTGGTTTTTATAGGAATAAGAAGATATACAAAAAACTATTAATCGTCTGCTGCTTAGTAAAAAAAGTGATTCCAATTTAACTATAGTCTTTCGATAAGTTTACTCTTGCATAAATTAACTTTTGTACATTGAAAAGTTTTTTTTATCACCAATTATGATTCTAGCTACTTTATAACTAAAACTGTTGAATATATTCTTCGTAATGAATGATAAAAGCAGACTTAAAAGGTTTTATAATGTCTCTAATACACTTTAGATGGATTCGGCGGTAATTATATACAAGTTCAATTTGATATAAAAATTAACATAGTTTTGTCTATTACCCATAAATTGCAACAAAAAGAGACACGTGAATTACCTATTTAACCTTTCATATGATATATGCAATAAATCACCATCTTTGCATGCAGCGTAGTGACTACACATCACCGGAATGGATATGTTTTTTTGGGACCGTAAAGAAAAGGGTAATATGCATCTCTAGACTTACTATCGCAAGGTTAATTTAAGAATTATTAAAGAAGCTGGCAATAGTAAGTCTTAACACTTTCAATGTGGAGACGACTCTTGGGTTAGCAAAACAAAATCAGTACAAAAATTTTTAGTGTCTATAGAACAATGCGTTCAAATTTTCACCTCTTTGATCGATAAAAAAGCCATATTTAACTTTAGCTATCTTAGTATTTTTCCCATTTAATATCACTGAATTAAATTGAAACCAATGACTTAGATTTTAAATATATTAACACAAATATCGATCGAAAAAACTCTCATTAATAATTACAGATAGGTAGGTATATGTGTGTAATCTGTCATCACTGTTTCAGAAGCTTATTTGAACGTTTTGTTTCGAGTGTATCATTTTACTTTATGTTCTCCGCTCGTGAGCTTTCTAGGATGGTAAATTGCGGACCGTTTGCGTTGCATCGCTTCATTTTCTGAAGCAAACATGACAAACAGTTTGAAATTGACTTTCAGTACATCAGATAAAACAGGTTGTAGTTCCCGTACCCAACACAATGGGAGATACGTTTCACGAGATGAGCTTTGTGCTGTCAAATAAATCAAACATCTTGAAAAAAATACTTTACTTTAGTCGAAGCAGCGTATAGATGCAAACAACTTCTGAAACTATTCGATTCGTAATATTTAAGCTAAATGAAAGTTTCAATTTGTCGTCAGTTTTAAGATACCACATTGTTATTTCACTGATTATGTTATAAAAAACATCAAAACAGTGTTTTGCATCTTTGAGAAACTTCTTCAGCATTGTAAGCATACATAAATTGAAAGATTATATTTTCAACATTATTTTTTTTTCTTATTTCACGTTTTTGCACTTTAGTTTAATTTCATTTCCATAATTGTTCGATATATGAAACAATTTATCAGCTTGTAGTTATTTAGTAGGTAATTTGACGTATTTTTATTTTGAATCATGAATTAGAAATTCTTTACAAAAATAATGAAAAAGGGGAAATAAATACTTGCAATTAACACAATATAATTTTTAAAATAAATTTTGGTCTGATATGAAGACAGAAATTTCTAACGAAAGATACCTACCAATAACTTACCATTCTATACAAATTCTGATCAAACCCAAAACTTTTGCACGCTTTGAAGTAAGTCACAGCTTTCGTTGTAGTTGTAATCTAAAACTAAATAATCACTTATCACAAGGTGTTACAATGGATCAACTTTGTTGTGGAAATTTGTGTATTCGATGAGATGTTTGTCAGCCATGTTCCCTCACTTCCGCACTGCTTGCAGTAGTCAAATAAACACTGCAATGCACTACGGAATTGAAGGAAAAGGTCTATACGGTTCGTTGATCTCTTCGTTAGACTGGATATGTTTTATTCCGTGTGTGGAAATAAAATAACTTTTTTCCGATCATTGTTTTTCCTCGTATTCAGATCCTGGAGTTTTTTTGGGTGTGCATAAACTTTTTAGATATCATTCCAGTATAATAAATGAAATTGAAGATTAGTATTGACGGCTTGTTTCATAAAAACAGCGAAAATGTATACTTTTAAATGACGATAGGGCTTAAATGAAGTAGTATAAGAGTGAGAGTTTCTGTTCGGAAACGTTTTTTAGTTACATACGTTAGTTTAATACGATTATTTTTTTTATGACTTCATCAATTTTATGGTCGAAGAAGTGTTTCATTTATTATTGTTAATTCATATGTTTGTCTCAATAAGATGAACAATTGGTTTCATTATGTTAAAAGAAAGTTGCCGAAAGTATTGTCATCTTGAACGATTTGTTTGCTTGTTGAAAAAATACATAAATCAACAATTTTACATTTATGTAGTGGATTATTAATGGAAGAGCAGCCCTAGTTTTTCATTTGCCTGTTTCACATTATGGAGCTTAATCTTTTGAACCGATCACAGGTGCCTCCCGTGATGAATGGTGTCATTGTGACTGGCAAAATCAGCCCTGGGGGTTATTCTGCACCGGCAAATCGATTGGTAGAAAAACAAACAAATCCTAGATTAACCTACAAAGCTTTGCCTTTACAACAAAGCTCTGTAGTTGTTTTAATCTGTGTCCTAGAAAACACGTCGTTACGGCGTATATAGCATAACAAAGTGAGAAAACCGTTAAAGCGTTCTCTTGGGAATTCCGCAATCCGTACACTCGAAAATAAAATAAGAAAACAGCCGGTAAAAGTAGAATGGAAAATATTCCGCAGGAGTAAAATACGCCGGCACCTTTACTATCACGCTCGCTTTCTATAAGAACACGGATACATAAGCAAAGGTAAACTAAACCTAACTTCCCTCAAATGAAGATGAAGAACGCAATGTATGCAACAAGATAAGCACAGTACCTCAGAGCAACTTCTTTCCACCGGGGTACAGTAATAACTAATGATAGAGTAGGACTTGTTATATCGCAGCTCGCTTTCACGAGTTTGTGTGAGAAAACTTTTAGAAGTCGAAGCTTTTTTCTTCATTAGCGCAAATAAAACAAGGGTGCAGAATGAAATAAGAGAATTAAAAATAGCCGAGAGTCAGCCTTAGTAACAAACAGTATTCGTTGCTGCTTTGTAATTTTGATTTATGCTTAAATTAAATGTAATGTTAATTAAAATACTTGTCAGCGCTGAATAAAAAAACAGTGTTCTCAAATTTTTATATTTACAGAGTTTTATTTTTCAGATTTACGCTGTTCTTAAATATTCTCAGTGAAAAGATTATTGATCTGCACAGACTTTTATGATACATATAATATAATAATAAGCGGAATAGTATATAATAATATATACTATTCCGCTTAAGGTTTTACTAAAGTAATATACTTTAAAGCGACTTTAGTGGCGGATTAAGAACTTGGCAGGTCGCAGGCCTTATTTTTTGAGTGATAAAATAGAATTGCAAAATTAAGCTATTTACAAATATTTTGTTTTTAATGTTGATTTTATTTTAAATGGTTTTCCAAATTTTTATTTGAAAAATTTACGGTATTCCCTGTATTTCACTAGACACAATTCAAAATAAGTATCAACATAGCTCACTCGTACACCCTAATTAATGATTAATGACCTATTGGTCATTCAATAGTACTACAATTTAAAATGCATTTTTCGGTGTGATATCATAATATATGCTAAGCCAAAAACATTGTATGGATTGTAGGAATTTAATATTTTTCATCTTATAAAAGTATGGAATACAGAATTTGACCATGTTTTGTATTTAAAAACTATTATTCCCTTCAATAATATATTTAAAACACAAATTAAAATTGAATTCACCCAGAACATGATTCGATTACGTTTTCATATGGATAGTAAAAATAAGTCACGGAAGACATGAAAAGCATCTTTTTGTGTTGTATCAAACTATGATGCAGACTTGCCGTGTTTTTCAAACGAGGTAAATTTTATTCAAACAATTTCATCTATCGTTGAAGGTTTTGCGGAGCACACTTTATTAACACTATAAACGTTCAAAGTTTAATTATTCGGAGTATCCCTAGGCGCCGGCACAATTTTATACAACTCAGGCGGCTCCATTATTATTTCTCATATATAATATATAACCCTCATACCGCGAAAACACTAAATAGTCCCAAAAAAGTGACATAAAGTGTTTTTGAAAATTATATCATTCCGTTTTTGTTTATTTAAGAATATGAGAAGGAAAATGCATTGATAAAAACCTTTTGATTGTGTCGTTTTGAAGTACATACAAGTGCAAAAATAAAATTTCAAATTTACGAAATTCCATGTCGTGATCTCGGTTGTTTTGATTGCCAAGTAAGTTATTTACAGACTTGAGACGTCATGCAACTGTTTATAAATTAACTATCTGTAACAGTTTCAGCTCAAAAGATGAAAGTAATCTTATAGCTGTTTTAAAATATATCAGTCTAAAGATGTTTGTTGAAAAGGCGGAAACACAATCAGTGGAATAACAAATTATCATATTTACTTTTCGTTCATGAGCATTTCATTTATTGTTTTTTTTATTTATAGAACAACGATTTTTTTTCCAAACTTCAACGACTTTGTTGACAAACAACGTTTATTTACAACCAAATTGAATTATTAAATTGAAGTACACTTATTTTGCTACCATACATTTTTTTAAATCACATGAAATAAGATCGATGAGAATTTTTAACTTTGAAATCAATTCGATGAAAAAGACAATGACCAAAATCAAAAAACGGTTAAATATTGTCGGATCTTAAGTCTAAGCACATCTGATCTCAAGGACAAAGCTCTTACCACTAGACCACAGGAGTTGACATATTTTTGTCAATTGAAACATGCTTCACAGAGCCTAAAGGCTAAAATGTGAGTGGTTATCTTTCAGTGGTTCAAAATGAATGAATCAAATTGACAAGACTCTCGAATATCCGTTTTCTCATTTCAGCGGATACTGTATTGCCATCAAGCAATTCACATTACACTCTCACTAGATAACCGAAATATTCTTACTGCCTGGCATGTGTAACTTCTTCCCGAGGGGGACTTGATGGCAATGTTGAAGCATAATAATATTAGCTCCGAATGGAAAAAAGCACTTCACTATGGGCAAGTAGAGAAAGCAACGAGATAGATAGATATATTATTTTTTGCGACTTTTATGGCAAGCTATAATAATTCCATTATATGGGTATGTGTGCAATATATATCTCTACCCTTTTTTGTGGTTTTTTCTTGTATAAACACTAAAATATTATGATAAGACATATTCTCCAAATTGATAAAAATCAATTTGATAGACGTATTCAAAATAATGAAATTGCTTCTAAAAATGAATGAGCTGGGAGGAGACCAAAAAGTTTGGGAAAGACGAAAAAACATTTCTATTTATAGTTTCTGTAATGGAATAATATTGCTCAAATTATTTGAAATTATCTCGTATTTATAAGGTACGATTTTATATTACACGATTTGGTACATACCATTTAATCAGTAAACCGTTCGGGGTACAAACCTTTTCTTCGCACCATTTTATACTGCCATTAGTATTAAAGATGCAAACAATTTTGATACACGATATTTCAATCAAGCTGTGAAGATTATCTTTATATAGCTCATTTGAAATTGAGGTGTTATTTTTAAGTATCGAATCCCAGCCGCGGGCCACATAATTATACAACCTTGCAAAATTAATTCCTGGTTTCGGTAAGAAGGCGTCCCCCAGCGATCTCAGCTTAATGATAGAACTTTGAAAGCCGGTGTCGAGTGTAAATTAATCGCCACACCCATTAATTAAAACAATTAATCAACACGCATACCTTGTCGCCACATTGCGAACTGCCGTTGTCAAATTTCTTCAACAGCAAAAGTGTAATCGTATTCATCTGACTTACTGTAAGTAGACGAAGAAAAACAAAATAGGCATAATTGAAGAGGGATCATTATCACCAAACTGTTATAGCTTCAGATTTAAATCGCTTAAATTTTGTAATATGCCATGTGTTTTGTCACCAACTATCCGTGTTTCACTTTTGAGCAACTTCAGGCATTGAAGCGCACGCAAGATTAAAAAACAATAAAACATTTTTTTAAATTATTTCACATAAAATTTGTTGGATCAGGACCGGTTTCGGTCACCTCGAGAATTTACAACTGATAAGAAATACAACAAAACAGAGTTTTTTATAAAACAACTAAGTATGACTCAATTAGGTGTGATTTAAAATTGTTAATTGACAATTTGCAATTTTTGAAGGCCTTCGAAATAGCATGTAACAATGAACTTCCACCAAGCACTATAAATTGTGATTCTAAATTAAAAGATTTGCTATTTTTGACAAACAATAAGTTTTGGAAAACAATAAAATAGGATCAAATTCAATATTTCGTTCATTCAATATACCGACTTGGTGGTGCTTTTTTCCAAACAGTCATAGCAACCAGTAATTTTTTTTTTTGCATAATCTAAGGATTTTCAATTTTGCATGACAAGTAGACGCATTATTGTATTTACTAGTGATGCATGGTGGCTATATTACATATTCGGGAGCATGGAATTGGTTAATCCTCTTTTCTTATATTACATAAGCTTTCTAGGAATATATTTTTATGTTATATGATTCTTTCTTCACCTTCATGATCTAAAACAATGTTGGCATGATCGGTCGGCATTAGAATTGTTAGCGGGCGGATATTTCATCCCCTATTTCTCTCAATATGTGGAGGCATGTTATCGATTGCTCAAAAAGGGTTCGCCCTTAGATGTATAATAATGGATGTCATTTGTAAAGGATCTTATTTTAAGGCAAAGGCATGCTTCTTTTCAATTCTTCCAGGTGTGAAATATTGTGAAAACACAAAAAGGTTAATCCGATGTCATATGAAATTGGATCGTGCCAACAACAGGTTAAACTGCCAAATATAAAATTGGCGATAAAAATATCATTGTTTACATTTAATTCTACAGAAACATTGTGCTTCTTTATAAATTGTTCTAGCAAAAATCCAGGTAGTAGATTATTATTCAATCAGTAAACAAAACATTTTTCAATTAAACTTCTTTACAATGAATGCTACATTGTATGCTTACAATACTGTTGGGTATCATCCAATCGGTTTTGAGGTCACTGGTTCAAGTCCCGGGCGGAATCTTCTTTACGGGTCGTCTTAGCTGGGCGAATCTGGGCGAGGCGATCCGGCGCGGCTTTGAAAGCGGCAGAGTTTTAAAATATCAAACGGTCCTCGCCCATGCAAGTGTCATATGTAGGCGAAGCGATCCGGTCAGGACGGCATATGTCGCAAGTCGCCTCAAGTGCGCACTCATGGCGCACGCGAATCGCTTGAAAATATGAAACGGTCCAAGCTCACCAGATCGTTAATTGCGTCTGGCCGAGCGATGGCACATAAGACCTTTGATCAACTACGTTTTAAATTGACTGGATTCGCCCAAATTCTCTTGCCGGTTCGCGTCGCTTACCTAAGACACGGGGTTATACAGAGTTTTAGTCGTTTCAGCGGCAAGCATACCTGTGATTTTTTTTTATCCCACCTATCGTGATTTGGTAAAGCACGACCACATGCAGTGCGATTATTTATCTTCACGTTATTTTTTTAGCCCCATCTTTTTTCTTTACTCTCTTCAAAATCAGGTTGAGCGAATAACTGACAAATTTTAGGATTATGGAATCTCATATGGATGCTCAAATCGGGAGTGACCATAGACAATTGATGCAGTCGGCAATATTCCTGATGAGCGAAGCCAGTTTCGATCTTTATCGGAATATATGTAGAAGTCGTACTAGATATTTAATGTGTTTAAGTTTTATCAAAATAAAATATTTAAATTTTAGCAGGACTTATCTATTGAGCTTAATTTATCATTTATTAAAATATCAAAGTTTGCGTAGAGACGACGATAACAGTTGAATATAATATACACTCTGTGGACACTGAAGAGCTACATATATTAAATCCTTTTGAATAAATATCTTCGTGTGTAGTGTTTAACAAAATAAAATTAGATTATTTTTTGGACTGATTTCACATGTTTAAGATCAGGACCGACATTAAAAGCCAGTGGGTGTGGTTTAGATAAAAAATATGTAAACCAGCTGTTTAAATAAAATTATGATTGAATAAAAAAAAAATTAAAATCTTCTCTTTATATGAGAATAATGTCGATGAGTTGGCATAAGACACAGGTCAGGTATCATAGAAAAGAAATATCGACAAAAAATTATGGCGAAGAAAACAACTAGACCCTGTAGAATGTTATTTGTTTACTAAATTAGACGATTTAAATTCTCAGACGATAAATGACCATCAAAAGAACAAGTAAAACCTTTTTGTTTGCTTTATAAGCTAAACTTTGCTGCAAAAACAGGGTGAAAACGTTTGCGTAATGGAAAAGGTAACCAAATTGAGTCCACTCGAGAAGGAAATTTTAGTTATTATAGCGAAGTGCTGGGAACTTATGAAAAACAAGATTTTATCATCAAATAGAGAAAATTTTGATTAAGCCGTGACTTAATAACACAATGTTTTTGTACAATTACAAATTTTTGAATTGATTTTTGCTTATTGAATTGATTAATATTTATCATTTGGAGATGATATCTAGTTTAATGTAAGGCCGAACAGATAATCGATTATTTTACAGTGAGGTTAACCTATATTTTATTTGGCAAGAATCAAAACCTTACTAAAATTTTATGCGGATCGCTTTAATTAAATTAAAATTTGAACTCAAATTTTTTATGTCAAATAAAGTATGAGTTAGTGTCGTTTAATTCAGGAATCTGTCAGAAAGTGACAGAGGGTGCCTAAAAGTTTCGTGAACCTCCAGAAAACTTATGCTTAAACGATAAAATATAAATTATTTAACTTTGAAAATAATTTTAAATAGCTTGAAGGCAAACCGTAAACGTACTTTGACAAGAAAATGTGTTGTAGAAGCATTATCATGAAACTCTGAAGGATTTTTATTCTAAGTTTTTTTGAGATACTTAAAATCTTTTATTGTTAACGACGAAAGATGTGTTGAAAATGTGGTTTAGTTTATACGTATATGTAGAGGTTAAGAAAGACATGAATAGAGATTGGATGATGAAATCACTGTTAGAGTATTCTGAAGAAATTATACAGTTAAATAACAAACTAGTGTTGAGCCGAAAATGTGAAAAGCATAAAAAAAGCTTGCGGCACATATTTACATTGAATAATATATCTGGAAATAGAGTCGCGTAGACTTTCGTTAAAGTTTAGATCACAGGCTGTTTTCTTTTTAAAAAGTAAAATGAGTACCAAAACAGCAAAACATTCTAGGATACTAGCAATAAAAATAAGCAAACACATCTTATATTACAAATAATATAGACAACATGATAAAAAAAAATTATAACCTTTATTTTTGTCATAAAAACTGTTAAAATAAAAAAAATATGATATTAAAGTAGTTAAATATAAACCACATTGATCTTGATGTCAATTCAGTTAAAATGATAAAAACCTGTTCAGAGTATTACCAGCTTTTTGACACATTGATTTGAAAATGGTTTCTAATCCTCCAAATCGAAAAATAAATCTTTTGAAAATACAGTCGTATACTAACTGTTCTGAGTAAAAGAAAATGCTGTTTAATCAGCCGCGTTACCAAGTGGTAACGTTCATCCAGATTGCTTGTGCGTTTAATAGCTAAATTCTTCAAGCTGGTACTACTATATGTACTTTGATTTCACTATTCAACATTCATGTATGCAAAAAGCGTGGATTTCTGGAATGTCTTCATATTGTTTGAACCACTCTGTTAGAAACTGAAAAAGGCATATAAAGAGCGACTAGATAACTTCTAGTGCCCATCTAACTTCATCGTTGTGTCTTGAGCAATTGACTTGAAAACAATTTATTGTTAAAAACTTTTTACTTAAATGATTCATTAGAGTTTTCGCTGATAAATAAGATTTTAAGATAACAAAGAAGATGGGTCCTTAACTTTTGGCAGGCTGAGGGTGAAACAGTCGACCACCACGTTAATTTATCTTAATATTAGTGATACAATCTGTAAACTTTTGATATTCTTAAATGATATTTTTTTCATCTTTTGCAGTAAAAAAATGATTTTGATCGACTAGTGTCGTCGCAAATAAATAAAAAAGAAAAAAAGTTCGTTTATTATTGGCCGTAAACCATTTATACTGTCGCTACCAATTGCCAGGATTAAAACTTCACTGCCCTTTCGCGATAAGATAACATTATCTTATCTCAAACGCGCCTCTTTCAACGAACATTTCAAATCAAATGGATGCTTTTTACATTAAAATGTGTAGATAAGAAGTCGCATTCACAGTTTTGATATCGACAGTCTAGAATAAATAAGAACACGATCAGGTTGTCTCATTCATGCGCGACTTTAAATATGAATAATTAATTATAGGCATTATCGATTTTCATTTTTTTTTATATAACGATGTATACGTCAAAGCATAATCAATCATATTTTGAATTTTGTATTTTTCCATGAGTTTTGTCGCTAACGACCCGGGTTTCACCTTTCGGTATCTTCAGGCATTTTAAATGCACGGATTTACTTGAACTGACTCTGAACTGTCAGTCGAAATCCTTAATTATAATCAATCATATTTTTATTGCAGTCTATGCCAATAAGGCCATACCATTGGGGTCTTTTTTAGACTCCCCTTCGGCCTACGAGTTATTTTTCAAGGACAGTCTTTCGAAGGTTAAAAAAAAGCCGAAGTTAGCGAATCAGTTTTCATTTAATCAGTTAAGCCAAAACGTGACACCCCAGCGCTGAAAAGTAATCTCACTGTAGGTGATTATATAGAATAGATAATACAGCTGTAAACACGTCGCGAGTATACTGAAAATCAGTAACGTGTGTTAAAGTCAAGAGAGAAGGTTGGGGTGGCGCAGTAAAGCGGCGTGGGTTACTCCCGCGCTGGGTTGTATAATATCGTGTTCGCGGGCTGCTATGATTGATCGCATGTGTCATCGGGATAAGCCGCGAAGAGTCTTCGTATCTCTCCTCGGTGCGCGGGAATGTCTGCAGATATTGGTTCAGCGGGCGAAAGTATGCGTTCAACGCTTCATTGTTTATGGAAATTTTTCGCGCGTCTCGTTAATTTGCGCAACGCGCCGTTTGCCGTACTTAGCAAATTATCGACGAAATTTTAAGCCAATCAAAAATTTTACGAAAGAAAATCGCTTAGTGTCCTGCTGCTGTATCAATTACTCTTGTTTGTTTTGAAAGGGCTGTTTTCTTATATTTGAATTAGAAATACTGAATCACAACATGGCGCTACAATAAGAGACTCCAATTACTCAATTACAGTTTCGAGTAGTAAAATTTTTAAATACTCGAGTTTTTTCTGATGTACCAAAATATTTATTGATAATTAAAATTTGTGTCTATAAGTAGATGATAAATAAATAAGCTTATTTAATTTAATTGATACATTTATTTCAATTTATAAAACATTTATTTCAAAAATAGCAGAGAATTAAACGTCTCAAATTTTAGTGTGAGTTTCGTTTTGTTCAGTACTAGTATCACTCGAGTATTTTTCATAATACTCAAATATCGAGTACCTGAAAAATGGGTATGGGGTACATGAGTAGTCTCGAGTGCCAAGTATTCGATAGTGTCAAGTATTCGATACTAGAATTGGAGTCTCTAGCTGCAATGATTTCGCTCGTAAAATCAATAGCAGGGTCCGTGGTGCAATGGTCAACATCGTTGACTTCCGTGACGGATCTCATGGATTCGAGTCCCTGTACGTACAGATTTTTTCAGTGCATTTATTAATCCTGATCGAAGGCTTGGTAGTTTTTGTTGTTAAAAATTCCTCCTCGGCTTATATTGCAGTGCTCACGGAATCAAATCCCTGTACGGACAGCTTAACATTTTTCAACCAATTTCAAAGTGAGAGTGATTATCTAATCACTAATGTTATTTTAGCTCTATTCGTATGCAATAACAAAAATTTACATTAATAAGAGAGACTCATTTTAAATACATCAGATAAAAATTAAAAAAACATTAATAAGACGAAAATGTTATCATTTTAATTAAAATGCCATTCCACCAAGTACTGCCAGTGAACACCTTAATAGTGATTAGTAGGATAAGATAGATACACCAAACAAAAAGCAGGAAGGGCAGTTGATAAGATTTTTATAATTCATTAAAATCATTTTCTCTCTCCGCCATCTTAATATTTAGTTCAGAACTCAACGATTGAATCAGTTATGTATTCTTGGATTAAGTGAAATATCAAATTGATTAAATACAATTATTTAAGCTACCAAAGTACCGTTGCATACCATTTTTTTTAAACTGTTTTATTATGCAATTATAAATTTGGAACACACAATTTAACATACATTTTTTTAAACGCGAACGAAATAAAAGTAGTCGTGATTTAAATACAAATATATTTTTAAATAATTGTAGCATTTAATACCTATTAATAAATATGTTTACAACGTTTATCACCAACAGAAAGTATTGATTGATTGAGTTTGCATTTACTTAGTAGAACTTCATTATAATACGGTGAGAAAGTATTTTCATTAAACATATTTTATATGGCAGTTAAACGAAAAAGCGTTTTGTTTTATTTTTTTTTACTATCATTATAATAAGCAATTTTCTGTTCAATCCAGTATATGTTTATCCTCATCTCAAGATATTTTATACTTGAACAACCACGAAGCAAAGTAGTTTTCTAAGATATATTTCTGCAATAAAAGTAGAAGTTTGGACCACAAACCGCTTTTGCGATGTTCGCCAACAATACGGAGCGGAGCGCTCCTACGATGTGAAATGCGATCCTCTCGGGGCGACGGATGATGTCCAGTAGATGGTTTTCCTTAATATTTCAAGGAAATCTGCTTCTTTGCAGTAATGTTGATTTTGTTGTTGTAAAAGTTGTGTGGAATGTGGTAAACATATACAGAATGTTGAGAATGTATTCTTTGAATTTGTTTAAATGTACGGATTTACTAATAACTTTCAAATTTTGCTTTTATAATTGAAACAAAAATATTCAGATTTGAAAACGAGTTTCAAAAAATTTAGTTTATAAAATATGACAAATTTATATTATATTTATGAATTCTATTTATATTATTTACTAAAATAAGTTAGGGTGTAACTTTGTGATACGCTTTTATAGATAATCTATTTGCCTCTCTGCCTCTGATTGCCCCCTACTGAGCAATTTTACGAATATTCCAAAAATTAAGACATTTCAGCCTTTTTATCATTACGTATTTTAGAATATCAATTGACAACACATCGCCATCGGGCATCTCAACATATGAGACGCACAGACCACAGGTTGAGCACTTTACATTTCATGGTATTTTTGAATATGAAAAATATTTGATACTTCTTCTAAAACATGAAATAAAAGCATGAATGCAGAAATACAGCTGTCAAAAAGGTTCAGGATAGACAACAATAGCATTTTTTAGTATGTTAATATTTAATATTGAACTTAATGTATTACTTTGTTTATATCATGTATTGATACACAATATGTGGAATAAACAAAGTTATCGACGAATTTTTATATTCACACAAATTTATACAAAGTTAGTATACATCGAAAATACACTTGAATGAATGAATGTGTTGAATTTATATTCGTTAATTGTCAATTAGCTTATTTATTTTTAATGTAGTTTTTTTTATGCTAAGTGCTTTTGACATAAAAAAGCAAAATAAATTTCCATAAAATGTTGCATTCGTGAAACGTGTTTCAAAATAAAACGAAATGCTCAATTTTAATCATCATACAACAGTAAAGCATTTAATCGTTTCCCCATTTTGTATGAGCAATTTGTTTTTCAGATAAAAGGAAACATAAATGTTTTCAAATAAAATACGCCAGATTCAGTGTGAAACCAATAAAATACGAACTTCCCGCAGAAAGGATTACCAACTCGATGCATTTTATTATTTTTTTTACCGCTACAATTTTATTCCGCGTCGGTTTCTTTCTTCGGCGGCCCGCCCGGTTCATTATCGCAAACAATTTTATTCCGCCGGAAAAATGTTTTGTTGTCGAATAAAAAAGTATCAAATAAATATTTCATCGCCTAAGTCCCCGCGAGTGCGAAGAGTTAATCCAATTAAAGTTAATACCTTTGTTCTCGCACCGCATGAACTACCATACACATTGTTCTTGTAGTCTTGTATGTTTTTATTCATTTAGAATGGCGGAACAAAATTACAACTAAATGATACAAAGAGTCAACGAGCGTAATAACAATAACACTTAACATTTTGTGGTAACTGCGGAAAAGAATCATTGCTCTTGTGACACAGTTAGAGATACTCCAAGGGTAGTCTTCAAGATCACAGTTCTTAGCTTAACCGCTTAGAGAAACTTATATTCAATGAACTATTATGTGTCATAGAAAAGTGCATCAGATGTAGAAACCGTGTTCTTTTCTTATTTGTTAAAAAGATAAGTGATATGTAATAAAATTTCACCCAGACGTTGTAGAAAAATATTTAATATTTTACTAAAAATTAAATGTAAAAACACTGAATAAATGATGAACATGCAATTAAATACATCGGTAGTATATACATACATGAACACTATTTTGATTTCATCTTGATATTTCGAGAAAGAAAAATTTGATTATGAACTATGTTGTATGTGTATACGTTTACATAAATAAAAAATGTTGAACTTTAAACATATTAAATAGATATCTGCTAGACATGTTATACCTACTACTTACAAAGAGAATATTTTTTTTGATGACTGAGTACGTATTAAAGAGTTCACTGTAAAAACATATTTAAATAATGTTTTTTCCATATCTGCTCTCTATTCGGAGCATGTAGCCGCCACACGGTGCCTCCACCCGTCAACCTCATCGCTTCTTCCCATGTCGTCCCGGCGGCCAGTAGCTCCGATGAGAACATCCTATGGATGGTCATCTGCGGCCTTCCGGGGTGACGGAATTCATCAGGTTGATAGAAGAGATAAGCAGGATTAAGGTCCTGAGACATTCCATTAGCTCATTTCCGAGCCAGGTCACCTTCGCCTTTTTATTTTAGACGTTAATGATGTTGGTAGAAGTAATATATTCATAATGTTTTTTTTGTTATTAATATTTTGGTATAATAAGTATAGTAAAAATAATTGTAATACTTTAAATGGTTTCGGCGGTAACTTTGTGGAAGTTCATTTTAATATAAAAAATTTTATAACTTTGATTATTTCACGTATTGTGCTATTAACTTTGACACGTGTTACTTAAGCAAACTTTGCGATAGTAAGTCTGAAGATGCCTCTCAAAGAGGCGAAACACGTGTCATAGTTAGTAGCACAATACGTGGAATAATCAAAGTTATAAAATAATAATTGTAGTTTTAAAGGACGAGACGCAAAATTTTCTCCTAGTAAACAGTAAAATTATTAATAATGCTCCTTTGTTTTTGTGATGCAAAACGTGATAGCTAAAGTAACAATCAGTTTGCAGTGACTCAAGCCAGTAGTGTAAGTCTACAAAGTCTTTCACTGTAAGAAGAGAAATGCATAATGCTCTGAATAAACAAAGGGAGGACAAATAAAACCTTTCTAATATTTAGCGCTTGTAAATCTTCTGTATAATTTCGTATCCAGGGAGCGATTGAAGAGAAAATTGTCACGCTTTTATTTTATGCGATGAAAATAAATTTATGTGCTGCATACGTAAATTTTCCAGATTTTTAGTTTGTAATGATAAAATTGTTTATAAATAATTTGTATGCAAATATGCTAGTTTGATAACATTAAAAAAAAATATTTTCTAAAAGGTTCTCCCATATAAAAAAGATCAACTATGTCAAATTTATTATTATATGATAACATTTAAAAATGGTGAAAAATATTAATTTAAAAAAATTGTTTAAAAAATGTTAGAAAGGTAAAAAACATAAACCTCCGTTGTAAATGAAGCCTCAACTATACGAAATAGTTATCTGTGCTTTAATTTTTTCTAATAATAAAAAATAAAATAGACAGACAAATTATATTAGAGATATTAATCTGATAATCGGTAAAGTGAAAGTTATATTAGTTATAGGATGTATTATTTATAAAACTTGTCATAAAAAAATGCGCAGATTTTAAACTATTATTCGATAACCATAAAAAATATTTAGTTCTGTTCGTTGAGTCTTTTTTGTTATAAAAATAATATACATATGTGATATAGCTACACTTCATTAACTTCTTTAAGAGGTCTTTTGCTGTTTTCCAGCTTTTCCATGCATCTTATCTGATCCTAATAAGCTTACAAATTGTTTTTTTCACTATTCTCTCTGGTGAAGACCAATTGACGCATAGCCATCAATGAGTGTTTATAAAATGCTATACTTTCAACAAAAATACATACATAAAATCGTGCTCGTCTTTTTTGCAATCATTATGAATTCCATCGTCTTCGAAGTATACTGATAAGGTTATACTCGACAGAGAAAACTACGTCGGTTGACTCAGTGCTAGAATAAAATATTAAAAAGGTTTGGGTTCAATACGATACTTTTTTTTCGAGTTTAGCGCGGATGGTTTGAAAGTGTGAGCTATCATGATTCTATAATGATTCATCAACTCTTTATAACCGTATAATAAAATATTTTATGTATATAACATGTATTGATTATTGACCATTTGTAAGTAAAGTGTAGCAACAACTTGAAGCTAGACTCTTATATATTCAGACGGCTGACACACTGGAGATATTTGAGAATTTACATAAACCAATTGAACACCGCTTAAGGTGAAAAACAAAAGAGTATAGACTAGTTTGATAAGCACATAGTGTTGTACTACTCAATTTTGATTAATAAATCGTCAATATTCTTTATTTAGAGATTTGATTTAGTGCCTGCGCAACCTTCGAGCAAAGAAGGATGAGAGTTATCAAGAAGTGGTAACGAACCAATCTGACAGAACAGGATTACATTTGGTTTGGCTAAAGACTTGTATAGTGGTGTTATTGATATCTTGAGAAACGTCGAGGAGTATTAGAAATGCTGTATTATATACCCGAGTCTTTAGTTAGCTGAGTTAAAGTTTTAAATATAAACAGGGGTTATATTGGAGGTAAAGGACACTTAAACCAAATGCATTCTTCTAAGTATAAAGATGGTTTCTTGCATCAGTATAAATCATTCATCGCTCTGTTTCTGTCAACCAAATATTGGAATTTTATTTATAGTTTGTCAAACTTACGTTGTTATCTGTTGATAGTAATTTGTCATATTTACATTGTACAGCTTGAAATGTGTAAATATGAATCCTGGAATTATACCACTATAGTTTTATACAGTTCATATGGCGCTAGCACTTTCTATTTGTATTTCAATGTTTTTTAATTAGTTTCAAAAACACACAAACATAGGTCACTAAAAGTTAAGCAGGTTAACAGGTCCAGTTTGGGAATAAGTGTCTTTGACAGCATGTTTACATATTATTTATGCATTATTCAGCTGGCTCCATACGGGGTTTTTGCCCACTGCAACTAATTTGCAATGTGTTAATTAACTCCAAGGCAACTGTGCGCCAGATGAATAAATATAGAAGTTAGTTATATTCACTCCATTCATTCAGAAAGCTGCGGTCTAATTTATTTAATACCCATACAATTTATTTATCAGAACCAAATTAGATTCGTAATTAATACGTATGCGTGAGTAAACATGTTAAATCGAGAATTATATGTTAGGAAATGAGTTATCAGTTCTTTTAACTTTGAATTGAGAATTGGTAAATGAAAAATCTGGGAAGTAAGATTACATTACAGTGTTTAACATGATACAATTTCACGATTAGAAAAACATTTTGCGTGTATAAAAAGCTGTAAGCAAAGCAATGTGTATTTTAAAACATTTACCGCAAGAAATAGAACTTATTGAAATAATCAGTTCAAAAAACGCTCTAGTATAAAACTAGTTTTCACAAAAGTAAATGTTTTTATTCTTCACTGATTTAGCCATGTCGTTTTTTTACGGTACCTAAAAGTTTCTAGGATGACTATTAGAATATTTTCAACTATGAATGCATGCAAGCTCTACCGAGCCCATTTAATGAACTTTCATCAATAGGTGATGGGTAAGAATATGCAGGTGGGATATAGTTTAACTAGTTGAATCCACCATATTTTTTAAATTGTACAACGAAACGCATAGTTAGTTTTAAATCTGTTGTAATTTAAATGAAAATTGTATGGACATATTTACATAAAGTATATTAACACAATGCTTACGGATGCACATATTTGTGCGCTTGCTAAATACGAAATAATATGCTAATTTACAAAAGTAATTAAAAGGCCCCGTAAACAAACTGTTAAAATACTTATAATTGATATAGATAAAACAACAGTACAAAACGAAAACTGGATATAGATAGATTAATTAAAGCACTGCATATGAGTCGTTATTATTTTATCTTAACGTCACTCGCTTTAGTCTCGATTTGAATCTCTACGATTAGATAAACAAAGCACGTGTTTCGTACTTCAAATCGCTGGCGCATGCAAGTTATGCACCTTGATTAGTTCACAGTTTCACAACACACCCTTCACCGAGAGGGCATGCGGTCAAGCCCCGCCGGGCACGAGAGTCACATGCAAAACAAGACTTAAGGCCATCCTATCAACGGCACCAATCTCGGCTCAATCAACAACTAACTTGTAGGAGAAGCAGGGCCAACTTTGCATAAGCGCAGTGTGGTATGACAAAACGATTGCTCACTTTCCAATGTCGACGAAAGGGCTTAATCTATATTGATCAAATTATCGACAAGAAACTATTTCACATAGCCCTGAAGTTTATAACGGATTGGCATAAACTTTACTTCATATTTGTAGGCCTTTGCATTGTACAATATTAAAGGCAACATATTGTGTCAAATAAATAATTCTAGAGTCATGTTCTATCTGGTCATAAAATCATTTAACATAATAAAATAATCACCTTTGAACATTAACCAAAAATATCAAATCTACTTAAAATTTTCCGACTTTTTCACCTAACTTTTAGATTTGTGTATTTACATAATAACATAAAAACACTACTTGAAAAAATTTCCAAGAGAAAGAAATTAAGAAATTGGGTAGTAAAAAATAATATAAATTCATAGCAGCGGTATTTTTTGAAAAATATTTGTTCTGATTACATAATTTTATATAACGACTAAAATAGATTACGAAGTAGTATTCTCAATGGATTTGTTTTTCAGTTGTAAATATTGTGTAATTTTTTTTATCAAGAATTGACAAATAATATTTACTGTTTTAAAAAACAAACAAGGTTTTAAATATAAATGAATTAATAATTATATTCTTACTTTGAATTTCGCAAAAATAGGTGTATTTATTATTGTTATTTATGCTTTTTATCCGAAAGTTGTTTATACTAACGCAAAAGAATTCTCCATGACACCATCAATATTGATGAACTAAAAATTGAAAACATTTTTGAGTTTCCCTGACGGTAAATCGTGTATTAAAACGTTGTTTTTTCCGCAAAATCCTTGATAATTATTATTTTTAAATTTTAACTTCTTCCGAAACAAAGAAGCTAGGAAAAGCAAGTATAGGGGGGGGGGGGGGGTAAATATTCTTGGAAATTTAAAAGAGTCATATGTTTTATAGATACGTTATATGTCATACATGCAATAAAACACCATCTTTGTATGAAGGGTAGTGAATACACATCAGGAGATCGGATATGTTTTTTTGTGATAGTACAGAAATGGTTAAAAAGAATGTTACAATAGTAAAACAATATGTGCACCGAAACCTCGATAGAAACAAAAGTGAAGATGACAGGGTGTAGTATAGTCAAATAAGGCTTTGTGTGAGTTGAACGTAAAATCATTCACATATACGCGTGAAAACTGCTGCAGTTTTAATCTGATGTTCTTTATATACTGACTATTTTTTGAATGCGGTGACCTGGAAGGTTGCATTTACCAATTTTCGCAGTTTCAATTGACTGAATTTTTTTCCACTATGTTCCTACTTAATTAAAGAAGTTTTATTTTATTAAAAAAAAACTCCAAGTATCGTTTTTACTAAAAACTGTAACTGACAGTACTTGTCTCATAGTATCTACAAAAGATAACTTATAATCCAAGTATAATGGTATTATCCTAAAAGGTCAACGAGTTTTCTGTCTCCATGTAAATTTTCAGCGTTTATATTGTAAGCGAGAAAGACCGAGGAAATCTAAGTCCCTTAATGCTAGCAAAAGTAAGCTAAGAACATAGAATATTCATAGTTTTGGGACACCGC
This sequence comes from Himalopsyche kuldschensis, assembly GCA_028554975.1. Lineage (NCBI taxonomy): Eukaryota > Metazoa > Arthropoda > Insecta > Trichoptera > Rhyacophilidae > Himalopsyche > Himalopsyche kuldschensis. Next base: position 3,599,616 of record JAHFWI010000001.1, on the reverse strand, counting down.
AATACAACCGCTCGGGGCATGTTAGGCCTCTGAGGTCTCATTTCGATTCTGTTTTAGTGCATTGGTTGTATTGAGATAAATTTTGAATATGGAACATTAGTCTTGTGGGAAAACAAAGTGAATGTTCGTAATGCATTTGAGATAATAATGATATTGAGAGCTTTGTCCAATGTAATAATGGAAACAACAATAATTATGGCATAAATTGTTGCGGAATTGGACTTGATTGTATTTTAGAAATAGCGTTCTCACAAAATGCACAATCGTTATTATTGTAAGCAATATGGATAAACTATTTTATTACGCTTTAATATATTGAGCTCAGCATACTCCCAATGATGGCATTTAATATGAACTAGTTGGGAGTCTTTAATTACATACTTGTGAGTACGGTTATAAGTCAGTAACTTAGCATTCCTTTTATAAGAAATGAAAAGACGAGTCTACGAAACGAGGAAAGTGGAATCAAAAGCTGAAGTATCCATCAGAGGAAAACTTTTTCTACAAAGCTTATTTACATGTTATGCCAAAAATATGAATAATAACTGTATGACAAATAGATATGATAAAAAAGATTTTTTTTTGCTTTGGTCAGATTATTTTATATTTGATGACAATTTTAACAAGTATAGCTGATGAATATTTGATTGTCTCTCAAATGATAATTTTGGAGGCATTTATTCAAAAAAATGATATGATATCACGTTATACAATTAACAAAATGTTTAAATAATATAATAGCACATTAAATCTACGGCTCAAAATTTTACCCAGCAGGAAGTTTTATTAAAACGTAGCGTTAATATTTTAAATAGCCGCATGGGTGGTTGTTTATTTGAAAATAAATAAACATATAAATTTTAGTGTTTATAATTTGGTTTTCGGTATTTATGATTGAAATTGATATGTTTAAATACAGTTGAAATACAAATAGATTAGGGAAAATGTGTAGAATAATATACCAAATGTAATAAGCTGTTATGCAAATATTATTGAATGCTTCAAAATGATATCATTATTTGCCGTTTAGTTGACATGTGTATGCCATATAATAAAATAGAAATACGGATACAGTAAACATTTCATATTTAATTTATTTTCACATCATGAGAACCCGTCACAGCTATTAATAAATTACAAGTGAAATTTTCATCAGTAAAAATAGTCGACCCTATTGTTTAAATAAAAATACTATTTAACCTTCCTCCGACGGTTTAACAAGCACTATTGATAAAAGATTAGAATTGATGATAATTTTATGATTATGGTTAAAAATTTCTTTGCGATCTATTTCACGCATACATAAAAAGCCTAAAAAGACGTGAAGTATCGTTCAATACAATTATATATTTAAGTATTCACTGATCTCAATGCAATAAGTAATTAAATTGGAGGTTTAGAGAGACTAAGAGAGGAATGAAAACAGTTTTTATTTTATTGTCCGGCGTTTTTTTTCACCACAGAGAAAATTGCTCTTTACTTTTTATTATAATACTTCTCAATTGATTAGATTGACGTTGCAATTGGTAACAAATGTTATGATTATTAGTACGAATATTGGAGCCAGATTGGTTGGTGTTATAAATAACATTTTTAAAAACGTTACAATGACATCCAACGAAATTGCTTCTGCGAATACTGTTTTTTGAGAATAGTTTTCATTTCAGGTATGTTGTTCATGTTCTACAGATCAACAGGACCCAACCCAAGAACCTTAAGTTCTTATCATTTGGTGAACACTTTAAAATTTTGTAAAATGATGAAATTTCGGCATGCTGTTTAATGTTTGGTTACCAAAATTGTTTTTTTATTTGTTAGACATCTTAAACATTACATTTTCAGCAATTATATTTCGTTTATTTACAATTTGTAGGATTGATTATTTCTAAAAGATTGTCATATTTTTAGAACCAATAATCTTTTTAAAAATGCTAAATTGGTACAAAAATGTGTATAAATAAATTATACCAAAATAATTTCTTTCCACAAAGAATTGAAAGTTAGCACCTTAAAAAAAAAAATTAAACATAGGTGGCAGATTACTACAGTTGAAAATAAAGTTTTCAATTGAATTATACGTGGTGAAATACGATGCTTTGGTAATAATTGTTTAGTTAAAGTTTATTTATCCATTACTTTGGGTATTATGTCAAATAAAACTTTTCTGTGGATTTTGTTTAGATTTAATTCCAATTTTGTTAAGCTGAAACATTAGACTCAAAAACTTTTGGTCATTATATGAAAGTTATACATCGCTTTGCTGGTTATTTAATGGCCAACATGTATATACGTGTCTACTTTATTACATTCAAACGGATTGAAAAATTTAAACTACTTTAATTAAAAGAATATATTAATTATCTTATTAAAGAAAAATCAAATTAATCTAATACCTAAAATAGATTATCCTTGAACTATTGAAATTTTGACATGAGGTGGTTTTAATTTTAGTATTCAATTTATTGATGAGGATAGGCACTTTTGTACATTGTTTTTTTAAACAATTTATGGAAGGCGTACAATGTAGATGATTTTTACCATTAACACATACAGTCATCGGAAATTAACATTTTTATATGTTTTTTGTACGATCTTAAGCCCATCTATATCTGGATATCTAAAATTGATTTTTAAAGTGACACAATTACCAATAGAAAAAATATTCGAATATTGAATATCAATTTATTTTTGCCTAAGCACACTCATTGGTCCTTTCTCAGTACAACCGGAAACAAAATGCAGATTTAATTAATTAAAATTCAAACGGCCTTTACCCTAAGCGTTTGTTCAAAGCCAAACCGCGTATAAATATGTAATTTTCCTAATTCGACGACCCCTTCGTTACGGAGGCACCATACAAAGGCCCGGCTTTACCCGGGCGAAAGGCGAGTGGCCGTCGATTGTTACCTCCTGGGCCTGCGTCGCGTCTGGTCCGTTACCTACCCAGTCGTCGGGGAAAACCCACAGCGAGTTTCGACGGATGCTTGGGTCTGTGTGTTGTTATGCTAAAAGCAAACATTGAAGGGTAGCAGGGAGCCGAAGCTGTGGCCTCCTCGTCACAGTGTAATGACGCCGCAACGCTCTTCACATTGCGTATCTACATAAATACTTCCTATACCATTATGTACATCGTATTTTGCGAACTCGTATACTCTCAACAATTTTGGTGTGTCAAAATTAATATACGTATAGGGTTAACTGACGCTAATTTGTTTAAGGGAAACGTGTTTACTCGATGTGACTCGAAAATGGTGTTAGAGATAACGGATTATACATTTAGAATAATAAAAACATTATAAACTCCGTATTTTGAAATGTGAATAAGTTTTTCTAATATTTTATCTCCTGCTTATAAATAAAGAGCTATCGCATATAACCACGAAGAAAACAGCAGCTATATAGTAATATAAGATAAACAAATTTAAGTAATATAAGGATCTGTTAGATTTATATACAAGTTTTTAATACAAAATAGATACACAAATAACACGAGTATTTGAGAAAAAAATGAAATGAGAGATTCAAGAAATCGATCTATAAAAAATGAACCCAGCGTTAAGTGACTACTTTCAGCGTTAAAATGGTGGCATTTACGATAATACTATACTTATCAACGTGCAATACTGGTAACTGCAAATTGCATACTAAAATATGTAAATTTGTTTTTATACGTTTCGTCTTCATTTTATACTAACGACATAAGGTGAACACACACAATGGTTTTGGCTTTATTTCAAAAGCTTAATTGAAGAAAACCATAAATGGCAGGTACTAATACTTCTTTGATTTAAAATGTGTATACGTCATTTAATCTTGAGTGGACATGAATCTAATTGCTTTATATAATAAAATTGCTGTTCAAAATATGGTGTAAATTGTTTATGCGAATTATAGAGATTTGACATTAACGAAGAAAACAATTATTTTCATGAAAAAATATTATGTGCAAATATTTTGTCTCCATCATCACGTGACTTAAAATTGAGAGCATGAAATAAAATTTTGACATTCTTTTATTGCACCAATTATATTTTTTGAAATGTGATAATAAGAGTTGAATGTAGAGACGCGAAATGCCATACAGCGCGTGAAGCCATCGATCCATTGCACTGCGAATTCTCTGGTCGTTTTATCATTCGAAATGGTAACATCAATAAGCCACCTACACTTTATGCACGACGAGAAAACCCTGTGCTGGCAATTTACAAAAAAAATTCGAATCTTTTTTTTTTTTTTTTTTAAAAGCTGACTTTTACAAAATTTGCTGTATTGCAGCAAATCCAAATGACTACAAAATGATATGAGGTTAGATTTATAATTTAAAACAGCCACATTAGGTTATTTTATAAACCATAACCCACTGTAGGATTAGGTGGGGTCTGTCGATAAGTTTTGATTTGTATGCTCAAAAAATCATATATTAGTTATTTCGGTAAGATATGACCATTTTTTTGTTTGCGCCACTTTGACGTCTGTTTGTCACCGGTTGCCGTTAAGTTAACACGTCGTGGTTGCTATCGTTTTATAGCTCTATTAGTACTCTTTCTATTTTGACATTTTTTTCATGTTGTTTTGCCGCTGTTTGCTCTGGTAACACTGCATTCAACTCTCAAGTCAGTGTATCTCAAGACGTATCGCGAGTGAGTGTATTGGTTAAATGATTAGTTAACTTAAAATATTCAAAAGAAAATCGAGCTCATTAAGGTCGATGGAAATGCCATTATTTGATTACATACTACAATAATAAAATTAAACGTCTTGTAATGTCAAGAGCACAATGTGACATTATACTTACACTTCATTACACAGTAAAAGATTTTCGATGTACAGCTTAAAATCAAGAATAACTATTATTGTATAGTGTGAAGTTAACATAAGTAACTCCTGAATAATTTTAAGATTTACTTGAAAGTAGAAAGAAGTTTTTGAAATTTTACTGTTATAGAAAACTGGTGTGACTATAAAATAATGTCAAAAAACTGTTAATTATATATTTATTATCGTATCATTTTTGTGGAACTTATGTACCTATGTAACTTTACTATAAATAGCAGGTAAAAGACATCTGCACTATATTTTTTATGATTTATTTTATTTGTAATGATGCGATGTGTACATAATAGGATATATTTACATTTATCGATAGTGATTAACTTTTTAATATCCACTACTTATATTTACTATATTGGAATAAATATTTACCAGTTTGGAATGAAAAAAATATTCGGCCTTCGATTACCATACCGTAATGAATTTCAGTAAAATTTCCAATGTGCATATTTAGCTGCAGAGAATTTTCATTCCAACTTTTAATGAAGGCTCGGATGTCTTAGATGTAATCCAACTTCAGTGTACGTGTCGTAGCAGGCTCCGTTAATACGAAGGAATATCTATTAAGCTTGACGATGCAGGTGGTAAACGTTGGCATTCAGTAGAGAATGCTATTAATTTTCAGAGGACTTAATTCCTTTTCAAATAGACCTTCCTTTGTTGAGCTCAACGATAAAATGATGTTATGATAAAACATGACTTTAATAACAAATATAATGAAACTCTTTAAACATTTCAGCGATAAGACTAAATGTGATTCAACGATATAATCTGATTTTATACGGTAGAAAAATGAAAAATTAACGGAATAAAACAACATGTATTCAAACTATTATAATTCAAATCGAATTTGAGTCTTTGAATTTTGTCCTTTTCGAAGATAATCTTTCTAACTCACCCTTGTATAAAATTTCCATATACATATACGTGATACAAACTATTTATTTCGCGTCAGTTCAAGTTCACTTGAGAACTTGAAATGCATTTAGAAGATGAAAAGTGAATCCCGGGTCATTAGCGACAAAACTTATACATATATGTGGACATTAATTAAAATCGTTTTCTAAACAAATGAGGAAAACCTGTGATATAAATAATAAAGCAAATATAAAAAAAAAACCGTTCATTGTATTGAGTTAATCTAAGCTAACTCACTGTTTAAAGACATTGTTATACGGGTTTCTGATGATGAAAATAAAAACAAGTAAAAACCAGTTGTACTTATTATTATTCTTGCTGTGTTCTGTTGCCGCAAAAATTATCCAGAATAAATGAGCGACGATTAAAAAATGTGCACTTTTAAAAACTCGGTAAATTTTCAGTGTAAAAGGTAAGTCTTTTATGTTAAATAATAGACATTGTCCGTATGATCGTGGTATGGAGTACGATAAAAAACGATTACTGTGATGTGACACGTAAACCTCACCGTGGCCGCTTTATTCTGGTTGCGAAAGTTTGCATCTTTGTTCTTTTCCGCGGGAGATTATGACGACAAACGCTGACAGTCGCCGTTAGAACTTTTCGCTCCATTTTATAAAAGCATTTTCATAAAATTCAACTCTCATGGCTTCAAATGCGTTTATATTTTACAGCGCAGAGGTATTCCTAGACATGCATAGAAAAGGTAGCTAATATCGCGCAAAGTGAAAATGTTAACCTTTTCCCCACTCCACAGCATAGTTAAATTCTTGAAATTTTTCACAAATTTAACATATTAGATTTTAAAGTTGATTTTTAATAGACAGTCGAGCTGCAGATGTACTATCCATAATAGATTATGTTTCATTTACAAAACTCCACAAGTTCCACTACGAGATTAAGTATTTTAAACAACTTGCTTTTACATTATTCGCATTTTCTTTCTTAAAATATTTACTTGACTGGTGTCAGTCAAATAGAATGTTATGTGTATATTTCATTGGTTTGATTTGGGTATTACGTTGACTGTATACACTTGGTACTAAAAATTCAGATGTGAGGAAGAATTGCAAGCCAGTAGACCCTATTTATTGGTAATGTATAAATTCACGATAATACGCTTATCAGATGCAAAGGTACTTACAATGATTTTTACTCGGACTCCAGTACGAAGCTAATTTTTCAGTTGATTTATCGATTCTATTTCAAAGCAAAGGTTTAAAAATGCACGTTTCTAAAAAAGCGCGATACGGACTAGCTAGTATTGTTTTAGCATTATTCTTTCCAACCTTAATCTCATCGTCCCATAAAGCGGCTAAGTGACTGAGTAACAAGCAGTTCTCTAAGAAATAAATAAATATGATATATCTGGACACCCCTTTAGGAAGCCATGATCGACACTAGGAGCTGACACGGATAAAAATAAGAATAAGAGAATCTCATTTATTACTTTAATCGTACGTTTTCTCGTTCAAAAATGATTTTATTACACGCTTAACGATCGTCGTTAGTGTTTGCATTATTTCGTCGTTACAATACTTGTAACAAAGTTTCAAAAACATTATGCACGTTGAGGGAGATAATTGCACTTAGCTATGCTAACATAATTAGTATTGCGCGCAAGCTTTTAAAAATCCATTATTTTAATCTAATTATCAATTTAAGTAAGCTCAGTATTTTACGATTAGAAATTATTCAACAAAGACTCACGAGTAAACTTTTCCATAAATCATCTTTGAATATGAAATTTTAGTGCAATTTAATACTTATTCTACAATTTCACAGTATGATCAAAGCAATGATGAATTTTCAATTGCTCTTGATAATACTTGAAAATTGTGGAATAATCAATACATTTTGTGTAGTAAAACGTTTGATAAATTGTAAAATTATATAAAATACATTTATATAATGCGTCATACATTAAAGACTTTTTGTTCAATTAGTTTTACTGATCAAATATTAACCAATTTCCTTCACCTCGAAAAGTATCATTAGCGATATCAAATTTTTTTCACTGAGTATAAAATATTTACAATTTTGTATTTTGCTGAACTGTAGCAATTTTTTTATTCTTCTACAGCGCAATACCAAAGCGATAAAAAATAAACGAACCGAATGCAAAAGCTGTGCAAAAAATATTTTTAAGTCTTGAATATTTTGAAGATAATAAACCCTTCGTTATAATTAAAGTGTTGTGGGATGATAATATATTCGTATTAATGTCACCTTTTGTTCACATTATAGCGCAAACGAAGTCATAAAGATGAAACTTCTCAAAACTTTTTTTGTATATGAATATAAAAAAGGAGAAATAACGCTGTAAAATACATTACAAAGCTTTTAAGCTCGAGCTTAACATTCATGTTTTTTCTTCACGCACTTATTTTTACTTATAATTAAAACAGTCTTAACTGCACTCAACAGTACATTTGTGCAAGTGTGCAAGAGAAAGTAGTGTTGAAACTTTTTAAATGAAAGCTTATACTACAATGTTTCTTTTAAAATGTGTCTCATCAGAAATTTAAAAAAATGAACTGGTGAAAATTTGTTCGATTAATTTCGAATAGTTTTTGTTTGTATATGTATATTTATTTTAATCTTTTTTTATTGGTTTCTCGTTTTTATAAAAGTACGTCTGTTGACAAGTCACATGAGATTACTCAAAGCCTAGAACATTGATTGGACTATTTATGGAAGTTGTAAAGCCGAAGCATTTGCTGCTTTCTACTTAATTTTATTTCCTGATATAATTGTGTCGAATTAAGATAGTATTAAATGCCAATGCCAATGCCAAAACGTTGTGGTAGTTTCATTGTGTTTTTCACAAATTCAATTAACGAGAAAACATTTTTAACGTTAAAAATTGCATAAGTGGTGTTGATATTTTTTTAAATATTGAATATAAATCATTCGACGTGTATTTCAAACGTAAACATAAATTTATATATTTGTATTCTTCATAATGATTGGCTTAAATATATGCATTGAAAAATATGAACCATAGATTTATTTTTCAAAAAATGTAAGAAACTGAAACTCCAGTTTCTGGTTTGTTATTTTGAAAATAAAATACTTTGAAAGTGCCCGATAGTATGAATTATGAAATGAAAATATATGGCATTTTTGAAGGAACTGATGAAGTGAATCGCGATGGGAGAGGTGGAAAGCTTTTATCGCGGTGATTACCCGAACCGCTTTGGGGCTTTCAATTTATTATCAAAGAAAAAATACTTCATGCAGAGTGGTGTGAATTTTGAAATTCAATTCTCGGTGCTAAATTACAGCCATCTCTAAGGCTGTGGATCGATAAAAATAAATGGCGATATTTTCAAACGCATTTCGCAAGACAAAGCAGAACGAGATTATTATATCAGTCAATACTTGCGTAAGGCAATTTCACTGAAATCAGTAATGTGAAAAAAAGTCCTGATCAGCGAAACGAGATGGAAAAATAATTGAGTTGTAGCCAGCTATCTTCTGCCTTTTTTAAACCACTGCATACATTATTTTGGAAGAAATTATGACAAATATTATTATCAGCATTTAGAAACTCAATAAATAAGTCCAGCATATGGGGACTGGAATAGTCGGCTCAAATTTATATAACCAGCTTAAACATATGGTTTATGAAACACTTAAATGGGTACGTGGCCAAATCTGGTGAATGATAAATAATATTTAAGTCTAACCTTCTAATACCCGACCGCAAATATTTATATAGCTAATAAAGAAATTCCATAATTTCTTTTAAATACATCTTACTCAGAACACCGACGATGATTCTTTTAAATTTGATTTTAAAATTTCCACTAAGGTATGTAAAACAAATATTTAATCAAGACAATTTTCCGGATGAAGTATGACTCGTGTTTATAAAAATTAATTTAATACTTCAATAGTAAAATATAACTGTTGAGTCAATTTTTTTTAAAAACTGGTTTAAATTAAATGATAAACCGCACGCAAAAAAATGAATAAAATAACACATTAATTAATCAAAATCTGTACTTCAGATAATGCTCGATATATATTATACGACCAATTAAAGTAATTAACACAATTGCAGATTATATTTAGCCAATCTGTAAAATAAAGCTTCAATATTATTAAAGTTTTTCACTACATGTTATTTTCACTGAATATAAAAAAAATCTAGATAAAAAACGATTGATGGCTTTTTAAGACCATTAAAGTTACCATTTATTTAAAAATGGGAACTTTAGTAATTATTCATTTATATTCCAAAGCTTAAAAAATAAACTACCTTCTACCTAAAAAAATAAAAAAAGAGCATGAAAAGATAAATGAATTTTTAGTTCCTAATATTTAACCATTTTTATCCATCTTGTTATTAATGGGCGGGGATTTTTTTAGATAATGCTGGCAAAAAATATGTGAATGCTTATGTATAAAAAGTACACAGTATGAAAGTTTTTTTCATTTATCCATATCAACTTTAAATAAGAAGCATATGAATCCCTCATGTAGCTTAAATAAACAAAAGCAATGTTAAGTGATTTTTTTATTCCTAGCACTGTCGATGAATTCGATGGTAACTTAACACAACACTTACATATTTTAATATAACATCAGTTTAATAACATTGCTGATTCCACGTATTGCGTAACACATGATGACTTGTATTTCGCGTTTTTAAGAATCATGTTCACACTTACTGCCATACGTTAAAAAAATTCTAAAGCAACATTACGATTCAACAGTACTATAATCGTACTTCTTTCATTAACTTTATTCGAAATAGTGACTTTGAGAGACTGTAAAAATAAAACTTTTCATTCAATTGCTTTTGATGAGGTAAGCTCAATTCCAATTAATATATATTTTATTATTCTGATTGTTAGTTTGTTTGTTATCATTCTTCACTTACAATTTTATTTAGAAGAGAAGTTGAGAGGAAATGAAATCTAGTCTAATCTAAACCATTGTTTGGGCGTTCAGTTCCCGTGGAATATTAGACTTTGAAATATCATATACATCCATTGATACGATACAATGGTCAAAGAAGAATACCAAACCGCCACGTAGATCGTTATCGATGATTTAATTGTCTTGCCGTATATATTTTTTTATCATTTGAAAAGACTATTTTAAATTAGTGTCTTATTGACATTAATAATGACATGCCCAACATAAATGATATGACAAAGTACTATCAGTTTAGGTAAGTAAAGAATATTTCATTATATTATTCGAATTTAACCGATATTGTATGTGCTCTAATGTTGATGCTTTTTTATTCAAACGTTTTATGGTAAAACAATGAACTGTGACATTTCAGGATCCACCCACCCAGGGAAAGAGGCCTTGAAAAGAGAAGGGCGTCGGTTAAGCCAAAGGCGGTTGCGTATAACGGCGATGATTTTACCTTCTTTGCCTTAGGCAAATGCACGGTATCTTCGGTAACGTTATATATAAAATCGTTAACGTCTGATCTACATTGTCGTCATAGCTTTTACACTTACTAGTCTGTGTCATGTAGGTATGATATCAGTAAGTTTATAGTTTCAACGAAGAGAATGATGACATAGGTACAATACGTTTTTAAACTTATTTTATATGTTATGTTTACCATCGTTGAAGTTGACATACATATATCTGCAAGCGGTCAGAAATCCAGAACCTCTCGCAATTTAAACGTAAAATTGTCTTTTTCGACACTATTTATGATCTTAGAAATTGTGCTTGTGGATTTTTTTTTAAAGTTAAGTCGTTGATTTCTAGTTAAAGTGGTGTATTAAATATGTTGATTCTAAAGCAATAAGATTAAGAAATGGTTTTTTTTGTGTGTGACAATCAATTGATAGAGGACTGACAAAAACAGAACTGAAACTTTATAAAAACTGATGTATCATCTCATACTATGTTGAATAATTTAACATTCATATTGATGATACAGAACTTCTCAAAAGTGTAGACAAAATTGATTACTTAAATTGATAAATGAAAAAAAGCCGTGTTAAAAATGCAAAATTACTTTTTCCTCGCATGTGTCTTTAATACAATTATAAAAAAATAACAATTAACAAAATTGTGTAAAAATGTATGTTATGTGTTTCATGTTATCAAAAAAAATCTCAAAGCCGTGTAAACAAACCCAATCTACTAATGGAATGAATATAACGGGCTTAACAAGTTTTAATTAATTTAAAGAAAGAAAGTGAACGTACATGTGTTCTATGAAATTATTCACTACTTCTATTGATGAAATTACGATGGTTCTGAGTAATAAAACGCTTTCTCGTATATTAAATCACGTCCTCTCTGCTGTGGGTACTTTTTCTTATCAAAGAAATTATTTTGACATTTCCAGGCGAAGAGCAATCCGCCAATCTCTTAATTCAAGTTGCGTATCCTGCGGCAAACTTTGGAGGCTTATTGGAGAATTGAGGCGTTTGCTGAAAGCTTTCCGAGCAACATGTCACACCGTATGTCAGAGAAAGACGCGATCCTAAGCCTACTAAGGGATGCTTAACTGAAACTTTAAACAAAACCTCCAATATCGTTTTCGAATCCGAGCAATAACACTAACGTACGAGGATTTCAGGTATACAATAGTCAGACTTTGTGTAAAAAAATGAGTTTCGTTCAAACAACTCAAATCACCTTTAATGTCGAACTAAGCCTTCTTCAACAATGATTACGTACACAAAATGTAAATTATGAATAATCCATAGATACACTACATCACATTAATTAAGTATGACTTACATGCAATTTACTTAAAATTATTATTACTAACACATAAAAGAAGAATACTTTTTTTACCTTGATGAAAATTGGCTGATGTTTCACATTATAAAATTTATCTTTGTTTAGAAATATTTTTCACGCTTAGCGGCAAAAATAACAAAAAAATGTTGTACATTTACATTTTTTTCATAATGTCAACCACGTATAATATACATATGTATATAATATTTTAAAACAACCGTATCGAGAAAATCATTTTATAATTATATTTTTTCTAGTTTTACCGTATATTATTCTTTAATTATATTTATAAAAAGTATTATGGAATGATGCCAATTAAAACTGGTTATTTACCGGTCACTTTTAAATGACCAATATTTATTTAAACCACCATTGAAGTGAATTAGTCAATTATAATTACAGAAAATTCACGTTTTTTGATGATGAAAATATAATTTTTGTACAAAATTTCGTATCGAAATATCTTCCTTCTATCGGAACAAACATTTACTTTTAATCTTTGCGTCTAAAGTAATTTCACGACTGTGAGTGAGTACAGACAGACTAACTAATGGCAATTTATGAATCAAGTATTACGTCATAGTACCGATTCATGAATTAAGATTAGTAACTAAATTAATTACACATGTGTGGTTTGGCTTGAATTTATTATAAACAATTTTCTACAAACGCATAAGGAATAATTGTTCTTAATATTAATTATTACGACATAAAGGCTTGAGATGTTTTCAAAGAGATGGTTCCGCATTTCGTCAAATTGCACGAACGTGATTATGTCGCCTATTCAGAATGTATATAAATGATCGTACGATGATAAGGAATGGCGCAATTTAGATCCTATCTCAGTGCTTTAGTGATGTAGGTGACATTGTCAAACGACCGGATTCTTGTTTATCTGAAAATAACGCTATGGCCGACCGATAGTCACCGGTAAATGTTAAGTATCATTATTTTAGTATAAGTAATCGCCAGTGCGGCGTTAAACCTCTGAGAGCTTGAATTAATTATGCCACCTGTCAATGAACTGGCCCACAGCCGCTAAAGCTCCACACGGAATGGGATAAATTTCAGGAATGGCATAACTGATTCTAGACGTTAATATATTACATCTGCTAACCGTGTAAAAGTGTTTTTTTATTCATTAAAAGAATTTATTTGTTTATTGCAGGGCTGTGGAGTTCGTAAAAAAAATACGACTCCGACTCCAGCATTTCTAACAAGCACGACTCCAACTCCAACATTGACCAAAAACACGACTCCGACTCAAAAAAGTTTATTTTCGTCACGTATTTTTTCTACGTTTCCGATTTATGTGTATTCAATTATATTTCAAACAACTAATCCGGCCAATAGCCAAATTTTACATATTAAATGCAAAAATAAAAAGTTCAAAATTTCCGAGTTCGAGTACGACTCCGGCCAAAGCGCCGCGACGACTTCGACTCCGGCAAAAAAGACCCGACTCCACGATTCCGACTCTGACTCCACAGCCCTGTTTTATTGTACATCTGATGCCAATGCTTCATGCATTTAACAAATATAATTTCAATTTTAAGATGTGAATAACTGTTTAACTGTGAATTTTTTTAAAATATATTGTCAATTTTTATTCCTTAAATATCGAACTTGGCAAGCTATTAACTACTTTTTTTTATAAATTGTTAGTAAAAGGAACGATGAAGAACTATTTTTCAAAGCAAACTAACGTCATAAAATATTATTGCTAATAATTTGTAAATTTTTCGGTTGTTTGGGATTAACCTGAATTTCGAGTGAATTTGTTTCAAATAAGAAATTTTGTGTGATCTATATTGTTACATCTCAGTATTTTTCATCGTGCATACAAGTGCTTACTTATGTTTACGTTTTCGTATTCAAAAAAAGGTTTTTTATAAGATATAACGAACTACTTACTGGAAAAGTTTTTTTATTGTAAAAATTAAAAAACAATTTTATTTATAAATTTATTGATGGCGACTGTAAAAAAACTCGTAAAATTTCTCGTGAAAGTTTTGAACAAAAGCTTTTTTGAAGCTGTTTACAATATTGTTTCAATATTGAAAGAGAAGTGGATAAAATACCTGTCCAACTTTGTTGAAGCGAACAAAATGTTTTTTAATTAAGAGAAAAACGTTGTCGGATTAGGTAGCAAAAAAAAAATGAAACCTTTAATGAAAATTGGATCAAGTATAGAAGAAAGACCGGTGACCATAATTTATTTTTTCTCATCGATTATCCTTTAATTGTCCAGCCAACGTTAGAAGGGTGAGTAATGCCTTAACATAATTGGAAATCTCGTAGATTGAATATCAATTGGCTATCTGGTGCCAGGGGTATATGTATTAAGTTTCGATTAATAAATACTTAGAATGATTATAAAATCAATGATTCAAACAAATACGACGGAAAAAAATGATAGCCCTGACAAAATTTTCATGAAAATAATTCCAACATTATTTATTTGAAGGAGTTTTTAGTAACATCATTAGAAATACATAAGTAATAATATTCTAATACATACTTGATTTTGATGTGTATTTAAAATGAGAGACGTAAAGAATAATGTGGATGGAGTAATATTGAATGTTAAAGAATATAAATAAAAGCTTCAAATAGACAAGGATCCAGATATTAAGATTTTTATTAAATTCACTTTAGGTAAAGAGGAAGAATTTTTATTCATATTATTTCAGAATCTTATCTGAATTGATAAAATAATCAAATTTTTCGAAACTGTGTGGCACGGGCGAACGAAGCAAAGAAGAACTATATTCAACTCAATATATTATTTTAAACAACTTTGATTATTCCACGCATTATGTTACTAATTGTGACACGTGTTTCGCATCTTTCAGAGGCATCTTTGGATTTACTATCGCAAAGTTTGCTTAAGTAATGAAGCAAGATTGATTCTAATATTTCAAAATGATACAATGAGTTTGGGATTTTTCCTTTTTACGGGAAGCAAGGAGGTGGATATATAATCAAAACCAGTCGGTCCCTGTGGTCTAGTGGCAAGAGCTTTGTCCTAGCGACTGGGTTCAATCCCGGCAAGGTCAGATTTTTTCAATTAAAAAAAAAAGAGATCTTGGGCTGGGTATATGTTATTTATCGTTGATTTTGTGAACAACTCATTTATTACTTATCATTGAGTTAATCTCGTATGACTTTCACAATTAAGAATATTTGGCGCATAATGGCTGTAATGCCAATTTAAAAAAAAAAAAACAAAGCAAACAAATAATTATACTACTAATGACGTTAGCATTACATAATAATAACTAATGAGGTGCAATCAATCAAGTAGAGTTAAACCTTTCATATGACCTTCATAAACCCTTGCGATGGTAAGTCTGAAGATGCCTCTGAAAGAAGCGAAACACGTATCACAATATGTGGAATAATCGAAGTTATTTTTAATTTTATATTAAAATGATATTCCACAGAGTTTCGACCGAATCCATCGAAAGTATATTCAACTCTGTAACTAGCTATTGACTGTATTATGTTCTTGAGATTATAGCACACAAAGAAGTGTTGAAAAACATTCTTTGGTTATTTATAGTAAAATTTAGGAACACGCTTGATACTGTTGCATTGCGAGTTACATCCGATAGGAAACGTTGAAAGCTTCAGGTTCTGGTAAAAAAGCAAATTAAAAATAATTTATCATATATCAATAATAAAAACAGCGACAGTAAATTAAGACGTTTGAACTGGCTGGGTCACGTCCTGCCTCCTTACAGTTTTAACTTTGACTATCTCTTCTTCCAACCGGCCTAATTCTGGCGTCGTACTATCACAAGGATTTTTTTGGCATAACTGAAGGATGTTACATGGCGTGGTTGGAAGCAAATCATTGATATGCCTCGTGGTGACTATACGCTCCATACAGAAAGGTCGAAGAAGAATAGAATTGTATCGACTAACTATTTTTTTAAGGCAACAAATTATTTGGTCAGTTACTAATTCGATAAATGGTCAGTAAATATTAAATACTTAAAACGGTCGGTAAAAAATAATACATGGCTAGTTAAAAATAATAAATGGTCAGTTATAAATTATAAATGGTGCATTTTTGCTCCTCTAAATTAAAACAACTCGATGTCATACTTAATTTTTCAAAGTATTCTTTTGGATATTTTATTATATTAATTCTAAAAATTACAGACACAAAACATTTAAAAAAAATCGTAAGCGTTACACTTATTAAAATAATATTATCTGCTTCCAAATACCTGAACTTAAGAAATCATTTCATTTAATGTGCTTATTTTTCATAGGCCTTATCATAAATTTGCCTCTTACGACTATATTTGATAAAATTCAAACTAAGACTGATTTAATTTTAGTGCTAACCGTTTTTAATAACTTATTAACCATTACTTAAATACAATACTGACCGCTTCATTTAATGACTGACCACATTCATACTGATACAATGACAACTGACCATTTATAATATTAAATTATCATTTAAAATTTTTACTTCCCAAAACTTGAATTAGATACTGACCCACACGCCTTTTTTTTAAGACTCCATTTTCAACGATATTTGTTTTACTAATTACTGCAACATCAATTTCTCTTGAAATTTAAATCACTTTAGTTGAACAGTGTGCGTCTCTCGAGACATTCCGATATGCCAATGGTGCCCTAGTAGGATACCATACCACTCCGTGCTTGATTACTGCAACAGAGTAGAGCTGCAGAGTACCTAGTGCTTGGTAATTGGCGCCGGCTGCGGTTGCGGCTAACCGACGACAAATGCATGCGATTAATTATGCACATATCTCGGGAGGAGGTGCCGAGTGTATAAAAGACGTCGTGCCTCCAGAGGAAACCGCCACATTAGTGCACTTAACAAATAATAAACAAACACACTAAGCTACTCTTCTTAAGAAAATAAGTACAAAAACGTTTTTTCGTAAATTTCAAATATAGCCTGATGCATAAATATATCACTTTTAAGGTGTTCACTGTCAATACTTGGTGCAATGCCATTAAAGTAAAAATAAAAATACATTTTTAGTACTTATTCCAAATAAAATTTACAGGATCAGGACCGGTTTGGCTCGTGGGTTAGCATTATCAATTGTCATTATCAGTTGATAATGCTCGCCATGAGCGAAACCGGTTCTGATCCAATAAATTGTATGTGGAATAGTACTAAAAATGTTTTATTATTTTTAGCATAAATATATGTTTTAAAAGTAATACATTCACTTCAGAAGCGTAACAATTGGTTGTTTGTTGTGACTTACCACTCTCCATAGCATTTTGTTTAAAACCAGTATGAATGAAACTCACCTGCAAAAGAAAATAAAATATTTATACCAAATTCAATTTCTAAACAAACTCATATGGTACAACAAATAATTGAAAGATCTTCAAATCAAATTATCATGTTTAATGCAATTCATATTCTGTATATTAGGTTGCATTGAATCTTTTACGGATAGAATATAAAAATTGTTTTAAATCAATATTAAATGTAAACGTTACATCATAAAATTATCGTATAAACAAACTAGGACCGTTAGATAAATATTAATGCCACGTTTATGAAAAATTGCACAAAATTACTTGGAATTCTGTTCGAGAAATTCCGTAAGCTAGATAATGTGTGGTTTTATAACATCGTCGCCATACTGTAAACGTTATTTATAACTAGCGAGTACAAAACAAATATAATACCTGACTCAGCTAAATATTAATATTAAAACAACTTACTACAAGTTTGTGAGTTTATTAGGCTCCAGAGAAAATTTATTAATATTTGAAATAGACGCAATATGTTTGACATATTTATTTACATTTTAAAATTAAAAAATATGTCAGACAGTATATATAAAAACATATAAATTTGGTGATATTAATTGATCCGTGTAATAAATGCAATTTTACTGCACATCTCTCAAATAATAATATACTGTCGGGTCCGTGGTGTAGTGGTTAACGACGTAAGATTCTATGGTGGATCTTACATGTTCAATTCCCCGTACGAAAAGCATTTATTTCAGTCTATTTATCGATTTTGCTCAAAGGCACTGGCTATGTTGTCTGAAAATTTGTTCCCACCAATCCAATTTTATAAGCTTAATTTCTTATATCCCTTTTCTAATCAAACTAAAGATAGGTTGAGAATCTGAGTAACAAGCAGCTCTCGTAGATAAAAAAAACTTAAATACACCTACTAAGAGACCACATGCCCAATATTTAGAGTCAACAGTAATTTTAAAAAATCTTACTGTTCTAGGGAGGGATTGAAAGGATACGAGAACTAGAACAGGACTAGTGATTGGCTAATCGCTCTCGCTTAGTGCCGCTTGGTGAGATCGGAAAGATGGGAAAGGAATTTTCACAACACAAACACCCATTGGTTTAGAACAGATATATCGACTGCGGTCCGGTTCGTGTTGCAGTGGTCTACGTCGCTGGCTTCCGTGACGTACTGGACGGGTTCGCGTCCCGGTACATTTACTTAACATTACTTACAATTTGCATACATTTTTATATGAAAATAATGTTATTTTTACCTACAATATCATAACTTTCTAACATTAATTATATTTGTAACTTGATATACTGATATACAATATAATATTTCGCGTCATATTGCTTCTGAATATGACAGGAAAATATCATCGTGTGGTCGGTGGCTGAGATTGAATCAAAGTAATGCGGGCAAAGCCTCGTGATGTATGCTTTTCCGCCAAAAGCTCATTTCATTCCATCAACTGTCATTTTGTATGATTTATTGTAGGTAATTAAGTTAAGCAAGCTAGGAATGGTGGTGTTACGACGGCGACGCCTCTCGAAGCCTTCACGGACGCCCGCCGCTCCAATTGAGAATGTATTGATTCTATTTACAGCCGTTATTGGATCATACCCTTTTTGTACTATTGCTAACTGTTTTTTACGCTCGCTTTGTAAACAGCTTAGTTGACTCGGAACGATGGAAATGAATTTTATTTGCGATACTCAAGTGCTGCTGTGTTTGTGACTAATCGAATCTTTTTTTAGTTTTTGGTTTATTTCCACTGAACCGTTTACTTTGTTTTTTGTAAACTGCTCTAATATACAAATACTACAGATTTTTCGTCACACTGAAAGTTTTATTGCGAACAAACAGTTTTCACGTTTCCAGACTTCCTAATATGATTCACAAAGAGGCGAAATACGTGTCACTGCTTGTTACGCAATATGTGGCATAACAATGTTAGCAATTTTAATTGTATACTGAGTATAAACCACTCAATCCGTCAAATGAATTAATTGTGTTAAAATAATTGTATTTAATAAACTAGTGGTGATTTTAACCTGTTTGTTTTTGAACAATACTTTTTTTGAAAAATGTAAAAATAAACAAAATTTATGTAACTATATTTAATATAATGAATAATCCCACACGTTTTAAAGAAGGATACAAAAGAATATACAGTCAAAAATAAGCGATTAATTGTATAAATATGTAATTTAAGATCGATTATTTCAATAACAGTAAAATTGACGATTACTTAAAAAGTAAAAAAACAATAGTTATCATAATCATAAATTTCTTTGTCTCATTTATTATTCGTAATTCGTATTAAAAATAAGTGGATCGAATTATGTTTTTATACAATTTTAATATAAGTATATTATTTATCAACAGATCATTATCAAATATAAATGAATATAATGTATACAAGCTAATAGTTTTGCACGGTATTCTATTGTACATATTGAGTTATTATCCACTTTCCTTAAAAGCTGGTGCACATTTTTCGATGGACGTGGCAGTATTGTGTCTGATCGTAGAGGATTTATATTACTTTTAAAACTTGAAAATTTTAGCGAGGGTAGCAATCTCTTTTCTTCGATAGAAAACGTTATGCAAGATTTGTGTAATGTCGGTTAAAATTATGTATGAGAAGTAAGTCTGGCTTAAGTTGATTGAATTCGTAAGCAGCGAACGTTTTGCCAATGCATGACAGTGGCATGGCATAAACTCAAAAAATTAATGGCGCTTCCGTCGCTTCGTCTTCTCTAACTCAATTTGCGAAGTCAAACAAGCTTCCACCAGCCAATTATAAAGTTAAATTGTCGTAAGTTGCTTGCTAAAAATATTAACTGGCGCACTGCTGCAGATTCTATCTGAGACCAAGCTTTTAGCAACGACGTGTCTAAAATGTTATAATACTAAGCCCCTGTTATCTATAAAAAGAAAGAGTACATGGTGTGAGTTTTTTTTAAAATTCTAAACCTGTAATACATTAGAAGAACAGTTAGAAACAAAAAATGTTTGCTTATTCGAAATTATCCTCTATTTTACATATAAATGATAGTTCATGAGATGATTTGTAAGAATCAATATCTTATGTTTATTAGCGATTTATTTTTATCCATTTATATATCTGTGTTTTTTGAGAGGAACATGGTACAGCACAATTTCAAATAAACACAATTGAAATACAATTGTGGTAAATGGTATGACTACCTTATTAGTGGAATAGTCGCACATATGATTAATTAAAAAACCGTTCAAAATGCTCCGTTGGGCAGCAAAACCGGCGCTTATAATAAAACATAATATTTTTATTTTCACATTTATATTGAGCTTAAAAACTTATTAGATAAAATATTTTTGCGAGAGTTTTCAATGAAACGTAAAAAATCGTTTCCTTTCCTCGAAATATTTGGCTTCTTAGCAAAATCCTTCAAAATTAGCGTCTTGAGACCATGAGTTTTCTCGTTATCCTAAAAATATTCTTTACCATATACCTACATGAATTATGTACTTAAAAGTCATGATATTATTACTATTAGTTAAAAAAAATTAGCAGCAATTTTTAGGTATACATGGCTGAACATGACCATTTTATGTTATTTGTTGATTAAAAACCGAACTCAAGATTTTTTTTAACCAAGAAATGTTGTGAAGTAGAAAACAAAATTGTTATTCACTTAATAAACTTTTATTTTCAGATATATTGTGGACAGTGCGATAAGACGAAGAAAATACTTCGCTCGCCAACTCTACTAAGGCCAAGAAAAAACTCGCCAAAGTGAAATAAAAGAAAACATGTCTGCAACTAGACACTTCATTAATCGGTTGAAAAATCAATGTATTGAAGAGTCCATTTGGGAATTCGAGCTATGAACGGACAACTGGCGCAACGGAGTAGACAGATTACGTTTATCACTGCAGGAACGTTGAGGTATGTTTAAAAAATATTTATAATTCAGTCCTACTGAAGTATTGAAATCTTTATTTCCATGATAATCAATTTATATTTTTTTCTTCGTAAGAGTGATCTCTTGTTTCCCATAATATATTGTTATTGATTATCGCACGCTACTGTAAGACGGGGCAAAGTTAAGGTAAAACTTTTGAAAACTGAAGCCACCCCCTAAAATATAATCGAGTCAATTTAGAAATTTTGCCAAAGTTTCATTCGCGAAAAGCTCAGATAGCTTTGACCGATTATGGTAGTTAACGGATGATCCGTTAAGTAACTAAACTTGCTCATTATTTTTTGATAAAATATATGAGGAAGTTCTGAAAAACGTGAATCAATTAATCAAAACATATTTCTGTAAACAGGTTGTTTGGATTCACTTGGCGTTCTGCCACGAACAGATTTTCTACGCTATATTAACCGATCGTATAATATATATACTATACATGTGTAGATCTTTTAGTGGAGATTGCAAAATGTTTGGCCGAATTTTAATGGAAAGGCAATTGGAATATTATGCAAACCGTTTCGGACTAATTTTGAGTTTGATGTTTTATGTTATCTTAGCAACATAATTATGCTTTTTGAAATAGAAGTTGTATATTTATAATTATATAACATTCCAAAGAAAAATGATAGCATGTTGGTATTAATATACTGTGATACAAAATATATTAATATTTAAATAAATTAATTACCAATGTTTCATTCATTAGATTTGGTTGTTAAAAAAGCCGTGAAAATAAAATATCGCTGAAAATTAAAAACTCTACGGAACCCAAATTGTAACAAAGCTTATTCTTTGATCATTATTATAAAAAGCGTTTTAGGTTTAAACGTACTTATAAAATTCTAAATTGAATTTTGTTCCAGTAATTGGAGAGTTGTTGGATTTTACGGCAAAATGTCTAATAAACTATGGTGGTTATCATTCAGAATGATTTTTCATAACGCTCTAGTGGAAAATTGTTGTGCCCGGCAAATTAATAAATTTGCCAAACAGTTCATTCTCATAATTAATATTCATAAACGGTTCTTTTTTTTAAATTGAATTTATTTAAATTTTGAAAAGAAATACACGAAAAATAATGGTTGATGGTTTTTTATTTTGATTAATATGAAGTAACGAATGAGCAATAATTTAGCAAAACAAGAGTTTGTTTTTAAATAATGAATGTATGTACTTCCTGCTTATTTAATATATTTTTTAGAAGTGGTTTATTTGAAATAAATGGTCCGTTCATACCACCAATTCAAATGGAACAATTAAGGGATACATTTAAAAAACTACTTTTATTAATTTTGCTAGTTGGCATTAGGTCCCAAAGAGCTGTCCAAAAAAGCGCTTATATTGTAATTTACTTTTCCTAAATGTGTCGCGTACACACAGTTACACTAAAAGATTCAAACGAGATAAAAACAACGACGCACACAGCTTATCGTGAATTTCCTAAAAAAAAAACTTTTAAGTAGATCTAGTACGTACGATTTACTTTTTAAAATATGAACGCGTACGAATTATCAATTATAATATTACTTGAATTTAACATTTTTAAGGTGTTAACTGATATTCTTGGCAGAAAATCATAATTAAAATTTAAAAAAAAACAACTGGTGATAATGCTTTTCATGACCGAAACCGGTTTTGACCTTTGTATAATTGTGAATCTTAAGTGGAAGAAGTCCTCAAAAAATATTTTTATTTATTTGAAATACTTGACTTGATTCTAAATCTAAATGATGATGTTAATAGTAGATATTTTACTACGACTGGGCTGAAGCTAGTTGCAAAGCTTTTGTTTTCTTACATAATAATGAAAAATTAGTGAGATTACAAGACAAGTTATTTGTAAAGTGCTCTCTATTTGTGAAGTTTTTAAGATTTTTTAATTTATTTTTGTATGAATGTGATGTGGGAAATTGTCCATTTGGGAGTTGGAATCTTTGGTGTGACGTGGATTTTTAATCAATGCCTTAATTTTATAATTTTATTTGATATTTAAATAAAATTAAAGTTAATTAGAGTTTAAATAAACTAAAACGAAAAACCCAACGAGAAAGTTTGTTTCTTAATTAAGACGTCTCATTGAATGCAAACAAAGAAAGGCAGGCAACATTGGTGTGTACCGACACCTTCAAATGCCGCTTACGTCACGTATCTCGAATTTTCTTTATCACTTATCCACCTCGTGCGGTCCAGCGATTAACTTTTTGTTTGTTCCCATCACCAGGCCCCACATCTTTATTGGCAATCATAGAAAAGAAAAGGGCCATTCGGTCGTAAGTTTCGTTTATTTCCACAAGAATTTATGGGGCCTAGGAACGGACATAGTGGTGAGTGTAGTTTGCCCGGAATATTGATGAGCAAACAAAAACCACGCTTCAGCTCGATTTTAAAATGTCTACGATACTGGAATACTACATTCGTAATAGGAGTGTTTAAAGTTTGTTTTGTTTAATGGCGCGCATTTTGGCAGACACATATATTCTTAAATAAACCTTTGAAAGGTTAAGCACTTGCTTTCGTGAAATATGTCGACGTTTTGTGTTTCCAATCGGAATCAAATCGCTATTTTTATGAAGATAGGAATAATTCATTTCCATTAACTACATCAATTTGATTTTTCAGTATCCTGTCACGCTAAATAAGCCAATAAAATATTCGTAAAAACGTATTTTTAGCTTGATAAAATGCCAAAAAAATGGACAAAGAAAAGGCGACTAATTTGACACTGACTGATGAAAATCTCAGTTGAAATATGAAGTTTATATGATATTCGTCTTAAATAAACGTCATTGGCTTTTAAATGTTAGGAAATTTACCTTCTGCTTCGTCAAGCTGGTAAGTATAATATGTCAATGGTATGGTATGCTAGTTTATAGTAAAATTAGTATATTATATTGTTTACTTATAATATCTACCAATATTTGTTTCACTTTGAAGGTGTTTCCTCAGCTCAGTTGAAAATGCTCGAGATGAGCGAAACCAAATAAATTTATTGTGGACACATTATGTCTTATTATGTTTTAATTAGAATATTTTTTGGTAAAATTATCTACTAAAAAGTCTTGATGAATCATTACAAAATTATTTTGATATTCTATTTAAACCAGGGCTGTGGAGTTGAAGTTGAGGACATATGCTCCACATTGGGAGCGGAAATGTATAAAGAGACAAAAATATTAAAATTGTTTTAAAATGTGTAATGTGTTTTTTTCTGGAAATTGTGTAATGCGTTGAAAGTAATTATGCATGCCTAAAGTTTTATAATAACACCGTTGGAAGGAAATGCAGTTTTATATTTGATATAACTTTTTTATTTTTTTAACACTTCGCATAGTTGATCGTTCTATAATGCTATACATTATTTGTTATACATTATTGTATACGCAAAACGCTATAGTCATTTCACACCAATAATCGTACATTACACAAATCAGTCGTGCGAAATTTCATTTCATGATTAGGTGTGAAAATATCTCTTATTTGATTTTAGTTTTGTGGTACTAAAAAAGACGTGTTGTGTTAAATGCCGTAATATTTACGGCAATGTGTGAGAGGTGAGTTCAAGCTTGTGTTATCTGTAATACATATAATTTGTATAACCAATCTACTACGACATTATAAGAATATTGCTTATAGAATTTAAAAAATACTATTAGAAGCGTTCACCATCCATTTATTTTATGCCGGATCGTGTCAACGTAACAAATTTTTACCGACAGCAAACATAACCGTTCGAATTTTATTAAGAGACAATCAATTAGGGAAACAAATTTTCGCGCCAGATTTGCAAGGAGAGTATTCTTTTTGAGTAAATGGTCGGTGTTTATCATTTATTCTTGTAGGTTCTTCATAGAGATTTAAAAATGAATAAAATCTTATAATAAAGCCAAGGCAGAAGAACTTTTAAACGATATTTGAGTATAATGCGATGAGAAAAGACATCACAAACATCCATGCCTAAAATCTCGAATGTTCGTTTGAAAATCCAGACGCATTTGATTGATCGCAAGGGCACAGCGCTTAACACTAGACCACAGATG
Organism: Himalopsyche kuldschensis; assembly: GCA_028554975.1. Lineage (NCBI taxonomy): Eukaryota > Metazoa > Arthropoda > Insecta > Trichoptera > Rhyacophilidae > Himalopsyche > Himalopsyche kuldschensis. The sequence goes on along the minus strand of JAHFWI010000001.1, from coordinate 3,573,862 downwards.
CCGATCACACTGACTGGCCACAAGGACGATAACATCTCTACATCAAAATGTAGTGTTTCGTGACGTTATGTAGAACGTGTGTATAGTGATTCGTTGTTTATTTTGAAAATTTAGTATTTCAAAACATTGCATGGACAACACAATTTCACATAAAAATTTCGAGAAAATGTACGAAAACCTTTGCAAAAGTAAAGTTTGTCACAGCGAAAAGTAAACATTCTCAAAAAATACAAATTCTTTACAGATTACCTTACAGATTTGAATTCAAAAGGAATAAATGAAAAATCTTATTATAATACAAATAAATGATTACGAAGGTCAGCTACGTAGTGCCAGGTTACGCGTCGCAAACTAACAAACGCGGATGTGAGATATTATAATAAAATGCAGAAACCGTGATTTTGTTTCGAAGGAATCCAATGATTCCAGCGATATATTCGATTATTGATGAAATTCATTATTGAAACTTATCCAGAAATGGCATTGCTAATATTATTTTTTCATTCTGAGAATCGCTCCAAAATGCCAGCGCATATATTGCACGCCACGGGCATCATAAATTATTTAATATTTTTTGATGTCGTTAAACCTTTTGTTTTTATATCGTCAAAATATGATTCACCCCGCATTAATCGTAATGCTGAATTGGTACCAATTACCACTTCGTTGGGAGGTTGCATTCAGTCATTTTGTTACGAAATTGTCTACAGTGCGGTTTTGGCGAATGCATGCATGTTAAAATGCGATGCTGAATGAATTATCCCATGTTTGAAATCAAATCAATTTCTGAAAGCTCTTTGTGCGCTTCCATTTTGCATGAAGGCTCGATGATTTTCAAACTGAATTGATGCATGTCGATTTGACAGTGGAGTGCTATAAATGTTTTTAAAACTGGTTGAATACGATTATATGTTGAGTTCACCCACCATAAATAGTGATAATTGAAATGACATATCTGTAAAAGAATAATTGATTATTTTGTCAAAATCATGCAGAAATATTATATAGTTCAAATCGAATCTAGAATGAATACAATAATTAAAAATTAAAACCATTTTTTGGGCAACGAACTAAATAAAATACAAATAAGATAATAAATTAAAATAAAATAGATATGAGAGCAAATATATATATTCTACGGTATCTTTGTGGAATTTCATTTTAATATAAAATTTAAAATAGCTTTCATTATTCCACATAGTGTGTTACTAATTGTGATATGTGTTTCGTCTCTTAAAGACATCTTTGGACTCAATCCCGTCATGTCCAAAGATACCGTTTGAATAATCCAAGTTTTCATTAGATTAAAAATGTGTAACATTAGTTTTGTTTAGATTCGAAGATATTTTTAAATGAAAATTGCTCACAACTAACTATTTTGGGTAAAAATACACTCACTGACTTTAACATAAAAGGATATATATGTATATATATGTAGACGTTTGCATGTGAAAGGAAGTAATGTCGATTTCTTATAGGTGCCCTAGGGAGTTTTCATAGAAATCGAGAAAAGTGATTCCGTTACATAGGTTTTTCATATACCATTATACGTGAAACTCCATTATTGAAAAGCGACATTTCATATTATGAGAGCCAGGGCTGTATATATAAATATACTGTGTATATAACTTGGCGATGTTTAATATTTATGAAAAGATTATGTTTGGCGCGTTCAATTTTGTGACGAAGATATACGGAAAAATATATTGAAATTTGAAGATACACTTATATTTGCATTGTAATATACAAAAGTGTGTAAAGAAATTTTTCATCACTTTGTCTCAGAGAATTTTATCATAAATCAGTGAAGTAGAGAGAAATCGTTTATAAAAATGTTTTCCAGTTGGTATTTTATATCTTCTTTTGTAAAATATTTTACGAAAGGCCTGCTTTGGAGTTTTGCTTTATTATTAGTATCGAAAAATTTATGAAAACAAAAATAATTTTGAAACTGAAAAAGAAGAATGAAACAGATTTTTAATGCGTGGGTGAAATATGCAAATATTTTTGATTTTCAGAACAATAAAATTTTCATTTTTTTTATTTATTTCTCTCTCTGCTGTTTGTTTGTAAATGGGATATATCTAAAATCTACACATACGCAATAAACTATGGCCTTGTATAAAAAATATACGTATAAAGATTTCTAAGAAAGATTACGTTTTTTCGAAATATTTATTTACCTGAAACATTTATAGAATACATTGAAAACTTCAGGGTTTTCAATTTCGTCCACCAAAAAATTGAGTCCTTTCAACGAAAACTTTTGAACCCTTGACGAGCCATATTTTATAACATTTTTACGCCTCGTTATTCATATGATATAATATTTACTGTGGACCTCTGAAAGACATTTTTTTATTGGTTTTTCTCCACTTGTCGGTTTTTATTAAATCAGTATTAAATTGAAAAGTAAATGTGTATTTTTTTTTGCGATACCGCTTAATATTTTTTAGAATTCAATATGTTCGATGACAAATCAAAGCCACTTTCCAGCTTTTTATCTGTTTCTAAACATAATGCATGAAATAGGAAAATCTTTCAGGAATACGTGCCGATAGTATTTTTTCCTTCCGTATTATAACGGAGGAGCGACCTGTCACAATACTGCTATTTCATTTTATCGCACGAAACTCACTCGGGAATATAATGTTTATACGTATTTGTCTGTTGTTTTTGACGCTGATGATATTTCTGAAGCTTAATGAATGTAAATATTTGTAAAGAAACTATTTATGTTTTAGCACAGATACTCTTATTCAAATTTATATTTTTACATAGATTTTGTATTTTTAAATAATTTAAATAATAGTGTGGTTAATAAAACAACTATTTGATACCATCGCTGAATATAATGTAAAAATTTGGTAAATAATAAAAAAAAATCTTACATTTTGAAGTCGTTTTCTGGATTGATGGAACTCTTAATACAAACGATGTACACTGTACTATTTCTACCAAACGTGCACTAGAAACTTAGTTAAGAATATGGAGTTACCAAAAATAGATTGATTAAAACATGGATGCTCTTTTCATTATATGGAACTGTTTATTTGGGTAATCTGTTCTACCGTTTTTTTATATGTATTTAAATATAATATGTTTGGGAATAAGTTACAATGATATTATGCTTGAATATGAATCTATTATTTGAAGTCCACAAAAAGTGTATACATGTTGCAATTGGAGCGAGTATATTATATTAAACTAGCTGACCCGGCGAACTTCGTACCGCCTCAGAATCAATAGATGTGTAAACGTATTAGCTGAATTAAATTTAGTTTTTTATTAAGTCAAAATCAATACTCAAAATGAATATGCAAAATAAATGTGCAAAATTCAAAATGAAAAGTATTTTAATTACATTGAAATGAATGTAATTCACGTGGCAGCAAGGCATTTGCTTTATTGAAGAGAATCAAAATGATTCGCGTAGTATTCTTGCACTGCTTTCTGTTAAACTATTTGCTGGATGGGTTGCACTCGGGCTGATCCCCTTCATTGAAGCACCTTATGATATAGGACATTTTTCATGAATCACATTCACCACCAAACGTTTTCCGTTACATAGTTTTGGTTGATACAGATTTTGAAGCATGATGACTACCGAGCCAACCTTCAGTTGTAAATTGTACAATCCCAAGCCAGGTAGATCCAATGAGCTTGATCTAATGGGATATTTTGGGATGTTGAATTACTTATTCTGCTTTTCGGGGCAGTGACAAAGCCAAAAAATCAAAGACCATCAAAATCGGTCCAGCCGTCCACTTATAAGTGGTGTAACTCACACGGCTTTATTTTATATAAATAGATAGCTGACCCGGCAAACGTTGTTTTGCCATATAAATTATTTCTAGTGAATATTTTGGTTATTAAGTGAAAAATAACGAATGTATTGTAAGTGTGTGGGGATGGGATCTATGACAGAAAGAGGAATGGAGCGTTGTAGACGATGACCACTGATAAAAACAAAAAACACCAACCATTCATTTTCTCAATTCAATGTATGTCACTAAAGGAACGAACATATTCATTGTTTGATCTCTTAAAAGTTAAATGTAAATTTTAAAAAAGTAAAATAATTTTTATCCTAAAGTAGGAAAATGAAATACAGTAGGACTTCGATTATCCGGATTGGTCAAAATAAACAAAAATATTACAAATTTGCTGTTATGCACGTGGCGAATTGTGTCCACTGTTTACGTACGTGATGGAATGCAGTCTTAATATTTTCATCGTTGCATTTGTTCTAACAATAAGTCCTGTGTAAAATATGTCAGTCATTGTCCAAATTTGATGCGCATTGAACGTTTGTTTCTTGAAAAATTGATCACGATTTTCATATTTATTTTTAATATTACCGATATGTCAACGAAGAGAAAAAGTGTCATAGTTTCATTAAAAGACAAATTGGATATAATCAATGCTTTGAAACGGGGTGAATCGGGACGTTTTTTTTCTAATAAATGTCGGAACGTCAACGATCTCAGATATAAAATAATCTTGAAGAATTGTTGTAGGTTAGCTGTTATTGCTGCTCTAATGTTTCGCGTGTTTGTTGTTTTATTCGTTTGACGGCCCAAATCAGACCCCCTGCATCTTGCTGGCATTGTTGACAGTAATAAACGCACAATAAATTAATGAAATATATTAATTAATTACGTTTAAATAAATCGTATAAAATTTAACACGCACTACGCTGGCAAGTTGCGCACAAGTGCCGTATGAAATGTCAAACTTCACGGGCGTGATATTTTCATACGATTATGAAAAGCGCCTCTTGCGACTGCTTTGCAAAGCTTAAATTTAATTCGCTGTATGAAATGTCAAACTTCACGCGCGCCCTCTGTGATTCAACAACAAAAATAATAAATAATGACAGATGTCAGAAATATTAAAATACGTCCTGATAGGGACATCCTTCACTTAGCGGTATGAAATATACTTTACAACCTTCACTCATATCTAACAAATATACATACAAAATTTCATAATAATCAGTCCAGCCATTTCGAAGGAGTTAGGCGACAAAGATTTGTGTCAAGATTTTTATATATATAGAGATGTATGCGTTATTATTTTTTAAATAAATAAACATATTTTCTTTATGATAATTCCTTAAAATAGTATTATCCAAATAACATGCTTTTAGGAATGCTTTCGTTTTAATCTCTCGAAACTCGAAGATCACTTGAAACTCATATAGAAACATTGTGCACTTATCCGCGGCCTTCTCTTCCAGGCCGAGTTGATAACCCTGAAATCTTGACTTTTGAATGATTTTTAATAAAAGGGTTAGGACTTTTCTTTATCAGAACTTCTTTGTCACGTAGGTCATTTGAGTCACCAGTCTCAAGGGCTGTTTAGCTGGTCAATGCATTGCCTATCGAGGTGGACATTTTCTGCAGTGAACTCGGTATTTTGTTTTTGTTTTTTTAAATTGCATTTTTATGCTATTCTCTGTTGAATGATTGGTGTGTTTTGTTATATGTTATGTGCTGTCTTTATTATATTTGTCAAATGTATGCAGTATTGATATCAGCTGAAATGCCATATATGTTTCTAGTAAATAAACGCGCGCTTTGCTTGAAATCAATAGATTATTACACATGAAAAGCCAACTGTTACTCTCGAATAACAAATAGGTAAACAAATTATGGTATATTCAATATAGCTGAAACTAATCAGTTTCCGGTGGCTTCTTGTGGAGCAAGAATGCGAGGGGACGAAACGGGGCGCGTGGCGTGCACACCTCTGTCATAAATTTCCCGACAAGTGGAAAGGTCACATCTCGCCGCACGTTTCGCGTGTTCTCGCCTACCGCCATCTCATAGTTTCTGCCGGTTCAACAAATACTCCTTGTCGTTTTCTTTTATATTACTGAGAAGGTAAAGATTTTCCAACTCGTTGACAAGTAAGCCCACTGTCGCATGTACAAGGAATGCAAAGCCCTTTCTCATTTCGCCCTACCCCATGCCATTATACAGTGGGGCGCTAACTGAAACTCTAGAGAAATTTTAAAATGGGAAATATTTTTTCTAATCACATTCGATCCCATTGTGGAGCATGTAGACTCCTAATGGATTCAACTGAAGTTTTACAAGAGCGTAAGAATAAAGACGACAGGTGAAAGGCATGACTAGTGGTTATGTTGTCACTTTTGTTACATTTCGTTTTTGGGATTGAACGGATGTCGGAGAGACAGCATAAATATCCATGTCTTCAAACAATAATCAAAGATTCAACTGAAAAACTCCCATGACTATGACTCGAGCACGTGAATCCCGCAATTTAGCCACTCGAGGGAAGCTAAAACTCGACAACTGGTAGACCAGACGAATATAATAATATTGTCAAATTGACAATTTGCCGAGCTCCTTTATACAACCTATTAATAAATTATTTTAAAAAAAACTGTACTAACTTCATCATTATTTTTAAATATAATAAAAACTAACTTTTTCGATAAATATTTAAAGTATATAATAAAATAAAGTTTTATAATTTAAATAAACATATTTGGATATTTAACTAAAAATAAAGATAAATTCATTTTTTATGAAAAGGAATCACTGCTATGCCAAATATAAGTTTATACGCCAGAAAAAACACAGTTTCAATGTTTTTTGTGTAGAGATATAATAAATTGAAAAAAAGATATCATAAATGTAAGTCATTGCCAAAATATACATTTGAAAAACTGGTTTTATGTAGCCGTTGAAATGTATCAAATTTTGTAAAACAAACACGAAAAGAAATTCAAGAATAGAATTGAGTGTAAAGAATACCAACCCTCCGAGTTTCAAAATAGCGACAATTTCAGAAAGAAAAATCACTCAAACAGCTCGCGTAAGGAGTACTAACAAAGGGTCTGGCTAACAATGTAATCATTAGGAAAAAAATACTGACCACAGACCCGTCCGTAGAAAAATAATAATAGACGTCGTTCTTGTGAATCAGCTTAGTATTTGATGATTCCGTCCACTGGTCAACCCCTTTTAACTACCATGTTGCTTTCTGGATCGTGTTCCATGGGTATATGTGACGCTTGACCGCGTCCTCTCTCTTAAACAATACAATTTCCATTCAAACGGCTGCTTTCCTTGCAAAATGGGACGCTGCAAAGCAGTTGCGTAGCGTGAATTTCGTTTCATTATAATTAAATAGACACCACAAATTTACGACAACTTTGTTTATATTATACTCGAGTAATAATAATGTATTGTAGGTGTAATATAAACCTATGAAAATACAAACACTTTGATATTTGAGTAATCAATGCTTAATTAAATCAAGCAATTTGTTATCGTATAAATAAATTCGTCAAGGATATAATATGAGTGGTAAAAATTTAAATAAAACATTTGGTCGTGTTTGTTAACTCTGACAAAAACTTGTACGCCTAACCAATGTGAGCTTAATAGTAAAATGAATTCAAATGAAATAAAAGCCTGGTCGTGTAACCGAGTGGTTAGGGCGTTGTCTTCGGATGCGGTATTTGAATCCTAATGCGTAAATTTACATAAATTGATTTTTCAATCAGTTTATTTATATGGATCTGTGTTCGACCAAATTGATATTTATGATGTCGAAAATTCTTCCCACCGATCCGATTCAAAAAATGACCTATTGATTGTCTTGCCACAACATCGTCCATACTATATCCTTCCATTCGCCTTCATCTGGGAGGTTGAACGACCGAGTAGGCGGTTATCATAGAAAATTTATAATGCGATAAGCTACTTTGCGAGTTAGGAACGAGCATGCTTAAAAAAAAACCTGGTGGTATAATAATATACAGTGGAACCCCGATCTTACGTTCTCGCATTATACGTTTTCCCACGTGGTGCGTACATTGTCTATAGTCCCGGCATTTAGTTCATATATAAAACTTTCCCGCATTCGTTGTTTCCCGCATTTAACGTTTGTTTTATACGGTCCCTTGAAAAACGTAGAATCGGGGTTTCACTGTATTGCCATCCGAGTCCGCAGTTGAGTGCCAACGCCGCTGGCTTTGGTAACCGACCGCTACGGCTCGAGTCCAAGTCCAGGCATTTGAATTTTACACACGATCTATTGATTTTGTTGAGAGACTTAGATGTCTATGTTGTCTCCTTCACCCGTACGATCCTGACACAGAAAGATGCGAGAGTAATAAGCTAGCCACTGTTCCTGTTTTAGTGATATCAATTCTACTACTGTTATTTCTTCTCAAAGTCTGTTGAGAGAAACTATATTAGTAGTCCATATTCTCCACGTTAGGAGCAAACAAATATAAAATATACATTTATTAAGAATAGTCGCAAAAATGATGAGTGTGCACATCATAATATTATATAATATTGTTATGTCTTATTATATAAAACAATTTGACGGTGAATTTATTAATGTTCACTTATCGTTTTAAGCTTCCGGTTGAAGTTCACCACTACGAAAACTTACTTCAAATTTTGAGCAGGCGTGGCTTAAAATAGTCCCCATAAAAACAAAGAAGCCGCTATCTTAATTTGCAGTGAGTTCTAAAATCGTTCGAGTTCGCGAATGATTAGTCAAAATTGGGCACCGCTTTCGGTATTGGGCATCGCGACGGACATGGTCGTCGGAAATGGAAACCGCCGGCCACTAATGGACACATCACTGCGCTCATGTGTAACGTTTACGACGGATACGGCTAATTGATTCCTATTCCCAATATTAATGCCACACTCCTCCTCTCCGTTCGTCATGACGTGTCTCGGTGCCTTCCCTTTCCAACACTCAATGAAGTATCACGACATAATAGAGAGACCCGATACAATAATCAAAGATTTAATTTTAAAACGATCGTTCCTCGAAATCAGCAACCGAATAATTTTACTTCTCAATCTGATTTTAAGCACGTGAGTTGGATTGTTTTGCTTAAATTACTATATGATCTTACATACAACTATTGCAGCTGAAGTTATGAAAATACGATATCACTGGTTATAGGCGAATTCTTTCATAAGAATTACATATGTACCCAAACGGTATTAAATATGCTCCTTGGTTCAAAACGTTCATCGCGAATATTCGAGTTTTTTTATCTGATACATGGGAATGAGATTATTGTGAACACCAGATAGTAATGTACGTAGTTCAAATCTTGGAAGAGTTTTCATCTTTGAAAACCATGACCATGACCATGACATGATGGCTGCTATGCATTTCTAAATTGTTTTAATTAGTTCATTAAGTATAAAAGAAAATTTTATAATAGAAGGACCAATCCAAGAATTAACGAAATTTAAATGGCGGTAAATTATGGATATATGGTCACGGGACAGAATCCCAATCCTTTCGAGCTAAGCTCAAAAACTTTATACATACTGGCTTATAATTTTATGTTTTGACTTTACTCTTTGAGTTCTTATGGATTATTATAAAATGTGGAATCAAAATGATTAAATCTGAAGAATAGTACTGATTATTGTATGAGTTCTCAAAGAAGAATTTGTTTTTTAATAGTAAGTAGCCTATAGTAAAATTATTATTTTTATTTTAAACAAATAATAAACTTATGTGACTGTCTCTATCTGTATAATATTATTATTTGTGTAGTTTGTGGTTGCATTTTTGCTCCTGAAAATTAAAACAACTCGATTTCATACTTATTGCCAGGTATTCTTTAGGATGTTCTATTATAATACATTTAAAAATTAAAGACGAAACATTTCAAAAAAAATCGTAAACCTTGCATTCATTTCATTTAATGTGATTATTTTTCATAAATTTTTACAAAAATTCTGTCCCATAATTTACCTTAAATGACTACCAATAAAAATATCTAATGGAAATCATACAGATACCAAAACAGAAGAATCTAATTCAAATTTTAGTTTGCTTACTATCCACAGTCAGAATTGCATGGTATTTACTATCTCAAAAGAGATGTTAAATGGCTAACAAATAGTATTCAACACTTAAGTATATTATGGAATTGTTCAATATTTTGATAGAGAAAATTGTGTGACCCTTTTTTGCTTAAAGCTAAGAAAAGGTCATTTCCTTTAACCGACGAGGATTACCTTTCGTTTTGGTCAAAGAAACCCTTCCAGTAAAATATTTATTTAAAAGGTTGGATAAAATTACCACTAGCATTTAATTTAGGAGATTTAGGTAAATATACGAGTGCAGTGTTGTATTCAAAGGCAATATTTTGAGAGCCCTTCTAATTCACTTAAGGGTTCTTCATGGAATTTAGAAAGTCTACCAAAACTTTTTTACCAATTGGAGATAACTTGAATTTAATCAAATTATATGAAAATAAAATGAGTTCATAAAGTAGTGTAGTAGAGCTCAAAATTTTCAGCTAAAAAGAATTTAAGTTTAAGTAGTATAAAAACTTTCAGACAATTTCTAAATAGAGAAACAACGTATTTTATTTTAATAAGGCAAAACAAAAAACAAGAAAAGAAGTTTTTTATGATAATATATGTGTCATATCATTTATTAATCGACATAATGATGATTTAATGATAATCGAGAATTCTCTATATATAATAAAGTTCAGACTCTCTAAGTTTATAAATAACAAGTACATATTTCATTACTTGCAAAAGGGAAAAATGGTTCGCTTAAAAAATCAATCCAATAATCTTCTAATATATAAAAATCAATGTTTGTTCGTATTTTATGCGTTGCCATACCGTTGATCTTATTGCAATAAAACCTTGTCAACTTATTGCTTGAACTTGCGTGAAGGTTATAGGTATAGTAAAATCAACTTACAGTCGGAATTTATAAAAAAATAATGTTTTTCATATTTGATGTGCTGATATACCGTTCATTTTGACAACTGCTTGTTACACTTGCGCAAAAGTTATAGGCATAGTACAATTAACTTTTAGTAGGTGGCGTACCATAGATAATCGGCAAAAGACAGACAGCAAACATCAAACGGCAAATGTCATCGACACCGATCAATGTTAGTGAAATTAAGTCGAAATTATTTATCTAAAATATTGTGCATCCGAAATCACTTCAATAAACACTTTCTTTTTTTTGTGGCATTGCAACGCTTGTCGGGTACCAGCTAGTTATGAATGAATAGCACTTATTGAAGTTGAAATGTTTTGAAAAATTGTCCAGTAAATTAAAAGTCAATTAAGCCCTGACACATTCGATTTTATACCGAATAAACGCAATGGCATATCTTCTGTTCGATAATAACAATGATGGGTCACTCTATCACTCGATGTTACAAGCGATCATTGTATCTATTATATACATAATGCTTCAGTTGGGAAGTTCGTGCCCATGATTTAACATTTAATGTACAAACAATGATTAATCATTTGGCTATAGCTCTATAATTATGTAACTTACAGAGATTTATGTTGTGAATCAATGTAGCAGAACATTATATTCTGTATATAAGAGTTTACTAATAAAAAATTCAAACAAATATTCATTATACCTATGTATAGCGAAACAAAAAAAATATTGTTTTCTAATGCAAAAACAATTTTTTTTTTTTTCATATTTGGCATTACAGCTTACGCCAATGCGCCAAATATTCTTAATTGTGAAAGTCATTCGAGATTAACTCGATGATACATAATGAATCAGTTGTGCACAAAATCAACGATAAATAACATACACTCAGCCCAAGATCACATTTTTCAATTGAAAAAATCGAACCTTGCCGAGAATTGAACTCGGGTCCCCTGATCGCTAGGACAAAGCTCTTGCCACTAGACCACAGGGACCGACAAAATAATATATAGTCACTGCACGGCTTTTTTACTATTCTTAAAATCTGGAATCGACTGTGCTATGTAAATTCTACAACTCTAATTCGAATTGTTAAATTTGTTATTCCACTGGTTGTGTAATTGACAATTTTTCGACTTTTTAATAGTGATATAAGAGAGATTTTAACGTAGATTATTATTTAACCGAGCGCCTAGAGCAGGGGTTCTTAGCCTTATTGCAGTGGCGGGCGCATTTGAGATCTAAGAAATAACTGACGGGCACATGCCGGATATAAAAAAAAAACAAAATTTAGGACATTTAGGTAGTAAATATTTATGTATTTACTTAAGTATTGTTCCTTTGGCAGCTTTAAATGTGTTACATTCATTTTATTATTTCTAAACTATTTATTATATATCGGAATATAATGGATTTATTTACATTTACAAACAAAATCATTATTATTCACATTTAGTGCGATATTTGACATTGCATTTGCATTTCATTAACTTACTTTTCAAAATGAGGAGTGAAAGATGATAGTCCCAATCGTAAATAATTATCAAGGTTGTCATTGGTAAGTCGAGATCTTGTTTTTGATTCTGGTATTTTCAGGGTAGAAAACAAAGATTCACACAAATAAGTGGAACCAAAACAGGAATTTATTTTGTAAGCTTCTTTTTTCAAAAGAGGGTACTTTTTATGGTCAGGTAAATTCCAAAGTTTTTCAGTCAGTCCGTTCAATTTTAAGATGATGTCATTTAGAAAATCTAAAATTTCTTCTTCAATATTTGGCATGTCTTTTTGAAGAATTTCCACTAGGGAACTAGCTATGTCTGCATTGAAAGGATTTTAGAAAAATGTAGCCACTGGTTTGATTATGGAAAATTACTGGAATCTATTTTCAAATTGCTCTAAAAGCGTATTAAGGTGAATAATAAATAATTTTACGTCAAAGATATCTTCACCCGTCACTTTTTTCATTCTTGGAAAATGGGCAAGAGAATTTTTCGAAAAATTATTTATCCAAAACTGTATTTTGGCTTTAAATCCTTTTATGGAACTGATTATTTATGTTCTATCTTTACTTTCTCCCTGAAGTTCAAGATTTAAATTGCTTAATTTTTCACAAATTTCAGTCAAAAAAGCCAAACCCATCAACCAATCATGATGGTTATCTAATTGTTCGAATATTTGACCTTTTGAAATAAAAAATGTTTTCTTCCAGAAGATTTTTAATATTCATTCATTTGAACTTAAATATTCTGTGTTACAAAGGATTTGTTCGAAGATTGTTGATTATTTTCAGAACGAAAGTCATGACATGTTCAAAGGATAATATTTTGGCACATAATGCTTCTTGATGAGCAGTACAATGATAAGTCATAAAGACGTGAAGGATCTAGCTCTCTTGCAATAGAAAATAAATCCATTATTGCAGCCCACCGTTGCTGGAGCACCATCAGTAATTATTGCTAACATCTTTTCTAAGGCATATTAATTTCTCTCGCGTATATCTTCGCCTCTTGTTCGCTCTTGCATCGGTAGTAACTTTAACAGTTCTTCTTGTACACTAAAATCATTTAATACCACCCAGAAAATAAGATAGATATGGTAATATTTTTGAGATTTCAATTAACATTTTATTTATCACTATTCTTTTTTTATTTCTTTGCCAAGCGCACGAAAATAGCTTTGCGGGGACAAATGTGCCCGCGGGCACGCGGTTAAGACCCCCCGGCCTATAGCATAGGGGTGATTTAAAAAATGTTATTTAAATTTAAGACAATAATTTTTCGATAAAACTATTCATTTTGTATACGAGATGATTCCTAAAAACGGCGTGGCCTTAATATTTTTGGCAAGAAAGGCGTATAAATTAAAATTATTAAAACTCCTTTTTGTGATTACATTGAGTCATACAACACAGAGTACTTAACAAATTAAGACATTATATATATGTAGTTATTGTGATATTGTATCAATATTTAACAATGTAAAGCTTTTAATCGTAATTCCCTTTTGCATTGTTGTTGCAAGTTCAAACAAACGAATTGATTTCGCTCGCGAAAGTTTCGACGGTAAATTTGTTTCGTTATCAATGTGTGTGTAGACTCCAATTACTCGAGTATCGAGTAGTACATATATAAAACCGAAACGGCGTATGTATGTCTGTGGGTCTGTAATTCCCTTTTGCATTGTTGGTCATTAAGTTACCATAAAAAGAAAATATGTTTGATTTTTTTATCGGCGAAGACATTTAGTCAAAATGTAATAAATTAGTCTTCTACTGAACTTTTCCCGGCTCTTATTAATATAATATTTTTTTTATTTACGTGAAGGTATTATTTGACATTTCTTTGACAGCAAATTAGATTTTTTCCTTAAATTTGGACATTTTAATGGGCGAGAATGGGGCTGTCAATCTATGAAAGGGGCTGTGAAATGTCAATGCCAGTCTGAAATGTTCATTTTAATTGACCTAGACTTTTAAATTTTGAAAAAAGTTGTTTCAACTTGGCCCGTCTGAATTTACGCGCCGGGGTGAACATAACCCCAAACTGGTCCGAGCGAAGCCGGGTTCGAACACTAGTATGTTATAAACGTAAATCTTTGAAGAAATTTTCGTTGAAACTATTTTCATAACACAATTTTCGTATTCGTTATTTGCATAATGCTCAAAGTGTCTACGTATTTTCACGATAAAATGTGTTTATTCACACAACCGGAATGCGATTAAAAATAAACTCTTCCACATCTGAGAGTTTTTTTTTCTTTCTCGAACACGTTTTCCTTTTGACATTATTATTTATGAGCAAACAAAAATGCCAGAATATTTTATGCCCAAAGTAGAGAATCTTATCCGTATATCTTATAGCATGGTGACACTTGCGAGACATTTAGATATATCATAATATTATTTATACAAATATATGTCTATGATTGAAAATGATGGCTTTCTACGCTTGCTGTTACTTACATTAAAATTAAAAATGAAACGCTACGACAAAAAAGAGCAAATCAACACAATTCAAGCTCTCGAATATCAGCGTTTTGTGATTTATTATACTTTTTCTATATTGCTTGGCCATTTACGGAATACTTACAAAAAACAACAAGAAAGATTTGGTTAGATTAATGAATGTAATCTTTTTAACGTTTTGATTTTTTTTTCGTTTATGTCTTTTATACTTAATTTCTGAACAATCTTAAAAAGATCACTATAGACCTGTCTTTTTGGTACCAATTTTGGTATACCTTCCCACTCATCCAAACTAAAAAAACTTAACTAACTACTAGCCTTCGTCCAAGCCCTGCCATTTGGTTTCCACACCATCCGAAAAATTGCTAATTGGACCAGGATATTTGAGTGGTGTGATTGTAACGCTACATGGCTTATGAAACTGGGTGCTATAGAATGAGAAAAGGGTGGACAGGTCTTTTTATTTGCATACATACTATATCTCAAGTGTATAACATTGTATTGGAATTCTTGAGGATGCAATCATATTGATTGAGTAAATATAATTTGTCAAGGCAGTATTAACTATTTATAATCTTATTGCCATTATTCTGTTGGATTTTAAAATAACTAATGGCACCTAGATTTAAATTGTTTTTTTGATTTTAATAATTATAATTTTCACTATTACTGTTCCTAAGAGAGCATTGAATTGAAGCAGAAAAATTTAGAATTTTTGTTATTAATGAACTCTGAATCTACATAATATGTTTTGTGTTCATGAAGGTATGTGATAAATTTTGAAATTTCTTCCTTAAATGATTAGTGCATACTTTCCGTTGTTCCTTGGAAAATATTTGTATCCCGATGAAAAGTGCCGCTTTTATTTTTAATCTGACTGGCTCATAGGTATTTCAAGTATCTTTTATATTTCTTTATTATTTCTCTCAATATTCCCACATAGAACATGCAAATGGTAGATATTTTATTTTCGTCCGCTATCGAAAAACGCTGTCTTTATATTTTTTTTCTAGCCGTTGTGAGGCAATTATTATATTTATTTTCAAAGTTATGAAAAAAAAAACTTTAAAAAAGGTTTCCATCCCCCGTAGCTAAACGCCTTTCCGTCCTGTGGTTAGGGTGTTAAATTATTTTACACTGGGATATTTGCCTCACAACAACCGACCTCTCTTCACCCCTGCACCTTGCTTACTCTATTTAAAAAAAAAGATTGGGTTATTAATTAGAAGCAGGCTTTGTTAGACCACTTCTATTAAATAATTCTTTAAGAGTTAATTTTCACTTGAATTTGAGCAAAGTGGTTTGAAAAAAACACAAACACAAACGAAGTAGATTTATTCGAGGAATTACAACAAGCTTTTTTACAAATACGACAGAAACATAATAGTATCAACTAGAATAACATGGTATTAAGCAATCGCTACCTACTTAAACTATATTTTTTGACATAAGAATTATAACACGTATTTATTTTCATTTTCAAAATGCCAACATATGATATTTCACCTTCTATAGTTTTCTGAATACATCCCACTATTCTTATCTTATTTTAGACAGATTTACCATTTACGTGATGAGAAGTTATTTGAAACACTGAGTAATGCGTATAATAAATAATAATAATTGGTACGTACAGTAGCTGTCAGATGCTTTTACAGAATCCTTCATTTTAAATTTTGATTTATAACAAACCATCGAAATTGTAGATAAAATTTAGCTTCAAATGAAACAAAGACAACGATATTTATTTAATTGGCAATTAATTAGCTTGATTATAATGGAAAACGTAATGAAAATAGGTACGAATTTACGTTAAAATAATTTAAAATACAAATAGCGTCACTAATTTGGGTCTTGTAACAAGAGTATCAGATGTATACAGTTCTTAGAAAGGAAGTTACCGCATTTTTAAATAATTATACACCCGCACGCCCATATTAACTAAATAACTAAAATGAGTGAAAATTCTCATTACTCATATACATTGTCAGTTGGAAACACAAAGGGTGTATTATTGTTACGTTTTATAAGCCATTTTTGTAACCCAAGTGGAGTAGTTGGTTAGCAAGCTTTACCTTCAACTTTACATGGATTCTACGAAGGGAAAGTCAAACTACCGTACTGATTGTAGTGTAAATTCAATAAGGGCAACCGTTCTCGAATATTTTGCATGCATAGCATACTGTAATTCTGTGACGTAACACTATATTAATACTTTAATGTAATGGACCCTTCTGATCATACCCTCTATTTCTGACGATGGCCATTAAACTAAAGATTTAGCCAAAGTACAATCCCTTGACTTAGAAGATGTACATATAAAACAATGCATTTGATATCGCTACGGCTTTACAGAAAATGAAAAAAACTACTACTTATATTAGATAAAAATACAAATTTCACACTGTAATTCGTTTTTCTTTTCTGAGAGACACTTGGAAATAATGTTAAAGTTGACAGTGCTGTGGTAAAAGATACACTCAGTAAAACGCACTGTAAGTAGGAAGTGATTTGTGATATCTACACTATTGAGTAATATGTATAGACACAGATACTTTGGAATTTAGTTGACCAAGATCAGTGCCCATGGGTTATAAATATCAATCAGGACAGTGACGCAAAGCTGTCGTATAATCATACAGGAGAACAATACCATGCTTGTTTTAAATAGTAAAATTTTCTAAAGAACCATTTGAACACGTTTAGTGAAATTAAAACCAATCATAATTATATTATTTTTTTAGAGACGTAAGAATAGTTAGTTATAATATTTTCAGGACACATTGTCTTGTTTACGATCGATAAATATGTGCCATACAATTGATTATGTATATAACATGTATGGTGTGTAATGGTGTGCAAAATCGGTTCAATTTATGTTTAAATACTATAAAATATATCATGTGCGCGATGTATGATTATGTAAATTAGAATATTAAGTATAAACTGTGAGTCTATCATGCGTATCATTCCATATCAAATGTAGTTTAGTGATTTCCGAAGCTGTCACTCTCTTAGCAATTAAACACAATTACTGGAAATTTCCAGAGCTTAGTAGTTAATCCTTAGCAAACATTTTAAAGCATTTCGGTTTGCCAATATTGTTGTGAATTCGTCTTAATATGTCACGCAGTATATCTGAATTCACATTGTTAGTTAGTGTAAATTTATGTAAATGAAAAAAGCTTTGTATATGTAATAATTATATATTAATAGTTTTATAATATTTTCAAATATCGAAAAATCTGCCTAAATTTAAAATAAAAGATAAAACTCGACATTTTAAGTTGTATTTATTTATTCAAGCGATGTTGAAAAGGAAAATAAAATGAGTTTATTTATATGAAACTCAATTTTCATCAGCATTGTATTTTTTCAGTTTGTCGCGTTTCTCTTTGCGGTAAATACCAATTATATTCGTGCGTTTGATGGCGGCGGTTGATAAGGTTTTTTGATTTATTTTCGCGAATCAAAATATCACTATTAGTGCTACATATTTAGATCAGATTCTTTTATTGCGTGTCTATAAAAGGTAGATCCAGTTGTTTTCAAGTCCGTTTCTATAATGTCCAAGCATTAGTTATGGTGACCATATGGATGTAATGTAGCATCTAATTGTTCTGCACTATTGGTACATGATATATTAGAAATTTAAATGAAGATACTGATAACTGCAGACTTAAAATACACATTTATTCAGAGGTCATATATTTATTTACTGTTCAATAATTGACTGTTGAAAGAAAAAGTTTGTTCGATATGATAATTAATTGCTGATTAAATATATATTTAAAAACTATGAATAAAAATTTATTTGATAGCACTGCCATCACCTTTTCAATAAAAAAACTGACATGAATACGTACAAAGTTGTTTTTATTACAAAACAGTATGATGGATTTTAAGAGTTCGCTTCATATTCATTTTGAATCGAGCTGCCGGTGCATCAGAAATGACAAGAAATTCAAATGAATGCAGCAGTGCAAACACTGTCAAGGGTGTCATTAAAAAGCTTTGAGTTCAGGCTGTATAGCTCCCAAAGCACAACAACTAACGAGAATTAATTACTCTTACCTTTAATAAGAACATCACGTAAGGGATCCGACAGCTGATGCCTGCCTATTAGCTAGACATACTCTTTGATAATTAGGTTTACTGCCATCGAAGCGTCTTCATTCATTCCGAAATCACCAGAGTCTGCGATGTGACCTCTTTTGAATATGCCATTTAAGGTTCACAGACCTCTTTGAAAAGAAAATGCCTAGTGAAAAGCGTTGACATGAGGTTTTCATAGCGTTGAATAAAATTAAGCCCGAGTGCTACGTACAAAGTGAGAAAAAATGTTGTCCAATACTTTGATAAAGAACCCAACGCGCGAAATATATTTTTTTTACCATCGTAGGCACTGATCGAATAAGTCATATTTTTACAGGACAACTGTTGCCTAAAATAAATGAAAAAAATAACTTATGAGTTTTTTTTATCAAAATAGCATTTCAATTTTCAATCACACCGTTTTATTTTGCACGGTCGTATAATAAATATGTACATTCTTGCTTTTAAAACACAATACGCAAACTGTCTTATATTATAACAGTGGTATCTCGTATAATAATTTAAAGAAGAGTTACTATTTGGATCTAGATTGTGATCTTTCTTTAGCTCGATCTCTATTCTAACATACTTTATTAATGCTTCAGTGAAATAAGTTTTCAGATTCATCAATGAAAATAAAGTGTTCTTTGAAAATTGCTTTAGAATAAAATATTCCGACACAATATGCTTAGGTATTTGTAATTTTTTTGTTGATTGTAATCTGTTGGCAAATTGTGATTTTAACAGTTCTGTTGCTTCCTATTTTTTTTGAAATTATAGAAAACTAAGATCTATTAAATTCTATATCTTAAGATCGTTCTCGAATTGGAATTAAAAGCTTCTATTAATTGAAAGTTATAATGATTTTTTGCAATATTTTTTTTACATTCCAAGAGAAACGTCAATCTCTCCAATATATAATAATATTTTTCCCAGATTTAAGGATAACAAAAAAAATATGTGTTTATAAAGGTGCGTTAAATGGTAGGTCAACGTTTATGTCTAGTTCAATTTTTTGAGAAAAATATAGATGTTTATTCACTTAGAAATATAGATGAGAATGACTGCTAATGCGACAAGTTTGCAATTATAACTATATAAAGATAATAAATATATATATATATATATAGGTACTCCTTGATATATTTAAGTTATTAAAATATAATGAAATAAAAATGATTGGTCAAAATGAATAGAATACGCTTACATATAAAGTACATGTATACAGATTTAAATATTACTTTTTTTTCCTTCCTGAATATGGTATTATTATATGGATTCAAATATGGTTTCTTTGTATGAAAGAGTTTTGCTTTTTTGCTTTGCTATTTTGCGATGCGTATGATCTATTACTTTGGATCAGTAATTTGAGAGTTATTTTATTTTTACAATTTGTTGAAGACAGAAATTCTTATGTTACGGGATCTATTTTACAATGATTTTACAAAACTGGGTCAAAGTATCAAAGAAACAAAGTATTTAAATAAGCATAAAGTCGGTATTAATTTATTTGTTCATCCAAAACCGAAAATCTCGAATATCCAGCATAACTCGCAGAGATTAAGTCGGACCAGTTATCTTAGAAAAGTACTTAAATGTATTTACAAGAATCAGCATTAAGATTCCATTGTTCGTAAGCGAGTCTAAGCAAGACTCCGTGAACCATTTTCACCCTTCCCTGCAGGCAATTTTACGCATGACGCATTTTACCAAGTTAGAACAATACGAAAGCAAGCCTTTCTCTCATCAGCGATACATGCTTTCCTAAATACTATGTGACGTTGCTATACCTTCTCAAGTAGCAAACAGCTTGTATTCACCAGCTTTTCTTGAATAAAATAATCTTAAGTATTATGATTTGTAAATCATATCAATACATCGACATCAAAAATGGCAATTTTATAAAATAAGTATTTGTTGTCTAAATTTCATGTAAATATCAATAAAATATGAATCAAAGTGCAATATCACAGCTTCATTGTGATTAATGTTGATTTTCTTTCTTTACTTAAATTATTATTTAAATATTCAAAATGTGTTAGTATAACCGGCACGGAAAATTTTAAATCAATAATATCCCATTAATTAAATATAAAGGTATATTTTCTATACTGAATTCAATTTTAAACGTTTGCTAATGGCTTATAATAAATTTACTATGCTATTATAAATTTTATTTCTTTTGATAGCGTCAGTGACAACTTTTTATTTAAATGTCATATAATTCAGATGATAATAACTGTACAAATAAAAATAAATTTGAAGATTATTTTTGCAGAACACAATAAAAGACAATTACTTTAATATTAATTATTGAAAATCACAAGAGAGCTTAAATTTTACTTTTTAAAAATATGACATATATTGTTCAATTCTTCATTTAGAAACAATATTTTCATTCATGTTATAAAATTTGTTCATTCTTAAATTTCAGAAACACAAAATTCTACGAAGAAAATATAATAAGAAACAGAATATTAGTAGAAGATTATTCTAAAAAATCATTGTAAGTCCTTTGCGTTGAATCGTTTTACATCAAAAACATTGAAGTATTGATCAGAATATCATTTGATCAAACATATTTAACTGTCGTATCGAATTCAATTGTAAAACAGAACTCGTCAAATACTTGTCAATGCTTTCGAGTGATATTTTGAGTCAATTAGAAATTCGGTATAATTCATATTATAACGGGTAAAAGTTACGTTTAAATGAACATTCGTCTAAACGCAATCCTACTAAATAATTAAAATGAATTCTATGATACATATTGTACCAATCTGGACAATGCAATTATGAAACCTCAGCGGGTCCAATTACGACCATTTTCGATAAGGTTAAAGCCCCGTTTATTGTAAATTACATTATTGATAACGCAGGAGTTTTTGGGAATAAAGAGAGATTCTAGAATTCCCAGGTGAGTTGACATCCGAACAAGACCAGTGTATTCCGCGCATTTATGGGGTTTCTAAGATACAGTGATAATTGTGATTTTAGGGATTATTTTATCTGTGCGATAACACTATTATTTATTTTTATAAGAATATTTTGTAGTGCCTATATTGGGTCTGGAATGTACACTCTATTTATATAAAATTTAAATTAAGGTAATTAAAAATGTTAAAATTTTTTAATTATCTTGCAGTATAACCGAAATAAAATTCACATTATATTATGATGGAGATAAAAGTCGTTCGAATAATGAGCGTAATTAAAAAAATCTTTCTCTCCCGGTTCTCTTTCTTAGTGTAATTAAAAGTAAACAATTCTTAAAAGATACTAGAAATTATTGATCCAGATTCAACATTATATAATAAAATTTAATTTGTTTTTTTCAAAAAACAATCGACGCAGTACAAGAGTAGCAAATTAAATTCAGAAAATAAAAAAATCATAATTGGATGAAAAATCGATAGTTCTAACAATTAGTATTCATCGTTGAAATGATGAACCATTCTGAACTTAAGAAAATGTTTTATTTTAACTGTGAAAATCTTGAATGACATTGAAATAATGAGAATTTTGAAAAATTATTATAAGATAAACTTATTTACGTTAATTTAAAAAAAGTCATTAATGTCCTCTTTAAAAGAATTGAAAGTGGCCGCAATTAAAGGAACCAAAAAATATTGTATTTGGGAAAAATTAACATGTGCTTTGATGGTGTTTATTCTACTAAATCATGTTGTTTTTTAATTCATTACATCTGCGATACACAGCCGTTTATGACGAAGAGCCAGCTTATTAATTTTTGCAATGTTCGAGGGCCGCAGTGATTAAATTATAGTTATTTTTAGTGTATATCAAGTTGAAAATTTTTGAAGAAAAAATGGTTATTGATATATATCCTGGGTGGCCAGAATTTTTTGCCCGCGATTGACTTTCGTCTGAAATTATTGGTGGCGACCGACCAACATTAAAAGTAGTAATATAAAGCCTATATTTATCTAATTGCCAACCCTTGTTTGACCCGAGTTTTAGAAAGAGATTTTCGTCGATAGTCAGCTAACTTCGAGATTTTTGCGTGCTGTCCCTGTCACACGACTGGTATCGCATGCTTCTTGGGACGGGCACCAGAGATTTGTACAGATCAGATAGGCGATCGACGCTTTGGCCATCCCTGATAAATATCATATTTGGCCGCATTAAATGTCATTTCGAGCCACAAGTTGTAAATCACTGCATTAGTTGATGTAATGTCATAATATTAGAGTTTTATTATTTGCAATTTTGCTTAAAGATCCACAATAAAATGACTTAATATAATCCAAATGTGGCTCACTTTACAAACATTGCACATTGTGATATGACCCTTAAATAACAATGATCTGAATATTAATATGAAACGATGCAAAAGTTAAAAAAAATGAAAAGGAACCAAAAACGTGCACACGAAGGGTAATTTGAGCAACATCTTGCAGTAATGTCAGATTGAATCATGAAAGCTACTAGGGCAGATAAACAAACAAATGAAAAAAGGCAGTTAGTTGTTTTGTGTTAAAAAATGTTCTTATGAGAAATGATATAAAAATAAATAATCATAAAATAGGTTACGAAATCAAATAGAAAAAAATCAGGTTAATAAGGAAATCAACAATCAGTATTACCTCTAAACTATTACGGAATTCATCGAAAAGATGCCTAACGTTATACTGCGCATGGACTAGTAAACATGTGCCACTCCACAGTGAGTTGATTATCCGTGCAGTGCAATGAAAGTGCGGTTAATTTATCGATAGCTTCGTACCTCACATTACGTGCACAGCTAGGAAATACTCTCGATGTATTTTGACCATTGCGATACAATGTACACGGAACATTTTTATTTTATAATCTTCAACCGATATAGTTTTTTTAAACGTTAAAACCAGCTGCTTTCTTGTAAAAATAAAAGTGTTATTGGAAAATTAGCACTTTATTTCAAATAATATTTTGTTGCTTGAAAGAAAATGAGTCGTATATTCAGCGTAAGTTATTGGTTATTGGTATACACAAACTTACATTTTTGATTGAATAATGAAGACCTCTCTTATCGTAAAGAGGTTGAGTTGTAAATGATCTTACAGTCATTAAAATAACAATTATGTCATAAGTTTCTTTTATAAAATCCACCCTACAAGGTTAAAAAAAAACGTAGTCTTGATTTGATGAAGGTATTTAAAATATTACGTATGTCTCCAAATATGCACTGCACATATTACAAGTGATATATGACTTTTTTCAATTTAATTATACTTTACAAACACGCTACACTATTAAAATAAATAAGAAAAAAGTTTAATTAATTAGTGTTAATTACGCAATCCTATCGCTTTGAGTCTAGTGCAAACCGACAAACGATCAAATAATTTAACTGCAAACATTTCAGTCACGGACCCGAGAATGGTGCCGCAGACTCGTATGTCGCAGTGTCGCATGGCATTGTATGTTGTGTGTTTGTATTTTATTTAATTTTATCAGGTGAGCTTCCCATCCATATCCAAAAAATATATCCGGATAAAACAAATATTACGAAATTAATTGTTTTGAAGAGGAATCGACCCTATAGCCCCCGCCCCCACAACAAATGAAGACGAACGTCTAAAAGCGTTATTTACTCGGCTAGGCTTATAAATACTAGTAATTCAATTTTATCCAACAAATAAACCTTTTTTAACCTTTTATGCTCCTAGCGTGGAGTATATGGACTCCTTATGGGTAGAAAGTATAAGACTATTACAGCGAACGGATGATAACCTAATCTCTCGTGCTACGTCTTGAGAATCGGATGTGTGTGGAAAGATCAACATACATAGATATCCATGTTACCAAACGGAAATCAATAATTCGATCGATAAATTTACTACCTGGACAAGGATTCAAGCCCACCAACGACGTTGATACTCAACCACGGACTTGAAAAATAAATATACTTTCTACTACAAAAAAAAATCAAAAAAGGAAAAATATAATATCCCTTTTTTCATATTTTAGCTCTCGCCACTGTTGCAAATGCCTCGTAAAATGTTAGTTATTTCATACAACGTTTTTATAATAAATGGTAAATTATTATATGGACTTTTTTCTGCTGTTACGTAAAAATACTTATACCGAAAATTACTATATGTGAGAAACTGAAGAGTTTTTCTTGCGACCTTGCATGCTTACAATATTTTACGACGGTCGACAAATAATGATTAAGTATTCAAATACATAAGCGGACGTATAACTTGTGGTTTAATCTGGATAGCGTTAAATTCTCAGTACACAGCACAAGATAGTGGGACACTAAACTTATTAACCCTAGCAATGAAGTTCATTGTAGTACAGTAAAGCGTAAATGACACATGATTCCGTAGTCAGTCTCTCATTTGATCAAATTAACAAAACTAGTTTCTCGTACGAGAGACTTCACTAGAATTTGCTAAAGATACAAATGAAACAGATGTCATATTAACAAAAACAACCAAGACAATAGTATAATACTTTAGATGGACTCGGTGGCTACTTTTTATGAGTACATTAAAATAGCAAAATTCTTTTAATAAGCTAACTGTCACATCTTGTAGAAAAGGCATTATTTTAATTTCTTTCAAATTTAATATTGAAAAAGATCATGACCGGTTTCGCCTATCGCGACTATTTTCGACTGATAATACAAAAATTAAAACAGGTTTTTTTTGTATCAAAATGAGAAGTACAAAACAATGTTTAATAACTAATAAGTTTAAGAAAAATAAATAGGTAATCACATGATTGAAATCAATTATAATGTTGATAATTCCGCAACCGGTGCTGGTCTTTATAATAATAACTCTGGAAGTAGTGGAAAAAAATGTGTTTTACTGATTCATAATTAAAATTCATATTTTCTTATGGATAAACGTCGAATAAAAAAGTTCTCAATTTTATTTTGATAATAGTTTAATAATTTCATAAACAGTTCTCATATTCTTAATTTTTTTAAAACGTTATTGATCTGACTATATGGCATTGATTATGGCAAATTGAAATTTTTTTTTTTTATTAATGTACGCTTCTAATGTGAATCGTATGTTGTTCGAATGTACATTTCAACAGAGAAATTTCTTTGACAACTACTTCGAATAATAGGGCTAGAACAAGACTTGTAATTAGCCTTATCATTCTCGCTACGCCAAGTGTCTGGGATCGGATAGAAGAAAAGGAATTTCAAATCGATAATTTGATGAAAAAATCAAGTTGACACCACACTAATGAAAAAGATATAGGAAACTCGGTTTAATAGAACAATCACAACTATTAAAAACAGCAGTCAAAAAAACAAGGGTATAAGAACGTACAAAACCAACGTGAATTAAGTTTGTTCAGACAGCACTCTGGCTATTGCGGAGTAGAACATCGTGTAAACCGAAGGTTTTGAATATCTGAGAATACACCTCATGGGAGATCATAAAGACCTCGTAAATAATGTGGAAGTCCTGGTCTTCACGTCTGTTGTTCTCGGTCAGAAGCACGTGTAAACTATTCAGCATACGATACTACCTGAAGATCATAAAAGATCACGAGCAGGATTTCCAAACAATTTTCAAAACCTGATGAGCCCCCAGGATTAAAAAATATCATCACGAAATTCTCGGGAGTGATTTATTTTTTCAGCACAAACGAATAATTGTTGACAAAATCGTAATAGTTCGCGGACTTGCACGTGTCATCATTAGATCACCGAATGCGTGTGGATAATAAATTATTTACGCATTGATGATAGCATCGAATATAATTTTTTTATTGAAATGAATTTAGAAGACAAAAAAAATCATATTTGAAAACTAAAGCTTATTTATCGTTATAAATAATGTTTTAATGAGTTCCAAATTCATACAAATCGTAAATTGATCCAAAATCTTGGCATGGGTTTGTTATCAGAATATGAAATTAAATAACATTGCTTTTCTTACATGCTATAGACCCAAGAATATTTTTAATTTAAATAAATTATCAGATCGCATTCGAATGAGACTGATACCAACTGGTACATTAAATTTCAAGAAAATATTTTCGCTCTTCAATAATGGACAAACATCCGAGTAAAATATTAATAAAATAGTTTTATTAATTATTTTGAACGATAAATTAACATGGCTTATATTAAAAAAATATGAAAAATATCGACCATTAAAAAAATATCCCAAATACCTTGATCGAATACTTGTAATCCTGAAATCCCGGGATCAAAATTTTGGTACGGGACTGGAAACCTTTATCACGAGTAACCGTATATTCAAATATTAAATAAGATTTTACAGCGAATACTACGGTTATGGTTATAACATGTTGGTAAAGAAGAAACCGGAGATAATACAGCGAATACTAAAATATCTGAGAATGACCAAAAGGTGATTAGGAACAATATATTGGATATACTCGAAGTGGTTACACATTTAGAGTTTGTAGGAAACAAATAGATTGGCGTGAGGCAAACAATCTCATACGCACCGCGTGGAGGATATGAGCTTCGAGCATGGACCGCAAATGGCTTACAATAAAGAAGTATATTTTTGAAACAAACTGTTTCATATTGGAGCATACTTTTTCAATCTTAGTATCTACAGGAAATGTGAAGATTTGCGGCGCTTTTATGTGCTTTTTATGGAGGAATAGATATTAAACTTACTCTGCCAGCCTGCGGTGGATGTTAAAGACACTCGTGAAGTTACTGAAGTATTATGACCAGAAAGTAAAACGCGATGACGGAAATCTTTATGCATATGAAAACGTTTTTAAGTATCTAAGTTAATTTGTTTTAAATGTGACACATACAAACTTTTTTTTTATACTCTGGTTTTAAGCTTATTCGCAAATAAGTGTTTTTTTACGATGACAGCGAAAGGAAATAGTTTACAATACTTTTTTACTTTCAATGGAATCGGTGATAAGTACCAAATAGGTATGTGGTTAATTGTTATATTTAGCTATATTTAAAACATTGTTATTCTACGTATTGTCTTAAGATCCTTCCCAAAAACGCAATATATTATATTATAACTAGCTGACCCGGCAAAATTCGTATCGCCTCAGAATCACTAGATGTGTTAACGTATTAGCTGAATTAAATTTAGTTTTTTACTAAGTCAAAATCAATACTCAAAATGAATATGGAAAATAAATGTACAAAAATCAAAATGAAGTATTTTAATTATATTGAAATGAATGTAATTCACGCGGCAGCAAGGCATTTGCTTTATTGAAGAGAATCAAAATGATTCGCGTAGCATTCTTGAACTTCTTTCGGTTAAACTATTTGATGGATGGGTTGTACTCGAGCTGATCCCCTTCATTGAAGCACCTTATGACATAGTACATTTTTCGTGAATCACATTCACCACCAAACGTGTTCCGTTACATAGTTTTGGTTGGTACAGATTTTGATGCATGATGACTACCGAGCCAATCTTCATTTGTAAATTGTACAATTCCAAGCCAGGATGATCCAATGAGCTTGATCTAATATTTTGGCATGTTGAAATACTTATTCTGCTGTTCGGGCCAGTGACAAAGCCAAAAAATGAAAGATCAACAAAATGGGTCCAGCCGTCCACTTATAAGTGGTGTAACTAACACGGCTTTGTTTTATATAAATAGATAGCTGACCCGGCAAACATTGTTCTGCCATATAAATTATTTCAAGTGAATATTTTGGTTGTTAAGTAAAAAATAACGAATGTATTGTAAGGGTGTGGGGATGGGATCTATGAAAGAAAGAGGAATGGAGCGCTGTAGACGATAACCGCTGATAAAAAAAATGTATTTCATTAAGGGAACGGAAATATTCACTTTTTGATCTCTTAAAAGTTAAATGTAAATTTAAAAAAAGTAATATATTTTTTATCCTAAAGTAGAAAAATGAAATACAGTAGAACCTCGATTATCCGGATTGGTCAAAATAAACAAAAATATTACGAATTTGCGGTTATGCACGTTGTATCAATGTTGAACTTTGATGTGATATATTTTCATACGATTATGAAAAGCGCCTCTTGCGACTGCTTTGCAAAGCTTACATTTAATTCGCTGTATGAAATGTCAAACTTCACGCGCGCCCTCTGTGATTTAACAACAAAAATAATAAATATTGACACATGTCAGAAATATTAAAATACGTCTTGATAGAGACATCCTTCACTAAGCGGTATGAAATATACTTTACAACTTTCTCTCATATCTAACAAATATACATACAAAATTTCATAATAATCTGTCCAGCCGTTTCGAAGGAGTTTGGCGACAAAGATTTGTGTCGAGATTTTTATATATATACAGATATTTCTACCTCTTGATAAATAATGTTTGTTTTCATATGTATCTGTATTGCATGACTCTCGTTTTATTACTATGATCAAATGATATTCACACCATTTCTGAATTAAAAAATAAGTATAAATTGACTTTACTGATTTTTTTGAAAATTTTAAAAATATTTAGACAAATAGTTTCCGAAGTAGATACAATATCAAGTTAATCTGATTTTTTTAAATCTGAACTGAAGTCAAGAGAGATTTTCGAGAAAGCGGTGGTACACCCTTTTTTCTCGCTATAATGCAAAACTAAGACTTGATTTTAAGCACAATAAAGCTCTGAGAACCGCTTTGGACCATTGCTGGGGAAAATAAATCAACATAACAAGCTTCCGGTAGAAAGGGGATATTTAAACGCTACATATGTTACCAGAGACGCGAAGAGAATTCCACGCCTTGTTTTTGTCGTGTGTTTGTTGTACTTGTACGACAGACGCAGAGGCAAACTAAGCCTAGCTTAAGCATAGTAAGCCCTAGGAAAAGATTATAAAAACACACATTTGTGATAGTGACAAGATAATTATAAAATCATTTGTATTTATATGGAGCATTCTCATCTACATACATTTAGAAAATAATAAATGCGCAAATTTTATTATTACAATCCTAATTCTCGATATCTTCAGGCATTTCAAGTGTACGTATATACTTGAACTGACGGGTCCTTTGCGACTAAACTCATGGAAAAGTACAAAATTCAAATTTGATATTGAAATTTCATCAGTCAAAATCCTTAATTAACTTTTCAATCACTTGATTGCGATATAGGTAGGCACAATTATTATGTATCGTGACTGCTGTAGTAGCACTCAATGCAAGCGAATATATCTGTATTATGTGTATTAATATTTTCGGTAAGTTATATAATATATTTTTACAAAATCAAATCCAGATTTTCTTCTTAGCGTAAGATATAAAAAATAGCGTGTTATGCTTATGTGATTATCATGCGTTGGTAAGTACGAGCTTCGAGCCGCCTTACATTGTGTAATCTCGAGGGGAAACGGAGCGCTACAAAATGCTGGATGGATGACATGTCACAAACCTATGACTGACGGGGGTCAGCAATTTAGTATGCAAACAGAATATTGATCGAAAGATGAAGAAATTTATTGAGGCAGTCAAGTTTCACATCAGAAAAAAGTATAAAGTGGTTATGACGTTAAGTTTTCTGAAATTGGATGTTAATATACAAGCTACTGACCAGTGTATTTATGAAATACTTTTTAAATAATTTGTAAAAAATAAATGAATATTTTAAATGAGAATCTCGTCTTAGCACCTTTCAATGAATGGAATTATAATTTCAAATTTGAATCGTTTGAATTTTGTAATTTTCACATGTATTTTGTCGTCTCATTCGTTTAATTCGAGCATTTGAAATACCTGAAGATGTCGGAAGGTGAAACCTAGACCTAGGTGACAAAACTCATGGATATTAAAAAATTAAAACGATTCAAATTTTACATTTAAAATGTTTTAAGTGTTTTTGTCGTAGGTATATAGTCCGTATTATATATTTTTAATATATAAATTTAGTACGAGTAGTAGTAATTAAATATTGTGCTAAATCCATAAGACATAGAATTTATGCGAAACTTGGAAAATAACATTTGAGCTTTAGTCTCGTAATAAGATTTTGTTTGTCATCTTAATTCGGTACTGAATCTAAATACGACGTTTAACATGCGGAAACTGCGACAATCGTTACAAAATGGCGAACAAGATAAACCTAAGCATTTGAAAAAAGGTCGATTTGAAATAGTTTCACGTTGTGGACAAATCCATTCTGTTCGCACTGCTCTTTGCTTTTATATCAGAAAAATAAAATAAACAATATGACACCATCGTTAATACCTACACATGGAAGGTTTTTGTCAGGATGTCATAGTTCTTTGAATTGACTATTATAAAACAAAAAAATATATCCGACTATTTTAGAAATATTTTTCGAATATCAAAACACTGTATGTCATATAAAATTTAGTTTTCTGTGTAGTTGGACTATTTGACTCTATTTTTAATTGTTAAATATTCAAATTTTAAATATGGAAAAATCTATACGTATCTCAATCAAAAATTGTACATAAAAAATAACTAATTGGACAAAGTAAATTTTCTGAAATACGAAAGTATCGGGTTAAATTCTTTCTCTCTTAAAAGCTTGATAAAAAGTCTTGATTCGATATTATATTGAAATAAAATTACTGTAGATCAATTTCAATATTAATTTCTTAGAATTTAAGTTTAATTATGAAACTCAAACAAATAATCATGTTCAAGCCGGATTTTGGAAAAACTTGAAATATTTATTAAGTTATAAAAAAAACAAATATTCACAAAAGCCCATAACGAAAATATTAAGTTCCATCTTTTGTTATTTATGAATGAAAAATGTTTAATCGAATTGTACTTTTTAAGATAATATCGCGTTGTTTAAATAGATCTCGTAAAAATGTTAATACCTTTGTCTATTGTTTTTGGAATTCTATTTTACGCGCAGCAATTCGTTCTTGATAAGAAAAAGCTATGTCGCTTTTGTGAAATTCTCTAATTCTAATAAAATTAAATGTTCGATACAAAGCTCTTAATATATATTTAAAAGTAGTTCATGTTATATTACCTTTGATTGGTTTTATATAGACGCGCACGCGTAACACTTTAATTCAAAACAATTGAAGGATTTCATTTTCGAGAGAATTTTTTTTTTCTTAGAACCGTATTCAATGTATTAATGATATAGCATATCGGCATACGTCTGTTCTACGAGAACCGTTTGTCAGTCAATCACTAAAATTGCCTTTTTATGGTGCTTAAATAAAAATTATGGGACAAGGAAATATTTAGGAGTCAACTACGTAACGTTTTTAAGAATCAAATGGGTGGAAGGGACAAAGCCATCACACATTTTAAAATCAAATAATTATAATAATTTAAGTCATCTTCTCACTCTGAGTAATCTTCGTAAAATATCTGCAATTAATATAAATATATTCCGTATGATTGATTATTTTAAATATATGTGGGTACATTTTTTATATTAAACTATAGTCTATAAGATTCTAATAAACTGTACAAATAACTATATAATTTTGCGAAAATATGTCATAGGGCCACGATGCCTATGTATAGGCGTCAGTTCAAGTTCATTAGTGTACTTGAAATACCTGAAGATGCTGAAAGGCGAAACACGGGTTTTAAGCGACAATAATCATGGAATCGTACAAAAATCAAAGTTCCAAATTTAATAACATTATGTATTTGATAGATATAAAAAATATTTACGCTTCAGAATCACAAATAAAATATTTCATAAAATGATTTTTTTCAGATCTCTTAACAGGGTTTACGTATCAATTTATATATGAATTGAGTGAGAAATTCATTTCGAAGACATTGTTTTCGAAACTACCTGTCTCTCAAAATTGATTGGCATGTCAGTAGCACACGTCAAACTAAAATCACACGTACCAGTGGTTTTGCACGGCTATTTTCGTTCCTACTGGAGCTTTAGTAGCGGTCGTTTCCAATTAAGACAGGGTCAACAAAAATACTCTTATTTGCAGAGCTCTCAATGTCGATGGCGAGAGTAACTCTTTACAATACAGAATTCGCGTAAGCAAACGCTTGATTTATCGATCTGTAAACACTTAGAAGTTTTATTTCATAAAGCAAATCAAACATTTAAAAATTAAAAAAAGAAATATTTATTTAATTGGCTTCTTGTTTGTTACTTTCATATTGTATTTCATAGTTTGTGGTGTGGTTTATATTGTTTTTATTCACTATCAAATTTAGCTCATGGTAAAAAACTTCTTTCGGTAATGAGGTAACATATTAACTGCAGAAAATGTAGCTGTCTTTTGATTGAAATTCTTTTTACAATCATGTATGTTTTTAATGGAAGAGTAGCATTTTTTGGGGGCAAAAATTAGCATGAATCGTTGAATATTTGTATTGATTGCACATTTTTTTATCGATTCATTTTTACGAAATGGAGGAAGAATCAAAATGAAGTCAATACATATCTTCTTGTCTTCGTGGGTCGTTATGTTTTATGAGATGAGTCTACACGTTTGTTTCTGCACCTAAACTGTAATCGTTGTTTATACATACACGATTCAGTTGAATATTTATAGCTACAACTAAGAGGCTTGACAAAACTACTACATTTTATAGCATAATGTTGATCGCTATAACTTAGGGTAAATATTACTTTTTAATTATAATCTTAAGGATTAGCAAGAATTCTTAGAAAGTTAAACATATTGTTTTATGATAATACATGAAAGTTGTTATGCTAACGACAAGACTTAATAACTAACTACCTTTAAAGTTTACCCGGTATAAAAAAAATTGACATCACATGAATAAAATTTATATTTCAAAACTTTACAGCTCTAATCTATAGTAAAGTAAAATGTGTTTCGTACGAATTTGAGGAAAATTACATTTTATATAATTTTACAATCATTTCTTAAGAACTTTAATACAATTTATGTTAGAAAAGTCGAGAAGATAATCCCTCGAGCCGGATAACCTTAATAAGGTTTCTCGTGTTTCCTTGATTGCCTTAAGACAAATGCTTCGATACGTTGAAAATCTTCAGGCCTCACTTTTGTAAAAGTTAGACATAATTTCAAATGAGAATTTATAACTTTAATGAATCAAGGTGATTTAATTATCTCAAAAATCTTGAGTGTGAAAATTATAAATATTATTGAAACAAATTTGGAAATCTGATAAAATGTTGATTTGAATTTGAATAAATTGAAACCAATAAAATTATGCGATTACGAAAATAATTTATTCAACACGCAAAATAAATCAAAAATCTAATATCATTAACATTCACGTATTAATGCAAGGTTATTATTTTTTATATATCTGAGAATTTTTGTGTATCGTTGATTTTATGATTTATATTGTTTTTATAGTGAAAAATTCTTCGTCGCTAATGATCTTGAACTTCATAAACAAAATTTATGACGATTCTTATTCGTATTTCGTATTTTTACGAATTACATCAAATTAAAACTCTCTGGAATTGGAATCGTCTTGAAAGCGTAAAATTCTTCAGTTTTTCGATGGCACTTTGAGCGTCATGGCCGATGAAGTGTAAAATACTTCTGAGCAAAGTTGTTGATAGTTACATTATTTTCATGAATATAAAAGGAGGGATTTATTGACATGCCTGACAGTTCAAAGAGTCTTGATCATATGTATAACGCTCACAAAATCAAATTCATTGCTTTCGATCGCTTCCCACCCTCTCTACGCTTCAAATTCTAACAGTTATTTATAAAATAATAAACTCCCTAAGAGATATTGTTTTTTACTGTCGTATATATAATATTTTTGGTCGAGTGTAAACGTTGTTGGATTCGGTTGAAAAGCACTAGGGGCTGAATACCAGTCTAGAAGCTTTATTTTTCAATATATTTAATTGATATGATGATTTCTGTACGGACACAAAAATGACTGTGCTGCTCGAAGTCCCTCCCACACCCATCCAATACTAAAATCGGGACGTAGCGAGAAAGATTAGCTAACTACGAGTCCTTGTAATATACATTTATTTTTTCGTATGGGAATTGATTATTATTTTTTAACAAACGTATAAATCAAATTTCTTTCGGCATCTTCAAGTACTTTTTGGCACCGATGAACTAGAAATGACAATTCCTAAAGGCAAAATCCAGGTCAATAGTGACAAAATTTTAAAGATTGAAATTTTACCAACCACTTTTAGTCGAGATTCGAAGCTTAAAAAAACTGGGACTGAGAAAATAACCAAAGCAACAAAAATATTACTTTGCATCAGGTGCTATAAAATACTATTTATTTAATGACACAAAATAAAAACTTTATTAATCCAACGAAATTATACAGTAATTTATGACACGTGGTTACCACGATGGCTTTGTGTGGTAAACTGAATATAAGATAGCTAGAAGATTTCATAAATCATTAACCGAGCTTCTTGCATCTCCTTTGTTTGCAACTTACTTAACACTACGTCAAAGATCGAAGCTATCAAAAACTCAACTTTCACTAATTGTATGTCTAAGATGAATCTTTTCACGAGTACGGCGATAAAGAGACATAATAAAAAGAGGTAAAAAAGCTGTATCAAAAAATGTGTATATTATATACTGTTTTACTTTTGTCGTAAATATTTGTTAAAGCTTTATATCAAAAATCCTGCGTCGATAAAATTTACATGTAACACCTGTATATGATAAAAAAAATCAAACAGAATACAAATTGCTTTATAGTTGTTTGTCAGATATGACTTGAATTGTTTTTCTTGGTAAATCTTTCAAGACGAATGTATTCAAATCCGTAAGACGTAATAATAAATTGTACCTTCAGACAAAAATAAAAACAGAATACGTTGAATTTAGATCCCGGCCGAAAAAGTAATTTACATATTAAATTGTGTATGTAAACAGAGCTATATTGTTCTTTAAACAAATACTTAAGAATGTATATTCAACCTTTTCATTGCTTCAACTTATTTTTTTATTCAACTGTGAAGGTATAATACATATTAAATTGAATGGCATTTTATGAAAAATGAATGCATTATATTTTATTATTAATAAAGCGATTTTTTAAATTTTGATATATTACTTAAGTTCCTAAAGTTTTTCACTCCACCTTACTTGGAAGAGTTTAAGGTTTCGATGTTTTCCATGATTTCATCTCTTCCTACTCATAGTAATACTGAAAAATTTTACGTTGACAAACTCACAACTAGCCGCCTCATAAACATGTGATTATATTCTTTTTTTCCCTACCTCATCTGTGAAATGAAGTTGATTTTGAATAATTGTCATCTTAAAAAAACACTACATTGGAGAGTTAATATTTTATTGATGAAGAAGTAACAAAACTTCACTCACCAAAATTACACTATGAACGACGATATTTGTCATTTTTCTTGAAAACTGTATTTTATTTGTTGAGGTAGGAAAGAGAACATCTAGAAAATTATACGAGTAAAGAAAAAAGGATAATTAGGTCAGGAATCACAGTTAATAGTAATGAAATTGAGGTTATATTTTCGGAACGAATAGAATTATGGTTCGAACATATTATATTACTTACAAAGATGTAACATAATATGTTTATATCGACAATATTTACCGTTACTTAAGCAAAAATATTGACTTATTTCATTATAAATTGAATGCTGTGTACCCGTAATTTTTGATGAGCAGGCATTTACATTGATTCCATTACAGCATCTTTTCATTTGTAAGAAATCATCAACATTCAAATTATTAAGTACTTTCTCCACTTATGTATGTATGATAATCTTTGAAATTTTCTTTCTCTTCTTTTTTGTATACCAATTGTTAAATATAATTCTTATTTTTGAGTCTGTAACAATTTTTTTAGTATATATCTTAAACGGATCCTGATACTAATTAAAATATATGTGGAAGTAGTACAATAAATGTCTTTCCACACATAAGTTACAATTTTTACCATCGAAATGGCTAGCAAATAAATACAAAACTCTATATCAAATTATATCGCAAGATATAATATTAACGTATATTTGTAGACATAAACCTTATACAATAAAAGAAATGTAATAAATTTACTTCAATTAAGTCTAAATAATATCATAAAGATATTTAGTTAATTAATGTTGAAGAATACATTTATTATAAACAGTAATCTATCTTTGTTGAACTTACATTGAAAAGCTTTATATAGTATAAAATTATTAAGTCTGTTTCTATTCAACAATGCGGTGAGAAAATCATTATTTTTTTGCCTGTATTTGATACGGCAAGCTTATCTTTTTTCGGTTCAGTGTAACAACTGAAGATCAATTGAATTAAAATACTGTCCATCTATTTCATAACTGAACACAAATATATTGATCATTTAGATAAATGATTTAATAAAATGAATTTATAATATGATATAAGCCATAGCTTACCAAGTTTTTTTATATCGTATTTATGTCAGGTGTTTTAAAATACAAGAAATAGTCTTGAATGAAGACGAGTATACACACAATTTTCTATGTGATAGTATGACTTTGCATATTTTTTATTCATACTTAACTGACAATATAAAACTTAAAATAGCGAATAAAACAGACCGACACTTTTACTTGGTCAACATCAAAGCCCTATTTATTTATTTTTCAAACGGAAAACTACTGAAAGAATCATGAAAGAAATGTATTTGGTCAATTTACCATATCAAAATTGTTGATATATTAATATTTATTTGTTTCATGTATAAATATCTTATTATAAATTATATCAACATTCAATTATTTTCAAAAATGAAAGATAATTATTATTAAAGGATCCTTAAAATGAGATGACTGGAAAATTTTTAGTGAGATTTTTTATTATTCAATATACGAAATTTTTCTCTTGATCTTGTTATAATACTACTACTTGATTATGTGCCTATACATGTGTGCAACTTTCAATGTGCCAGTTAAATATTGACCAATTAAGCTCTTTGAATGTGCAGTCTGACTGTGACATGATATGAGTATTCCTATTAAGCAAAATACTTTTTTTTTCATACTATAATAATGGAGTTCCAACAAGTAAATGTCATATCCAAGAATTTCAATTTCACTGTTAAAATAAAAAAAAATACTGAAGCTCAAAGTATTTTCAGTAGTCGTCAAATATCCATTAGCCATTTTCTGTGAGTTATAATGTGGCAGAAACATCTCGAAACGGAAATAAGTAAAGCTTGACCAACGTATGACAATAATAGAAGTAAATAAACTTGACAAAGAACGACAACACTGTAGAAGATGAGTGTTATCTATCACTTTATATATCATTTGATGGGCTATGAATCTCACGGGTGATTCATAAGAAATATTGTTAGCGCAATATAGGAAAGTTTTCTCTTATATGACCGTCTTAATTTGATACGTCTAGTGATACGATGATAAATGAGTTTGAAAACATTTCTGGCGTAATGAAAGTAAAATAGTTCATTATTAATAGTATTGAGTGGTAAAAAATAAACTCTCAGTGAAACATATACGAATGAAGATTTATAGGTCAATTTAACAAATTCGATTCAGAAATGCGGTTAACGGATCGAGTATCCAACTAGACACATTCATGAATTCATTTTTCAATTGTTTATTGCAGGGTTTCGCAAACCATTTCTACAGAGGAACACTTCGTAAATTAGACAATTCCTGCAGAACCGTTAGCTTATATTTTAGTTCTAGTAAATCTTCGTTAAAATTGAAAACTGTGCCAAACATCAAGCTATTGTTATTTTTATTAACGTATCCAATTTCCACTCCAAATCTCCATTAGCATGATAACTTTCAATTATAGAGGGAAAGCATAGCTTAAAATAGATACGAGGGATTAAACATAAATGGAAATTTTAACAAAGCAATGAATCATTTCTCTACGACTTGCGCAAAGCTTTGGTCTATTGTAAAGTCGATACTATATTAATATAACACATATTTTTTATACTTATTTCTAAATCTTGTAAATAGATCGTGATTCGTTTCGCTCATCGAGAGTATTTTTAATTGATATATTCATATCGATTTATCTCAGGCCTGATCGTTTAGTAAAAATGTAGAATTACAATACGTAAAAAAATTGTATTTCTTCTACAATACAATATATTCTTTTACTATCAGTATTTATAAAGTGAAGTGATAGCGCAGTGCTGTTATTGTCAGCGTACTTGGATTGAGTAAAGTCGAATCAATTGACTGAAATGTGTTGAGTGCATCAAGTATAACTGAATAAGAGTTTAACACTTGCAATAAATCTACCAAGTCCAGCAGAAAAAGAAAGTAAATACACATCGCATTGCATCGAGTAAGCACGTGTGCACTGCATCGCCGATGGGAAATCGCCACATGCAGCTCGTTTCTCAAAACGTTGTACCGCTTCGCCTGCTGCACTTTTAAATTTTCCACTTACGTAACTGCTCAAAATATAGGATGTACGAGTAAGACATTCCCATCATTTTTTGAGTTATATACTTTTTTCTTGTTAATCGGGGCTTCGTCAAATTACAAAAAAATGAATTTACTTTGCTAAATAATGTATTGTATGTTTCTTTCTACCATCATATAAGAAAAATATCTATTATCTTGGCTCTAGGGCATAGGTTCCCAATCTTATTTGACCCATGGCCCCCTTTTCAGACACAAAATTACACACGGCCCCCCTGGAAATTTCCTACATGGCCACATTTTTGCTCCCCTACTCCCTCTGAGCCATCCAGGCCCCCCTCATCTCCCCCTAGGCCCTCTGGGGAGCCTGGAGGTCCATTTTGAGAAACTGTGATCTAGTGTCTAGTGCATAGCTTAGAGTCAGCGAGTGACTATTTAAAATTTCCAACGAAACCGGTCCCGATACTAAATATCTATTTTTATGAATAGGTATTATCATTATCAAATATTCGTCACATATCCATAGTACAGTCAAAGTCTTCAATAGTTTGTGTTGACCGGGAGTGTTGACGGATTGAAAAGTTTGGAAGATCATAATGAATAAGCCGTGAACCTGGAATATCTGCTGCTCCATAAAAGAACTAAGTCTTGAGAATTTTTGTGATGATCTTATAAATGGCCCAATTAAATGTGTTGTATAATGATTATATCCAAATTGAAAATGTTCATAAATAAATAGTATTATATATTCGAAAAGAATATATATCAATAAGGTAAAGCCAAAAAATGCCATATTTCTCCTTTTTAAATTCAGTGAAAATGCTCAACCTCGATAAAATTTTATTGTATTTTTTACATGCTGTATAAAACTAGAAATATAGCGGCTAATGCAAAACGATATTGCGCCTTTAGAAAATGCTGTTTTCCGCAAGAGGTGGGCGGTGGGTCAGCCAGCGGTATCCGAATAAATAAAGTTTTATTTGCCTGCCCTCCGGCCGCCCACACCTGCCGCCATTGCCATCCCGCCCACAACGAGATAGGATTCTGTTCGGTTATCGGAAAACCGTATGCAAAACAAAATGTATTGACTTTCGAAACGGGGAATCCTTTCTCTCGGGCCACTTATTAGATGTTTTCAATCAGAAGTCGCATTGGGGAATTTCGAAACATATATAGCGGCTTTTCACGAATACATTCTTTGAACTAACCTCAATCAAATTCAAATAATCTATAAATATAAAAGCTAACAAACGCTGCCATACTCCAGTCAATATTAATTTTATTTTATACTTTAAAAATACACTTGGGCCTCGTATAACACGGTTATATGGTTCCACAAAAACGTCGTGTAGTACAAATCCGTGTTATACAAGGTTTGAAATTCATACAAAATTAAGGTTTGCGTTCCAAAAAAATATCGAATTACGTATTTCCTTCCAAAATATTCTGTAATTCCCTCTTGAATTT
The DNA here is from genome assembly GCA_028554975.1 of Himalopsyche kuldschensis. NCBI lineage: Eukaryota > Metazoa > Arthropoda > Insecta > Trichoptera > Rhyacophilidae > Himalopsyche > Himalopsyche kuldschensis. The sequence goes on along the minus strand of JAHFWI010000001.1, from coordinate 3,533,355 downwards.
CGAACTCCTTTCCATTATAGGATAATTTTAATAAAAAACAATCCAATTTAATAACCAATGCAACTGCTTTCTGAGTCATTAATTGTAGCAGATTCATCCAACATCTCGACTTATTCTTCTTCGTGCAACACCCTTGCGACCCTCCAATATTTCTTGGATGTGATGAATATCCATGTCAGAAAACCTTCTCCACCAATACCACGACAATTTTTTGTTGTAATTTTATGTTTTTTCCTTAAGCCGTGTTATATGTATAAAGCGTGTTGCATAAAAATATGTCACAATTTATACATCCGTGTTGTATTAAACCGTGTTATACGAGGCCCAAGTGTAGTTGAAAACACTAAACAAAATTTTGCAACTGGTTTTTCTTATTGCTGTTAAAAGACGACAAAAAATATATTTGCTCAGCTTAAAAAACGTTGATAATTTTCATTGCATACTCATCAAATTATGTTTTATCTATGGCTTTAAGCGAATAATAATAACAATAAGTTTAATAATGCCAGATTATTTTAATATATAGGTATGCTTAAATTAAAATATGAAATGATTTTTTGTTTTACTCACTTTTAATGAGAACATGATGGGCAAAATGGATAAATCTATGATAAATTCATTTGCAATACCAACTATTTCATGTGAGGCAAAACTATTTTTTTTTTATTTTGAGGAAGAGGAAAATGATTAGTTGAAAAGACTTCTCAGGAGCTTATTTATTTTAGAATTCATTTATAGCGTAGAAAAGAAAATCTTATATAACATGACAAAAAAATAAAAAAAAAATGTGAAGACAATATTGCAGTGGAAATATTTATTTCTTAGTTGCACTGGCTTTCAAATTACTTTTTTATGCTTTGGAAGCTACGCGCACTGCTGAGCTTTTAGCCGTTAAAATGTATGACAATTTTATGTGTAAATTACAAATGTAAAGTGATGAATATTTACTACTTTACAAAAGCTACATTAAAACGGACTTTTCTTTATAGTAATTTGTCGCCACTATTTGCTTAGGAAGCTTGGAAAATCATTTTAGGTACCGAATAAAGAGTATTTCTAAATACTTTGTTGGTTTTTTTTTTTTTTTTCCTACCTTTACTTTCCTGCTGAAACTATATGTGGAGTCCGCTAGGCGGGCTCCTAGTTTCCTGGCTATTTTTATTGCTAGGATGGATACAGACTAAGTCTTTGTTTCCCTTTCCCGCATGTAAGCTAGCTAAGTATTGACTTTCTAATAGATTCTGTCAGCTGATGGCTTTGTGTGGGGAAAACACTTAAGAAAAACCCCTTACGAGAATAATTGTCTTCGAATCATTAAAAATCTTCAATTCTTACCGGGAATTGCTCGCAATGTTTACGTTAACTTCAGGAGTTTACTTGTTGTTGTAATAGACATGCCCAGTCCCTAACTGTAACTGAATCGACGAGCGTTAGCAAACATTATATGGAATTGGAATATATTAGAAAAACAATGTAAACATTGGAATTAAAAATAAAAAGATTTTTTTATGTACTTATTACACATTAAATTAATTATGATCAGGACCAGTTTCGCTCATTGCAGACGTTTTCACCTAATTAGTATTGATTATTAATTTATCAGTACTCGCGATGAGCGAAACCATTTTTTTTAGTTTTATTGCTATTTTAAACTCTGGCCAGTTTTATGTCTTATGAGTAACATTTAGCTTGGTGGCTTACGTGCTTTTTTAAAATTTAATTCGGCTGTTTAGCCAAAAACGTCACCTAGACTTCCTTCAGTATTAAGACACAATGTTTCGACCTTTCAAAAATATTTCATTTAAAAGTTATTGAAATTCACCTTTTCAATTTAATTTGTGGCTGAAATATTCTATTCTGCATATGTATGTATGTGTACAAAATAGCACAACAAGAATCATTCTGTATGCGCACGAAACAATTCAAATGTAAAATGCAAAGCTTAGCTGAATTTAACATGAGAGTGATAAAAAGTACTTGAAATGATGAATGTAAATTCGAAAATTTATTGCAAAATCTCTTAGAAGCAAGTGTTAACAACACGGTGGCGTTGTATATTAACTACCAATCTGAGAACAGAATCACACGTGCGACCGTAAAATACTGTTGGGAATGTTCAATTTATTGAGCGGAAAGTGTATTAAAACACTTCTTTTCATGAAATTTACGATACATATTACTCACACACTGTAAAATTTATAACATGGTTTGATAGCCACCTACAAACAATATTTAACATTATCCTTATCGACGGCTCAGCATTAAAATGATTATAATAATATATAATCATAAAGTTTTTTATATATATCATCTTCGTTCAAGCTACAAAAAATAACCCGCGAAACTTCAGAGCGATGGCAGCAAAAATGGCATTGAGTGTTTTTTTATTTCTATTGAAAAGAATTGTTTTTAAATTTATAATATTTTTTTTATCGGATAATTCAAACAGTAATAATTTTGACACTACAAGCTTTTTACTAGAATGTATTTAATATTTTTCATTTCATGAAATCTCGCTTAACGAAAGCTATTAACAATAATCAAACAAACCAATCATACGTACACTCAAAGAATTGGTTTTTCATTCCGTTTATTAATGAAAATTCTTATGGATAAATAATTTTCTCTCTCATCTAAACTTCTAAAAAAGATTTGTTGATTTCAGTATTAGCATAAAAAAAGTTGATTATAAAAGTTATATCAATATAAATTCGTGTGTTTTATAGATATTAAAAATGTTCATAATCTGTTTAATGATTAAGTAGTATTTGTTTTAAATTTATAATTGTTTTTACTTCGGGGTGAAAAGCATTGTTGTTAAAAACAAATAATCATTCCTACTTGCCACAAACTGTGCTAGTCTAGACAAATCTTCATTTTAGTTTATAAAAAGCGTTTTTTTGCTGATTCATTCCGTTGATTATATAAGTTTAATATTATATACGCTATTTAAAATTTTGATAAATTGATTAAGTGCCAAGTATTTTATAGTGTCCCACTTTTTTCTATTATCAATTACCCTTCAGGCTACGAGCTACAATTTTTTTTTGAAAAAGCGTTTGTAACGCAGACAATTTTCAAAGCAGAATATCCAGATTAATCCAGACTTAATGTTATACCAATGATGTTTTTTTTCTAATGGATTTGATAATAAAAGGTTTTGACTTATTTCTTTCATGTAATTAATTAGTCAATAGCTGAAATTCCTCTTAATAAATTCATAATCCATCAAAATTTTGTTATTAAAAAACAGTTATATATTATGTAACATTTCTAGTTATTTGAAACGGCATCGTTAAAAATATCGTGTATATACATGAGCAGTTGTTTTAAAAATCAATGCGGTGGGGTGGTATCGACGTCAATAATTTTATCTAAGGTATCTTTACCAGACAATATTATCCAACATGTTATCTACGAGATATATTTTAAATTGATTTATTTATAAAATAAGAACTGGTACAGTTTTGTTATCACGAAAACAAAAGCTTCCTTAAATAAGATTCCGTTTGTAAAGTCTTCTTAATCAAGAAATCCGCCAGAAAGTAATACAGCCAAATCGAATTTATTTCTCTGTTTACCCAGCGAGATATTGTATACGGAACTAAAGCGTTTACTTTCTTTATTTTTTAATCAACGGGAAACTGCGAAAAAGGAGAATGAATGCACCAGTCCTCTCGGAAGATTCATTAAGACAACGACTGTATGTAGGTCGCAACCCCGCAGGGGATTGTCAGGGATGGACTAACGTTAACGGATAGATGAACTAAACACTGTTTTAATCAAGAAAATTTACATACATGCTTCCTTCGATGTAGGTAAATATGGACTGAGGATTTTTAAGTTACATAAATTACAGAAAATACTTAAGAATTTCGAATCGAATACACACAAATAAAAATGTAAATATTCCAAACAAAGGTTAATGAAGTCAATAATAAATTTAAACAATTAACAGGTCGTGACTTGCATACCAAAATTTTAATGAGCTATATTCACTTATGGAATTTTAATAAAGGTATTATGACGATATTTAAAATCATATTTCAAATTCTTGTTTTTATTCAATGTATAAATGAAACAGTCAATTTTGAAACAATGCGGTTATTATTGAGTGGATTGGTATGAACTTGGTAGAATTTCATTACAATACAGCGAAAAAAGAACTATGTATTTTTTTTACTAACCATGTCCGCTCCCAACTTGGAGCATATGGACTCCTCACGGAGTTTATCTCAACATATTTTTTTCTACGAGAACTGCTTGTTACTCATTTGCTCGACCTCTCTTTTTCGAAGAGAGTAGGGATGGAAAGGATTCGAGGACTAGGACAGGGCTAGTGATTAGTTAATCGCTGTCACTATGCGTCGCTCTTTGAGGTCGGAAAGGTGGGAAGGGTTTGTTAACAACACAAACACCCATGCCTTTGAACAGATTTATCGACCCGCTCGTACTAAAAATCCGCTCCGCGGTCCGGCACGCTAGTCAAAGCCGTTGCCACTGCGCCACGGACCGGACGTATTTTAGTTCTAAAAAAATTATGTAGTTTATAGTTGATAGCTATTTCGGCTCACGCCTTGGTCAGAGCTGTCATACATATATATTAAATCAACTTTACATTATATAATTTTTGTAGAATTGAAATTCATTTTTTTCATCGTGTTACAGCGGTTATTAAAGAAATTCAAATTTTTATGATTATCGGAAATTAGAAGCCTGCGCTAAATAAATCTAACTGACCCAAAATATGTATTTTATTCAATCAGTGGATATGGACCGCTTATTCATTAAGTTACAGGCCAAGTAATCAGTTGCTTTATTTATTTGATCGTAGAGTTCATCTCTGTTGTATTCGGGGTTAACATGGGTCTTCCCACCCTCTATGACCAACTATTCTTCATGACTTGGATGCGTGAATGTTTTTTCGTGCTATATAAACAGTGCCGAATGCGTGTGTCCAAGTCAAACATGACACCGAGAGACGATGGCTAAATTCTATTTGTTTTCATACATAATAGATTTAATTAGAGATTAAGACTGACGATTAAATGATTTTATTCAATATAATCAAGCTTTTAATACAACAAAACCATTAATAAATACACATCTAATAAAAATAGTGTTTTAATCAATAAACACAATATTGTTAAAAAATATAATCTCAAATTTTTTTTTTTTGTTAGGTAATACAAAATACTTTGGCACTACAGTTAATGCCAACGCGCCAGATAATTTTAAATATGAAAGTCACACGAGATAAACTCTATGAGTAATTTTATTAATCAGTCCAGAACAACTCAACGAAAAACTTTTCTATTAGCTTTTTAAATTGAAAAAATCTGACCTTGTCGGGACTTGAACATTATCCATCTGATCGCTGGAAAGTTCTTGCCTCTGTACCACAAAGACCGATAATTAGCGACCGTATTATGACTTTATCAGCTAAATAAAATTCCTCAGTGATTTGATTAGTCGAACAGTTATACATCTTATATATAAAACCGTAACGGCGTATGCATGTCTGTGGGTCTGTAATTCCCTTTTGCATTATTGGTCATTAAGTTGCCATAAAAACGAATATGAAAGAAAATATGTTTGAATTTTTATCGGCGAAGACATTTAGTCAAAATGTAATAAATTAGTCTTCTACTGAATTTTTCCCGGCTTTTATTAATATAATAATGTTTATTATTTACGTGAAGGTATTATTGACACATCTTTGACAGCAATTAGATTTTTTCCTTGAATTTGGACATTTTAATGGGCGAGAATGGGGCTGTCATCAAATTAAATAAATTTTGTGATTTTATTTTAACTCTATTTTGGATGTTAGAATTTGTGATATAATTATGTCGAATGATATAACATTAATTAATTATTGGTCGCTTAGTTCGAGCGACGCCGGGTAGCAATACTAGTATTTTATAAAATTCTACATATAATCGATCAATTTATCGGCAATTTTGGGGAAACTTATTGTTTCAATCTGGGATTTTTTGCCTGCTTAACGAATGAATCAAAATATTCCGTAAATAAAAAATATGTATCATTTCCATTAGCGTCGGATTAGTTCTTATAAACGTAACACGTAAAGAAACCTTTGATAGAAAAATCTTAGAAGTACCCAACAATCAATAAAATTGGCATTGTTTGATAAAGAAATACTTTCCTAGTCAAAAGTGCTTCTTTAAATCATTTAAAATATAAAGACTGATTAAGAAAGATTATTTGAAAACAAGGTGTTAACTGGATGAATCACATAGCACAGCGTGTGGTGTTCTTGATTTGATATTGGAGCTAAAAAAGAGATGATTATGAAAACACTTACCTATTTTGGGAACATATAGATTGAGGTACAGGCAATCTTCGGAGTGATTTCGTAAAAGCGGCAGAAGACGTTCAAGGTGTGCCACACGAGCTCTTGGGTGGAGGAGAAGGGCATCAGCTCTCGGTGGAAGAGCTGGTGGTGCCTGAGGACACGCAGAAGCGAATCTGTCCGCTAAGCGAGTGCTTCTCCACTGAGATGGTGTCACTGGAGGCATGTACCTGGTGAATTGAAAGAATATGATATAATTTAAGTACTCAATTCTTATCGGCTTATTTAGAACAATGTAAATAATTCAATAAAAAAAATCGTTTAATAGCAGAAATTTTTGTTTTTATTCTGAAGCTAAAATATAATAGATGATGAAATATAATAAATACGACGTCATTATGTGTGTTATATTGAGAAAAAAACATAAACGACACTTATTCTTCTTCAAAAATGTCATTGAATTGTGTATCAAAAGCATACTTAAATTGTGCAGCCATGCTAAACACAACAATGATTCATCTTGTATAGAGATAATGAAATGTATGACTGTTGTGAAATTATGAAACGTAAACGAAACTTATGTTTGCCACATATTGAATTGACACGATTTTTAAAAGTGCTTTTCCATAGATATGTGCAATGATGATGCAATGATGTTACGCCATATAATACAATGGTTTATTCATCATTATGTTTAATATATAATATATAGACCTACAATTGTTCATAAAACAATCCGGTTTAACCACACTAATAATAATTATTACTGCTAATCTCCAACAAATGGGTTTACCGAGGGTAATTAACATCCCTTGCCTGATTTTCATAGTAAATATTGTATGTAAATAAAATTGATTAGTTATCTTTGCATGCTAATTAATCATGAATGATCAAATAGTGTATTGTATCAAAATCAATAGACCGACTAGACCGCAGTAATTTTGCGATGAGGTTTCATAAAAGTGCAACATTATTATAATACATAATTTATTGAAAAGACTTATAGGTAGGCAGATTTGTAGTTAAATATGTGCATGTTTGTATATATTATATTAACTAATATTTTGTAGCAAATTTACATACCATATAAATATCAAGATATAAATTTTAGGTTTTTAATAAATATTTTCACGTTTCATATTAATTTAACAGTGGCTAAGAAATGTAGAGGAAATCATAAGATTAATGTGTAATTGAATACTAAACACTAGTTTGGTTCTCACAATAATTAAGGAATCATTAAAAGCCGAATAAAAATTAAACAGAATTGTTTATTTATTAGTCACCAAAAATTTAGTAGCAATTTACATTTGAAATGAGTACATAAAAATTTGAACTTTATAATGTAGAAACTATCGAATTACTATCGGATTTTCTCAACTTCTCTAGTTTTTTTTATGGAGTATGCAACTGTTCTAGTAAATTTCTCATTCAACACAGACTATGGCTAAGGCTTAGTAGACCGGTTAGTGACAAACATGTAGTGGCAGTCAAAATTTGAATACCAGCAATCAGTTATCAAAAATCTTTAATGACTTTATCAAAGCTGTCAAAACACGCGTCAAGAATATCCACTATGAGAAAAAAATGATCACAGTAATAAAAATTCAAAAAAGTTTACCCTTAGGCAACTAAAATAGTCGATTATTTTTTTAGTTCGGTTTGTATCGTATTAATGTCCATAATAAATACTGATTGTGACTTACTCACTCAAACTATGTTATATCAACTGAAGAATAAATAAACCGAAGTATATCTTTTTTTTATGCCTGTGTCAGACTTCAATATTAATGTTAACAATACCTTATGAGTAATGTAAGTAATTAAAGTTCAGAATTCCTCGCCAAGATAATATATAAATCTTGATGTAGATGTGTCAAATTTGAGTGTAAAGATGAATGATATGCTGCAAAGTTTTCTTGGAAAAGTTTTAATGTAATACAATATGAAATATGGAGATATCACAACCTTTTTTATGATTTGATAATTCTTACACGAGACCCACCGTGCCATATAAATATATGGATGTAATAATATATCGAGCTTTATTTGAAACCGTCTTATTTTTTTCTTAATAACATTTTCACTGACTAGTTATTTGTAGAACTTTTGACAACTTAAGTTACGAATTGGCATTTGATTGTTTGTTCGCCTTTTAAAAATAATTGTATTGTAAACTGTTCGCTATGCATTGTTTTAGTTCCTCCGTCTCTCATTTTTTCAACAGCATTGAATGTTTTAAATTGTTCAACTGCTAAGACTTTTTACGGTATAACGTTTTAATAATCAGGCTTATCAAGTAATTTTTCTCACAGAACTATATGAAATTATACAAATAAATAAAAAAATCTTCTTAGACCTTAAAATAAATGAATTTATGTTCGTTTATGACAAAATTACTTTGTTAGTATTCTATAAATAATTTATATATCTAAGCAATATGGAATCCGCGTGATATTTTATTAAAGTTGTCTCACCCCTTGGTTTCTTTAAAGTTTATGCTTGGGAATAATCTACTAAATCTAGGATAGTAAATTCGTTCGTACACCGAATGAACTTTGGCGAGGCGATGTTTCATATTAAACTTTGGCTCTACCAAAATCATTTTTCGCGTGCAACTGCTCCATATAATCTTAAAGGCTTATCCGCTCAGTTTGCCGTATGAAAATATAAATCCCACGAAATAAGTCAAAGGGTCGCCACAGTAACGTATAAAAAGAATTTGCAGTGCTCAATATTATGTGGCTTGAAAATGGATAAACATCTGACGATAACAAGGAAAGTCACTGGATAATACCAGATGTATTTTTTGTATTTCACAATAATACTTCACGACGATTTTATTGATGCCGGCCTTTTGCGTATTAAGAAGATTGATGCAATATATCTCTTATCTCTACTTATGGAATTATTATTGAGTATTGCGATCTTCGTGGGTAGCTCCTACACAATATCTTTCTCTATAATCCCCTCGATGGAGTTGACGTCTTAGCTCGATTAGTTCAGCATGCAGATTCAGTTTAAGTTGACTCTAATCACCGAGAAACTAAAAAGCTTATTTCAGACAGTTATTGAATAAAACCGTTTCTCAGCTTTTCTCGATTGAAAAATCTATAGTTTTTACAGGGTATTCGATGTAAAGGGTCCGTGGTCGACGTCGTTGGCTTAAGTTGGTCATAGTACTCACAGGTTTAAGTCCTGGTATAAACAGTTGTCATTTTTACTTTCTAACTTTTGCTCAAAGGTATGGATGTCTATGCTGTTTAATTTCACTCCCGGTCATTCAATAATTAAAACGAGGCTTATTGAGAGCGGTTAGATATCAACAAATCCTGACCTAGTCTATCACTACTAACTTCGAAAAAAGATTTCGAGTAATTGATAAACATATAGTCCTCACAGAAAATCTTAGGATATTCTCCATTAGAAGTCCGTATGCTCAACAATAAGGTCGGACATGGTAAATCGAGTTTCCTTTAAATCATTGAAATGTGGTGTATAGCATTTTCATATAAAATTTTCGTTCACGAAGTATATTTTCGACTGTAACTAGATTCTATATTCAATTTAGCAAATCCAATAGCTGTTAAAATTGAGATTTCAGGGAATGTATTCAGTCAATGTTATCCATCGTAATAGGGAGATATATATGAGAAGCAGAATACGTAATGGAAAATACTGTAGCTCGAACGATTTATCTTGATAGATTTCATTTCAAAATGACTGTAATAGAAGATGCTCCAGTTTTAACATGCCACTGGAGTCACATACGCGAAACATTGCAGCGTGATACTCGCGTAGTCACTAGTTAAAGATTTATGTTTGCAAAGTGGTGGAGGGATTACCCTTACTGACATTTCGTTATCTATAGAATATACGAATGCAATTTATGGGTTACTAAAGAAAAACAATGTGTATCGAGAGAGATTTTGAACAAGACGATGCGTGAAATAAAGATACCTATATGTATTTCATTTTTCTTTAATCCATGTCCGTTTCCAATGGTATTAAGTAGGTATTGGACAGTATATTTTTCTAAGAGAACTGCTTGTTTCTCGGTCACTCAACCTCTCTTTAGTTCGATTAGAGAAGGGACAGAAAGGATTAAGCTAGGACTGAAATAGTAGTTAGCTTCGCGATCACTACGCCCCGCTTATATGATTAGATATTAGATAGACGGGAAAAAACTTCACAAACAAAGAAACATCCATGCTGTCGTACTGAAATTCAAACCCGTGTGATCAGACACGGAAGCCAGCGAATACCAAAGCAAAAGAAAGGAGGATTATTGTACTTGTATTTTTCTAAAAAAAAAAAATATTCATCCTAAAATAAACTGGGGTGCTTTATTGAATAAAAATTCATACGATAACAAAACATAAGCCACTGCGTAATTACGTCACTGACATCATATCCACCGCATGAAATAAAAAATATTATGTATGTAAAATATTTTAAACACCTATTTTACCGAGATATTTTTAAAATTCTTGTTCTTTTTATATCAATAATCTGAATATTCGCTTGGTTTTAGACTTATTATTTTCCTTAATTATATATGACAATATCACAGAAGCTTCAGAATTGATCTTTATCTTAAGCAATACAAACCAAATTTAGATCAGAAGATTTGTAACACTTCAAAAGGTATTTTTTGGCATCGGGTCATTCAAGTGAACGGATAATAAATAACGTGATAACAATGATCTCAATTATATTTATACATTTTATTAATCAACCTTTACTAGCTGACAGTTAAAATTAAGTTGTATCCTTGAATTCCTGAAGATGTCGATAAATGGAAATCTGGCTAGAGAATAAAATTATGGAAGTTCACACTGCTATAAAAATTGCACTTCTTTACAAACTAGATATTCCCTATGTGTATGCTAAAATTTCAAATCTCTACTGCTTTGTTTTGATAAATTTTGAAAAAAATACATTACTTGTGTAAAAGAAAGAACAATCAGGGCAGTTTGTAGACAAACATAACGCTTTTGTATTTTATCGTTCTTCTAAAATCTTCTGAGAGCATTTATTTACCCGAGTATATCTTTTAAATCACTGCGCCAAAAAGGTTAATGCTATAAATATGTAAGTAATCTGTTACCTCAGGCTTCCGAGCGGCGGAGTGGCGTATGGCACGCCAAGAAACGCTTCGACGGGGGGATGAGCATGCACTATCACCCCTCGCAGAGGGCCATATTTGGTGCGAACGACTCGGGTGGAATACTTGTGAACCGGCAGCGACGAACCCCCCGCTCCTGCTGTCATCGCCAGCGCCACCAGGATCGCCCACCAGCTGCTGAATCCGGGGAGAAGACAATTCCTCCCCCTGCGCTTTCCGGTGGTTTTTCGACGGCCAACATTGCTATTATTTTCACACACACCACTAAAAGACAATTTTTCCAAACAATACAAAAGAAATGAAAAACTTTTGTCTTCCTGCAAATCTCTCGCGGTGATTTGTAGCGAGGTCTGCAAGCCTTCTCTCGATTTTTCACTGCTATATTTACATTCACTCACGGTCGAACTCTCGCAGATGCAAACGTGTTTCGCGTGGCGCCCGAATTCACAATTATTAAAAGAAACGCGCGAAGACTCACTTGCCTCCAGACAACGACGACTGTTGTCTAGAATTTTAACTCTTTTTTCACATTCACTATTTAATATTATATTCACTTTAACTGGATTGTGAGAATTTATTGATTTGTCCGTTCTAACTGAACTCAAGATTTCGATATCACAGCAATTTAAGGAGGTTTTTGAGGTTGCCAGATTCTTACAACTAAAAGAAGCATTTTTAACGGGGTCATAATATTCTTTTGATTTATATTCATTCTGAGAAAAATTATCTACATTATACGCTCCTGATACATTGTCGACTATTCGTAATCTACTATCGACACTATCAGGGGATTTATGTGGCGAAGTCCACCATTGCGGCGTAGAGTTTTCGAAGTGGTTCTCGTCACAGCGGTGAAAGTGTTCGCGGGTGTGACCGGTGATGGCTGATATGTTTTGCCGGCGAGGTGAGAAGGCTATTTTGGCAGGTTCGGGGGATGATTGTGAGGTGAGGACGCGTGCTGCGGGCACACGCCTGGCGACACCGAGGGCAGCAGGGCGCGCGCGGCGCATGACGTCACACGCGGACGGACGTAGCTTCCAGCCTCCACCACATGTTCGGCGCCGCTACGCCGCTCGGCCAGAAGAAAGTCGGTGATGGTACCCAACAGAGCACTCGACTGCGCGCCAAACCATATCGCGTGCAGCTTTAAGCTCGCAATCTTGTTTCATTTCCATTGAGAGCTGGTCTAAGGTGTACTGCTGATGTATTTACTGGATGAGAGTGATGGAATATTGATCCTTTTATTCCTGTTGACAAAATAAAGAAATCATGTTGAGTGATACATTTTTTAAATTTTAGGTACTTTAGTAAAATAGTGTTTAATTTCAATGTGAAAATGGTATTTTCCTGTTATTCCATAATAATAAACGAAAAATGAAATTAAAAATAAATGCAAAATGGTCATATATTATAAATTCAACATATCTGTAAATTTGATTAAATTAAAGTAAATTGGTTAAAAACAAAAAGATTTGATGAAATTATAAATGTTTTCAATCTTTTCATCAATTGAGTTGATTTTTTATTAATGGTGATGCCTCTTTGGTTTTCTTAAGATTTACCTAGCCTGTAAACTTCTGGAAATGAATTGTAGATCGATTGGCTTTTAATCAGTTCTCTATTAAATGAGATTTTCCATCCAAACCAGCCAAGTATTCAAGACATACCAAAATTACAAAATTAAAAAAAGTAATATATAATATAACATTTAATTCGCTACAAATGTCGGTTATAAATGGTCTCCACCAAGCATGCCCGGTTTTCATTATTTCAAAATATTATTTTTAATAAATTTATAAAAAAAATACATCTAGAATTTACAGGTAGCATTTGAAAAATTTCTTTTGCGCTCGGCGTTCAGCCATTTTAAAATTCCTATTTATGTGATATAATATTTTCATCCGCTGAGCTTTTTTCCAATCGCTTAGTTAATATATTCTGTTATATAAATCAATATTCAAATACTTTTTGTATCGTCACATCCCTGCATTTGAAATATTACAGATACTCCATGATTTATTGCGAATACAAAATTGTTCATGTAAACTTTTTCGAAGATTAATATCTTCAAAAGTTTGACAATAAAAACTTTCCTTTATAATTACTTATCCCTTAGTTCAGTTACGCCTATAGCGTGTTCAGATTGCAAATTTGCTTTATTCAATTCAATATTTTGTTTTGAATTGAAATCAAAGTTTTACAAAGCGTTCGTTGTTCAAACGTCAATATTTCACCGCCGTTAGTTTCTTGTTAGTAATATACTTTCGGGAGTCCCACAATAATAATATTTGAAAAAATATTACAAAACATCTTCAAATGGTTTGTCAATATTTTGGTTTTTTAATTTCTCTTAAAGTAAAAATAAACACGGTGAAAAAAATAATCATGTATTTTAATTCTACAGAAATTATTTTATATATTTGTTGATAGCTATTGCGGCTTACGTAATAGTTCTGACGGTGGCGTATCAACAAATATATAAAATAATTTCTGTAAAACTAAAATAAATTGTTATTTTTCTCACCGTGTTATAATGGATTTTTACCAAGTAAATGCCAATTAAATCAACATAAAATAGGCCTTGACCATATTTTTAGAAAAGGGTCACATAGTAAAATTAAGCTAGAAAAGGACAAGTTGTAAGCTCATCGTTCACATTAGGCCCCGTTAGACACTCTTATGTGAATCCACGAGTATCACAACTGAAACGTCCAAGACCACCCATCTTCATGACGGACATAAAAAACCTAAAACGAAATTAAAGCCAGTGAAAGATAGATTTGAAAAATTAAAAAAAAAACATTTAATTATATGAAAGTCGCAATGAAGCCGAGAACTTTTTTTCTCTCGAAAGAATTAATATAAAGTGAACATACTACACCAAATTTTGTTACTAAGATCTTACTAATCTAATCCTGTTCCAGTTTTTTATCGCATTAATAATAAGCTTTTAAAATCAACAGTTATTTTTTATCTTAAAAACATTTCTTAAAATTATATATATTATAGCTGTCACCAAAAAATTACATTTATAATTACATTTAAAATTACATTTATAATACATAATAATTACATTGATTATCTGTTAATTTGTGTTGTCATTCATTTTCGTTTTTATTAATTTTGGCATTTAGTTTGGCACATTGGCATTATGTTTGTACATATTTTCTAAAATGTAAATCTTTTCTAAAATAAAATCACGGCTGGCTTGAGTTCATCGAGCTCATGGTGAGCGAAAACGGTCCTTTTTCAGAATTCGTATGTACATGATTCAGTAAAACTTTTATAAATAATTGAAACATACCTATTTATTCGAAATCCGCTCGTACGTTTTATGCGTAAGTCGGCTTAAAAAGCGCTTATTGTCGATACTTCAAAACTTGTAGGAGATCTTTTTTCCTTTAAGTTTTTTTCGCAGCGTAATTTTAGCGGATCGTCCATAAAAAATCATTTTATAATATTTTAGATGACAAAGGTCAAAATTGTAGACCTACTACCCGCAAAATTTTATTTTAAGCCTACGAGAATTGTGGGAGATTTTTTTTTATTTTACTCATAAGAACATGTTAAACAAAACTAATTCTTTTTTAATTACTGGTTGATACTATGTTTTATTAGTTTTGCCATGAAACAGTTTCTATTGCTTTTTGAAACCTTCATATGGTTGCCAGGGTGGATCATATTTGTAATTGAATACGATTTAACGTAAAAAAAGTTTTTGTTAATTACAAATTGTGTTGCACAATTTGATCATTTTTAATCACTGTTGCTTTCCAATCAAGGATATCGTTCGGTGAGTTTTGAAGTTTTGAATTTTATAATACACCTTCATAATTTCACTTTAATTTGTAAACACACAAATGAAAATATCTTTTATGCAACAGGGGAGTAACATAGTACTTCACTTGTGAATTGTCACTTAATCTTATTGGAAAGCTAAAGAAATGGCAAATAACGTTGCTTTATTTAGAAACTTGAACATGGTATAATATTTTAATAATTTTAATAATCCTAGAGAAAGAATATTCTTATTGATTGAGTAGGCATTTACCTGGTAGAAATCCATTATAATACGGTAAGAAAAATAACAATGTATTTTAGTTCTACATAAATTATTTTATATATTTGTTGATAGCTATTTCGGCTTACGCCTTCTGTTCTGACGAATAGTTCTATATTAAAGAGTATTCTCATCGTTTTTATTAAATATGTAAACATCATAGTGTATCGAGTAATACTTGTATTTTATATACTTTTCAAATAATGATAAATCATGTTAAACACAGAATATTTTTTACCCAAAGTACACATTCATGGTTCATGATTCATAATTGTGTATCGTTTTTGGAGCTATGACAATAGACAATGCATTGAGAGGCTTTCACAACGATCTTGATCAAACTTTATACAATTTTATCAAACAAATCGGTATGTTTAAGTTATTCATGCTACTTTTTCCTTGAAATAAAACAAAGTAATATCTTAAGTTTTTTTAAGAGATTATCTATACAATATTTTGGGAAATATCTGATAGAAATAAGCTCAGGAGTTTCGGTGAAGTAATGTGACAAGTGATAATAAATCGGGAAACCGATCCAAGTAAGTTCCATTATTCGAAAATAATTTTTCACTTTATGGTGCCCTCTGGACAACCACTTTCTCAATCTGACACGAAGACTAAGGGACATCTTGTCTTTGTCAAGAGCCCTTACGAGAGAAACCATAAGAAATATAAGTATACATTTCTTTTGTACCTGCCCCAACATGTAACAAAATCTGAAGTTTCACGCATACTTAAAAAATATTGTGCTAGTATTTTTAACATTGGCGTTCGCCACAAGAATAACCATACCACATTACTAAGAAATTATGTTTTTATGAATAAATCACGAATGAATTCAAATATATTTAAAGTTTTTTATTTAAAAAAATACTTGCATATATAAATATGCAGATATTTAGCTCAAAATTAATAGCTACTTACTACGTAAAGCCACCCATTAGCCTGATAAAAATGTCATTGACAATATGATCAAAATCTAATTATGTCGTAAAATCTTGCAATTGCAGAATTTTGTATGGTGCATCCCTCAACTATTTTTTTCATAATTTTAATAGACTCTTGAAAAATTCATAATATATTTACATATATATTTGATGATTATCCATATTTGTGTTGATAAACTTATACGGACAGGGGAAAAAAATATGAAATAATGTTCGAGCCTGTGAACTATATATACCGTATATGTAGAAACAAATTAATCTTGTTTTTATATGGCTAATAATATTTTTTTAATTGATAGTTACATATATTGGTTTATAGTATATCGCATTTACTTGTTGTGTCAATCATTAATGTTCTCGAATTGCTGTAATAAAAAATCAATCAATAGCATTTACTTTGAAAATATTTTGCAAAGCTGACATTTTATAAAAAAATATTCATCTGTATCATAAAGAATATTTGAGAGATATTTAATGTCCCTACATATTATATAGTTCATTGTTTGATATTTATGTATGAAATGCCACTGCATTGGGGGCAAAAATCAAGTCTTTGTGAAATAAAATGGCAAAAGAGATGAAATCTTCTTCGTACATAATAAAAGAAAAGGTTTCGTAGGCAATGCTTTTCACGAAAGTAACTAATGTGTTTATTACGTACAAAGGAAACAAACTTTATGTTTGCACGTTTGTTTGAGTTATTGCACGCGCTCTATTATAATCGATTTTTTTGGGAAAAAATCCGTCGGAAACTATTTCAACTGGAGCCGAGTGCATCTCTTGTCAGATCAAATGCAAAATATAAATTTTGAAGAGAGGTTACGAATGGTGGTATATCTATTAATCGTATTACGACGTTAGAAGTTTTTTTACACTATACATATATTTTAAACTGTATACATTTTTTTAAATCAATATTTCCGTATTGAAAGTATGTGACACGGACCGTCTGTTGTCTGAATATTTTTATGTGAATGCTGACATAGTTAGAAAGACTTTGAAGGGAGAAAAGAAAAAAAAGGAATGGATATCCAACCCCTTTAAAAATTAAGTGTTTGTTTAAAGTTAGTAAAAGTTTTCAAATATTATCATTAAACAAATAAATACCTATGTTATAAAATTAATGTCCGGATCACCCGAAATCAACCGGGGGAGATCTTAGATTCACAAAAGCATTACCTTTTAAATATTTAAAAGCATCTTTTGAAATATTACTTTGTCAATATGTGATGTCAATCCGATCGTTGATCGTAGTGTAAGCTTTTAATTTACTAATAACATAAATGTAGAATTCATATAATTTTTTTTTTAATAGCATGGTAATCAAAAAGTAATCAGAGTTTTTAGGAGACTTCTAATGTACATATTACCATAGAGATGTGTTGTTATAATTCTATATTTTTCCCACAAGATTCTAGAATATGAATATACAAAATTATTATGAACAATTAAATGTAGATTTCACTTGCGCTTTAAATTTTCCTTAAAGTATATTGAAAAGGAAGGCCAAGTAAGTAAGTTATACATACCATCTTAAAATGACTGATTATTTTGTTTAAATACTGTAGAAATAAATAATATTAATCCACCAATGACGAATTTTGTCAGTTCAAAAATCAAAATTATCTTTTATTTAATATATACCTTGAAACGTTTTTGCTTGAGTATAAGTTCCATGGAAATCCTTTTGTAAGCACGGGTATTCAACGCTTAGTAAAAAATTGGAAATAAAGATATCGGTGTATTGAAAGCCCTGCATTTCTTTCTATTCACAATCCTTCAACGCTCACTTCAGTCCACTCTGCAGCATCTATTTCGGATTTCTATTTGTCGGGATTTTCTCAATATATAATAGATAGACAGACAAGTGGGCGATAGAAATACTCAGCTGTCCACAATATCGCAAAGGAATGGAAATCCGTTTCCATTTAAAAACGTACCGTTTCTTTATTCGGATATTTTTGAGGGTTCTTATTTTTTAACATCTCTCATATTTATTGAAAAGCTATAATGAACCAACCAGATGTTTGACTGGGCTAATTCGAAGTACTGCTGTTGATTAAATGATAATCTACAAGACTTTTTGTGAATTTTGTCAATTGAAAATAGTAGTATTATCTCATTTTTTAAAATATCTTAAGAAATAGTTCTGTAAACGTTGAAGTCAGAAAAATATATCAATATAGTTAAGAACTATCAATTTGTGTATAAGAAAAAATCAGAATGATATATATAGTAAACACTTATTTGTGAAAATGAATTCAAACATTTCAGCAGATCGGTTAGATTTATACTCATTTTTTTGTCAAAATATTTATTAGGCTTTTATATAAATTTGTCTACGTGTAGAAAGGAGGTCTTTTGGCGTCAAACTTAAAACCATATTTATAAATAGTAACTATTTATACGAAATAAAACGTTTATTTTCAAATATTTATAAACTTGAAACGCATATTTTAAATTATATCTCTGAGGGTTTTAAACATTAGTGAATTCCGTGAAATATAAATACTTTCTGAACAAACAATAATTATTCTAGAAGAAAAAAATCTTAAAAATCAACATTCAGAATTTATTTTAAAAACAAAAGCTTTCCATTGTTTAAGCTGTTGAAAAGATGAACCATTTACGTAAAACACAACCTACGCATTTAGAATTTATAGTACTCTCTGTTTAATTTATTTATTTTTGATTTAGTTTTTACGAAAACAACAATTTATTTAATCATTTGATTTTGATGTTCTTGCTGCTTTTAAATACCTTCAAAATGGTAAAAAAATATTTTGTTCATCGTATTTGTTTTAAAATATATATTAATCCCACTTTTTTGTACAGCTTCCTGAAAATGCGAAGTATTTTGAGCCATTTAAAGCTGAAGGAGAAACAGCTTGACTTGTTTTATAATGGAAATTTTACATGAACGCTGAATTCAATAAATTTAGAATTTCTTTCAAGTCATATTATTTTTGCTTATTAAATGTATTTGAAACTTGTGATTAGTTGATGATTCCCGATAAGATTCATATGTAACAAATCTTATTTCCACTTGTGTACCTTTAAATTCATAATATTTTTATCAAACCAATCATTTATTATTCCTTGCTTTATCTTTCACATTTTAAAATAAATATGAATCTTTTGATTTTTTTCGAGTTAAAAATTTTCGCAATGAGGAAAACTTATTCTATCCGTTTTAAAATTACAATTGAAATAAGTATAAAAAAAATGTGTTTTATTTATCAAAAATAATGGCTTTGCACCAAGAAGCAGTTAGCAGTCAAGTTTTGTGATAATAATTTTGAAATCTAATAAATTGTTATATAATTGAAGTGTCAATCATTTAAGTATAATATAAAAAAATGTTTTTTAAATTATATATTTGAACACAAAATAACAGTGAAAGTTTTCGTAAATTAAGTTTTTTTCAACACCAGCTTAATATATCATACAAATATGCGTTATTATTGAAATTATAGCAAAACCTGTCACAGGCTTTATTTATCAAAATTTTGGTCATTATTATTTAAATCTCATTATATAATATTTATACAATAACTATCATTTTTTTTCAAACATGATTTGAAATGAAACACATCCATCAATCAATTTAATTCTTAAGTTTCCAAGTAAAAAATCCATTACTACTAGCAAGATTAATTTCAAGATTTACATTCAACTTCGTAAGAGCTTTTCCATGTTCCAAAATCGTACATATACATAACTTCTGAGCCTGCAAAGCATTTTAATATCGTTTAAGTTACATCTGTGCGTATAAATATAGTAAACTGAAATACATATGAATTACATATTTCATAAGGAATCTCTGAATCCATTTAAAATTGAATCTTTGGAATATGTACGTTATCAAATTTATAATATTATAAAAATAATTTCTCGAAAGCGAACAATCAGTTTTTGGCGTTCGTCTTCTTTTGGTTGGGAAGTAAAGAGTTCAATTCCTTGAAAGAAAACTCTCATAAATCGATTTTTCAGCTGGGGTACTTTAATCCCTCCACGCCTTCTATCCACGCCCCATCCCTTTTCAATACCTCTTTAAAGAAATAAGTTAGGCGAATGATTCACAACTTTTTTTTAAGATACGGATTAACATTGAGGTAGATAGAATCTTTAAATCAATACTGTACGAGAAAATAGTGAAATTATTTACAATTGGAAACTTTTAAACAATCTCTGAGCATCGGTTTTATTTGAGAATTTAGCAGACGGTACGTTGATTGTATCTTAATTGGATAATAACGTTGCTGCATTATTACGTGAAGTAATTAATCATCTCTGTCCACTCTGATCAGATAGTTTCATTACCTTATGTCAGTGTATCCAACAGTAATCTTGTATGTCGAAAATTTCAAAAATGGTCTCTTCGATTCTATAACAAACCAACAATCAACAAATGCTTGGTCTTTTCACATTTGCTAATCTATGATCGCAATATTGTATGTTATTCTGTTAAGAATAAACATTTGCATTATATTATGCTAATAAAGATGATCGTTTCATCTTTGGTCATCATAGATTAGAAATTTGCACATTGGTAACGAATTTAGAACAAATATCTTAACTTTAACTATTTAGGAAATTGATGTCCTAGCTTTTTACTTGAGATTGTCCGTCAGCAGTGGGCGGCGCCCAATATCCGAGAATTCTAAATCATAGTCATCCGCCCGTGTCAGACCTCTCCGAAGCTGTTCGGAATGTTTGTCGTCCGTTCTTGTGTGAAAGCCCGGAACAGGAAGCGTTCATTTTGCCATTTTATGTTTGATTCTAGCAACCTCTTAGATAAAGAAATATATTTTGAGAGGCGCGATATAATATTGACAATATGAAATAATACTCGTTTAAAAACAAAATTCATATTACAATATAATTCCGCTTTGCACCAAAGTTTATTCATATTCAATTTGACTATTATTTACTAAAATATTTTATTATTTTAAGTGCTTTTTCACAAGAAATAATTGTTAAATAATAATTAAATCCCCTAAATATAATTAGAATATTAAAGTATAATTTGAACATAAATTTCTTAGAGCAACATAGTTATTCACATCAAGTTACGTTATTAGAAATAGAAATCATGTAAAATGTATATTATTTATAGTTCAGAAAAATCTAGGTCCAGACTTTAGAGCAAATATTTTTGAAACCTCACTCCCATTTTCGAAATACAATTCAAGAGAAGGAAAACAATTCAAATAAATGCTTCCTTGTTTCATCGTCATACAAAATAATCTAAGTAAATTTTTCATGAAAATGGACAGAAAAAATTATGTGATAGAATAGTTGTATAGAGAAATGTTCACATAAAAAACCTTAACACACAAATGTCTAAAAAGTACATTCAATATGAGAGAGTTTTAGAGATTTTCAATATGACAGTATTTTACACTTGGTCACATTCTCCTATACGACGATGTTATGTGAATATATAGTTTCTTGAAGAGTTATTATAGGCTAATTCTCTCTATTTTTATTTCGGTACACTTGAATGGATGGTAGCCAAGTCTTGAGCCACTTCTTACAAACAATGAAGAGTTTAGTGCTAATTTTATTGTTTTCAACTAATTTATATGTGTCTGTATATATTGTCTAATGATAAATAAGTTATTATTAATGGAAACATTATTTTAAAATTGCACAAATCCCAATAAGTAAAAAAAGTTTCATTTTTATTTAAGACTAGCCGGTATCCGGCAAGCGTTGAATGCTACTCAAACAAAGAAAGTTTTTGCGTTTATTGAAGTGATTTCGAATGCACAATATTTTAGATAAATAATTTCGATTCAATTTCACTAAAATTGGTCGGTATCGTTAACATTTTCCGTTTGACGTTTGATGTTTGTCTTTTATCGATTGGTACGACACACGCGCCACCTACTGAAAGCTAATTGCAATATGCCTATAACATTTGCGCAAGTGCAAAAATACGTAGCCAAAATGAGTGGCAGCGCATAAAATATGAAAAATCATAGATTTTTATATAAAAGACCAACTGTAAATTGATTTTAATATGCCTATAACCTTTGCACAAGTGCGAACAATAGGTTGAAAATTTTTTATCGTAATCGGATGAACGGTATGGCAACGCATAAAATACGAACAAACAAACATTAATTTTTATATATTGGAAGATTAAACGTATTTACTTCTCAAAGAGATGTCAATTTTCTCCACAAAATGAGCACAGCGCACTTTAACGCCCGAACAGAAACCATCGCTGAAATTGATAATCTTTCTTTTTATATACGGCTAGAAAATATCCGAGAAAGAGCAAAAGTCTGCTTTTGAATTAACGATCCGATGATTCAATTGAATCTAAAATACCAGTCGTCGTGGCAACAGTTTGTTGGAGCATCGAGCCGCGAACTCTGGAAGTTGAATTTTCTCATGTGGAAAATTTCTGTTTTCTAAAGAAATATCCAAAAAATCTATTTGGCACCTGTCTACTTTACAAACCCGTCAACTTGCTTTTTTAACGGGAAAAAACTCCCATTTTGCTTTTTAAACGTCATTACATAAAAAAATGGTTGGAATATCCCGTCTGCCATACCTTAGTGCTATATGGTGAAAAGTTTATTTTACTATAAAACTTTACATATTTGATATTTTTCATATTGGAAGCTAATTCTATTTCCCGTCGCGTTATTCTGAGTCTTAATGCCACAAAGTTACATGGTTAATAACCGAGACAAACACATATTTCTCTTAGCAAAAAATTTTGAATATAAGAAAATCAATATTATTGATATTTTAGCTAAGCCTTCAATAACTTAATAAAAAATTAAGCCTTGTTCACGTTCAGCTTAATTATTTTTTTTTTATACTTTCTCCAAAATGTATTACATATATATTTATTAAAAGCACGACTGATTACATTAAGCTTATCGTTAACATTCATATTAACATCATGACAAACAATGTTTGCGATCAATCAAACCTGTCCTTATCATCATATATAAATAAAGAATAAATCCTAAAAAATGTAAATCAATAAAGTACAATCTTAGTAAATTGGTGTACACAAATTTTAAAATAAAATTGTAAACAATCTTTAAAAGGCACAATTCCATAGCTTAATTATATTATCTTTTCGAAAAATATGGTCAAGATAAATTTATTGTATAAATTATAAACTTAACAGCCAACACGAAATGATAGCTGTGCTTTTAATTGTCATAACAAAATATTTTTTGAGCTCATTGCTTGTATTTAACCGGATGAAATAAAAAATGTTTTTATTAGTATTTTTTTCAAAAAGTGACATCTAAGCAGTATTGATTTTAATAAAGTTAAGTTGTTTTATCATTTAAATTTTATGCGGGGTTTATTATATGTGTATTAATAAAAACAAGCATTAGCATAAAAAATCTCGATTCGTACCTATCTCATTGATAACCATGTCAGTGGTGCTTTTGTAAGACACCCATCCATTTGTCATGTCGCAAACCCCAGAGGATCATCTGCGGTGGGTGGTATAGGAAATGTGGTTCAATTCCAGGCGGCGGAGACAGTCGACGGCGGTGCAAAAGGAAGAGGTAGAGCCCCCATTCGGCTTTCCACCGGACGCACCTGAAACCAATTTGAAAGGATTATTTAAGTGTTTATTGTCCTGCATTAAGAAATTACAACGTTCCACATAAAAATTAGCGACAATTGTGTGCTGTTTTGTTTTGTATCTGTAAAATACATTAAGGGCTGTATCATAAGAAAGATCATAAATAATCAAGCATAAATGAATAAATCTTAAACCTTTGTCCTAATTTGTTATGTGGATAAAGGTTATTTTTTTCATTCCTTCTCAACCGTATCGTTATCGCATCGACTACTGAAGTGGGAAATTCATCTAGCTTACTACTGGTTCTAAATTATAATTTTATATTTATAGTATTACTCTTTCTAAAACTAGAAGTAAAACAAATAGTGTTCAAATTATTTGAATCTTTATTCAATAAAAGAAACTGTATTAGAAAAGTTTGCAGATGTGTGATGACGAAGCTTTCAAGACACATTTTCAAGCCATTAAGAATTGTGGTGCATTGCAGGCAGTGTTAAATTTCCGCTTCGTAGACTCGCCTATTTAAATCTAATGAAGCTTTCTTAATCTTATCTGTTTTCCATTTGCATGTCTAATGTGTTAGGTCGGATGCCACCAAATTGGGTAATGCGAAAACCTTGTCAATGAATACTACCTTCAAATGACAGCCTGAGAGCTTGCCAGCGAATATTATTGATGCTGAGTAGATTATTCCTCACAACAATTGTTGGTGACTGGAAAAATAAAAATCAAATTGAGACATAAGTTTATCTTTATTTAAAACTTTATCTTTTGCTTTTAAGGATTTATCGATGCATGGAACTTTAAATTACTGTGATAACAATTTTACAAGTACACATTCGAGTATTCTTCAACATTTACCGTTAAAGCAGTTATAATGTATTTAGTAATTTTTATTTGTAAAAATTATATGTCAAAAGAGTAACAAATCGGTAAAATAATTTAGAACCAAAAAACATTGATTTTTCTTTCCGTATCAGTTATGATGTATTTAGTAATTTTTATTTTTTAAAATTATATGTCAAAAGAGTAAGAAATCGGTCTTTTACTAGAACCAGTAAAGATAAGATTTTTAGAAAATACAGTTTTTTAATGGATTACTAAAATTACACTTTAAAGACCACTACCTAATGTATTATTTATTTTGTTTGCTTTTAAATTTTAAAGATATAAGAAAAAGTCCGTTTAGAATTATATTGTCTTTAAATGCCCACTTGGAATATTTTTAGTGTTGGTATTTTGTACATTTTCATGAGTTTTTCACTAACGACGTGGAATTCACCTTATAGTATCTGCAGGCATTTTAAGCTCACGGATGAACACTGACGCTCGAACTGGAAATGTACAAAATTCATGCGATTCAAATTTGATATGGAAATTCCATCAAGCAAGTCAAAATCCTAAATCAGAGAAGGTATTATTGCCTAACAAAATTTATTTTAGGAATACTATCGGTTCACTCTCTGAAGCTTGAAAATCGTTTTCGAATTAAAAGATTTTTTCCTTTTTTCTGCGGATTCGAGTTTACAATCCTACATTTCTCAAAACTATATATAAGCTTACTTGCTTTTTATTTTGACCGAAACTATAGGCAAACACTTTTTTTATCACGAAACTTGGTCCTCGAGTCGGCTATATAACTCACAGGTTGCAAGAGCTGATCAATGCATTGTTTATTTAAGTGGAAATATTGAGAAACAACATTTCATTATTTGGCTGTTTAAACTAATTTTACTTTTTATATCCTGTTTTAAATTATTTATGTATTTTATTTATAAGATATATGTTCTCATTGCAAACAAAAAATAGCACAATATACGACATTAAAGATGATAATAATTTAACGATTTTACCAAATATAAATAATGAGATGATGAGAACAAAAACATCTATAGATTTAGATAAATAATAAATGAATACAAATTCTTCTCTTACAAAATACTAAAATAAGTTTATATCAATTCCAATATGAATCAATTAAATAATATTGATACTCAATAATCTACCTTAACTGAAGAAAAAACCTGCTTTAGAATAACGCGGTATTAAAATTTAAAAAAAATGTCAAAGTGAAGCTATTTTTCTTCTCGACATGACATTTTTATAAATAATAATACCTGCCGGCAACTTTTTCGGGATGAAGAAATATTAGAATGTTCTTTGCTTAAGATTACCCGCACCACTAAAAAAAATCTGTGATGCCTTGATGGCGCAGCTCACAAAGACAAACAAAAGACAAAAGGCGGAAATATTTTCTTCTCAAAAATATATCACGTTACACGCGGAAATGTAAAAACTTTTAACATTTTTTCAATATGATTTATTGATTGAAAGAAAATGAGAAAACGAATGGCCTTTCCGGAGAGTTTGTTTGTTCATAAAATACCGATGTTTTGGTCATTATAAGCAGGCCTATTTGCAATGTTTTATCATTGGAATATAATTTTTATTTTTACATGTAATTTTATGTGTACGAAAAAAATGTGTTTAATCAAACAAGCCAAGTGGTTTTATTTGCTTACATCTGTAAAAAATGGTTATTCTAGTATGTCACCTAAAATAAATTTCCTACAGTTCATCCCATTTTTATAAATTTCAAAGTAACAGTCAATACTGTTAATACCATCAAAAATTCAGCTTTAAGTTACAAATATTATAACGGTTTTTTTTAAATGTTAAAATATTTTAAAGATTAAGAAAATGTACACGTATTCTGAATATTTTTTTTTATCACGAATTTTTTTTGATGGTAGTTTCAATGTTTTATGTTTTAGTTAATGGCATTATAGTAAAAATAATGACACGTTTTAGTTCTTATTCCACAATATATTTACTAAGATCAGAACCGGTTTCACTCATCGCGAGCATTAATAAATTTATTAGTTGATAATGCTCGCGATTAGCGAAACTTTGCGATGAAGCTTTCGGGGAAATAGTAAAACCTCCACTTACTGTGTTAAGGTTCCTTGACCAATATTGTCATTTAAAATTATCTCATTGCTTTTAGTGTTATATCAAGTGGCTTTTATAAGTTACTAGTATTGCTACCCGGCGTCGCTCGGACTAAGCGACCAATAATTATTTAATGTTATATCATTTGACATAATTATATCACAAAATCTAACATCCAAAATAGAGTTAAAATAAAATCACAAACTTTATTTAATTTGATGACAGCCCCATTCTCGCCCATTAAAATGTCCAAATTCAAGGAAAAAATCTAATTTGCTGTCAAAGAAATGTCAGATAATACCTTCACGTAAATGATAAACATTATTATTAATTAATAAAAGTCGGGAAAAGTTCAGTAGAAGACTAATTTATTACATTTTGACCAAATGTGTTCATACGATAAAAATTCAAACATATTTTCTTTCATATTCGGTTTTATATATAAGAACAATTAAAATGGATTGAGTAGATTGATACTTGTATTTTATCAAATTTCGGTTTTATATATAAGATTATTAAGAATGGATTCAGTAGATTGATACTTGTATTTCTATCAAATCTATTTATATATTTAAAAGCCGCCTTCATCGTAACTAAGTTCATATTTCATACGAGTTCAAATATTCTTAAAGAACATAAGTTTTAAATTTAATTAGAAGACATTTTCAAAAACTTGAAGTTGGTAACCCATGACAAAAGAAGGAAGTAATAAAAAAAAGGAATTAGAGTTTTAAACGAATCTTTTCAGAAGGACATCGCGAAAAGGGATGATGCTATAAAATTAGCTCCCGTTTGCGATGAAGTCAGCATTTTGAAGCTGCTGTCATCTTTATTGCCCCCTACCTCTGTGAACTACCTTATCTGATCGATGGTTTTTCTTTTTATTTTTTACTTTGCAAGAAAGAATATTTGAAACCAACGTGTCAAAACCAAAGTTAAGCAGTGAAAAAATGCTGATTTAATCACGCTTCATTTGTTTTGGATGACTGATTGCAACATTTAAAATATTCTACCTAATTAACACTTTACAATATGAATATGGTAAAATTTATTTTAATTTCAATAACCGTGTCACTCGCCGTTTACCTTTGATATAAATAGCAAACCAAAATATATTGCTCTTCAGGATGTGAGTATGTTTTTGGGAATCAAATGTAAATCATGTACCTAACTCGCTTAGTATTTAAAAAGATTTCGCAACTGTATTAAACATGGCATAAGCATGTGATATTCAAAACGTATAATTGAACTATGTATAAAAATATTTAAGGATGAATCATCTGTCAAATAGTTTAAACTAAAAAAAATATTTCTTTGA
This sequence comes from Himalopsyche kuldschensis, assembly GCA_028554975.1. Lineage (NCBI taxonomy): Eukaryota > Metazoa > Arthropoda > Insecta > Trichoptera > Rhyacophilidae > Himalopsyche > Himalopsyche kuldschensis. The sequence goes on along the minus strand of JAHFWI010000001.1, from coordinate 3,505,061 downwards.
ATTAAACAAACTTTAAATATATTCGAATCTTCAGTTATAATTTTAATATACTGGAGATAAAGTATAGTTTTTTTTTCACATCACAATATACATCTAGCAAAATTTTACTGAAAAAGATCATTTACCAAACATAACGACGAACGAGACAGCGTTTTAGCTCTATTATTTATCAATCGGTGTGAACACAAACTCTTGGAAAGATTCTTTTCTGACATAATATCATTCACTTAATATTCACAATATGAAATATTGTTTTATCAAGCCAATTAAAAATAGAAATATATAAAAATTGTGATTTTAAATATAAATATTTTCACATTCATATTATGAATGTTCTTTTAGTAAAATGTTTTCACATTACTTAAATAATCAGTGTCTAGACGGAATGTACTGACATATATAGGTTTTACAATTGTGGGTAAAATGTTTGATTGATTACTTCGGTAATGTTTTTAATTCTTAATAACTTTAATAAATCTGTAAGTAACACGTTAAAAAATAGCAAGGTTTATAACTTAATGGATTTAGTGTCTTAAAAGAATAACTGAATAAATAAGTGAGTCTACGCAATCTTGATTATTTAGACTCTTTAAAAAGATAGTTCTTAACACATACAAAATGGCAAACGTGTGGAGTACATTTTGCAAATAAATATATCACAACTCGTCATATTTGAATTGTTCAAATTATGTAACTTTTTATTTGAGATGGAATTTAGGCTCACAATATCATGTAACATGAGATGTATTCGACAGCGTTACATAAAGTGGTCATTATTTTTATCAGTGCCATACAAAATTAAATTTCGGTAACTGTTTTCCGCATTTGGTGCAAAGTGGTTATTGGTTATTGCAGTGAAGCAATATCAAACTCTACAAGCCAGTAAAATTTTAACGAGCTTCGGTTCGCTTGTAAATAATTAGTTGATTGGGCATTTATGTGACACATCAGGGGATAATCAATACTCTAGTCGGCATAAAAGCTCGTTTTATGAGTGGTGCAATGGAAAACTACCTATTTAACTTTTTACGACCCTCCTGGGTGAATTAACAATGCAATGTTTTATTTAATTGCTCCGCTGGTAATATGCTTGATGGTAATTGTTATTGTATTTTGTAAGCTGTCGACACTAAACCGTCTTACTCTATTGCGATTTGCGATTGTTTAGGATAATTAAGAGCAATTAATTAAAATAACTACATACATACATGTTTTACGAAACTTTAATGGCAAGCTAAATTGAATCAAATTAGATGTTGAAAGTATTTTTCTAAGAAACTATTTGCTATAACTATTTCATTATAATAATGACGAAGTTCATAACAAAACATGTTTATTCTTGATAAGTTATAAACATACAAAAACGAGACGTTAAAATAATACCGCATTGTTCCTTATAAAATATAAAGTAATTTTCAATACGCCACTGGTTTATTTTTATTTACCACGGTTCAAATCAATTCATTCATCATAATACTAGACAATATAAAATTATAATTGATATATTTATAATTAGACACTTTTTTTCTCTCACAAATAATTTCAGAGTAAATATACAATCCGCAAAGTAACTGTCATTTTTTTAGAAAATAACGGACAGACGATAACATGTTTCTAAAAATATATTTCATGTCTTAAATTTCTTGCACTTAACCGCCTTTTTTAATTATGTATTATTTGAAACAGTTAGATATGTATAATAAATTAAAATGTATACAAAAAGCTGCGTCACAAATTATGAACACCAATATTTTTATAAGATCCAGGGCAAAATGTGTTCCGAAATTGTACCTTGGGCGTTACTTACGTTCGTTACTTACTTTAAAAATATTCTCATTTTGAAAGATTAAAATACCCGATGAATTATCTATAATTCGATGGAGTGGAATTTCGAGGCCCAATATCTTTTGTAATCGCTGGCCAACCTTGAAAATTTACGAGCTTTATTCATTGTGCGCCCATGTAATGGATTGTAAAAAATGGCGAAAGTTTGGAAAATAATAAAAAAAATACAATACAGTAATAAAAGAAGGAAATAATTATCATCTCCTCCCTATCATAAATCTAGACGTCATAAAAAACTCTCATAAACACCGATTTTATATCTCGTATCTGTGTAGTTGTATCTAGCAACTGTTTAACTATAGTTTGTTGTAAAACGTGTTTGGTTTGAGTATGCTATTAAATGGGTACTTTTCCTACTGAGCTTTAAGTTTTATGGAGATTCGATCTGTACTCAAGTTAGCAGTAATATTTTATTTCATATATTAGACTCACAAATACCAATATGCTATATTTTATAAACATATTGTTTCTTTCATAAAATATGATATTTTTCTTTGTTAGCTAAGAATATGCTGTTTTTTTTTTTGATGTATTTAGTTACAATTCTTATACATATGTTAACTGTTTTAATTCATTCTTCACTACATCCACATAATATGTACATATTTTAAGATCATGGCCGTTTTCGCTCATCGCGAGCATTTTCAACTGATATTTTAATACTTTCCAACAATAATTTCAAATTAACCCCTCAAAAGTGTGTATACTTCATGGAGTAAATTATAAAAACATAGAAAATAAAATAATAATTTAACAGAATGACTAGCTCAGCCACTTAAATCAAGTCGATACTAAGTATCATGGTAAAAATGAGTAAACTGAGAGTTCGGCGTCTTAGTCAAGCTTATTCTCTCTAATGAATATTCAAGTAAAACCATAAAAAGATTTAAAAAATTTTTAAATGCAGTGAAGTAAGCATTGGTTGTGATGAAGTTAGGGTGGTCTATTGAGTCGGTATGAGGACGGACCACATCGAACAGTTCTGCTCGTTTGGAATTCATCTGTGGGCAGTCATATAGATAGTAATCGTAACAATCAAAAAGTGCAACCCATGCTATCGTAAATGTCGATAATACAGGCTGTGATAATATGATAAGCAAGCCGAAATTACAATACATCCATGAGTTTTGTAGCTTAACGATCCGGGTGAATTGACTTGTCAGTTCAAGTAAATTCGTGCACTTGAAATTTCTGAAGGTGCCGAAAAGCGATTCCCGGGTCGTTAGCGACACAACTAGGGATTCCAACTCGGATATCCTAATATTCGATATCCGGATATATTCGGCCCATTTTAAACTTTTCGATAAATGAATATTTGGGAAAATATCTAGACACATCTCATGAAAGAGTAAGAAATTCAGACGATTCAAATTTTATACTGAAATTCCATCAAGCACCTTGAGACGAAATTCTTAGTAAATTAACAGTTTTTTAAAAAGTAAGTTTTGTTAATGAGCTTCTGTTATCATCAAATCTTACTTCGTTTTAAATGTAGGTTCGGACATTAAAGAATATGAAACGGAAAAATTAGACCAATGAAAAGTTTTTAATTGTCCTCATTTAAAGTTGTGTCACTCACTGTTAACGAGTCGATTAAAAAAATCAACTCTGGTATAAATGTACTAGGCTATCTTTTTCTATTAGAATTTTTTATATAATCAGTAATTCTTCATTATTAAATATATTTTACGATATAAAATACAATTTATTGACTTTTGTATTGTATTCTCATTCAAAATTGATCTCCCATTACTATTGTACCCATTTAGTTTATTTTTATTATTATTTAGGGTTTTTTGGTTGCAAAAAATACGGAATATATTTCAAATGTTCCAATGGGGCAATTTCTATCTAAGCAAACGTATTTTATACCGTCAGCCCACCTGTGTGTTATAATAATATAAGCCGTATCTACTTGGTACAGTAACAGTTCTCAAGGGTGTGATCTTTTCTTTTCCATACCTGGACCCAAACATTAAGTTCTAACAGTATTTGATGTAATATTTAACACTCACTTTTTAAAGGACACAGTTTAAGATGTTTATCGTTTAAGGAAAACCAGCTAGGAACTTATTAATTCACATCGTCGAGATATATTGTAAAGCTTTCAATGTCACACACAGCAAAATTTCTTATTCTCCTCTCGGCGACGTCTTTTATAACAGACTGTTAAAGTAATAATCACTTCTTTTTAGATTTATATGAACGATAACAATCCAGACTATCAATTCTAATAAAATTTTAAAAAAAAATGTATTCTTTTAATGTTCTGCGATTTTTTTTGTCATTGGATCGTCAATTTATCAAATTTTTAGGATCAGATGTATGTATGCCATTGTATGCCTTCAAAATATCCATGAATTTGTATAAAAATCAATTTATGAAACATTCCGTAATGGAATTTAAGCCCATCAATATCACTCGGTTACTGGCCGGATGTTAAAAAAAAAATATATATCTCTCACACTACAGATCTCTATCATTAAAAATCCCATATTTTCGTACGTATTGTTTGGTGAAGATGTAATAAAAACACAAGCATTAATGTTTTAGCAACAAACATTTAACATTTTAAGTGGATTTTTTCACAAACAAATTCCACCGCTAGTAAAATAATTAGAGTAGGGAATCTTTGTAAAAAATAAGATATGCATTAAGACAGGCCGAAAATCTAATCACAGTGAATTATGGCGACCGTAGAGGCGGCGTAATGAAAATGCTTATCCGAACCTGATATTCGCTCACCACCAGGCATTATGCGACGTGCTTTTAATGCTCTGCCCGGCGTGGCTGTAATAGCCTCGGGTACTAAAAAATCAACTGGATTTTTCTCTGTTTCCCGCAGAAGGTTCTTTTTATTACTTCTAACCTTTAACTTTATATAATTAAAACTATACAAAATCATCCACACGTAACTGAGTTTTACGATCAAACTTTGTGTACAAAATATCTTCATTAATTTAGTTTTCCGAAATTTTTGACACCACTATTAAAAGTGGATGCTATTTTACAGCATAAAAAAATCCACAATTGAGTAATTATTTTTACATTTCACTGATAAAATTACATTTCCAAATGATAGTATGTATTTATTTTTAAAGTAAAATATTATATTATAACAAAAGTAAACTTTATCCGTGACAATGAAAGATTAAGGAAGTGTTAATAACTGGTATCTTGTTTTTCGTCATATTGATGCAAACCTTTATATTTAAGTGATTTGATCAAACTTCAGGAAAATATCTACGAGTATAAGGTATTTATATTTCTTTGAAGAAAAATAAAATTTCAAGGAAGATACTTCCATACACACAATCACATAGTCTCCGTAATTTCTCGTATATTTAATATTCTCGAGAAATGTCAACAAAAGAGTTTCTTTTATACGAGTGGGAAAAGAAATTTCTTTTTATTCAGCTATTGAAAAAAGTGTCAGGCTTACATTTTAAAAACACCGACGATATTGATATTTTTTGTTGCCCTTTATATATATCCAAGATTTATAATGTTTCCCAGCGAGTGTTTTTTGCGCATCAGTGAGAAATATACATTTCTTATTTGAAAACGTAAACTTTTTAAGAAAATATTTTTAGGTTCTTATGAACATGTAAAATGTACGTTTTTAACTATGTCCGCTCCCAGTGTGGAGCATGTGGCCTCTTATGGATCTCATATCAACATAAGTTGTTTTTGTTTGTGATTTAGTTATTTTCTAATTGCTCTTCTCGATATATAGGAATTTAAGTCATCACAGACATACGAATATGCCTTCAAAGCTAAATTATTAAATCGATTGAATTTATGAAACTATCCATATTGGGGATCGAACATCACAACCGAACGCGGACCATGATATATTTATTTATTTATTTATTTATCATCCGAATAGCCCTTGCAACTGGAGATTCAAAAGACCTACGTGACAAACAAGTTTTGACAAAGAAAATTGATTTGTCACCACGTAAATTTTCAAGGATGTCAGGGTTATCAACTTGTTTCCGAAGAAGAAGAGCAAAATGTTTCAATATTAAAATTAATCTGCGAGCTTCAAGAGAGTGAAATGAAAGCATTCATAAAATAAACTTGGTTGGAAAATATTCCATTAATGAATTGTCATATGGAAAATAGTTGAATTTTTTGAAATAATAATAACGCAGAAATTTTTTATGAACTCGCTCCAGTTGCGACTTATATTTATATTCATATGGACCCCAAATAATAGATCCATATTCTAGCAAGCTTAAAACTAAGGAAACATAAAGAGTACGAAACACAGTAGGGTTTTCAAATGGCTTACTTTGCCGAACTATGAATCCAAGAAGTTTACTAGCCTGCAGAGTAATTGAAGAAATATAGGAATGTAACGTGAAAGAAGAGTCAAATGTTATACCAAGATCAAAAACTTCAGACAAACGCTGTAAAGTCATATTCGATATCTCATATTTATATTTTATAGGAGATTTTGAACGAGAGAATGAAATGCAGAAACATTTTAAAATGTTAAAGTCAAGTTTGTTTATTATAGACCAATTTACAATCGAGTTTATATTATGCTGTAGAATAGTACAATCCGACTCATTCCTGATGGTTAAAAACAGTTTTAAATCATCAGCAAAGAGCAGATACTTTATTCTTCTCATACTTAGCACTATGTCATTAATACAAATGAGAAATAAAATAGGACCAATGTTTGATCCCTGTGGCACTCCAGAATATGTTGGAAATTTTTTTGATACGCGCCCAGGATATTCAACATATTGGCGTCTATTTGACAAATAAGAATGAAAAAAATTGATTACTTTGTTCAAGCTTCCTATTGCTTTTAATTTATTTATTAGAATAACATGATCAACCCGGTTAAATGCTTCGTAAATATCCGTATAAATGGTGTCAACTTGACAATGAGAATCAAAAGATTGCGAAATATACTCACTATACACCATAAGATTGGTTACAGTAGAGCGCTTTGATCTAAAACCATTTTGGGCATTAGTTAGCTGACAATCAACATGCATATAGATATATCTATATTATCTATATATGTCGTTGTTTATATTCATTCTAGGAAGATGCGTAAAAATAATCATTAATTGAAATAATTTGGTTAATTTATATAATAGTTATGTAGGTTAACCCTTTGAATCCCAGAAAATTTTGGAAAGTGCCCAAGAAAAATCCCAATGCATTTTTCCCCAAAGAACGATAGTCTTTATTTTATAACTAATCTCAGCTAACATAAACTTGTATTTCTTTGTAATGTTATTTTATAATGTATATTGTAATAACTTAATAAGTAAATGTTTTATATGGCTTATACAAGCATATAAATGAAGGGTTATGCAAGTAAATGGCAATTGATCAAGATTTTAATACTATTTTTTGATATTCATCATTGACAAACAAATCAATTCACTAAAAATAATCATTTCTTCACCACAACAATGGTGATGTTATTAAATAATTATTTACACTTACATACATATTTTCAAGGATACATCTAGGTTCACAATAATATTTTACGCCGAGCTTTCAATTTAACAATGAATATTTAATATTTTCGCTTCTATTATAAGAGCCGAAGCACCCATTCATTTTGAATTGTGAACGAGAGATGAATAAAGTGTATTTTATAATTGACAGTCGTGTGGTGCTATTGTTCTTTAATTTAAGATACGACAGAACGTTAAATTGAATAGAAGATGTAGAAAACAAAATAATTGCCGACTATGCAGATTCAGAATATGTTTTTACTTATTTTACTTAATTATTGAAATAATAAAAATATTCATAGATACTATAATCAAACGAATTTTCAATATGATTTGAACTGAGAATATTCTGAATTTTACTATCAAATTTGATACTAACGATAGTTATTTAAAAACTCACTTTACTTGATTTAATTAAAAAACACATTTTTTAAGATAATATATGTACATATGTATATCCACACGATAATTTACTATTTTTTTCTATTTAATATAGGTATAACAATGTCAAAATTAATAGCAGCCACTTTAAAACACAGTGAAAGTATTTTTTAATTTTTTTTGAGACTTTTGTTACATTTTTTCCCATTTAGTTCATTCCATTCTAAGCGGAAACCCGTTAATGACTTTTTCTCTTGCTGTTATTCAATAGCTGTCATATAATTTGTATGGCGTATTAATAAGGGACAGGCGAGAATAAGACAATGAATGGTTTAATAAGAGGCGCCAGATGATATTCCATCGCCTGAAGCAAATATTCATTTACTATTATTCGTATGCTTTTATTGAACTCGCTTCATTTAATCTCCATGCAAGCATTCAAAATAACATTTTCATTAGTCACCGAATGACAAAGGAAGGGAATTACCAACATGCAAATATGTTTTAAACACGCTTCGTCCGATGTACAAGACAAATCAGTTCCTCAAAAATGTGTTATGAATCTTAATATAATTTTTGTGTACGATTTAAATTAGAATCGTATTACAAGTCATAGATAATTAGTATGCCGACTCATCTCTAAAATGACGGATCTTTAATAGCTTTTTTTCTTGCACTCCCTAATATTATTGTCACCGGCCGCTAAAACAATATAAAATTCTTATTTACAAACCAAAATATAAATTAATTACAATTAATCTACGATTATAATAATTATGATGTCTAGTTTTAAAACTTTTCTTAAATCATATCTTAAACTGTCAAATAATTAAGTTTTTCATTCGTTATAAAAACGATAGCACTGTATCACGCGTAATTTTAAATGCACTTCAGCTCATAAAGCAGGCGTCATATAAATAATTGTATTATAAGCTTTCATAAAAGCTTTTATATATCAAAGAATTTCTATGACGTTATAACTTATAACTAGCGAACAAAGGAAACTGTTCACCAGATACAGTGAAGTGTCTTCAACCGCAAAGCAATGTTCTAGTTTCTGCACAAGACTTCAAACCTCCGTTGAATAAAAACATATTTTTGATAGTTTTCACTTAAAGCATCAAAAAGCACGTGAAAATATAATATGATTCAATACATGAGGTTTTTTGCTAGTATATAATGAAGTATTATGAAATTAGGTCCATAGAAATACAATTTTTTCCGCTCCCTTTTGCGTCATGGACTTCAAAAAAATAAAATAGAATGAGTTTTATTAAGACCTTTACTTCTCGAGAAATCAATCATAGGTGAACGTGTCCCAATTCTGGCTTATAAGAACTATGTTAGCAAACGTAGTAACGTTTTTTAGGGTTACGAATATTTTCTTTTCAGCTCAAATTTGCTGTATAAGTAAGGATATTTTCAGCTGAAGGTTCTCTTTTGAAAAGAAGTACCCATATAATCTTAACAATGACAGAAAGGAAAATATGCTGGTAATCATGAAATAGCCTTGCAACATTTAAGGCAAAATACTCCTACCATATTTGAATATTTTTTTACAGCCGAAATATTAACCGTTCAATATAAACATATTATTGTATTAAACGAGAAGAAAATACTGAAATTTCACTCATGGCGTCACCGGAAAGTAACTACAAAGAGTTATTATTATTTTTAAATAAAATGCGTACAATTTTATTATACTTTACGTACGTATTTAGAGAGATAATATATCTGATAAGAATATAATTCAACAATGGCACTTAAAAATGTACTTATGTAAAGATCAAAACTAATAAAATAATGTAAAAAAAATGGCTAACAACTAATTATATGAATAGTTTATTAAAAATAAAATCAGATCAAAAGTAAATATTTTATATAAAATAATAAGTACATACAACTTAAAGTTAACGTATATTTACTAAATAATATGAGTCTTACATAAAAATAAATGAAAAAATTCAAAATTAAAAAATTAATCTTCATTGACAATGCTCGCGATGAGAAAACCGTTCTTGACATCTAAAAGTCGGACTAAAGTTAAAAATGTTTTATATATTTGATATTATCCTTTCGATCAATAAGTGGTAGTTAGGACGTTAAAAAAGTTCTATAAACAAGATAAAACAACATAGATTTACTTAACATAACTTCAGGAAATAGCTATTGGGCTTGAAATACTTGTGATTGTTTTACCACTAGGCCAATCGTGAGCAACTTAAGCGTTTCATAGAAAATAATTAGTTTGAGTGATTTTAAGTAGAAAACACCAGTGCAATTTATATTTAGCGAAAGTGTTTGTCCATCATTCAACAAATAATTAAAATATCCGTTACTTAAACGAAAGAGTGACGTAAAGCGGGGCATTATAAAATATATTTTAATCCACGGCGCGCTTGATAACACGATGGGAAAACTCTTGCCACCATTTCAGCTTAGTGTAGGCTTTGAGGTCAAAAGTGGAGTATTGGGCGCTGAGTGCAGCCAATTCATAATAATTTACGACGCTGTAAATAGCGGCATTAATTTTTCAGCGCCGCCATTTTTATATCCGAAAATCTGCGCGGAATAGTCCATCAAAACAGGGCGAATTGCCCATCAAAGATTGCTGCCATGAATGCCGGCCACAACTACAGTTTTGACAATTTATAAAAACGTGATCATAAAGATTCATAGCTCTCATATGTTTAACTAGTATCAAAGATAATAAAAGACAATCAAATAATACTTTCGTTACAATATTTTAACAGAGTTTATGTATCTTTACAATTTGCAGAAGAAGCATACTTTTGTTTATGTAATAACGGTTGAATTAAGTCACTTTTAAGGTGTCACTGTCAATACTTGGTTGAATGGCATTATAATAATATAATAACATATTTTTAGTACTTAGTCCACATAAAATGTATTGGTCTTCAAGATTTTGATTATAGTCTAATTTGCTTCAATTTATTTGCTTAGTTGTAATACCAATGTTTTGTCATACCTTTTAATTCTTGCTTAACTTTTGTGTCAATATTACTGTTTCGTTGTATTTCTTGTACTAAAAATTTGTGATTATTTTTATTATCGTTGAATTTAGTTTATTGATTTCTATATTTGTTTGTAAAATATCAATAAGACAACAAGGAGCTTATGATAATATACATTTTTTTTTTCATTCAACTACTCAACTACTGTTGACATATTGTTTGGTGATTGGATAAAAAAAAACACGCAATTTAAAGCTGCCCTTCAAACTGATGTAAACAATAAGATTTCATTTTATTAAAAAGTTTTGGTTTGTTTACCATGAAGCCAGTCAAGTGATTTCAAATGAAATCAATACGTTTGCTCCATAAATTTAAGGTATATACGGAATACGTATCCAAGTGCTCATCGGTTATTTGGCTTCACAATATATCTCCTTAATTTTGTTATTTAAAAAAAATTAAGCAGGCATGTGGAACATAAAATATTCCAGATTTATATTACATTCAACATTATTGAAGAGCTTTTTGGGAAACCCTGGCTTTAAGAAATTCTTATAAAATGGCAAAGGAAATCCCTTGAACCTAAACTCATAAACAAAGCTCATGAATAAAATCATCAGTGGAAACCTCCTTTCATTTACCGCAATTTGGGTACGCATATTAAAAAGAAGGAATATCAAAAACTCAAAATTTAAAAATTAAGCTTTCAAGCAAAGCTTTGTAACAAATTTCGTCTGAGAAAAAATATTAAAAAATATGTTATATGTATTTAAATAAAATAAAGTTTCAATCTTAATTATAAAAGAGGGACTAGTTAAACTTATGTAAAAAATATAAAAAGTCTTAATATTTATTTATTCCTAAAAAAAAATATTAAAAACAATATTTACCTTTTCCATGTCAAGCCACAAAATGTTAATAACGCTTTCATGTCGGAGATATTAAGAATCTTGGTGTTGGAATAAATTAATGTTTAAAATTGTGTAACCCAAACTTAACAAATGCTCATTTTGTCTCTTGTATTTTCATATTAAGCATAGATTGTATAAAGTAGACTTTTCAATTGGAAAATTAATATAAATACTCATTTTTAAATTATGCGTATAAAGCATACATAAGAGGACACGAGATTACCAACATCCGATCTCTGGTCGTCGCCTGATTCGCCTTGTCGCCGAAGTCGACGGGAAAACTATATAATACTATAATTATTGATTACCCAATGAGGATTCGTTACTTTGTTTGTCAAATATAATAGATAGGCTTCAAAATTTAAATATTATTTTAGTTTTTAGATAGGCTTTTTTGAAATCAACTAATGGATTATGATAGATTTTGGTAATAATAATTTTATTATATTTGCAATGCGGTTTTTGAGGACCATTTTCGCTTCCGATATGAAATATTTTATATGAACTCCCAGTTAGAGCTCTCCACAGTGATCATGTGCGTAACGTTTTTGTATCATAGAAAATTGATAAGTTAGCTAATTGCAGCAAAAAAGTGGGTTGTAAAAAAAACATTAAATGCGTCCATTCTTATGAATAGAAATAATTATATCAATCGATTTAAAATGAATCGATGAAAGTATTCATTAAGATATTAAAACTGTTGAACACGCACTCAAATAGAATACAAGCCCTAAAGCGGTACCATTCAGTTATGAGATAAATTTAAAGCTAAATAAGAATATATATTTTTGATGAAAACATTATCAAATTTGAATTTTGTACTTTTCCGTGAATTTTGTCGCTAACGACCCGGGTTTCACCTTTCGGCATCTTCAGGCATTTCAAGTCCACGGATTTACTTGAACTGACAGTCAGTTCAAGTTCAACTCATGGAAAAGTACAAAATTCAAACAATTCAAATTTGATATTGAAATTCCATCAAGCACCCGCAGTCGAAATCCTATTGTATTGAAAACATTATCAGTTTGTTAAGACAAACAATTTGTGTGCACGTAGTTTGGTTATTTATTAATGAAATTGCAAATTGAAAACATTTCGAGGCAATTCTTATAATCACTTCTAAGGTGCTGTCAATTCTTGGTGGAAAGTCCATATATTAAGATGACCGGTCTTGCTCACCAGTCGAAAATGATTGCTAAGAGCAATCGGCTTAACTTATATGAAAGTACTGCAAACACAAATGTGTCTTATTTATTTGAATACCCAAAATATCAATACTTTAACAATAAAACTATATCTCTTTTAAGGTGTTCACTGTCAATACTTGGTGGAATGGCATTATAATAAAAATGATCCAATAAATTTTACGTGGAAAAAGTACTAAAAATGTTTTATTATTTTTTTTTATAATAAAATTATAATGACAGTGGACTAAAAAGAGTAACTACTTGTTTGCAAATTTCAACATAGTCATTTTAAAATGTGTGACAACTTTTGTAGGACCGACACCGCTACGCGAACCGCTGGTTGGTAGACACTGCTATTATAAGTAACTTATTCTAGCCTTCGGTTTGGTGATAATAACAGAATGGTTGGATTTTTACTATAAATTGTTATCCGCATTTAAGATATACATAGTTAAATATTGGATTATAACTCGGGAAGTCGTTATTTTGCTGTATCAAATGGTTCAATATTGCTTCCCAGATAATATTGATTGCGCCATTAACTTGAAGCATGGATAGTTTGATTTAATGCCTGCGATAAAAGATAATAATACATCCACACAGAATTCAATATAGTATGACATCGGAATGTTTTTTTATATCAATCATTTAGTCAAAGATAGGCTGAGGTATGTAGAAAAAGAATAACTGTGATCAAATGGTGATAAAATATCTTCTATTATTATTCTATAAAAACGTATTGTATTTTTTTTCAAAAAACAAAACGTTTAACAGCTCTCTTTATGAAGATGGAAAGGACAATTTATTTTAAGCCGTGTCTTAAAACAACCAATAAAACCAACTATAAAAAATAATTATATATGATTTATAACTAACCATTTTCACAAATAGTTACTGATCGTTTGGTAATCTACGAATAACGTATGAATTCATTAAGATACCGAATAAATTATTATTTTCACAAATAGCACCACGACTATTTATTCTTTACATTTAATATTGTGGAAAAATCTAAATTGTATTGTTAAATCGGTTTCATACGTGATGTCGGAAGTGTGATACTTTATAAATCGCTATCTTTGTAACGCAATGAGAAGGTTGTCATACTATAAATATAAGTGCAGCATTCTTCTATAAAACATTGATGATCACGGTGTTAAGTAAAAACATGCTGCGAAAAAAGTTCATCTTCTAGCTCAGTCCAACCCAAACGATGGCCCACGGGGCCTGCACATATGGCCCAATTAAACATTTTATGTGGCCCTATCGATGTTTTCAACATTCTATACATTTTTCATTTATTTGATTTTATGTATTAATATGTGCCATTTTTTTTGAGTTTTTATCAGGGTGTCGCAACATCAGCCATTCATTTGTAGTAATTCCAATTTCTAAAGACCCCCAAAAACAGAAGCGCCATAAATTTACAGACCTAGATACCAAAAATATATCCTAAAAATAAGCAATGTGCATTAGATCTGCATTTGGCAAAACATATCGCTGCGAGTCATTTTTTCAGAAATAACAATCGTAAAATCGAAGTGTCGAAATCGATTAACTGATAAAAATTCAACTAATCTACTGCAATGCGGGTCGTCCAAATTATCGTTCGACAAATAAAATATAAAAATAAATGTTTTTGAAAAGGTTTTAAAAAACATTTATGTGTGGCTTATCAGACACATGCATTATTTTATTTGACATCCCAAGTGATTTCAGTTGAGCATCCCTGTTCTAGCTGAATGATTTTTACAGCTCTTCGTAAAACGCAAGCTTCATTTCTTCATGAAACTTTCTCGGCAGACTTTATTCGACCACATAAAGCGTATGTCACCAACTTTATAATCTGACAGGGCTATCAAATTCTGAAAGAATCTTGATATTTATTGAATTTAATGAAATATATGATTTTTGACTGACTGGGAAGAGAGGCGTGGATTTGAGTTGGACCAATATTAAATGCGAAAGATATGTTAAGTCGGATAATGTCGCTCTTCTAAAATTCGCTTTGAAATAAGCCTGTCTCAAATTTATTTTCTCAACAGTGTCTTAGGTGAAGTACGTAAAGATAGATGCATAACTAAAACTTCAATGCAAAAAAGTTAAAATTTAACTACTTATTATTGCATATTTTAATTTGTCACTTCTGAAAATGGCAATAATTGATTTTGAAAATAAAAATGCCTAAGTCACAAATGCAAAGACACGCCCCATCAAATGGCAGTTAATAAGCCACTTAAAAAAGTCATCTAGAACCTTGGAATATGAAATGTCAATATATTTGCAAGAAACTCACTGTTATAATATAATCAAACACAGAATTTTATTGAAATACTTCTTGAGACTGTTAAACTGAATGTTCCTTTTAATTTTTTGAAGAATCGTGAACATAATTTGTTTGTTTTTCCAAGGAGTAGAAACAGTTTGCCAATGGAAATGCCACAACTAATACCTTAAACGATTGTAAGCGGCATTGATTCGGATGTCGAAATATTTCACATTGACGTGAGTGAGTTCAGACCAATATTATTTTTTATGAATAAAAGTTGATTTTCTTGGAGCTCATTCGGTTGACTTCTTTGCCAATTTCCAAGTACGATAAATATTTTATTATTTTTATTATAATGCCATTTCCACTAAGTATTGACAGTGAACACCTTAAAAGTGATTCACACATTTATTTTATTTATATATTTATAAAAAAAATCACAAATTACATTTGTCAAATGCATGACGCATTGGCGTCAGCTGTAATGCCATGTTTTGTATTTTCTTCTTCAATAAATAATTTCATATGAAAAAAACATGAAAAAAGATTATGGTATTCTTTTTTGCCTACAGTGACGAAATCCCAAAATTCTAACAATTCTAACTCGAGCATCTTTGTATTTAATTTGACCGCCCCGCATTGAGCTGCTTCCAAATTTCTCTCGTAAAATGGAACACATTTTTATGGGAGATCTTTTTGGATTGAGGATTTGTGAATTTACGCATTTCTGTTTTTTTAACTTAAATTGTTTCGTTCCAACTAAAGTTTATAGTTTTTCATTTGTTTCAAGTACTAAATAAACATATTCAAACTACCGTAGAAACTAAATAGAAACTGTATGATTACTTATCAAACAATGGAATAATAAAAGCATTTTTTAAAACTTTAAAGTGACAAGTACCAACTATTAAGGTGTCAACTGTCTTTTTCTGACCAAAAAACACTATTTCAAATTATTAAAACACACTTTTGTTGTACTTCTTACACAGATAATTTTATAAATATTGGGACCGGTTTCATTCAGCACGAGTATTTTATTTTCAACTGATGTTTTATATGTATATAAAAAAACACTACTGCGTACGATTTTTTCAACAAAATATAGTATCTGTTAAAATTTATAAATCCAAGAACAGTTTAAATATCAAACAACTGGATGAGATCTTAGATTTAGAAGTAATATGGTAATTTTAAGAAACTAACAAATTTCTTCGTCCTCTCCGCATTCCGTATTCAAAATATATATATTATTATACAATGACAAACTAAAAACATCAAGCAAATTCATTTAAATGAACTTAATGTATGTCCCAATCGAATATCGATATATGCAAATTGGGAAGGAGGTAATACATCTGATTCTAAGGCAAAATTTGTAAGGATAACCAATTTCTTACGACCCATATAATGATTCTAAGAGTTATTTTTTTATATACAAAGGTTTGCATAAAAAATCTTTGAGTTTGGTATATATTATTGAATTTGAATTATCAAAAACACTTAAACACGAAAATGTAAAAATATTGATTCACATTTAAGAATATATTCTTTTTTGAAAATACATGTGTCTATAAATAGTTTAAATCAAAACAAAAAAGCTCTTGAAACTGCTGTGAACAAACCTAATATCTAAAGTATGATGAATATTTTTGCAGTGCCAGCTCTAAAGTTTATCCAAATTTTTCGACAGTAAATCTGAAATATTGGCAAAGTTATGACACTATACATATCTTCTTGAACGAATTCATAAAATATTGATGCAAACTCAAGAACTTACTTCAAACATCAAACGAGACGAATGACCTTCAACTGTAAAAAGGTTCGAGTACATACGAATGAGACGAAGTGAAAACAGGAAAAATAAAGTTTTATTTGACAAACATTTTTACTCGTCAGAGGGTAGTAATGTCAAAACGCGCAGGTAACACGAGCATATGAAATAAGCAATACACTTTTTTTGCTAACTTTATGGACATTCTGAATGATCTTGACGTTTTATGTAAATTTTTAATGTTGATTTGGTACATACAATTTCCTAAGACGATTTCCATATTGCGTGCATAATTCATTCTATACTTTGTGCTAAGCATATGAAACAAATGGTGACAGTTACACCTGTCAATATTCATTCAATTCTCTCGCTCACCCCCGCACACTCTCTCTGTGTGCATACAGAGAGAATGAGTGTGAGCTGCACTACACACACAAAAGTAAATCAATACACATACAACAGTTGTAAAGTAATTATATTCTATTTAAAGCCATTTTTTTATTGGCTATTATATTGGCTTATTGCAGCACTATATAATTATTATAACACTGGTACAATCGCATTTATAATGTTAATATCCCTGAATATACAGTCTATTGTATGATGAAGATTTAGTTGTTGTTGTAGTAAAATATAATTTGTTTATCATTCGCTCCGTTTTAGGTGAAGAGGGATAATAATAAACAACACTACTTACAAAGACGACAGTTATGCAACTTACGGGTGGAATCATAATAATTGCGTACTATCGTCACAAAATATGTTATAATTTTAAGGTGTATTCAGTCCACTGGGATACATAATTTTCAGTGTATTCCAGATGTGTAATTTAAAATAACCTTACATGGGGTCTAAACGTTTACTTGAGTTAGTTCATTACTAGATATGAAAAGTTGTTTGCCAGATTCGTCTAGAAAAACCGGCTGTTTTATGAAGCGTAATATAAATTTGTTCACTGCTTGAACCTGAATCGATTTTCTCGTAATCAAAGAATACAAACCACAAATCACTAAAGCCAGCTTTATCCTTGGCTTGACTGATCGACCTCACAATCATGTCCGTGAAAACTTAATATGTGGCGTTACATAAATATGCATCGCGGTATATAGATTGAGAATATCTCCGCAAATGGTTCTTATTTGAGATACATCCAAACAAATTTGGGACTGTTGTCTACTTGCTTCTGTCACTCGGGAGCTTTGGCAGACTTTGTGCTTAAAAGTGAACTGCGCGAAAAGTAAGCTTATGACAAACTCCAAACTTTCACAGTCTTCAATTCATTGCTCGACATAACGGCGCTAAGCTCCACCACCCAGGCTAATTAACTAATAGTCCAGGTTGTAACGGTGGCCGTAAAGAAAAGATGCTGCTAAACCCTTTGGTATTATGTGGATTTGTTCAATTTTATGAATGAATTACTCAAGTGGTTCAGGAACTCTATAGAACCGTTCAGTCGTGTCCAGTTAGTACATGCGAATATTGATTATTGTAGTCATGTTGATATAGTAGAGCGTTCAATTGCATTATATCTTTATACACAGTAGTATATAGCAAGCAAATTTTATTCAACTTATCGTCAAACTCTTCTGGAAAATATTTGAAAGCGCTGTGTGCGAAATTGTTAAATTCACGTTTATTATAATGGAACGAACATAATAGTGTCGAGTACCCTTGAAATATGGTGAGGTCAATTAAGTGTCAAATATTTGTGGACAATGGCCGAATGTTGTTTAATTGATCATCATACATTCCTAACGAATAACGGTATTGTCGGTTAGAAAATTATCGGATAAACTGTAATGCTCATTGAATATAGATTTTCGATAAATTCAAGGTTTACGCATGGAATTCATTTGTGACGTAAATTTTAAATTTTACTTATTTAAGCAGTCTAAAAAACTTATTTAAAAATATCTTATAATATAGATTTAAGATGTTTTTCAAAGAAACTAAGCACGTGTCACACGGAGCTAGTCAACAAGTGGAATAACAAAGTTATAAAATAAAATTTAATTTGAAAAGGAGATGCTTTACGACAAAATGTCAAGTAATTCAAAGTTTTAGCTCAAAAGTTACCAAGTTGGCCAGTATTTGAATTTGATTTTACCAATTAAAAATAAAGCTACTTTTTTCACGACGAAATCGTTATAATGCGAAGTTTGTCAGTGACTTTCTTTGCGATTCTGCCTATCGTCCTTCTGTCACATCTCACTTTTGAAACATCATTACGACTAAAAACTGCTGCTTCATAAATAGGCCCCGGGGGAGGCGAGCGAATATAAATTCTGCTAGGTCGTATCGTAAGACAACAACTTACTGTACGGAAAGCCTCTAGGTCTCCGTAAACGACTTTTTTTAGAAGAAAGCAGAGCTTTTGCTATACAAATTTGTATTATTGTAACGCACGAGTGAAATTGTCATTCAGCGGCGAAATTGAGACGACTTCCTTTGATTAAACGTAATTGTGTTGTTGTGTTTATGTAGCTGTCTATTTGTTTTGGGTTCGGTAATCTTATACTAAGAAAACATTAGGCTGTGTCTTACATATCCGTTTTCTTTATTTTCTCTTCATTGAAATTGTTATCGAACAGTATACCGTAGCTGTTCTAAAAATACTCTCAAACGAAATAACATATTTACCCATCAATGTCACTTTGTCTTTGTACCTGTAGAATTTGATAAAAAAAACTGGATGGCTAAGGAGTGTTTCATACACTTTTATATATAAATTCACAACAATAATACATGTAGGTAATTCTTCTTATCTTAAAAAAAAATTTGCTTGACAGCTTCTTGGTGGAAAAGCATTATATTTAAATCAAAAATACAATATTTGTTCTTCTTTCACATATTTAAAAATGGAACTGCTCAGTTTGATTATATTCGCATGAAAGTGGTACAACAAGTGCGTTTGATTTATTTATAGATCTTTGAAGAATACCGAAATAATATTTAATGGTATTCCGCATAGTGAAAATTTTAAATTCCATGACATAAAAATATTCTAATACAAAAATCAAGGAAACACTTCATCAGAGTCTTCTACTATATTTATATGAAATACGACATAATCGATACATATATATCCCACGCCCAACAAATTTGTAATGAAAATTTATTTAATAAAATCAAGCAAAACTTTGCACGTCGCTGTTTTCGTAAATCATAATAACTATAATATGCTCCATTTAGTAAAAAAAATACATTAAAAGGGTTCCGTTACTGAATTCAATCGTGAAATAGATGAAAAAAATCTTCTTTATTATTTAATGATTTTTGTTTACATATATTCCATGATAAATATGTAGTATGCATCGCATATTAAATAATAATAAAACTTCACTACGTTCCGGCATTAAATTTTAATTTCTCCAAGAAAAAACATTGTATAAAAACATGGATTTCCAAGGCACAATATTTGTCTGTTTTTGCCTAAAGATGTAAATAAAAATCGAAAATGGGACTCAAGTCGTCTTATATAATTAAATCAGCGTCAAACTCGCTTTCAAGTAGCTTAAACTTTCCATACAAATTTTAAAATAATACAAATTATTTTCAAGAGAACGTAGCTGCCTTTTTTACTTTCATTATCGTCTGGAGTCCAGCACTTGAATCAGCATATATTTAAATATTTACAAGTCTACGAATTCACCGCGGACTCGTTTGGGATTTCACATACAAAATTAAAGCAAATGCCACTCGTGTTATTCCCTTTATCGTGACTTTACCATGGTGTGGAGTCACCTGCACCCTCACACATGACTCATGAATAATGCACTCGCTTGGCATGGGATGCTGGAGTGACCCTAACAAGAGATATGCTTTACGGTGGGACATCGACAGTCTGGTAGAATCCCTACTTTGAATGTATTGACTGATCGGCAAATCGTTCGCAGCCTGCTGAAGAAAAGATGTTAAAATGATCTATTTTGCTTTATTTTTTCATCCAAAATGCGTCTCAAACCATGTTTATATTATCACGTTATTTTGATACACTCTGTTATTTTATCGGCCCCTACATGCTTTATGCTAGCTGATATACTTGAAATTTGTATAGCTGATATACTTTTGAGCAGTTTTTGGTAAACTTTTATAGCATTGTAAACGACATTCAGTTGAAAAATGGCATTATTTATAATGGAAGATCAAAGTTTTAGGTTGAATCAAAACGCTTTTGAATAAATAAACTTATGCACATTTACTTCAATTACTTCACTAATTGTTTATGTGACACGTGGGATAGCACATAATTAGTTATTTTTTAAGCTCCGCGTTGCTGACTCCATTGAATTTAAATATAACGCCACAGCAACTTTGCCAAAATTTTAAATGATTTTAATGCAACATTAAAATTCTCAAAAACAAATAACAATCATGGACTTTCTTGGAATTCTAAGTCAATAAAAGTAAGCACACTGATTCAAAAAAAAGAGTGTTGAAGAATATGAAGTCTTACTGGAACAACTGGTATGGATTTGTTTTTAAGAGAAATGGTTCTTAATATGTCAAGATGACCTAGAATTTGTGAATATTGAACCAGAAGCTAACTCATCACTTTATCTGCATTTTCGTTTTTAATATATGTACCCTTCAATAACCTATGTTTTAAATTGATTGATAATATTTTTGTCAAGTTCGTCGTGCAAGTGTTGGCTTTCGTGACGGACTTCATGGAATTGATTCCCAGTACGAGCATCATATTTTTTAGTCGATTTAAAGGCATAGATGTGAATTTTAGAAATTCCTTCTCATCCAACTGATCCTGTCTTATAATCAGAATTCCCTCTTCGGTCTAGAGGTTGAGCAATTGAATAACAGACAGTTCTAGTAGAAAAAAAATCATTAAAACTAATAGCTCAACATTGGTAGCGGACATGGATTTAAATGATTATCCGCTTACCTCATCAGCTCGCATAATTGGTGATTTATCGCCATTCATTTTATAAAGCAATTAAAATTTTATTCATAAACTGTAATATGGAACACGAGCTATAGCTTCAAAAGTAAAATGTGTAAAATAAAATATGTCCTAGAGGACCATTTTGAAAGTCCAGCGATGCAGGCAAAATATTTTCATCACGTAATTCCGCCGGGCAAACAATACGGACGGAGTGCTAATAGGGATCTATTCATCATTGTCGGTCGTAGCAGATTTATGTACTCACGAGAAAATCGTGCAACGAAAACTGACTACAGCTATTGCGAAAGCAAACCCTATCACGAGGCAATTTTAAAAAACCATCGTTTTGACGGGTAAACTTATTAGACGTTTGCGAATCATGACTTAAATGTAGAAGGAGGTCGCCGTTTTCAGATTTTCTTGTGCAAATTTGCCTTACTAAATATTATCTAATTTTCGTCGAGATGGAGAATAAATATTAATTTCTGTCCAATACTGTAATGAAAATTTTTTCTTTTATCATTTTTTTTAAACAATCTAGAGAATTAAATTTGCAACGCAGGACTTTTCAAGAAAATAACGTCGTGACAGTTTCTAGGAATATTTTTATAATGAGTTTTAAATGATTTGGGTATCTTTGTAAAACATTCTTTCAATTAAAAAAATGTCAAAGGTTGTTGTTATAGTCATATTTGTTTTGTCATTTAGGATTTCGAATGAATGTGCTTGTTGAAATTTCAATATTTAACTTTTCCATGAATTAATCGCAAACGGCTCGGGTTTTGCTTATTGCTATCTTTAAACATTTCAAGTGCACAAGTAAACTGAAATGCCTAAAGATATGGAAAAGCGAAATCGGGGTCATTTATTAGTGACAACATTCATGGAAAAGTAAAAAATTCAAGCGATTCAAGCTTGACATTTGTTTGTCTATTTATTTGCATCAAAACATACACATACCAGAACTGCTTGTTACTCAGTTGCTCAACCTTCTGTATTCGAAGAGATTATGCATTGAAAGGATATGAAGACTAGTACAGGACTAGTGGTAAACTAGTCGCTGTCGTTACGCTCCGCTTATATGATCGAATGGGTGAGAGGGAATTTAAAGATAGCAGTAACACCCACGTTTTCGAACAGAATCGATAAATCTACTGAAAAAAGTACTGCTCGTAGTGGGACTCAAGCCGTGAAATTCGGTACGGAAATGCTGTTTTCCGCTACACCACGGGCAATATTGTTAAAAAAATTCCCCAACAATTTAACATGTAATTTTCTTTAATATCGGTTGCATGATTATATGACCTATGATATTTCTTAGTCAAATACTTTAACTCGTTTATAATTGTATCAGAGGTTCAGACTTAATTCAAATCTCAAACATAAAACAAAAGCCGTTGCTATTCTACGACAAACGTTAAATCCAATGAAAAACATGCAATACCATTTCTCCACAAAGAAACAATGCAAGATAACACTATGATACGGCCAAAACACGTAGCGTGGCTCATATTTATCATTGCGACAAAATAAGTTGCATACAGCTATGGGAGATATTTCCCGAAGCTTATTTATACACACATTCCTGAACATACAGATACGTGAGAGTAATATACGTGAAATACCGAGATATGTGAAAACCTACTGGTAACGTTTTGAAGCGGACGTGAGACGGCAAAAACAAGAGTTTTTAGAATGGAATAGGTTCCGCTAGTGATGTTTGTAGTAAAGTTGTTTGCTTTCATTGTGAGCTATTCACAGATATTTCCCTAAGGGCCATCGACAAGAGAATTATTTATCGAACACCCAAAAAAGTTTGACTAATATTATCTCTTGTGTCTAAAAATGTTTCTTACGACTTATACGATATTCTTTGAAAAAATCCTTACACTTATTGAGGCATTGTTGAAAATCTACGAAATATTAAACTTTCGCATTTGCTCGACGTGAATTCAAAAGTGATTGTTTCGATGTTTCCATTAAAGTATAGATTATTTTGTAAAGAAGTACAATTTGAACATCATACATACCAAAATGTTTTCACTCAATGCGCAGTTGTATTTTTTCCGTACCAGTTTTATTATTCAACCGATTTTCTTGACAAATTGAAACTGTCAAGTCATATCCT
Organism: Himalopsyche kuldschensis; assembly: GCA_028554975.1. Classification (NCBI taxonomy): domain Eukaryota; kingdom Metazoa; phylum Arthropoda; class Insecta; order Trichoptera; family Rhyacophilidae; genus Himalopsyche; species Himalopsyche kuldschensis. Next base: position 3,481,205 of record JAHFWI010000001.1, on the reverse strand, counting down.
GCTACCTTAGGTTTAGGCTCTATGTAACGTAGGAAAAAGGATTTTTGTATTCAATTTGTAAATATGCTATCGTATATGAACACTTAATTGAAATGCTATCTCTTGTCTGCGTAAAAATCACCATTGCTCATTTCTATGCGTCTTAACATTAATTATCTCATTTAACTTTATTCTCTCAACCATATCTTTGACAAGATGTCATTGATATCATACAAATGTTTTATAATTCGGAATATAAATTGATTAAACAAAAATACATCATCAACCTTATTAAAACTATTGCCTTCTTCAAATGACTAATAAATTCAAAAATATTTTTACACATACATAAGATATCGGATACACCGACACAAATAAATGAACACTCTTATTTCGGAAGAACTGACAAATTCTATATGACTGATAATATCATCACAATACGCTATTGCTTCCTAAATCTGATAAAACTTTTTAAAAATAATCTCCATGTGCCCACAAACATCTGGCAGAAAATCCAGTCTAGTGAATGTGTATATCCTTCCGATTTTTTTTATGTTTCTCAGAGCTTAAAAAATCATTGAAAAAGGGACGTAGAGATGGCATATCATGGATAAAATATCCATTGTTAGCAACATACGTCACTCTTAATATGATGTGAGAATGAAACTGTCACAACAGTTAACACGAAACCAACTTAAATGTCATCTTACAAAATAAACGGAAAATGGATACCAAAGGGCTCTACAATCTATAATATGAGAAGTGCAATAACAAATTTCGCCGTAGCACTAAAATACAAAGCCAAAATGAGCACGAATATTAAGGAAACCTTACTATGAATGTGTTTCTTGGGAAAATAAAACCGTGGTGTCTACAAACCGGAGTAGAATTTCACACTGACAGCACAGTTTTGGCCAATTGCCAAAAGTAGTTAACGTAAACTGTCAAATACTTCTTAGAGCCTAGCGGAAGATACGTGAGACGGTTTGACTAAATGCATTTACTAAATATCTTCACCAAAATATAGTAGTGATTCTTATATTTGATATTTGTCAACAATTTTTAAGAAGTGTTTTCCTACTTGAATTATTCAACATATTCAATATTTATTTTTTTAATATCCCATTGAAAAATATTGACGAAAACAATAATATTTAGTATTATCGATTAAGGTTGCTTGTTAAAACATGAATTTCAAATATAAATCCCTAAAATTTTCGATTATGTTTCATAATGGAATTAATATGGGTTTTAGATACAAATTTTGTACGTTTTCTTTCCAAAAAAAACTATATCTCTCTAAACTAACATTCTCATTATAATATATCTCTCGGTGAAGATACATTGAAACCATTTAGTAAATTTTTCATTGTTAATTTAACTCACTATTTGCACTGACGAATTTTCCATTTTTATTTGATTTATATGATTTTTTTAAAGGCTTTGTTAGTTTTGCATTGCTTATAATAAGAAAAGGTTGTTTCTCGCTGTTTATTTAAAAAAGCTCGCATAAAAAGAAGAAATACGCTGAAAACATGTGGTTTTCTAATACAAGATTATTTATGTATATAAAATGTTACTTGGAATCAAAGTCAATTTTATTTCAATAATTTGGTAAAAACTTAGTCAAATATTCATGAAATCATTTATGCTTTATTGAGTATTTTGCTTCCTAATAAAATGTATACTTCGGTTATTCATTTATACTTCAACTCCTTTTTCTTATTGTATTTCTTTCAGAAGAATATTCAGCCCATTTTTTGGTTTTCGGAAAACTTTTTACTTTGTGTTATAGAGATATTCAAATAAATATCTTGGCAATGTTGCCAACTCTTCTCTAAACATACAGATTTCGATGCGAAATTTATTTAACTTCTTCTAATTAAAATAATTTCTAATCGCAATGTGGGTTATATTGACATGACATGTCCATGACAATTATCGTGTCATAAGTTCTTTTTGATATCTAATTGTAATCAATATAATGACGGTTCGAGTAAATAAATGGTAAAAAGCTAATTGCTCTCTATATTGCACATTTTTTGAGGATATAATATGGCGAGGTAAGGGTGATACATTTTACATGTAAACCAATTGAAGAGTCAACGAACGAATATTTCTATTCGGGGATTCGAACATATGACCGAAGAGCCACGGGGGCGAAAAAAGTCAGACAGCATTGCCTGTCCGGTTTTAGGAACGATAAATATATCGTCCCTTGAGATTCTAAAGTCTCAGCTTTGACAAAGTCTCAGGAATTCACGCTAACTGAGAACATAATACAGAAATGGAGAGCTTCTAGCTTTTTGACTGAATTCAATACTTTTATATCATTGCTTTCATTCACTTAAAGATAATAAGAAAACGTTTATAATTATATCTAATAAAGTTTCGTAAATTTGACTTCCCAATATGGCAATGTCCCCCACCCATACCTATAATAGAATCTTAAAATTTTGATGAACCAAAGAACTCTCATTGAATAAATCTTGTTGATATAAGCTCTTGAAGTAACATTATTATATATGAACATACATATTATGCTATCCACATTTAGAGTGTTAACGGTTACAAAATTAATATATGTAATATGTAGTCATATCCATAAATATTTGGAATTAAGTAATGAAAACATAAAGTTTCAGGTATTATTGTTTTGAATTTAAGCTGTTCAAAGCACACTTACATCAAACAATAATAAATATTTATCTGAAAAAAATACAAAAACGCATTTGATTGAAAACAAATTCCATTGAAGCAAAATCCTATTCTACTTAATAATATTATAAATATAATACGAATTTACTTGAATGGAATTTGACCATACGATTCTTGTTGTTTCGACCGTAACTTAAAATAGTTCTCATCATCTCATACAAAACTATTTTGCCTAAAGCTATATTTTACAACATATGAACAGAATTTATCGTTAAAAGGATCCCTCGTATGATTTTGCTTACAGTATTACTAAGCATATCGTTGGTTGGTTTTAGTGTTTGAGACTATTGTCACTACTTATATACTACCCGTTTGGTTGTATCCAACGGTTAGTATACTTTTAATCTTATATATAAAACCGAAACGGGCGATGTATGTCTGTAATTCCCTTTTGCATTGTTGTTGCAAGTTCAAACAAACGAATTGATTTCGCTCGCGAAAGTTTCGACGGTAAATTTGTTTCGTTATCAATGTGTGTGTAGAGACTCCAATTACTCGAGTATCGAGTAGTACATATATAAAACCGAAACGGCGTATGTATGTCTGTGGGTCTGTAATTCCCTTTTGCATTGTTGGTCATTAAGTTGCCATAAAAACGAATATGAAAGAAAATATGTTTGATTTTTTTATCGGCGAAGACATTTAGTCAAAATGTAATAAATTAGTCTTCTACTGAACTTTTCCCGGCTTTTATTAATATAATAATGTTTTTATTTACGTGAAGGTATTATTTGACATTTCTTTGACAGCAAATTAGATTTTTTCCTTGAATTTTGACATTTTAATAGGCGAGAATAGGGCTGTCAATATATGAAAGGGGCTGTGAAATGTCTGAAATGTTCATTTTAATTCCATTTTAATTGACCTAGACTTTGAATTTTGAAAAAAGTTGTTTCAACTTGGCCCGTCTGAATTTACGCACCGAGGTGAACATAACTCCAAACTGGTCCGAGCGAAGCCGGGTTCCAATACTAGTATTATATAAAACTAGTATTGGTACCCGGCGTCGCTCGGACTAAGCGACCAATAATTATTTAATGTTATATCATTCGACATAATTATATCACAAAATCTAACATCCAAAATAGAGTTCACAAACTTTATTTAATTTGATGACAGCCCCGCCCCATTCTCGCCCATTAAAATGTCCAAATATAAGGAAAAAATCTAATTGCTGTCAAAGAAATGACAAATAATACCTTCACGTAAATAATAAACATTATTATATTAATAAAAGCCGGGAAAAGTTCAGTAGAAGACTAATTTATTACATTTTGACTAAATGTCTTCGCCGATAAAAATTCAAACATATTTTCTTTCATATTCGTTTTTATGGCAACTTAATGACCAACAATGCAAAAGGGAATTACAGACCCACATACATACATACGCCGTTTCGGTTTTATATATAAGATTTACAACATAAACGTACAATTTAAAAAATCTCGAGTCTGACATGAATGTTTCGGAAATCAAAACTATTCCCGATAATATTAATCGCATTCACTCCAATTACTCGACATCTCAACTACTCGAGTATCGAGTAGTAAAATTTCAAAATACTCGAGTACTCGAGTATACTTGAGTAGTTTCAGATGGACCAATTTTTTTTTATTAATTCAAATGTGTGTATTTAAATGAATGATTAATAAATAAATAAGCGTTTTTAATTGATAATGCCACAGCTGCATCCATAGTCGGCGATTCAAAAGATTATTTTTTAATATTTAATTTTGTCTCTTGTCATCATAATCGTTGAATAATCGAAGATAAGTCAGCAGGACCCAATGCAAAAGAAATTCTCGCACAGCACTGTCAACGGCAAAACCTTTACAAATAAATATTACCTGACAGTAAAACCACGCGTAAGACTCAGTTAAACGCAACGGTTAAAAATAATATGTACATACGTTTTAAACAAGTAAATGAAATTTGGAAATATGTCTTCATTTATAAATTACGAGTATTATTGAGTATTTTTCAAAATACTCGATACTCGAATTGGAGTCTCTACTCTACACATAATCGTTATTTGTCACCATAATATAATACCAGCAGTAGGTTACAAATAATCGATAGTTACATTTATTGTTACATATTTAAATAAAAATATATGTACATATACTGATCAAAGATGAATAAAATCGGAAATTAACTGGCAGGAAAAAGTTTGCAAAAATAACTTTAATGATAAAATGGTTTGCCTTTTTTCAAACTATTAAAAATTGTGAGTTATAACTGATACAGAACTGATTTTTAAGGTGTTAACTCTCGCTCTCGTGAAAAAAAATATTTTAGATAAGTGAAATATATTATACAGTACTATTTCGAAACTTTTTCCTGTACAGTGACGATTGTTGAATGTATTTTTTTATAAGTATGTAGATATACTAACGCGAATTACAATTGATGCTGCATACTTAATAGCTCATATTATTAAAAATTACTCAGCCACAATAATTATTGGTAAAATATGCATACACAATAATTTTAGATTCAAATCTCAGTTCTTCAGTAATGAATATGAGATGGTATAAAAAGAAATATGGCATCCGAGAATCACACGCGACGATTTACTGCATAGCCCATACTGAACCATCCTTTGAAATTCATTAAAGCGTGGCGTACCCTCGTCTTACCTTTCTTTTTATCTCAGATTCAGGAGCAGAGCAGAGCGAAGCTACCCAATAGAAAATTCCGCTCTGATGCTCGGCACAAGATGTGAACAAATCTTCACCATTGAAAAGGCCTTATGTAGGATATGCCTTACTGTTCCGTAGTGCACAAAATGGTACAGGAAATTCGTCCCATTGCTATTGATCTCCGGTTTGAACCTTCTAAAAATAACTATTTTATTATTATTATATTTGAATTCTATGCAATTTGTTTTAAAAGAAAAGCCCTAGTTACCCGAAAGTTTCAATAAAGCATCAATTTAATAATCCGAAGGTGTTCATAAAATGTCAAAATTAATTTATAATTTATGATACATCATAACTTTCCTTCATAAGGTTATATTGTATTCAACTTTATTCGATTAATGAGTAGAAAACAACATTTTTTAATTTGAATTAATTTCGTCAATATGGACGGGGGGCTTTTATTTTACACTGTCTAGATCCATTCAAAAACACGTCCAATAAGCCACGCTGACTCTATTGTAATCTATGGTAACATCATTGTATGAGTATTCATATAACTTAAAATCTTCGATAGAGTCGATAAACTTGTATTATACGACGGGCTCTCTGTATACGGATTATACACAGAATATGTAGTGTCGACTCGATTTAAGTGTCTAATATAATCTCACACTGTTTTAAATTATTTTTTGATTATTTCTCAAGTACACTGTACTTAAACTGTACTGGCTCAAAATCAGTCCTGTGAAGCTCTACTCGTAACATGAGTATGAGAAGGCGGCCGTGAAACACAGGCTGAGAATCCATTGTTTATTATTTAAAAAAATCATTCTTCGAATCACGTCATAACTAAATTATAGATGAAATCGGCCATCAAAAATAGATTTACATAGCATGCATCTACCGAACAACTAAAAGCACGTTGATGAGTGGTTTGAATTGCTGAAAAATACATTGTCGAAATCTCGCAAGAAATGCTTCTCTGGGATAGTGACGCCTCAGCGAAGACGGCCCAGCTGCATCGTATATACATGAGGCGACCAAATTTCAATCTAAAAACGAAAGCACTAAAAAATGTTCAGTTTCATAACATTCATTTACAAAAATAAGGAAACATGTGCAATTTTCAATTTCAAAAAAGATATTCAGCTCGTTTTTTTTACACGCAATTATTCTTTTAGTATTTATATAAACAATAAAACCATTAGATCGTTAGAATTGAAGTTAAAATTAGCTGCAATTCTTTTCAGTGTGTAAAAGATTCACACATTGTCTTATAGAGCTAAATACAATAAAACAAAGATAATCATATAAATACACACAATATGCTTTGAACGAACTCACTTCTTAATAAAAAAAATAGTATTGAGCCAAAGTAGGTAACTGACTATTCAACGCCAAAGCGTAGCTCACTTCTAACAGTCTTAACACCATTTCTTCACTATTAACGGTCCATTATATAAAATATTATGTTCTTAATGTAAACTCTTAATAGCTTTGCACTTTTTACAGCATTGTCACCTACACTTAACGTGTTTATGTACTAGTTTTTATGAATTTCGTGATTCGTTGACAACTATCGGCCAGGTACATTCAATGCACAACCCAGAGAAAATCTATAAAACGTATACTCTACGATGCTATCATATTAGCGTCACTGGTGCAATGCCAGCAGCGGGTGCTGCTGAAATGAAAGTTTATATTTGTGAGGGCCATCTACTGCACATAAATCGATTATAAAAATTCACAAAATAAAAGAGAAAATGGTCACTTAAGAAAAGAAAATATCAAAAGACTAGTCAATGAAATAATGGACTGTTTTCTTATATTTGTAGAATGGTTACCTGATATTTGTACACGTAGAGTTGGTTGAGAAATTCGATAATGATTTTTTATTATTGAAATTGATTGAACAATTCTAAGCACACCATTTATATTTGCATATTTTTGTTTAACACATTTTTCCCGAATTTTATATTATGTTAATGAATTAAGTTTTTTATAGCTGACTGTTTTGGTTGACAGTAAACATTTTAAAATAAATTAATCAAATTTTACAATTTTAAGATTAACGTAATAACACTTTTTTCTATAAATTACATGTTTTTCGTAAAGCTAAATCAGTTAAAAATGTTCAATGATTCAGATAAAAGAGCTTTTATTTACGGAGGGTAAACAAAAAGCGCACGGTAAATAAAATATTTGGTTCCGTTTTCATTATAATGTTTACACAAGTTAAAAATTAGTTTAATTAAGAATACAAGAAAAGAATAAAAAAACATGTTTTCAATTACTATTCCAATTCCAAATTTCATAGAGCATTTTTAAAATCTACTATTTATGCGAATGGTTTTTGTAATTTTAATAATAATTGAGATATTTGTAAAATATCTAGCATTATTTTTGGCTATCTAAAATCTAAATTTAAAATCATTTTTTAATCTAAAATAATATTCGTAAACAAATATAAAACAGCAAAATGTGATGGAAAAAATGTTGCGTGTTTCAAAAAAAAGTTAATACTACACTATTTCAAACTAAGAACGTATTTTTTTCCCCACCACCATCTGTTGTGTTTATGCAGCCAATGTTTCATGGCCGCCTTTCATCGCATCCGTCGACGTCGTCCTGTAGGCTCTCTTTAGTGATATTAGTACAAGCCGCTGTCCTCTAAGTAGTCTAAGTAATGCTTTCTTTACAAAACTGATGTTAGATCTATGACGGCATACCCTAGATGTTTACGAAGAGATTCAAGTGAAAATTGCTTCATGGGCTATTTTAAGAGCTTTTGCTTTATGATCCGAATTTGGCGAGATTAGCCGACGATCTTTTTGTACTCCAAAACTGCGATGGAAAACCACTCATACATTGATACAATCAATATAAATTAGCAACCATGCAGAAAAGAAAGAATACCTCAATCAAAAAACTAGTTTTATTTCAAAGCTTACAAAAATTACAGCTTTGCAGCGAAATAAATGCTTACTTTGAACTGACATACAAATTGGATACAGATCCACAATAAAATACGATTTCCTCAACGATAAAAATATTTATACTTGACTACATCAATTTTATGGCAAATTCCTTTTCGGACTTTTGTCCCGTCAGTCTACTTGCAAAAATTTTCTATTTATTTTCCGATTTGCCAACATAAGTCCGCTTTTACAAGTTGCAAAGCCGTCACTTTTATGGCTCAGATGAAGGATTGTATTTCAACTAAAGCTTTGGTTGTGACTTTTATTATAATTTGAAAGACAAATAAAAAACCCATTTTCGTTTTCAATAGCATTGAATTATGCATATTAATTCACTGAAACGAATTACAGCTTCTTTGGAATAAAATTTTACGTACGAAAATCATCAAATTAATACAAACTTTCATACTAGATACCAATGCGCATTAGCTATTTACGTATCTAATTCGTGATCTTTCATATCATTATCGTGTCGAAATATTTAAGTAATATGATTTTAATTGAAAAAAATTTAAAAATTGGTCTAAAATAAATATTAAAAAACTAATTACAATCATTTCAAACGGAAAACATGTTTACGGCATTCATCATCGACCTATACAGGGTATGATATAACATTTTTAATTATAGACTGCTTTGTATTTTATTCACTAGACATATGTAGAGTTTTTCATTTTTTGTATTATTTCTTTTGAAATGATATCTACTAGTTTATCTAAAGAATACCAAAGCTTGGAAGGAGAAAATCTTTCAAGATATTTTCCCATTTGGAGTTTATATAAAGAATCATACTTGAGCGAAAAGTTGAAAGGACAAAGTGAGCCAGACGTTCGTTTATAAGTTTCATGCTTTGGGAAATGGACTTCAAAGATTATCAACCATAACATCAGATGAAATATATACGAGCTTTTTCCTATCGTGTTTTTCTGCCAAAATAATATGTTAAGGTTCTTTAAAAAGCTTTACGGATAAATTTCATTCATTATTAATTCATAGATTTTTACAAAATATTCACCCGGCTTCGTGTTATTGTAATTGTTTTAATTCCAAACAATATTTGTTTATATCAAGCACGCTCTTTTTATCCCTGCTAGTGGATTAACCAAATCAGAATTATACATATTCAGTTATTCAAATTCATATATTAAATTTCATGGTAATTACAAATTAATACAGCAAAAGCGATTTTCAAACAGGAGCTTACGGTTTATACCGTCAATATCAGCCAAGTAAATAATGCATCTATAATTCTATCGACTGTCGAAGCTTGTGAAAACTTAATAACATTTTGAATCGATTTATTTTCGCTTCCATTGAAAACGACTCGAAGTTTACCTTCGAACTTCTTCACGAATATTATTTAAATTAATAAAATGGCTTTATCGACAATTTATTAGGTGATAATTCGTACTTCATCAATAATATTTGGTGAAAATTGGAAAATTTCTAGTTTCAAGAGAATCTTTAAAAACAGCTTAAAGCTATGTCAGCATCTCTCTTTTGACAATCTTATTTTTTGATATCCTGTTGTCAAAAAAAAATACATTATAAACAACTTATGAAACTTAATTGTTTTGCTTTTTATCATATTATTATGAAGAATAATCTTATAATAAGGAGTTAAATACATTATCATGACTTATAATGAATTATTATTAAATATCATTTTAAATTAACACATAATGCTTTTCATCTCTTACGAACAACAAGGAGATAATAGCTTTTATAGTGAAAAAGTCCTCTATTTGGCATTGGATTCTATTCAGCGACCGAATATGTTTCACTTTTTCCCGACACAAAATTCTTTCATCGGAAATATTCACGTCTCGTGTAACAAAAGTGCTGCTTCGAAAATCGCTGAACAATACTAGAGCTCTCCAAGGTAAAAAGCATTTTGTTGTTTTCATTTTATTCGCCTTCAAAAAGAAACTTTCGTTTTGACTCATGTTGGGTTGTATTTCACATTTTTTTTGAAAAGTTCTGAACAATCGGCTTTGTGACATTTTAAATAAAAAAAATGGTAGATGGTTTTTTCTTGATAAGGTATTTTGAACTGATTTTCTGGTAAAAAAAAGGATATATTTCTTTAACTTAATATAATCTTTTTCAGAATATTGACTTTTCCAACTTTTTTTTTACCCTTACCGAAGTTTTCAATATGGTGGTCAATAATTGAATAGCGTATGAACTTTTTTCGTGAATGAATAATAAGATATATTATAATGGTAAGAAAGTATTATTTTAGTTAGGAAAAATATCAATCTAAAACGGCAATCTGTCTAACCTTACATTTACAAAATAGTTTTGTATTAGCTATTTACGATTATTTTTTAACGTTTCGGCTCTTGTGTGGAGCATATATCTTAATAAATTAAGTTCACTTAAGCGGAGTCCATACAAAAACTGATTATTATTAAGTCGTTCAACCTCTCTTTTTCGGAGAAAGGGGTAGAAAGATAGGCTAAAGAGGTTAGCTAATAAATCTCGCTACACATTGTTTTTAATATAAGACAGGTTACAGAGGATTTTAGGCATCACAGACAAGCTTTCAAGCATAAATCCAAAATCTACTGAAAAAACTGTCCGTTCTGGGATTAGAACCTATGATTACAGCAATCTCGCCTAGCTTTAATTTTAATGCCTAAATACATAAAACCAGTGATGTATTTTCTTCAAAAATAGTTGTATGGCTAGGTACCCCGAATTAATTGATCAAGATCCTAAGTATTCAGAAATTATTCAAATTCAATTCAAAGTATACCAAAATGTGTCGGAGCTTTAATATCTTTTTTAAATTTTAATATTCCTGGACTTACCCCATGTAAACTTTTTGTCTTAAAAAATATTTATAGCCTTACCAAAAAAGGTAAAAACTTTAATTAAATATGTCACATCTTTGTACATCCAATTAGGCGCCTCAGCTGCATATTTTTTTTAAAAAGCTTTTACAAAATAGCTTTTCGAAGCGTTATGAATGTTTAAAATAAAATTAAACTTTACTCAAAATAGTGGAAAGACCTTTGTCGATACGATACATTTTGAACCGAGTGTAACAATTTATAATACAATATTTTTACTTTACTTCGTGTAAAGACTCGGATTATTATTTTTAGTAATCATAGAAAGTATATTTTCTCGGAAAAGAATTATTAAACTGTAAATTAAAATTAATTAAATAATTGAAATCACATGATTCGCTTAATTTAGAGTTTTAAGAATATTATAAGTATTTTTAAACCATGTAAAAGAGTGTAAAAAATAATGGCGAACAACAAACAAAAATTCTCCGTATAATTTCTAATTTAAACGCGTAAACATTACTTCAATTTATAAGTTTTTTTACGTTATTCCAACTTTTTAATGAACATATTTTTCAAAAGCAATGTCGTTATCAATAATACAATTATTCAGTTAGAATAAGTTCCACATGCTAACTAACGGTCATAATACTAAGCAAATTAAAAATTTACCCCGTACTTGTTGATTTTTTTCTATCATTAAACGGAATTTAACAAAACAAAAATTATACTTTGAAATATGATAAAAAAAATATAAAGCAGATTAATCAGTCGGTAACAAATTATTGTCAACGCGTCAGATATATATGTATATCATGTATAAATCAGATGAGCTCATAACATTTTTAATCCAAACAACCTACTCAAGTACACCAACTATGAGTTGTAAAAAAAATCATAATTTGATTATGAAATGGCTAAAAATACCACAACAAGCTAATTACACACCAAGGGTGATAGTGGCACCTGTCAACACTCAATAAATACTCAACACTCACACACCCTTTCTTTCTGTCTGCGTATAGCCTTGACTAATAATTTCGTACTGTGCGCTACTAGCAGATGATTTAAAACAAGAATTATACATTGTAATAGGATCGTTGATAAGTTGACTGTTGTCTGTCAATTTAATCAATAGATATCTAATTGAAATTTGCAGGACTTAACTTCAAAATCATTCGATTCCTTTGTGAAGCATTTATTCCTGAGGTACATCTTTATGAAAAGGGTGAAATTACATGAAGAAATTTCACTTACCTACCTTTCTACCTACTTTTAAGATTGAAACATATATATTACTGATATATCATGATATAAAACGAAAAATATACAGGTATATTACGCATGTAATTCTTTAGAAATGTGTTTGGCATAAAATAAATAGTACAAAAGCGGAGTTTTAACAAATGATGAGCCATCCTTCACGATTGTAGCAATCATAGGTAATAAATAGCTCGAAAGAAAGACAGGCATTTATCAAGGCGAGAGATCACTTTATGTTTCGACAATGAAAACATCTGTGGCGCTGGTAATCAACAAACAACGGATATAAATTGGTTGACATCAATCATTTTTATTTGAAATGTAACAAATACTTCAGCCGGTTTTATTATACCCATACCTTATGAAAAACGAAAAAATATTTTCTCCCGAAAGGTGAAAAAGTTGGTTCTTCATTTTTTTATATCAATTAACTATTACTTTTCATAAAGACATTCAGAAGAATGTAGGAAGTGCGATATAATATACTTAACCATGCCGATCCATAAACAAGGCATTCGTTCAATCTCTCTTGATTATGAAAGATTTCTGCCCAGCTAGCAATTGCATTGTCGAGTGCATTGTGAGGTGGATTTGAATCAATTTTAAGTAACGTATTATTTTAGTAAAATAAAAATAATGAAACATTTTTAGTACCTTTTCCATATAAAATTTATTAGACCCGTATTGATCCAATAAATTTTATATAGAAAAAGTACTAAAAATGTTTCATTATTTTTATTATAATGCCATTCCACCAAGTAAGTATTGACAGTGAACACCTTAAAAGTATTATTTAAAAACGCCGTAAAAACATGGCCACAAGGAAAAAGATTAATTCTTTTGCTCCCGATCTTGCCGGTGCCGACTATTTCACCTGAGCAACTTGGTTGAATGAACGGGTTGCATTTGAAGACACGACCACGAAAAATGTCATTACGTACTGTAGGACTGCCTAAAGATTAATGCCGAAAGAGCGGATCAATTTCTTGCGGTCCGTCCTCATACAAGCCCAATAAGTTACACTGATCTGAACTTGGCCAAGGCGAACATTACACCTTCACATAAAATTTCAACATAATATGGTGAACGGAATATTATTTTTTCCTCTTTAAATTCAACTCTTAATATACTTAACACAAATGAAACATTTTATTTTTTCTTTATGCACCATTTCGCATGGTCAAAATATCGTTTCTCCACTCTAATGAACTTATTTGTAAAAACAATAACACATTTTTAATACATATTACACATTTTATGTATTATATGAGGACTGGTTTCGCTCATGGCGAAAATTATCAACTGATCATCAATTTTTCCGGCGAATCCGGTCCTGATAAATTTAATGTGCAATAAGTACTAAAAATGTGTTACTATTTTTATTGTAATGCTATTCCACCAAGTATTGACAGTCAACACCTAAAAGCTTATTTTTAGTCATATTTTATTATTCTGTGGAATTACATTAATTATACCTTCAATGTTTTCTAGTTTTCAAGCATATTGAATTTTCAGCATTTGGATATTACAAAAATCTGTTCTTTCACTTTTCGAACTGAACCATGAAGTATAATGAATTGTTTTACAAAAAATCTACGCAGCGCAACTGAATACCCACAAGCAATGCAGTCGCAAGGGAGACGGAAGGGGGGAAACTGCTTATTGTTTCATGAAACATTCACTTTGTCCTGCGAGTTGGCCACTTGTTGATGCGCAACCCGTACATAAATCGCTAAATCAAACTGTACAATAACAGTATGGCTCTAGTCACCAGTTTGTGACTGTGAAGTTGCGCAATTATCTTGTCAGTCTAAAATATCTAGATCAAGATCATCATAATAATTTTTTGAACAAATCCACAATTAAAATGAGAAGTAAACACAATGAAAGTAAATTTTACAATCATTTCTGTCAATGATAGTAGATATGATAAATAAATTCAGATAGGCTAGAAATATGATATCAAATTGCTTGAAAGACAAATAACTTACAAAGCACAAAAAAGAACCATTATTATTTTGCTTAATTTTTGTTTAAAATTTATCATTTTATTTCATCATTGTACTTTTTGAACAATACTTTTTTTTCAATACCAAGCTTTTAGTGTCACAAGAATTATGAAAATCATTTTTTTTTATGTTTCTCGTGGAGTAAAATACTTAGCTTCTTTATCTTATTCTTATGAAGTACTACCCAATAAATGAAAAGTTACTCCTCCCACTACTTTGCAACAAAAAACGTTTAAAGGTTTACAGATTTCGTATTTTTTTACATCGATTTTCTACCGATTTTAAAAGTTTTTCTGTTCTAATGATACATTTACGGGCGGTGAAACGTCCCGGATAACACTTGGAGCTCATTTTAAATAAGATTAAATAAGCTGATATGCTCACATTATAATATATAAAACGAAATTATACCTATACGAGGTGGATACAGTACAGGAATACATTTCTAAGGCATTCTAGTAAACTAGTGCAACCTTACTGATTGTACAGGAGTCTGTTTAGTCAAACGAATGCTCACTTTTTTAAGGCTAAAATGTTGTGATAGAGTTTTGTAGCAAAAAAATACCGCAAATGTAAGCATAACTTCTTATAAAAATAAAAGTGTAAGCCTTTCTTTCATTTTTGAAAGCTTTTTCATTTGCGAAGTGAATTTGTACAGCAGTGCTCCCATTTATCTAATGCAAATTAGTAGTTCCGGACGCAGTATAGCGAGCGCGACCTCTGCCGGATGTAGGAAAGCTCCCTGACACCGAATGTTCAAGTGTAAATTTAAAGATACTCAGAGTGGGCAACAAACAAATGATTTTTTTATTTTCTTCTGTCCAAATAGCCTTTCTGCTTACTCGATTACTTTTTACCCGTTTAATGGCGGTTTTTTTCTACTTAACTGCCTATGGAAGCATAGCATTGAAGCCAATAAATTATATGGAATCGATGAACATCTCAGCAATATTTGTTTTTTTTTTGACCAAGGTTTCCACAATTTACTGTAGCATTATCTTTAAAACAATACAGTAAATATTTTTTGACATGTGTGAAATATTTCAATGAAGTCAAATTAATCAATACATACTTAAAACTCTCTATATTTACTAATGTATACAAAAGCATTTTGCCACTTTTAACATGGAAGAGCAATTGTGTTGGATATAGCTTAGTGAACCTTCCACCTACCAGTGGATGATGATGATAATGATACGTTAATATATACATACTTTGTTTATAGTATCATACAAACACTTATATAGATATATGTATCGTTAGGTCTTAATACGAGTTGCTAAAATGTAATACGTTAAGTCTGTGCAGACAGAAAGATAAATTTATAAAAAATAAAATGTGAAATTTTTGCAGGAGAAAACATTGTATGCTAAATCATTTTTCAAAGCTCATAGTCAACGGATTACAATAAAAAAGTTTACAATGGACAAGTCATTGTTAAGAATAGGAGAGCAAACACATCGTACAACGTAGCATTATTTCATTCAATGGCAACATAACAATCCACAGTCCATTTATGTCTATTTTTTAACGTCTTCGAGATTCAAATTCCGTCGAGATATCAATAGTTAGCTTATTTCTAGCGATCAACGACGGATAAAGATGGACATGGGGTAAGTTATTTTATTTTAATTAATTACCATATTATTCATTGTATTTTAAAATAATATCTAATATTTACTAATATTTATTTATCACTTGTAAGTAGTTCACTGTCAATACTTAGTGGAATGGGAGTATAATAAAAATAATAAAACATATTTAGTACTTATTCCACTTTTTTTTAACTAGCTTTAATTGATGAAAAGGCATAATATTTAAATGATTAAAGCACAGTTTTTAAAGCACATAACTTTTACATTAATGTTTTAAATCAGGAAAGAATTCGTTTATTTCTCGAGAAAACAGTCCTGAGCATAAAATATAATATGTGGAAGTAGCACTAAACGTTGTGTTTAATTTATTGTAATAAAAATTCAGCCCTGGCTTATTAATAAAACAGCTACGTAAAATTTCAAGTTTATTCTTAAAATTGTATCACAAATGTGATTTGCAATTCAATAAAAAAAACTCATATGCCTTTTGGATAAGTGTATTTTGATTCATTGGCTGTCAAAATATAAAGGCACTTAACCGAACAGTGTAAAAAGCTTTCCATGTCTTTAAATAATCTTTGTCAGTACTAATAGCGATTCGATGTAAAGTTACAATATTTATTTGGATAATTTCGAAATTTCGTATACGTTTGAAGGCGCCACGAACATACCCAAAGTGGTGTCGTGTTTTTTTGCAGATAGAGTTGTCGCCGGTCGCCCGTGTGGAGAAATGTTTTCATTTGTATGTAGAGAATCGTACTCAGCGGCTATAATTCGACGTTACGGAAAATTTTGGTTGCCTGGCAGTGGCCTGAATTCTAATTGAAAAGGAAACGTGTACGAAAAACCGATCGGTGGTGCTCTATATTGTCATGCGCCTTAAAGAAGTTTCTGCGTAGTATCTGTACAATTCCGTTTCTCACCCCTGTGCTGACGTACTTACGCCTCTAATCGATTAAAACTTCCACACCGCTTCAGACGTACGCAGTGAATTTATATTTTCAAAAAAAATTCAAACACTCGATAAAATAAAATAATGAATGGCAAATAAATATTTAAAATAATGATCTAGTTATTATTTGTAAAAAACAAATTATATGCGAATCGTGAAATAAATATACCCATAACTTAATAAAACAATAAAAACCAGTTTCACTTGTTCAGCTCTAACGCAAAATTTGGCAATGGATTAAGGAAATAATATATTTTAACGAATTATATATTTGTTAAGACCTTTTTGACTTCAGTATGTTTTAATTCTTAATTTTGATTCGAAACACCTAGCCATCTACTCAATCATCCATTTTAAAAAAATACCTTACCAATAAATTAATAATCATTAAATTCAGTAGTGTTAACATAATCAAATAGCTTAATTAAGCCTAACAGTAACATAAATAAGTTTTCCACTTAAAATGTATCCTGAACAAACTAAATCTAGGGAAAGCTGTAGTTATAAGAGAATATTTTTTTGCATATCACGGTATGAATACATTATCCTTAAATGTGTTAATTATAAACAGTGAGCCATGAATTAACTAAGAGAAGCTTAAAGCTTCCAGAGCAAACAAAATGCCTTCTCATAATGCTAATGTATCCAGCTTTCAAGCGGAAGGCCTATTTTAGTAAGATGAAGCACCCAAAATAATGAATGTCTCGGATTTCCCACATTTCAAACGACTTAGTTTGAAGTATTTTTTCAATTCTCTAAACACATTATTACCGACACGTGAGTTATATCATTAATTATTCAATTACTCACTATGTTAATAATACTAACTTATCATCATATATATTATTAAAACAAAGGATGAATGAATCAATTAGATTACCAGTAATATTTTATATTTCAATAAAATTGAGTATTTATCTGAATTCTTAAAGTTGGTGAAATAAAAAACTAGGGTTGTTCTTGTCAAAATATGTAAGAAGAATATGTAATTTCATCTATTCAATAATTATTTTAAAATTCCCAATGACTACCAAGATAACTCAAATGTTAAAAAGATATTGCTTCAATAAAAAAAAATTTGGTCAACACTTCTGTTCTTATTGATTGAGTAGGCATTTACTTGGTAGAACTCCATTATAATATTTGTATATAAAATAATTTATGTAGAACTAAAATACATTGTTATTTTTCTTACCGTATTACATCTGTTCTTTATCTCAAATTAAATATTTCAACAAATAAAAGCTATTTTCAAACGGGTCTTGTGTTTATAAAAACATAATAATTTCACAATCACTATTAATGTGAAAAACGTCACTTTTTGGTGGAAAGTAAATTTTTTAATAAATATTTAAAAAGAAATAGAATACATTTTTAAATAACTATATAAGGATCTCGAAGAACGGTTTCTTTCGTCAGTTCTGATCTTTATAAAATTATAAGTGGAAGTATGTTTTATAAAAAAATGGGTTTTATTTATTTTTATTATAATTTCCATAATTGTCTTAATAATTAAATTTTATAAATAAACATTGTACATAGTGCGTAAGATAAATACATATTTAAAAGAAATAATTATCTTAAGTGACCGCATTGCGTGATTTTTGAGTTGTATATTGCAGAGCAAAGCATAACTTTCCAAGAATCTTTATATGCTAAGGGTAAATCTATTTCGCCACAATCATGATAAACTTGGTCGACATGAAATGTTTTTCCGTTACTCTCCGTAAGGAGTTTGACATTTTCGCAAAGGGCAGCTAAAAAAGGACATGGTACAAAATCTAATTAAAAAGTAGATTTAGGTCGGGCCGGGTTTTTAATTTGTTTTCGTGAAAAGGAGAATTATTTTTAAACAACACCAAAATCAACCGCGATGCATATGAAAGGACGGTGAATATTTGTAAAAAAAATCCAAACCTTTCACCGTTACTATAAAGATGACATCGCATGTTTTGCTTATTTTATGAACTTTGCATTCGTTCAACGATTACACATATTATTAATTAAATATATTAAATTACACACATATCGATCGATATAAAACAGTATTAGAGATTTTATTTTAAATATCTGTCGCTTAAATGTTTTGGGGCAATTATTTAAAATTTATTATTCCGGAAAAATTTAATAAAGTAATGTTTGGCTTAATCAGTGATGCACCAGATATTATTGATTGTGCATTCAAAAATTGTACTCAAGATTCTTGCGAAACTTTTACCGCTTAAGTTTATATGTAATTCAACCGTCAGTTAGTATAATATTACACTCACCGGTATTATAATATTTTTTTTTCGCTCAGTGTGGATGTTGTAGGTGATTCTGAAACAAAAAAATGAAATATATAAATATTGTGATCATTCAGAATAAGTTACTAAATATTTTCCTTTCTATGATAAAAAAAATATAGGCGGTAGACATTATCAACAATATTTCGCCATGGCATCTTGTAGGTTAATTTTTTTAGCAAGATGTGAAGAAAAATAAGACTATGTCCACATGTCGTTAATCAATCTTTCCACGCCCTGTTATAATAATCGGTTTGAGTATACGGATTTAATATTTATAATATGTATATTTGTCTATAAGGCAATGTGAGTTTAAAATAATTTAAAACGTCCTTTACCAGATTGCTTTCTTTATCGAATTTACACCTTTCTTAAGATGTTTTCAAAACAATGTTTATGCAAAACAACTCGATAGTCAAATTGGAATCATTAAAAATATATATTTTTTTACATTTCTTATTCTAGAGCGTTGTTCATTTTCTTTATAACGAGCGAATTAATTTTAAATTACAATCCTTTGACAGGTAAAGTTTTTTGAGAAGTATTTCACAAGCTTATAAAAATTCCACGAAATTTGTGGATCAATTATAACGATAGATTCATAAATACATTCGTATTAAATAAAATAAATTTTATCAAAGAATTCAAGTTTTACAATTTGAGATCAAAAGGGCTTTTTTCTTCCCAAATATTCTCGTTATTAAAGAATGTCATTTTAATAAAATCTAACCGCAACCACCAAATTTAAAGCCAGGATTCAAACGTATCTTTGAAGAATAAAATATCGTCCGCTGACATCAAAGAGATTATATTTAAATGAAAAGTCAAAATGGACTGCGATGTTACATGGAAGACCGCGTACGGATTCCAATTTAATATCATGAAAACAAGTTGATAAACTTGCCTCAAGACGAAGATTCTTTATAATTATTTCTGAAATGAAATACACAATGTTATTAAAATAATAATTAAAAGAATCTTAAACCATCGCCGCCGCAAATAAAATCAGATTTAATTTTAACACTCACAAAACAATCTTATATATAAAACCGAAACGGCGTATGTATGTATGTATGTATGTCTGTGGGTCTGTAATTCTTTGGGAATGATATAACATTAAATAATTATTGGAAAGCTTAGTCCGAGAGAAACCGGGTAGCTAGCAATACTAGTATTACATAAAACAACAAAAATTTTGATTCAAATATTTGGTTGACGATTTGCAATATTTATAAATCGCAACAGGGTAAAAATTTGATTATTTGTTCTCAGTATGTATTGTTTTTTTTTTAATTAAAAATCATGTTGTTTTACAATATAAACATTTGCAGAAAGCAAAATATCAATATTTTTATGTTTGTAAATACAACAACAGCAAAGCCTTACTTTCAAAGAATACTTTTACATTGATATACATTTATACGATTTGAAATCTATACATATATATAAAAATATATTTAGAATACGATGGTTAAATTTATTTGCTGCATTTCTTTAAATTCCGGTGACTTTATAACTGATTGGTTATGACATTATATTGTCAAGTCAATATAAACTAGAACATCAAAAAAATATGTACGGAAATGGATTGTAAGGAGCTTATTTTTGATAGTTTTGACACAAAAACATGAATACTACAAATGAGATAAATAGTCGAATTTAAACTATGGTAATCGTTCAGTAAATGTAATCATAAATAATCAATAGTAATAATTTTAACACGTTCCATTGATTATATTTGTTAATAATGTAATTCCCTTTTTTACATCGTATATCTGGGTGTTGTGGGATAAAATTTAATACTATTTAAAATTCTATAAAACGCTTTAAAAAGTGTTATCAGGGGTTGCCAGCGTAACGCGCTCCCATTCGCCATCAAAAAGGGGTGAGATAAAGCTTCCATTATGCATTAGCTACATATATGAACACCATTGTATGGAAGAGACGACTCCAGCGCAGATATGCTCACAGGCAAGTTATCATGTCGCAAAAGCGTCAAAAAAGCTGCCATTAGTATGCGGCTGATAAAGTGGGAGATTTATTCACAATCAATAAATATTATGTTATCACTTATACTCATTTTTTGTGATAATAATGGTTAAAATTTATTTCTATGGTGCTTTAGAACTGTATATATTCATACCAACGCAGTGTTGATTTGCATGAACGGTATTCATGTGTTGAGAGGTTCTTTACATTGCTTTTCTCTTTTCTTTGTAATATGATTTCAGCATCATGAAAGTTATGAAAATCGATGTATTATTTGTAATTTACAGAATTCTAGTTTCATATATGTATAATGAAACCGAGGAAAGGGTATGTCGAGTGACAAAAAGTTCAGAATAGAGTTAAAAATAATATATCAATTACCATTTTTATATGGTTGCTATTGGTAGCTGGCGATGTTTTTTTAACTATTTTTGGCGATGTTACTTAAAACGTTATTTTGTTGAATTAACATTTGTTTTTTTTTATTATTTTACTGCATCAGCTATTTGACGCATGACTTTCGGCTTCATGCAAAAGCGCACAACCCCAAATTCTATCAGTATAATTCATCTAAATGGCTTCTTTTATGTCTAATATACACCAATTATTTATTACAAATTATGTTTTTATACTCAAATTTCTATAAAAACAGTACAAAACTTTCACGGTTACCAAAACCTGTCTTGGTCTTTACAACATATGTAAATAATTGCGTTACATTTACTAAAAAAATCCAAATAATAAAATTTAAAAAAAACGGAACGGCTCGCAATTGTCATTTGCAATACTCGTATCAGTGTGTATGAGATGTATTAAGCAATTCTAGAATCAATATCTTATATATAAAACCGAAACGGCGTATGTATGTCTGTGGGTCTGTAATTCCCTTTTGCATTGTTGGTCATTAAGTTGCCATAAAAACGAATATGAAAGAAAATATGTTTGAATTTTTATCGGCGAAGACATTTAGTCAAAATGTAATAAATTAGTCTTCTACTGAACTTTTCCCGGCTTTTATTATTAATAATAATGTTTACTATTTACGTGAAGGTTTTATTTGACATTTCTTTGACAGCAAATTAGATTTTTTCCTTGAATTTGGACATTTTAATGGGCGAGAATGAGGCTGTCATCAAATTAAATAATGTTTGTGATTTTATTTTAACTGTATTTTGGATGTTAGATTTTGTGATATAATTATGTCGAATGATATAACATTAAATAATTATTGATCGCTTAGTCCGAGTGACGCCGGGTAGCAATACTAGTATTTCATAAAACCAGTAAGCCGTGATTGGTCAGTCGTAAGAAAGTTGATCCGAGGTAGTATGTCACATTAACTACATCAATGAAGTTAGGTGGCAGAGTGAAAGATATCTGTGTCCAGTGAGTGGCTTCGGGCTTGCAGAAGAGACAGGATACAACTGATTCAGAGTTATGCAGTGATTCAGAATGGCTATGAGACTCAGATACGAGTAAATAATCCATAGAAAGAGTACAAATTCGTACCCTGCGCATCAATGCTGGTTATACTATCAGACCCACTGTCAATGAGATGAAAAATGCAGTTTCTTTTATCTGAAGTCTGCACTTTTAAGCTTTTTGTGCTCATTATAATAAAATCTTTTATTCAATGCAAAATTATAATATATCAATCTTTTTGCTTTTTCAATTTTGTCAATGTACACAAAACAAGCTCGTTATTTTATTTCAACATTGATTTCTTCGAACAAACCTGTCTGTATTGAAAGTAAAGATTATTCAACCCGCTTTGTAAATAAATATTAAATTCAGTAAATGGAAAACGATATTTGTATACCTAGTATTGTGAGCAAGGAATATTTCCCTTTTGCTAAAAATAAACCGAGATTTGTAAACGCATTTATGCGATAAAAATCCGTTTTCCCTAACATCTTATCGTATTTGTATGTATGAGAAAAAATATTTTTAGATACACGTCTGCGATATTATGGCAAATGAAACGGAGCTTTGACGAAATAAATGTGGTTTTGTAAACCCATAACTTTCAAAAATGCTTTTCACGCAAATGTGAAACATAGCATAGATAGAGAAAACAATCTGTGTGAGTAGGATATAAATTATTGAGTATTTTGAAATTGTTATTCATTCAAAACACGGACTGAGGGTGAAAATAAGTATAATTGATTTTGAAAGCAACACCTTCATATTATATTATACAGCAAAAGTCAGTGTAAAAGTAAAAATCATTTCACTTCTACCTTTATATTTAATTAGGAATTTTATAAATTTTCTAACAAAACGTTTTCAATTCTCAATAATTTAAAAATGTTTTTTATATTTACCTTTCGAATATTTGCTGTCTTGAAGGGCAAGCTACTAATTGAAAAATGTTTCTTTGACATATCTAAAATATTCAGAGAATAAATAACAATCGATCTTTTTACATATAAATTGTAAACATACAAATATAGGGACTGCATATTTTTTCGATTTACTTAACTTAATAAAAGTAAATATTTAAAATAAATTATTATTTTTAGCATTTACAAGATTAAATTTAATAAAACAACATTAAATCGTATCAGTTTTACTTGCAAAGTAAATTATGATTAAAAGATAACCTTTAGAAAAAATGTGTTAATGAAACTGTTCAGCTGTTTTTTGACTGTTAAAGTACTTATGTATTGCAAAAATAATCGCTTCTTAATAATTGACATTATTAATTTATCTCTTCCTGAATTTGTAGCCGTGGCATTAATTCTAAATTAATTTATGCAAACGAAGTATCAACAAGTGATTATTTCTCTATTGACTATGCCTCGCAGCCTTTGTGCTTTCGTCCCACGGCCTTATAATATCATTTTGATTGAAAGCGCTGGCGTGCGAGAGGATGATAGAAAATAATACAACCACGCTGGAGTGCCTAAAAAATACTAAATACATACGTTTTTATCAAATAATTATATAGATCAATTTTGTACATTCTAATAGGGAAAATTGTTGGACTTAGCACGAGGCGCTTTGATTGGACACGACTTCAACTGGGTCTATTCCGCATTGTTATATTGTATAAACCGAGAATAGAAACTAACGGTTCCGTGGTGCAACGTTGTTGGCTTATGTGACGGAACTAAGGAGCCTGTAGTCCCTTGGAGCAGATTTATCGATCATGTTCGAAGGGATGGGTGTTTGTGCTGTTAAAAATCTTTTCCCACCGTGACAATCCCTAAAATATCGGCGCGTAGAGAGTACGATTAGCTTACCACTAGTCCTGACTTAGCTCTAGTATCCTTTCAATCCCTACTCTCTTAAAAATATAGATTGATTGAAGAAATTAGTAACCAGCAGTTCTCGTAGATGTACCATAAGGAGTCCGTATGCTCCACGTTGGGAGATAATATGGTAAAAAAATGAATAGTACTTATTGATTGAGTAGGCATTTACTTGGTAGAACTCCATTATAATACGGAAAGAAAAATAACAATGTATTTTAATTCTACATAAATTATTTTTAAATATTTTTTGATAGCTATTTCGGCTTACGCCTTCGTCAGAACTATGTTTAAAAACATAATCCGAATTCGGTCCCGATTCGTTTACATTCCTGCAATAAGGGCCTCAAACTGAATGCATTGGAACAGCTTGAAATTAATAGGTATAATCAGTCCAATGAAATTCTTAACGATCAGATCACAATTAATAGCTCACCTCTGTTAAAACCATTAACAAACAATAAACCTAAAACAATTTAAAACAGATGCACTTAGAAATTGCAGATTTTAAGTGCTTTCACACGAGTCCCCAAAAAATACCCAAATTATTGTTTCCCACCATTACTTTAGACCAATAAATCAAACTTATTTAAATTCTTTCATGTGACGTCGGTATGGTTTCAACAGAAAGAGATTATGTAAAGGGTATATAAGCTATCCCTAATACACGTTTTAAACATAGTTCTGACGAAGGCGTAAGCCGAAATAGCTATCAACAAATATTTAAAAATAATTTATGTAGAATTAAAATACATTGTTATTTTTCTTTCCGTATAATAATACTTATTGCTGTGACAAAGCCAAACGTAAAAAAAAAAACTTAAACTTAATTCTAAGCACATCGTTAAAGAAAATATCAAAATAAAACTCTACTGATAATGTCTTTTTTTTGGGCTGATTGCTTATTGTTGCTTTTAATCTTAATCTGTAAGTTAAAAAAAAATGCTTAACCATAAACATTGCATCAATTTTCAACGGGCCGTAGTCTGCCAAACTCACTTCCCGGTGTAGCCATCCCGCTCGTATAGAGGAAAATAAAATGAGAGAGAAATATTTATTGGTGCAGACTGCAACAGGTATTTATTTCAATATTTGTTTTGTACATAAGTAAAGGTAAGTTTTTGAAGTGAAGCATTAGATGGAGCTTTTGGAACGTGAGCTTTCACAAGATGCCAGCTTGAATTATTCATACATTTACACAATATAAGTGTCCTCGTTATTCAACCCACACATGAATTTCAGATATAGATTTATAAATTACCCTTCTCAAATTTTAAAACCAGCACAACTGCAAACAAAATCCACACAAAGTATTTTAAATGACGTTTATACGTAATGGACGTCGAAATTAATTTATTTTGATTACTATTAACACAAAAAAAATACACAGAACTGTAAGAAAAAGTTTTTTCGTTACCTCTCGCAAAAATAATTATTTGATTTTTTTTCTATAACTTATACTCGGCAAAAATTGTATCCAACAATATATAACACATAAAAATCATATGTGTACATATTTAATATATATAAATTTTTACGATATTTGATGTGTAAAATAATAGTTATTACTCTATATGTCAAAATATATTGTCTTGATAATAAATAAAAATAATAATATATTATTATTTTTATTATAATGCCTTTCCACCAATAATTAACAGTAAACACATTAAAAGTGATTGAGTATAAATATCAGAATATTGAATTAAAATTTCTGAACATTCCAATGTTAAAATTTTGAAAAAAAAATATCAAAACCAAACCTTATAAAAAAGCATCAGATGTATTGTATGTAATTTTATGTTTTCGTCGTAGAAACCTTACAGTGATGTATTTTTTTCATTTCATAAATTTATACACAACTGTTTATTTTCATTTCAAGGGAGATAACTCACTTTGCGTATATCATTGAATAAGGATGTACATACTCATATATTTTTAGTTTCACTCCTTCACATCTTAAAATATGGTGTAAGCCTGGTTTTACTTGCGTAAAAGAAAATTGTTCTTTTACATTTATTTTTATTTAAAAATTAGAAGCAAAATAAAAGTAAGTTTTATCTTAGCTTTTTATCTGGCTTACGTTAACGACCATTCCGTACTATAAATATTTCAAAATGAAGAAAAAATGTGCTTTTTTGGAATTAATAATCTTACCAATACCATTTGAGACTCAGCTTTCAGCTGGCTTATCTAGAAAGGGTAGGAATTAATGTATAGAGATAAGTAGAAATGGTGCAATGATTCAAAATATTCCACATTGACTCGTATCAATGAATATAAATTTACATATCAATTGAAAATCTTATTTGATGAACGGCCTTTGGTTATTTTTATTTAATAAAAATATTTTATATGTAATATCTAAATACACAAATATTTTTGTATTTCAGATTTTGTTTTCCCTTGATATATTAGCGTTGCCTTAATTTATTAAAATAAGTTTTAAAGTATATTTGAGAAATCGTGTTAATTTATGATAATTCTTGTCAATTCATTTACCTATGTACTAGCTGAAAAAATAAGTTATTTAAAATGCATAATAAAAAATCAGACAGGCAAATAACAAACAAAAATGCTTAAACTTTTTTTACCATGTTAGCTTTCAACTTGGTGTCCATATATTCCTCAAGGAGTTTATCTTACCAGATTTTTTCTACGAGAACAGCTTGATACTCAGTTGTTCAACCTCTCTATAAATGTAGGAATGGAAAGGATACGAAAACTAGGACAAGACTAATGCTTAGCTAATCGTTGTCACTATGCGTCGCTCTTTGGGATCGAAAAGGTGGGAAGGGATTTTTAACAAAACAAACGCCCATTGCCTCTGAGCAGAATCGCTTTATCGACTAAAAAAATCTGTTCGTACCGGGTATCGAGTCCGGGTACCCGACACGGTAGCCAACAAACGTTTACCACTGCACCACGGACCGGGCTCTTATTAAAACGGGCTAAAACTTTTACAGCAGAAATAATAAGATATGAGAATTTTTTTTTTAATTACATATATATATATATTCCAACATTTTCATGACTCTCATCATTCAAGGGTGAATTTATGTTTTGCTTAATAGCTATAAATAGCTGAAACCATAAATATATTCAAAGCACGATGTCAACCCTTTGAGGTATATCCCTGACAACAAGTAAGTATCGAGCGCTTAGATTGATATTCCAGGGTGGCTTTTCATTATTCGGTCGCGGATTTGATAGCTATTCAGCGGTCAAAGATACTCGCAGCATGTGTCGTTTTGTATAGGATGATACGGGTTGATGGAAGCTTTAGGAAGGAAGGAAGATTAAGCTCGATAAGTGACATCTATGAATTAAAATCACTGGTGCCTTCTTCCATGGGAGTAAAACACGTAAATATTCAAAAAGAACTTCCAATGGAATAAAAGAAACCAATTAAAGTACAATATGATCAAGTTGAAATTCTAATATATTGCTATTCAATTCGAAGACTATTCTTAATTTTCAAATATCATTAACAATAAGATATTCAATGAACAAGAAATGATATCAATCATCTCAAGAATTAATTTCAAGCTGAGCTAGTGTTACTGTGTGATTTATTAATCACAACGTACTTACAGTCACTTTGATAAGTAGATTTTTTGTATGAGAATAACAATTTTGAATGCTGATTTATCTATGGAGAGTCGGCAAGACTGGCCAGACTTGATAACCATTGATATCGAAATTTTGAAAAACAATACAATATGTTTAAAAAAATATAGAGACGATTAATCATTAGAAATAAAAAACAAAAATTTGCCAATCGTAAGTACACTTTTCTTTACATGACAAACCAAGAACACGTTTCGCTGTAAAAATAACCTATAAGAATCCAAAGCATATAAATTTTTGAAGAAGTATGCAGTCATTATATGTATGTGTAGTTTTGCTACTTTTAAATACAACTACTGCCAAGACAGTTTTGATATCTCACTTTAAAGGCACTAGAAGTTAACAGTGCTTAATAATTGTTTTTTCTCACTACGGTTCTACGCACTTTACTCATACACGCTATACTTGATGAATGAAATACTATTCGTAAATTCTTCATTTATAAATCAGGCCGAGTACACTTCAGTGCTCGAAAGCTTTTGAATGGTGCCATAAAAACGTCATAAACACAACATTATTTCAAAACATATTTAGCTTTACACTTTCCAGCTAAATGGTCACATGCAAGTTTACTTCAATCAATCCAAAGCACTTTGAATCCGTTCTATCCATAAAGGAAGCTTCGTATAGACAGAGTAGATTCATTGAAATGCAGTCATTTAATTGAGTATTCGTAACGTTGAAAATTTTATGAACCAGAAATAGTGAACTCCTGAAATATTTAATTTTGTGTAAACGTTTTTCTTTTAATAAAATAATACTAATGTTTTTTTCATTATATTCATAAATGAACTGTGAATATTTTATTAATATCCTCGGACATTAGTTTCCTAATCAAGTTGTTATAACCAACATCTTGTTGTTTACATTACCAAACTGAATATCTGCAAAATCAAAAAATTTTCCTTAAGCATAAAAACAGTTTAAAAATATATTTATTCTACTGAAATAAACCCGCTATTGACATATATTATTCTGAGCTTGCATTTGTAAATTTTTTATGTGAAATATACGTATGGTCGATAGTTGCAGATATTCAATTTTGTAATGGAAACGACGACATGTATTGATGATAGTGACGAAAAATTTACTTTTTTTCAATCTCTGTTTATTTTCTGTCATAAGATACAATGTCACTAGTGTCACAATATCTGAAATAAAATACTTCAGATTATTTTAACTTTTGATTGACTGCGATAACTATTTAACTTCGATTTTCTCCAAAAATATTGCTTGTGTAACGTTTTTCGCAAATCAAGCGACAATAAACAATATTTTTGAAGGATTGTACATACTTTACGATCGCTTATTTGAAATAAAATAAAATGTATATTACCAAATAGTGAAAAACACATTGCTTTAACCATAACAGTATGTTATCGCAATTCAGTATAAAAAACAACTGAAGTTTTGATAACATCTAGTGAAATTACTAGCAAAATCTTAGCAGCAAGACTTGTTTTAAAGCAAACTACGCATCCGGAATATATTTATCTGCGAACTTTCCGATCGAATTACCGAAATAACGTACCGTATTTAAGTGTGTTTCAAAACTATTCGTGTAAATGTTTGGTTTATTGGCGTCATAAAAAAAAATCGGACAAATTTTTGCGATAATTTATTCATTATATCTCATAAGTTTTTGAGTAATTTTTGTTGATTAAGTGATATACTCATTTTTTCATGAAAAAGTCAATGGCACTGTGAATAAACTAAATCTCAAACTCTAAAATAATTCTTTTTTCCTACTTGTAATGCGAAAACCTTTTTACATTTTTTTAAATCACTTTTTAGGTGTTCACTGTCAATACTTGGTGGAAAGGCATTATAATAAATATAATAATACATTTTTAGTACTTTTTACACATAAGATTACACATAGACTAATAAGCAGTTGAGCCATCGCATCGCTCGCATCAGTTGACAATGCTCGCCATGAGCGAAACTGGTCCTGATCAAATAAATTTTATGTGGAAAATGTACTAAAAATGTATTGATTGAGTAGGCATTTACTTGGTAGAACTCCATTATAATACGGAAAGAAAAATAACAATGTATTTTAATTCTACATAAATTATTTTATATATTTGTTGATAGCTATTTCGGCTTACGCCTTCGTCAGAACTAAGGCGTAAGCCGAAATAGCTATCAACAAATATATGAAATAATTTATGTAGAATTAAAATACATTGTTATTTTTCTTTCTGTATTACTAAAAATGTATTATTATTTTTATTTTTTATATATAATATGCCTTTTTTATGTGCTAAAATTATTAAATTCACATTAAAATTGTGTTTTATTCATACGTAAATTATTTAATTATTGGATAAGTATTTTAATTGGATGATTTCTTTTAGCAGTCTGGTAACATTTTTTTTATGAAAATAAACCAATTGTATTTTTTGCATTATTAAAATATCAATTTATCGTGAAGTTAGACTTTTTATTTTTTATTCATATAATTAAATAATACATCATACAATATTGTTAACATCTTTTCTTAGTGGTGATAACTTTAGAAAATTCCATTTGTTATCACTTGAACCCGTTCCTTTAAAAACTTGGCTTGGAGCATTGGGTTTCCATAGATTTTTTCAGAACCGTTGGATTGTTATGAAACTTGCAGCGGATATAGTAAATAGTCATACATAATATCTCAGTGAATGCAGTGGTGTTTTTAAATACATTTCGAATAAGCTAGAAGTTTAAAGAAAATTCCAATATTTCGATAGAATTTTTTAGAATCCTTTATAGCATGAGTATAGAGTGAATATTGACTGATATTACATTCACCTAGTTTGTAATAATTCTATTTAATTACTTTTGATGATGTCACCAATACTAAAATTTTTATGCCGCATGATTATTGTTTTCATTAATTTACAAATTAGCCAACTTGCCTATGACAAGTTTCCTTAATCGATCTCAACAAATTGATTGGGAAGTAAATTTGTGCATACAAAAAGTGAGTGGACCACATTGAGTGTTTAAATAACGCACAGAATGATCTCATACATAACAGGTGAATATTTTTTAATGGCCAAAGATCAAACATTAGCGTGTTCGGTTGGTAATAATATTATACTATGATAATATGTTTCAGTGGGCATGGAATCATTCTTATAAGATTCTCTGTGAAAACGAAATAGCAGTTATTCATATAACGCCACTGGTAAATTATTTGTATGTGCCAAAGAAAAGTAAAGTTTTTCCAACAAAGTCCATTAGAAACGTAAAAGTACGCGGGTGTTGCAAGCGGCAGGAAGTTCTGGTCGCCTTTTCAAAGCCCCGGGAAGGCGTTCTTTGCATTTTTATGTCAATGGCTAGATTCCAAACAACTAAACTTTTAGGTCTTTCAGTCATTTACAAGTATTTATTTTACCTCGTTATTTTTAAATTAAATCTCGTGAACAGTTTAGCAGGAAAATTTTAATGAAATACTTTAATTTTCTTTATTCGATGAAATTTTACTTTCTAAAAATAAAATAAAAACGTAGCATTATCATTCCATCGGTTGTGTGAAAAGTTATGACAAATATTTTTTTATCTTTAATAAGCATTTCCAAATGATACTTTTCGAATAGAAATAAAAAAATACTCCTTCATATTTTCATTTATAAGTTTTCGATTTAGAATCGATGTAAATGTCAACGAAACATTTTTTCTCAAATAAGCAAAAGGTAGTAAAATAACAAATATATAAATTTTAATTTCATACTTTTATTTGACTTGTTGAATCATTTAAATTATTGGAATAATTTTTCACAAAAATAAGCGGTTTTTGCCGATTTTCAATGATCCATAACACATTTCACTTTTTTAATTCGCTAAAAATTACCCAAATTACTTTAGATTTGATTGTCTGTAACGATTTATTTTAAAGTATTTGAAGTAGATCAGGTATGTCGTGGAGTTTTAAACATTTGTCGATTTTATTTAGACAGAAACAATTGGAATTTAAGCATTATCAATTTTCAGACAAACAATTAATTTAATTTGTATAAACTATTTCTGCTCCAGCATTAATATGGATATAAAGATTTATAATGGAAGGAATCAATCAAAGTCTTGATAACAAAAGGTGAAGGTTGAAAAATATTGTTAGAAATAAGTAAGTTAATCAATGTATGGGGACTATCGATTCAAGTATTCTAAAAATTAAGCACATAACTGAGGATGGTTAAAGCACAAATTCGCTGATTGAGAGTACTCTTATAATATAAAAAATGATCGATCTTATCTTCATACTTAACACCGCTCATTTCTCAGTTATCTCTGTATCAAATGATACACAAATAAAACCAGACACACGAATCAACTGCAATATTGTGTCTAACTTTCTTTAGAGATAAAAAATCTTATCTCTATTATTTACTCCTCGTCTGAAGTCGTAAATTATCATACTAAGATTGACGCTTTTGAAATTCATCAGCCAGAAAAATGGTATCGTTCCGTTGAGAGGATTCCCTGAATATTTGTTTACAGATGAAAAACTTTTGAATTGAATGAGATCATATCATTTAACATTCATAAATATTTATTCATACCGTATAAGTAGTTGAAAAAATTGTGATTCATATTTTCTGCCTTCACACAGTCTTCATCGACTTTATCATCATTATTTTAACAAAGAGTATTTTTCATGTAATCAAAAGATTTAAAATACTATACACGGTATGTCCTTTCAATTTTAAATACATTCGCTATTTTTTCGTTGAAATCATCCTAAAATCTTAAAAAAACACAAGATACTTACAAACGAAATATGGATACCTTCTAACATATGTTCATTTAAATTTATAGCAAAAACAGATTTAATTAATTTAAAATGTCTATGGCATTTTTTGAATATCAATGCAAGACAGTGGATTTTTTTTTATTTTTTTATACTGTGGCAGGATAGTCACACATGTATTTTTTATTGACTCTTTATTGCGGGATGGAACGTGGCAGTGATTTTATACGGTCAATAGAATCATGGTGAATAGGTTACATACGTACATTTATTGATTGATTGGCATCCACCTGTTTGGTGTCAACTGTTACTTTTTTCGGGAAAGGGTTAAATTTAACTATTACAATTACCACAAGATTTTTTTTATAAATAACGTTTCTCACTTTTAAGGTGTTCACTGTCTACACTTGGTGGCAAGGCATAACAATAAAAATAATAAAACATTTTTAGTACTTTTTCTATATAAAATTTATTAGATCAATACGGGTCTAATAAATTTTATATAGTAAAAGTACTAAAAATGTTTTATTATTTTTATTTTACTAAAATAATACGTTACTTAAAATTGATTCAACTTGACTGACATCAGTTGACAATGCTCGCCATGAGCGAAACCAGTCCTGATCAAATAAATTTTATGTGGAAAAAGTACTAAAAATGTATTATTATTTTTTTTATAATAACGTTTCTCATAAATTTGCTATAAATTATTTTTGAACGATTTTACTTTTATAACTTATTACCACCACTAAGGTGTTGACTATAAATTATTTAAATTATTATATTTGATTAATTAAGACACATTTTTTTTGTACGACTTCTACATATGTATATTGTGTAAATATCAAGGCTGGCTTGAACGACAACGGTTCTGGTCTTTCCAAAGTATCTGTAAAAGTAGAACTTTCGTTTGACTCATTTATTTCAATAGTTTAGTATGCTTGGAAAAGCCGTAATGCGTTTGGTTATTAATGTTAGTTCACTTAGTATCATATTATATTTGCGGTCAAACGCAATGTTAACTAAACTACCCTGCACTGCACGCAAACGAGGAGCATTAAGTCGCAGGTTATTGGTCTGGTCGCTTATCTGCCCCCAAACCGCAATGTTGAATGCACCGAAGACTTGTGCAATGTGCATCCTGTGAACACCATGCCGCTTCGTTAAAGCTGGATTACATCCCTGGCAAAGAGCGCAGGAGGGGTAGTTAGTTATACGCACGTCTGCAGCGACTTCCGGCGCAGTACACAGCCGCACAATTTAAGCTAAGCCCAAATAAGTTTCCACAGGTAAGCCGAGCAACCGTTTTCATAAAACTCTACGCCATTTGTGAAGTTTTTGTTTTGTTAGTTGCCATACACAAATAACAGTTAGGGGCAAATTTCCATTATCTACAATTAACGGGAAAGCATATTCAATAAAACTTTTTGATAATCGGTGATTTGTTTTTATTAAAACTCATTACCATTATTGACGAGCCGGAAGCCAACTGATCAACGGCTTTTGAACATGTATTCTTTTCCGTTCCGATATTTACAGATCAAATCCTCATTCAGCCAATTTCATATCTTATTTTTAACATCGATTTTTGATTACTTTCCGATCAACTTATCTTTTATATGAAGCGTAGCGTGAGAGAAAACTAACTTCAAGAACTTCGTTAGATACACACTCTTGTATATTATTATTCTATTAAAATTTCGTATACACGACTATTACTTAAACAAGCCTAAATTCTAAGGAAATGGAATTTAAAAATGATTTGTATACTCTAAGACTTTTTTAAAGTCAGCAATGTATTCTTATTGCAACAGCAACGAGTCAGTCCTTAGTGACGAAATAACACATGACCGTTACAAATTTTAAGCGTTCAAATATTAAATAAAATCATCCATGATTAAGTAACTTTTATTCACATTCACTTATCATTTTTTTTAATAAGAATGAAAGTGCAACTAGTCTACTAATAAAATAAAATCTTTTGATGCATTAAACATAACACACATTTCGAACATTTAATTATGCTGGTAAAAGAAACAGATTGTCACTATCTTTACTTACAATTTTCTGTTCCATATAGGTTTCTATGAATAACAAAAACAAATTAACTATTAATTAAAAATTGGCTCAGTTGCAATTGAAATTTTCTATTTAGCAGTTTCGCGTTTTTTTTTCAAGTAAACTTCGCTACTTTAACTAAAAGTACTATATTTTAACGCTAAAAGCTCTGCCTTCAGAAGTCGCTACTAGCCGCGATACGAAAAACATTCCCAACAGAACATTTATAGCGATGAAGATAAAAACCTAAAATTTTTTGTTTACACTTTTTTGATACTATTACTTCCACTTTGGCTAAGTGATACATTGTAAGCATGAAATAACAGAATATATATTCATTAAATTAATACATTATATATTGGTGAGAGATTATAGACAAACAAATTGTAAAATAAAACATTTATTCATCAATTCTGTACATAAAGTTTCATTATTTTAAGTTATAACTTTATTTTTCAATGCATTATTGCACTATTTAAATATTTTCCTGATATCGAAATAATTGAGATTCCTTAAGAAGATTGGCATGTATTTAACTGCATTTTCCAAAATTTTACTTCATTACATTATCGATAAATATGATTAAGTATAAAAAATTAGTTTCTTAATAATTTTAAAAGCATACATTATAGCATAAAATTAAAAAAAACAGTTTTTTCCGAAGTGATTATAGCAAAAGCGTCAATAAATATTGAATCAAAAATACTTAACATCAAAACCGAAACATCCTTTAATTTATTTTTAACAATTGTTAAATTAACTCTGTGATTATTTTAGTTATATAATATACTTTATTATCATGAGTAAATTATTGTTTGACGCTTACTTTCAGTAGCTTTAATTGTACTTGAGTTTGGTATCTATCAGCTCAAGCATCGCAAATATGTACATCCTATTTCCTTAAAAGCAAGCGTATTGGGCGACGGAACGAAATGGAACGGCGTCCAACATAGGACTACTTATAGTAACATTATCGCTTCATTCACCCTTAAAAGTAAGGCATACGTGACTGGACGGGGAATCACCCGTTATCAGCCTTCGAAGCTCTCAAGAAAAAGTAGTTTGCCTTTCATCACATACCAATTGGGAAAAAAACACGTACATCGTAAGAAACAAATGTGATCATCATTTTCAATTCAATTTTCTGAGGCAGAAGTTAGCAACGCATATTAAAGTTGGCACTTTCTGAATACAAAATAATAAAACCTAGATGTTTCATAGTACTTATTACTCACCGGTGAATATCGCTTGCATTCAATAAATCTATCTCTTTCTCACTTTTAAGGTGTTCACAATCAATATTTGGTGGAAAGGCATTATAATAAAAATAATAATATATTTTTAGTACTTTTTCCACATAAAATTTATTAGATCAGGACCGATTTCTATTGTAATTCGTGAGATGAGCACAAGCTTGACACTATATATGAGATGACAAACTTCAGAAAAGATTGCCCAACTAATCATTCCAATTCTTAAAATTTTCATTTTTTAAATACATACATCAAATTACTGTTTCTTGTTTAGCTAGAATATCTTTTTAAATAGGTTTTACATTTCAATAAACGTTTTCACAATCATTTGCTAAGCAAGCACACAATTTAAGTTCTGTTTAAATATTAGTGAAAAGGTTTTTCACTTTCCAATAAGTAGCAGTAAGCAAGAAAGTGTTTGGTTAATGCGGTTACTTAAACAAAATTCATAGTTTTAATGAATTCATCCATATTATTTTCATCTCTAACGTCAGTTTGTATGTGTGTTTCTTTAAGCAACGAAATATAGTGATAACCTTTGGGAATAATCAATAAAACAATTATTGTTAACATGAACATATCTTTATTAAAGGTATTTTTCAAATAACACAATAAATTTATTGTTTAAATGAAAAACTAAGCTTCATAAACTTTAACGCAGAAGAATTATTTTATTTCAGTAACTAAAATTGATTTGAAATTACATTTTTTTTATAAACAACATAATATGTGAGGTGGTTCTGGCAATTCAATACAGTTTTTTCTTATTATCTAAAAATTAATTATACCATGATCAATGGAAAACTTTTTTATACAAAT
The DNA here is from genome assembly GCA_028554975.1 of Himalopsyche kuldschensis. Lineage (NCBI taxonomy): Eukaryota > Metazoa > Arthropoda > Insecta > Trichoptera > Rhyacophilidae > Himalopsyche > Himalopsyche kuldschensis. The sequence goes on along the minus strand of JAHFWI010000001.1, from coordinate 3,444,245 downwards.
TTAAGAATTGACATTTTAAAAAGTCAAAAACATATTCATTTATCATTATCATTTTTGCCCAGATATGGCGTAAATCATTTAAGTCAAAAAAAAAACCGCTTTTCGTTGCTGTATCTAAATATTCTAAATATCGTGGTGGATTGGAATGAAAAAATAAAGTTTTACCACTAACAGAAAAAAAATATTTGATATATTATTATATTTATATGAAAATATTTGTTTTTAATATTCAATAACTGTTTGGCTTAAAGTTGATTCTCTATTTGGATACAAATTTCTTCAGATTTATTTTTACTTTCAAGTTATTAACACTCTTTCTTCTTTTTAAGTTATTAACACTCTTGTTGGTATATTTTTTTTGCTCAAAATATATTTTAATTTATGATTTGAATATATATTTTAATTGATGACATTGAAAATTTTTCTTGGGATACGATAATATCTTAATTAAGATGAAGATAACTTCGATTGGGAGTAATGTAATAAACTTCGTGTTAATATTGTCTCATAAAATTCTCAATCCTCCGATATAGTATAGTTCGATTCATTGAGTGCAGTAACACACCATTCTGGAAGTGGATCTATCTGTTGGGTTTCCCAATATTTTTCAAAATTATTCATATGCATAGGATTTGTGTTTTCTACTACAAGTTCAGGTAAAACATCATCTGATTCCTCGGAAGATTCCCTCTTTGACAATTTGCTGAAAAATTGAAAGACTTCGTAATTTAAGTACACAAATATAATAATTTACAATAAGGGAAGAAAAATAACATCGTGTTTTCAACGTTTTTCTAACGATATTTATTGATCGCCGGTCTCTGTAGGCTTAGTATCAAGAGCTTTCGGCTCTTGCGATCGGGTGGGCCTAGATTCAAGCCCGAGCAAGGACAATTTGTACTACCAATTGTTTGTCATAATTTTATTAGTCTTGAGCAGTTTTCGTTTATATAACGTTATATTGTTGTATTTCTAATCAGTTGAAAATGCACGCGATGAGCGAAACCGTTCCTGATCATAATAAATTTGCTATTGAATAAGAACAAAGAATGTTCTATTATTTGTTAATAATATTTATTTCTTACTAAATTCTCATATACTTCTACTTCAACTCTGTTAAAAAAAAACGATTGAACAGCTAGGTAAAAGGCATTTCTCTTTAAAAACTTATGTTTCAATGACCGCTGTAAGAAGTTTTTATGCACCACATTGAGAGCGGGCGTGGCTATAAAAGATTCCTCGTTGAAATGTAAAATTAATAATTCATAACTGACTAAAAAATGGTTCATTATAATAATAATTTACAATACGGCAAGAAAAATAACAATGTATTTTAATTCTACATAAATTATTTTATATATTTGTTGATAGCTATTTCGGCTTACGCCCTCGTCATTTAGTGCTGAGTTCGAAATAGCTATCAACAAATATATAAAATAATTGATGTAGAATTAAAATACATCGTTATTTTTCTTACCGTATTATAATGTAGTTCTACCAAGTAAATGCCTACTCAATCAATAATAATTTACTTTTATAAAAAACGATTTATTACTTAAATAATAATAGTGAATAAATTCATTTAATTTTTGCTTAAAATCATATCAAGTCTGAAATCATTATTTTCAACTATAAAAATAATCATACTCGAAACATTTAAGCTCGTTTTCGGAAACACTGATGAAATATTTTATTTGAAATCCTCAAAATTAGTGTTAACTTTAGCTTGCTTAGAAAAAATATACACATACAAATTGAATTGGTTAAACACATTATTAGTACGCTTAATTTTTGTAACAATAACACATAACTTACCATTTTTCAAAAATCATTTTCATAGTCTTCCTCTTACGACCGATTGGTGATTTTTTTTTCATTTCATCAATTTTAAAACAATAAGAATCCTCTCGGTCTTCGTAGTCTGATGAATTTCTATCAATGTAAAATATACATTTAATAAATAACGACTCTTCAAAATCATATAAACCACTTATCTTTGAAAATATTTAAACTTTACTATTTCTAATGATTAATATGAAGAAACAGCAAAGATTATTTTAATTATACTTTTTAATTTAATTATTAATTTACACTTAATAAATATTTCAATAACAAATATTACAAAACACTCAACCTGACCTTTGACTTTCTCTTGAAACATTGCCATCCTTTAGAGAATTTGTAGGATTTTCCAATCTATCACTTCTATGTGTATTCAATCTTTTTCTGAATTTAAACATTTTTTAAATATAAATTTTTAGCAATAAGCAATACTTGAAACTCGGTTACAAAACTGATATCTTTCAATCTAACACATTAACAGAATTTAATATTGACACCAAATGAAAACTTTTTCTAAGCCTCAGACATGTATTTTTAATTGAAAGTAATAAAACGTCCTAATTACGCTTATTTGACAATCAAATATAACATTCTCACTATAGTTTATTTATTTTGATTTATTTTTCTGTACAGTTATTCATTTGATAACTTGAAAAGAAGTGAAGAAGAGAATATTGAGACTTAATGTCACCCACATAGTACTTTACTTAAATGTGACCTATCAAATTTAATATAGTGGGCTTTTTTCAAACCAAAGATAATATTACATAAATGTTGCTAATTTTGAAAAATAGTCTATGTTTTTAAATAGTGAAATAATTGAAAACACAAAAAATTAATTGTAACTACAATGATCGTATTTTTTTTTTTTTTTGAAACGTTTAGTAAGGTTTTGTAACTAGTAATCTACTTAGAAAGTCTTCATAAATATAAAATGGCTCTTCAATGGAAGAAATATGAAGATTTCATTAAAAATAAAAGAAAAAATTCCTAGTAAGAATCACAATGATATGATGTGAATTTCATGTTCGTCTTTTATTATTTAAACAGTTTACCTGCTTATGCATTTACAGGGTTTTTTTTACTCTACGACAAACGTCAATTCCATATTGCAGACGAAAAACTGTTAAGTTGAATTCAAGTTGATTGTGGGTACAATTGAAGAAAACTATCTACTGGAGTTATGTCAATTTCACTTTAAACTTTTTAATTTTTTAAACTGGTTTGGAATTAATATTAAACCGTCGAAAGAATCAATATCTAACTAAACGCTGAAACAGCAAGCAACTTAAAAAAAACTCTACTAATTGTTCAAAATTTCGCAGAAATATTGACTGAGTGTACTTGCTGTGCCAATATGTGAATATTCCAACAACGAAGATTACACAAATTTATTCATTAGTATTAAATAAACGCATGGAAGTTATCAGACAAAATAATGGTTAATTATTTTAATAAAAAATATTTTTATAATTTGATAAAAAAAAATTGTCTGTGATAGTTATTACACTGTTAACACTATTTATTTTTCAATATCAATTTGCAACACACCGCAATCAGGCGTGTCAGCATATGAGACGCTAGCAATCAACGGGTAAATAGCTCCTTACTTAAATTATCAAAATTTCGTAGGTACTCATGTATTCCACTGATTTAGTTCATGCTTATCGCGTACTTGAATGCCATACGATTCCAAATGGCTAAACCTGCGTTGTTACTGACAAAACATTGAGAAGTCAAAAAAAGTGAGATAGTATTAAAATATGGTGTGAAAATTTTGAAATTTGATAAAAAAAAAAGAACAATTTAAGCGTTCAGAAAACTGGTTCATTAATAAAACCAACGAGGAACGTAAACACAGCAAAATAGCCCAAGAACCGCCAGAAGTGCGCAAAAGAGCACAATTAATATTTGTTCCTCAGAGATTTAAGAAGCTCAACTTATTTGTATGCAAAAACTGTTCCAAAGTATTTTTTCATTAAATAGTGATCGTCGGCACTCTGCCAAGATTTAAATTACAAACAAAGTGGGTTCAGGTATTATCAAGCCTAATTAATCATTGTCTTTTGCTTTGCGGGCTATGTCAACTTCAAAAGAAAATATTTATTTAACAAATTATTTTGAAAGTGTTTGGATAATCACTCAAACTTCCTCTACTCTACATTTTCTGATACTTGTTGATCTTTTATATTTGTTTGATTTCTTAATATTCTAATTTGCTTTTTACAGTAATTTTTATTCATTATAAATATGATACCATGCGTCATTGAACCGGATTCAAAAATATTATAAATCATATTTTAGCAGTCATAAGCTGGACCTATGACTCAAGCTGGACCTATTACTTCTTGATAAAGCGTAAAGACTAGGCATGTAATCGACAATCGGCCATAAAACAGTCAACACATATTTGAAAAAGTTGTCAGCTAGTTGCACTCTCCACACCTTTAATTCATAACTATTGTAGATGAATTTGGGTGAAAAGGACGAAATATTATTGAAATATCGGCATTACGTTGAATATTTAGACTTTTATCACTCGGCTTTGGCGATTTAAAATTATTCATTATTGTCATTATGTGGCCGAGTAGTTAACGATATTGAGCTTAAATACTTTTCGGGTGCTGTGGAAAAACGGAGCGATTGCCTTATATCAATCAATTACTTTTAATCTTCTCCTTGCTTCGTTCTTATCTTTTTTAGAAAGTAAGCGACTGAATCTTATTATCTAGTTATCTTATTTTTTGACTATAAATAAAAATGTAGATACATTATTATGAAATCTTGATTCTAATCGAGTTCAATTAATTAGTAAAGGGCATTTTTTAGATAAACGATCTTTTTGAATATTTTTTTACTGATCTAAACTATTAAGCTCAAAATAAACTTTTTTTTAATTTTAAACAAAATCAAGACCAATGTCTTAACTTTTTGAAGAAGTTTCGTAAGTGACATACCTATTTATAGTAAATTTATTTGAAAGAATAACATTTTATAATAAACATATCTTTTAATTTACGGCATTTTGATATATTTTCGCAATATTTTCTTTGCACAGTCAACAATTATAAAGAAACAACAAGCCTCGTGTTTTCCAAAAAACAATTAAAAATGCATATTTTCTGTGGGAGCACTTAGAAAAAAAATCTTATCATCGAGTGACGAAGATAGAGAAAAATAAAAAGTAGGTTAACTTTGATTATGTCTTGTTCTTTTATTTTAGTTACAATTATTTAGTTAAAATTTTTCAATAACTTTGAATATCGATCAGATTGTATCTGTACTTGTAGATGAAAATTGGACTTTTTTAAGACAAATCTTTTATTATCAATATAGATTTCAGTCAGATACACATGGCTTTGAATAAAACATAATTTTAGGAGCAATCTACCATGTTAATCGAGGGGCATGTTTATACTGAATGAGTGATTATGACAGAGCTATTACTTTACACATATATCTTTGTTTAATATTAAATTGGCTATTATATAAGTCAGTCTAATATGGAGAGAGTTTATACCACTTCAAATATTTGATGTTTTTTCGTCATAAGCAAATATTGATACAGGACGTGGCATTGTTTTTGCGACAGGAAAAGTCCCATGTAAGGACAGCAGCTGATGCAATATGACATGTCATCCCCCAGCGAGGGGATATACGGACGTAAGCCTTAAATCCTGGGCCTAAAATAGAGTGTTTGAATAAAGCATCACGGGAGAAATTAGATATGAGCACTCAGAGACCTGCTACCAACAAGACCTTTTTTGTATGCCACTTGAGCGGGAATATCCTACTCTTTATAGAGTAAAATAAAAACAAAATTATTTATGTGGACTTATCTACAATAATTTATCTTTGTGTTCCTTTCACGTTCTCAGCGCAGCTCTTTTATTAAAAATCGCCATCTGTTATATTTATGTACGAGACTGTAACAAACGAGAACCTACACAGATACTTATCAAACGTGAAGTGGAAATATGTGTTCACATTTAATTCAAAACACTTGATTGATGGCGATATTATGGTTTTTACAGTTGTAAATATATAGTATTATACAAACAAATGAGATATATAAATATAAAAGCATAGATTTCGTTGAAATGAGCATAGAACTCCTTCCTTATTAAACAGTACCTTTTTATTTTACACAATAATAAAAAAGTGTGTTCCACGTTCGTTTTACATACAATGATTTTTTTAAATATCTATCATAATAAGATTACTACGACAACTACTTCAAAATTTTCATTTTTCGATATATATTTGGTTGAAGAAGTTGGTTGTCACACCACCTCAAGTTATGTGTATGCAGTCGTTTTTCACAGCCGCCTTCTATAACGCTATAGATCAAGAAATGAAACGAATTAACTCCTGACTTACTTGGCCCGATACAAAGCTGTACTTGACTAATGTTTTAACCTTGCAGTGAAGTACTTAATTCGATAATAATTATTGTTATTACTATACTTATTTTCAGTCTCATTCATTAAATTTATTTTATTATTTAAAATATCTGAAAAGCTATGAACAGTTTTTTTTTAAATTCTGAATAAATGTATGTTCCTTATTTTACAGTATTCTATGGCAGAAAAATATCAAAAGAATCGTTTCATAAAAACAACAAAATGAATAGTTTTTAAACGAACCAGACTGTATAAAAATGATTCAAATTCAAATGTCAACACTAAACAAACACAAAAACCAACGATAAACATAATATATCAACAACAAAAAATGGGATACAAATAAAATAGAAAGCTCAGTAAACACATAAATATAGATATATTTTTATCCGTTTTACTTGGAATGATTATTTAAGTTTCTGTACACTATAAAACTTGCAATAGAAAATGATTCAATAGGGGCGATTAATTGAATCACATGGAGTGGATAAAACACCAGAAAAAGGGTAAACAATTTAATTTTGCGACCTTAATAGGTAAGTTTCTATCCTAAAAGGGAATCTCCGTTTAGTTTTGCACCATTAAATATGCGGGATTCTGTATTATCTCTTCTAAAATCTACTTGTTAAACGTTTGCAAAAGCTTTTACCTAATGACCTTTGAAGACAAGAAAAATGTATTAAATTACTTTGCATTAAGATAGCTTCATGTATTTACTTTGAATAAACTAATTTGATTCATCTGTTTTGCATTCATTAAAAAAAGATACAGTTCTCGAATAAAATATTTACCAAATGGTATTTTGCCATATGAATTAATAGAAAGGGATGAAGCGACCAAAAATCATCCAATCACTTCGTGTTTTTTGCTATCAAATACAAGTATCAACGTTTTTCTAACGATATTTATTAATCGCTGGTCTCTGTGGCTTAGTAGCAAGAGCTTTCCGCTCTTGCGATCGGGTGGGCCTAGATTCAAGCCCAAGCAAGGTCAATTTGTACTACCAATTTTTTGTCATACTTTTTTTAGTCTTGATCAGTTTTCGTATATATAACGTTATATTGTTGTATTTCTAATCAGTTGAAATAGCACGCGATGAGCGAAACCGTTCCTGATCACAAATAAATTTACTATGGAATAAGAACAAAGAATGTGCTTTTATTTGTTAATAATATTTATTTCTTACTAAATTCTCATATACTACTACTTCAACTCTGTTAAAAAAAAACGATTGAACAGCTAAGTAAAAGGCATTTCTCTTTAAAAACTTATGTTTCAATGGCCGCTGTAAGAAGTTTTTATGCGCCACATTGAGAGCGGGTGTGGCTATAAAAGATTCCTCATTGAAATGTAAAATTAATTATTCATAACTGACTAAAAAATGGTTCATTATGTGTTGATTATATGCACTCTTTTCGCGCAGAATTATTACACGAATATTTCACAGCTTTGCAGAAAAGACATATATTGATCTAAAGACTGTGCAAAGTCTATGATTATGTCGTTAGGGTGGACTTGGGCCGAACACGAGCAGTGGATGCCTCATGAGAGCTATAAATCCGCCTGCCTTTTTCTTACCACTGGAATGTCTGCTATGTAGAAAATTGTCAAATACTCCCATATATATGTTATGTAGGCTTATAGTTTTATGACATGATATAGAATGGAAGGAAAGGTATGCAATTGAAAATTGTCAAGAAGGATCATCGTATGAAACATTCAAAATAAAAAAGTGTTTTTTTTATATTTATATTTAATTTTTCAACGTTTTAGAAATTATCCATTCTGAATCTTAAATCTATTGAGACAACTTAATAAAAAAACTAAGTGAAATATAATACTAATCACCAATGTGAAATAATTGAATGAATAATCCACTAAATCAAAATAAAGGCAAGGTGACCTTTTGTATATAAATCATCCATTCCACGAGGAGCCTGGGTTGCCAAAATAAAACCTTTTGACCTTTACATGATAATTACTGGTCACACGATGTGAGTATTTATTTTGCCGAGTCCATATGAGACGAGTTTTAGTCTCTGCCAACACTGAAAAGGCGACAAATCTCATATAGTCTCAAAATATAGAATCGCAAATAAAATATCAAAAACAAAATACCTACACGTGTTTGATTTTCATTTTAAATAGCTATCTACTTTCAGACATGAAATTTGATATAATCGACATAAATTTGATCATCGTAGGAGTTTCGAGATTTGTTGGCGATAGATTGTAAAAAATTCAAATCAAATTCAGAAATACAATCAAATACACACAATACAGTCTACGAATAACAGTAAAGAACAATATTATGTTATTCAAATATGATTCAAAGTTACTTGTAGCTAATTTATTAAAAATATTTAGCTCTTGAAAGAATATTTTTGCTGTTAAACTGTCAACTGCTTAGTTTGTAGACACTATTGATTAAAGACAATGATGATTATTGATGTATTTACTTACAAGTTTTAATTGTTAAATACAATGGAAAGAATTCTACATATCCAATGTGAAACCTCAGATTAGAAATGAATATACTCCTAATTTAGCCGTTATTAATCCATTTACACTTAAGTTAATCCCTGAATAAATATATACTGACATGTTATATTGAAAAAATATGATATATCAGTATTTTATAGTTATGTACGTTAAATTATTATAGATTTTTTGTAAAGTTTTGCGATTTATATGCGATACTGGAATGTTTCTTTTACCTTGTATCTAATTTAGCAACAAATAAATAATAAATATATCTCAATAATATTTAGTGACCCAGAAGTGATTGTCAGCTATGTTTCATCAGCAAAATACTTTGAACCCCATCCAGGCACATCTGGTTGAAAGAACAGGATAAATGTTTTTAACTTAATTGAACCTACTAATTGCACACCCTCTAGACACGGTGAAAGCTCTGGGGTTAATTGGTCTGCCTCGGAGGCCGCACACTTTCAGCATAGGCCTTATTTTTGTTGTCTATCGCATCACGTGATGCCCCTACATTTCCAAGTCAATGGATGCCATGCCCCAGCAGCGATACCACGAATATCACGGAACCGGGATAATAACAATGGCACGCTTGTGATTCAAAGTATTCATGGTGAAAACACAAGATATCTTCAAAACATTAAATTTAAATTAAAAGCATCGAGTTTTTAATTAATGGCGAGCTCGTATTTTAATCAACGAGTTAATTATTTTTCTCTTTCATGCAGCGAAAAAATATGGTGGGTAACATTTGATTTCATAAATATTTCACATCACGTATCTGCGTATTTAATAGGGTGGAGCAATTACCCGTAATGTACTTACGGTTATATTTTTTTTAATATATTTTTTTACAAGTAATGTCTCCTCTCCTTTAAAGAGTTTTCAAAATTTCATTATAACACTCAATTGGTCAAAAAATGGTCAAAAGTCGTTTAAGATCGTTATTGAAACATTTATACTGGGTGGATACAAAAGACTCATTTTTTTCAAACATTAAGCTAAAAAAATGTTTTTCTATAATTCTACATAATGTATTTATTGATATCAGCACAGTAAACTAAAATTGCATGTATCAACTGGATCATTTGACAATTTTTCGAGATGAGCGATACCGATCCTGATTAATTTCTATGTATTTTTAAAGCCTTTCCAATGAGAACAGTTTGGATGTAGTTGAAATAAAAGGTGTGCATATGAAAGGGTCTGTCTTTTCTTTGTTCTGTTGAATTAATGAATGATGGTTGTACATCATCTGATGTGTAGTTAGTAAACTCAATTCTTCAATTTAATTCATATCTCTTGTTGAATACGACTGTTTTCTTATTTGTTTTTTTCTCAAATCGTTTTTAACTTAGCGTGTATATTTAATATACAGAAACTAATATTTAATAATAATGAATTGTATGGTAAAATAAAGACAAATATCAATCGAAGGGTGTTTCAATCTTGAGGATTGAATGTGCCAATCGAAATATAAGGTTTATATTTTAATATAACTGCTTAAAATATCCTAAATAAATTAATAAAGAAAATATTTTTTTATAATGTTACACATTTATTTCTGTTTATGCTATGTGGTTTTGTTTCAAGCAGTTATCCTAATCAAAGACTTGACATATATTGACTTACATAGGTATATGATATGAAATACTGCTACGCATTCTTTTTTTCTATGATATCTGATAAAAAAAAAAGTTGTGTACTTCAACGTTTAAAAATATATTCCTAAAATGAAATTTTCAGTGAAATTATCGATCAAAAGCAATCAAAAATGCTATTGTTAAAAACATTCGAACCAAATGTTTGTATTATTTTTTGTTTGATATTGAATCAGGACACGGAAGAGTGAAATTTCATTACGAGAAAATTAATCGGGATTGGTTATAGCTTACGACACATAGCAGCGGACGCCAAAGAAGTGAGGCGACAAAGAAAAACCTTCTCGTTAGCCTTCCAGCATGCGCGACCATTTACTTCAATTGCTCTTCTGAGTATTCCCCGCTTTATTAAAAATCACAATGAATACTGTTTTATATTATATTACACTAAATTAAGAGTAGTTTTTATCAATTTCCGTCGAGTTTATAAAAAATATGAGTAAAGCGTAAACATTGTACCAAACATTAACATTTGAATCGATTTTTATAATAAATAAATATTGAATAAAAATTATTTAATATACCAGTGAAACATTTTTTATTCCTTATAGACATATAGTCAAAATGATTTCTTTTATATGTGCGGCTTTTTGTATTATACAAAATATTTGAATATGCTATATTTGTTTGAGTTCACAAATCAAAAGTTCAATCATGTGGATAGAATGAGATTATTATCCTTGTTAATTTTTGATGGACACGTTGGTGGGTCAACCAACAACTAACACGTCGTTTTGGGTATTTTTTTTCTATATATATGTATATAACACATATATAAGATATTGATTTTTAGGAAAATGAAGTTAATTATTTCATTGTTAAAAAATTGATTGTTATATTAATCAATTTATTTCATGGATTTTAATTTGTAAACTTACTGATAAACATAAAATTCTAAAACAATTTAAAAATTCAAAGATGTGACAGTTTTTTTGTTTCGTGGATTATTGATTTCAGTGTGAAATGTTATTATGATGTTATTTAGTTGTATTTTATTTTACAGCTTACATCTTTTATTTTGAGCATCTGTTTGCTTACAATATACAATATAAACAAAATTGAATGAAATTCGCAACATCATGAAGGCGTAAGCAAAAAAAAATATCTTTTCTTTACGTTAATAACATTAAAATGTTTAGAGTCAGAGTTCGCACAGAATTCATATGGTCTCACAATAATTTCATTAGATAAATTAAAAGCCTGGCTATTTTTTCATTCTCATTTTTATATAAAAATGTACCTGAGGACCGGTGTTATTCATAGCATACATAGTGAAAAATATTTCTTCACATCCTCCTTCCCAATTCTCTATTATTATCTTCAGTTACCAATTAACTATCTTGAGTGTCTTATAAACATGGAGAAAATTACAATATATGCCATGATCTATGTGAGACTTTATTAACTTTCAAATTGCTCTGAGTAATTTCAGAACGAAAGATTTTAAAAAAAGAGAATACTTGAAGCTTTTCTGATATACAGAATAAAATATATATGTGATAATTTTTACCCCGCACAATTTTCATTCTTTCGTAAGTGCACACACACACATGTGTAAAGTCTGAAGCTCCTTGAAGGCACGTCCTCTTTTCCAGTGGGACGTGATCTCAAAGGCGCCGGTGGACAATATGGCTGTACCGACCTGACAAACCCTGATCTTATTTCATTATGTACAAGAATTTCGTTCGGATAATATCGAAGACACTGCTCCACCCCTTTGGATGAAATCGGGTTCGTTGAGCTGCCGCAGAAGGTCGATGAAATATTTCATTTTTAATTGGGTGGCGGCGTCTTTAGTTGGAGGGGAATCAATTTGTCACAAAATGTTAACAGGGCTTGGGTACAGCGGATCATAAAAAAATATTCATCACATATTTAAAATATATATATATTGGAGAGTTAAGAAATGATTTATTTTCAAGTAAACTTTATATGGATACACAATGTATTAATAAAAATAATAACTTTTTTAGAACTTATTCCAAATAAAATTTTTGGATTATGACCGGTTTCACGCATGGCGAGCATTATCAGCGAAACCGGTTCTGATCCAATAAATTTTATGTGGAATAAGTACTAAAAATATTTTATTATTTTTATTAGAATGCCATACACTCATACAGTACACAATGTATTTATAAATTATTTTCTTTACTATCTGTTCAAATACCCAATTTTTCGAATTTTTATTCGTTTTATTTTTTAGTTTTTTTGCCAAATTTTCATCATCGTATTTTATATTTACAAACTAAAAATATATAATATATTTCCAGTTATTGACATTCTACTAAACAGGCTATCGGCTAAAAAAAAGTCCGTACTGTGAGCAAGCATTTCCACGGATGATTTTTATGTTCAGAAACCGTTATTGAAATTTTCATTTAAAAAAATGATATTATTATGCCATCAAATCACGCTTCACAAACGGAAAGAATACAATAATGTTGAAAAACTAAGACTGATTATGTTAGTACTATTTTTACAAAATATAAATAAACGTTTATTAAAAAAATAGATTTCACATAAAAAATCTATCGTAAATTATCGATAAACGAACGGTTCCTGGAATGAACATCGTCTCTGGGCGTATTGTGTTTGTACACAATACGAAGATGTTTTGTTTATATTATGTAAGTTACTTAAGATACATGTTTCCAAACGACTGATATACATAAATATATCCCTTTATATGTATGTATATCACTAGTTCTACGAAATCCTGACATTTTTATAGGCATTAAAAAAGAAATTATATTTATCTGAAAAGCTTACACATAATTTTCATTAACTATCATATACTTAACTAGTACCAGAATAGCTGAATCAGCTTGTGAATAAATGAAAAAACATTAAATCATTTTTCAAATTTAAAAAATATTATGTAAACTAATAAATTAAGGTTCACTGGGTGGAGTTTTATTAAATATAATTCCATTATTTTATCCCGCGTGGGAAAATTTTACGCCCATAATTTACTTCTATAACTTCTCGATGAAAATTATTAATGCTAGGTCGTTATTTACTATCGAAAAATCTTTAATGTACATTTTATTTCACGGATGACTATCGCTATTTTATACAGTCGCGTAGATTTATTGTATCTTCGCAATATATCTCCCTAAGTCTCCACCAATATATCAGCATTTGGGATAATCATAAATTATTTGGCAACATTATTTCCAAGCTATCAATCACTGAGTTTATGTTGGTTTATGTGCATTCCATGGCTCCACTTAGACATAGTAATGTTTCAAAACGAATCAATATATTATGGTGACTTTTGAAAAAATCTTCCTCGTCTGTTTTTTTTTGCGAATAGAAAAAACATATATATACTGTACCTCTTTCATAGTATCATTTTTAGATTCTTAAAACCCCATTCTATTTGTAACTAACTACAGCTGTATTTAATTTACATGGAACAGTTACATACACGCTATCAATCATTATCGGTTAAGATGCAAACGCTCATGTTTTAAAAATTCTTTAGTATTCCTATGATTTCTATCACGTGGTCTATAGCCAAGTGGTCAAAGACCTTATATTTGATTGCGTTGTTAATGGGTTCGGATTATAGTACAAATAGTTTCATAAACAAGGAGATCTATGGCTAGTCCTTTCAAGCTTGTTGGGCTTTATCCTCCGCACTACCAGGGTCTTTCCAGGAGTAAAAATTTTGATACTAATGTATAATTCTTTGGTTCGAAGCCGACTTGAGAGTGGATCGATTGTTTGGGCACCGAGGGGTGCGAAATGTTTTCTTATGGTGGAGAGGGTTCAGAAGAAATTTTTGAGAATTCTCTATTTGAGGACATATGGGTACTACCCATGGCTTTATCCAACAGACTTTCTCTTAGGGATGCTCACTTTCAATAGTTTGAATGCTCGAAGAGAAATGTACTTGGCATTATATTTCTTTTGGCTTATCCGAGGCCAAAATGAGAATGCCACCATTCTTGAAAATGTTAAGTTGAATGTTCATGATAATTTTTTGAGGAATCGTGAGCATGAGTTGTTTGTTCTTCCAAGGGGTAGAACCAGTCTGCCAATGGGAATGCCTCTGGGAAGAGCTTTAACAATTTTAAACGGCATCGCTTCGGATGTCGACATATTTCATATTGACGTGAGTGAGTTCAGACGAATACTATATTTTATGAATAAAAGTTGATTTTGTCAGAACTCACTCGGTTGACATCTTTGAAAATTTCTAATATGATTTTATAATTTTTTTTTCTCTCTATTTTTATGATTACAATGTTTTCATCTTGTTTTTAATTAATTAGTGATTAATATTATGTATTGACATGTATGTATATATATAAATACACGTATTTATATTTGTCAAATACATGGCGCATTGGCATCAGCTGTAATGCCATGATTTGCTTTTTCTTAAATAAATAAATAAATAAATAAATAAGCTCCACAATAATAGCGAATTTACTTTTAAAAATCATCTTAAAATATTCGTCGAAAACATAAATAATTTAAGTTATTTATATATTTGACAGCATATCATGTGTATGTCAGCATTTTAAGTTATTTTACTCGCGTGAAATATATAGCTGAGTTGTAAGATTACTTACTTGAACTAATCACGTTTGCTTATATAATACTAGTATTGCTACCCGGCGTCGCTCGAACTAAGCGACCAATAATTATTTAATGTTATATCATTCGACATAATTATATCACAAAATCTAACATCCAAAATAGAGTTAAAATAAATTCACAAACTTTATTTAATTTGATGACAGCCCCATTCTCGCCCATTAAAATGTCCAAATTCAAGGAAAAAATCTAATTTGCTGTCAAATAATACCTTAACGTAAATAATAAATTCAAACATATTTTCTTTCATATTCGTTTTTATGGCAACGTAATGACCAACAATGCAAATGGGAATTACAGACCCACAGACATACATACGCCGTTTCGGTTTTATATATAAGATTGTGTGTAGATTTTCGAATTACTTTAAAGATACACTAATATACCATATTCTAAGAGAGTGACACAGTATTACTTTTGAATTCATAGTCGTTAATTAAATCCCACCGCACTTCTATTTCAATATAAGAAAGCATCGTAGACGAGAACTAAAAGTAGCGGAATGTCAAATCGACAAATTGCTTGCGTCACAGCAACATACTCAAAACTTCCGCCACCGCTACGCCTGTGGAAATCGCATTGGATCGCTGTCAGATGTTAGGAAAGAAGCAATTCGTATATTTAGGCTACTGGGATAGATTAACATATCCATTATGACAGAGTCAATTGTTTTTAACGAATTAGATTTATCATGCCAAATGAGTCAGAAAATCATTTATTTTTAAATACAGCCTTATAAGATCACACGTATACAACGACGGCATTTTATGTGGAAAGGTTTCCAATACCTGTTATAAACTCTATGGGTAACAATTCACATCAAATTGCTTAATCCATTCATTGATTCAATACAAATAAATAATATGTATTTTATTTTTTGTAGGAAACACTATCTTTCAATTTATGATTTACAAAAAAGACACTAAAATATTCAAAACGACGCTCCAATTAACATTATTAATAATTGAACAATCCAAATAAAAATATATAACCGTCATGATGGTGCTGAAATTATGTATTAACTTATTGAACATTTTCAAGTTCATCAAATAGATTTGAAATCTATTCGAATCTTATATCAAAGATACAATTCTTCGTTAATCATGTTTTGAGCAATATACACACCAAACAAATAGTTGAAGATTTTTTTTGTCTATCTCTAATGTAATGTTAACGAATTTTACACAAAATTACTTCTGAATCTATAAAAAGTGCTAGAACTATTGTGTACAAAATGTCTTCTGTATTTTCCAGATATGTATTTCACCGTGGAGTGAAAAATCTATAAAAACTGGTTGTATTGAGTGGTATTTGGGGAAAAGCATGGGCGCATTGAGCTCACTGGAAACAGTCTTTACACTAATCAGATTATCGTACCGTGAACGTTGGTTTTGGCCTTGGTTTTCAAATATGGTCGCGATCCTAATCCATGGCTGAGATGAGAAGATAACAAAAACATTAATATACTGAAAATAATCACTAACCTGCACTTCTATCAAACGCCTTGTGGAAATGAATTAAATATTTGATAAAAAATCTGTCAAAATGTCTTATATAAAATAAAAATAAATTAAAGAAAAATATGCAGTCTACTGCGTATGTTATATTGTGCACATTAATATAATAAATATTTTATTGAGTATTCATGTGAAACTGGTTTTGTATGAATGCTTTATCTATGATAACCACCCAATCGTTAATACTCGACCGAATTGGATTCGTAGATTCGTTTCCATTAAACTTTTAATATCGAATTTCAGTCTCGATGACCATTAAGCTTTATTGGAAAATAAATTTAGTTAACCAAACATAACAGCTCTGATAGGCTTCATACCGAAAATAAAATTATTATCTCGTCATATTACTGAATATATATTTAGTTTATTACCTGCCATATTACTATATTTTATTGATACTGATAAAATCACAGTAAGTATATCCAATTTCCAGGGCCTTTCAGAGGCTGTGCCAACTGAATTTTTTCAAACACTAAATAGAATAAAATATCAAATTTTCGTTTTTGTTAAAATATTTTAACAAACTCTTCTCGATTTTAAAAATTTTCACACATTTTTAGTTTTACTTCCACATGTACCTATATTAAAACTAAGGACCGGTTTTGCTCATCGATACATTACCAACATTATATGGCCAAAACCGGTTCGAATCTTGATCTTGGAACAAAAATAGTTTTATTTATTTAAAATAAATTATTACGTCACACACGTTATTAATTTTAAGCAGTAGCAAAAAATATTACCTTTGTGGAACTACTTAGATTTTCTTCAGTTTGAATCTCTTGTAGAATCAAACTATTGATTTTCGTAACTGCTATGTACTTCAAAGTTCAAAATTATTGATTAAAGAAAAGTTTGATGAGTTTAAGGAAAACAGATTTGTTTTTTTTTACTCTTATTGCTTTTATACGTATTTTGTATGCTTCTTTTTATTAATAAAGTGTTGAATAAGGTACGATAAAGCTAAAAAAATGCGGGAGTTGGTTGAAAATTCGATTTCTTAAATTAAGCCAATTTTAATCAAAATAATCTGAATAGTTATTTTAAATTCAGGTGTTTCAACAATTGAATATAAACAGCAGCGACGGATATAAGGTAATATTAAAAAAAATCTCTTTACACGTGCAAAAGGTTTCGATGTTGTTAAAGCTCTGCCAGTGGCAGGTATAAATAACAGGTATGACAACAGCCATTCATAAATTCTCATAAGAGTTTACGTCAGTACATAGACATGTTATGTTATTACCACGTCGTCGGTTTTGTCTCTGATATTCCATATCCGTACAGGCTACGCCAACGCCGACGGTGAAAAAAGCGATAATGCCGTCACCTAAATTTGGCGACCTCACTTTGTTTCTCCGCCAGGTTTAGTTTTCACCTCCTGATCTTTGTTTGCTACCTGCCGCCAAGTCGATTGGAAATGATTGCTCATCAAAGAAATAATAATCACCAGACAGACACTTGAACCCCGGCAGGGGAGAATATTTTGTCGGCGTTTGATATCGAGCTAAACGATAAAAGGAATACAAAATGAACCTACTGGGACATTAGTGTGTGAAATAAAAGTTTATTTTGAAACAGGGCTATTTTCTGCGATAGTATTTATATACAAATATTTTTTTTTTGATTATAATTAAAATATGTTTTCGTGTATCTTGAGTTATATCTGAATTAGAACTGAAGTTCTGGGTATTATTCAAGGTGCTATTTTACTAAAAAATACATATAAGCTTTATTTTTCTGCACAAAGACAACACAGTCCTTGGATGATTTGCACGTTTTTAAAAATATTTCATTTTTTTCCCCGTGATAAAGATTACAATTTTGTATTTATTTATTCTTCTCAAATTTATATTCAATGTTGTCAGTAAAATGAAAACGCCATTAACACCCAGAAGTCTTAATTTTTTAAAAAATAACTAGAAATATAGAGATAGATATATTGCATAAAAACATATTCAACAAAGCTGAACTAAAAATCCGTTATTAATTATTATTCAAGTAACCCGTTTTTTGAGTGCTTCATTTTGAAATATATACTGTTTGACTGTTGAACTGCCATTTTTTGTGAAAAGGCATATTTAAAATAAATTTTGTAAATATTAGGTCCTGAACTGAACAAATATATGTGAAAGTTGTAAAAAGACATAGTGTTTTTTATTTATTTAAATATACTGTTTCATCGTCTTAAATAAAGCGAATGGAACTTTTCAACATTTTTCATAATACTAAAAATGTTTGTTTTGTTCACATTAAGATGTAAAAAATACTTAATTAATATGTTTTGAGTAGCTCGACAAACCTATCAAGAATAAATTCCGGAGTTTTTAGTTTTTGCGGTTCATTTGTATGCACGATGAAGTTTTTCCACCAATATTGCTTAACACAAAGCTCTATGGAAACAGACAGTTATAAGCGCTTAGAATATGTGCAGCATTAAACATAGTTTAAAGATTATAATGTTATACAAAGCGTTTCCGTGCATTTCTAATAACTCTGACACATAGCTGCATTACCACGCAAACTTTCAATTAC
The DNA here is from genome assembly GCA_028554975.1 of Himalopsyche kuldschensis. NCBI lineage: Eukaryota > Metazoa > Arthropoda > Insecta > Trichoptera > Rhyacophilidae > Himalopsyche > Himalopsyche kuldschensis. The sequence goes on along the minus strand of JAHFWI010000001.1, from coordinate 3,425,189 downwards.
TTAATTGGAGTACTTTATCGAACTTGGTAAAGTTTGCTTTTGTAATTTTCTTAACGAGCTTGTGACCGTTACAGTGGCTGAACAGTAATCCTTGCCAAAGGCTTTTCCAAACATTGCAGTCAGATTTCAAAACCATATTTCTTTACCGTTTATTTCGGATGGTAATCTTACTCTGCATTATATTATAAAAATAAAATTTTCTAATTGTTGATTGAAATATTTCTAAGAAATGACATGCACTTACAAACACGAAGGCTCCCGTCTTATTAATTTCTCTAATAATACTATGTTTTTTTAATAATTATAAAATTTGATATCTTTGAAGTTTTAAATTTACAAATTGCTATAAGAGAGTTTTGGCTTGGGTGCTTTTAATGTATTGTGCTGTGCTCCAGTGTTTTTTTTTATAATTTTTATTACTTTAAAAATATTTCACTCATTTGCAATAAACTAGTATACAACGGATTGATAAAAGTCTCTCTGAAGACTCAGATGTTGCATTTGATGAAACTACAGATCATTGAAACGAGTGAAGTACTTGGAGTTACAGAATTTTTGCAGTATAATAATCATATACAAAAAGCCTTGAAACCAATAACATATTCCAACTATACAGAAATGACTTGGTAAACCAGAATTAAGTAAGCTCAAAGAAAAATTCTACCCTTACAAAGTGTGTGCCTGAAGCTTTTAACAATTGTCTCTCCCTAGAAACGCTACTGGTCCCTTAACAACTGCTTTTAAATTGCCGCCATAAAAACTTTAGAAAAATTATTCAGTCGCGTTTAGAAAAAATAAGATCTTTACATTTATTTTGACTGCCGTGCTAAGTTTATCCTTTTTGTCTACAAAGTTTTCACCAGTTTCACGCAACATTAGCTGCATAACGCTGGTGTTTATATAAAATATACATTTTATGACTCATTTAGCTTAAGTGCAAGAGCCTTTGTCATTTAAAATGAGGCAAAACTTTCAAGTTTTTGCATGAAGCGTTCGAACTTTTTTCTCATTACCAATTAAGCTATTATATTTCAAAGCCAAGCTAGAAAATAATTTATTTTTTCTTTAGCCACGTTTGCTTCCAATGTGAAAGATAACTCTTAACATATCTTTTTTCAACAGAAACTGATCTATGAGAATTGCTTGTAACCAAGGATAGGAGTCTTGGCCTATAAAATAACTAGCCGCTTGTCAAATACTCTCACTTTGCAGTGTTTAAGGGGAATGGGAAGAAGCTATTACTTGGTTGTTTAAATAATGTCATACTTAAGTATGTTCAGCATATAAATATACTGTACACAGATACGAATTTAATACATGTAATGAATACAAAATTTATATTAATAATGTTTCCATTTATGCACTTATGTTCGTAATGAGTGTGTCTTTTTTAATTAAAATAAATTGTAGACGTCACGTTTTTTTGAAGCACTTCCGACTATTGAACACACATGTAATTGAAGACTTACGACCGGCAAGTCGTGACTAGAAAATTATAATTAATTTATCTAATTTATTTAATAATGTGACAAATCTCTCTCCTTACTCGTTATTATCTTGTTTTCGATACAATATTTAATCAAGGCACAAACAATTTAATGTGCCATATGATAAATGTCAAACGGGTACACAATCTTGGCAAGAGTACACCTAAAATAGAAATGTCGAATTAGTTCATTATTTCAGTTACCATAGTTCAAAGGTATATGGAATATTTATATCAAGGTTTACAAAAACACACGCCATAACTAGTTTTGCCCGCACAGTCCCCTCAGGATAGAAAGGCTGTTGTATTTTCTCAACGATTCGTTTGTGTTCCCTGCCTTTGCTTGCCCTCTTACTTCTCTTCACTTTTTCACAGATGCTAAAAGCATTAGACATATAGGCTACAGGCATATAAAATCAAATCTCTGTTTTTACAAATGCAGATACTGTTTTTTTTCTATTTATTAAAGCTTTCAAGCCAGTAATATTTTTTGGGAGTCAGAGTACACAAAAATGATGTGGGTTTTTTTTTGTAGAACATTAACCTTATTCATCATAAAATCTTTTTGCCATAAAGGATAACATGTACATACAAAATTTTTTTAGACTTTTTCCCATTACTTGTATACATTTTGGCTCTTTGTCAGTCACGTTTACTAAATATGATCATCTTTGAAATTTTCACATTCTTTTATTAGTTCACAAATAATATTTATAAATAGAAAAGCAAGATAAGTGTTATTATTTTTGAAAACAAATCTTTTTGTTCACAGCTGCAAAGACTTATTTGACTATCTACTTCCGTTTTGGCAAAAAAAAAATAGCAAATTTCCCCTGAAAATTTACATATATTTAGAACAGAAAAATGAAGTGATTTTTTTTGTACATACCCACAGTGTTATAAAGCTATAAGATAAGCTGATATCCAAACTTTTGATGGACTGCTTCCATTTTATTGATGTTTTGTAATTTTTTATTTTGAAGAAATTTTTAGCATTAATTTTGAGTAGGAAGTTCTCCGTTATCCAATCATCAAATCTTACTTCAACTCGCAACCACTTCTTCGGGAACAAGGATTACTTGTTCATAAGATAAATAATTTATTCCGACAATACTGATAACAGGCTTTGTAAGATTTTTTGACTCACGACTTACGGTGATAACTTTTGGTGATAAAGTAAAAGATACACACTAGTTTTGTTCTACAAGAGTTATTAGATGTGGTAGATAGCTATTTAACTTTCTCACCATCATCAGCTAACTATGATAGCATGAAGTCGTAATAGATATCAACTTTATCTTACAATGCTTTATTAAATAAATACTTTGCTATTTTTTCTGACAAGACTAAGTAAATTTCAATAATTTATTTTTCGGTTGATGACATGAACATGAAGAGATAGATCCGCCGTTTGACTTTAATTTTTCTCATTTTGCTGCACTGAAATTGGTATTATTTCATGTGTTAACAAAATATTATATTCCAAGTAATCACGTGATCGTCAATAATATTAACGATAACAGTAAACTCCGATTCTAATAGTGGACAGTCTCAATTTAATTCATTTTCAAAATATTCCGGATCGTCTATTGATTTTTTATATCGTTTGATATGTTTCGTGCGATATTTATTTTCTGTTAAATAAAAAGTTGTATATTCGAGCTTAATTACAGCTTCCGCAAACCCCTGCGATACCCTTGTTTGAATTTTTGCGTGGTAAAAAAATTGTCAGTATAATGTTATTTTCATGAGATCTCTTTCGGGATGGGAGGCAATTTTGTCGCAAATAAAATGGCGATGGCTTATCTTGCGGAATATGAATTAAATTCGACGCCCACTCTACCGCGCTGAGCGCGAAATAAACAAAACAGATCGCAGATCGCTTCCGCCTCGCACACTTCACCATTTTATTTCCAATTTGATAACGGCTGATATATCCGGTGGCGTTTCCCAATTAACAATTCACACAAGAGCTTTATAAGCTGCTCTCCAGTGATTCTCTTACACAAGGGCCATAAGCGTTAAGCAAATGTATCGATGCTTCATTATTACAGCATTTTATTTATAAATATTTGTTTTAATTATAAAGAGTTATTAAGTTTAACATGTCTTTTAAAAACATTTTTCAATTCATTGCATAAAATGAAATTATAATTAATTTATCTAATCTACTCTTCAATAATTATCAATTCAATAAACAGGGTTCACTTACTACATTTTAAAAACATCCGATATGTATGTACATACATATATAATAAAAATATTGAATATACAACATATATCATTGAATTTATAAATAATCTTGCAACACCGAAGAACAGCGATTGGCGATCAGAGCAAGAAGTTTTCATACAAATTGTATTCAAAACAATTGTTTCCACCTCAATAGGTGAGTATTTTGATCAAACCTAATTAGTCACTTCAAAAAAAATGTGCATTTTTTTATCGTGCAAACCCTAACATACCATTAAATAAAATCTATATTTTTTTTTTTAATTTGAAATATTGCAAACATGATTTTACCTAAAAACATTATTTCATGAAATATATTACGATGAATCATTTCCAATGTTTACTGTTAATCCTCGACGGAAAGACATTATATTTAAATAAATAAATCACAATTCATTATACAACTTCCACATATTTTAACTTTTTTGCGATAAATATGATCGCTAGAACCATCAGCTGATTGTTTGTGTTCGAAATTGGTCTTGATCCTTATAAAATATTTGGGATATTTTTGTCGACCGCACACTACGAATATTCATTTCAGTAAAGCAAAAATGTAAATGTTAATGATATTTGAGAAACCATTCCAACAATGGTAATAAATTAACTATCACACATTTTTAGTTAATGATAGTACATAAGTAGAAAAGACATGCGTGGATATCCCTACGCATCCATCCCCACGCCGTCAGGGTGAAAAAGCCGCAGCCCGATTAGGTGTAAAAATGTAACGGGGTACGCAAGATGAATGTGCCGTCACCGCGTACAGGAAATGACTCGTTGCGATCAATGGTCCATGGAAGCCAGTCTAGTTAAAACGTCACGTTCGTTTTGCGTGCTACATATTAACAATGTGAGGCTGTAAGCCGCCCATTGACGGGCTTTTGTTCGGCTCTGAGCGCCAGATTTTGAACGGTGTCGTTATTATTTTTATGACCGCCACTTTCCGCCGAAGCGCGCTTTTTCATACATCCAGATAGACTTAATGACGAGAAAAGGTACGGATCACGGAAGAAGGAATTACGAATATTCAAATTCAGCCGAAAAAAATAAGTAAAAACTTGCGTACATACTTTTCCTTTTCCTGTTTCCTGGTTTTTAAGTGGATTTATGTTCGTAATGCGAAGTGGATTATTTATTACCTTCATTACCTTGCGGAGTATTTAATATCCACTTAAACATTTTTTATAACCATGTGCGGTCCAAATAAGGAGCATAATTTCTCATAATGTAGTATAATATAAGTCGTAATAAAGTAAGAAATTGCATTAAGAATATAGTATTTGTTTTCGCAAACACGTTTTATATATTCTTTAATTTAAAAAAACTTATATTTTTACTTTATATATCTGAAAGTAATGCGAATAGCTTAAGCTTTGTTATTTAAATAAAATGCTACCAACATGAGAAAAAATATTTAATTAACGAAAGTAAAAATGATTATAATAAATATTTGGTCTGTATGAAAATGAGCTGAATTGCGAAGAACACTATCTTAAAAACTTTTGAATTTTCACATATTGTATAGAACTTTCAGATTTTCTTATTTTATCTGAATATTCTCGAAGCAAATATCAATGTATATTATAAATTATAAGAGTCTTTTCAGAGATAGATGAAATAGAAAAATACAGAAGAAGTAATCAGATTTTATTTCGAGAATCTGTTTTAAATGAAACACTTATTGGATCTATTAGATCAGGACCGGTTTCGCTCATGGCGAGCATTGTCAACTGATAAGGAATACAATGAAACAGTGATATTTATACAAAAGTTAAGTAAGAAAAACAAGGTATGACAAACAATTGGTATTACAACTAAGCAAATAAATTGAAGCAAAATACAAGAAACCGGTCCTGATCTAGTAAATTTTATGGTGAAAAAGTACTAAAAATATATTATTATTTTTATTATAATGCCTTTCGACCAAGTATTGACAGTGAACACCTTAAAAGTGACTTATTGGATAGCTTATTTACTTTTTCAAACTGCGGAAGGAAACTTGAATACATTGAATTTTTATGAGATATATGGGTTTTCATTACGAATCTGTGATGTTTTATTCTTTGTCATCAATTCTTTATTCTATTTTGAAAAAGGGGGATAGACCGGACAATCAGCTCGCTACTTATCATTGTCTAACCCCATCCATCAATTCTCATCTTATCTGAAAGTTGAGGTTAAATGAATGACTAAAAGCTAGCTCCCATTAAAAACAACATATATATTATACACCATTAGTGTTCAAATGCTTCACATTTTTGGGTGAATATCTGTAAAAAATTTGTTTTGTTGACATTCCATAAAATAAAAATTGATTGTTTCTGTTTCTCACTGTGACACATGTTACGGAGAGAGGTGATGCGTATACTTTATATACTTGTGTTTTCATGTAGTTATTGATACTATTTTTGATATATAAATGAAAAATGAACAGGATGATTTTTGGCCAAGAGAAAGGGCGAATAAAAATACACAATAACAGAACAAACTAGACATGTATATCTGATGGAATGGTAAACTTTATCACTTATAAATGATACACTGGTAGCTACTTGTTAAGCTTTAAATGTTATTATCTATTGTTTGATCACTATCATTAAGACCCTTATTATTGTTTAAGATTTTTTATCTATTCATTTCTAATTCTAATTCTAATTTTATTTTCTTAATTTAAGTCGTAATCGAAGCTTCTCAAAGATTTATAGGCACATGTCACACCCGGTTACACAACCAGTGGAACAACAAAATTATATATCACATCGACTCAGATGTTTGTGTGGAAGGGTATTATTTTTTCAAAAATATGACTTTTGTATCCAATTACACATATATTTTGTAAAGATTAAGGCCAATTTCACACATCGAGTGCATTTTAAAATGAAGTTAAAACTAAATAATCAGTGGAAAATGTTCTGCGATGAGAGAAACTAGTCCTGATCTTTACACCGAATATTTCGAAATAGTAATAATTTTGTATTATTTATTTAAAGAAACGATTAGTTATATTTTTACAATAAATATCAACAATATGGCATATTTACATAACTAAAATTATTTAAACTTATATTATATCATACTAATAAATTTACCTCTGACGTTATTAGTGTTCTGGTGGCGCAGTGTCACCCCTATCCCCTCGCACACGCCATTCGTTGTGCGTTACTATTTGTGGAAAATCAACAAACCACCCCGGTCATATAACTACACAAACTTTAAGTTGGTTATGATCCTTAAAAGGTCGGAAACTGTGTACATCCTAGAAGGGACAAATTATCTTTCTCAAGATCTTCCTTTAAAACCAATTAAGAGGCAGCTGTTTACTCTTAATCGTGTCGCATATTTCACAGCCATAGATTTCTATCGAAATTTTATGCTAATGAAGACTATTTTCAAAATGGCTTTCATTAGTTTTAATTCAAAATAGCATCTTTGATAAATAAGTTCCAAATGAAGAAGCGCTCCAGAGAAAGTAGTGTCAAAGTAATTAATGCGCAATGGTAAACGATGTTGCTTGAGTATGATAAATATTTGGCTCATTTTCAGCTAACTGTGTCAAATTGACAGGTCTGTGATTTGATGCACAAAATAATTTACTAATTATACTGCTAACTAATTAAAAACTCGTAATTACAAAATACTAAATAACAGAAAGAATATTTATTTCACATACTGCGTTTGGTGTATTTTTAAACACATAATCATTTTGTTTTCATATAGTGAGACCATTTCTAGATGATTCATCTGAAATTTTAAATCGCTCACTAACCATAATAAACAGATTTTTTACATAACTATATAAACCTGAGTAAACAATAATTAAAGATTGAATTTTTGAAGATTTGAATACCTTAATATTCTTCTTTGAAGTATAAATGGTTATATATTAAATACGAAATATTATAAGTTTATCTATGATACAACAGACTTGTAATTAGTTTGTTTTAATAAAAACTTCAAAGAACATCATAACCTCGAATAATCTTATATTATAAGCTTTTTGGGCAGACATCTGCAAAGCTTCAAAATGAATTACTCTCACTTTATTATATCGAATTTCATTCTCCATGATTACCGAGACTTCTTGAGATTTTGAGTGTCTGTGGCTCCAGAATTAAATAATTTAACTAATAATTAATTCTATCGCATGTTTTTTAAGCAAAAAAAGTTATACCACAAAAAATGGAAAAATATGCATTAACGACATATCAAAATAAAAATATTTTTAATAGTTGAGATTTTTTAAAATGGAGGCTCTGATTGATAGTTATGGTGATGTTGAAAAAATGTCTTTCTGTAATTATAAAGTATATATTTAATTAATATGAAGATCGTTGCTTAATACAATTCCAAAATATCAGTGAAATAAATGTATCAGTTAAAAAAATTGTGAGTTTCAAAGTTTATCAAAAATCTTGATATTTTTGTTTCTTGGCAAAAATAAGTTGAAGCTGTGCTGCATTTAAAAAATATAAAGCTGAGGATACAAAAAGCTTTTATAGCACTAGCATAAAATTAGCATAGGGATAATCTTCTTTTATGGTGATAACTTCAAAATTTCCAGGTGCCTTAAATAGAATTGTTTTTCAGCTGTAATTAGCACTGTTTATATCGCTTGTGCCATTAATTGCGCGTCATTATTTTCATCATTAATAAAATAAAGTTCTCTTTAACGCTTTGGAATGTTGTATCTTTAAAAAAAATAGCGCAATTATAAACTTCAAATGATAAACAAATCTAATTAAATTTTATTCGAGAAAATGTTACTCTGCATATAATTATTATTGCTTTTAATTAACACTGCATGCAAGGAAATACTACTTTATTATTAATGCTTAGTTTATTTGTGATATTTACTCTTTATGTCATCATATTTTAAAATTTTCATTTGATTCACGAGGATTATTATTTGTTTATACAATCTAGACTCTAGAACAGTGATTCTCATGTGCGGCCACCAGAGGATTTGGCTGCGGCAGCCAACAGCTTCATAGAAAATATTGATATTAAAAAAAAGTGGTTTTACAAGTTAATTTCTCAAGAAAAACTATGAAAAAGAAATGTCACGTATAAAATTAAAACCAATTGTAAATTGACAACCATGTGAAGCTCCATTTGACATACCTCAAACTCAACAAACTCAAAACAAAAATTTGGTGCGGCCACCAGACATTTTTATAGGACCTCTTATGCTTAGGATGCGGCCACGGGGCAATTTGCCGTGAGAACCACTGCTCTAGAGCATAGGTTTCTAAACTTTTTCGGGTAGCAACACCTTTTTGTAAAAAACAAGTGACCCGCGACCCGCGACCCTGTTGCAATTGAAAATTGCATTTTTCATAAGGTAATTAAAAAAAAACAACCAAAATGTCAATATTTTTTTTAGTTGTCTGTGTAAGTTGGCGACCCATGAGTTGGGAGCCTGTCCTCTAGAGAGACCGATAATCTTTTCATAATCAGCTTTATTGGGTGAAAATCCACAGCCAAGGTTGGCCGACTATTTTTTTTTAAATCGGTTAATATTTTCAATCATATTACAACATTCTGGGGAGGTAAAATATTGGAAAAAAATCAGCAATAACTATTTCAAGAAGACTTACAAAAATTACATTTCAATTTACTGCGTGCTTGCTTGCCTTAGTTTCTAGGACAGTAGAACCCCGATCTTACGTTCTCGCATTATACGTTTTCCAGCGTGATCCGTTCATTTTCTATAGTCCCGGTGAAATACCCATAAGAACAATGTTAAAAATTTCCGCATTTACCGTTCTCCGATTTCTCGATTTCCTCGATTTTACGTTAAAAAATTGTGGTCCCGTCACAAATATTATCCCGATTGACCGTTTTTGTTGAATATTTCTTAAGAAAACCGTAGAAAGATTCGTAGAAAAAAACTGAGACTGTAAGTGTGCACTTGTTTTCTATTCATTGTCATAATGTTTACGGTAATTACCGAGCATCTGTGTCTTCTGTAGAAGAAGAACGCAATAATGAACCATGAAATAACATTAACAGCAACGTTTTTGGCCTTCGAAAAAATAAAAATATAATTCTACTTCAAGGATATGATGAATCTGCTAAAAAAAATAATTTGAGGAGAATTTGTTTAAATTGAAGTGGAAACTGCAAAGAAGCAATGTAGTGTTAAGGATATTTTTTTAAATGAATGTTATAGGTATAATAAGATTTTTTAATAAGATATTTAAAACTTTCCCGCATTCATCGTTTCCCGCATCATTGTTTGTTTTTTACTGTCCCTTGAAAAACGTAGAAACAGGGTTTCACTGTACAAAAAACAAGTTTTATAAATTAGTTTGGAAACTCAATACTTGATGTATGTATATATTCGTTTCTAAAGCAAACTTACATTATTGATTCGTGTTTCCCTTATACGAATTTCAGTACACTTATCTATATATAGAATTTGCTGTGTTAGTCATGTGTGTAATTAGTAGCATATGCTGCATTTTAGTGACATTTAATTGCATCGGTTTAATAAACATAACCTTTTCGTAAGTTATCGTATGGTTAAAGGCGGCCGTTTATCGAAAGCAACTGGTATTGTATTCAATTACAAATTTAGGTGCACCGGCACACAAGCAAATTGCTCAAATTGTAATCACATTAGCTAGAGCTATCACGAAGCCATTATTGACGCCATTGTATTAGCCGTCCCATGCGAAAGCCGGCGGATCTTTACAATGGTTTTGCAATTAATTGAAACCACAATGACTTCACACACGAGCAGCACTTGTCGGGTTGCTCTGCCCCGTTTTCATTATATCTTTCAAGCCGTATATGCTCGCACATAAATCATGCGTAACTATTACCAAGAACTTCCTATAAAATTATTATAACGACCCTAACTTTGACAAAGCAAAGTACACATCGAATCAGATGGGCACCCTCTTTGTTATTTTGACAGCGATTATTATTCTACTATAATACTACCCTTCAAACGATCAAGGGTTTTTGTCTCAAGTACCTTTATATTCCTACTTAAATTTTTAATATAGCTATGTAACTAATATTATATACTGTCGTAATACAAGTCAACCTACTCCAAGCAGAGAGGTCAAAAAACGGTACTACTTTAAAACCAGACTTAATTGAAACAATCTTAATATAGAGGCTTTTATGATTTAAAAATGAATACAGATATAAATGTGATAAAAAATCCAAGCAGTATTTTCTACACACACATTGGTAGTATTATAGGTACAATAGAGTTTGATTAATAACATCAAAAACTAAAATAAGATATGAGTTTTATTATCATTTATACATCTTTATTTACAGCGTTAAAATATCTATATTTATTTGACACGCACGAGTTATGAGATGTTTAAGTATCAAGAAGTTTGTAAAAACCATTAAATTTATAATATTATCAACTTTTGGATCTTTTTTTTTACTCGATAGGAAATGTCGAGAATAATTTTCATCTTCTTTTTCTTAACGAATTTATTTTATTATAGAAATCTTTTAAGTACAAGCCAACGTTTATGAATATATCTCCGTAAATACAATAGATTAAATAACATCTTACAAGATTGCTTTTCGTTCCACGTGACAAAGACAAATGAAAACAATAAAAGAATGCTTTTTCAATTATTATATTTTTTCTTTTCGCACTCTATCTCTGTCTCGCCTCCTCGTTCTATTGACAGGCAAACACTCCTCCGTATAAAACTTTTTGAATTACATGAAGGTCTTGTTAGATAGGAAAACGGACAAGTGTCCGGGAGAACTTTTTCCGCCTTATCATCGGTCATTTATCTTAGAATAAGAATTTCTTGGTCCTTCTACTTCACCATGATATATGTATCGGACAATTTTGTTTATTTACATCACCATTAAGCATTTTTTATTCACAGTTTTTATTGGAGTCCGAAAACATCTTTCAAGTTTTAACCATAAATTTGAGCCATTTTCATGAAACGAAAAACGTTCAATCAAATTATACCTACTTCGATCAATATTTGCGACTTAATTATGACGCACATAAAGATTTTGTCATCAGAATATCTAAATTGTAATAAGCTATATATTTTTTTATTTTTGGCAGATTTATTAAATAAAAATAACTCGGCTTAAAATGGAATATGAGTTGAATTTTATCTTTACGACAACAAGCTCTTTGAGTCAATTAAATTATTTTGAGATTGTTATTGTCGTATTATTTTTTTAAATTAAATTATATTCGGGATACGATCGATTCGCATGTTTATTTTTACGAAAGAGGAACAAATATGTTAATATATTATCAAGTTTCATCTGATTTATAAATATCATACCTACATTTTGAAAGATAATAAATAATGAGGTGCCCATTAAAAATTCGTTTGGTGCCAAGCAGAACCTTTCGTATTCACGAAAAGAAAACCATTGTTTTATTTAGTCAATAGAACAAATCGTCATATTCCTTTTATATTTTACCACACTTATTTTAAATAATTAAGGAAGATTGTTTTTAAGCTGTTGTTTGTTTGCAATGAAATAAAATTATCGTTTATCAAACAATGAAATAAATCAAAGTTATAAATTGATTTTTTAAATTGTTTTCAATTTTCTATTATTTCGTATAAAATAATGAGATATTTAGTAATTTCAAAGATAAAAAGATTATATCCGCGTATCTTAATAATTTTATAGAAATCAATGTTGATAAAATATGTCTCCACATCAATAATAAATAAAAATGCCGTAGCTAATATTTTATTTAAAAATTCTTAAATATCGTAGATTTTATTTAAACTGCGACTTTAAAGTTTATCCTCATCTAAATATGTTCGATAAATCAAACATGACCGTCTTATGGCATATGATAACTACCATTGTCATGGGGATATAAAAAATCACATCTCACGACTTATAACTAGGTTAGTTGAATGACAGTATTTTTTTAATATAATTATAATATCAAAATAAAAGTTCATATTGAACCAAATAATAGTAGATGTCTCTGAAAGAAGTCTGTGTGTTCATCTTCGAGTTAATATCCAAAGTCAATTAGGGTTGGAAAACGGCAAGAAAGCTTTGTTTAAAATGATTCAAAACTCATAAACATATAAGGCATTCGTGTATATTTACAACATGGATAAAAAAAAACCATAAATAATCCTTTAAGACATTTCCATTAGTGCAGTCGACTGCTTATGTTAGTCGCCAAATCGAAAGCAACGATGGTTCTACTTTATTACAAGTACCGACAATCGAGATGTCTCTTTTAATAAAAAAAATTACAACCATCTATTAATTTTAAAGCCATTTTTTGAAATACATGTAAAAAACGTAGACATCTTCAACGATCAAATTATAAAATACCAAAAATTGTTGAAAGCTATTCAGGAAGGAAGGTAAAAACATTTGTATTTTTGACTCGATGTTCGATTAAAATTCTCATGGCAAAAAATATGTGTAGAATAGAGTTCAACTGTATAGTTTCATACTCACTATGCTGTTTTTCTTTAGTTGGCTACATCTGTCTCCGTCTTTGTGACTTTCCGCGAAGCTAAACGGTTGTAAAATTTTCCGCAAAACCGGTGAAACTATATTTTTACGGCAATCGTACACGATATAATTCACTGTGAGATATGTGTTTAAGGCTCGTGTTTTCCACCCTTTGGCGGGCCTAGTTTAACGGTTTGGCGAAGGAGGCTAGAGCCACGGAACCCCTGCGTTATTAACGACGGTAATTAACCTGAGGGACGGTCGGTCTCATAATAAAACGTGACCTTAGCAGCCTGAAACCCTCCACAAATACATCAGACACAAATTTTATTCAATTCTGGCTAATTTTTCCTTTTTCTAAAATTATTTCATAATAATTGTAGTGCGCGATGTTTATGTAAGATAACTATTGTTTGCACCAGTCTATTCGAACAAAAAGAAGACAAACATTTTGATTAAACTAAATAAAAATTCACTAAAGATAGTAGTCATAATATATATATTATACAATGCTAAAAGCAATGCTGTATTGTGTAAATATCGCATTGCCCTTCCTTACATTTGTCCTTATTTCTAAATTATATCGAAAAATTGGTGAAAACTCGTTAATCATATGAAATTATACAACATATTTCGCAATTTTTAGTATTATCAAGACTGAAGCTTATTAAAGATGCGACGCAGCTAAAACTTTTTTTATACTTGTCATGATCACACATGACTATTTAACTCAAATAAAAAAAAGATTATAATCTAATATAAATTTAGATTTATAAACAATCAACCTAGATAATCGAATACAAAAAGCGACTATATTATTTTATTCTTTATAAATTTATTTAATTTATTCATTTCAACATAGTTTGTACCACTGTGTTCCATTATCTACCAAGTTAAAAGTTCTTTTGTCAGTTCAGAAAATTCCACAAGGAATTTCTAAGCAAACTAAAAGCGGTGACTCATCATTTAAAACAGTTCAAATTTGTATTCTGGCCCATTCGATTACATAAGGGATCAAATTACTTGAATTCCATCCAAGTTATTTAATTTGAATAATATCATCATATTAGAATTTAAGGTCCCTGTCCGTAACACTGCTGTAAATGTTTTCCAATATGCCTTTTCATATAATATTATTATATTTTTTACGCCATGTTTTTTTAACAAGTTAGACCAATTCGATTGAGCCTTCGAGCGGATTATATAGTTAGAATATGCATAATTAATATAATTAATCATTTTAAATAGAGCAGTGATGCACAACCTGCGGCCCACGAGCCAAATATGTCCTTCAATGACATTTCATGCGGCCCACAATGACAAATTTCAATTCAAAGCCTTATACGGACGAAGGAAGAACGATATAAAACAATAAACATATTAATTTTTTATACACTAGAAATATCGATAATCAGTTTTACCTATGCGGTCCTCGAGCTATCTGACGATTTTTTACCTGGCTCTTCTTCCAAAAAGGTTGTTCATTGCTGAAGAAGAGAGATATCTTCGATTGCTTCATTTATACCTTTAAAGGTTGTGATTTTTATCATTTTTGTCAGTCAATAGCTATAACAATAGAATAAAGAAACGTTTATACATGATTTTTTTTTTAATTTCAGAACTAAAAACTAATCGAAGATAACTGAATTGTTTCTATTTGATTCAAATACTTAAGAATTTATGGAACTGTTCTGCGTAAATATTGTATGTTCTGTGTATGTGTATGAAATCTGAATGCGAATCATATTTGCGATTGTTACGTTGAGAGATTAATTTTGCAATTATACAATACATAATTAATGATACTATAATTATTGTATGCAAAGTTGTTTCACCTGCTTTGATATGTGACATGTTTCTTGTGTGTTCCGTGTTATCAATAATTTTAATTAACGACTCTCTGCAGCTGCTGTACAAATATGGCACATATTATTTTACACCCTCGGATATAAATTAGTATATTTCTTCACCATTGAAATACAAAAAGAGCTAACGAAAACAATCAGACAATTTTTAAAAAAGAAAATCTTCAACACCAACGTTCTGGAAGTTCTTTCATTAACCGTTCTTTGAAAACTTGACTAAATTACTCCAAAACGATAAACTTTTCTGTCTTTTATAAAGTATATTTTTTAGAAATGAATTACTGGGCCTAATGGTGTCGAAATAAACCACTAATGTACAATAACAATAGTTGTCACTTTTTTGCTTTATTATGTCTATCGATTCGAGCTAAGTGTCACATGAAACCTCAATTGAACATACACATATGGTTCTAAAGAAAAAACACCTTGGCATTTATCTTTTTTACTGTATTCCAAGAAATTAAGAGTATATCAAAGATTCATTCGTTGTCAACAAATATTCAAAAGTAAGGCAATACTTTTAATATTATTTAATGAAAATTAAAAGCTCGGATGCATTGTAATTAGGGACTCCAATTACTCGACATCTCAACTACTCGAGTAGTTTGAGATGTACCAAAATACATTTTATTAATTAAAATTTGTGACTATAAATAAATAAGTCTATTTTATTTAATTATTACATTTATTTAAATTTATGAAACATATATTTCAAAAATAATAGAGAATTAAATGTCTCAAATTTTAATTTGGTTCGAAGCTTGGAGTTTTTATTCCAACAATAGAAAAAATCCTCTCGCCATGGACCTCGGTTTAAAAGTGAACAATCAATTAAATGGTGCTGTCTAGTTTTTCTAATAAAATTTGGAAATAAATCTTCATTTATATATGACGAGTATTACTCGAGTATTTTTCAAATTACTAGAGTATCGAGTACTCGATACTCGAATTAGAGTCTCTAATTGTAATGAAGCATTAATGCCAATGCCATTTTATTTTTTCGATTCCAAAGCCTAAATTGAAAGATGTTTATAAATTTGTTCGTAAAGCTTTTTGGGAAGTAAATAAGAGTGAGTTGAAAATACTCGTTCATGAACGAAAATAGCTGATGATGTTTCATTTACGTAAAATACTGTAAGGAGTAAGAGCACTACCTGAGAAAACCTATATGTATTTTCGCAAAGCCTCGTAAAGGATATAACTAACGAAAACATTCGAAAATAGATACCGGATAGAAAAACGCAGAAGGTTCAAATGTATGCAAGGCAGTGTTCACTTTGCAAAAGTCAACAAAGAGCATTTCATGCCTTTGTGGCTATGCTAGGAAACGCTTGTCCTAAGTAAACTTCTCCTTGCCTCCGGGGTGGACGCTTTCATAATTGACTGACAGATGGTGCCTAGAGATAATTTACATTCCATTTTGCCACCACGTCATCTTATTATTCGTCTAAGAGTTCTTGTGTTCTTCTCATCTAGCTTCTGGGTGAATCAAAAGAATATTGGCACGGAGACCTAACGAAACGAAAAACAGACTACCACCATGCGAACAGTTTCCAGTTTTTTATTATCATATTTCCAAGATCTGAATATAAATGTGACGATAAAGCGCAGGGACGGACTTCCACTTAAATAAAATGCTAATATTTAGAGCTAAGAGAACACAAAATAAGAACAAACAATGCTCGCTTACTTTATACCACTACAGGTTGCAATTAAAAAAAATTTTGCTGTTACAAAATCCAGCAAGAAAATTAAAAAGGAATGCACAACCATTGAAATATTTACGAAGTTAAAAATAAAAATTATTTCGTTGAAATCTTTTTGACATCTCTCCATTATTAAACATACTCTTAACCAACGAAATATTTGATACAAAACCACAAAAAATAATTCATTCAAAATGCAATCGAATTTATGTATTTGAAAAATGATACGATTTTATAAAACTACTTCTGCGGTGTAAGGTTAACAATTTAGCTTGGAATCCACTCTCCTTTGTGCGGGATATGTCGATGGTCCTTGTGGACCATTAATGGCATTATCAATATATGTACGTGATACTTGCCCGCGTTTCCTCAGATAATTATAAGGAACCTCTAATTTAACTTCTCGAAATTGACGGAATCCTTATTACAGGTTAGTATGCGCTACAATAAATCTGTGGCCAGACACAATTATTATTCTCGTACTTAGACGCAATGAGTTCATTTTTTTAAGCTAACTTGTAATAGTAGGCGAAATTCCTTAATTCATGCCTGTAAAAAAGGCTGCGTATTAAGTAAATTCAGCATGTATGTATCGTATGAATGTGAATGCTGTGTTACATTTAAGAACACATTTGCGAAATATGCCACCATGAATCTTTACATTGCTATGCGGTTTATGTAAAACGGCATTCTATTTGTATCACCCTGTCACAACCATTCGCTAGTAAGTGTAAACGATCCCCAATATACTATACTATATGCCAAGTAAAATAATACATTCATTACGTATATTTTTACAACTAAAGATAACATACT
Source organism: Himalopsyche kuldschensis (assembly GCA_028554975.1). Taxonomy (NCBI): domain Eukaryota; kingdom Metazoa; phylum Arthropoda; class Insecta; order Trichoptera; family Rhyacophilidae; genus Himalopsyche; species Himalopsyche kuldschensis. The sequence goes on along the minus strand of JAHFWI010000001.1, from coordinate 3,407,631 downwards.
TAAAATAAACTGGTTAACTAGAGCAAGTGAATAAATTGAATGTGTTTACTGCATTCATTATTTGAAACAATTCTTCTACGGTTTTATAATAAAACTGTTTACTTGCACTGTAATTCTTCGTAGGTACTTTAAATGACTTTGAATATTTGTGTTTTTTCTATGTATGCAATGAATCTTTTGTGCTTTTGATTTACCCAGTTGGGCGGCCAATGGATGCAATCTATATATATCTGTGTTCAAGGCCAACGATTTCTTGATTTTTTCAGTTATCCTTGCAAAATTATCACGAAAATAGCGCACAAAGAGCAATCCCCTAAAAATTGTCTCCATTAATAGCTTGGAAAAAAGATTGACAGTACGACAGCTATTTTTTAGTTAACAGATTATGCTGAAATGAGCTTTATGCTCTACATTGTGATCGAAGATGCTTAAAAAAAGGTTGGTTTGCCGATTTCTTAACCATTTTCTATAAATCAAATTTGAAATGCATCGATATGAATTAAAATGCTGATCATAGACCCTTGCGAATGTCCAGATGAAACAAAGAATGACAAATCGGTTAAAACGACCATCGATTGCTACTCCTTTTAAACAAGTAGAAATAACTAGCTTTTTTGCAACAGTGTACAATAGGTGTAAAATATACGTTTATATGGATAAATTCTTTATGTATTCGAGAAATATCTTGTTTTTTTGTGTACACTAAAGTGTACGCAAACAAGCTTGAATTTTTTTCTGCGATACTCCAAGCAAAAATTGTTTGCCTTGATATACACATCGTACTAAGACTGTGAAGCCATATTGGGTGGTCGTGGTTATGAATAGGTAGGATATTAATTTTTAATTTAATGTTGATATAAGTAAACAAAATCAACTATTTAAGTATTTTGTTTTTTGCGTTATTGTTTAATACAGCAATTATTGAGATGCTTAACAGGAAATAATTCACAGTAAATACTTGGCGTAAAGGCATTATGTATATTAAAAAAAATACTTTGTTCATCGTGGAATAAGTACAAAAAATGTTTTATTATTTTTATATAGGAGATAATGCGTATAAGTCAAGCTAATATTTTACGAGTGACCTCAATAAGTTTAAGAAAAAGGAAGAATTCTAATAAAAATACCATTGGAAAAAAATATTATTCAAAAATTCGGGAAGCATTTTTATGGTAATTGATTTCAAATTACATCATGACCTTTCAAGCTTTATGTTTTTCATAAAGACGCCTCAAAACTTTAATACCAATTTACTGAAGCTTAGTTATTTATGGATTATCTAGAATTTTCATGTTTTCAAATATTAAAGAATGTATGGGTTTTTTCATTTTGTGTGCCTTTTGATAGCTCTTATATTAATTCAATATAATGACCAATATGCGTTACGTTACGCATATATTAATTAAATAATTGATTGCTGTCTTTAATATAAGCAAATATTAAAATTAGAACAAATATTGGTAATATCAATGTGAAAATGTTAATATTTAAAAGGAAAATGGTAGGTTAATGGGTTATAAACTACGCATATCTATTGAAAAATTAATCACAAATGAATACTATGATCAGGCCCAGCTTCGCTCAAGAAGCGAAAATTTTCAAAACATTCTAAAATAATCACTTGCTGATAACTAATGTCGAGCTAGAAATAAAATTTACGATTCAAATGAAAAATAGTGTGTTATTATGTTTTATTATATTAATCAGTTTTTAAATCATTTTTTCATTGCAGCACATACATATATCAAAATTATTATTCGTAATCATTTTCCCTCAAAAATACTTGTCGATTCCTATGGAAAAGGTGCTCCAACTAGGTATATCAATTCTTTCGATAATTCAATTATACAAAATGCATGGGACTTTGGAGAAGTGTATTTGCGCTTTGTGTTGTAGCTGTAAAACAAGGTAATGCTCCCTTCCTTCGTAAGTGTATTGGGATTTGCAACATATTATTATCTTTCTCATAAATATTTTATATAGGTTTGCTTTCGTTTCATGCGCCATTATTCAATTATTCCATAAAGCGGAAAACACGCGTATTTTATTCATCGCAAAAACCTTGTAATACCGTTCCATAAAACGTGAGTTTTTCATAATATATTATAACTGCTCATAAAATACATGAAGGGTATTTTTATCAATATGCACATTTTATTTTCTAGCGCAAGGCATTGAGACCATCTGCCTGTGTGTTTCTCTCGGGGAACGATCCATTCCGCAGAAGGCGTCCCCACATCTGTAATAGGCGTAATAAAATGATAAAATTCGGTACTTATCCCGGGTTTTTTCTTACAATTCTATCATCAGGTCAAATATACATAATTCCCTCACAAAATATAACAGCGTTTATGCATTTTATATTTATAAGAAAAAGTATCAGCGTTTCTCATTCATATTCCAACATCCAACTATTTAATGTTGTCAGAATAAGGTGGATTTTTTGAATATACTCAAGTATATCACATATTATCCACTATCAAATAATCGAACAAAAATCATTGCAATTGACTGTAAATTAATAAAAAGAAAGAACCGCAGATTTGTTTGTATTCCTTATCAAAAAAAATATATATTCCTGGCCATTAGAAGAACATTCCATAAGAAAGAATCATAATATATAAATGATTTATGTTTTTGATTAAATGACAATTGTTTGTGCAGATTTAATATGTTCAACTTCTTTGCGAAAGTCCATAATTTAAAATATTGATTTATATTTGGTGTAGCACCTGATAGTTTGCCTCAAAGTTACTCTGAAAGGTAAACTAGAAAAAATCGATGAGATAAGAAACCTTATGCTCTAATGGTAGATTATAAAACCAAATCAAAATGTTGAACAGAAAAAAAATCTATCGACGTTTCCGGTATTTGATCACTTGGGTAAAGCTCTTGCGGATAGACTACAGATGTGGAAGCCTATCTCACGAAACGTCATTCAAGAAACGCTGGTATAGATAGATTTGGGCTATTGAGACGATAAACGTAAAAATGTTGCCCAGTAAAATGTGTCATGGAAATCTGGCTGAGCTGAAACACAATCCCGGAGGCGGAGACAGTGGGGGGCGGCTTCCGCCGAAAAGGCCATACTCGCGAGCCCTCTGCCAGGCATTAAAGTTACAGCGCTGCTTCAGCTCGTGTGGTTTTACTGCCAGATGGATATTCAAAAGACGTTAAGTACAGTCTCGAGGTAAAATAAATACGTTCTTGCGGTTACAGATTTCTGCTTATTCTGGCAAGGGTTCGCGTAATCCTTTGGCAGGTTTGATGGCCCGAAAGTAATGTTTCAATCATCGGCAACGCTCTACCTTGGCTATACAGTAGAAATACCTTCGAAAATTATATCCAATAAATCAGCGTATTGTTTCCCTCACACACTTTTGATAATACGGTCCCTGTGGTCTAGTGGCAAGAGCTTTGTCCTAGCGATCGGGGGACCCGAGTTCAATTCTCGGTAAGGTTAGAATTTTTCAATTGAAAAAACAGATCTTGGGCTGGGTGTATATGTTATTTATCGTTGATTTTGTGCACAATTGATTCATTATTTATCATCGAGTTAATCTCGTATGACTTTCACAATTAAGAATATTCGGCGCATTGGCTCAAGCTGTAATGCCACATATTTTTTTAAAATTAAAAAAAAAAAAAAATACCGTCTACAAAGTTTGATTGATGTTACACCTCAAAGAAAATTCATTCTGATTCTGTAAAAAAAATATTATTTCCGCAAATAGTTTATTAGAACAATAAATATTATAATTCATTAATAAAAAAAAAATAATTTCCGGGATAATTATTAATATATCATTATAATATAAATTATCAACGATGGTTTTCAATAGCGATTAAGATATAAATTACAATATGGAAAATGTTTCCACTTCAATTCCATCACCAGCTCGAAATAAAATTTCATTTATAAAGGTAAAATAAACACAAAAGCTTTTTACTAAGCAATAAAATGATCGTTGAAAGAAATAACACAATCGAGAAATATACCTTATATAAAAATTTTGAATATCGATTTTTTTTAAATCAAGAATTGACTGTTATTTATAAAATTAAATCAATTGATAAAATTTAAGCTTAGAAATATAACTTAGATGAATTAGAGTATGTAGTGCACTTTATTTTTATAAGTACATACTTCATATAATTATGAACAACCAGCATTTTATGACTTAAGGGAAGAGCTTCGATAAGCGATCAAAAGGAGGAAGGCTTAATTTTCGACAAGGTCAATTCTATTTTTCAATCAAATTATTGATATATTTGACATGACTGATCTGAAAAGCGGTTTTCTTCGTTTTATTTTTTATTTGTTAAATGCATTTATATTTAGTAATCTTACTGTGAATTGAGTCAACTAATTGGCTACACCAGTGAGTTCGTAATTAGACAACAATCAATTACAAAAAAATACTCAATTAATATAAGTAAAAATAAAACTATGAATGCGATAGCACGCAAATGATTGTAATCAAATGAGGTGGTCATCCGTGAATAGCGCAGAGCGGCGTTAACGCGGCGAGAGGATGTTGAAAGTGATGCGACGGCGGGGTTTTCCCGACGCCCGGGGAAATAGAATAAGACGGTCACAGACTCGGACCCGCGTCACTTTGATAAGGGTCCGAATGAGGCACACCCGCCGCACTGCTTTTATTAACTTTACCGCAAACACTTGAAGATTTTTCTCGCGCCTACCGTGCCGTCTGCCGCATTATTGTGATCGGAAAAATATCGTCTATCCAAATTCTGCACGTACAATTCACATCGTGATAAATGCACCATTCACCTTCATCTGCATGCTATAATATTATTTACATTAAGTGATATCTCACAATGAAAGAGGAACCTAATCCTATACAACTATTGCGAAGATATAAATTAATGAACACTTTATTATTTACATATTATTCTTGTCGGGTCCGTGGTGCAGTAGTCAATGGCATTGGCTTCCGTAGCGGATTTCAAGGGTTCGATTTCCGGGAATAGCAGCATTTTTTCAGTCAATTTATCAATTCTATTAGGAGCCGTGGGTATTTTTGTTGTCTAAAAAATCGTTCTCTCCCATCCGAACATATAAGTGGGACATATGACAAAAGCAGTCCTGTCCTATTTTTTATCCTTTATATCCCTAATCTTATCGAACTAAAGAGATTAAGCGACTGAGTAATAACCGGTCTCATAGAAAAAAATATATCTAGATAAGTCCATTAAGAGACCATACGCTTCACATCGGGAGCAGATATGGATTTAAAATATTTATACAATTATATGACCATATTTGAATACATTATGACATAGCGAATAAAAAGTTAATTATAGTAGCCAAATAGTTACAAATTAACAATATTTTTTTTTTAATTTTATTTTTCAATATACATTGTGGCAATATCTTTTTAATGGGCTCTGCAAGCTGAAATTAGAGACCATAAAATCAACATTGTATGATCTAGACAAAAAAATAATTCTGCTAGCGGATATTTTTTTGTTTTACGCTAAATTATATAGAGCGATTTTATTATGAAAAGTTTATGACGGAAAACTGCATAATAAAATCAGTAATATGACACTTTATTAAAATAAATAATGCATTGCCTTCTTATTGTTTATAACCGAAGATTATGTTTACCTATTGTGTTCAAAAAATAGTTCATAGCTCACGTTTATTCATCGGTTGAAAATATTAATGTTTGAGACATATTTTTGTGTCGATTAAGACTCTGGAATGTTGTTAAAAATAACGCATCTGTTTGTTTGAACTTCTGTTAACGGTAAATTAACTTTTATTCATCATCGAGGAACTTCATTTACCGCTTTACTGCTGCAAACATGATAGCAATAAAGTCATAAAATTTCACCGTCTCCGGCATTCACATAAAAGTCTTTTATCGGATGGCCCTATGATATGAAAACAAAAAGTCGAACGACTTTTATGCCCGTATAAACGGCCGCAGAGCCCCTCGATTAAAACACACTCGAGAGCGTCCCGCAAAAACATTTATTTCGAACGGGTAACTCCCTCATAAGCCGCAATAACAACAACCGGCACAAAAAATCGCATAAAACCGTAAACCTGCCTAAAAGTTTTAAGAAGCAGTTAGGCGCGAGAACCCAAACGATCGTGTGCCCCAGATAAATTTGCCTCTAGGATGCAGAGTCGGCGACAACTTTTTTTGCCCCATCAAGATAGCATCGTGGCATTTTCCGTTCGCTCCTCGTTCCGCCCTCCGAATTTTTCCACCCTTATTTCCCGATCTTCTCGTGTGGCTTCATATCCTTCCTGTCACATTTTGCAATACAGTGACTGAGCATTTTTACCAATGGAGTACTGAAAACAGTATGTCAGTGGGATGCCGGTGATAAAAAACAAAGCGATATAATGCCTTAATAAAAAAGTTGTAATTTCTCATGTATTCATACGTTTTGACCGCTAATGAAGTTAATTTCATCAGTAAGAAAAGATACAAGTTAGCCTTAGTACAATCATACATTGGCAAAATTATTTTTCGTTATGATCGAAATAACTTCAGGTACAAAACGCATAATGCTAATACAGTAAAAATGTTTTCTTGTTCCATGTGATTATCTATTTACACATATTCTAATAATAAAACCATTTTGAAAGTTTTCTTCACCAATCAGAATCGATTCTGTGTATACCACAATACAATAATTAATTCTAACAGTGTAAGTGGGTTTTTTTTAATTATTTGGTTTTCCCCTAAGAGTATTGTGCAGATACCATTTACTGATTAAAATCTTCTCTAGCATGTTTTGTTTATGTTTTTTTATCTTGAATAAGCATCAGTTGGATATACTCCTGCACTCATCAAAACTGAGCAAGATAATAACAAAAAAGTTTAAAGTTTTATTTTACCTACATCATTAAATCAATTAATTCAACCTTTATTTGCAATTAATTAGCCAAACACATTATCTTTTTCGAAAAGAATTCAATGCATTCTTTTAATAGTCTGTTCCTTTTCAACTTAAACGAAAATAAATTCCAATCAAAAAGGATGATCGTAAAGTTTATACACGCATTTATTAAAAATACCAGTTCATTTTTGTCATAGCAATGAAGCTGTGTTGAAAAAGGAATTTATATCAATTCCAGCTTTTTTATATTTCATATAAAAGTAAAAGCCCAATGTCAATTTTGATAGACATACATTACAAAATCCCTTAATGATCCAAAAAAAGTACAACCCTTCAACGACACTGAAATAACGTAAACTCCCAATTCTATTTCACTAACGTCCCGCTTTACTTCTAATGGTCCATGATTACGTTTCTTTCTTTTTTATTCAATGAGAAAGCTAATAGAGAGAAAAGAAAACTTGATGTTTTCGTATTCTAGATTCTTTATTTTCTCAAACTAAATGAATAATAGGGTAATACGATAGAATCTCAAATATCAGTATATTTTTTGAAATATTATATACCTTCATCATAAACTACATAAAATATGGCGACAGTTTTCTGATAGCAAGTATTTTGAGTATGTTTTCCAGGAAATTATGATACATTTTCAGAACGCTGTCATATTGAAACATGTGAATATTATGCCTGATTTTTATCTTTGAGAGTAATAATATTATTTTTAGCAAATTTAGTGGAAAAACTCATTACGCTCATCATTCATACAAATGTTAGAATTTATCAGAGTGTATCTCAGTTCTGGTCAAACTACCATATGATTTTTTTATTCCAAGTGAAGACCTAATTTTATTTGATAAAAATCTTATTTTTTTCTTCTAAAACCCATAGAAAATTAGATATTTATTGAAATTACCGATAAAAATGAAACGGAAAATTACCAATGCTGTATAAACCAACTTGATTTAATATGGAAACCACATAAATTATTTTTAAATTAAATCAAAAAAATGTTAAATATGGCATAAATATACTCATATATAAATATACAACCGGCGGTCAAAACATTTATTTTGGTCACTTTAGTTACATATAGTGTTTTTTTTATTAATCTACAATACTTCTTCTAACACTAGCTGTTAATTTATATTAAATAATCGTAAGGGTCCACACGTAGCTTGTAAATATACAATTGCTCAAAGCTGAAAGGTTTGTCACATCACATCCCATCTTTAATTATTACTGTAAGACTGGTAATATTTATTGAATACTAATGTTCGAACCCGGCTTCGCTCGGACCAGTTTGGGGTTATGTTCACCTCGGCGCGTAAATTCAGACGGGCCAAGTTGAAACAACTTTTTTCAAAATTCAAAAGTCTAGGTCACTTAAAATGAACATTTCAGACTGGCATTGACATCTCACAGCCCCTTTCATATATTGACAGCCCCATTCTCGTCCATTAAAATGTCAAAATTCAAGGAAAAAATCTAATTTGCTGTCAAAGAAATGTCAAATAATACCTTCACGTAAATAAAAACATTATTATATTAATAAAAGCCGGGAAAAGTTCAGTAGAAGACTAATTTATTACATTTTGACTAAATGTCTTCGCCGATTAAAATTCAAACATATTTTCTTTCATATTCGTTTTTATGGCAACTTAATGACCAACAATGCAAAAGGGAATTACAGACCCACAGACATACATACGCCGTTTCGGTTTTATATATGTACTACTCGATACTCGAGTAATTGGAGTCTCTACACACACATTGATAACGAAACAAATTTACCGTCGAAACTTTCGCGAGCGAAATCAATTCGTTTGTTTGAACTTTCAACAACAATGCAAAAGGGAATTACAGACATACATCCCCCGTTTCGGTTTTATATATAAGATTTCTATAAAAGATCAGTTACTGTTTTTGAAAAGCAGCACTTATTTTTTATCAGTATCTTAATTAATTAACAACCGTAAGGCTTTGTGAAGGTTCGGCTCTGTATGAAAAACTGATGAAAATTGATAAATATTGTCATTTATGTATACATATAAATTTTCTAATCATATCTTAATTAGGGCCATACTTCACCATTTAATACTACTATAATTATATTTTAAACTTTTTCCTCGTAAAAAAGATAACTGGTAGTTTTGAAAACTTGAGCGTTTAATATCAGGAAAAATAAACAAATAATTTTTACCAAAAAAAAAAATATTTATTATTTACATTAAGGCACACCACATTGTTGAATTTTACCATTGATCATCTATATAACGAACTCATAAACACAGAAACGGATTTGAATCCTGTTAAATAAATACAAAAAAAAATTGAAAAGATAAAAAAATGAAATAAACACATAAATGAAGGCCGGAATATCTTTGATATTAATTCTATTCCGTAGTTTCTGTGTGTCACTCATTCGATTTCGACCATTTACATTAATTTATTTCCATTAGCGCGATTTATTTAATAAAATAAATCAGTTTAATGTTTTAAATCAAACTGACAGCTATCTAAATTTCCACAAAATTTGGTAAATTTGTAATGTATTTAGTCTACTCCTATATCAACTGCGATACGCCAACCGGCTAACTTTTACCTAATTGAATTATTGGTCGCTGTATATCCGGTATCCAGTGACTAGTATCACCAAACTATCCCTGATTGTAAATTTATATTGTCCGGCATGATACGCTTCCAGTGGGGCATTCGTGTATTCATCCCTTGTGACTGAAAAAATATCAAAAGACGAAATGACACGAGGCGTGGATACTGCGGGATCAGTTAGCATAGAGACAGTATGTGGAAAATCGTGCAGTGGTACTCGTAAAACGTGGGGGGCATAACTGGCGAGGGTGGAAAAACTAGCACTATTTTCAAAGAGCGTAATATCAGAAGATAGTACAGTATTTTTAAGAGTCTTTTTCGTTTCATTATGGCACACAGTATCGTTATTTACATCATTATGGTACAGAATAATTAGACTTTATTCTCTAGAAAAAAACACTGCAATCTTGTTAGAGTATACAATGTCGTAGTAAATATTTATGTATGTGAGTGTATGAACAGCATATACACTGTTAAAACATATCTTGCCATGCAATAACAAAAGTTTGTTGAGCCATTGAAATGAATAAAATAAAGAAGTAAATGATACCATTTTTATGTTTCCAAAGATAGCAACATTATTATCAGGTTTCTAAAATATGTTTTATTGGGAATTCGCAACTGTAGACTAATATTACTAAGTCGCATGATGGAATGAATTTATGTCGGTTTATTTCAAGGATTTAAACCGACATAAATTCATTCCATCATGCGATATATTAAATGATCAGTTAGTCTTCGTTTCTTTACCTTTGTTATATCCGATTCAATAACCTTTTGTACTTTTATTTCTATATATAAAAAAAAAAAATATTGTTTATTTTAATTTTGTAAGAATTGATATGGCTTCTATCCTGTTTACAGGAATCAATTTCGTTGGCTCATTTGAAATAATTACCGGGATTTCCATCTAATTATGGTTGACAGACATGCAGATTTATTTTATTAAATGTACTCATTTTTGGGCTTTTACTTTGTTAATGATAATTCATATTTAATTGATTTATTATGTATTAGTTTGCATTGCTAAGAGGTCTTCAACCTGTTATTTTTCTTGTTATTTGCTTAGTTTTTTTACCAATTGTTTGTCATACCTAACTTAAATTTTATATAAATATCACTGTTATATAGTTTTCTTATCAGTTGAGAATGCTCGCCATGAGCGAAACCGGTCCTGATCAAATAAATTTTATGTGGAAAATGTACTAAGAATGTATTATAATTTTTATTATAGTGCCTTTCCACCAAGTATTGACAGTTAACACCTTAAAAGAGGTAAATATGTTTGATTTAAAAAAAAAAATACCAAATAAAAGTATAGGCAGGTCAATTCAACTTAAGTACACTTTTAATGTGTTCACTGTCAATACTTGAAAATTCAATGTCAATGGTATAAAGGCATTATTATAAAAATACATTTATGCTCGCCATGAGCAAAACAGGTCCTAATCAAATAAATTTTATGTGGAAAAAGTACTAAAAATGTATTATTATTTTTATTTCAACTTAAGATGTTTATGCGTATTCTTCCTTTGAAAAAAAGATTAATAATTTTTATTGTAATACTGCGCCAGAAAAACTTTCGAAGAAGTAATCAACTCAAAAGTCTTGCCAATTGTAAATTAAAGGCCATTAAAGAAAACGTTTACTTCCAAGTAATAAATATAGGGCACCGAACAGGACTTTAGGGTGTAGTTTGAGGGCCCTAAGTTTTTATAACCCTTCAGACCTCAAACCCGACAATTAACTGCCCGATCCCTTAATTTCGTGAATATTAATTGAGCATTCGTAATATTCTGTTTTTGTTAAAATTTTACAGTTTTCCCTCGGCATGAAATATTTTAAGTGGATTTCCCGGGGATTGGCCAAAAAACAGTTCGGTCGAAGGAGTTTGCGGATTAATTATTTGTCTTCAGTATAATTTAACTAAAGATGAATAAATTTGCCTTCGCTGCATATTACGCAAAAATTAAGATGGCTCAAAATTCTTTGAGATAATAACTAACCGGTTGTATCTTAATCTGTTATGAAATTCAATGATAAAATACAAAATTTGGATTTACAATAGAGCGATTATAACAAATATTTTTTACAACAACCTGTAATGCGTCAATCTTTTTATTTTCCATAGAAGCCGATTATTAGATTTATTGAGATATTTATAACTATCAACGAGTCTTGAAACTTAAGCCATGTCACTATAAATAAGTTAATGCATAGAATTAGTGGCGTCACTATGAGTAGCATATGCCAGCAATGATTCTGATAAAAGATATTCAAAAGCATTCAGATTCTATCGACTTCAAGTTGCTGATGATATTTCTCTTTTCATCGATCTCAATCATTTCAAAATTCTCATTTAGTCTTACTCATACAATTTAAAAATTAAAAAAGGTTTTGCGGATTGGTTATCATTAGATATGGCAATAGTTGTAAATAGTTTAAATTAGTTATTCGAAGCAGGGAATCATGATAATTAAAAATACTTTTCAAACTTAGAAACATAATAAGTCAACTTTATTAAAGTCTTGAAATTGTATTTTGAATAAATTGAATATTGATAATTATTTTGCTAAGGTAACTTGATATTTTGCAAGGGTAGGGTCTAAGTTTTTGTAACTTTACTAGATAGAAGTTCTCACTCCAAAAATTTTCATATCGATTTATTTATTCAGTAAAGAAACATTTCTTGTTCTACGTTATATGAAGAAATTGTTCCCGAAGATTTTTTGCGACAAAATTAACAGCACATTTCTGTATATATAGAGCAATGTGGGTAGATTCAGAGAAGGAACGGCTGATTTCCTTGGATCGGGGTAGAGAATCCCTTATACAGTAAAACCCATAAATCTGACAATCCTAAACAGATGTCTCCCAAACAACCTACTACCCTGCTACTACTCTACTTATAAAACTGATAACAAAACTAAGCCAAAGTCTTGCGGTTTCTTGATTCACATGTTTTCACCGTAAAGTTTTCTTTATAAATGAAACCTAAGCTGAATTTCAGATGTATTATAAGATACAAAGCAGCGGTATATGATGAAAAAAAAACAACATTTAATGGAAGAGAAACATAATGTAGTAATCAATTGAGGTCACTCAGAACAATATAGAACAATACTAACCGATGAGAAGACTCATTTGTTTGTTTACTTTACGAATTGAATGAGTAAACTAACTTAATTTTTTTATTTAATATTGGCTGAAAAAAATCTAAATAATATGAATTTTTTCTAAACCATACATGGGCAAACGCCGGCCTGGGGGCCGGATCCGGCCCACCGAGCTATTTTGTCCGGCCCTGATTCATCTCTGCAAAGTAATAGAGAAAGAAATGAATAGTTCCAGAGCGGAAATTCATTTCTTTAAAACCATTTCTTAGTCTATCAGCTCATCCAAACATCACATAGAATTCTTATGGAGAAGAACTGAAGGCACTATTAGAGCAATTTGATTCAATGTGAGGTATGCTGACTTCCAAAACAAAGACTTCACATTCGCTATATTTTCTCGTCCAATAGATGCAGATGTAAATAATGTGCCAGAAAATTAACAGATGGAACTTAATCAGAATAAATATTATGTCGTTCATTATATAAATAAAAAAATAATAATAAGTAGCAACGTCCTGTCCTAGGCCTCTTATCCTTTCTATCCCTACTCTCTTCGAAAAAGAGAGGTTGAGCAACTAGATTACAAGCAGTTCTCGTAGAAAAACATATGTTGAGATAAACTCCGTTAGTAGTCCATATGCTCCAAATTGGGAGCGGACATGGTTAAAAATAATTGGCGGCCCTTGACTCGGAGACAGATTGATAATTTGGACCCAGGCCTAGAAAAGCTTGCCTATGCCTGGTCTAAACCAATCAGTTTGTTCGCGTTTCTATTACTTTTGTACTTAAATCAAGATGGAATAAACTATCTTCATCAAAACAGACGAAATCTTCGATATAAGATACAGGTGCGTGAAACAGTGTTTATTTGTCAATGTATTCTTCATCCATTCAATAATAAAGTATATTTTTCAGATGAACGTGAAACATTGAATGACTACTTTTCATGGGGTCAATGTTGTTCTACCTATTTTCTGTAACGGCTTCCATTTTTAATGGGTTTATGTGAGTATAAAAATAATGGTACAAATTTGTGAGCTTTCTTCGAATCATTAGCCGGTACTTGCCAAAACTGCTTCGTTGAGATTTTTTTTTTATAATTGACTCTTAGCTGAGCTGCAATATTTTTTTTACTTTAAAAACTATACTTTTGTATACATTCATTTCAATTAACCAACTTACTTGTAAGTAAAACATAAATACATTCGTTCTTGCCCAAAAGCGAGGAGGCTCATATTAAATATGTATGTATTGAGATACTTTCTTGATTGTGTGCGGCTTAGTTGCAAAACGTATTACAAAATATAAGGGGGACATGAAATAGGGTAAGAGGCTTCAAAAATGTCTATAGCCTGTAGAACTTTTTACAGTGCCTTATCTGGGACTTATATACCGAACGAACACATCAATATCATCATTTTGGTATTGGAAATGAAAAAAAAAAGCAAATTTACCGAAAATTTGAATATACCATACAAATAAGCAATTTCCACATGTATTCTGATAAATATCAGGAGATTATAAATATAATATAATGCTTTTCCAACAAGTATTTCTTGTTAGCGCTTTAAATGCGAATATGGAATAATTTTATCAAATTCTGATTGACTGGATTTTCAGCGATAATTTGAAGATTATTTCACATTGTTTCCCAATCCTGAATTCAAACTTTTCACTCATTCTTAAAATGATGTTTAATATATCGAGTTTTCCAAACGTAAAATACACATGAATAATAAGGAAGACGCAAGTTACAATGCAATCGCTTTCTCTGTATTTACAAAATTTCTAATCCGAGTACCTTAGATTTCCTTGAATGGTCTGAATCGTGATGACGCTCGCATTTCATCTATTCAGTTTCTATCATCTTTCCACGGAGGGATAATAAATCACCCTTTCTCCCTCAATCTGCACACAGCTTAAGCATACGACTATGTTTCAAAATATATTCATTGTTCTTTAAATAGTTAAATATTCCATCAAAATATAGGGCTTTGTAGCTAATAGAAATAATTTGACAAGTTTATGCATATTACGAAGCCTATTTAAATTTTATTATCCATATGAGACAGTAAAACAACGAAAAACGAACATTGTATCTGTTGTAACGCGTGAACCTTTTGATGTACGATTCAAACGTAGTATAATATTGTTTAATATACTAATAAATGGTGGAATTGATATTGCCGTGGGAATGAATTGCTCAATTTCATGATTTATTTATACTTCTCTCGTGCGTCTTGGAGCTTTGGAAGGCTTTGAATATTTTGTTGCTAATATATGCAAAGCTTCTCTATTCACAGTGTTTCACTGTTTCATTTATGAGTACCTATAACTCGTGAGAGAATCAAAACCATCAATATCAAAGAGCAACTCTGCTAGTCATACAAAATTCAATTAAGTCTTAGGATCGGTCCTTCCTCTCTACTTGTTTATAGAAAATTCTATTGTTCCAATTTGAATGACAAGTAGCCATTATAATATCAAAATCACAATTATATCATTTGTATAGGAATTTAATTTCCATACGGTAAAAACATGCTCTACGCATTATTTCATATGAAACAACACTGCTTTGAAGAACATACGCAACATCAAACATAAATATAATAAGGTTATTCAATAATATACCCCTCGTTTCGTAAATGTTGGATACATCTATCGGGACCTAAAATATCTACTGGTAAAAAAGAAATTATATGTTTTTAGAATTCTATTTTAATTTATAGATTGACTAGCCGTATACAAAGAATATTGATTGCAAATTGTTTGCTAGTTAAAGATTCACAAAACAGCGTGGGTGAATTTGAAGATATAAAATCTTTCTATCCTTCCTCTATTCAAAAAATAGAGATGGCGCAATCACAATCATTTGTCGCAGATAATTTTCTGTCGAACTTTTTAAGAATTGGATTAAGTGATAACTTTGAAAAAAATATTTTAAATAAAAATATAATTGCTTTTTGATTTCTCACTCCGATCATCTTCTGACTATTTGTATCAAAAAAGAAGTACAGTGCAACCCCGATTCTACGTTTTTCAAAGGACCGTTTAAAACAAACGATTAATGCGGGAAACGATGAATGCGGGAAAGTTTTATATGTGAACGAAATGCCGGGACAATAGAAAATGAACGCACCACGCGGGAAAACGTATAATGCGAGAACGTAAGATCGGGGTTCCACTGTAATATAGATTTCACACGACCATCCAAACTGTGATTTCAATTTAAGCGTCAAGGAAAATTTATTTGCCAGTTAAATGAAACAATTATAGTATCTTATATCTAAGCGCATACACACTTGTTACAAAAAAAAACGTTACACCAACTTAAATCATTTTTGCACAAGCACAACAAAAAGTGGATCAATACTCAACACAGCTCGTTTCGCTTTAACAATGCTTTTTGCCTCAACTTTGTTTTTGTTTCTTTCGGTTTCTGGCGATGATTAAAAAAATATTGTTCTTTTCTAGTCAGCCATCACAAACGGTTGCTTGGCAACTCTACGCACGGTATTTTTTTCGCAGACGCACACTAATATATTGCAGAGCTTTTTTTAGAACACGATTAATTAAGTTTACATTATCTTCTCTTAGCACAGATCAACAACCAACGGTTAAGAAACAATACTGTAGCAGAACAATACAAACAAAGTTATCCATTTGCTATTTTACTATTTTTTATGTTTCAACAAAAATTTATCTGATGATAGAAACTTTCCGCTGTACACGATCACACAATTTCACCATTTTGACGAATTAAGTGATCCGCTCATGCACATTAGTAGAAAAGATGTCACACAAGCTTATTGCGGAATGACTTTGCAATCAAGCTAGAAAATTAAATGTAGCTCAACAGTATAGCTTCTACTGTTACTATATGTGCCTTCATTTATGTAAAGCTACAGTTCAGAAGAATGAAATTGATTGCAGGGTTCACAAACATTTATGGTTTTAAAACCTAACACCATATCAAACGTTAAATTTCATTAAAGCTAAGCTTTAGGTTATTCTTTTGGATTTCAATTGAAAATTCAATCAATTATTTGTTACTGAAATAATATATTTCAAAGACAAGTTCACTTTAACCTGACTGAAAAAATGTACGTTACTTAATTGACTAAACTGTTTTTTTCTATTTTCAACGGTTGAAATGTAAATACATTTGGTATTAGTCAATTAGTAGTGCAAGAATAATGAATCATCGGTCTACAGAATTTGTCGTAACATCAAAATAAATATCTTCTCGATTTAATCTGTTTGCAATTCACTCCGAAATTAATTGATAGATATGTAGGTATGTAGGTTTGTGTGACAACATTAGTTTAACATCTGTTTACTAATTGGATTGGACTATTAGTTTCCTTTCACTGGAATCATAGCAAGAGGTTGTAATTACAACTCCAGTGCTGATATCACACGACAACCAAAGGACATCAACAGCAATTATACTCTTGAAGTGCTACATTTAATTGATACTGTATCAATGTACCTGTGAATAATGATGTCCTTCTCGGTGTATACATATGCATAGTGGCCCTTTTTCAACTCTCACATTGAGCTGAAAAATAAACAACTCACCCTACATGCTCTTTGTTCCGTTTTAAGTATTTTTGTTTTGTTAATTTTAATGAACAATCATAAGGGATATTTTATGGTGTGTTTGTGTAATATAATGTATGTTTCTTCCACGAGGCTCTGGTCGTTGTAGTTTTTCTTTAATTTTAAATGATAGATAATTTTTTTCTTCTGTTTTAAGTAGAACTTAAATATAAATTTGATGCATAAAAGATTTTATTTTTGACGTGATGTATCATTATCTGATCATCTAACAGTATCTATCAAAACAGGACTGTTAGTTCTCAGTTTGACTGTGATCAGAAAACATAGTATGAATACCTGTATGTGATTTTCCATGATACCGTAGGAAACAGTACTGGGTTTGTATCTAAATATTAAAATATAAGTTGCTATTCAACCTAATTTGTTTATAAATATGTACTATAAATAGTCTTACCTTTTTGTTTAGACAGCTGATCTATTTATTTCGTGTAAAAAATGATTTCGGTTAAAAACCATGGAAATAAAGACAATTTACGTATGATTTTTATAATAATACACAGACAAATGAAAATAGTACACACGTATTTTAGTTATAAAGGTTATCGATATAAAAACCATATTTTTATCAATATATAGACTCATTTATATTTTTTTTACTGCACAAGTGATTATATTTAGGTAAAGTTACCACTTAAATTATTTCTCATCAATTATGTTTAATTATAATATTGATACCATGTTTGCTAATTAACATTTAATTATAAATCTCGTTTTGTATATGAGTGAAATTGATACATCTCACATGTTTGTTTATAATTATTATGCCTTCAAAATAATCCAAAGTGTTTTATTTGGTATGTATAATAAATTATCTTGAAATCAATAATAGAGGGTCCTCATTTTGCAAGAAAATCTCATACATTGAACTCGAGAGGTTTCACATTACTGATATAATTATTTACTATCTCGGAACCCAAATACTGTTCAAGAAATTTCGGAACTGTCGTACGCAAACTTTGTTTTGATTCAGTCATGACCAAAATATGTTATTTGCTATTAAATCAGAGAGTTGTATCATGTTTCCTTTTAACAAAAATCTATATTTATTGCGGTTCTACTGCGAACATACACTCTTTTTTATCTTTCCAACAATTTCTCTGGATGAAGGTTGTGCTTTGTTGTAAGACATTCTGGTGTAAGATGTTACTCATGTAATAAAATCTTAAGAACCTTTCGTGCTATGAGTTTTCTAGAGGGCTTGAAGTTGGTCGGAACGAAGTCCGGTTCATGCATACTAGGTGTTAACACATCAGGTGATATTGTGATCCTTAAATTTGTACCCTTTCGTTAAGGTTAACTAGTTGGTTTTTCCCACCACCACCCGTTGTGTATATGCTGCGAATATTTCATGGCCGCCTTTCACAACGCTATCGACATATAAAAAGAAATTTACCCCTCACATTCATGGCCCGAGCAGATAAACACGGGACTGATTTCGAACCATGCACTAGTATGCTTTAAAATTGATAATAAAATAAGCATATTGTAAGACACAGCAATTGGTGGCAGTTGAGATTTTATTATTTATAAAATTTTAACTTTATTTAATATCACCAATTATCGCCGATGCGAATATAAATTGAGCAACCCAATTTCGTGACACTGTATTATATTCAATTTGAGACAATTATCAACAGTAATAAACGTCAACGGAAGCTTGCAAATTTACGATGCGGGAGTATTCAACACCACACAGCCACCCCGGTCCGGTGCGGCATGTTCTGAAGCTTCGCTTTCACATTAAGTGCAATATGAACGGTCACTATTAAACCTTCCACGGCAGTTTGTTCGTTAATCGAAGCTGGCCGGTAGATAACTGGCAATTAATACAGGTATGATCATTAGATGCCAAAGCAATTAGCCGGACGATGCATAAAGCTAACAAATTTGAGCGCGTTAAAGATATCAGCTCAAATTATGAAAAAAGTAAGCTATGCACACTTGGTCTTGAGAATTTTGTAAAAGTAAATCTAATCTTTCCCGCATTTTAACTTTTTTTAATTTGACGTAAATTAGACTCATCGAATACACGTTTAAGTTATAAAGATTTAACGACATAAAATATTACTAAATTATTCAAAATCATTTGCGTAATAACATTCGAAAGCTTTAAGAAACTAGATCGTAATAATTTAGAAACTTTCTCAATTTTGAAGTTCAAAATTCTGTTACAAATTATTTTATCATTCAGCATAGTTCATTATTTAACTATCAAAAGGAAAATGGAAAACGGAAAGTGTATATATTTACTTTTCTAAATCAAACTTGTGAAGTAAAATTCATTTTTTTACAGAAAGAACAAAAACGGTTAACTTATATTTACTTTATGTCATTCAAAATAACATAAATTACATATCCCTGAATGAAAAATAATTTAATGTTGGCTTGAATAAGGTGCCTAGATAATCTTTATGTAAATAATCATAAATTTTTTATATTTGTTGCGTTTGTACAACCTCAAATTTCTATAATTATTTTAGTATATATAATATATTAAAATATGTATTTTCTTATTGGACACATGAAATGGTTATCATAAAAATTGCTGATATTTAAAGAATTTCAAACATCCTGTTTAAAATATTCTTTTAAACAATGAATAAATAAATAAGAGAAGCAAATGAAAATGTTATATACATACATAATTGCATTTTTTCCTTGAAACAGTATCGATCTCCCCCCAGAGGACTTAATCTAAAATTCTCTGAGAAATAATTTAAATACCTGAGGTAGGCGTAAGTGGTCGAGAGGGCGGCCGTGGGTAGTCACGTAAAGGACGGAAAGGCGGAACCTACCTGCTGGTGATGGAACAGCAGCTGACGACCGTCGGCAGACCGCCCAAAATTTGTAAGCCGCCTATCCTTCCCTCTACTCTTAAGACAGTACTCGTGTAGACGGGTATAAGTAACCAGATTTTCCAACATTCAAGTGAAATCTCCAGATATCCTTTCACCTACCTGAAAAAAATTGAAAATGCTGTGTGAAAATATCCCGTAAAATGAAAAAGATTAGGCACAGATGGTCTTTGTGTTTTTTGCCTGCTTGTCGCCCTACTTTGTATGCGGCGGGCGAGTATGCATATGCATAAATAGATATAGTACTACACCAGGCCGATTAATATTCCACCCCTTACTTTGGCGAATTATAATATTATGATGGAATAGTATGGTAATCACGTACCAATATTTTATTTTCCTTGCAAGATATATTTCTTTGATTCATTTAATGTTCTTTATTTGCAAATTTTTAGATTGGAAAACTTTGATCGATATTGAGTGGTTAAAAACAAATTTTAAATGTTTATTTTAGACATTAAATATAATGGATTTTATAGAAATATCAATCATAAATTGACTGTATTATGCAAGTTAATTATATGTTTTTAACATTTTTAGAACTTGTATCAATGCAAGATAAAA
Organism: Himalopsyche kuldschensis; assembly: GCA_028554975.1. NCBI lineage: Eukaryota > Metazoa > Arthropoda > Insecta > Trichoptera > Rhyacophilidae > Himalopsyche > Himalopsyche kuldschensis. Next base: position 3,386,975 of record JAHFWI010000001.1, on the reverse strand, counting down.
AATATTAATATTAACAAGAATACATCAGGCACTCAAAATGAGAAATTTGTGTAAGTAAGTCACCTTAGGAATATATCTTTTAAATTAATATTTATATGAAAAATATGTACTTTATTTTCATCTTACTGGAACTTGAACACTGGTCCATCATATAACAATGATAAAAGACGTACTCAAACACCACAGACTTTCACAGTGAATATGAATGAAGTTTTTTTTTCATAGAATTGTCAATTTTTTTATTTATGACAGAAAAATTAAAGCTGCGTATGAAATATTTTTTTTTTGTTGGTAGAAATAGAATGATTGTTTAATTATCATTTAAAATAAGCTTTATATGCATGCGATGAATACATTTATTTAACTGCAATATTACCCGAGCATTATTATATATTTTTTATTAATAAACATATCTACAACGCCTTAATAAAATATAAAAATCTTCAGAAATACGGCATGTTAAATTATATTGATTCAAATATTTTCATGCGCCATGAAATATGTAATATCATAAAAAATAAATTACCCAACTCAAATTGTCAATATTAGAACCAATTTCATTTTCATATCGCCGTTATATTTTAATTGTTCGTTTACACCCGAATGTCTACTTCCAATAATGCAAATTTATGAAGTCCTTCGGGTACATTTGGGGTACAACTAGGCTTGCATTTGAATTTCACGAAACCCATTAGTCGCCTAATGACAACCTTTGCAATTGTATTTCAGATGCTAACATGTGTAACCAAAATATCCTCCTTCGTCCCTAAATGAACCTTTCGATCGTCATCGTAACAACTGAAATCTACTCACGCTTGTTAGTTCTCGACAATAGTGTAGCTAACACAACAATAAAATAAGATGTACTCGAGGTATGCATTATATATATCTTCGTATATAATGGCAGTAGTTCGTATAAAATACTCCATTTTTTTTTTCCTACCAGTATTTAGATGCCGGAGCCTAAAAATGGAAGGCATGGTTAGCCGGTTTTCTTACTATCGAAGGTAAGTTATATTCTTCTTAAAATACACAGCATATATTCTAGTTAGATTGTTTTTTTTCTCATAATTTGGTCAGCTAAGAGCTTTGAATGAGGAAATGATAACAAAAACTTATTAAGAATATTTATCAATTTTTATAAGAAGTTCATTAAGAATATGTATGTAAATTGCATGCGTTTTAATATAAAGAATTCAATAATCAGCGTCAAAACAGATTCCATTTTCTTTATAATAACATTTCACATGTCAAAATTTTAATAAATTATGTAACTACTTTACTAGCTACATTATATAAAAAACGCAGCTCTTGTAGTTAAATGTTTATTTTCATGATCTTATGAACTGTCTTCACCGTGAATTACCCACTGTTCCGAAATCACTGTATTTAATAAATGAAAAGGATGGAAGATTAAAGCTAAAATCTTCGAATACCGCATTTATAGATTAAATGTTTTTTGTTCAGTAGTTAGTAAAATACTATTTTACATGACTAAAGATGTGAAAAAAATCATAAAATACAATCATGATCAATATGTGATTATTACAGAATTAATGCGTTACATGCGTCGATGATTTTCAACACATGTAAACGCAAATTAATTTAACAACTTAATAGCTTCACATTCAAAATTGCATTGAAAACAAACGACGTTAAAAATATTATTTACAATTTTTGTAAGTCTTTGAAAATTTTAAAACTGTTGCTTTATAAAAATCTTTTTTTTTAAAACTGAAAGTTTAATTAAATAAAAAAAATGGCATACTTTAAGACTTCGGAAAGATCTTTTTTAATTTCAGAACTCAACACATACTTTATTCTTGTCATTTTATTGGTTTTCGAGAACGAGTCATACACAATTTCTTCTCTTTTCACGAGGTTGACACACTAAACATCGGTTACATACTAACCCGGAGAGCCTATATTCATACGCACAGCCACTTATATCTTATACACCCTCCGACCAAGGGACAAAACACGTACTCTTCAAAAAAATAGCCCAAAGTAAAAAAATGACCTTGGTGTTGGGACAAACTTATCCATTGCAGGAGATACCCAACATTTTTCTCAATTCTTTTTTGTTACTTTCTCCAAAAATAATTGATTATGTTACCTCTTTGGTAGAGCTTATGGAATCCTTAAATAATCAATTTCGGTAAGCTTAAAATATTTTTTTGGTATCGGGTTTTGCGAAAAATAAATACAATCATTACATTCTACAATTAAAAATAAATCATTTAATGATGGCAACGAAATAGCCACTGTTCCAATTTTAAGCAAAAATAGCCTCTAGGTGAAATTATAAACTTTGTTTTCACAAAATTTCTTTAAAAAGTTCGAGGATAAATGACAGAAAACTCTATGCTCATGCCCAAACTTAGCTGTCTAGGAGATTATTATTTGAATGTATTTATTCTCTTTAATTTTCGGTATAGTTTTCACATAAAAATATGGCAAGCTAATTTGTTGTCCTAATTAGTAAGTCGCTTCTTAATAAGGCCAGCATTGATGCTTTATCCACCCTTCATAGCAGACGATTAGGGAAAAGTTAATAATAAGGAAATACCGAATCAAACAAAATAAAGATTAAAGCCACCATTTGGCACCTCCATAAACCTTTGTCACCTGCTTTTGCTGTCTCTCATGACATGGCAGCATTTTTCAGTTTCAGTAAATACTTTCTGTGTATATTATCCGATGGTTGTCCAAGACGTTGAAATCCCACAGGTTTTATTACGTTTGTTAAAAATCACGAATCTGAAGCTTTGCCCACTAATACACGAGAATGGTCAAAAAACTTGGCAGCGTATTGGTTGTTCATCGCTTCGATCTTGCGCATATAAAAAATATTTTATGGAAACGGTTCTTAGAAGTGAGTACCTACGTAGCACAGGAAATAGCTGTATTGAAAACCCAACGAACTGACTTTTTTATGTGTAAATGAAAATATTATTCAATATTTTTTCCACCTAACACGCACTTGATTATATATGCGCACATTTTATTTCTCGTTTCTTGGCATTACATTCTAGGATTGTAGGGGAGTTTAATGAATTGTATTATGAAGCATTCTATTTTGACAAAATATTTCAATTTTACTTCTGTCGTGATCGCAAAATTATTTCCGTTTGGTAAAAACCGCTCTTCTTGAAAATAAAAGATGCTGATATCCTTTGTCGGCTCGTTTCATAGGAAATTATCAATATCCAGCGCCTATAATAGCTATTGTATTATAACTATAAACGGAGCGTTGAAGTCAATGGTCTTTGACAGGATGGAGGACAAGGAAGATCCTTAAATCATTGATTAATCATAGATGAAACATGACTCATAGTATTTTAAATGACCATTTTTTCTCAATAGTAAAGGTGCTGGTTTTTTACTGCCCTATCAGATTTTATTGCTGTTTTACGACAATTATTACTGTTCAGTTACTCAACCTCTTTTTTGAAAGAGAAATAATAGAATAATACAGCTAGGATAGGACATGAACTAGATGACCATTCCTATAATGTATTTTTTAAGAATCGGCTGGGTGAACAAATTTCAGACATCACAGTCAAACACAGCTATATAAATCTATTATATATAACCAATTAGTGAAATCTGAGTAAAAGAAGTACACTGCAACAGAAAATTCCGACATTGTACAATCGAACTGCAGGCCCAGCAATGATATAAGTTTATAATCGATATATTAATTATTTTTGAGAAGTTCATATGTATTGAGATTTGTGATTTTACTATCTATTTTTATTTTAAAAATGTATTCACTTCAACGTATTCAGTGACAGAGAAAAGGCAATGAATCCATCAAATATTGCTGACGATATAATCGATAATAGAACCATCTCTACGAACCATTTTTTATAGAAAATCTCAAAACATAGTGAAGTTTGTGAAAATATCGTTTCCTCCGCATAAAATACTAATAAATAATCTTTGCTTGACGAACTTAGTTTGTATTCTTTATTTTCAAATGGCTTTTCTACAAAATGATAAATTCAGACATAGTACTGAATTTACCTTGGGTTACGATATGAAAATGCCTATTAGGGAATTTTTGCCAAAAATCATGGTAGAACAAATTCCAGCTTAGTGTTTAACAATTGGCTACAGAACACACTAAATGTCACAAGATTTTAAAGTTATTTCATAGAAGAAAAAAAATTATGAAGGTATATTATTAGGTAATCCCGGTATTAATGTCGTTTTTTTAATATGCAACTTTGACTCGGTGTGTTTGGGTCTGTTGCCTAATAAAGACGTGTGTTATTGTTTTTCCTCTTCTCTGTAATTCTTTACCTGTCTTTTAAACAAAAAAAAACAATTCTAACCCATCTACAAAAATGGCAGAGACGTGTCCTTCGGAAACACATTTAAGAAGCTGTATGCTGACTTTATTCCATTCAAAAAAAAACTGCAACAGAAGCAACGGAATCCATCTGTGAGATTTACGGTGATATAATGGACGTAAGGAAGTGCCAACGATGATTCAGAAAATTTCGCTCGGGCAATCTCGATTTGAAAGATGAGCCTCGAAGTGGACAGCGCAGTCAAGTGGATGAAGCAGCCCTGAAGGCGGAAATTGAAGCAGATCCAACAATGGCCATCGATCAATTATCCAGGAAGGTCGGGACATCACGATCGAATTCTCATCGCTATCTAGAGAAACTGGGGAAAGTTCAAAAAGAAGGCATTTAGGTTCCTCACGCGCTAAGCAAAAGCCCTCAGAAAGCCTTATTGTGTGTGTGGTGGGATTCGAAAGGCGTGATCTATTATAAAGTGCTAAAACAAAGACAAACTGTTACGGCAGCTCTCTATTGTGATCAGATGGACAAATTATACACAAAGTTACAAGAAATTAGACCCGCTCTTATGAATAGAAGAATGTTATTCTTCAACATGACAATGCCCGTCCGCACGTTGCCGATATTATACGAAAAAAAATCCAGGACCTTGGTTTTATTGCATCCGCCTTATTCACCGGACTTGGCACCAAGTGACTATTACTCGTTTCGTTCTTTAGAAAACGCAATTAAGGAACAAAAAATTCAACAATATTGAAGCACTAAAATCAGGTCTCTTGGAGTTCTTCGAATCTAAACCAAAGACCTTTTATGAGAAAGGAATTTTAGATCTTTAAAATAGATGTCAAAGAGTCATAGACAACACTGGTAATTACTTTGTTTAAAAAAAACAATAAATAATTTAAAAAATCAAATTCGAGTTTTACTGTAAAAAACGACACTAGTTCCGGGATTACCTAATATGTATTGACTAGTACAAAAAAATACCTTTTCTATTTTATCATCTTCCAATCAAAATAAAGCTTGTTTTATAAAATATATGTTATTAAGTGTATTGCAATTTATTGCTAAAATAAAGTCAAGTAATTTTTTGAAAGCTTTGCAATACGTTATCTGCGAATGTAATAAATAAAACAATCCAAAAAGTAATAATGCTTCCTGTGTATGTATTTGGGATAACAAATCACACATTGCAATATCAAAAGTGTTATAAAGAATGCAATGCAAAAATACGATACGCAGTGATTCATCTGATCCGATATTCTGATTCCGAAATCGATATTATACGCTGCTGCGGGAAACTATCCAACACTAGAATACTATATTGATAGTAAAATAGCCCAGGGCTGGCTTAGTTTGTATAATTTAAAAAGCATAGTCAAGGCAGTATAACTGAATCTATGCAATGAACCAATCCTAAAATAGAAGTAGTTTTATAATCAATTATCAAGATTTTTGGTCTCGATATTGAACCAAAGATAAATTGACGTATTTATTTATTTGCTAGAGTAGCACCATCTAGAACATTCTCAGATATCATTTATTTTCGCAGAATAAGTTATTTCGTTTTAAATCTTATTTAATATTCCAATTTCATATACCACTGTCTTCTTCTAAAAAAACGTGAAAAATATGGTATAATTTTTGTAAATCAATTTTTATTATAATATTCTTTTCATTAAATCACTAGATTGACGCAGAATCAACTCTTAGATAGTGGCCGTGATAAGCGAAACTTGTTCTGATCCTTTATAAAATGTGCTCCATTTTTTTTTAAATAAAAAGTTTATCCGCTAAGAACTGTTTATTAAACGTTATGAACGGTGATCATAACAAAAAACATATAATATTACTATATTTTATTCTTAATACCCAAAAACCAGTTATTTTTTTACGACTATATTTTTTTTTATTTTGCATCGTTCTTAAAGTGGTAACACGTTCTGCTTATAGTGGTTTTAAAAAATTATTCTAGTATTTTCAATGAATGGTTTTATTACGATAAGTCACTACATAACGTTTCATTCATTGATATCGATGGTGAGCAAACTTTGAAAAACTTTTGAAGTAAAGCGATGTCTCTATCATAATAAAACATGCTTGATAAGTAAAATTTTACTATCGAATTGTTTGGTTTACAGTCTTATATTAAAAAGCATTTAGTGGGAAGGCTGTGTCAAATAACAAACATGGAAGTGTGTCCGAAAATAAATGTGAGTTTGAGAAATGCACAAACTGGTTGTAAGGAATAATTCAATACCAGAACTAGCTAGTTAATGTAACAGCTTTCGTATAAACTAAGTAACTAAATATTTACTCTAGTTCTGACCTGTTTGCTGAAAACTGTACCGTTCGTTTGCCCTGTGCGACAGTAAATCAAAACGTCAATCGTTGCTCCAGACGGCTGCAACAATTTGCGTGCAATTTGTAAGAACAACACGGAATATTTTCCAGGGGATTTGTTCCAATAATACATTCAATGCAACAGGAAAATTTGAACTCGTGTACAGAAAAGTTTCTGTTTTGTTTTGGTTTGTTTGTTGGCTAGCTTCGTACAAATGTTTTGTACATCGGTTAAATCAGTATCGACATATTTCCAAAAGCAAACATATTAAAACATTTTTTTTAAGGTTTTCACTGTCAATACTTGGTGGAAAGGCATTATAGTAAAAATAATAATTCATTTTTAGTACTAAAAACAATTGTAAGAATTGATATGGCTTTTGTTCTGTTCATAGGAAACAATTTCGTTGGCTCAATTGTACTCATTACCGGGATTTCTATCTAATTATGGTTGACAGACATGCAGATTTATTTATTTTATTAAATGCACTCATTTTTTGGGCTTTTACTTTGATAATGATAATTCATTTTTGATTTATTGGTTTGCATTGCTAAGAGGTCTTCAACATTTTATTTAAAGTCCTTTTTTCTTGTAATTTGCTTCAATTTATTTGCTTAGTTGTTTTACCAATTGTTTGTCATACCTTGTTTTTCATACTTAACTTTTGTATAAATATCACTGTTTTATTGTATTTCTTATCAGTTGACAATGCTCGCCATGAACTAAACCGGTCCTGATCAAATAAATTGTAAGTGGAAAAAGTACTTAAAATGTATAATTATTTGTATTATATTTAAACATAATAGGTATTATACGGTAAGGAAAATAACAATGTATTTTAATTCTACATAAATTATTTTATATATTTATTGATAATCTATTTCAGCTTGCGCCCTCGTCAGAACTTGTTAGAAATAGTTCTGACGAGGGCGTAAGCCGAAATAGCTATCAACAAATATGCATATAACATATTTTTTGTAGAATTAAAATACATTGTTATTTTTCTTACCGTATTATAATGGAGTTTTACCAAGTAAATGCCTACTCAATCAATTATAGGTATTTATAATATTTAGAAATAATTACGCTCGAAGATTATAATCGTAAGTCAAGACCATTACAGATGATTAATTGATTTTAAAATTAAAACTTAAAATTAAATTTAAATTTAAAACTAATATACGTTCCACTTAATTAATAAGCCTAGGTGTCTTTCATTTCAAAAAATAAATAAAATCAATTTGTCACAATTAATACAAAATTTAAGCACGAGGTTGTTACAATAAATGAGAAGATGTGTTGTATACTTCTTCTAAATAAATATAAATAGATAAGTTAATTTATTTTTAAACATAGCTCTGATTTCTGACGGCATAAGCCGAAATAGCTATCAACCATATATGTATTACGTAACTTCTGTAGAACTAAAATACATAGCTTTTTTTTCGCCGTGTTATCATGGAGTTCCACCAAGTATATATCAATTCAATCATTATTTATTTACATATCCTGCAAACACTTAACGAAATATATTTTCAGTTTACTTCGTTTTAAAATTGAGTGAAAAGGTCCCAATATAGGTACAACGATATCTATTTAAAAAAAATAGTGCATCCCGTTAATTAATATATTTGGTTGTAAGATCTATAATGGTAAACAGTATTTTAATATTATTGCCATATGTTAAAGCAACGTATATTTATGTGAAATACCATAAAAGATTTGATAAACTGAAGTGCGTCAATGAGATGTTCGTTGAAAGCTTTTTGGAAAAGCTTTTCGACAAATTCACTTGCATTTGGCGCATTTCGAACGAGTCAATATAAAGTTCGTCCATATACTTATACGTATACATTTTCAACCCCAGTATTGCATCATTGCGACTGCCGCCTGCCGATAAAAACTTTCAGCCATTTATTTATGTATTATATTATCACGACCGACATTTACGACTAGTTTCAACTTTTGAAAAAAATAGTTTCATGTCTTTATTCGCAAAAGAACTTTTAAATTGTATAAATATATCTATGTATATTTTATATATCAGGGCATTTAAAATATATAAAAAAGCATTTATTAGAAATTAAAATAAAATGGTTTTTAATTCGGTCGGTGACTAATTCGGGGTATCAGACAAGCTTTTATATTGACAAATAAGTTGTCAATTTTTGTTACAATGTTTGCAAACAATTTCACTGGTTGTGTTTCAAGATATGACACGTATTTTTCTTCTTTAAAAACCATTTTTAGTCTTCAGATTTCAATTTGTAGCGTAGGTATTTTTTCTGACTCTTTTTTTATAAATGACAAAATGAAAAGTGTGATTTTTTCTAGATTCAAAAATTTTCAGTAATTATTTGAATTATATGTTTTGGGAGAAAGAAATTCAATGGGAAATATATTTTATAGTGGTGATCATCATGCTTGATTTAAATTATTATTACCAATTGTTTTTTATTTCATACTGTTTTTTATTTCAACGAATTGATAAGATTAAAAAGGTTTACATTGGACTGCTGATAAAAAAGAGAGTAGTGATATGTTTTAAGGAAAACCCTTTACTTCTCTAACAACTTAAAAGGCTTTAAAATACTTAGACTTTTAGAGTTACAAACTTAAGAAATCGGATCAAAGATTTGTTGAGTATTATCTTAGAACTATCCACAGAAAAATTCTTCTTTTGGCGACTTAGCAGAAAAGGGTAGTAAAATCGGTAGCAATCCAAAGTAACAGAAAGTAAAAGGGAAACCCAAAAGGATGATTCTATTCAGGGAGCGCTTGACTAATTTTAAGAAGGTAATGCAATTTTTCATTCAAACAGCGGTCATGATATATAAAAAAAAAGAAATTTAGAAAAACTTCTCCAAAAAATCACGATACTTTATCATAATAAATTTAGGCATATTTTATTTTATCAAGCAATCCATAAATCAGGAGGTAATTTTCTAAACTGGTCAATTCTAAATTATTATTTTTTTAACTGCCAATTTAGATGAAACTTTTGAGAACTTTTTAACTCACATGAAAAGTTTGCATTTTTGCACATTATCTGTAATTCTTTAATTTAAAACATATTTTAAAAATATTGCTAGTAAACACAAACTTATGAGGAAAGAGTGATGAAAGTATCTCACTTTCTCAGTTTGTCAACAAATGGATTTGACCAAATTTGAAATTTACCTCCATAAATGACGTGTCCTTGAATCAAATCGGAATAATTTCATAGGCTTTAAATAATTCGAGCACAAACGTATAAATCAATTGAAAATCCATGGATTAGATTCGATGCCGCGGCTTTTCGACTGAACTGAACATTATATTTGCGCACAAAAGCATTTTTCTTTCCACCAAGAATTGATAGTTAATATATGAAAAGTGAGCATGTACGAATAAGTGATTAAACAAATCGCGTGACGTGAAAAAGCATTGATGAAAACCTTGTGAACTTTTACAATGCTTGTGAAACAATTTTACAATGCTTGTGAGTGGTAGGAAAAAGATAGCTCGTAACAGAAATATTATCGTGACCTTATTAATATATTTATTTTACTCTCAGGCGCTGCAAATGTTTGACTGTAAGGTCCTGATGTTTTGTTGGTTCAGCACAATCGTGAGCTTGATTAAGCTCTACAGCGATCCAAACATAATCAGATTTGTATCATGCCAACCGTTACACTGGATCAGGCATACATTACGAATAGATGAATGAAACCATCGAAAACAATATATTTTTTTTTTCCTAAAGGAAGATGTTAATGAATAGGTATTTCGTGTCCCAACACTTATGAGTGCTGTCGGTTATTGATTGGCATATGAAGATAGAAAGACAAGTGAAGTGGACGAACCTTATTGAGACGGTCAAGATTTACCAAGAACTCTTTATATCGATTTTTATTAAAAGAAAATAAAGTTGATGATGCCCTTTTTGATTGATATGAATAAAATATTACACACTGGAAACAGACGCTTTATTTTTACTGAATAACGGGACCGCGAAAAAGTCTAATAATCTATGCTCCTTAGCAGTGTAAGTAGACGTTTTGTATTCATTATAGTTAAACATGAGGCTTTATTGTTGTACATGATACTTTGTTGGATTCACACTTGAGTTATTCATTAGGAAATCACGACTTCGTCTGCCGAATTGGTCCAATAAATGAAATAGTGACCGCAGGCGTGGGAGACCTTAGCCCATAAATTGTATATGAGTCGTAAACCTGTGTGGTTTGTTTATTTGGTGCAAGTCTACTGTTAACTTTGCCCAATCTTTCAGTTCAAAACAACCTCTGCTTTAATATTCCCGGTACGCTTTATTCATCAAGATCCTTGAGACAAAAGCTCTTTATTTGCATATTAAAGGGTTATAAAAAAGCTGGTTTACTTCAATGTTGAATAAACAAAGATATTATTTTACTCGTCACTAAATAAAGATTGCAGCTTTTCTTTGTGTGGAAATATTCATTAACCAACCACGTTTTTACTTTATAAAGACAATATTAAAACCATTAATGATGTTGATTTTGATATTTACCGCAGAGAAGTTTTATACTCATAATAAGAATAAAATTATAATATGGTTATAAAAAAGTGGTTTCTTAGCTTTATTTTGAAGTGTCAGTAAATGCTTTTTCGCATTATTAACATTAATTTAAAAAATATTCATTTCAAGATTTACTGAAAGATGATGTATCATAAATATTAATTAATAAAAGTAACAGTTCTTCTGTCGGTAAAGATAAACGGTAACTTGTTTAATACTATATTAATGATTTGCGATACACATTTTTGTCATTATATCTTTAACTCCTAAAAAATACAAAATTGCAAAACAACTTAATAGCCACAATTTAAAAAAAGTTAGTGAGATAAACTTATTTTGTCTACTGTCGATGGATTTGGCGGTAGCTTAGTGGATGTTCATTTTAATATAAAATTTTAAATAACTTTGATTATTTCACGTATCGTGCTACTAACTGTGACACGGGTTTCGCCTCTTTCTTTAATGCCTTTGAGAGAGGCGAAACACATGTCACATTTAATATCAAATGGAACGTGGAATAATCAAAGTTATTTTGAATTTTATATTATATTGTCTATGTTGAAATTTTAGCCCAGCCAAATTTGGCCGTAACACTGAATGCTAATTTTAGTATTACATAAGTCGAAGTTGTCTACGAAAAGATATAAAATTTAATAATCATATCATTGTTGTATGGTGCATGTTTTTAAATCGTTCTTTCAGAGGATTTAAGCCAGGGCTTTTTTCCATTTAACGCGGTGGAACGGCGTTCCGGCACCTTTTTTCACAGATTTCAAAATTAAGTAGACTAAATTTTACTTAAATGATATTTGAATATAGTTTTGTTTATTAAAAAGCTTGACATGAAGTGAGTTCCGGCACCTTTCTTTCAAAAAAAATCACTGATTTAAGCTATTCATAATAAAGGATTTAGTAAAATACTTAAATCTTTATGTAAAACTTACTTAAGCTTTAAAAAGATGTTAATCAAATTAAAAACAAAACTAGGAAACCTTACATGAAACAATTCGCGTCCTGGAAATAACATACTTCCACTAAAATTAATTTCAGTTATGATTTCATCGTATAACTAACCCAACTCCAAACCAAGTTTATTTGTAATGTGCAATAATAATATTACTTCAAACTGTTAAGCGCAAAGTTTATCCATAAGAAACTGTAACTCCGGGTAAAGTATACAATCTCATTGAAACAAATAGACTTCACATCTTGTTCTCGTATCTCGGTAGAAATTCCTACAGAATTCATGAGGAAACTCGAACTGCGATCGTACAACATAGAAAAGTATGATTTAAAGTGGCCATGTGCAACAGTATTACCTCGTAAAAACCAATATCGTTTGCCCTTTATGTCTTACAAGAATCCGTATATTTTCTTCTTGGCATTTTTAACAGTAAATCATTGAATGGAGGCACAAATAGATCAGATATATTCATTTTGATCTTAACATTCAAACATTTTGACCAAATACTTAACATACCATATAATGTATTGGGTTACTGTATATTAGGTAGTTTTTTCAAGCAGTGTACGTCATGTTTTCTGAAGAAGTGCAAAATATGTTTTTAAACTATCACGAACACTTATGTAATCAAGAATTTCGACTGAGGGCGCTTGATGGAATTTTAATATCAAATTTGAATTGTTTGAATTTTGTACTTTTCCATGAGATTTGTACATTCATGCACTTGAAAAGCCTGAAGATGCCGACAGGCGAAACCCGGTCAAGATTTTTTTTCATCAATCAAGAATTTCTTAAAACATTTCATCATATAGACAGACATAGTACAATCTACTCACAAAGAGTTCTGAATAATATTGAACATGTATAATAAACATCTAGTTACTAAAATAAAACTAATAAATACAAAGCACGTAGTTTCGAAATAAAATGAAAATTTCATGCAAAATTATATAACATTGCGGCCGTTTCTTTTTACACAAATATCGCCTTTGATTTTCAAGTAAGGTTATAAGCTTCGTATTATAAGTGGCCGAATATATTATTGATTTACTGGAGTAAAATGATTTCACTCTATCAATATTGACAGTTGAGATAATAGGGTCTTCAAACAAATACGTGCTTTCGGATTTCGCGCAAGCTCGGACGTATCAAAGTCGCTTCGAAGCGCGTCGAGTAACAACTCACAGTCGTGTGGTGCCTTGAGAATGGGTGTGTGTGTGTATACCGTATAAGAACAATATGGTATATCGCTTTCACAGCTTTCCGCCATTGTTCAGCGTCTTCCGCTCATAATGGCTGCCATTTCCCGCCGAGTGTTCCTCAGACTGCAACAAGAGCATCTTTCCGAATGCTACTTCCTGTTTACCTACGTCATCATACATACCAACGTTAAAGAAAAAAATAAAAAAGATCTTTTTGTATACATATTATAATAACCTAATAACGCAAATTTTCATGCCTTTTTCCCTTCACATAAACAACAATTTTAATGTTTGACTTTATAGCGGCCTGCTGAGTTCCTTCTTTTATCTCCGAATTCATGATGAAATCTCACCAATGAATCTTGAGTATTCCTTGCAAGACTCTGCTTTATCATATCATGCTACCTTCAAAGCTTTGTTTGGTAGCATTAATTGCAACTGTAAAACAGTACCGACAGAATTCACGCGCAGCATGATTAGCACTTGGTTTTGAGTGTTTTGGTCGATTACAACCGTCAGTCCAAGACGTTTTGGATCATGCTAATGAAGTATATTATTTCATACAAACCTCTACGTTACTGCAGTACAATATTTTAAAACAAGCTGTTATAAAACTCACGATTAATTTCTATAATATTTTTTTTAAACAGATAGAACAAAATTATTTAAAAATATATGTGGAAGTGGTAAAAATATAGTAAAAGATAATTGTGTTTCATTTACATAAATGCCATTCTCTCAAAAATTGACATTTTAAAAGTTAGTTTTTACTGTTTTATATATTCACAGACCATTTCATTCCCATCATAAAATACTTATTCATTTTGACCGAATATAGAAGTAATGGGGGCCAAAATTTCTAATGAAAACGGCATTATATTGTGCGTCATAATGTTTTCTGTTACCAACAATACAATTAATTCAATGAAAAGATAACACGGCATTTGCCTGTTGTTTTGTGTAACTCATAATTTGAATCGGATTCTTTCCCAGAACGATAAAGCTTCGAAATTCTTGTGCTATGATTTATTATTTTGTTTCCGTATTTTATTACGAAAAGATTACATTTAAAAACACTTCCTTCTTTCATAACATTTACATGCCTGTGAAAACATGTTACATCTTTTAAGGCCATAAGGAATTTATATAACACGGTCACTAAAAGATTTATGAACTAAATAAGGAATATAAATACATGGTTCAATATGCTGTTAGGAGGGTGGATTTTCATTTAATATTCTCATATTTCAAATTCAGAGGCGCAGCGCACCTTTCCTAACCCTAGAGCTTAAGATATTCGTCGGAAAATTTTCATTCGTCTTAACTTGGTCGTAAATGTCCTAACTTTACATCGTTAAATATGAATCAAAACTTATTGCAGTAGAAAGTCTGAAAAACTGGCCGTAAATATTAAACGTTCCGCTTTTGCCTTCTGGAATCGAGGCATCTTTGAGAAATTGACCTTTCTTATGAAATTTGATAATGCATTGAGTAAATTTAAAATGACGACCCTTTCTTTTTAACAAACTTTTAGCTTAATTCGTGAAGAAACCTTTACGTACCATCTACTTATTATTCTCAATTAACAGTATTTTTAAGTATTCTCCACCATTTACGAAATGATTCCCGGTCCTTGTCGAATTTCATACAAAAAACTTAAATGAAAATTATATTTCGTTATACAAATTTACAAATAATCTTTTATTTTTATAATGCGAGTCATCTAAGATGGAGTAGGTCAAACTGAAAGAATAGATGTATAGTGAAGATACATTTTACAATTAAACAGTTTTTATCAATGACGTTGTACTGCTGTTCTATTCTAAGTATTATTCCATATATTTTATTGTTCCTATTGTCACTTTACTTGGGACAAAAATGTTAAGATTCAACTCTTGCTGGCAACCATCTCCTAAGAATTCATAAAATCATTTTAAAATTTATTTAAAAAAATTTCACAAAAGCCTCTGATTTTAGAGGTATTTTCAGGACTTCTCCCCTAATTCATTCCAAAAATAAAATTGAAAATGCTTTAACAACTATTTTTAACAAGTTTATTCATTTACAAAGATTGAATTATATATGATAAGGATAAAATATTTTTTACAATACTTTAGCTCAGGGGGTGGCAAACTTTTCGGATGGAGGGCCACTTCCAAAAATTCTAAATGAGCAGCGGGCCGCAAGTAAAATACCATTTTTAGATATACACCCGATCGTTTTTTACGTGATACATTGGTTTCCAAAAGTGGTGTACCTAAAAAAATCGCGGAAAAAAGTATACAAAATACAAGAAAAAACAAAAATTGTTTTTCAAAATCGACATAAAAAAATTTTTGAATAAAAATATACCTAAAACATTTCCATTTTCATTCAAAAATAATATTTCTATATTACAGTCCGTATTAATTATTGTGAATTTAAAATATTTGGACGTCTGAAGTGCATTTATTTGACATAATAACTCTCTGGGATGAAATTTAAGACCGGGAAACGTGCTATTCAACGAATTTTATAAATGCATTGTAGCTTAAATAAGTTTCAGATCAGAGTCACCAATAATATCGCATGAGTTTGCGCATCATTTTGTCTGTAAAAAGAAAATCGCGTACCTACGAATAAATCACGCTGCAGTCCAAAAAATCACGTAAAATCAAAATCAGTGAAAAAAATCGTTTAAAAGAGGACCGGGTGTACTCTATTTATTATCGAAAAATACTCAAAAAAAAATATGAGAAGAATTAAGCTGTTTCAAAGATTGAAAGTTTTCAACATTTTTAAAATTCAGGTGCTCATTTTGTAGTTGTAATTTTTGTCTGCTTGTGAATGGTTAAGAAGATAAGAATCAGAATTAAGCTGAGGTTCATGATCGAAAATGTCTGTTCACATTTTTCGTGCAAACGAATAAATATTTGCGCTTTCACTTTCAATACAGTTTTAAATTAGTGGCACAATGTCCAGAGTAAATTCAAAAGAATAAAATTATAATATTTTTTTTTATATCCCGAACTCTTCGAAGCACTTTTCCAAGCAAAGCATCAATTTGATTATCTGTATACTCACTCAATATTTTGAAGAATTTTTATTTGATTTTCAATATTTTTTTAAAAATCATAAAAAAAATATTTTTACTTATAATTAGGATTTATGATGGCGGGCCGCAGAAAACACTCAGTGGGCCGTAGTTTGCCCGTGCCTGCTTTAGCTGAACTTAAGATATTGATTCGAAGAAAAAATGTAGCTCAGACGTTTTTGGCAAAAAATATATGGCATAGAGCTCGATTGTTTTTATATCATCTTTTTTTATATCAAAATATTGTTTAAGTGGAGTTATTAGAAATAAGATTATTCAAAATAAATAACAATAGACGATCGTTTATCTTCAATAAATATATAATCATGTTAATAGAATAGTTAGAGATTATCGTGTGAGCATTTTCAGCACAAAAAATTACATGATATTTAAAATTTATTAAAACTCTTTTCAGGCGAGCCACGATAAGTGAGATTCATTAATCAAACCTTTTCATTCTCCTTGACAGCCAACGTTAAAAGTGATCAGCATCAATGTTTGAAAATATTGAATAAAGATAGCCTGAAATATATAATTTTTGGGTGTTAAAAATCAAATTTATACATATACATTTACCTTTTATGTACGCAAAAAAAAACATTCAATTTATTTATAAAAATTAAAGCATCAAATGCTCTTAAATTAAAAAAATTTAGGTGCGCGTTGTAACATTTTCAAAAAATAGTGATCTATGAGTAAGTTTGAATATAAATTACATAAGTGTTGCTTAAAACGAAGGCTTTCAACTTATGGTTTTTAATAATCCAATTTCTTTAAAATGCCGAAAAAATTTTGGGAAAAATCATTTTACGTATTTGTTTTATTCATAATTAACAAAATTATTGTCATCAAGTCTGGCTTTTTAATTAAAATTTCTTCGATTTAAGCTGCCTACATATTTTATCTTTCTTTAATAAATTGCTTTTATAAATTTATTTAATAGAAAATAATAAACAATCTTTTTCATGATGTTAAAAACAAGAAAAAGCTTGGGAAAAGCTTTACTGACGCGCAAGCAAAGGAAGTACAAAGGCAATACAATTTAAGACAAACGAAAAAAAAGAACCTCGTGGCGTCATTGGGCGACGATGAATAAGTCGGTCGATTGCGTCCCTACAACTGAGCTGACTTCAGAACGCAAAGTTCACTTCCACCGGCCGCGGTGTGCACTTATAAGCTTCTGCATTCGACTGTAATGGCAGTCATCATGCTTATTAACTGGAAGTACAAATAATGCTTTTTTAGTCGGGGCTTAACCGAGAGGTTTTCTGCACCAGTGTTTAGCAAGGTGATTTATTGTATGGAAATGTGTTTTATGAGCTGACTCCACACTATTTATTCCGGACGAGCAAGTAATTTCGCAAAAATAAGTTGCGTTTAGTGAAAGTGAACAATTTTTTTAGGAATGCACATTCCATCAAACCAAAAAAAAGTGAATGGTTAAAAATAGCAACGCATTTTATTCAATTTTATATAGGGGCTTTAAAATGTTATTATTAACACACCATTGTACAAACTTTGTTAAAATGGCAGTTTTTGGATGGAAGTTAGAAATGTAGTATTTTAACTCAATTCATCAGACGCATTCAATCGTAAAATTTTGAGTCTTAACTAAGAATCTTGTAACTTTAAAAACTTATACGCATTTTTTTGTATTTATTCCACATCAGATTTACCAAGATCAAAACCGGTTTTTTTCTTCACGAGCTACATCGGAAATGGGTTAGTATTTTTTTAATATAATGCTATTTCGCCGAGTGTAACAAGTGAACAGTGAATAAATTAAAAGTTATATTGTTTAGTGATATAAATATATCGAAAACCATATTTATACATACGCATTTAGTTAAAAATTTTCATTTTTCTATATTGGGTATGTGAATTTGATTATAAAATTGTTTTTTTACTTGGTATTTTTCATTAATCAAATGTATTTAATAGAAATAAGATATTTTATTGTATATTTATTTAGTCTCCACTTTTCTCTTCTCGCTTGGTTAAGTAATCTCTTTGTGCTATCATTTTCGTTATTTTGTTTTAAATATAACGGGTAAACTTTCTTTATCAAAAGATATTTTTCTCATCGCTTAGGAAAGTTACTCTTTGAATAGATTAATCTAAAAATATCAATGCACCCTTTCACAGAAACATCAATCATCCTATATTTGTAATGAAAAAAGTTAAAAAGGTTTTAATTAAATAAGATCCCAGAAAGCATTCGCAGTCTCACAGCTCTTCAAATTGTGAAAATTTGAATTGCGTTTGATAAAACGAGAGATGATGAACTTTTAAACTGTGACATAATTGAAAGACAAAAGCTTTTGTATTAGTTTCCTGGTTTACTTTTCTTTTAAGAACAAAATTATACTCAAAATGTAATTTAATTTATTTTTTACTTTCATAGCACTAGATATTTTAAAACGAAACATTTTGTAACGGTATGTTTTAACCATTTTTTTTTCATTTCAGATACCACGTATTTTTCATGCTATCAACGATAACTTTGAAAAATTATTTTCTACACTGATTTGGTAACCTTATTTCGTAACTAGGTGAAGCACATAAATTGGAATAGAAAATTATTAATCCATTTTCGTATGTTTAATAATATTTCAGTGCAGCCTTATTTGGTAAATCATTTTGAAATAGAAGATGCTTCATAAATTAACATTTAGAACGTAATGATTTCATACGTGCTGTTTTATGCAATATAAATGGTTTCTACTTTTATTAATCAAACTAAGAATTGACAATTATTTGATGTAATATTTAGTGTGTAATATTTTTGTCACATCATGAAATAAACTTAATAAAAACTATACTGTATCGAAGCGCTGATTGAATACGTATTTTGCTTTGTTCATAGACTCATTCATAAACAACATATTAATTCGAATGTTGTCTTTTACACATTTATTTGGGTTAACCGTATTGTTAAAGCAAAAAAAAATATTTAGCTGATGCTTATCGCAATCGGTTCTCATTTGAAGAAGCATAAAAATAAATGCCCAGTTCTTCTTAGCGTAACAATAACGACTTTCTGGCAATACTATCAAAATGGTTGGTTGCATACATGTGTGCTAGTACACCATGCTCTTAAACTCGTATGGAATATTTCAAACCGCTTTTATGACATAATAAATACGAAATATTTTATACGACCTATTTATTACATAAGACCTTATATTTCTTTAAACTTTTCTTTTTATTATCTTCTCTGGGAAACGCACATGAATAAAATGGGTATTTGTTATGTTAATTTGAAACAATGAAGCTTTTATAGTTTTTGCTACATAAGTACATCATAAGCGAAATGTAAGGTATATCACCCGTATCGTCTATTTATAGAATCGATTTTTTTTTACCAAATTTGTCATATATCATAGAGCTTATAAAAAATAAAAGTAAGGGCTATCTTGTACCAGAAGATGAAAACTCATTAACCAGCAAGTATTACGTTGTTCTATTCGCCAAAAATGTTCAAAAACTTAATAATAGTCCCTTTACTGAGACGTGTATCTAATACTCATAGCTTCTTTTAATTAAAAAACTCTAAATAAACTATATTATATGAAATATATATAAAAAAAGATAGAATAAAATTATAATTATAATAACCACTCATCGGGCGCAGCGCTGAGATTTGGTCAAAATTCCGGGATAAATTCACACCAACGCAATCAATCAAACGCGTGCTTTGAGGATATCGTATATTTTTCAAACTGTACGTTGGATCACATACGAATGTCAACACGGTAGAAAGAGGGGCTCATTCGCGTGTCGCTTCGTTACAATGACACGCGCACACTCACTCGATGACGTCTGATTTTCACAGTTAAAAACTCACGGACCTTTGACTGTTTGAGTTTCATTATTCGGTCATTTGCGTTTTTCGTTGCGAACGTTTTTCATGCTTTTAGGAAATTTAACTGCAATTATACTATATTTTTATTTCAAGGTGACTTGGATTAAGCCATTTCTATGAGTGTTTATAATTTTAGTTACATATATGCCTTAAATCACTAAAAAAACACCATCTTTACATAATGTTTAATGACTACACATCACCGGGGCAGACTTTTTCTTTAGTACCGTAAGGAAAGGGTTAAAAAGTATCATAATGACAACTATCTTGTTTATTAACATTACTTATTAAAATTATTAAAAGATACTAAGTAGTATCTTTTTAGTAAATTCTCCTATAAGACTCGTGGAAACACCCTGTTATAAAAATACTATTTCGATAACTTTGTGAAACACCTTGGCAAGTAGTTCCCAAGAATAATTACATCACATCCGCTAATCATTTACAAACACACTGTATTTAAAAAAAAACTCATTTGAATATCCGGGCTTTTAAGAAGATATGGGCAAGATTTCCGGGCATAAAGAACGTCCACAGGGCGTGTGTACAAGCAATGGATAATAAGAAAACGTAAAAGAGGAACAACTACTAAGCTCTGCTTTATTTCTTTTGGCCCATGGTAAATAACACTCTAAAATATTTTTTCAGTATTTAACATTAAAAAATAACATTGATATCAGTGAAAGAAATTCTCCTTCAAATATACAAATTTACCTTTTTAACACATCAAAGGCTTACTTAAAAAAGATGAATATTATATTTTATGAAGATTTCAATTACTGATTTAGCTAATATTTATATTTTTCGTAATTATTATTCGGGCATTTATTTATTCACATCAAACGGTTCTATTCTTCATTATTTGAAATATAAAAAATTGTTTCTGTTTGTTTTATAACATTACTAGTATTGCTACCCGGCGTCGCTCGGACTAAGCGACCAATAATTATTTAATGTTATATCATTCGACATAATTATATCACAAAATCTAACATCCAAAATAGAGTTAAAATAAAATCACAAACTTTATTTAATTTGATGACAGATTCTCGCCCACTAAAATGTCCCAATTCAAGGAAAAAATCTAATTTACTGTCAAAGAAATGTCAAATAATACCTTCGCGTAAATAATAAACATTATTATATTGCAACTTGCAACAACAATGCAAAAGGGAATTACAGACCCACATACATACATACACCGTTTCGGTTTTATATATAAGAATATGGATGACTAAAGTTTATATTTTCTGTTGACATCAAGCGCGTTTTTTTCTGACATTAAAAATGTAGTGTGAGATAAGATGAATGCTAAATAGTAGATGGAAAACCACTAGATGTGACGTAAGACAGATAACTTTGTGACGTTAACAGTATTCTGTATCTCATTCTTTGTATATAAAAAGGTCTACTCGCTAAAAAGTTTCACAATTCTCCCATAAAAAATATATAGTGAACATATTCAAATACATAAAAGTGCTAGGCCCTTAAAAGCATGGAATATTCGAAGTTCGTTTTAGCCGCCATAATTATTACAAAATTAACCTATAAATTTATAAATTTTTCATTTTAATCTTAACTGATAAATAGCTAAATATAGATTATTTAATAAATTAAATGTGTTCAATCAATCTTACAAATTAAGAGTTTCTTGGATAAAGCTTTGTAAAATAATATGAATTATTTTATCTTAAAAAGAATCTCTTATTAATTCGGTGTGATTTTTTAAGTTTATTTATTTGTTTTTTTTTCACATTTAAAATAGCTAAGCAAAAACAAATGAACAGTTTTGAATGTCTTTTAACTCGATTATTAATGGTATTGAAAATGGCCGCATAGTATAAACTTAATCGTGATATTGCCTCAATATATTGAGTTTTCCAAATAACATAATTATTTTGATATAAAATGTGTTTACGAAAACTTATTTTCATATTTCGATTAAAATAATCATTAACATTATAAGCCGTCATAAATGTACGAAAAAAATCGTCTTCGGGATTTTAATTTATAGTATTTTATACAATTAAATTAAAAATTTCAATAGTACTAAAAAAAGACGTTTTCTTATCGTGAACTGTTTGCATTCTAATGCCTTGCGAAAGCTAGCGACGATGTTTTACTTTTATGTAGCATGTTTTTAAATTTCGATTTCGGAGAAAATAGCAATTCGACGCAGACGTGCGAGAAACGTTAACACGTTCGTTTATAACCAAAACTTTTTGTTTGTATGCCACGATATTTTTTTTGTCGTCACTTACGAAAGCTTGCCTCTCAGTAACGGCTTGGAAATATATTTCAAGCAACTCAGACACTGTGCCGTCTTATACGCCATCCTTTTAAAGCAGTATTGGCCAATTTGTTGGAGAATGAATCTTCGAAAGGATTTTAAAATCTAGTCAGATTGTAATTCAGCTGGAATAAGATGCTTATGCGATCCTAGAGCCTTCGGGTGTATTTTTTTCTTTTTCGACGGTGCAATTTTAAATAACGAAATAATGTACATACATATGACATTTTTCCCTTTCTCACATGTAAGCTAGCAAAGTATTGACTATCTAAAAGATTCTGTCAGCTGAAGATTTTGTGTGGGGAAAACACTTACGCCTATAATCCCATACAAGAATGATTGCCTAGGAAACATTTACACAAGGTTAATTCTGACCAAAAATCGTTCGTAATGTTGGCGTTAATTTGAAGACTGTAACTGAATAGACTAGCCTGGCTCGTAATTTAAGTTTTATTTTTTAGGAGACATTAAAAACAGACATAGACAGTGAACACCGTAAAGTGAGCACACAAATGCATTCAAATATAATATTACATTGAATTGATACTAAAAATATGTATACATTCAGTAGAACATAGATTTTTTTGAATTCTTAAAAAAAATGCTCTGATTGTTATCCCGGTCACTAGATAAAAAAACAAAGTATGAAAAAAAATCACAGCTTAAGTGAGGTAACAATTTACTAAAAATATGTTTTGGGTGAAGAATCTTACTCCTATGCATTAGGAGCTTTGGCTCAGCTGATATCTAAAAGCTATGAGCTACTATTAGACAGCCAACACTCTAATAAGGATTCCAGAAGCAAGCTACTTGCATTACTCAGATGAGGTTGACAGAAGCTCAGCATGGATTAAAGTAACCCATATAACCAGCATTAGCTCGCACCACTTCCACGTATTCGATAAAATTCGAATCACATGTTTTAATATATACTTCTAAGAAATCACAAATTTTATGTGTAAAAAATATCACTAAAGGCATAGGCACTTTGAGACGGACTATTTTCCCATATAATTCTATACATTCATTTTTTTTAATATCAGTAAAAGATACGAAAGGCCACGCATGACTTGTGAGGAAAACAAACACTGGTTAAAAATAATATTTTTTTCAAAATAGCAAAGATGTACAGCTTTATGAAAATCATAATTTATTATAATATAGTATTCATTATAAATATCTTGCTATCAAGCATCAACATACCCACTACAAAAAATGTTTTTTCGATCTAAGTATAGAAACTTTTTTTTATCCAAATCATTTAATTTGCTAAATCTTGATTTAAATTATGAACAGATAGAGTGCGTGTCTCATCCCACTCTTTTTCAGCTAATGCGCGTGTGCATCAGATTAATCAACATAAATATATGTATAGTAACATTATTTTAAATTACTATTTTGTAAATTAAAATTAAATTTTGTAAAAAAAAAGCATTAAAGTTTGAATGAATCTATGTGTAATTTTTTTTGATTCGTGTGATCTTAGTAATTTAGTGTTATCTATAATTTTATATTTTCTATGTTATCAAACCACCAACGTTTTATCAGTTAAATACATAATACATATGAGGAGCTAATTTTCAAAAGTGGAAAATTTCAAAATACTTTTTTTCAACTGCCAGTTTTAGATTAAACTTTTGAGACCTTTTTTAATCACATGGAAAAGTTTGAATTGTTATACATTATCCAAAATTCCTTAATTGAAAACTTATGTTGAAAATATTGATAGTAAACACAAATTTATGAGGAAAAAGTAATGAAAATATCTCACATTTTCAGTTTTTCAACAAATGGATTTGTCCATTTTTTAAAATCAGCTCCTAATAATGTCTTTCATATTTTTATTTCTTCCAAGTGCAATAATTCCCAGTTAGAAAGAAATCGTTCCAATACTTCAAGTATAAAACAGCACAAATACACTGTGCCTCTCTTAGGCGTGCGTTTATTTCATTTCACTGATCAATATAAATAATTGTGCCTCTGCCGTTTATTCGATGATGGTAGATAGATTTAAATACCTTACGAAGATAAATACCTTACGAAGATACGAAGAATAAATATCTGCCTATTAATTTTATTGGTTCTGATTTTAAAGCGTTCGAGAAAATAATCTAGATACTTACACTAATCGTTTAACCGATTAAAAGTATTTAATAATGCGGGCGTTCTATGGACCAGCATAGCTTCTCAAACGATAGACTTAATAATTACAATCTCCATAAAGACCAGGGAATATTATCACTGCAGTCTTATCTCGGGGCATACATCTCTCAAGTCGACGTTTACGGCCGGGCGTCGTTTTCCGCGGCAAATAGCCGAAGGTTTCCGGCGACGCCCGCGCGTATATAAAACAGAGCTGGCTTAATGGCCGCTCGTCATCCCCGGTCGAGGGAATTTACCCTCGAAAACTGTATACATGAGCGGGTAACTAAAGTAACCGACTTGCTTTAGTAGTGAAATATAAGACGCAGTAGTAGATTGAATAATTTTAGTCCACTAAATACGTGGTTAAGATTCATGTGAGGCAGCATTACTTGTAATGTGATTGTTAAGAAAAATCCTTAAATTTAGGGGAAAAAAAAATTAAACTTTTTGAAAATCAAATGTATCACTAACATTGGCCATTGTTAAAAAAAAATCATTTTATTGTATCATTACTCTACATCGCTTAGTCATCATACATAAAATCTTAATAGTGTACTTATTACTAATTTTACTTTTAATAATATTGATTTATACCACTTATCCCACCATTGAAACCACTTATCCTTTGATTTATACGGCAACGGTGGTACACAAAAAACCGTGTAAATTTTAAACAGTGCTTAAAATATGAAGCTTATGAATACGAAATCATGAGATAAGTTTAGAATTTAAAAATAAAAGAATATGTTGTCTATACCAAATGTGAAGATTTGTAGAATGGTGCAATTTTCACTTAGTGAACTCTTACTTCACTCTTAGAAGTCGATGGTTGATAACTGTCGCATCAGAATATAATTATAAATTGTACATAATAATAATTATAAAAACGTGCCAACGCATAAAACGGTGTTTTTTTCTATCCGAATATCTATCTCTTTTAATATTTATTTTAACTCTAGGTGCAAAGCTATTGTTATACTTGCAAGCTTAATAAGAATGATTAATTTTTGTTTGTTGGACTGGAATAAGTTTAGTGCTAGAAAATCATCATTAAAATAAGCCACGGAAAATAACCCACGTAAATTGATGGATGAGTTTATTTTAATTGATTATTGAGTCGAATAAAAGTCGCTCATGTAACATATTCTATGTACGATACAGTCATTAAAAAAATGTTTTTATGATAATAGGTTATTTTAGAGAATAAATAAAATACATATTAAATGGCATTTTGAAACAATATAGTAATAGTAATACGATTCAACCTTCTATCAACTCTCGAACAATTTTATAATATTATTTTCTTTAGATGCTGGAGGCTTAGCCTAATCATCCGATAATCTCATTTTTACTTTACCTGAATTGAGATTTTTTCGCTTAAATTTTTTGCTGACAAAAATAAATTGACCGTTATTCCGAAGACTAAAGTAAATGATACTACTACACAGTCGTAATATACTGTTTCAAGATCCTTGTCCGCTTGGCTTTAATGGATGCGTGGTCGTTTTTTTATACTTTTTGTACCCAAAACTCTCTAATATTTTAAATATATCTATGAACTGTTGCATCAGACTTGTTTACTTTTTCAGCGTGCTGATCGAAATTTTGATTCGACTTAATTTCACTAGAAGATACGTCATCTATTTT
Organism: Himalopsyche kuldschensis; assembly: GCA_028554975.1. Classification (NCBI taxonomy): domain Eukaryota; kingdom Metazoa; phylum Arthropoda; class Insecta; order Trichoptera; family Rhyacophilidae; genus Himalopsyche; species Himalopsyche kuldschensis. The sequence goes on along the minus strand of JAHFWI010000001.1, from coordinate 3,360,592 downwards.
TAGACACCAAAACTTCAAGAAGAAACGAGATATATTTTATTCCAAAAACACCCAGTTTTATTTTGTGTGAGGGGAACGATCCGAGGGATCCGATTCCAGACATTAAGCAAAATAATAACAACTTTTAAGTTGATTTCAATATTTTAAAAGAATGTGTATAATGACACAATAATTTTTATTTGATTGAATTGGCAATTATTTGGTAAAAACTTATTTTTATGGTAAACATATCGTCTGTTTGCATTATTCTGCACCTTATATTAATTAATGAGTAATTAAGATTTTTTTAACCATGTCCGTTTCCAGCTTGGAGCATATGGACTCCTTACTGAGTTTTTCTCAGCATATATACTTTTCTACAAGAACTGCATGTTGTTTAACCTCATTTTTATATTAATTCAATGTTTTTTTTTCTTAACCTTAATTCAAAACACATTTTTTTACTAAAATTACTCCGTTTCATTATGAGGTCGAATCTGAGTATAAGAAATACATACTAAAAAAACGTTTGGAAATTTTTATATTTTATTCATCATTTTAAGCTCTTAGTAAAACTGGAAAATTAATTCTAAATGAAAAGATAACGACGCTGCAATTTTTCGCTTCATAATTTCACCTTGACTCACGAAAATAAAAATAAGATAATTTTATTACGAACTGGTTCATTCATAAAATGGAACAAAATAATGACTTTAAATAGATGCCTACGCATTTGTCAATGCGAGAGAGAACATTTCAAGTCGTCCAGCCGTGCTTACCTTCACCCTTCATAGCGTGTTCTACAGCCACCCTTAATGCTCATCGTCCTGGTGTCCTTCCTAATTGGATATCCAGATTTCCGTCTTTCATCGGCTATTATTTCATTTTTTAAGAATGTAAAATAAAATTTAAAAATACGATAACTCTGATGAATATTTTCCATTTAAACGTCTAAATTTACTGTGTATTCATATTCAATAGTGCACCTTTATCTTATACTAATGTTATTACTAACCGAAAATCAAATACTTATTATTTGTATATTTATTCAATATTTCAAAATCTTTGTTCATTCAGTTTATTCATCACCAACTTATTTTAAATTGACATCGACTGAAGATTTTGTCTTGCATTAACTTTTACAATTCAAGATATATTTTTTCATATGAAACAGGATAAAAATATTTTTTTTTTAAAATACTCATTAAAAACTTCTTACTTCTTATGATTCGATACAAAAATATAAATCAAAAAAACTGCACAAAACATACGATAAGATATTTTCCACAAGTTTTTGTTGTTTACTTCATTAAAAATTTATTACATTATATTAAAGTTTTATAAAAACCAAAATTTTACATTCAAAAATATTTATAAAGATTTGAATAACTCATTTAACTATATACGTAATTATTTTTCGGAAATTTTGTAATTTTTCTTTGATTCAGTAATTGGGTATAAGTATAAAATAATCGAAAATTCAACCATTTCTCTAAAAAAAAAACTCTTTAAAGAAAGCCCGGGAGAACGCTCTTTTTGATAATAATGAAATTCCAAACAGCCGCAGCTCACTTTACAGAGAATATAAAATTTTAATAAACGATAAGACGAGACGAAGGATTCAGTAGGAGGATAGCATTATGCTCAGATATAAGAATGATAGTGGCAGTCAGCATTTCCTTTGTTTCGCAAATTACTTTCAGCATTCAGCTTCTTACTTTCCGCAGCGTGCACTAACGAGGAGCTCCTCCCATGAGATATCTTTAGCTGACGAAAAAATTAAGTCGAACCCATGCTTTTAGAGCATTGTGAAAAAAGAGTTTTCTTGTTTTTTCACCTTATATAATATGCGCTTTTAGCATTTGAAGGGAGACATTTAATCGTTTTATTGCCCAAATAAAGTCTACAATGTATTGACAATTTTATTCCTTTTGTTTTTGTATTTCTAAAGCATAACTAAATTATTCGAATACTTATTTGATACAGCTTAGCAGAGAAAAATGGAAGACGTTTATGTTTAGGTGTGAATAGATACTCAAAAAAGAAAAAGGCAAAAAATAACCTTAATAAGCATCGTCAAATATATTTTATAGCTTTTTAGGCATCATACTTTCGTCAAAACTATGATGAGACTTTTAGTTCGTTTCAGAAAAAAATCAGCTATCGTTTGATAACAATGTATTGTTCGTTTTTAATGTTAGGTGTCACTGTAAATGTTTGGGTGAAAAACAATATATATATATTTTTTAACAATGCATTATCTTTTTTGACTTTTGACAACAGATTGATAAGAAAATAATTATCAACAATACCTTAAGTTATCATAGAGTGTATAAATTCGACATTATTTAAGGACAATCTTCTTCCACGAGATATTTCGAAATACTCTTTATAGATTTTATTCTGGTTAATCTGATTTGAATACAAGCTTATACCGTTATATGGCTCAACAATAATTATAAATTATCTTACAAAAAGCTTTGCTGAGGGAATAATGCACAATACTAAAACTTTACCTTTACTTATTCCTTGGTTTTATTTTCTTTCTTTATTGCTTGTCATTTTACCAAAATTTAATTGGTAGCTTTAAAATGTTTTATCATCTTTAAAGATTAGGGGCTTAAACATCAACCGAAATCCGTAAACTCAAAATTTCATTACCTTGTCAAATTCTGCTACAGTTGTTTATATCGAGCAATGGGAACCTTTTAAAGATAAAAATTTAACAGAGCATATTGTGTATATAACATTTAAATTTAATATACGCATTATATTATATTACTTTGAGGGGCGACAACACGAACCTACCTTTCAGTTGTACATATTTTAATCATGTTTACATTTTATAAACATTTTAAATTTTAAAAAGATCCACAGAATTTTAGAAAGACAAACCAGAAATAAGTCTTATAATTATCATAAAATCGAGTTGAATAAATAATTTATTTATATCTGTTTCAAAAATATTAAATTAAATATTCAAATAAAAACTCTCCTTAATAACCAAGGAGAGGTACAGCTGCGCCATTGTTCTCGATTTTCATCAGTAGATCGTATGAAAGAAATATTAAAACGAACAGATGGTTGTGACTTGTGACGACTCAAAAGATCAGCTTAAAAAAATCTTAAGCAAACCAGACGTATCCAGCCCAAATGAAATATTGTTCATATGAAAATATACTTTTATTACCACGACACCTAATATTAATCTTAAAAGTGTCTCAAAGAAATGTTAAATATTTTTTAATACTGTTCATATAAGTTTTTTTCAATTCCGTTTTTATTATAACTTTAATACGTATTCGTTCAAAGTTATCTTTCATTTAATATCAGCATTCAAATAAAAAACTTTGGCATTAAAAAATATTTCTCTGAATTCTTCCTAAATTGCAATAAAGTTTTTATCATACTCCTCTGCCATTGTATAAAATTCTTTTTCTCTGAATGTCTTTTTTGTTACGAGTTCTTTCAAAGGACATGAAATAAGTGGTATACAAATCCAACTTCGAAAGTCAGTCCTCGATTTGATTAACTTCTTTGGTCCATTTATTTCACTCAATATTTCATGTGAAAGTTATTATTACTATTCAATAAATTATCCTAACTGCTTAAGTCCTTCTGATAGCCCCTATATTTAATGCTTCATTGTTTTTATTCCTTCCGATCAATAGCAAAAAAATACTTTGTAGTATGGAATACCGACTGTTTGCGTAAAACTCTCGGCAATATTATGTAGTCAATGATTCGAACTATATTTATATCGAATCTTATTTTATAAGATAAAAATTTGCCGGAAAATCCTTTTATTTCAATGTTGCCATATCGTCATATTATAAAAAAATAATTTGATATTCAGAAACATATAATCGTAACAAATTTGAATTGTTTGAATTTTTTACTTTTCCATGAGTTTAATCGCTAACCACCCGGGTTTCGCCTTTCGGCATCTTCAGGTATTTCAAGTGCACGGATGTACTTGAACTGACGCGTAGTAAACAGTTTGTATCGTTTATATACAAAAATATAAGTAGATCACTAAGTTAAATGGCTATTAAAATGTAAATTAGCGAAAATTGTATGAATTGTGAAGTTTCAATGAATTAAGTGGGTTTGTTATAATTATGGGAATTTTTGAAAATATTAATAACCAGATAACATAGGAATAACAAAGGAATATCTAAAATAAATCAAGGGTTTTATCTGACATATTATTAATGAGTTGATTGATTTTAAGTGATAATGGCGGATGTTCCGCTGATCACTTCACCGGTTTCGCTTCATATCGAGCATTTAAAACTGATTCATTATTATACATTCGAAAAATGCATGTTTTTCTAATTTTTGCTATTTTTGTTATAAATATTATGGGTTTATTTGTCATATTCGTGGCGCATTAGCGTCAGCTGTACGGCCGTATATTGTTCATCCCAATTTTAACAATAAACAATAGACGCCAATCACAATACAGCATATTCCCAAAAATCATGTCTACATATTGCATAAAACAAAACATTAAACAGTAACTACGTACAACATTTTGTCTTATATTTCTTTGTTAATGTGATCTTAGTATTAATTTCATATATACATACCTGCCACGTTGAAATGGTTTTTTTATTATTTAAAACAAACTTTATAAATACTTGGCAGCGTATTAGATTTTCTAGTAAAATCTACCTGAATACTAAACTTATATAGTTATTTGACTAGGATATTGCAGTCCTTGCATACAGGGGTCGCATTGTGGAAGCTTGAATTTTCTCCGGTTAATTAAACTGCAGGAATGCTAGGAACTTTCAACTACCTCATATAACAGTAGATTTCAACTGTTTCTTGGGGTGAAGTTATTTTAAGGATTAAGGAATCCGCATTGTGTGATGACTAATGACCATATTACATTTTCTTCATGTATATTACCAATGAGAGCATTAATTTTCTAATACCTTTGTTGAACAGTTTCAATCACGGTTTGTAAGATCATAAACCACATTAGAGTTTTAATTTTTATCTTGCAGGTTACCTTTAAAATTCCCCCACCCATTTGACGTGAAAATGGGCGCGGCTGGAGCGATTAACTAACCAATAGTATCTTTCAACCTTTCGAAAAAAATGTTGCTAAAACATTATAAAACCTTTTACACAATAATATTGTATCATTAATGATGACCCGGAACGTAGACGGTTGAACAGGAAGTAAAGCATTGAAAATAAAGCAGATCGATAGTAATAATTCAATTATCCTTAATTACACGATGCAACCACTGAATTTTTCATTATAATAAATAACTGAATACTCCATTCATGTTTTCGTATTTGAATAGTGTATTTCGAAAACGTTATGAGTCAAATTTTTTCCGAAAATGAGTTAAGTATGTCTTCTGCATCTTCAGAATACCAAAATACACATATGTAATACAAAAAAGTTCCATGTGTAATATATATGTTATTAAAGCATTGCAAAAATGTCTTGGGAAGTCCTATACTCGTAACGTTTTCGAAATATACATCGCGTATGACAACAAATTCAGTAGTCGACCTCATGGTGCATAAAAGAGAGTAAAAAAACATGCTGTCTTTCGTAACATTTTCGAAATACACGATTCAATTATTATTAAACTTCGATTTATTTAAAAAGTATTACCATAATCACTCAATAAGAAAATAGACAAGACGCAATTAATTTCTGTTCCGTGGGTATTCTTTAACAGCTTCGATTGGTAAATTATTTTAATGATGGTTGAATATTTATACCCTTATCTGTCGTATTTCAGCTGCTAATTAATTCGGGCATGCTGCGTAGAGTCTTGAATAAAGCGGTTGGCGTCGAGAAATTGCAATAGTTAGAAATACAAGAATGTATATAGATAGCTACTGCATACTAGTAAATTAACATAAACTCATTCGCTAAAGCAGGAAATTCTTGGGCAGATAGTTAAAAGTTGCAAGGGGGTAAAATACTTTCAACAACACACCTAATAAACTATTCGGCTACAAATTACTGCTAATAAGTTATTCAATCTATCAAAAATACCTTATGATGTATTGACATGACAATGAATATTCCTTTTTGTTTTTTTTAATTTAATTTAAAAAAAAAACGTGTAAATGTCGTAGATAACGTGAAATTTTGGGCGATTAGCTGAGACCTTTCCCACTAGCCATGTCCTTCTCTACTTACCTTTCCGTTGAACAATATTGATCAGAATTATACGTTTCTTCTTAAATCACTTATGTTGAGATGCTTCATAAGGAAGAACTATAATTATTGAGACACCTTTTCAAATAAATGTACGGTTTTAACCAAAACCGACAGTAACTCAGGTACTGAAACTATCTTCTTTAAGAGGATAAGAATAAAATAGTTATTAGACTGTAATTATTCAATCGGATAAAATAAAATTTAAATATATGTATTTTATATCAGGCGTACCACTTATCCTCTGGCCATAACCAGGCTTGCGTCTTATTTAACTTCATTGGTACATGATAAATAAATAAATATGGTTCAATGAACTCATTCAATAAAAAAAAACATCAGTTGATAATGCTCACTATGACCTAAACCGGTCCTAATCTCAATAAATATAATTTGGAATAAGAACTAAAAATGTGTTATTATTTTTATAATAATGCCATTCCATCAAGCGAACACCTAAAAAGTTATGAACTCATTCAGTGGGTCCAAACTATCTTTTTAAGTTTTACAACTGTGTGCACGTACATGAGTCAAAATTGTGCTCCAATCGAAATATTCTAATATCAAAAAATGTACTTTTAGCGTTTTTTTTCAGTATTAAAATAAACTTCCGTTAATAATACAACCATGCATTTAAAACGCAGTAACGTTTTAATGTCCTGTAACCTTTCGAATAAAATTAAAGAAGGTTGCATCCAATCGCTTTCGATTATAATTTGTAATTAGTCTTGAGTAAACGGAAATATCTGTAATATAAAGGTAATTATTCTTGAATTTATTTCTCGTCCTAGTGATTTGAAATTATTGAAATTGGCACCTAATGGAACGGGGTTTTTTTTCGTCGTAAAAAGGTCATATTTAAATTTGTCGCCTTCGATAAGTCTTTATTACATTGAGGGTTTTTTATGAGCACTTTGACTAAATTAAGTTTACTGATGCGTTAAAAGAGTATTAAAATATCTCATCAAGAAACCTAATTTAACTCATCGTTTTACACAAATTCCAATTATTATGCAAAATCTCTTTCCTGAAACATATTAAGATTGTTGGAGTTACTCAAATACCCGCCAAAGTCAGACGCGGCTGAAAAAACCATTAACGTTTTACGAAAGGTCTTTTAAAACTTATTAAATCATCAAGGCAATAGGAGTCACAGAAACAGCGAGATGTGAAAGAAGGGGAATCTCGTCTTTAAACGTTCAAAAATGAAATACTTTTTTATTTCACGAGTTTTTTGTCAACCAAAGTCTCTTCCACGCCGTTGAATTATGGCCCTTGGACAACTACTTTCCCACAGAAACTTTGCTCACAAACATTCGTCGACTAATAAATTACTCAAACAATCTCATAATTCATATTAAAATCCCACACAATGTATCGAATTATTTTATACTATTTTTCAAAATTGAATATAATACTGAATATGAGTCGTATAGTATCAAAAGTATAACCACCCCATATTTTTCGAAACTAAACTAATGCTGTCAAATTATTCTTCTGGTCATAGTGTATGGCTGGCAATAAAATATCTGTATAAAAATCATAAAAGCATTAAAGAAAATGATGATTGGCATCAAAATCAGAACGGTGCACGACTTTGGAAACAAAAGTAGAATGGCTAAGTCAATCATACTTTTGACCAATCACAGAGTTATCCTAGTGATGTTGCTCATACAAAATTGAAGTTTCTGAGACTGAAGGCTGTTTTTAAAATAGAAAAATATAAATCCAACAGATCGTATTTCGTATTCTTCTCTAAAAGTCGAAAAGTGGATAGCTCTACTTTTAGTACTATACGACTCATATAATACTATATTTTGGAACACTGAATCTAACATTGAATTTAATAAAATATATTGTATAATATTATATTCTACTCACCATGATAGATTAATATAGTTTATTTTCCTAATATAACTGTCACTGGAATAATAGAGTTGGGAAAAATTGTTAACTTTAATATTTAGATCTTTTTTAATATATTGATTAGGACAAAAAAAAATATCTGACGGTGGCGTGATGCCAATACAACAATCATTAATATTTTGTTATTCTTGTGAACCAAATATTTTCTTTTATAAACCTATTATGCGATCAATAAACTCTTTACAAAGCATACTTACGAAATCTTAAGTAAACGGGTTTGAATATTTATTTTGTTTTACTGTAACATTTTACGCTTAAAATTTCAAGAATAATCCTATAAGGTTATGGCAACAAGTGTCAAATTAAATATTAGAGTCGTTTCAATTTGCACACAATTGTTCAATGTGTCGTGAAAATTTGTTCGTGGGGAACACTTAAAAGCTCACCCGCCAGCTTTTTGAGTGCGCAAGGTTATTCCTTTTTATCAGTTTGAACGATTGATCGCATAGTGACGCGCCACTGGGCGGTCAAATAAAAAGGGGTGAGTGAAAACATAAAAACAGTAACGTGCATAAATACGACCTAATATGTAGTTAAACATTATTTCAGGGCTCTGGAGTGGTTAAAAAAAATTACAACTCTGACTCCGACTCCAGCATTTACCAAAAACACGACTTCGACTCCAACATTAAAAAAGTTTATTTTCTTCAAGTTTTTTTCCTACTTTTCCTATTTATGTGTATTCAATTATATATCAACCAACCAATCCGGCCAATAGCCAAATTTGATATATTATATGCAAAAATACAAACATTTAAAAATTTCTGACTCCGAATACGATTCCGGCCAAAACCCCGCGATGACTTCGACTTTGACTCCGACTCCACAGCCTTGCTTTATGTTATCAATGTGAAATATTTTTTTTTTAGCTCAAGTGGAGTTTTTCATTGTATATACATACAAGTCTGAAGTTACTCCTGAAAGTGGCGAAACACTATTTCTTTCTCACTATGTGGAATAACAAAATGATTAATTTAAATTAATTTCCTCAAAGTTACCGCCAAGCCTATTTATAAATTCACTTGAATTATTTCATATTGAAATTTTGCGTGCGCACCACTGCTATGGAAAAGCGTTGGATAAACAGGTCCGCAGCAGGAAGAAGGGCTAGGGTCGCGCGGCTACGATTTATTTATGCAGATAACCCCGGGTCACAAATCGACAACTATTGAATAATATTTCTTATTTATTGCCTCTCACACAACTCCCGGCGATATAAAATAACATTGGAACGCGCACTGTGTAACTAATACACTGATTGATTAAATGATTTATAGTGTTTATCTCGTATCGTGAGTAGATTCTATTGTTATTGCTAAATGTAGAATATGTTTTGTTGTTGCTTTTTTTCATCATAATTATGTATCTATGTATATTGAAAGAGCGGAAAAAAAATGATTTTACAATGATTTTTTTTATAAAATAAAATGGATATATTTAATATATATTTAAATAAAAAAGATGTTTCTTCTTGATATGAACTCTTAATGGGGTCATTTCAAAATATGTTTTTTGGCACGATTTGGTTATAAATTAGCCTCTTTTTTCGGACAATTACTTATATGTAGTAAGCAAACTGCTCTCTCTGAAATCCATTTTCACGATCGAAAAAGCATACCGTTGGAGTCAAATTTGTAAATTGAATAAAATATGGAGTGTTGATTGAGCTAATGATTTTGAATCAATTACATAGATCTTACGTAAAAAGATGTGTTCGAGCATTTTGAATTGGCTTTGCGAGATATTGCTATATCAATAGATAATATATACAATTTAGCATTGTTTGATATTTGTCATTTTACCAGATTGATTTCCAATTAATATCTAAATGTTAAAAACATCACTAACTTATTAACTTTTTACAAGGACAGTTTGCTTACATATCGACGGTGTGGTACCTATTAACTAATTTAATATTGAATGACATATATTTTTTATTAATATTTTCGGAACTATTACGGAACAAACGCCGTAAACTTTTTTAACAAATATAATAATGAGAAAATTCCATCCGTATAATGGATAATAAGAATATTCCATCAAAGATCCATAAATAATAATTTACTCATGAAATAAGTAATAAATAAAATTACTTGTCAATTCCAGAGATAATTTTATATTGCAAAACGACTATTCTTTTACTGAAACTCGTAAAACATACTTAAACTTAAAGCATAAAAGGTTTTGTACGTTTGTGTGTTTCAAACAATCTGTTAAACTATGCGGATATTGTCAGATATTTCTTTATCTTATGGTTCTGAAACATCGCAAAGTTTTAAAGTATACTTAAATATCGGCCTTGGAAAACATCTTTGGGCAGTATAACCCGTATTCAGCTTTGAGTAAATCATCCGTAAGCTAGTTTCATTTTCTCCCTTTCTTTTTGATTTGTTTTACAATAAAAGAAAGCTAACGAAACTGATTTCAAAAAGCACTCTAGTCAAGTATAACTCCTTACAAGGAACACGTGGTTGACATCGATGTTTACGACTTGAATATTCACGACACTGTTGAACCTTTTCCATTTATCACAGCCTCCGCTGTAATGGCCGACCGAAATCGAACCATTGTAATGGCTTTTCTAAATTTATTGCATCCATTTTGTTTTGATGTTTCCCTAATTACATATTGCTGAATTCACGCTACAATATTGAATAAATTATAAAATAATAACAATGAATATTGTGGTGTGGTAAATAATATTTCACTACTACTTTGAATTAATAATCAGCTGGTATGTGTTATTAGTATATTATACTAAACTATATTACCTCCATCATTATGTTTATATAATGAATATTAATCATAGATACCGTTTAACACTAGTATTCAAAGAATATTTGTTTTCATCATCCGATAAGCTTTTCAATAATGAATCAGATTGATATATTTTGGTATCTCCATACCTAGACTAAAACTTTTTAATTTTTTTAAATATTTTTTTACTATGATGAAAGCTTATATTTGTGCTTAAACTATTAATTTTTACCACTAGTTAAATAAGTATGTAAATACAACTTAAATCGAGAGTACTCAAAAGCTGTCGTTATTTCGTGAACCAACTTTTGCTGACACCGTTTCGACAAGCTTAAAATGGTGATCCAAGTTATTTAAGAGGTTGCAACAAATCGTATTCATCAATAATATTACTGTTTTATATCTCTCATAACTACACCATGTTGAGTTGTCCGAATATAAACATCGTTTTGTGGCAGTTAGTTGTACATATCTTAAGCATGATAACTTTATCAAATACTTATGATTCCGTTGGTTAAATCAATTTTCCTACGGCTACTCAAAAATTATAAACTTAGACGTGTACACAAATATAATCAAATAAGTACCTTAGTAAGAGTAAACAAGTTGAAGGAATGCTAAATTAAGTTTTCTGTGTTGGTGCTGAACATATAAATTCCTAAATATACAAACATAAGCAATTTAGATTCCCAAATATTAAATGGAGTTACCGATGAATAGATAACAAGTCTGCAGTTAGTATCACGCTTTGAGATGGAAAATTTCAACGTAAAACTCATGAATAAGTTATAAAATACATTATCTTACAGAAGTAATGAGAACTTAGTTTGAAACTTGAAATTTTCCACTCGCGTTAAATGCTAATGTAGCATTCAAATACACTTCTGTCCTATTCTGTGGATTTAGTGACGTACTACAAATACCGTCACAGATTTGATTTAATGCGAGTCAGTATAATAAGCACACCATATCCCTTATACTTTTAATCCTACATTGCTTATGTAACACCATTTGGATTTGATTTCAAATAGTATGTAAAAAGTATACATAAAATCCCCTGTTGAATAAGCTTAAGTAACAAGTATTGACCATGTGTAATCAATATCTTTTTAATTTCACAAGAAATTTATGTTTGTTTTAAATAATCCTTTTTACACTGTTTTCTGTCAATTCTCATAATAAATGAACTCGGTTTATTGTACTAATTATGAGTGGATTTATTGTACTAAAGATGTGTGTTTCATTTATTTGGATAAATTATCTTGGCGCAATGCTGACGGAGTGCACAAAATTGTCCTTTTGCTAAATGACCATAAAATTCGAAATAACATGTCAGCTACCAAAGTATGTAAATAATGGGCCAACAAGGGTTCACAAAATGTTAATTGCAATCAACAAATCTTTATAAATAATTATTGTTTTTCATCAATGACTTACAAACTCCAGTCCCTGGTGTTGATATATCGTCGGAATAAATTTCACGACTGATGATATGAGATTCAAATTGCTTCGATTAAAATATTAATATTGACAGTTCTTTAAAATAATTTAACAATTCTTAACGTAACTTTTAAAAAGTTAAGTAAAATCCCCACGTGAGACTTATTAATGCTAAACAATATTCTCCTCTTATTTCTGACAAAAACGACATATATTAACCACCATAATACATCCTATTAATTTAATTATATGTATTCGCTCTCTTTCAAAGTAAGAGATACAAACTTTACATTGTTCCGACGACACAAAAACGTCCATATTGCAGTACACGAGATTAAATTATGTATTTTTCACAGAACTGTATTTTACCGCGTGTGTCCGTCAAACATTGTGAAGTCCTATTCTTTGGTCAAGTACGCTCCCTATTCCAACCACATGACCATCGCACGGTGATTTGATGATTCATTGCTTCCCTGTTATTATTTACTCGAAATATGAAAGGTATTGTTTTTACAGCGAGGTGCTCCAGATTTTTTGATATAATGCCAAAATTAATATAACTATCAAGTGAAATTTAGTGTATTTTATAAAAAAAAATTACCTGAAAATATCGCCATTCCTGCTTCTATTTTAAAGTACATATACTCCGTGTGGTATTTATGTCAACAAGAGTCGTTACGCATGAACTGCCTGTGAACTACATCCACTTAACCCTTCTTTTTTCGAGTGCACTATTATTTAATCCGTATGTTAACGCTTATAAAGATCAAACCAATGTTGAGATTGATATTGAATTCACTTTATATAGTATTGAATGAAAAGAACTGCTTGATGCGATCTGTCCTCGCATGGGTAAATTAGATCATTACTTCCCAAACTGGTGTCCCCAGTTTGCATGCGGGGGGGTCCTTGTTTTTTACAAAGTAAAAATATTTATTTATGGACTAAATGTATCATCGTAGCCCGATGAATCTACTGACATAACTAATTACGTACGCAGTTAATGGTTTATGTTAGATATCAATATCAGTCACAATTTTTTGACGATTTAATAGATTAAAATAAGCACAGCAATTAACATGCCACCGCAATTATAGCAACAAATATTGTTTCGATACGTTTATTTATTTGAAGTAGTAATTAATATCCAACGAATAAAAAAAGGGGGGGTCCGACGACAGCTTTTTTTAGATTTAGGGTTCCGTGGCATGATATAGTTTGAAATGCGCTGAAATAGATCACTCTGCAGACTTGAATGCAATTAATATGAGGTCATCTAAAAAAGAATCTTATTTATTTTGGTATTGTCACAACCTCAATTCTTCACTACTCACTAAACGACAGACTATACGCAGCATATTTAATATTAAATGCTTGTACGATGTTAAAAAGCAATTCTTGGTGTAAAGGCATAATAAATAAATAAATGAAAGACATTTTTATTATTAGTACCCATTATATTGTTTAATGATAAGGGAAAGTTTGGCTGATGGCGAGCATATTCAAAATCACATTTTTTTAAACTGTTTTAGTTATTGCATGTTTCAAAATTAGCCATGAATGTGATAATAAGACTCATTCTTTTTTACAACATTGTGAACGGTCCTGTAAAAATTGGCTGAATATGCAAAACGATTTATGGTAATCAAACAACTTGAATGGCATTATTCGTTAACGATGTCATTGAATCGTTAGTCAGAAAAATCTTCAAAATCAATTTTATTCCATAAATGTCTGGCGTTTCCGTTTGATTGCATAATATATTATATTTGGCTTAATCAGATCCTGAAATATTCGCTTCTCGTCAGAATCGACGGATTATTGCCTATTTTTTCTCGACATATTTGACGAATAGACAGCGGCCTGCCATCATTACTTATTTTCCAAACGGTGCGGATAGATTAGAGATTACGAGTGGATATTGTTTTTACACTCTGCCCGCTCTTGAAAGGCCTGCTGGAATAACGATCCGTTCACTTGCTTTTACACGGAGTAGAAAACGGAATTACGAATAGGAAATACGTTACCCTTAACGTTAGTTAAAGCAATTAGTAAAATTGGCGATTAGCTATGGTCTATTAGGTATGACATGTTGGAGTTAGTTGAATTATAAGATCAAAACGAACCGTAAGCAATGCAAGAGGTTTGTTTACTTATATTCAACAGAAACTATTTAATTATTCGGTTAGTAACAGCCAACAGAATTAAAACAGATATTACATATTTTACTTCTTGTACCGTATGGTATTTCAATTTAATTTATCAAGAAGATGAAAACCTGTTTTCAATCAATCCATAGCCAAATATTTTAAAAAGTTACACTTTATAATTAATATAAATGTTAAATAAAAGAACTGAAGTTCTTAATTCAAAATATCAATAAATTTGATTTTATGATACGGCTTATGGTTTTTCAACTAATGACATGAACTTTTGTCATGTTACATATCTCCGTCCAGTTTCTATCCGATCCTAAAATTGGGAACGTTGAGAGAGAAAAGTGATCACAAAATCTCAACTAAATCACGGTGCCGAAAACATTAATGTAAAACTTATTTTAAATTCTTTTAACTATACATTAAAAATGTAATTATTATAGTGAGAAATTTCTTAGGGCCTTTTTATATTGAAAGTACTTAGTAGCGCGAAAAATAGATAAAAGGATAATAATTGATGGTAATTTAAAAGCTATCTAAACAATCTAATACACTCAAAGGAAGAGCTGCCTCTCGCGAGTCTAAGAAACAAAATATCATTTCGAAAACAATGTTTGATGCGAATTGTTTAAGGAAAAAAGATGAGACACGAAATGAAGCATGAAATCTTTCGGAGGAAAAGAGCTCATTATTTGCCTAATGGGAGTGGAATGGAACACTTTTACGGGAGAGTAAAATAAAATGAGTTTTTTAGAACTGAATATTTTTAGATCACAAAAATACTCTTCCCTTGATGCGGAATTCATGTTATTTTGCGTCGAACGATTCGGCGAAGGGCGTTAAGAGAATATGATTGTACCTTATTCCACTTTACTTTAAGCTATTTTTTTAATGCTTCTAAACTTTTTAATTAAAATACCAAATATAACTGCTGCGTCTCAAATGACCATTCCATGTAACAGTGCCATTTTTGAACGAGAAATGTAAGTATTTTATAAAATTCAATAATATACAATCCTTTGTTTTATCCAACAATTTTCAAAAATTGCCGAATCGCGAATATTTCGTGAATGTTCTTATCTTATGATTTGAATGGGAAAACATTCCATAATATAATACTCGTCTACTTTTTATAGCTTTTGTTGTCGTTTTTCCGTGTTCATTTAAACCATAATAACAAACCAATTGTTCTGTTTATGTACACCATATTCGTAATATCTAGAGTATCATAAGCTAGCTAGCAATCTAATTCAAATCTTATGCGTACAATATAATTTAAAAAGTTTAAAAGTATAAACGTACAAATTTATAAGTTTTATGAATCTACGTTTCAAAATCAGGACATTTATAAAAATCTTTCCGATATGTACAGTTCTTTTACAGGGCATCGATCTACTTTTAGTCAGTTTTTATATTTTAATTTTATCGAACTTCTTTGCCTATAAATATTCCTTATATGGGGCATGTATTCACGTCAAAGATTCTCTGTCACTCGCCTATCGCTTTGTTTCCATGTCAGCATCTGTAAGTTACACCGAGTACACCATATGGAAAAAATCTGATGCTCATCCAGTATGCCGGAATCATCATTAGTCCTGGCCAGTTACGATACCTGTCCATAAACACTGACATGAAAAAATCCACTGCCTAGTCTTTTTCATAATCTCCAAATTGTTTCTCCTTATCGGTTTTTATGAACTGTGGTCTCAAAGTCTCTTTCAAATAGTGGGTTAAACATCCATTACATTCATACGCGAGAAGAAGCCCATACAAATCATATGACAAATGAGCTCCTATATTCAATACCGTTATGTTACGTTATTCAATTATTGATTTAGTTATACGATGTATTTTTGTACATATGAGTAATATATTAGTCAACATTAAGAAATATCACTTTTAAGGTGTTCACTGTCAATACTTGGTGGAAAGGCATTATAATATAAATAATAATACATTTTTAGTACTTTTTCCACATTAAATTTATGTGATCAGGACCGGTTTTGTCAATTGTCAACTGACAATGCTCGCCATGAGCGAAACCGGTCCTGATCAAATATTTTTTATGTGGGAAAAGTACTAAAAATGTATTATTATTTTTATTATTAAGAAATATCGTATACGAATAAACATTACGCAAAATACCAATATAAAGAAACTTATTCACGCAAATATGTTAAGACAATGAGAGTTGAATAACATAGGTTAGATTTCCACTTTTCAGCTCACTCATGAAACACGAAACCGACAGCTTTCACGGTGAGAGTGACTTTTGACAAGTTGCGAAGTTTGCCGCTGAAGCTTTATCCGAATGTAGTTCACTTCAAAAAGTCTTTTCAACATGTGAACAATCTAATTAAAAGTTTTCAAATGAAATTTTTATACAATGTACAAACATTATACATAATTGCAAAACTATACAAGTATTTATAATGTATTTTTGTTTCAATTTTTAGTATCATGTATATTTTCACAATTCTATTGTCGTTTTATTATTGTTTTTAATAAGTTCATTCAAAAAACTCATAGCGTTTTTAGTGTAGATTGCCAAATGAGATTTAATTTTATAAATTTAGTAACAATTTAAATTTTGAGTATTTATAATGTATTTTTGTTTATCTCAAAGTCCTTTAATTTGATTGTATAGATCATTGTAATATTTTCAACAAAATTCTATTGTCGATTTATATATTTGGCAGTGATTTAAAATAAAGAGAGACAAGTGAAACCTTTTTCCATTAGTGTCTAATTTTTACGGTCATTTAAGAATACAATTATACTTAAATTGAACATATTTAATATCATACAAACAAAAAAATATATTTCAATCAAAATTTACTGTTGATATCTTAATAATAAGGTAGGTTCAAATGATCGGAATAAATACACTTATTCCAAAATGAGCTCCGAGTTAAAAATAAACTCCGTATTGTGTACCTATAAAAATAAATGTAATATTGGAAACCTTTTTCAAACTACGCCATCGTCAAAAATACGGCAAACACCATTTTTTCCAGAATTCAATGCTCACATTAATAATAAATCCAGCCAGAATGGAGTTTATCGACCGCGTTGCACGAGAGGTTCTTTAGGTTATTTGGTCATAAAATCAAAAAACTGTTTAAAGAATAATCACAACCGTGAAAAATAAATGTTCGGTGGACATCACAGTGGTAGGAGATGCTTTACAGGTACTCGAGATATAGTGGTGTCAACAGCTCGTGATACAAGGCTTTAGAGACCATTTCACTAAACTTCTGTCTACTGTCTAGTTTTAATACCAACTAAAATGACATAGGTTCATTCGAAGACTAACATAAAATCTCTTTTAAATTGTAAAGTTAATCTATTAATAAGATAATTAACCTATTCAGTAAAGTAAGGAAATAGACCTATAAATACGTTACGTGTATCTCAATCACTTTTGTTCGTCCATATTATAAAATCTTCTGAAATATTCTGGTACCAGTTGTGTTTTATGCGTAATTTGATTAAATTTATAATGCCTTAAGGAAAAACGAAATCTTTTTACCAGCTGTCTTGTGCTGAGAATTTTCGATGAGTTCTTTCTTTTTCTTTTTCGAACAGTCTTCTATTAAAATTTCAATGGTTTTATTTATAAATCAGCTGGATTCGAGAAAGCCTTACAAAATAAACAAACATTTTTATAACTTGCACACCAACTAATTAACTCTACTATTATTATTCATTTCCCTAAAGATTTACTTAGTTAAATCTTTTTGGCGTGGTGTTTCGTATTTTAGGTAAAAAAAGTATTCAATAACTGTTCTAACATTTTGAATTTTGGAACAGATGTGTGATCATTTAACATTTCGAATGCTTGGTTGTTTACTTTTCTGAAATGTTTTGTCATAACTCGTTTTGCCATCAAACTACATGTTGAATAATTCACATGCATGTTCTTTCGTGGGTTATTAGAAAACAACCGACGAGCGTATCACGCTTTTTGAATTATACCAGGGAGTCAGGTTCGAAGTCTTGTGTATTTTTGGATTTAAGAATCCTGTCTTTTTCAAAAAAAGTGAATTACTTAGAATAAATTAAAATAATATGTCGATTTAAGTTATGAATATGTAGTGCTCACAGTGAAAATGAATATATGCAGATGTTAAATACAAATAATTAATATTTTCGTATTTGGATTGCGTTTTTATCAAATTCAACACAATATTTATTTTTTAAATGTCAATACTAAATTTTTTAACTATCCATATATATATTGACTTATTTCAGTCGATCTATCGATTCTGTTCGAAGGCAATAGGTCTTTGAATTGTTAAAAATCCCTTACCACCCTTCCGATCCTAAAAAAAACGGCACTAAGCGAGAGCGATTAGCTATGCACAAGTCTTGTCCTAGTCCTCGTATCATTTCAATCCCTGTTCTTTTCGAAAAAGAAAGGTTGAGAAATGGAGTAATCCATATGCTCCACTTTGTGTAAGACATTGATTTAAAAAGATACTGTGATAATTTGAAATGTATTAGAATTAATAATTTTTCACTTTTAATTATTTACGTCTTGGATTTTTTTGGTTCGAATACAATTTTCGAAGTGATAAACTCTCCGCCCTCAATTTTATACGATTAACATTATTTTCACATGACAGAATGTGCAGCATGGTGCCATCGATTTGATCGTTTATTATGCATAGTGTATTATACAAAAATCTATACGAGAGAAGTGGTGTGACGATGCGATTGTCATAGAATTTAAGCAAACGTGAGAAAGGGAGAAAAAATGAAACGGATTTTCCGTCCAGTGCCACCACGCAAATATTACAGACAGCTAAATATTTTTATACACGATATGAAAAATTTCTAAGAGTCACATTTGAAATACCGTAATGCCACGTTAATCTGAACAAACCCCTGTAAAGTAGTACCATTCATAAAAAGTGCCGGCCCTTTGGAAACACAAATTCGCAATTATGATATTTTCTTCTCATTTACTATTCAGGACGGCGCTCAGGATGTAACCGCTGAGATCTGGCTTTTTTATTGTGCCATACCGCGCGCGCTCTGCGCCCAATTTATATTTTACAATCCCGACCGTAATAGTAGTGACGTACTTAAATACACAAATAAAGAAGGGATAACTAACCAAAATTATTACGTTATTAGTAAATCGCTCCGAAACAATTTCAGTTTTCAATAATTTTCCGAAAGCGTTATCCCTTATAGTAATCATACTATTTCTATGTCAATACATCTTGCAAGCAGTGGACCAAAATATACCAATGATATCTATTGCTTTTATTACTTTCGTATTTGCTATTTTCACTTCAAAGTAAAATATCAAAACATTACGTAACACAACATGTATGGAATGGTGTTTTATTACATTGTTAGTATATAATTTTCATTGAATTATTAATAATTCATCAAGTTATAAAATCTTTCGAATGTTTTCATTGCGTTTATAATTGATATTTCGTGAACTGTTGGGTGCGTGTAAAAAGCGCTGAATTTCTTAATCAACTTATTATTTGAAGTGTCTTTTTTGATTGACGTCACGCCTCTGTATAGCTGTCCTGATGCCCAATGGGTCGTATTATTTTGCTGGGAAACCTTTCCGTTTCCATCTCGAGCACCCATAAAAGTACTTCTAAACAACACTGCCTTATCTTAGACTCTTAGGGTTTCATTAAAACGTCCACCGTCATCCAGACTCTTCGCTTCGGGCTGTCGGGTGACCGAATCGCTGCCAAAAGGGCTTGAGAAACTCACTCAAATATGTTTTATTGGACATTTTTACTGCTTTCCCTGGAAAGTTTTACACGTTACCCTTACAGATTACCTACTTGTTATCGAGTTGCTGTTTGAACCGCTACAAAGGTTTTTACGTTCCGAGTACTTACTTTTAGAAAAGATTTTTTCCAAAATGTATTGGCTTTTCAATGACACTTATAACCATACAAGAGCCTGCTGAATATTTCAACTGTTTATTAGAATGAATAATAAAAAGCTCAAACGTGAACATTCGCTCTGCTTTCATCTCTCTTGGTAAAGCTATTTCCATTTCCCTTGTATTTATGTTTCAGAAAACAACAATCAAATAAATTCAATCAAGAATACATTAAATCAAATTAAATGAAAAAACTGTAGTTTTGTTAATAGTCTACGTGCATCTTTTCGATTTGGTGCTTTTCAGATTTATCACTTTTTACAAAATTATCAAATGAATTATTAACACACCATTAAAACATTTTTTTTTGTATTCTATCACCTCTTGATATAAAATCAATACTTTAAATAATAAAAAAACTATGCGTATAATACTTCCACATATAACATCATAAAAATCAAGACCAGTCATCACGAGCATTATCAAATGGGATTAATAATGCTCACTATGTGCAAAACCGATTCTGATCTTTATATAATAGTAATGCATCAAAATGCAGGACACTCGAGTATTTATTTGGTTGCAAGTAATTTATTTAGCAAAACACGATTAATTACATAAGTTTTGTATATTTGTGTGTATCAAATACTTTAGCAGTTTAATCTTCTGCCAATTAAGTAATAAGTCTTTTTTTAAACAGTATTTAAGATCGAAAAACTTAACACGATATCAATATATATGTACATCTCAAGCGACTCATACAACATAGACAGCTGGGTATTTAGTTGAATTACCGTGGTTCTGTGTCAAGTTTCCAACTGTGTGTCAATAGTTTATCAGTATTGACACACCTTAAGAGGAAAATACCTGTTCCCAGCGCAAGCACTTCACCGCTTACTAATTAATTGGTATTACCAACCCTCCGACGACAATTACTTCAATTGTTCCTGGCATGAGAAGGTCATAACGAGAGCTCCCACCCCTCGTGTAAAGTGCTGGACCTGCTGGCCTTAAACTGCGTAAACACAAAAGGGGTATTCACCCTAGATAGTATCTTATATGTAAATTGTCATTGGATTTGATTAACGGTCACAAAATATTTGAAGCAGTATTTTTTATACAAAAAAAAACATTGTATTTGTGTAAAAACACCAACAGTTTTGAATACATTGTACTATTTGAAAAATTCTAAAACTGCGCCGCTCTTTTGGTCAGCAGATTCGTCAAATTCTTCGCAACTGGTAGATTGTTGGAAAAATATAAATTTTAAAATATACTTTAGTTTTGGATTCGTAGAGCAAAATTTGTATTTACCATTGTATTAAATTTATAAAAAATAAGACATTATTTTTACTTATTCTACAGTAAATGTATTTAGATGAGGACCGGTTTCGCGCAATGTGAGAATTTTCAACTCTAATGAACTTATTATGGAGTAAGTACAAAAAAATATTAAATTTTATTATTTTTTAATATATTGTCTCTCGACCACTTGACAGTGAACACCTGAAATTTGATTTGCGTTACAGTTTTAAAAGTGAAATAAAATAAAAAAATATAATTCAATTCTTAAAAATCGATCAAATATCAGAAGCGTCCGAACAGATGTACATATTTACATACATATGTATAATATTTATGTAATATACGTTTATTTTTTTCTCCAGTAAGTCTATTATAAATGACAATATGACATATAAAACATCCATTTACATGCAATCAAAAATAAAACATTTTTCTGATTCTCCATTAAAAAAAACTGAGATTTTGGGTACGTAAGGTAGCCAAGCTTCAAGATTCCTTGAGATTTTTTTCAATTACAAATTTGTATGAAAGATCTCCAGTCATTATTCGTTATAACTAATCTTTGATTATTAGCGTTACAAATATATCTTAATTTCTTGCTTTATTGTAGTATTTTCACTTATATTATAAGAGATTTAACGGGATTTAAATATAAAATACATTACAACTGATTTATGAACGCACTAGTTTGTTTTGGGTTATACGAAAAAGATTGAAGTATATTTAATTAAGATTCTGCTTTAACAAATCAAAAATATTTGAATCTCCGAGATTGAAATTAAATCGTTTGTTTCTGTAAATCGTCAGTAAAGCTTTCAAAATTATTAATCTTCACCATTTTTCATCGAGCAAAATACTTACTTAAAAACTTCAAATTTGCCGATAATTAAGCAAAGTAAAACAAACACTTTTATGGCTAAGCAGAAACTGTACACCGAAGTATTCCGCTCAAGAGAGTTTCGCTATAAATCATGAAAATAAATCAAATTTTCTCGTATTTCAGAAAAGTTAGCAAAGAAAGACTTAGCCTAACAAGAGAGAATTGTTGTAACTCTTTGATGATGTATTGTCTAAACGTGTGAGCGGGTAATTACATTCTGAACCACACAAACAAACAAACAAACATACATGATGTGCTACATTTAATAATACTCACAAATGAAGTTTACATTCAGATAAATTTAAAAAAATATATTACAAATTCTTAATCTTAACATATATGTAAGTAGCACACTAAAGATTCCGATAGGCATTTAATTATATAATATCGCTTTATTGATTGAGTAGGCAATTACTTGGTAGAACTCCATTATAATACGGTAAGAAAAATAACAATGTATTTTAGTTCTACATAAATTATTTTATATACGAAATTGTCAGAACTATAGAATAGTTCAGAATTACAGAATAGTTCTGACGAAGGCGTAAGCCGAAATAGCCATCAACAAATATATAAAATAATTTATGTAGAACTAAAATACATTGTTATTTTTCTTACCGTATTATAATATCGCTCATTACAGTTATTAATACAATACAACATTTGACGGGTGAAGTGAGCTAAGTCAACAAATAGTCAAACTTTTCTATTGGCCTTTTCAATTCAATCCCGTTTTTTGTGAAAAAAACATTTCAACACTTTACTAAATAAATGATCAGAAAAAAATATTTCAGTGAGTGTTTTAATAACCTCACGTCACTTTAAGGATACTTGAGACCTGAAGAATATGATACTGCATCAAATTCATTTTTTGCAAAAATTCCACTTGGCTCACGTCACCTCTCAGTGACTCATTTATGACAGAACAATTATTATAAACGATGAAATCGAGCTATACACTATCGCCATACTAAGAACTTCATATGTAGTTAAATATTGCATATCGTCAATGTACAGTTTTTTGCAAGCCTATTTCACCCTTTTGAAAATCAAATTAATCCTTTGGTAAATAAAATTCATCCTTTTAATAAATCGTATTAAAAAATACTGAACCGCTTAATAAGGAACCGAATTGAACAATATGTGCTTTTTATGTATTTTAGTTTAAACTTTTTTTCAAATAGTACTTATCATTCGACTGCTATCACCAAATAAAAATAATATGTGTTGTGTTAATTATGTTATCTAATAATATCAATGTAATTTGTAAATAAATCTTAAAATATTTAACATTTGTTTATTTATACATCCTTTAAATAAAATCGGATATTGATACTCTCTTGACGCCTTAGAAATGAAAGTCAATAAAACAAATATTTTGTGTAATCCTTGAAATCATATTTGTTATTTTGAGTAAATATCTCAATAACATCACAACGTAAAATAAACTAAATCATAATATAGCAATTTATATAATATGAAGAATTTCAACGCTCGTTATCGATTCGCAAATTGGGTTCATTTTGACATCGTGTAAATTTTCAAATTAAATAATTTATAAGAGTCTTTTTGGGAAAATTGGGACCCAGAGAATCTTATCAGATTTTAATGAGGTTCAGTTACGTGATAAAAGGAAGCATTAAAAATTGTAGGCCTATCGAGTAAAGTCGTTTCTTTCGATCGGTTCAACTTTCCGCAGAATCAATTAAAGAAGACACTTAAAATATTGCAATATTGTTCTGTGGACATGCATCTTTATATTTTTAGATTAAAGTAGATCACTATGATCTGGTGGTAAGAGTTTTATCCTTATCATCGGAATGTTCAACATCAAGATTTTTTCATTTCAAATTAACCTGTTACCAACTTTAAAAATTCCCCACTTTTTGCACGCTACGATTTTTTTTTTAAATTAAAAAAAGGCAATAACTTAAAACTTTAACGTTATTTAAGGGCTAAGATTTCTTTGATCCCTTATGAAAGTAATCCCATTTTAATTACCATATAAGGTTACAAAAATGTATGCTTTTGTTTCGTCATTTAATCAATACTTTCATTGATCTTTTTCTAAGAAAAAAGCTGTAAATATTATTTTTTCAGTCTAAGCGAAATTTGATACTTTTTCACTCTGCAAAAAAATAACAAGAACAAAACTTGGCGTATGTAATAATATAACTGAATTGTCTCACATGTGAAAATTTTTTATTTTTTCGAATAAACCTTCGTACAAATAAAGGTTCATTTTCCATTTACGGCGCAGGTAAAAAAACGGTTTTCCTGATGTATGATAGATATTTTTTTTATAATGTACACATTATACTCCCTTACTTATAATCCTTTGAAGCTGTTTTTTTGATACAATACGAAAATACCATTTTAGTACTCAATTACTTACTAAGTACTTCGTAGAAGTAAAATAATAAAAAAATCTTTTGATGAAAAATAAAAAAAAAATTCTTAGAACTTTTTAGCAAAGTGATTTTCAAATCCATTAGTTCTACCATTATTTCTTTGGAATTATGGAGTAGCATGATTTTCTTCCCTTTATAAAATACAAATTACCTACCGGCTCTTCTTATCAAAGCAACAGTAAATACAATTTTAAAATATTTTTTAGCAGGAATAAAAACGACTTAGCCATTATTTTTAGCTAAAAAAACAATCATTATATACTACTTTCATCGTTCATGAAATATTAATCATTGATTTTTTTTCATATATAATAAAAATATCTTATATTTTTCAATTTTATTTATTTTAAGTAACTATTTAATTATAAAAAAAATGTGGGACATAGCAATATCACATAATTTACATACATTAAAAGTAACTGATTTCTTATCTTAAACACGTACGTCAACATTCAAGAATAAAAAAATATACACAATTGTATTGGTCTATTATTTTTATATTTGGCAGTAATGCATTTAAATTTATATTGGAATATAAAAGTGAAAAGATAAAATCAATTTTATTGAAATATTGTTTGAATTTTAGTTGATTCTCTTATTTAGGGGTATTAAATAGTGGGCTAGTGGAACCATGCATAAAAGTGTTATTTTAATAAAAATGATTTATGTTTCAGAACTTAGTAACATGAATGATGACAGGTGGCACTGCCACCAGAAAATAGTAAGATATCCGTCTGAAATAAAAGTTCCAATATTAAATATAACACAATATCATCTTTTATAGTTTCTTTTGTGAAATAGTTGTTATATTTAGCCTAAACATAATGAAACTTTTACCGTTTGTCATTACTATTCATAGCGTTATCCATATTTTGGTTTTACGGAATCAATACCAAAGAAGAATAGAGATGGTATCTGAATCTATTACCTCTATCCAGCAACAAAGCCTTCGTCCAAATTTTCAAGCTTTCGCTAACAAATCTACTGAGGCTTTTGTTTAGCTATCTATGTTCAACGAAAACTTAACAAGAAAACTTTCGCCTTCCTTCAAATCTCGATCACGTTATCATCTTTACAAATCTGAAGCGTTCCGAAGTCAAGATACAACCATAAAAATTGTGTAAATTGTAAGCAAAAACTAAACATCATCGTGTAAAATAAACTCATTAGTTTTCATTGGCTTCAGTTTAAGATCTTCAGACTTAACGTGTATAATTACATTAATCTTCTAGTGTTTTGTTGACAATTTCTGATTTGAAGATAATACCTTCTACAAAACTTTAATTGAATCGTGCGTCTGAAGAGTTCTCTTGACTTAAAATTTGTCTTCGATATCTTGAAATTGAAACTGTATCTTTTATTACAATTGTATATATTCAAATACATACATATATATTTAAGTCTCTTAGAGGGCATTGCCATACTTAAATACATCTTCTGAAAGAAAATCAGAGTTTCTAACAGCATTACAAGAAAATAAATTACTTCACTCACACTGGCAGGCACTAATGCATTATAATCTGTATTCAAAAATATTATTATGGCCATATTTTTAATATACATAATTTGTATTGCTGTTGGAATAAATGAACCTTAATCATGTTAATTATCATTTAAGTGATAGATATGTGTTTGATTTTTATTAATATAATAATATAATAATTGTAATCATTCCATTAGTCATCCGATTAAACTACATCGAAGTTTCTTTTTTCGATACAATAAGATTAGTTTATCTACCAAAAAAATACTAGACACACTTTAAAATGCTGATAAAATTATTATTTGATTTGGTTGAAATACACACAATCCATTTCCCAGATTCAAGACTTTTCACACACATAAGAATTGCTGAATTCAGAGCAGTCATACGAAATAGAACAATATTTCTGTATTCTACATAAGCCGTCAAAATAAAGCACAGATTCTTCAAAATATTTTCTGGGAAGCAAAATCTCATTTTGAAGTTGAAAACGTAAGCACGTAAAATTTTAGAAAATAAAATAACACAACTGCTTTGGAGACGAAATAAAAGCATATTGCAGTTTTCTTGTTTACGTTTTATGATGTATGTAAAGACGAAAGTGTTTTCAGGTGAAATACTGCAAATTTCAGTTGGCAAGGGTCATGTTTACAATGTGAATAAAATAAAACAACGTAAATTTTCAGTCTCTGCAAAACATAAAGTGCGCGAATCTTTGAAATAGTTGGTCACAATGAGTCTTAATGAGTTGTCTGTATTACCAGACAATATATCAAATGCTAACCTTTAACTAACTGATCTTATATGTATGTTCCTACAAATATTTCCTAGATACAAAAGTCTTTCTGTAATCATTTAAAATCCACGCCAGGCAGGTATAGAATTTTTTTTATAAAAAATTACGATAACATTGTTTAATTTTTTTAACATTTTATAATTTTGTTAAAGTCAGAAAAGGTTACGCAAAAACTAGATTTGGAAAACTTTTCTGTTTCAATTTTAATTTAAAGAAGGAATAATAATTGACAATTACGTACTGTCCATAATATCATTTGTAATTTGTACTAATGTTTCATTGTTATTTTAGATTTTAATACGAATAAATTATATGGTCTGCTGTAACATAACCGGTGATTTTTTATTCTTTATACCATCAACTGGTTTTGAAGACCGTCTATATTCCGAGACTATTTTTTTATCCAATCACGCAACTTCATTGTATTTACTATTTATATCTCTGTGAGATTTTGGCATTTTAACTCAAATATGCAGTGCAAAATAACACTACAACTATTATTCAATTTGCAGATTTGAATTACCAGCACCACATTATTTTAATGGTCTTCTCACCATATTGGAGAGAAAGTAAATTTTTTTATTTGACAGTTTTAATCTTAAAATATTTCACATTATTTTGTGTGATGAACTTTAGGATAAAATACACAAATTAAAAATCTTCTGATCGCAAAGTGGAGTTCCACTACACTTAACTGGCTGGCTTAATTAAGTTTTCTTATTTGGAAATGTTATTTCATATATGCGTCATTTACGATAATCAATAATGAGAAGAAAATAATAGTTAGGCCTTACTTTAAGTAAAAGGCAACATATGTAGACTAGTGAGGCTTAAAAGATTAATGGTGAGCCAATCGTATAATATGTTTATACGGGGCAAAAAGCGTACAAGAAATCAGACATACTTGCTTTGGAATGCGTGTTTATAAATCTATCAATACCAAGCAAATACACGAAGCTTGTGAGTCGGGTATTTTAACCACTGACAGAAATGTAGAATATTGAACTGATTTTTTTTAAATCCACCGTGCAATGAAGTCTCCTTACTCAATGATCACTTTTTACAAATTTACAGTTGTGATCATTCAGTAAATTTGTTCAACGTATTGTTTTTAAATTTATCATGCATGGAAAATGGGTCACTTGGACGCCAATAAAACACTTCCAGTCAATCGCTCTCTCAGATTCTTTCAAACTGATTCGTTAGTTCTATCTGTACGACAATTCAATGGAATCTGTATGGGCATGCGAATATAATGAAATATTTAAGTTAATATTTTCTTTTATGAAACATTATTTTTCAATAAATGATTTACGGAAAGCTTCATTCAGATTCAACAACGAAACCTTTTATTCCCCTTTGTCTCACTTTAAAATAAGTAAAATATTTCGCTTATAATATGTAAAACGATACTCGTCAAATGACGTATGATATTTATATTGTGGTTCACTATACGTGTTCTCTAACAAAAGATCTTATGATTTGTAAAAAAATTATCACGATTTTACGATTTGATTCGTTTTTAAGTTGAGCTCAAGCCCACTAGACTAGAGAGGCCTACTTATTGCTTATAGCTAATATTCAATACCCGATATTGTCTTATATTACAATACGTTTTATCAATCTTAAGGAGAATAATATGCGACAGATTCTACAATAGAGACGTCCACGATGAAGAAAAAGTCAAATAAATAAAAATTATACATTCCTTTATTTATCAAATATAAAAAACGCTAATGCAAGTAGAATAAGTCAAAATAATGAGGGTAAGATATTTCAAAAACAAATTTCAAAAAAATCCCAATAAATATGTTTTATAATTTAGTACATGTTTCAACTGCCTATATTTTGTATTTATATCTGGACCGGTTTCGCTCGACGCTAATACTATCAGCTGATCAGTGAAACTGGTACTGCTCTTAAAGTAAAAGTGATAAAAAATGGTTTTTATTTTTTGGTTATTTACATTTCAGATGAAATTTTATTCGTCAGAAGTTTTCCACAACAGTAGTTACCAAAAATGATAAATCACAACTCTGCCGCACTCTTGTAAATTAAAGTTTGGTTCCTACAAAATATCTATGAAAGCTATAGTCTACTCGAGTAAATTTCATGCACCTTCAATATAAATAATGCCCATGGGAAACGAAGAAAGTTTGCGTAGTTCAATTTCCTCCTGGCAAGGTCTGAGCCATTTACATTTTGATGAATACTGTACGCTCAAACCTTATTTACTATCAATGCCTTATCAGGGCTGCTGCATAAGTAGCCTGTATACATTGAAAATTTATTACCTAAGCTCTGAAATGACAAAGTCTTAGATAAGCTAAGTTACGCAGCTTTTGAATATTACCGAATTTAATATTCCACTATGTTAAAAAAAGTCCCTTCCATGTTCGTTGCATAAACCATTTCTGTAATGTGAAACCCTTTTAGGATATCATTACACATATGAAGATGAAGTGTGTCAAAGGTAAATAGAAAAGATAAGTTTTTCGGTTACATTCGTTATGAAAATTTCCGGCTTATCTCTATATATATAAAAATCTCGACACAAATTTTTGTCGCCAAACTCCTTCGAAACGGCTGGACCGATTATTATGAAATTTTGTATGTATATTTTTTAGATATGAGAGAAGGTTGTAAAGTATATTTCATACCGCTAAGTGAATGGTGTCCCTATCAGGACGTATTTTAATATTTCTGACATCTGTCATTATTTATTATTTTTGTTGTTGAATCACAGAGGGCGCGCGTGAAGTTTGACATTTCATACAGCGAATTAAATTTAAGCTTTTCAAAGCAGTCGCAAGAGGCGCTTTTCACAATCGTATGAAAATATCACGCCCGTGAAGTTTGACATTTCATACGGCATTTGTGCCGAACGTGCCAGCGTAGTACGTGTTAAATTTTATACGATTTATTTAAACGTAATTAATTTATTTATTTCATTAATTTATTGTGCGTATATAACTGTGAACAATGCCAGCAAGACGCAAGGGGTCTGATTTGGGCCGTCGAACGAATAAAACAACAAACACGCGAAACATTAGAGCAGCAATAACAGCTAACCTACAACAATTCTTCAAGATTATTTTATATCCGAGATCGTTGACGTTCCGACACCATATTTACCAGACAAAAAACGTCCCGAATCACCCCGTTTCAAAGCATTGATTATATCCAATTTGTCTATTAATTAATGAAACTACGACACTTTTTCTCTTCGTTGACATATCGGTAATATGAAAAATAAATATGAAAATCGTGATCAATTTTTCAAGAAACAAACGTTCAAAACGCATCGAATTTGGACAATGACTAACCCATATTTTACACAGGACTTATTTTTAGAACAAATGCAACGATCAAAATATTAAGACTGCATTCCATCACATACGTAAACAGTGGACGCAATTCGCCACGTGCATAACAGCAAATTTGTAATATTTTTGTTTATTTTGACCAATCCGGATAGTCGAAAATCCGGATAATCGAAGTCCTACTGTATTTCATTTTCCTACTTTAGGATAAAAATTATATTACTTTTTTTAAATTTACATTTAACTTTTAAGAGTTCAAACAATGAATATGTCCGTTCCTTTAGTGAAATACAATGAATGGTTGTTTTTTTTTGTTTTTATCAGCGGTCATCGTCTACAGCGCTCCATTCCTCTTTCTGTCATAGATCCCATCCCCACACACTTACAATACATTCGTTATTTTTTACTTAACAACCAAAATATTCACTAGAAATAATTTATATGGCAGAACAACGTTTGCCGGGTCAGCTATCTATTTATATAAAACCACCACTTATAAGTGGACGTCTGGATCGATTTTGATGGTCTTTGATTTTTTGGCTTTGTCACTGCCCCGAACAGCAGAATAAGTAATTCAACATCCCAAAATATCCCATCAGATCAAGCTCATTGGATTTACCTGGCTTGGCATTGTACAATTTACAACTGAAGGTTGGCTCGGTAGTCATCATGCTTCAAAATCTGTACCAACCAAAACTATGTAACGGAAGACGTTTGGTGGTGAATGTGATTCACGAAAAATGTCCTATGTCATAAGGTGCTTCAATGAAACGGATCAGCCTTAAAAAAATTGCAACCACATCAATGCAATGGTAAAAAATAGTTTTTTAAATAAGAAATAAAATTTGGAAAGAATGCTACGCGAATCATTTTGATTCTCTTCAATAAAGCAAATGCCTTGCTGCCACGTGAATTACATTCATTTCAATATAATTAAAATACTTTTCATTTTGAATTTTGCACATTTATTTTGCATATTCATTTTGAGAATCATTTTGATTCTTTCAATAAAGAAAAAACTAAATTTAATTCAGCTAATACGTTTACACATCTATTGATTCTGAGGCGGTACGAAGTTCGCCGGGTCAGCTAGTAATATATATTATACAATACTTGACCTCCATCGAGTAATATTTGTAAGCTTTAAAGGAAGTTAACTGCCCTCTGTCTGTCTGTGGAACACTTCCTCACAATTGAACATTTCAGAATATGTCGTTTAGTAAGAATGAGCTATTTTTTGACTTTCATGCGATGATAAAGAAGAAATATGGTTTTACAATAAGAATAGCTGTTTGGAAATCGCTTTATCTACGCGTTTTCAGGTTCGGATAACTAGTTATTGAGGATTAATTTATACTTTCAATGGTTTCGGTGGTAACTTTGTGGAAGTTAATTTAAATATAAAAATTAAAATCGCTTAGATTATTTTCCGTAAACCTTTGCGATAGAAAGTCTGAAAATGCATCTGAAAGAGCTAAAATACGTTCTTGTTTCTACCTTATGATTAATGGATGATTATCACAAAGCCTGTTCTTCCTTCGTATAAAGTTATGTCGGTAAGTGTTATTTATATCTTAATAAGATTAAAATGCAATTAAAACCTCAGTTATTTTATTCCCATAAAAAACAGATCAATCAAATATCCATTATATATATGAACAATAAAAAAGCAGCTTGGATAGGTTTTTACTAGACACTCACTATGAATATAGAAGTGGTAATCTGTGGTTTCCCAAAACTATATCAGGGATAGAAAAAATAACTCCTCGTAAAGCTTTGTTGAAATTAATTCTAGCATCTGTGATTTTATTTCCCGCAGTTCAATTTAATAATACCACTGCAATGGCAGAACGCTGTAGGTAATTTGGCATATTTAATACTCTTTTTCCTTGTAATACTTCCAGCTTACGTTTTATTAATATCCCCAATATGTTCGAATTAGGAGCTCTTATTGTAGTCCTTCTACATCATTGTTCGTGATAATACTGCAATATTCCATAGCATATTGCTTCCTGGTATATCTTTGATTCTTTATTTCTTTTCACATATGGTTAATATTCAAAAAGTTGCTTTGGCAACTTTTGGTGAAAGACTGTTTTTTAATTAAATTATTCTTTTATTTCAACGGCACATTTGTTTAAAATTGGCTGCTGTATTGAAAAAAAACATTCTAACGTTACACATTGTACAGCAAAAATTTCGTAAGGTATTTTATTGATTAGAATATATAAAAAATATTCACATAAGAATTTATTAAAGGTAAAAAAACGTTGAATAATATTATATTTAATATCGAGTGCTATTTGGAACTTCATAATATATCACACCAGTGAAGTGTGAGTAAAAAAAATTCCAATATTCCGATGAACCTGTAAAGGAGGAAATGTAGGAGGCTATCCATAAAAAGATCCGGTTTTTTTGAACGATAAAAATGTTGAACTTTTTTACGCAACGGGACCAAAACTTATGACGCAACCTAAAAGCTTAGGGACACGGCATAAAATATTATACCTCTTCAGCGGTACAAATTTACATAAAATGGTAAGATATGTATTTATCCTGCACATGGTTGTCATATTTGGTTTTTCTTATCTTATGTAGGCATTTTCTCTTTAGTGAGGTGAATGTAAATGTTTCATGATCCATGACTTTATTTTAAGAGCTTCACACCATATAAAAATCAAGCTTTTCTTATATTTTATCAAAACTTAATACAAAATATAAAATTTGTTTCTGCGTAGTAAGGCCGAACCACTACCAAACGTGTCCAGACAAGTCATGCTCAAGACCTTAAAGTCAGTTAATCTTTTAAGCATTGATTATTTGTCCGAAAAGATTTGTTAAATAAAAGACGATGAAATATAAGAAAGCATTGGAAAACCTCTGGTATCTGCCGAAATTCCAGCAAATGATAGAATTCAATAGATATCAAGGAAAATCTTGAATTCTAGAGTTTGCGAAGACTTTTTGAGTACGTAGATTACTGAACAAAAGAATTATAAGATTCTGACCAAATAAATTCAGACCATATGTGTTGTTCTAACGTCAACCGCTTATCAAAATGAAGCAAATAAAAACGACAAAAGCAGGGCCTCGAGGCTTCAGAACGGCCGTTATCGTTACGTGACGTTTTCCCATTGCGAGGCAGTTGTTATGCCGTTACGCCGTTACGTTCACTTCGTTTCGCCATCGGACGTGGAGGTCGGGCTTAGTGAGGATGATATTAACGCTGTTATTATATTAGTTGGGCCTCACTAGTAAGAAGCGAAAGATTACCGAATGCCTCATAAAATCCCCGTTACTTATAACACAATCTTTGCATAATGTAGCGAAATACTAAATACTTTGGCACGTGCGATAATTTTCATACATATCGCGACAACTTGCATTGCCACTTACACTGTTAGCATTTCTCGCACTTATTACGGAAGAAGCCGTTACGTGGAAATTCAACTTGAATATTAATTCGGTGCGTCATATCAGCGTTGCCTGGCAACGCACCTACGTATAACTATCAATCAGCAGATGAATGCCAACAAATAAAATGTTACGCACATACTCAACAAAGCGTTATAATTACAAATTATCTCAAGTTCCGCTTTAATCTAAAATGTTTCTACTCAAATAACAAACACAATCACTAGATCTATATATAAATATAAATATTATCTAACAATATTCATGCATGCATAAATTTAAATTTTTTATTATTATAGCTGTTATTAACTTTATCGCAATAAGACGGTAGGCACGCAATCTAATACTTATGAATATTTCGTTAATTTACAGTTACATTTCAATATCATACATATATTCAGCAGACGTCGTTTTTTGGCTCAGAGAAAAAAATATAGCATAATTCAACAGCATTGAAATATCTATTTTCTTTCACTCTTCCTCTTTCATTCTCACACACATTTTGTTTACTAGTACTCCAGCTGTCAGGAAAATCTGGGCTCAATATAACATTGAGATATTAAAATTTTACTTTGCTATCTCCTACATGGGTACTTGTAATGTCTTTTCTACTCGAGATGACCTCGAGTGAAACGTACTAAAAAAATAATCGAGAAAAAGTTGTTTTTTTCATCCCACATTTGACCCGTTTTTTGTATCACAGAGTTATGTTTGCAATTTATACGAAGTACTGCGGTGTTAAGCTGTATGACTGTAAAACTGCTGCGACTCTTCCGAACATCCTGGCGATATCCGGCAGCCGTTTTTCCGTTTCGCAAATTGTATTTTCAGGATTTCCGCGCTAGCCGGCAGCCGTGCCACCCAACCGACGGTGGCGCGAAACCGAATTAAGCCATGATCGCCACGGGTCAAAAGTCGAATTAAGTAGAACTTACCCAACGGGAAAATTACAGGCGGTAGCAGCGCGTAAGATGCGCCGGCGTCGGTGCGCCAGACGGTAATTGACTGCATAATTGATTTATCTAGTGCGATGCCACGCGTGAGCGAGCTCTTCTCACCGCAGGCGACATACACTGCACTCCAATGCTTTGGCAAGGCCACATTCAAAGACTTGATGCAGTGAGCTGACAAGAATATCCCAAAATAATTAACATATATCAATTAAGCAACAATTACGATGTTTCTGTATTTCTACTTAATGATTTACATTCCGCAAAACACTGATGTTCCGCAAAGCTTGAATAGATTTCTACGAAAAATTTTATATTGAAATCTGAATGATGGTCAATCTTTACGTCACGTATTCGGCACACGAGAAGATTATATATATGTAAGAGTATACGGTAATAAAAATTGTGCCAAATTTCCATTGCCGAGGGTAAAAACTATTTTCTGAAACAGTTACTATAATAGTGTATAAATTCTGCGGAAAGTTTCACGGGTAAGTCTACTGCTAATTAACCACAGAGCCTTAGATCTACACCCTGCCTTGGTTTTTTGTGAATTTGATTTAAGTGATAAATTTTTTTGGGGCGAGACAGTTTTCTCTTTTAACGCGATTTAAACTTAAGGGTTCCGCCAAATTTTCCAGATATTCAAAGCAAATGTCCAAAAAATATTAGAAGGACAAGCTTCCACAATACGATGCTTGCCTACCGCTTCTATATTTGAGTGGACCAAACTCATGGACGTTCATCCTCTTGAGTAGCAGCGGCTACGGTCGTGAATCTCTGAACAGACAAAAACCATTTTTCCAATCAATTTATGAATTTTTATCCAAATTCATAGTTACGTGTAATTTTTACATTACCAGTCATCCGATCATACAAACTAGGTCTATGAAGAGTAAATATTATGCTTCGTTCTTCTATTTTTACCATCTAGAAGTTGAGTGACTTAATGATAAGCAGTTGTCATAACAGTTTTTTTAAATGTTCCATAACTAGTATATTATATACTCCGCAATGTATGCAGACATGACCGAACATTTGTTTTAACGAATATTGCAGCACCTTTATGGAAGTTTATTTTAATTTAACATAAACGAATAACTTGGTTTACTTCACGCATTGTGTACCAAATATTGACAAGTGTTTCGCTTCTTGAAGGAACATCTTCAGTCTCAATAATAATTACGAAAGTGACCTTACTTCTAAAAGAAGCGTATCACGTGCTTGTTACACAATGCGTTGAACGAACAATGTTAACAATTTAACTGTACATGATCAAAAAGTCTACTCATATTCAATCCATAGAAATCAAAAACGTACCTTATATTAATTCAGGGTGTACGTGATCACTATATCTTTCAAATGCAAGATAGTTTTTTTTTTATATAAATATGCAATACAATATTTTGCAACAGACTGGTATTTATTTATTTATTTATTTACTGGCAAAAAAACTATATAAAATACATGACATTACAGCAAGCGCCGATGCGCAATGCATTTGGCAAATTAATAAAAATTACAATTTATTATTGTTTTATATCGGAGCAACTTGTTTATTGTGGCGTAAATATTTAATTAAAAAGTGGTTTTTATGCTTTATTCAATTCATTTGATCAGTGATTTGTTCAATCTTTTTATTTCAATTATATTTATAGAACACACATCTCTAACGTTTTCACCAATGCTTGAATTATATTTCATAAAAATACATTTTGCTAGAGCGCGCGATAAACATGTCTCCAATAAAGTGAGAAAAAACAAGGCATCGTTTCTGCGTGACCTAAATCTTCTTTCCCACATATCTGTTTCTTAATATATTTGCATATAAAAAAGGTCATCGCCTACAACGAGCATGATATTCTACACATTTTTCCACTTTGTCGTAATTCAATGCCCTATATATTCAATTTGTGAGAAATCTCATTTTAAAACATTCATGTATTTTTTGAGAAGTCATACCTACTTAACATTTCATTTGTGTGCTGTGGTGTGTATCGAAAATAAAATGTTCACTAAAAGTTCGTTCAAAAATGATATGATATTTGATACTAGGAGGATATTTTGTTAGTTTCATTACATCATATTATCTAAAACTTAGTATATCTATTTTCTATTTTTTTTAACTAAATGTTTTAAGCTTGTTGATGGAAAGAATAGAGTAAGTTTTTTAAGCTTTGTCTTAAATAAACAAATATCTTTAATTCAACATCAAACTGAAGTTTAAATAACTTCCTATCACATTTACGCCAAAAGATCTTTACTAAAGTTAGTAACTTTAATTTATAAAGAAATCATTACTGGTTTAAAATATAATGTATAGAACTTATTGTTCAATACCAATAAGTTTCTCTCAAAATGCCTGGAAGATAAAACAACTTGAATCTCAAATTAAATTAAATCATGAGCGTGAATTTAACTGCGCT
Organism: Himalopsyche kuldschensis; assembly: GCA_028554975.1. NCBI lineage: Eukaryota > Metazoa > Arthropoda > Insecta > Trichoptera > Rhyacophilidae > Himalopsyche > Himalopsyche kuldschensis. Next base: position 3,323,281 of record JAHFWI010000001.1, on the reverse strand, counting down.
TTATAAATTTAATTATATCCCAAAACTTTGTGGTTTCATTTAAACTCTAATATATTTCGAAATTAATTAAAGAGCTCTCTACGATCTGGTAAGAAAATTTCGTACACTAGAACAAAAAGACAACAAAGTGCAATAGTAAAGTAATGGCGCAGAACCAAGAAGGAAGAAAAAGTCCACCGTCTCGGTAGAAGATTAAGCTCATTCCTTCCTTCTTCCTCGGAGAACTAAATTCTCGAAAATGGCGCTATTTAAACTTCTGGAAATGGAGCTGCAGTTTTTCAATCTCCGGACCCAAAATCATTTCTTACCTCATAATACCTAAAATACTGAAAATATCGTCCGTATCTTGTATTTTCATAATATTGCTACACCCTTTTCGCCATAATTCAATCAGTTTTACAACACAATATTTCCGTTTACAGAGGCTTATATTTATATTATATAGAATATAAAAAAAAAAAAAATACACCCACGATAGTCAAAAGAATTGATTATACGGGCCACGTTAATTTATTAATAATCTTTTGATATAAAATTTTCTGTTTCCAGTAAAATATTAAAACTATACAAACTCCCACATGATTTCCGTTAATAACTCGCTTTATGTTGTTTGTCAAAAAATAGATACAATCTACCCTTACATTTTCGATTACATCGCATTGTGATAAATATTGGCTTTTCACGTACATATATTTGAAACATCTAAATCTACGAAGGCCATACAAATTAAATATTTATTTATTTGAAATAATTACATCAATAAAGACATTTTCGCAAAGCCAAATCTTTGTTCAAAAATCACGGCATTCATTCATCTATCATTATATATCTTAATTTATTAAGTTTCAATACAGGTTAAATCATAGGTTCCCAACCTTTTTCGGTAGGCGACCCCTTTTATAAAAAGCCATTTGACCCGCGACCCCCAAGGCAATTGAAAAATACATTTTTCATAAGATAATTTAAAAAAACAACGAAAATGCATTAATGCGAATATTTTTTTTCAGTAATAGCAGACAATAGTTATATTCTTTATCGATAAAATGTCTTTGAACGATTGTGAATATTACGTTCCGGTAAAATGAATTATCTATTTTTTTTTTCTGACATTAAATAAATATCATTATTACTTAAGTCTATTTTTATGTAACTTAAATTGAAAATGTGGTTTATGTGGTACGGTACATATGTAGCATTTAATTATATATAATTATAATTCGTATATACCTGTGGGTTCGCGAACAATATCAAACAAACAAAGTTGTAGTTCAAATCTGTTTTTGATTGATTTCCTAAAGCAAAGTCACTTGGAAGTTATCCTTTAGAGAAAAATTATCATTACAAACGCGTTGCTCGTATTAACGTTAAAAGAATTGCATTTCACACTTGATTCATATATTATATCTTAATGAAACTAAAAATAAATGCCATGTATATGAATATTTTTAATACTATTTTCTACAATCTTTATATTGTATAGCATTCATATCTATCACATCAAACTAAAAATTATTTGTTCACCTGTCAAAAATTTTAGATGAGAATTAAATTTCAAACAAATTAAAAATTCTCCTTGACCTGCTATTTTCTTTATGCTACGGGTTTTTAATGGATTATATTCCTAGATGCTACACCGGTCAAGTAAACTAACTTAAAAAATAAGCATATTTCATAGTTCTGTACTAAACATGTTGGTATTGTAATAATCATGTGTCATGTTTTCATATACACACAAAATATAAATACACTCGTTAAAAAATATCGCAATATTCTCGACGTGTTCCACGGTTTCCGTTTAAAAATAAAAATGCTTTTTATAGATAAAAAGACAAACATATTAATTAGTACACATTTAATAGTAGGGAAATAAAATGCTTCCACCTTGTCAACTTCAATACGAATCACAGAGCAGGGCCAGCAGAAAATCGCGTCACTATCTTTGGTCCGTTCCTCATCTAATGATATAGATACAACATAAAGACAGCTAAGGTATCTGCGATGGATATTGAGTCACAAACAACTAGGATGCTGATAACTTGGGATTGCTCCAAGGATAAATTCAATTCAAACTATATGTATCACTTTTTAGTAGAGGATTTGCAATAAATAAAATTTTAAGAATCTGTATGGCAACCAATATTTGATAAGAATCACATTTCATACATTTTTTTAAAAATCATTCTTGATAGTTGATTTAGTAATGTTTTTTTTTCTTATTCATGATATTTTATTAGATTCTTATGTTGAGTAATAAAAAAATCAATTAAAATTCATTGATATTTCATACTTTTTTTGAATAAATATTCAGTCACAATCAAAATCTTTTGCCGAGCTATATGGTTCTGTTTTTACATATAATAAATTCATTCTAAATTTCTAGCCAATTTCGTTTGACTTTCAAACAATGCATAGAATAAAATAGTTCAGTAAAGCAGCAAGAAAGCAGTCGATGGGAAACACTCGAGACAGTGAATCTTCTACGACATGATTTATCGGCTTACTTTATAACCATTCCTTTGATTGAATAGCTTTTAAGGCGAATAGTGCATTAGTTCGTTGAATTACGTAAGCACAACCCCGGCGATAATTTAAGTCTGCCCATTTTTTGCCCATGGCATACCGCCCACCAACGCGATGGGCGACGTCCCTTTCAATACAACTCTCTGCCCACTAGATCTTCGATCCGCCCAAATTTCTTCAATGCCAATTAAATCGTTCGTTTATATTTAATATTTTTGAATACAATGTCTATTCATGTTGGACTCGATTTTATCTTGGGCTTATTTGATATGTTCTTGTATTTTGGTAAATTGGTAACGGCTGATATCATTTTTAGAATAAACACGACGTTGAAAAAAAGGCGCGAATATTTCCAGACAATCTGTTTGGCATTGATATGAAATCACTTATTTTTTACTAACATATATGTTATTATATTAAAGGTATATCTATTTACCTACTGACACGACTGCACAATATTTTAACAGTCACGAACAATCAATTAAGACTGCTGCCATAAGTGCTAGCAGCAAAACAGCTTCAATATTATTTTTTCGCATATCCCTGTTTTATGCAAACAAATAAGCTTCTTTATATAAAATTCATATTTAAGAACTCATCTTCTAATGCACTTTTTATGTTTTCACATTAACTATATACACTTTTTATTTGGAGCGTATCAACTGTTAAAGGTGCAGTCCCTCGATCTCTCTAGTTTCCGGAGAGAGTATGGAAAGAAGCGAGGAGTTAGCACAGGACCATTGTTACGCCAATTCTTATTGCTACGCTTCATTTACGTATCAGATATTTGGAAGGGAGTCTCAACATCACACAGATGCTTATGACTTTGAACATAAATCCATAAAATTTGATTTATGAAACGGTCCGTATGGGACACGAGCCCGTGAACATCGCAACCGAAGACATAGCATTAACCATTCGTCTATAGACCTAGACCAGGGGTTCTTAGCCCTGTGCCCGCGGAGCTATTATCGTGCGCCTTCCACAATGTATCGATTAATGAAAAACCCCAAATTTAATCAGAATTATATTTTATTTATTGAAAATATTTTTCAATAAAGTTTTCATTCCAATGTAACAGTGCGGTTTTTGTTTAACATTTTTTGCAGGGAAATTAAAAAATAGTACATGAATGCAAAACATGTGTTAAGCTTCCCAGGAAACAATGATAAATATTGAGACGACCTTGATTCGGGTTCTCTCGTAGAGAAAGAACCTCCGTCCGATACTCGGGAAAAGGAATTTAGGGATCGGAGTAGGGGAATCAGGATGCTCTTAATAAAAAACACGATCTCAAAATGTTAACAGTGTGATTAGCACACACTACACGATTTATTTAGTTAGCGTTAAACACGTTACGCACACACACAATTTAAATTAAAAATACAAAACACAATTATAACAATTACGACGACGATATCAGGACTTGAACGCGAATTTAGTCTTATGGGGAGGATTGAGAGCTTGAGGCTACTTTCCAAGACTTCAAGTATGGGAGAATTACCTCAACTAATCTTGCAAGATTTATATGGCTAACAAGTGCACGTGCAACGTTCTCCAATCTCTAACTGTGACTATCTGAAAAAAAAAGCGGTTCGATTAGGTAGCCAAACCGCTACAACAAAAGTTCGTTAAACGTCCGTGCAATAAGCCATTATTTATGGCCCATTGAACTTTGCATGAAATACCATGCACTCAGGGCGTCAAAGAGCCAGAGACATTTTTGGGCGAGACGCCCGCAACACGATGTTCCAGAACATCGTGCATAAATGTATCTTTTACAAATTTGAAATTACTCTATATTGAATTGCTATAGATTTCAATATAGAGTATTATAAGAATGAATTTATTTCCTGACTCATTGACTGAGGTGAAAAATAGATCGTTCGAGAGAGTTCTGATGACCTATCATATAAGGCGGTGGCAATATGTACCTACTTAAGATTTGTTTTTTTTTTTAAATCCGACTTGCACCTGTCACTATTCTCCTGAATCCAAAATGCGCCCGGAGCTTCAATAAGGTTAAGAAGCCCTGACAATAGTATATAAATATAATATACCATTATATTACTTCCTATGTAGTGGTTTTTCTTTTTTATTTTTTTGATAACGTACAACTTTTCGTCAAATATGTATTGACAAATGTTATTTTGAGAAGCTTCGCTAAGCAAAAAGTTTGTATCCACTTTGGTATTGCTGTTTCCTTATCGGGCTGTCAGTTGCAGAGCTATTTCATATTTGGCTACAATCAACGAGTCGCATAATCATTGGGCTGAAATCGCTGCGTTAAATTTATCGCTAGATGATAAGCATAATAATTTGATCTTCTAATTGCTCGTTTAGTTGCGGAATTCTATTTCTACAAATATTTAGTACAATATAAATAGGTAAAAATTTGCACCGTGTAAAAAACGCAAAAGTTATAAAATTCATTAAAAATAAGATTTCAAAAACACAAATTTTAATGATTTATGACAAAATCACAAATTATTAAATGTATGTAAATAAAATTCTTCTAGTATGTATAATAAGTCTAGTATAATAATTTCTTCTAGTATATGCATAATGTTCGTAATGAGCGAAACCATTTCTGATCTTCACAAAATTGTAGGACTTCTTTCAATTTTCAATTTTTTAGTAAAAATTTACATTTCTCGAACAATACCCGATGCCCAATTTGGATACAGTACTTTAGCACGCGTTGCTTTGCGAAAGCTGGTAATTATTTAGTCTCACACCCACTTTTTTCCAAAAACGGAAATGGTTGGGTAAATCTAAATGTAACCATCATCTATGCTTTTCAACATAAATTCATGAATTGTTTTTCACTCGTGTTGAATCTCGTGGACACTGCAACTTAGCTGAGCTGCGTTGACCACTTGGCTTAAACATTTTAGGATGATAATTTCACCAGTTAGAAAATTTTACAAAGCGCTCTTTTTTCTAGAATTAAATACGTTGAAGAAATATTTACAAAAATAATGAAATTATCAATTCAGAACATCGAACCTTAACAACTAAGTAGAAAAAAGTTATTACTTATCTAACGAGCCGAAACGAAATATTGTTTAAATAAAAACAATGGTCAATAACGAAAATATACAATATAAAAGTTTTATTTTTATCAATGAGTGAAATAAATCATTTTGAAAAATAATAAGGTATTAATGCAAAAGATCCAATAACAGTTCAAGAATTGAGTGAAGTATTAAATTTTATTTCATATTGACGTGTATTAAATAGAAAGAAGAGCTTTATCGCTTAGAGTCGATTATAATTTTGATTAAAAAAAAAACAGCAAAATGATGTCTCTTTTAAAATGGCAATGACATTTTCACGTTTTACGACGCGTCATAAAAAGCTTCGTCGAATTCGATATTTCATATTTTCAAACAAAGATAAGCCCGAGCGCAAACAGCGGAATAGGGTGAAAGGAAAGTGGAAAATATATTATTCCTTTAGGTGAAGTTTAAAATTTAGTACTCCTGTTTGTGAACAGTATCAAGTAACAGGTGACATAAATATCAACAAAGGCATTAATTTTGATAAAGGGGGATATAACCCAGAGGATACGCGGCGCACTGTCTTTGCCAAGCCGGACGAGTTTTGAATTTCGCAGCTTGCAAATGTACCGAGCGCGCCACGCAATTTATGACGTCTCCGAAATTGAACTCAACCCGGCAATAAATTCTAAATCATGATATTCTTTACCATTCAGTACTTAATCATTTATGCGGTTTACCTATCAATATTGCAACCGCTTCACTCCAGAATGCAATTACAGTATTTCATAAAATAACGACCGTTGAACAACACCGGCAATAAATGAAATATAAGGGTAGTCACGCTTCAACACTTTTTTGAAACACTGAGACTGAATAGTGGAAATTATAGCCATCGTATAATTTTCAATGGCTTACTCAATAAAGAGATGGGTATTTTATAACTACAATATTGTGTTTATTGTACAGATTTACACATTTAATTCGTGAGTATATAATTTGCGATGCAGGAAATTTTTGTGTTTCCTTTTACATAATTGACATGATTTACGAAATAGTGAAAACAGATTTCGTTTTTATGATCAAATATATGAATTGAGTCAATTGATAAAAAAACATCACATGCACTCAATTCGTTAGATAAAATCTAAAATAGGTTAAAAATAATATACTATTCATTAATCTATCCATTCTGGGATTCTAGCCAATTTAACCAATTGGGACGAAAGACTCTAAGCGTTTATCGCAAAATTTAGAACACTTTTTTATTTAAAATATAATATATACTTTTTGTTTATGCATTTTTTATATGTTTTTATATGTTATCTACATTAGGTTCACCAATATTTCTCGTCTATTTATATAAGCGTATTTCATACAGTTTTATCAGTCCATAATATTTTACAATGATATGCATCGATGATTTTTATTAGCACCAGCTGGATTTATTTCGATAAACAATTTGTATTGAAAGATGCTTAAAATGACGGATACTAAAAACGTGTTAATTTATTTTGTATTAAAAAAAAAATCATCTTCAATATGTTTTTTACCTAAAATCAAATAGAAAGCATAGTTTATTTTATCTCTGCTTGCCGTACCATACATAACATTAACTTATAAACAAAAAGCTTGAATCTAAAGTGAGATTTTTTAATTTCTCTGCGGTAATGTTAATTTCAAAGTCGTAAATTTCCATTTCATCGCTTTACTTTAACTTCACCGTTGCCATATTAATTGCCCTTAAACACTCTCCAGGTGCAAATAGATGCCGTGTTTTGTCGAATTTATACATCACGTGTATTTTCAGCACCGCATGTAAATAGTATGATTGGTATTTTCACTTATCCAATAACTAATACTTAGACAACTACCATATAATATTACTTTTTCTGGTCAAAAAACACTATAAGATATTTTTATTTTTTATAATATCGTCAGAACATGTAATATGAATAAATGATGATAGAATTATTTCTATAGGAGGTAATGGGGAATATAAAATTATCAGCATTACACCATATTTTCATATCAGTGTGCTCATTTATTGATTTAAACGAATTTGACCATGATTAATAACTAGAATCTTAAAAGAAAAGTGGATTCTTTAAGATCAATTTTTGATAAATAATAATGATTTTGGTTTATTTTAAATGCAACTGCAAAGTTATAATCATAATTATCTATTTTGCAGAAACAAAATAAATCTTATGATATCAATTTCAATCAATCAATTTTACCTCTTGTTTAACAGAATAAAAAAAATCATTATCTTTACAGGATACGTTTTTTTAATCCAAAGAGGCAGTGAATAATATGCAAAGTCAGTAAAAGATATTTTTTCCGTTGAAATTAGTCTTTTTATTGAATGAGTAAATTTTAGAAGAATCGCCAAAAACTTTCTTTCTTATTTTTTCATTTTTGCAAATGTGTCTTATGGTAGCAATCAGAGAGCTTTTTCACTTTTAAGATGTTATCTGTCTACTCTTCGTGAAAATGCGTGATATTTTAAAAAAGAAAACATTTTTGTCTACGTTGCTTTATTATATCCGCTTAGTTAAACTATTCATATTTTTCTTCTAACGTCAAAAATTACTATTTATTACTTTTTTTTATATTTTTGCTTGTAAGAATTGATATTGGTTTGGTAACTTTTCAAATATCTAAACAATGAATGCCTCGCAACGCAAAAATCGGTATTTCCACTTTATTTAAGTGCTGCTTAGAATCATCTTTCAACCATATTTGGTTTTACTTCAAAGTATGATTTTTTTTTTCTTAATTCATGGTCAAATACGTGGACAAAATTTTATAACAGTCATACGTAATTCATTTGTAAGATGTTGCTAACATTTTAATTATCAACTTTTCAATTTCATTTATTTAAAATTTATATGGTTATATGTCATATTTCTTACACTTGTGTCAGATTTATGTTTCGTTTCGGTCCCAATCTATAAGTACAGTAGTATTTAACTTTTTAAAATAGTGGGCTTAAAAAATAAATATCGATACTTGCGTTAACTGTGGTTTCATGGTAAATGTCATAAAATATTTCATTATTGACAATCAGACACCGCTTTTTCTTGTAAATTTTTATTATTTTTCCCACGCCAATCTTTTATTACACCATATCTTGTAAATCTCAATTTAATATAAATTACAATATTTAAATCGTTCACCTTTAGGCATCTTCAAGCATTTCAAGTGCACAAATGAACATGAACTGAACTGACTCACTTAACCCGGTTTTTTTTTTTAATGATATTGAGCCGATTCCATAAAGAACCTTCAGTCCAAATTCTAACTAGTATATATAACTTTGTTTCTATGTTTATATCGCCAGTAAAGAATGTTGTGTTTGTATAAAAAAATATTTGTTTTATTTATTTATTTAAAAAAAGAATGTATTTGATTCTATTTTTGTGTTTGGAAAAGAGTTTTTTATAATAAATAAAGATCATTTTATCAAAGGTAATTACTTTTTTTGTTTTATTTTCACACCTAAATAGTCTAATAAATATATTCTCGGCTATCGCAGATGGAAAGTGCTTGTCCATGATAACGTTAAGGTTATTTAACTGCGTGAAGATGACTTTTTATTTAATTAATGAGAGTTTAAGGTGCTTTAATAGCATGTTAGGATTTTCAAACGTCGCTTAAAATCAAGGGTGCCCTCAATTTATTTGGAAATTCCCTGCAAGCTAAAACGAGCTTATTCAGATTATCTTCATGATTTCGGCAAACATAAATTAATGAATAAACCTCCTGTTTAATGGCGTAATATACAAACATATGAATCTTGATTATTTTATGGTACAATAAGTAATACAACAAATATTATAAAGGCCATATGAGGGAAGGCGAAGCATGTAAATTTTGAAAAAAAAAATGAGTATGTCTGATCTGCTTGAAGTATATTAACTGCCATTTTTGGTAGGAAGACCAAATTCATGGTAAGCAACTTTTAATATTTATAAAAATATAGCATAACTTTGCTTGGTGATTTTATTGGCATTTACTTGGTTGAACTTCTGAGTAGTATGAAAAAAAGGAATATTAAGGAATATATTTTTGAAAATAATTTTGTCAGTGTGTCCATCATAAAAATATTGTCGTCTGTATTATTATTAAGTGTAAGTCCTGAATTGTTAACAATTTTTTATATAATTTTCGCTGCTCTTGTGACCAAATTTAACATGTGATCCAAACAAAAATATTATGTTATCTTTTCATAAAGAAAGCAAAAACTTTTGTAAGATTAAATGCCTAACGAATTAACATTAGATAACTAAGTCATGTGTTTTACATTTACAGCTGCAGTATATTTCTCAGTACCGTTTACTTAAGCTACTACATGCTTTATAAAAGTAAAAACAAGATGTTTCCCTCCAAAGATATAAAATGGCCAAATTTCGTTACGTTACGTTACGGCAACACGAAAACGAGCTGGGGATTTGTAAAAGGGCGAATAGCACTGCGCGGGATAACCTCAATAGGCAGCCAAGAATTGGCGAAACCTCAAATGCAGGTATTCTATCTCTCGATTGAGCGGGAATTAATGTTAGGCACAATTAAATCATTCCGGGGCGCTGATTCCGAAACCAAAATGAATAAACCATTATTTATGCAGCGAGTTAGTATCAAAAACGATTCATTTCTGGGCTACCTTATATTTTAACTCGTGTCCGCTCCTTACATCAAATACATAGTCTTTTCAATAAATTTAACAAAAAATATCAATCAATTGGTCGTTAGTCAGTTACTCAACTTATTTGAAGATGGTAACTATATAAGCGTGGCTTAACATTAAACGTTGGCTTTTTGTAAGCATAAAGAATTCATTGCGATGTGCACCTATATAATGTTTATTTTTTTGATAAAAGCATTCTATAATATTAAAATATATATATATTGCTAGATTGAGTAAATCTAAACGATGAGTACTCAACAAGCACACTCTTAGACAGTCAACCTATGGTGACCGGATCAACTCGGTTCATCAACTCTGAGACCAGGTACGTACGATAATTGTCACAGTAATAAGTGTAGGTACATTTATAATTAATAATGTATTAAAACACAAACAATTATAGTTTTTACTTTCATAATTCATTCTCTGCTTATAACTTTCAGATTTCTATGCGGTTTTATTTGTGGTTAACAATTTATTTATTTCGTTTGCTTCTCTAAAATTCAAGATTCGTTTTTAAATATTCAATTCGATTATTTTTATCTATTCATTGCATGTATCGCTATAAATTTAGGTGTGCAAACTGTTTGGCCATTAAAAAAATCTGTTCACTTGAATGGTAATTTTTTTATCATCTGAAAGGGTGTCAAATCAATGAAATTTTAATTTTCAGTACGTTATGATTAATAAATTAACATACACAATTAAAAAGATATTTGTACAAATATTATGCATAAAATATTTATCTTCGTTCTTACCTCGTTTATCTGCAGTATCCTTTAATTTTCCAAGTATCAATTAAACACATAAAATTTGTCTTTATTATTTTACACCAATATAATCAATCATTTTGTAATGTGTAACAAACTCGTAACAGTATCTGAAACAATTCTAAAGTGTGCTTCGAGTAAAGTTTTGCACCTCGTTAACCCTTAAGCAGAGTGCAGTAGATAGCAAAAGTTTTTGCAGTTTTCTTCAAACCATAATTATGTATGTCTGGGGTACAATTCACGAACTTTGCAAATAGTTTATCCGATATCATCGGTAATATTTACTTCGATATGTATTACTTGTTTTAGTGTCGTTTAATATTTATATAAATTTCCACTAAGTTAGTACAATGTGTACTGATATATGCCTCAAATAATGTTTTCTATACCCGTTTTTTTATTACATAAAACACGTTTTTACACCGTTTTTCAAACATTCAAATTGGAGACACTTCATAAAAAATATTTATTATTTTTTAAATTTCGAATTGTTTTTTGATGTTTGGAGTCATAGTGATGTTTAATGTTTTCTTTCGTCAAATGAGAAGGTTTTAAAAGGAATTCTACCATGCGATAAAAGCGAAATGAATGATTTATCACGACCCGCACGATCTCAAATAAATTTACTTGACAAAGATGTTATAAATTCATCGTCTGAGATACGGCGGGAGACTTTTCGTCGGCAGCATCTATCTTTTAGGAGGTGAAATCGATCAAAATAACTTTTGAAAATAAAAAAAGAACTCCAAGCCCACAACTCTCTCAACTGACACTTTTTACACTGCGTCAAAATATGACAGAAACTTTTACAAGTATTATAAACATCAGTTTATTGTATAATTGTGTATTAATTAAACGCTTTACATCAGCCTACACGGAGGGGTAAGCGTGATTTCTTTTGATTAGTAACGTTTTATTAGTATATCCAATTCCATATTTTCATATTTAGTAACGACTGTTATCAAATTCAAAGTGTCGCGTAGTACGATCGGGAAAGAAAAGCCGGCGGCACGTGTTCGGGCCGCGGCGGCCGGCCAGAGACTCGCGCGCCCCCCGCTCGGCGCTCGCAACGACGCCGGTGAAGTCGGCGACGCCGCCCGGCGAGCCTACGCACCCTCGCGCTGGTCGATCGCGTGCGCGCGCAGCCGCCCTTCTCGCGCCTCTTCTTCGCTCGCACACCCCAGGGTGATTGAAAGCCTTTCGGATGCGGGCGCTTTCCAAAGTTGAACGGAGATCCCCTCGCGCGGCCTCCGAGCGACGTCTCATCTCGCAAGCGAGAAACAGTCAGCGACTCAATGACTGCCCCTCGATTAAAACAAACATTTCTGCATATTTAACGACCATTTTCAAACATACTCAGCTTTACCTGAGTAAATATCAACAGAGCTAGCCCCCTTTTGAATATTGTAATGGCGTTCGTTGGGAAAAAAACTCCCGTTCATTTACACAAAAGTAAGCTTCAGATGTAAACAATAACACGAGATGATTTTTGAAATGAAAACACACCAGACTCATCAATATTAAATGTTGTCATTACGAAAGAAAATGATGTTCTCAATTGCTCGCTTTGAAACAAGTTTATGTGACGGAGGCTCGAAAGGGAAACGTTATCTTAAACATAGGTTTTTTTGAAAAGGGTGGAACGTTTGCCACGTACGCTTCAAAATGTTTGTTTTAATCAACCGTCTTTGTATTTCAAAGCTTGTAATTATCATACGTCTTTGACAAGCTGATATAAAAAAAACCACTCTGCGCATAGGCCTTTGATAGCTAGCAAAAATTTATTAATATTAAATTCGAACTCTATACACTCACAAAGCCTTTTCAAGAAAGGATCACAAGTTCTCAATTGAAAAGATCCTTGTGATATTACTATAAGTAGTGAAGTTGCCGTATGTAAAAATTCCAAAAGTGTATGAAACTAATAGAACCGGTTACACTTGTCTATAAGTATTTTCAAATAGAAAACTTCGCGATGACTGGTCCTCAAATAAATGTGTAGAATCATTTTAGAAAAAATTCTTATTTATGCATTACTTTTTCACCATGGATTGATTGATAGGTAACATTTTTAATGAAAAATCATGAAATAAAATAAAAAAATGTAAAAAAAAGCATCATTATTTTTAAAAATATGTTAATATGTTCCCGAGTACACAGTCAAGAAATCTTTATCCACACCCAATTGCTCCAAAAATGGGGCCTATCAAAAACGATAAGCTAACCACTAGTCCTCTCATAATCCTATCCTTTATATTCCTACTCTCGCCGAAAATACATTTTAAGTAACAATCAGTTATATTGAGATATACGTTATAAGTCAATATGATCTACTTTGAGAGCGTTTGTGGTTAAAAAATGAATCGAGAATAATCATCATCACTTACAAGAAATTTTAATTAATTATTCATAATTATTATAAAGCGGTCAAGTATAATATATAGTGTAACTATTCGTGTCACGTGTTTCGATTCTTTCAAAGGCATCTTCAGACTGATTTTTGCAAAGTTTGCTTGTGACGTGGAATAATCTAGGTTATTTAAAATTTTATATTAAAATGAGCATCCACAAAATTACCACCGAATCCATCGAAAATATTAAACATTATAACTTTAAATACGCAATATCCATTTGTGCCTTTCTCTCGTATTTGATAAAATCAGTACTTTCTCAAGAGTTCTTTACATTCATGTCAGTCGAAAAATCAAAGAACTTATTATACTGAGTGCTCCAAAAAAAGCTTTAGCTCTTTCTGCGCTTTTATTTGACAGTGCTAATAGCTAGCAATTTTCCCTAGAATTTTCATGTCATCGCGTCGCTGTAAAAAAGGTTTGGTTTTCTTTTTGTGTATCGTTTTGCTTGGCCGCTGGGTAAGGAGAGAGATAATTGACTTTTTGGGCATGGCGGCTTCCCTCGTCCCCGCCTCACTATATCGCTCAACTGCCGCCCGACTCAGCGCAATCCGCCCAATCCGCTCAGTGGCAACTCAACTACCTAACCACTAATTCTTAAAAACACTTCCATATGTTTTGGATAGAAACAATCTATTTATAAATTTTAGTGTTGGTAAATTTTAACTACATAGGCAATTCAAATTACGATTTAGCATTTATATTATTTGGAAAACCTTTCCTTTCGACGTTTTATTCGTTTATATCATTTTATACGTAACCGTTTTTATCACTTTTAAGGTGTTTAATGTCAATACTATATTCACATGTTTTTACTTATCCGACGTTAGATTATTAGAATCAGGGCAGGCTTCGCTCATTGCGAGCATTTACAACTGATAAGAATTATAAAAATACTAGTATTGCTACCCGGCGTCGCTCGGACTAAGCGACCAATAATTATTTAATGTTATATCATTCGACATAATTATATCACAAAATCTAACATCCAAAAGAGAGTTAAAATAAAATCACAAACTTTATTTAATTTGATGATGATTTCTCGCCCATTAAAATGTCCAAATTCAAGGAAAAAATTTAATTTGCTGTCAAAGAAATGTCAAATAATACCTTCATAATATAATAATAAACATTATTATATTAATAAAAGCCGGGAAAAGTTCAGTAGAAGACTAATTTATTACATTTTGACTAAATGTCTTCGCCGATAAAAATTCAATTTTATGGCAACTTGCAACAACAATGCAAAAGGGAATTACAGACCCACATACATACATACGCCGTTTCGGTTTTATATATAAGATAGCGTTATTTATACAACAACAAAAAACTAAGGCTCATAAAAGTATGTCAAACGATTGGTATAACAAATATGCAAGAAATTAAGAGAAAATAAAACAAAATAAGCATTGTTGATATCAAATATTCCATTAAATATTCGTGTTTTCTACTATGATTATGTTGTATTTGCAAGTAGTCTTTTTTACAGTTTTGATATAAAACTAAGACATTTCCAACAGTTTCGTTAATTGAAAAATGTTGAGCACTACACTGTATCTTTTAAATCCAATCCACGATAAGCGAGTGAATGAATTCAATGTCTACGACGCGTTAGATAATGAATAACCTCTGGGATGGCTCCTATATCGACTTACAGATTTAATATGAAAAGTCAATAACATGTGAATGAATTTTAGTTATTTTATCATCTTTTTCAAAAGCAAAAATAAATACAATCACGTTTTTATTCATACCATAACGACTATATTGTTATTCTTATCGTATGTTATCATTCTCGACTATTTTCATCATTGTAATACATCCATTTATTCATTTACTTTTATCATATTAGAAAATATTAGTTCTTCAAAGAAAATATGATTTGAAACCTTTGCCTATATTAAGCGTCTTTATTAAATGAAAATATCTTCTTTACATAGAATGAAACACTTCAAATAGACTTAATTACTAGAGATTGATCATAATCACGTGAGACATATTTTCTAAAAAAAACGTTTTTAATCTCATAAGATAGAATTAATCATCCTCGAAGAGATAAATCGATATGGTGAGAATTGGTGTCCTGGTAGTAAGAAATAACACATTCGTTTCATAAAAAAATATTTACCACGACACTTAAAAAGAAATTCAGGATTATTTTTTTTTATAAATTTAAAATAAAAAAAATGGCATTACAGCTTACGCCAATGCGCCAAATATTCTTAATTGTAAAACTCATACGAGATTAACTCGATGATAATTAATGAATCAGTTGTGCACAAAATCAACGGTAAATAACATACACCCATCCCAAGATCTCTTTTTTTCAATTGAAAAAATCTGACCTTTCTGGGAATTGAACTCGGGTACCCTGATCGCTAGGACAAAGCTCTTGCCACTAGACCACAGGGACTGACATTTAAGGAAAGCTTCATCTTACCGCCGTATAAAATAGAAAAAATGGCATATGCTACCTCGTTTTTTAATAAATATAATATTTTTATTTATAATGTCAAGTAAAATAGCAGCTAAAATAATTACCTTGAAAAAGATTTATGTGAAAAACTATTACTTGTGATTTTTTATTCATTGCTTTATATTAATTATATATGCACATACATATGACTTCTTAGCGGATGAGACACGAAACGTGAACAAAACATTTGCATACAAATTTGCTAAAGCGATCTCACAAGCTTTAAACAATCAACGTCAAAGCTTTCCGAGCGATACTATTTATACGCACATATTAAGCTTAAAGCTCGTTTTGAATTTATCGGAATATTTTAACTAAAACCCTTTCTGCATATTTTCATTATTTCCGGTAGTTGATTTAAAACAAATAAACAAAACATATATGTATTCTCACTTAATTTGAAACTCTTGTGCGTTTAAATTACTTAAAGAATTCAATGACTCGTTACATAAAATCATTATTCCTAATTTTACTATTTTTTTAAATTTCATATTTTGTCTATTCCAAAAATATCCTATAGAATCTACTTCTGAATATTTTACTATATGAAATATACTGACAACCTTTCAAACATCTGTCCAAGAATTAATGATTCTATGATGAACATAAAAAAGAAACTGAATATTTAATTAAAGACTTATTCTCAAGTTGTAAAACTAAGTCTAAAATGGAAATAAAACTGCTATTACATAACATGCACATACGGTTTCTATAGATACTCTAGTTTTACTAGACTACGAACTAGTTTATATTTGATAAATCCACAACTATGCTAATTGTTTATTAAAATAAATACAGGATATTGATTTAATTGTATACATAATATATAAATGAATCATCATTATTGATATATAAACTTTTTTTTCCGCTAGTTTCGTCGTACTTAAAGTACAAAAATAAAGTTATTAATTTCAATTTCATAATAAAAACGATTTTTCATGTGACTCATGGCTCACTCGTGTAGAATGTCCATCGTGGCATGTGATAGCAATGCCAGTTTCGGTTTAGAAGAAGTACTGACCAATGATTTCACCAGACCAAAATCTGCACCAAGCAGTGACTTTCTCGGGATGCATTTGTTGCTGGTGTATCTCGTATGGATTGGAATAGCCCCATATCCGACAATTTGCTTGTTCTACAGATAAGAATTAATTATTGCGCGAAATGTTTCTCTATCGAAGTGACTTTGATCATTTGCATCCGTTTTTCAAACCTTACACTACTAAAAAATTGTCATTTTTTTTACAGATGTCACCTTAACAACATGGCTCCTATAATCTAACAAGTTTTGAGCGTTCCTTTTGAAATATCGGTGTATCTGAATATACACATATCATATATGTATGTTGGTGATGTATTTTCTCGACTCATATGCCGAGTTATTGAGATTGAATTTAGTGTGACTGAGGATTACCAATGCACAATGTTCATTTATTTTCTTTATACTATGAATATCATCCGCGAAAAAATATACCTTGAAAGTTCAATGTTCGGTTAACATAACGCCAGATGGAAATATTAAAGTTTTGTCCAATTATTGCAGACGTATAAGGAATTAAAGTTATGCTGCATAGAAGCACACTAATAATTGCTTACAGAACAAAGTAAAACTGTAATAATTGTAAAGCTCTAGTGAGTTTATCCAGCATATATATTTTACAATTAAAAGTTTTCATCACTCTCTCATTTCGCGTCAAGAATTTATAATTACATTCAAAGTAGGTTACTTTTAAAATGAGGCTTTTTTACTATATAACTATTCATTCAGAGTATAAAAGATATTCATTTTTAATTTTCTCTTGACTCTTATTTAATTTTAATTACAATAAAACTTTTTACGATTTTAGAGACCGCCAAATATACTGTTATACTTATAATATCTTGATAGTTTTTTTCTATTTCGCCTCATTGCAACCTGTAAAAAATAAAAATAAAACAGACCTCTTGGATAATCTTGCCATATTAAGTCTGGTGATGCTTAGTAAAGAGGCAAAACACGTGTCACTATGTGTAACACAATACGTGGAATAAACAAGATTATTTTTAATTTCATATCTTTTTCATGTCAGTTAAATGAGCCAGCGAAAAATGAAAATTACATTAGCTAACAATTTTCAGTTACATTCAAGGACAAAAATGCGCAACTCCCATATTATTAATGTCACAATGGATATATCAGAATAATCTAGATCAAATAATTGATACATAATATCTTCAAAATGATACCTATATATTTAAAAATCATTTGTACGAACTTACCTGTCATTCATTTGACAGCTTATGAGCTTCATAATATTCCAAATCTTGTGGGTAAAGGACATGTTTCGGCAGTAATTTAAACTAAATTTCATTACCGTAATAACATAATAATATTTTTCATAAAAATACGAAAAGGCGTCTTCTCTTAAAAAGGGTATGAACTTTATCGGCTATGATTCAATCAAAGATGTCTGCTTCTTTTTTCGTATTGCACTTTGCATCATAAAAAAAAGATGCAATTCAAGCACTGAAGTTTTTGAGAATTAAACTATATGCTTTCAATAAATCGTCTTTTAAGATACTTTTTTAAGGTTATTTTTTTTTGTAAAATATAATATTTTATTGTTTCAAGTAAACTGAGTTGATTTGGCAGATCATGATCTTTTTTTGCACATTTTTTATGCAAATAGCACAAATTCTTTCTCTTTTAGCCAAACCTAACCATGATAACCAATTCATATTTCGTCTGGCTTAAATTACAACGGCTATTTTTATAAAAAAAATCTTCCTTGTAAATAGTTAACAGACCATCTCCATAGAAAATCTGACCCTTGTTATATGTTACTGAAAGATAATATGATCAAAGTTTCAATAACTCTTTTTCCAGTTTGTAAGATCCCTGATGTAGATACAACTCCGCAAGCTTTCATCGAAATTTGAATACAGTGTAGGTAATCAATGACGAAAATTCAAGGCCATTATTTTTTACGATGTTTTTCATCTTACCCATAATACGATAGAAGTTACATAAAAGTAATATTTTCGACGTTATTTCATTTAGGTGTTACCATTAAAAATAACCTTGAATAATATAACACTGATTTTTTATAATGGTTGCGAAACTCATTTGTAATCCGTGACCTTTTTTATTCAGTGTAAGTTTGCGTTTAAACAAGTATATTGCTTATCAAAACTGGCAAACATATTATTACTTTGCAATCCAAAGCGTTAGTCACTCTAATTACAACTAAAACTGTATAATAAAATAAGTTCACTAAGAAACTATTGTTAAGACAATAAGAAGACTAATAGTTAATGCTTTTGACTATTTAAGCATCCCTGAATTACTCTATATAATGGAAACAGGTTGCACCAAGTAGTAGATGTAAATAATTAGCGGAACACTTGACATTTACATGACATGCATGTAATAATTGTCAGATGGTATCTATCCAAGCCATCGCACATGATTTGTCCTAACACTAGCACATACATAAAGATTGTTCATGTATGCTTATCGTCCCGCCCAGACATAAATTATAAGTTGTTTTTTAGATGTATAGCAAAATGTTTATGTCTCTTAATCCACCAAATAAAAAATACACATATTCATTAAATCTCAAATTGAGTTAAAACAGTAATGTTTTAAAACATGAAGGAAATTGATAAAAAAAAACCCACTATTCATAGATATTTTTTTCCAAGCAGTCTCAGTGTTGTCTAAAAATATATTTGACCCATCTCATCCACTAAGTGGGACTTCTGGAGTCTGAGAGCTAACCACTAGTCATGTCCTAGGTTAAACTTTTCTATTCCTTAATTAAAAGAAAAAAAACTTGTGCTCTATTTTTATAACTTACTGCATTCCATGAGATTATAAGGTTTTAGAAGATTATATTTGTTTTTATTTATCCAGTATCATTGTAATTTAATGGAGTAAGTTTTATTAATTCTCAAATATTTTTTAAAAGTTTATAAACCCAGAATTCGAAAGATAGTATGAATTTCCGATCCGTTCAAGAACGTAAAACTTTTAATTATCCTTACATATGTATACCCAGGAACTCTATTATTGCGGTCATTTATAAAATAGGATGCACGTCACAATTATTTAGGTGCATCATATTTAGTATCAAATTATCAAAAACAGATTTCAATATCTATCATGTCGGTGACAAAATGAATGCTGTAATTTTCATCGTTCGTCAATCTCTTAGCAGTTTATTGACATTGATTAATAAGGGTGAAGTGAACCCTTGAGGTTGGATTTTCGCAAAATATGAAACCTTGATCAGGGTGGTGGATTTGTCAGCTAGAAAAGTAATAGAAACTTTATCTTTTCATAAAAAGTCACATGAATAGAATAATTACAGCTGTGGGGGCTACTCATAAAGTCTACTCATTTTTTTACATCTAATTTTTCATCATTGTTTAATTCATTACACGTATTAACGAGTTGATTGGTATGTAAATCAAGTGCTTTTCGTATGCCAAATTATGAATGCAAGAACAATTTTTCATCAAAGAATTATTTTATAAGAGAATTTGTGTATCACAATTGCCATACGTAACTTATTAGCCCAAGTTCTGCCAACGTTAATAATTCATAAGACCTTACTATTCCCAGTGGTTTCTTCATTTAAATCAGGTACGCCCAACTCTGGACTCGCGGACGAAGAAGCGCCCTTAGACACTTTTGAACATGTCGGAGAATTTATTGTCCGTGTTAAAAAAAATTAAAAGATAAATAAATAGCGTTTGCTAAATAATTTCACTAAAAACTGTCAATGTTTTAGAGTTGATAATGGACAGTTGATGTACGTATGTATATTCGTAATTTAGCGCCAATTGCCGTCTGAAAATGCATATCTATTTTGTATTGCCCTTAATCTAAACTACATACATACATATATTGCACATACTACTTGAAATGCCTGAAGATGCCGAAAAATTCAAACTTTTTAAATTTTACTCGCAACATAGTAAAATTTATAAAAGAAATTTATTATTAATGATCAAAGCAATTTAATTATTGTACTTTTCGTTGAATTTTTTGTCTTGTTGTTATATTGTGTAAAATATATAATACACATTTCTCATAAATCTTTATAACATCAAAAAACGTGCTTCCGATTAAAAAGAAGTTGTGAATCTCTGCTGTAAATGTATGAAAACTTAAAGTAATAAAATCTTGTTGTTTTCAAAACTTATTTAAAGCTCTCACAAAAAAAATACATTTTTATTTCTTATTTGTTTCCTTTTCACCTCAGGTTTCTTCTCAAATCTTTTTCTGTACATCCACTAGTAAGGTTGTTTGCCGGATTAGTATTTTTGTATAGTATGACTAAATTTAGATAACCAAACAACCTGCGGGATACTAATGTTGTTTATTACACTGTTAGCCTTTTTTATTAGGTAACACAACTTTCAGTTAGCGGTTAGTTAGCCGATTTGTAACTGTAACACCTTTGATTTTTTCAGGTTCGTATAATTATACGTGTGTTTTAAGAGATGTATCGATTCAGAATTAGCAGTTAAGAAGTTAGGTAAGTCATCAACTGATCTTTAACCATTGCCGGACTAATTTTCACGAGAGCGTATCTTTGATTGTATGACTAGATTTCCCCTTCTTAAGAAGCTGTGAGAATAATTAGTAATATGATGTCATATAAATTTAATATATAACTTATGATAAAAAATTAAATATCGTCATAACTAATAAGCTGAAAACATTCTCATGTATCAAAATTTTAATGGATAGCATAATTTTTCTTTTTTAATTAGAACAAAAACATTGCATTCCCATTAAGTTCACATTTCAAAGCAAAAAAAAATATACTTAAATAATGTATCGTTTAATATTAAAATTTTCCTGTCTTGACTATATCTGATATCAATGCGGAGCATATGGATTTGTAATGGGGAGAACAGCACTTGTTTTTAGCGAGAATATAGGGTCGAAGAGGGTACATAAAGATTAGTTGTCAGCTTATCAAACTCTCTACGCCCTGTTTGTTTTATTGGATTGGGTCTGAGTGGGACATAACACATATACAGTCGTTTTTTTTATGTACGTAGGTACTCCATTTTTTTTCAAATAATTTGGTTAGGTAATTAATAGCGCGTTGTTTACATACCTGTCAAACGAAATCCGGTGTTTCCCTGGTTCACTTTACGGTCAAATTGACACGTGCGGCTAGCTTTTTTTATACTTTGTGTGTGTGTGGCAAACAAGTTCAACCAGCCTCATTTTGTAAATAATCTTTACGCCATTGAATCAATGCGAGCTTATAAATTTTATCTCGTGATAGAAAAAACAGCGTAAACATTTAAAGGTCATCAAATCAAGAAAGTCATCAGAAAATAGAACAATGGTAAAGTTGACGTTAATTTGAATCGTAAAGAACCATTTTCATTACCATGTATATTCTATGCGCCTACTATTTCTACTAGTGATTTTGAATAAAATCAAAAATCATACCAAGCTTATTAGTAGCGTTTATAGTTCTGAAAAAAATAATTTTCTAGGCGGTTTTATTTTCCTAATTTTCCATATAAAAAAATATGCGATTCTAGACATATTTTAACTTAATTCTTTTGAAATTTATGTAATACATATCCACTCTTTCAAAAGTTAAGTCTTCTTTATGTAGTTTCCTGTGGAACACATCGCATAAAAAGTGGATCGAATATATCTTCACTACGGGTATTCAAACCTTTAACCATAAGACAACGTGACAACATCTAAAAGTGATAAACCCATTTTTGGTACAAAACAGTAAAGCGCTTTGTTCATCGAAGAAAGCTCATGATTTTTTTCTAATGTCAATTTTGAAACTTCTGTGTATTCTTATAAATGTTATTTTTTCATAAATATTTTACTTGGTTGGCTTCATCTTAAAGCCGTGGACATTATTCATTGGCGTGCATCACGCATCTCTTAATCGCCACTAATTACCTCCGTCTACAAACTTTGCGACGCAGATGAGCGTCGTCAATCATTATTTGGAGATGCCTTCCTTCATTAAAAGATTACTTTTACGTCCTAAAGTATAGATAATAATCTTCCAACTTAGGAAATATCCAGTGGCAGACTCTTCTGTATTTTGTTTCACTTTGACGAATACAGTTTGTTTAGGTTTTATTTATTTAGGTAATTATTGCAACCGGGAGATAAACTGTAATATATTGAAAGCAACATTCAATTTTATTGAAATAAAAACCAGTAAATGAATAGTATTTAAAAAATAATATGCTTTGAATCATTAGATTTGCGAATCATGTGTTTGATGTCAGCAATAGCTCAATACTACAGATACCGTTTTTATGACAGGTACGTTAAATAAAATTCTTAGAAATATTTTATTAATATGCCATATAATTTATTAAATTAACACCTATTTATGCAAAGTATTTCTTACTTATTATCATTTTGTAATGTCGTTATACTTCTTCTTTGATTTTTTTTATTTCATATTTCTTTCACGACGTTCTGACAAAATTATAAATCACAGCAATTTTATTTTTTCGCACTTTGCAGACTTCAAGCTGTGTAACACGAGCGCCACTGAGTACAATCTTCGTCCAAGAATAGACAATTTAAAGGCGTTTTCCTTTTTACGAAAAACGAGCAAATTTTTTTGACTGTTGTTGTAAACATTTTTGAATTTCTAAAAATTAAGTTCCAAAATCAAAATTAATATCCTTCCACTTATTTAAATTTGTTATTATATAACTCAGTTTTAACAATAAAAAACATCAAATTAGCTCGAACTTTTTGAAATTTGATTGCTATGAAGATTACATATGATGGTATGGTACAGTGGGATGGTACCTAAAATTGTTAACTGTGTTAGCAAAAATTTTGTTTATAAAAACGTTTAATTGAATCAAAACGAATTTATATCTGTAAATAACATCTTCGAGCCATATGTACGTAAGGGCTTAGATGCTGGTCCTATATATGTAGTTAAAAAATATAATATATTCATGTTTCAAATTTTTACAAATTTCTTCTTTCTACTTCTTTTTTCATTCGTGCGCTAAAGCTCTTTCGTCTTTTAGTTACGAGAAAAATACTCTCGAGTGAAAACTTAATGTCTCCCAATTCTCAGCGAGTGGTGTGTAATGTTGATATGTGGCAATGTTTAGAAACTCTCACTTTGAAATGAAAAATAATGAAAATATATATTTCTTATTTAAGTATTTATTCAAATTGTGTCTGAAATCATTAATAAGTCAAGTCTTTTTTTTTTTATACACATTGACATTTACATTGCCTTAAATTAAATAGGTAAAATTGTTGACGTTCACACCGGAAACAATTAGTATATGAAAAAAATATCTTTTCTTAAATATATTTTAATAAATATGTTACGCCATTTTAATTCTTGTTTTGTTGATGCCAAGAATTAGAAAATAAAAATATCTTTGATACTATAAGTACTCTTTTATTTTTTAATGATAAGCCCATGTACTTTTTTATACATAGGTTTATTATTAGTCAATATTTACAAATTTTAAGTGTGTAATAGCTTAAAAATGTCAAAAAAGTCTTCAAAAATGATTGAGGGATTCTCATTAATATGTGTATGTCTCCTTAATGTATTTTTCTAGAATTACAAGCAAAACGGACATAGATTAATATAAATTATTGTAGGCATTTTTTTATTTCATTCTACAATTTAAATACACGGTTGTGATTGGATTTTCTTATAGTAAACCATTTCAACTGATAAAACAGTACTTGAGCATATGATTCAATTTGAAGTAAGTACGAATAAAAGCCTTCTGTTTTATAAATACAATGTTTTAAAATAAAAATAATAAAACATTTTTAGTACTTTTTCCACATGAGATTTATTTCATCAGGACCGGTTTCGCTCATGGCGAGCATTATCAACTGATAAGGAATACAATAAAACAATGGTATTTATGCAAAAGTTAAGTATGAAAATAAGGTATGACAAACAATTGCTAAATCAACTAAGCAAATAAATTAAAGCAAATTACAAGAAAAATAGACTAAAAATAAAATGTTCAAGACCTCTTAGCAATGTAAAACTAACACATCAAAAATCAATTAAGTATGAATTAACATTAACAAAGTAAAAGCCCAAAATTAAGTGCATTTAATAAAAATAAATAAATCTACATGTCTGTCAACCATAATGCTCGCCATGAGCGAAACCGGTCCTGATGAAATAAATCTCATGTGGAAAAAAGTACTAAAAATGTTTTATTATTTTTATTATAATGCTTTTCCACTGAGTATTGACAGTGAACACCTTAAAAGTGAACAATGTTTTAACATCGTGAAATGACAATTCACTCTAGAGTCTAGACAAGTTGTATCTATATTTATCCAAGTTTGTTTCATTAGCCTCAATTTTGTTAGTTTGTTTTTTTATATGTACATACTCTTAATACAATTCAATAGTTAACTTTTCCCTTTCACTCATTTGGTATCAGTAGATATGAAATATTCACTTTGTAGTAACTTTTTGTGTTAATCAATACATAACTTCTAACACAATCTAGTATGTACCACTTCTTGCTAATCGGAGTTAATACTAAGCGGCTACATGTCCAAAACAATATAAATTGCGCACAATACCTCATCCCTTTAATCCATTCAAGCCTTCTTGTTTTACCAACACTCGCGCCCGGCTGTGGTAACAGATGGTGTTACCGGTTTTCCCCAAATTGGGGAAATTGATTTAATCAATAATCATTTTATCCTGTCTTAAAGCCTTTTCGGGGTCGCGGTAAATGAAGGCTTTGTTTGCAATTATGCTGTGATATTTAAATAGCCATTGCTAGAAATCTATATTGCTGTCTATTCAGTATCCGTTAGCAAAATAATTCGAAAAACTGCTCAAATTATATGCTTCAATAATCATTTGGTATTCAATTTGCTTGAATAACTTCAAATACAACCTATTCAAACACACCCGATGTATATTTTATCGTGAGAAATTGTTTTAGAAAATAAGCGATTGATTTATTTGTCTCACATTTGGGTGATACGTTAAGATCAATATAAGATAAGATAAGATGTGTAAATTAAATGAACACGTCTTCTACTCGTTTTTTACGCAACTTTATGTCGGCATCTAATGTTTTGTATAAAAAATAGTTATATTTACCAGATTATTATAACTTTTTTTTGGATAGAGTAAGAAAAAAAGTAAGAGCTCGAAGAGAACTAGTAGTAAGTTAATTACTCTCTGTATTTAAACATCACATAATGTATGTGATGTTTTAACACGCTATCAAACACAACATCATAAATTCATTGAAAAAACAGTATATAAAATTTTCCGTTCTTAAATTCAAATCCGCAAGCACGACCACAATTTTTTTTTTTGTTAAATTGTAGGAAAATCTTAACTTTTTTGGTCAAAAATTTGATTAAAATAATATGTACGAATACAAAAAATCAATCGATTTAAAGAAATATTATCTTTTTAATATACATATTAGGTAGTCCCGGAATTAATGTCGTTTTTTACAGTAAAACTCAAATTTGATTTTTTAATTTTTTTTTTTTTAAACAAAGTAATTACCAGTTTTGTCTATGACTCTTTGCCATCTATTTTCAAGATCTAAAATTCCTTTCTCATAAAAGGTCTTTGGTTTAGATTCTAAGAACTCCGAGAGACCTTATTAGGCTTCAATATTGTTGAATTTTTTGTTCCTTAATCGCGTTTCTAAAAAACGAAACAAGTAATAGTCACTTGGTGCCAAGTCTGGTGAATAGGGCGGATGCAATAAAACCAAGGTCCTGGATTGTTTTTCGTGTAATATCGGCAACGTGCGGACTGGCATTGTCATGTCGAAGAATAACATTCTTCTATTCATAAGAGCGGGTCTAATTTCTTGTAACTTTGTATTTAATTTGTCCATCTGATCACAATAGAGAGCTGCAGTAACAGTTTGTCCTTGTTTTAACACTTCATAATAGATCACGCCTTTCGAATACCACCACACACACAATAGAGGTTTCTGAGAGCTTTTGCTTAACGCGTGTGGAACCCAAATGCCTTCTTTTTGAACTTTCCCTAGTTTCTCTAGATAGCGATGAGTATTCGATCGTGATGTACCGACCCTCTTGGATAATTGATCGATGGTCATTGTCGGATCTGCTTCAATTTCCGCCTTCAGGGCTGCTTCATCCACGACTTGACTGCGCTGTCCACTTCGAGGCTCATCTTTCAAATCGAGATTGCCCGAGCGAAGTTTTCTGAACCATCGTTGGCACTTCCTGACGTCCAGTATATCACCGTAAATCTCACAAATGGATTCCGTTGCTTCTGTTGCAGTTTTTTTGAATGGAACAAACAGCTTCTTCAAATGTGTTTCCGAAGGACACGTCTCTGCCATTTTTTGTAGATGGGGTAGAATTGTTTTTTTTGTTGAAAAGACAGGTAAAGAATCACAGAGAAGAGAAAAACAATAACACACTTCTTTACTAGGCAACAGACTCAAACACACCGAGTCAAAGTTGCATATTAAAAAAACGACATTAATTCCGGGATTACCTAATATTTACTGAAATATTCAAATTTTCAAAGTTACAAAATATCAAATTCTTCATGTTTTGGAAACAAAACAAATTTACATAACGGTGCTGGTTTCCTGAGTGAAGATGGTTTCTGCTACGGAATAAAATATTTAATATCTGACATTTCATAATATCTTATAATAGTCCACATAAAATCATCAGAAATATTATGTTGACATTCTCCAGAATAGTAGAATTCCATTTTTGTCTTGTAAAAGCCGAAATAAATATGTCCCGACCACATATATCTTGGGGTGTTAAAACTTTCAAGTTTATATGCCTAAGTTGCAGTCAACTGGATGAAGTCATGGGTAATAAATAAGTATCAAATAAGAGTTTATTTTAGGGCTAAACCAATCGATACACTTTACTCAAATACTGATACGTCATTTTAAATAACACCATTATTGTTTCATAATATGTCAACGTCGCCAGCTTGGAAATTCTTGAAGACCGTTAAACCAAAACCAGGATTTTAGATGTATTAACCTTACCAAAATAGCAGCTGTGAAAATGTATAATATTGTTAAATCGGTATAACGTAAATTTTCCTCTTATCCCTTTTGATCACAAAAATGAATAAATAAAAGTCACAGCATCCGATTCTGGGAGCGTTCTTTCGTAAGAAAATAAATCGCAAATAAAAAACTTTAATGCGACATCTGACTATGAGAAGAAAAAATTCAACTCGTATTTCGATAAAAGCTTTTGCATTGAATTAGTAATCATATTTCGAATCCTAATAATCGGAAAGAAATATTTGTAATACTCCTGCAACTATTTAATGACTGCTGTCTATCGTTTTTACACAAATATCTGATTGAGAATTAAGATTCATTTAAGAATTTTAGATAAGCTTGAATAAAAAAAACAGACATTTTTGTTTATGGTATACAAAAATACCGATTTTGATTTTTTACTATTCCAATTGACTGTAATTATTACTTTGTTTACCAATATATGTTCCAGTTTTACTGTTTTCAATATTAAGTCAAGAGCAGGTATCGGCAACTTGTGACTTATCACAAAAAGACAATATTAGATATTTTCGAGTTATCCACTTGAATCTGGAACACCGGAAATAATACATACATATAACTAGTAGTACACTTCCTAGCCTACGAAGGATAAACATCTGATTGTATTGAATAGTACTCACTATCACTTACCTTTTAACAACCATCTATAGCAGGAGTGGACAAAGCGTCGATCGCGTAGCTTTTCCATTTCGCCCTCCTGTCTGGTGTACTGATGATGTACACATCTCTGATTCCACTTTTATTTCAATGATAATAAATTCAATTTATCTTGTGAGTCAATCGCCGCCAAAATTTAAAAAAAAAATCGCCCGTAGTGGTAAAAGTTTGGCCATCTATAACACTAATTAAGACTTTTTTATTCGTCTCATCGTAATTAAGTTTAAGCAATTGACGTCACAAATTTAGCATCAGAGAAGACATTATAACGAAAAAGGTTCAAAATAGTTTTAAATAAATAATAACTCTAACTGAAAAATTGTTTTTGATTTAACATTACTAGTTTTTACAGTAGTGCTAAAGTACTGTTTTGAAATAAAATAAAAAAAAACTGACTTGACACGCGTTCATAATATTCACGCTTTGCTTGAATTAACTCGCTGCAAAATAAAGGTTGCTAACACCTTTACTCTAAATTAATCATATTTGATAAAAAAAATATATTATTTCCTTTCAAATATATTTTGATATGAATATGCCCACACATTTATATAATACATTGTAATATTATTTGGATTCACGGAAAGGGAATTGAGTAGGATTACTGAAGGTGGTATTAGAAGCCTATGCTTTACCTTCACTTTAAATATGTATTATTGAATCTCAATGTACTCTTCTTCTTAAATATGTATTCGCAGGTGAATATCGTTTAAGGTTATCGTTCTCTATTTTAATACAAACTTGTAAATATTAATCTCCCACTGAATACAAAGCTCTATTTATAATAATTATATTAATACCTACTGCTATATGTTATATATTTATATCCGAATGACCATGATATTTTTTTTCTAAAAATTGTTTCTTAACAAAAAACCACATTCTAGTAAATTACACAAGCAGTTAATTCGCTAATCTGTATCTCTCTTTCTATTGCGATGATTTGAATTCTCCATACAGAAAGATACAGAAAATATATATTTAATAATATTTTTTAACCATGCCCGCTATCAATTATTGCGATTTATAAAAATAAATAACGATTTACAAGAATCTTAACCTTTGTTTTTAAAAGATAAAGAGAAGAAAAGCAGGATGAGAAACAAATCCATTATCCGGTTTAAAAATCCAGGACTGTGGAGTCGGTCAAAAAAAGTCCGACTCCGACTCCAACATTGTCCAAAATAACGACTCTGACTAAAAAAAGTTTAATATCGTCACTTTTTTTTCCTAATTTTCTTAATTATGTGTATTCAATTAAATATCAACCATACCAATCCGGCAAATAGCGAAATTTTACATATTATATGCAATACTCCGGCCAAAGCCCCGCGACGACTCCGACTATGGCCAAAAACCACCGACTTCACCACTCCGACTCCACAGCCCTGGAAAAATCAATTTCAAAAATATGTTCATTACAATCCAAAATTTCAAACCCTTGACTACATTTTCTGGTGAACGAAATTCAAACAGTGTTGACTATTTTCATTTATACATAATATTAAGCTGCATTAATATAAATTCAGTCTTTCAATAAAGGAACATATTTTTGACTGGTTTATAATGACCAGATCCGGTTTCGCTCAACGTAAGCAAGATGAACGCGCTGATAATGCTTGAGTTGAGCGAAATCGGCCATGATGATCATAATATATGTGGTAGTAGTCAAAAAAATGTTTTATTAATTTGAATATAATGCCTTTATACTCATTCAATTGACAGTTAACGCTTTATATGAGATGAATTCGATTTGGACACAAAAAGCTTAATTTATTCCGTGTAGTTTTTTTGTGTCCAAATTACAAAAATCAGCTGCAAAAATAATCTGGTATCATATTTCTTATTTCTGAAAAAAAAACTACAAATTTCAGCATATTACAATTATACAATAAATTCGGTATATTTCTACTTTGACTTGCCAAGCGATCACACGATGTGTGCATATCTTGACGTCATATCGACTCATATGTTTTAATTGCGTACAGGCTAACGAAAAGCCGCATATTTATATTAATATCTGATATTTTAAATAGATTTTAATATATTATAACATACTATGTATGTGTATTTTCCTTTTGAACTATTTTGCTAAACTGTATTTAATTTATTCACAGAGCGACAAAATACCAATGTATTATCTTTTTCAATTTTCGTAGCACGATTGACATTGCATGCCCTCAATGAGATGAAAGCCGGTAGGTAATGCACCTCCATAAGTCTCGACCTCGGGTTGCCTTAACTGCTGACTGTGAGATATCTTCAGTCGAACGCGGAACATTTATTCACCGTTGTTAGAAATTTTTATGGTCAAATTGAAAATGCATTACAATATTCCAACTTTTCTCCAGCTATTCCAAAAGCTGAAGAGTTTTACTGCCATAGTATGAAGCGGTCGACAGTATAAAACGTGTAAAAATTGTCGACCGAAAATCAAAAATATTATCAATAAAATGAACATAAATACTTGAAAATATTATATGCCAAATTCATTTTAGACTTTTAACCAAATGCTTCGCAATGCGAAAATTGAAATACATGTTAGCTTTAATCATTTCATTCATATATAGTAAAATAAAAATCGATTTATTTATTTACTGGCAAAAAAACTATGTAAAATACATCGCATTACAGCAAGCGCCAATGCGCCATGCATTTGACAAATTAATAAAAATTACATAAAATATTACACAAAAATAAGAAACAGAACAGAAACATATTATTTACATAAGAAGACAATTTTTTTTAACTAATCATCAAGTTCACCGCCGAAGATGTCCACATCAACAGGCAGCGCTTTTATCAGCCGAATAGCCCTTGCAACTGGAGATTCAAAAGACCTACGTGACAAACAAGTTTTGACAAAGAAAATTGATTTGTCTTTGTTACGACCACGTAGGTAAAAGCTGGGAGCATGCAAACTTAAATTTTCAAGGATATCCCGAAGAAGAAGAGAAAAATGTTTCTATATTGAAATTAATCTGTGAGCTTCAAGAGAGTGAAACGACAGCATTCCTAAAAGAAACTTGGTTGGATAATATTCCATTAATGAATTGTCATATGGAAAACAGTTGAATTTTTTGAAATAATAATAACGCAGAAATTTTTCATGAACTCGCTCCAGTTGCGACTTATATTTATATTCATATGGACCCCAAATAATAGATCCATATTCTAGCTTGCTTAAAACTAAGGAAACATAAAGAGTACGAAACACAGTAGGGTTTTCAAATGGCTTACTTTGCCAAACTATGAATCCAAGAAGTTTAATAGCCTGCAGGGTAATTGAAGAAATGTGAGAATGAAATGTGAAAGAAAAGTCAAATGTTATACCGATATCAACAACTTCAGACAAACGCTGTTAAGTCATATTCGATATCTCATATTTATATTTGATAGGAAATTATGAACGTGAGAATGAAATGCAGAAACATTTCGAAATGTTGAAGTCAAGTTTGTTTATTATGGACCAATTTACAATCGAGTTTATATTATGCTGTAGAATAGTACAATCCGACTCATTCCTGATGGTTGAAAACAGTTTTAAATCATCAGCAAAGAGCAGATACATTATTCCACTCATACTTAGCACAATTTCATTGATAAAAATGAGAAATAAAATAGGACCAAGGTTTGATCCCTGTGGCACTCCAGAATATGTTGGAAAAATTGTTGATACGCACCCAGCATATTCAACATATTGATGTCTTTTTGACAAATAAGAATGAATAAACTTGATTACCTTGTTCGAGCTTCCTATTGCATTTAATTTATTTATTATAATAACATGATCAACCCGATCAAATGCTTTGGAGATATCCGTATAAAAGGCGTCAACTTGACAATGAGAATCAAAAGATTGCGAAATATTCTCACTATACACCATAAGATTAGTTACTGTAGAGCGCTTTGATCTAAAACCATGTTGGGCATTAGTTAGCTGACAATCAACATGCATATAAATATATCTATGCAAAAGTGATTCAAAAAGCTTAGCTGGTGCTGATAAAATTGCTACAGGCCGAAAGTTTGTTATCTCTGACAAAGAGCCTTTTTTGAACCGGTCTTATACAGGTCAAACTCCAACGTGAAGGTACTTAAACTTAAATTGAACAAATACAGTAGTGGAGTAGCTAAAATTTCCCTGCAGCCATTAAATAACCACGGTGGAATACCATCAGGACCCACTGAAGATTTTGGGTAGAGACGTGAAAAAGCATATTTCATATCGGACTCATCAAAATGGTTGATATTTAGTGTTGGCCAGTTAGAATGCACATACTCGGATTTAGAGTGGGTGAAGTTTGGAGGAGTTTTTGAGTAAACCCACCTGAAATGATTAGCAAAGCCCTCAGCAATAGACTGGTGACCATTCAACACACTACCATTAAGAGACATAAGTGAGAGCTGAGCAGAAGAGTCACGAATATGGCGGACATACGACAAGAAAGTTTTCGGATCAGAATTGATATTTCGACCAATCTGACTGATGTATTTTTTGTAGCTACACGAAATTAGTTCGTGAACTCTTCTACGCAGCTCATAAAAAATATATAATCGCTGTGACAGTTGGACCGTTTCCATTTCTTATGGCATTCATATTTTAATCTTATAGAGTTTATTATTTCAGATATAAACCATTTTGGATATCCACGTTTCACGCCAAAGTACTCATACACATTAAAAAAATCATTGAAAACTTTATGAATATTATTATAAAAGATGCATGTTGCTTTATTTACATCACTGATTGAATACATATCACCCCAATCCAAGCTGTGTATCCCGTTGTACGTGTGCAATAGGTCACCTCGGCAAAAATTCCATGAAACTCTAGTATCAGAGATATCAGGGTAATCTTCACCCTCAACGTATCGCCCACGACGATAAGCGCATATTCTCTTTTTAAAAGCAATATGGAACTCAACCACTATAGCTGGGTGATAACTGCCCTCAAGAACTTGAGGGTCATCACTTACGTACACCGATACACAGCAATCTGCATCAGCCAGTACCAAGTCCAGGACTCTCGCCTTCACATTTTCAATCTGTGAGAACTGTTTCAGATTCACACAGCTTAAAAAATGAGCAAACTCAAATCCTACTCCGAGTGCCGACGATTACAAATTGAAATCACCAATGATAGCAATAGAATTTCGCATTGACAAGTTCAAAAAAAAGTTGAAAATTTGTTCATATGACTCAAGTGAGCACTTAGGAGGAAAATAAATGCAGCAAGCCCTCAGAAGTGACCCAACGCACATCACTTCAACAACGACAACATCAACCCGGATACATGGATTACACTCAATCCTAGTAACACACTCAACACAGTCAGTACGTATGGCAATGAGGACACCACCACCTCTTTGGCTATACCTACGATCTTTACGAAATACGATATACTCATCAGTGAAAAGTTCAGCGTCATTAACAGATTCATTGAGCCACGTCTCACTCATTATTATAATTAATTCTTTTAAGTTCGAAAAACTCTCGTGATTTTCATCTTATAACCTAGTATCTTTTAAAGGCTCATTCATTTTACCAGCTGCGATTTCCCAGCTTGAAACCCTACAGAAACTTTTGTTAACAAAATTAAGTTTCAATCGATTCATGAATATGCATGTGTTCAAATATATCGAAATTCTTATTTTTAAATCTAAAAACGGTTTTTACAATCCTTTTCTAATAAATCCTTTTAATAAGATATGTTGTTCTACTTCGCATTAGGAGCTCGCATTGTTGAAATCGGATCATTTTTCGTAATTTTAATAATATTTCTGATATGTTTATACAGATTTTAAAATGAGATTTAAAACTTATAGATCACGGTACATGTTCTCGCTACTTAAAGAAGGTATATCGTTTGCACCGCCACCTATAGATATATTATAATATATGCAAGTCGGAATTTCACAGCCTCGGGCATTGAGAGAAGTAGGAAAATCGCTAAACGCGAGTCTGATATGCGACAGGTATAAATGTAAATCCGCGAGAGCGTGGTATGAAACATCGACACGACAATCTTCTAAAAGATAGTCATCGACAACTATCCAACATTAAAATTTTACAAAAAGATTGTCATCAAAATACATTTATAAAATCTTTATAATCCTGACGCTTAATATTCACTTTTAATGAAATCAATTTTTGGTTAAAAGGAATTATACTATTGAAAAATACTTTTTTTGTCGGAATGCACGTAATTTAATCAGGACCATTTTCGCCTGTCTCAAGGATTATCAATTGACTTCAGTAGCTGCTTTAATGGTTACTAGGTAAACAATTGGAATATCGATAAAATGCAAGCCTAAAATCACAGTTGCTTCGAAATCGCGAAAATAAAAATTTGCTTCCTTTAAACGTTGTAGATTTAAAAAAAATTGTACAATCTTATTTGGGGTGCATCAAAGTATTTTAACTGTTATTCATTTTTTTGATGGCAGTAGGACCGCCGTCATTTCACGGACAAAAAAGAAAATGTATGTTATAGAGTCTGGCGTAGATCTTTTTACCTTTTTTCTTGTGAAGGAATTGAATTCGTTGACCTTTTTTATATTGGCAGATTTTAAGTAGTAAAGAATTGTGTTTTTTCCAATATAAAACAGAATCAGACTTGCAAGCGTGGCTGCCTTATATTTATTACTTACTTTACTGTGTCTAGGTATCGAAATAAAATACTCTGAATGAAAATTAATACCGCAGCGGTACTTACCAATTTATCATCACAAATTTTTAATAAACCGCTAGAAAATTTTGTCTAGACGTAATTTCTATATCATTATTTTTTCAGAAGAAATAAATGGGCGAATTCATTTTCAAAAATTAATATTATAAGATTGTCAACAAACTTCAATATAAACTAATTTAAAATTTACTACCGACCATTGAATAACTCGCAATATACGACTCTATGACGCTGACATGACAAATATTGTCGTTTTTCTAATACACCTAATTAATATTAACAGTGTCGTATTGTTGATTTCATATTAATCAAGAGTTTAATACGTTTTAATCATCACAAATATGTGTTGAACTTTTCATTTGCACCGTGCGCGAAACGATATTTTAATGTTTCATAATATTAAATATTAATCTAAGTTTTATAATTTTTCAATGTATATATATGTATACGTATTGATCTCGAGTTAACTATGAACATCTTCATTTATTTATTTTGAAACTCAAAATATATCAAAGATTTATAAACATGTTCTTCCTCTTTTTTTAATCTGAATCTTTTGTTTTTCAAATAAATCGCGGTTGCAATGATAAATATATAAATTGTATACTATGAAGTATCAATAACAATGTCAAACACATATTTTAAAAAATAATAGAAAGCACTTTATTCAGGATGAAAATAAAATGTTATTACTTGACAAACATGCTCCTGGCGCAGGATATAAGACTATATATTATTATTCTCCTTATCAGGAATATTAGAGCCGACAATTGTCTAGCTTTAGGAAATAACATCGCAAGAGTTTCTCCAGCAAACAAATCTTGAAAAAACCCTTTACGAATACTGATTGTAAAGGTTCAATAAAAAAATGCTCGTATCAAATGTGATTGGCTTAGCTATATTTATGAATAATAATTATAATTCAATATATTTTCCTTTCATTCTAATACAAATGTATTGCTTTTTTTTGTTATTTTACCATTAGTTTCTGGTTTATGTGTAACTAGACGACATTTAGTGAATGCATATCTCTAGGTAATTGATCCGAAATAACAAAGCGTCAATAATGTCATACGGTAAAAAAGATAGTAAGGTGCTAACGAACTGGACAAATTGCAGGAGGAACGAAGAACATTTTTTAAATTATATTTGTTCATTCAACCGCTGAGAATAAATTTAGAGAAGCCAAAACTACTCAACTCACACGTTGGAAATTGTTTCACATGTAACGATCCAAATTCTTTTATTCAATTATTCATCATACATGAAAATCGTCGGAGTGGAAAAACACAAGCATTCAGGTGGACCAATCTATGAATAAACACAGAAAAACTTACAGCACAGTGCGAAGCGATATTAATGAAATTTTCTTCTACTTAGTAAAACTCCATTCGAATAAGGAAAAACATCTTAGTATTGTTTTGATTTTTATTTCGGCTTCAATATATTCTAATAGTTTTCAAGACGAATTGACGTTTGTGACATGTTTCAACAAACGTGACACTAAAATTTTAAATTATTTAAGAATGATTGATAAAAAATTGAGTCATCAGCATTGTTGGTTTCATAATTTAAAATTCCGAAATAAACCCTAGATTTTTGAAAATACCTTTTATATTCCGAGAAATAAAAATTCTATTTTTACAATTATTTTGTGTGAATAATGTTATCTTTTGTGGCATCTGCAATATTCTGCATAAAATTGAGACTAAATTTTAAAAGCCATTCTATAATTAGTTACAATATAAGATAACGAACACAATGGATTGTTTACGCTTTTCTCTGTAATATTGTTATCGATATTTTACTTCTATCACATATTATATTGTCTATATACCTGCGATTTCTTTGTGCAAATCTTATTTTTTTTAAATAATCCTATTTTTAAATTGCATCATTTTTCTTTTTTTCTTCTCTCGCATTCGGTGGTAAAGAATAAATTCTTAACATTTCAAATATTGTCATGTGTGAAGAAAGAAAAAAGGGCACCCCACGCTCTGGAGAATCCCTATAAGAAGATTATATTTCTTAGTGATCTCAGAGAAAACGTACGTGCGTGAGATGGCTGCCATCAAATCCCGTGACTTACGGGGTAATTTATAAACATTCTTAGCATCGAGACGCTACACGAATAAATCAAAGCCTTAGTGATGGAAACAATGAACTGAAATGACAAAAGGAGAAGTCGTAAATTATTGTTTGCGTAATCTGGATAGGAAACACAACACTCTAAATAAATCATTATCAACTTTTAACATTCGCTTTTCGTTTCATTGTCAGTAATTAATGCCTCATCAAGTGTTGATTTTGCGTTTCGCAAAACGGTAAATAACCTTTGTGTCTGTCCAATTCTTTGAATGCCGAATGTTTAAGAGGAAAACTGCTGAGCGAAGTGAAATAATTTACAGTCTGATGGTTTTTCAAGGCTATTAACTTTAATAATTTATGTACTATTCATCTATAAAAAAAGGTCACAATCAAAAAATGATTTACATTATATTTCATTTTTCTGGTAAAAATAGCTATATACACCTCAGTTTATGTTCAAAACTTTTTTATTTCATCATGCCTTCATAATTTTTAGAAACGCGTTTTCAATTACATCTCCTTCATAAGTGTCACTTTTTCACTTTTCAAATCATTTAATCAATAAACTAATAATTGTAAATTTACTTTAGATAAGTTTATGCAAGTTGAGAATGAAATTACAATTTTGAACACTGAAAAAATTCAAATATTTTTATTAGTATAATCTAAAATATAAAAATGGGTGTTTGTGGTAGCGGTTATTACTTCTATAGAATAAATAAATGGAAAAACTGATCAGTTGAGTATTAGTGTTTGAACTTCATTTCATTGCATTAACAATTTTTTTATATATGTTTTAATGTTATGTCTTAATCAAAAATCTCAAATTAGTACCGAACAAAACTATTTTAAACCTATTTTACGCCGTTCACCCATACAAAATATGTCTTCGAAGAAGTTACTTTTGGGGGTATATCCACAAAATCGTTAATTTTATTCCACAGTTTTTAAGATATAACCAATACCTACATCACTTATTGGCACTAAATGAACAAACGTACATATTTAATCCATTCTTCGAAAAAGTAATTTATCGAAAAGATCCCCAAATTTTATGAATGCATAAGCTTTTATCCATATCTCATACGAAAAGGTTATAATGTATCAGCATCAAAATTAATATGCCATACAAAAGAAGCCGATGAGGATTAATCGAAGCGACCGCATTAATCCCAAACCACATTGGCTTACTCATTCTCTGGTCAGTGAATAGAACAATTAATCTGAATGCGGGCTTAAGATACTACCAACATTTATCTTTTCCTTATTTAATTACGTCTTTTTCATTAAAAATATACGTTATTTTGTTCAATTGATAATAATTTAGCAGTCAAAAAGGAATAATGATAATTTACGATACTTCGGTAAACCCGCATAAAGCCATATTAAAAAAACATTTATTTTAACCTATTTTTGAAACCAAAAAATAATGGTTAGTAATGATGATATGCTTGCAAGAAAAAATCATTTTCAACTTTATTTCAATGGCTCAACTGATTATTTTTGTTATACATACATATATGTACATATTATGTGACTTATAATCTGTGACAATTTTGTTTCAACGATGGCGTGATGACGGAATTGTGAATTTAATTAAATCTTCTCAAACCAACGCCACTATTTTTTTCGTATTACTTTTTATATTTGAGATCTTTTAACTGAGTACATGTCAAGGTCATTTACTCAAAAATATTCGAAATTGTATTGAGGTTAACTTAACTAAATGTCTCACTAAAAATCTCACACTAAATTTAAAAATCATTGTGTATTTTAATAAAGCCAGGACTTGAACAGACGATCCGCAGATCGTTAGGAAAATCTCTTACCGAAATGCAACAGAGTGTGATATATATATTTTTTATGATTATGCGTTGACAGAGGATCATTGAAATATTTGTGAGGGTTTCGTTACGCAAAAATAGTATAGCAGGATATCATTTGGAGAAAACTATTTTTTCGAACTTAAAGGTTCCTTTGATGTTTTTTATCAGGCGCTTAATATAAAAAATATTATGGACGATTCATGTGCCAAACAACATTACAAATTCCTGAAGCTACCGCTGCCGATACACATCGCATGTCTACCTTCTCCGTCCCATAATAGATTCCAGGAGGCGAGGTATTCCTTTGCGAACCCGACATACAATCACGTCCATTCGTATTACGAAATCATCAATCATGCAATGTTCGCTCGGACTAAGCCCGACCACCTTAGCGAGCTGGCATTACCTAACGGATTCGCCCAAATAGGAAACCCGAAATATGATGTATGGCCTCCTAGGCGACCGATCGCGCCGCCGGTCGATTTCCTGCGGGACGCTGATTTTTCGAAAGTTTTCTAATTAGTTTTTGCAAAAACCCAAGTCACATATTTCATTTGAAATTATTACCGGACAAAGCTTCCTTTTTATATTGAGTATACAGTCAGTGGCGGCCGGTGACAAATGTATAAGGAATTGCAAAAACCCTATATTTGCAAGAAATGCATCTTAAGTATGTTTATGAGCTGCGTTTGTCAGGACTTAGCTTTACACATCAAAACAATGTACATATATGCGACAAACTAGTGTAGGTATACATTTGACAACGCTCGTCATAATTCGGCAATCTTTTCTAGCAAGATCTCAGCACCGATGAACAAAAACGTATGTGTACAATTGTTTCGTATGGGGTGGTAAATACTGGCGTGACGTTACAAAATATTTTTTACGACCGACACTTTTACTGTTACAACTCGATTTGTCAAATTGCATAAATGTCACCTTCTACGCGTCAACGGTTGACTCTATAATTTTGGCACCGAATTTTAAATGAAAAATCGATATTGATTATTGCTTGAATGTAAATGGGATATCAGTGCATGATAATACCATCACAAAAGCCGTCCATGTTTACAGTTGCTACGAATCCCTTGCCAATAATTAAACATTTTTTTAAAACTATAATTTTAAAGTATTTACATTCAGAAATCAGAAATGGAACTAAAGCAGCATATTTAGAAGAATTTAAACATTCAATAATACAATGCAGGCGATTTATTTAAAATTTGAAATGTCAGCCGCTGTTGCTTAGCTTAAAAGCTCCGTTTGGTATCAAAACGTTACCTTACAATTTTTAGTCGTGGTAAGATTATTATCCAATGCTGATATTTTCAAAATATAGTTCGTGTTCAAGATGATAAATATGAATTTATTTAAAAAAAAAAAACAGATTTTTGTGTGATTTAAAAAATATACATTTGAAAGAATAATAATATTTATTATTTTTACTGTTTTTTTGGATGAAAACATAAAATAGTTTTAAAATCTTGTTTGCTCGTCATCATAATTCAAACGAGAATGTTATTCTTCTTATCACGTAAATTAGCATTTAAACTATTTCCGAGCTTTGATAAATTATTCTTAAGTGAGATTAATAGCTTTAATTCTCTAAAAATGAAGATGACTGTTTATTTAACTGGTATCATAAACCTTATAACATGAAGATCGTTATCAACGTTGAATAAAATATATATTTATATTACCTTTATAAAGTTTGTTCTTTATAAAGTCACTACTGCAAAGAAAGAATCAAAATTCAGTAACGTAAATCTTTTCCAGCTCATCGTATCTTTCAATACAGAATGAAATCTCACTTTAATCGCAAATAAGGAAAACCTTACTCTATTGTACGTTTACCAGTCTTGAGAATCTTTGTATTTTTGTTCGTTTTTAGACACTACATAAGCTAAAAGCAATGTTTCCAACGCGATGGTTTTAAAAATAATAAAATATTTTACTTAACTTAATATTCAATTTAAACTAGTGTTATATTTTATGCTTATAAATTATAAACAATTTCAATTTACTTTTACTTTTCCAAATTGCATTTTCCATGAAACAAATATTACCAAACACATTTTGATATAAAACCAAGCCAGGAGTACTCAGTAATTAACTGTCATCTCATAAAAGGTTCATTAGCCAAAATATTTCTTTAGCGCTGAAATAAACGACCAAATCTGGCCCTGATTGTATAACCAAATTGCGCGAAATTGTATGGTATGTTTATATTGATTAACTCAAAATAGATTTCATTTTTTTTTGTTAATATTTCGTTACAATATTTACTTTAATCTATTTGAAATTTGTAATGAGCACGTGTCGCTCATTAGATTAAATAAACAGCAGGATATAAATTAATTAGGTAGTTTAATATTTATACATTAATTTTATTTAAGATGAAAATTTAGAACAGACTTTATATTGAACACAATTTAGTGTTTGGATAAACGATCCAGCTTGGCGGAAAAATATATTCAAAAAATATTATTACAAATCCGTTTCCGAGAAAAGTAAACAGTTTTATCTCGCGAGTTTTGCTTCCACATATTTAGAAAGATATCAAGGCCACTTAAATACCATTCCGGTTAATAGATTCCGTATATTTTTAAATATTATATGGGTACTCTAATATAATTCTTTCATGCAAAATAGTATAGATATACTGTTTCTTAACTTGGTTTCACCACCTCAGAATAAACAAATTAATTTAACACCTAATGTAGGTATATAAAGCAATTTGGGTGATTTATTTTATTGACTATAATAAATCAAACAATGTTAAATGAAATTGTTTCATTGAATCAACGAATCGAAAATGTTCGTTCATTTATTATTATTAAAATTGTTTGGCTCACGATGATCCAGAAATTTTAATAAAAATAAACTTATTATATAATATTTTTTCTTCTTTACCATGCCCGCTCCTGAATTGGAGCATATGACTCTATGACATCTTGACTGATCATTTCAACGTAAAGTGAACGAGAAATTAATGCATGTAAGCCCGTTTATCACTCATTCAACAAATAATAGGAATAATAACATGAGACTTAAGAATTGTCTTGAGCAACGCAATGCATTCGTATGTACAATAAAACCATAAACCAATTTTAGATCGTGTCTATCTGTGGACCACAGGCATGAGAATTTTTCATCTGACGACTCATCGCTAGCTTTTATATTACGATCGTAGTTTTAATATATCAAGTATTTATTCGTCTTTAAACACCACCATTGAGGATAAACATAGAGATGACATATTTACTAACACTCACCAGTAACACAATGATTTTGGTTCAAATGATGAAATATATTACTAAAGCAACTTTAATAGAATTAAGAATAAAATAATATCGTTTATATAAATTGAATCATATAAAAACGTCTGCGTTCGCCTTGAAATAGCAATTGATTTCTTCCTCCGCTTTCACACAAAAGAAAACCTCGTGAATTGACTCGAGCCTTAGGTGGTAAAAAGTAATAGATACCTGTGTTCATTGTGTACTATGAACGCAAGGCGTTTTCTTGATTTAGAAAGAAGGATCCCCTTTGATGTTCAGGAAACAGCTAGCTCGAGCGTTCAAATCAAAAGGACACGGTACGATTTCAGTTAGTCTACTCGCTATAGGTGCATTATACATTCGTTCATTCTTCTCATGTACTGTCGTCATTTCCCATACGCCAGGCATGAGAATTTAATTGCGCATCCACCCGGTTAGTCATAATTATCAGCGATGAACGTTTTAAATATATGTTGGATCAATCAATAAAAAAGCCATTTAATGTTAATCTCGCTGAATTGCACTGTATTTAAAAAGCTCTAATATAACCAATTTTGGAAAATACTTTCTCTTACTTCATCTTCAAAGGTTGTAATCAAACAATAAAAAATCGTTATTAAAATAGTGTGGGAATTCTAAATGTAACTAAATATACGATAAAAAAAAAAAAAAATAACACATTTTTTATTATAATGCCTTTCCACCAAGTATTGACAGTGAACACCTTAAAAGTGATAAATATACGATGTTTGTGAGTACCAACTTACTGTTAGAACCTAAAAACCTACACCAATATTGTTATACATGAAATTTGCGAATGGATATTTTGACGATAGCTTTTTACAATATCCAATAATGTGATGCAGGTGGAACTTCTTTATGAGAACTGGTTGTTGTTCAGCCGTTCAGATTATTTTTTCTAAGAAAGTGCGGCTTAAAAAATTGGCAATGGAAGGGCATAAATAGTACTTCATAGTAACCGCTTTTCCTACGCGTTAAGGAAAATATTGGTGCGAGGGAAAATAAATATATACTCATATCCATTCTTTTGAAAAAATCCATCAATCGATAAAAAACAATGTTTTAATATTTTGCTTAGGAGACTCGAGAACCGTGACGACCGTAACTGAATAAGATTTGATGTTGTTAAATAATTAAAAAATCTCAATTAATTACTATTTTATCCTTCTTAATTTCTTGAATAATACCGTACATTTTTAAACATTTACCAGTACTTATTTTAAGTTACTGGCTTAGTAATTAATATGATTGAATATCGCTATAAAATACAAGAGATGAAATATAGTACCAAATAACAAATAGATTGATTTTCTATCAAAAGATAAGCATAATCACAGTTATAGAATCTTCTTCGAAACATTCATTCATCAAAACTAATTTATTCATATTATTCTTGAAAACCGTGCCCTCCAAACAAATTGTTACTGGCTGAGGGAAATGCTTCTTTGATTTTTGAATTGAATAAAGGTAAGCGATATCAGGGACGCGCCTTTTTTAGATTGTTTGACTTCAAAAGACTATTTAGGCATTTTTTCTTTGATCTCTTACAATCAAACACAATTGTTCGATATCTACCAGTGCAATATGATTATTCCTTGTTACTTAATCGTGTACAATGATACCTTTCTTCGTGCAGGGATTTATAAATTTTAGGAGGTGAGAATTTTGAATTTCCGTATTTTACTGATAAACTTTGTACTGAATTTGCGTAACGATCTGGAACCCTCGAGTTCAAGTCCGCAAGTTGAGGTTCAAAATGTTGTGATGGTGGTTTCATCTTAACTATATTTTCTTTTCTTAATTTCCCTATTAAATATAAATGGACCCTGCAAAACGGGCTCTTAAATTCTTAACTATTTTTATTTCTAGAATAGAAACAGGCTATATGGCTTCACATCCTTTACCCGCATCTATGCCAAGAAGTTATTTATGAA
The DNA here is from genome assembly GCA_028554975.1 of Himalopsyche kuldschensis. Taxonomy (NCBI): domain Eukaryota; kingdom Metazoa; phylum Arthropoda; class Insecta; order Trichoptera; family Rhyacophilidae; genus Himalopsyche; species Himalopsyche kuldschensis. The sequence continues at coordinate 3,278,827 of JAHFWI010000001.1, read as the reverse complement.
CGATTCAGTCAGCTGAATTTTTGGAACTGGTAATTTTTTTACTAGGGTTCGTAACTTGATATTCTGTTTTATTAAATTAAAATTGATAAATTTTATATTCTGCTTGTTGTATTACTAAAGGCGACTGGTGTTTCTCATATTTAATAGGTATCTTCAAACAAACATTATCGGAGACATACTTATAATTATTTTTATCCATTAATTATACATGTATGAAAATACGAATATAATATGCTACAAATAATTTGTGTTTTACAAGGGGGGGGGTAACATTAAAATTAAAGCCCGCAATATTGGAACTACCGAAACTTAGTATTTTGTCACATTTTTTAATACCGAAACCTTGGTTCAGAAAATGTGATATATTATACAATTTGGTATCGAAAATTAAGCTAATACGAATTGCATATTTCATTGTATTTCCATTAAACCATTAAGTTCAGTGAAGAAGTATTTGTATGCCACCCGTTCAGTCCCGCGTTATTGCATGTAAAAGTTGCATCTATTCAAATAGTTTGATAATTTATAAAAAGTTGTTCGTGACACTCGTCTCATATTGAATAATTTGTTTTATTCTGTATTCAACTCGTATTGCGACCCCAAATTGACCATAGGTACAAGTACAACTTTCGCTCATTTTAATTTATGTATGTAATAATTTTGAATTTTTAAATACCGGTATTGATACATTTGACCCGTATTGCAATTCCTCATTATATTAATTCCCATAGTACAAAACACTTATTAATATTATATCATATTTACTTATATTTAAATATAATTGATTGCTATAAAAGCACATATAGTATTATAACCAAAGCCAAAAAAAGTATGAAATAAAATAATATGTTAGGTGGATCGTAATTTTTAGATAATTATTTTGACCAGCACTTGTATTTTAAATTATTGTATGTTATTAACATAAATGAAATAAGCTTTTAAGAACACTAATAGTATAATAAAATTAAATAAAGTAATGACACAAAATTTTGCTGGCAGCAGTCTGTTCACAGTGCAAATATACTGGCATTAGTGGTGTATTCTTTGGAGTCATGCTGTGCTTGGATTCTTAAGTAAATAAAAACCTATAAAGCGCATGGCACGCCTCGTATTGTCGATGTAAAAATACTCCGTAGCACGCATGTCGCTCTCTTTTAACGAATAGGTACATTTTTCCAAACAGACTAAACAGATAAACTCAGAATCGATCAAACCGACACGTGACTTATTGTCGGCGTACATTTGCCTACAAGCGTCCCAAAGGACGGTGCGCCCTATACAAGGTTTTCCGAGAGATTTTCAGAAAAAAAAACACGAAGAGCGTATCCGCTTACAAATTTGTGCGATTTAAATGAAAACGTCATCATTGTCGAAGAGAAAGTCACCAAAATACTGGAGAGATATAGGTCTGTTTTCAGTTCGATAGTTAAATTAATGTATACTCTGAAAAACACTTGATATCAATTTTAATGGTATTGTTAAGCCATTAATTATGAATATCAACGATAATTCATTTATTTTAATCAATGATTTTTCAACCATTTTATAGTGGATTTCATCAGGTAAATGCCAATTCAATAAATAAACTACATTTCATTAAAAATAATAACACATTTTTGCACTAATATCACAAATGCATTACAATCAACTGATAATGCTCGCAATGAGCGAAACCGGTCCTGACCCTAATAAATCTATTGTGGATTAAGTATAAAATTGTGTTATTATTTTTTTATATAATGCCATTCCACCAAGTTTTTATCTAACACTTTTTATAAGCAGGCTTATTGTGTAACCGTTATAACCGATGCTTTTATGTTTGATACAGGATTCATAGTTTGATTTTTGTGGTCCCCAAAATACTGAAAATGAGAAAACACTGTAAGAAATTTGCGATTATTCGAATTTAAGCTTAAATGCCCATGACCATAAAGTTTTAATTGATTGGATTAAATAATGTCATTTTTCAAAAAATTTTAATAAAAAGTTTTATTTGTTCATTTTTTACCACCGATAACCTACATTTAAAATAATTACTCATGAAATACGTAAGGTTTCTATCAAATTATTAGAGAATCATTTCACTGGATGAATGAACTGAAAGTAATTCATTGGACTAACCAAAAATTAATTTCATGGCATTCATGTTCAGATTTGCTGATGTAACAAATTGAAAAATAAATCAGCTGAAAAATTTTGTACCGATACATTCAAAAAATTAAAATTTTCATTTGACAGTATGTGAAATTAAAGAAATAAGTTAGAAAATCTATTATCGCAACATGTTTAACTTAAAGAATCAAGCGATTCAATATTTCTACCAATATTGCAACTATAATAACTATATGATAACAATATCAATGTATTGTGGACGATGGCTTCCAGAAACATTATTGCCAAAACTTTAGTAAAGTAATCTATAGTTCACATTAATGTTAGTCGTCATAAATATAAATGTGTTAAGGCACTTTATTTATAATTCAGAACATATATTTGGTATAAATGTATAAATAATCGTAAACCATTATCATTGTAAGTAATGTGAGTGGAACTGTTTATTTTCGGGTCAAAACATAAAATATTGATTCTTTTAATCGAATGATATGAAATTTATTCAATCTGTTTGTAATTTGAAACGCCAAACACTTAGCTATGGATATTTAATAGTGTTATCATTGTTTTGTATCTGCGGTCAGTGAGTATCAAATACAAATATATTATTAAATAATATTTGATTTAACATGTGATAATGATATCATTTTGAATATTTAAATAGCAATATATTTAACAGAAACCGAATATATATTAAATTTATATAGAGATAACTGACATATCTGTATTTAAAAATAATAATTAACAAATGAAAGTTGCAACCCTGTTCTCACATCATCGTCTCCCCGATTTTGTTTTTTTAAGCTTCATTATTGTGTAAATTCAAACATATAATCATCAGCACCATGAGACTCGCTGTAGATCTCAGTGCCCTGCCAGACCACTCTTCATTTGTGATTTTGGAGAGATTAAACTAATGATATTCATCGAGTCCTATGACTTCAAGATAAAAAAAAGTATTTTTTTAGAATTAAATGAGTATATTTATCAGGACGACAAAAATTATGAATGAACTCAAATAGTTTTAAAAATAATAAGACATTTTTTGTACTTATTCTTAAGTAAATTTATTTAGATCATGATTGGTTTTGCTGAATTGCGATGAACGAAACCGGTCCTGATCCAAATAAATATAAAACAGAATAAGTACAAAAAAGGTCTTATTATTTTCTAATGTAATGCCCTTCCACCAATTATGTTCAGTGAAACACCTTACAAGGTATCTCAAATAGAATAAATTAAGCCATTATATTCAATTTACGAATTGAGCTGCAATATAACCGAGCAAGAAGAGAAACTACTTTGCAACTGAAAAGGTCATCTCAAGAACAAATAATGAAATCAACATTCATTTTATTATTCTAGATCATTTTCATGCCCGTCGTTTTATTATAAAAGGCGCTCTGTGAAAACAGGGCATCTCGTTAATTTCCTGAGATAATAGTTATCGACCGCCCCCCGAGTACTTGAGCACGACGAAAGCCAAGTTTGAATTTGGCGTAGAGGAGTGAGAAAGGTATCCTGGGACTTACGATGCTAAGACATTTCATTATCGGCTCGCGTGTGACACTTTTATTGGTGTAATCCATCGCACCGAGGGATCTCCCCTCTCGCTCGCGCCCACTGTCCCTGAATTGCAAGGGTACCTAAGGTGTGCGTACGCCAGGCGGATTCAACCACTACTACGTGATACTAATCGATTAAAAGGTTTAAAAACAATGCGAAAGCTTATACGCATACTAAATACCCGTAAACTTAAAGTACTCATTAAAGTTAATTACGAAGTGTAGCAGTTAAAGTAAACTCGTCAGGCTTAATATCACATGGCGTAAAATATCTCATAATAATTTTACACTCTTTACTAAACTTTTTTCTCCACTAAAAGCCTTCAGTCAAAATATTATTATTTTTTAATATTTCTGCACAGTAACAGCTAGAACAAACTCGTGAAAGTAATAAATAACGATGATTTAAATGAGATCCGGTTATAAGCCAGACGCTTTACCGTTTAATTTAGTGACGGTAAAGATAGAAGAAAGAAAATCGCCCTGTAATTAATATCGGATAAGGTGGGTGAATGATTATAAAAATATATATGTATTTAAAGACGCCCGTATGATTTTAACTTTTTTGAGTGCTCATCTAACGATTAAAATCATTAACAATGCAAGCCAGAATGATGAATTCTCCGTAACTTAACCATATAATGTTGCCAATGATTTTTTAACAGTTTTAAAAAGTTTTAGCTGTTACAACAACATCAATATAAATTTTCTTAATATTTATTAGACTTTTCACTATGGCAATTTTTTATAATTAAAATTTTAACTAGGCGTCAAATAAGTCATATAACTGAACAACATCAATATTATATTGATTGATTTGGCATTTACTTGGTAGAGCTCCATTATAATACGGTGAAAAAAATAAAAATGTATTTTAGTTCTACATAAATTATTTTATATATTTGTTGATAGCAATTTCGGCTTACGCCATCCTCAGAACTATTTACCAGAATAGTTTCCGTTATAGTTCTGACGATGGCGTAAGACGAAAAAGCTATCAACAAATATATAAAATAATTACTGTAGAATTTAAATACATTGTTATTTTTTTCACCGTAATATAACATAACAAACCTTTAGTTTTTCATATCTGAAAAGAGACTTGCTAGGACCTATATTTTCAAAAGGCAGTCATGGAAAGGTGGCGGGGATTAGGAATGGAAGCTCTAACGTGAAAGTGCTGTTTTTAGCGTAGCGCGTAGCACCTCAACTCTCGTAGCACATCTTCGTTTGTGACTTATTGTTTCCTTTCTACCTGGAACCAAAGAGAACGTGCGTGTTCACGAGTCATAATGCATTAAGCATCTTTATTTTTGCAAAAAAAAATGATTTTTATATATTTTGATCAATAAAATGATATGAGCTATTTAATAACAATTCTTCAACTTCATATATTTAACAGTTGTGTTGGTGTATATAAAGCATAATTTTTTTCTTATATACATATGTATGCCCCCTTCCCCGTCATCAAAAACATTTTTTCAATTTGGCACACGAGTTCCTTGTGAGGCATATCGGAAAAAGATGTGAAAACCGATTTTCATTCGGTCGATCAATTTCTCTTTAATTTAAGTGGCTATAATACAAGTAGTCTTAAAATTTTCCCACCACTACCCGTAATGTATATGCAGCCAGTGTTTCATGGCCGCCTTTCATAACGGCATACGATCGAAGGGTAAAAATAGATTTTATTTCTGGTATACTTGGCCGGATACAGCGCTGCACGGGACTGATCTTTTAACTGTGCACTATTATGCTTCATGAAATAAAAATAGGAAGGGAGGACATGCAGGAGTGATAGGAGAATGAAGTTTGGATAGGGCTATAAGTTATTTAATCGATCTCACTACACCCCGTTGTAAATACCGGTCTTGTAGTCCTATGGCCAACACTCTTGGGCGTTCATCATATTCGATCACGGGGACCACGGATTCACATCCGTGTACGCACAATTTCATCAATTGGCTGACATTCTTCATTAATCTTCTATATCATTATTTTAAGAATGATTAAATTTAAATGATGCATAATGAATGTAAAAATTCATTTTTGTTTATGAACTATGAATGTTGACTTATAAAGATTAGGAACACATTAATATCGATTATATGTATATGAGAATTTTCTTTTTTTGAGAATCTTTATAATTGCATGTGGAATGTACTCAGATGTCGTTACAGGCTTTCACCTGTTAGAAGAACTATCCGTCAAGAACACACCCGTGCTCGATGATGCCCGAAGATGCAGACAGTTAGGACTACTAATAAGTAACCTTAAAAAGTTTTCACAGTTCATTGCATTCAGGAGATATCTTCAACATGACTGAAAAAAAAATACTACTACACTTTTATCTACACTAAATAACTATAAGTTACCAAACATTTTTTTAAATCCAATTTATAGTATACAACAGATTACTTAAGATTAAAACCCTCGATCACAATATCTCTGTCTCACTCAATATTTATTGTGCGGTACAGAATTATTGACCAATAAATCAAAATATAGATATTGTATACTTTTTTGGAGTTCATTTTAATATAAAATTTAAAATAACTTTGATTATTCCACGTATTGTGCTACTAACTGTGACACGTGTTTCGCCTCTTTCAGAGGCATCTTCGGACTTACTTAAGCAAACTTTGCGATGGTAAGTCCGAAGATGCCTCTGAAAGAGGCGAAATACGTGTCACAGTTAGTAGCACAATACGTGGAATATTCAAAGTTATTTTAAATTATATATTATATCAAAAGATTTTAAAGCGACCCGTTATTTATTTTTTAATTTGTCTTGAACACAACTTTTAAGAATGAATAATAAAATAATTTGAATCGTTGCAAACAGTTACCAAAAATTCATCAAAAATTTACCGTCTTTTTTCCGTCTGAAACTATATGGAAATAGTATTTCAGTAAAATTAATAAATACCCTAAGAAATATTCATCATGAAATCTCTTTATACTCTTTTTATCTAACTTTATGTATGGCTCGGTGGTTTTATTAAAAAATAAATGATCACATTGGAGGAATTCTTTCGCTCTTTATGGTATTCACGATACTGTAAATTCTAAAGAACCCGAGGTTTTTTTTTCAAAAATAGTAGCTAGATAATAATATATAATATAGAATTTCATCCCAAGTTCTCATTCTCATGCATATTAAAATATGGCGGCAGTTTATACTTGCCTACTTCCTTGTGATTTATATACAAGAAATGTATTTTTCGTGGAAAATTATTTATCGCAGATTAAAAAATCTAATAGAATTTGAAGCAAATAGATGATAGTTTACATTTTTTCTATATTGTTCACTATCAACCTTATGTGCTTAAAACAGTATAGTTTCACTCACCTAATGAAAATTTTTATGTGATAAAAAATTTCACTAGCTGCGTGGGATCGGTCCCATTTTTAATGAAAGTCTTACAATATGTGTCATACACAGTTTTTTCATAAAAGCTTACATGTATTATATTGTATAATTAATGACATGTTAATTTTTCTCTTTCAACTCCAACTAATATCGAATAAAACTATTAGTTAGCCTGCATATAACTTAAAATATATTTCATTTGACTCACTTAACTGATTTTATTTTATAAATTTGTATACACAAGTGTATTTTTTTCGAAATCATAATTCATTTTCAAATCAATAAATAAATCTCATATTTTGTACAACCTCCATTTTATAATGATCATGACTGGTTTCACTCGTCGCAAGCATTATAAAATTGTGTTTTATTCATTCAAATATAACCAAATTTCAATTTTGAGTGACATTCAACGCCATAAAATTGATTTCAGGGTTTTAAAAGTAAAAAATGGTTCGTAATTGAAATGCCAAAATAAGACAAAAAAAATCAGTATTGTTTCTTCACAGCACCATGCAAAAAATAAGCATAAATACCTTAATAGTGAAATTAAGGATACCAATATTCTTAAAGTGGAAGAAAACCTTTACTATACATCTACTGAGATCGATTTTTCACACTAGGAACTAACCATAATATATTTAAAAACATCATAAACTATCGAAAATATTTTTACTAATTGAACTTTTCATTCATTATTAATACATATTGATAAATCAGTTTTTATTTGTCTATTTGGTATGTTAAAATTTTGGTCTTCTCAGTGTTTATGCTGAACCCGATCATTTAACTTCATATGCATATGTTAACAGAATGATTTATTTAACATATTTATATGCATATTATTAAACGTAATTTCAATTGTTTCACGTGGCTCGAAATGTAATTAAATAAGCTGATTTATCCGATAAGCCCAAATATATGCAAGCCATTTAAACAATACAATGGATTGTGCTTCTCAAAACCTTGTTCTACAGAATAAGATCTTAAATTTGAATCATGAAATACCTTCCTGCTACCGTTCTTCTTCCCATCAATTATTTCCTCCCGCACAAAGGGTGGTATCTTCACACTGATATCTGCTATCTCTTGGATCCTCTTTTTGCCACCCGCTCCCCTACGAACATCGGTGACTTCTCCGCCTTTATGTTGGCACACAGGGATGCGTCATCAATATTTTAATGAATAATTATTTAAACAATGAATGCTTCGGGAGCTGATATGTGTAGATTTAGCAATAATCATATGAAATTATTCATAATTAATATAGAATGCTAACAGAAGGTCGACGATGTTTGATTAGAGTAATCATAACTAAAGAAGGGATATGTCATAAAATAATTTAACTACTTAATAATTTTATGAATTTAATCTAAAAACATAGCAGTGTGAGTGCTATATTGAGTTGAAAGGCTATAGTAATTGGAGACTTTGACTTTTCAAAATAAAGAATTGCTAAGAAATACCGTTGGAATGAAAGACATAAATGTATCTAGTGTTTGATATCGAAGAAAATTTTAAGCAATTCTTTATGTTGGATGGTTAAAATTGAAGTGTCCAAAACTATAGTCGTTAAACTCACTTTAGCATTCCCTCTAGTTACTGTTTGATACGAAGACGATTTAAAATATATTGGTAAATATGTATTGTATATATTTCAAATAAATAAATGGGATTATCACCTGATATCAAATAAGTTACTAATGATCAGATGGAAGCTAACTTGTCTTGTTTTTTTTCTTTATATTATATTGACTCAACATTTAAAAGACATGCTAAATATTATTTAATCACCAAATGGGTACACATGACATATCGCTTAAGCTCAGTGGCTGAGCAAATCACATTTTCTACTTTGCTTTTCTTTAAGCATATTACATGGTTAAAAGATCCCATACAGCTCTGTATCGATCTTAGTAAATGAGAAGTCAACTAGTTTCTTTTCTTGATCGTATGACGTTATAGAAGGCACACATAACGGGAGTTCATGTGATAACCAACCTGTACAACCAAATATATATTAAATATAAAACAATTATTTTGCCTCCGAGGATAAAATTAAATTAACGAATTGTAAATACCAACTAAAAGCATAATTCAACACGAGCCTCGGTAAACTTTTTGGCCAAAGGGACACGTAATAAATTCAAAATAAACAGTGGACCTTTGGTTAAATGCTATTTTTGGCATACATTATTTATTATCATGAAAATGAAACCTGAACACAAAAAATAAGCGATTCTCTAATTGCAAACAATTAAATGAGACAAATGGACCGCAAAAACTACGTCTCGGGTCCGCTCGTAATTTTTCCAAGCCTGATTTTACTTCTTCTTTGATCAAGGATAATTCTCTAGGTTTCCAGCAACTTGAACAACCATAACTTTACACAAAGAAAAAAAAGATGAGTCGATGAAACTTTATGTTCATCTTTATTGCCATAAATGTAATATTTTTCACCTAACAACGAGCCGTTTAGAGAACGTTTGACTAAAAACTTTTCGTATCCGTACCACATACTTCACTTTTGAACCAATCTGAAATAGAACATTCAACAGGCATACAGATCACTTTAATAGCAGATAAAAATTTCAAAAAAAAAAAAAAAAATATCAGAATAATTGTCATTAATTTATGTTATAAAATAAAAAAATATTTTATTATCTTATATTCATTTATGATTATTCACTTTATACTGTAGAAATCCATTGTTAACATAGCAAATAATCTTATATAAAAAACCGAAACGGGGGATGTATGTCTGTAATTCCCTTTTGCATTGTTGTTGCAAGTTCAAACAAACGAATTGATTTCGCTCGCGAAAGTTTCGACGGTAAATTTGTTTCGTTATCAATGTGTGTGTAGAGACTCCAATTACTCGAGTATCGAGTAGTACATATATAAAACCGAAACGGCGTATGTATGTCTGTGGGTCTGTAATTCCCTTTTGCATTGTTGGTCATTAAGTTGCCATAAAAACGAATATGAAAGAAAATATGTTTGATTTTTTATCGGCGAAGACATTTAGTCAAGAATGTAATAAATTAGTCTTCTACTGAACTTTTCCCCGGCTTTTATTAATATAATAATGTTTTTATTTACGTGAAGGTATTATTTGACATTTCTTTGACAGCAAATTAGATTTTTTCCTTGAATTTGGACATTTTAATGGGCGAGAATGGGCAATATATGAAAGGGGCTGTGAAATGTCCATGCCAGTCTGAAATTTTCATTTTAATTCCATTTTAATTGACCTAGACTTTTGAATTTTGAAAAAAGTTGTTTCAACTTGGCCCGTCTGAATTTACGCGCCGAGGTGAACATAACCCCAAACTGGTCCGAGCGAAGCCGGGTTCGAACACTAGTTAGTTAAAAAATTTACTGCGCCAGTTGTTACGCAATGTATAACATCAATTTTTCATTTGAAGGAGTAAACTTTAAATAATTTATTATAAGATTTTTAGTTTTTTCATGTTACGGACTGGTTTGCCTAATAGGAGGAACATAGTCATTATATTTTGGTTAATGATATGCTGTGAATAACTGCAGGGTCATCATAATTAATGTGATATAAATGAGCTATTTTTTTGGGTAGGACTAAAAATAAATATATGGTTTTAAAATATAAAAAATAGGATAGAAGTAACATCATGTTTAATATGTGGTGGCCCTTGTTTAACAGGACTCGGAATAAGCTGTCAACACATCTGAGAACACAAACTGAATATGACAAGCCCGCGTTCCAAATTAGACAACAATTAACTAACAGAGGCGCCACTCGCGATTCTAACACAGCAGGTATATTCACCCCTTTACTTTTTAAGATTGAATAATCAAATCACCATCGTAAGACTAGCATTAGAAATTGATATTCAATTCTTTGAATGACTTGTTTATCATCTCAATTTATGTCGTAATAAGTTAATGTCGCACTTATCCTCATCTAAGTTTTTTCTTGTATTGTTTATAACGTAAAATTTCTCAATCAATTAAATTTTATTTAAAAAAATAGTTTTAAGAAAGACAAAAACGTTTTAAAAAATAAAAATATTCACGCTGAGTTAAGTAAAATTGTATATTATTTATCACTATCAAATATTATTTTACTACTACTATCAAATATTATTTTATTCACTATTTCCAGGAGATTGTTTGCTCACACCTACTCCGAAATCATTTAAAATTTATTTCTACTATATTCTATATCAATAAAAACTTTACCTACAACAACGGCATTAGTAAATTTAAGTTATACCTAAAATGATTCAATAATAATCATTTACAGTAAAAAAAAACACTTTTCTACCTTCTTCTTTAACCTAAAATTTCAACTTTTGCCAATTGTATTATACGCTATTTTTGGAATTTTCAAATCCTTTTTTACTATAACGCCTCCAAAATAAATGCGACTTCCATTTTAATGTCGTAAATTCTTCAATACTCGTAGCTGTATGAATGATACGCGTAAATTGCTTTTCCACAGAAACTTCTTGTCCGCCTATTCAAAGAAATCTTTTAAATATATCCACTTATAATTCAATTTTTGTAATATTTTCATTGTATCATTCTTGACGTTTTCTTTTAATAAATCAATAGATCACATCCAGTGACCACCGTTTTTAGAATATTTCTTTGTCATTCTTATCACTAGTATTTTGTTATACATTGCGTAACAACTGGCGCAGTAAATTTTTTACTAACTAGTGTTCGAACCCGGCTTCGCTCGGACCAGTTTGGGGTTATGTTCACCTCGGCGCGTAAATTCAGACGGGCCAAGTTGAAACAACTTTTTTCAAAATTCAAAAGTCTAGGTCAATTCAAATGGAATTAAAATGAACATTTCAGACTGGCATTGACATTTCACAGCCCCTTTCATATAGTGACAGCCCCATTCTCGCCCATTAAAATGTCCAAATTCAAGGAAAAATTCTAATTTGCTGTCAAAGAAATGTCAAATAATACCTTCACGTAAATAAAAACATTATTATATTAATAAAAGCCGGGAAAAGTTCAGTAGAAGACTAATTTATTACATTTTGACTAAATGTCTTCGCCGATAAAAAAATCAAACATATTTTCTTTCATATTCGTTTTTATGGCAGCTTAATGACCAACAATGTAAAAGGGAATTACAGACCCACAGACATACATACGCCGTTTCGGTTTTATATATGTACTACTCGATACTCGAGTAATTGGAGTCTCTACACACACATTGATAATGAAACAAATTTACCGTCGAAACTTTCGCGAGCGAAATCAATTCGTTTGTTTGAACTTGCAACAACAATGCAAAAGGGAATTACAGACATACATCCCCCGTTTCGTTTTTATATATAAGATTGTTAATTATTTTTACTTCGCGTTGTAAAAATTAAATATGATTGGAAAGACTGACCGGAAATCGCAAGAGTAGCTTACATACAAACTTACCTTGAAGACATTTTGAAATCACACTTATGCAATTGACTATGACGTGTAATATTTAATCATAATTCTGTGATGGATAATGTTAGCAATATTTTTTGTTACGTCATTTTAAACATTTTCAGATGTGAAAAAGTATTTCAACAAAACAATAGATCTCAGAAAAGATAAAGTATTTTCAAAAAAATAGCTTCTACTATGCATTGAAATATAAATGTCACTTTGATGATTCATATGTAGGGTTTCCGATCCCGGGACAAAATTTTGATCCCGGGATTTTTGGATTACGATCAGTCGATCCTGGGATCCCGGGACTGGTCCCGATGATTGATAATTTTTATTTTCATTAAATATAAGCCATATCAATGTATCATTAAATAAGGAATAGTTAGGTGGTTAGGAATAATTGATCTCTCTATTTTTTTATGAACATTGTACTTCAGTTGTTTTTCTATTACTGAAGAGCGAAAATATTCGATTAAAATACAATGTACGTGAGTTTTGGTCTCGTTCGAATGCGATCTGAATATGTCTGGTTATGCAAATTTCGAAATAAATTTCATATTTTTTACAATGAAGACACATTAATGGAAATAAATAACGATTTTATTGAATCCCGAATATTTCGTTATTATGTTTTCTAATTCCGCGATTCATCAGGTATTGAAAATCCTCAGGATTCCGGGATTGGAAACCCTATTTATATGGAATCTTAGAAAATATTGGTTTATATCATTATCATTCAGATTTTAAGCATAACAAGAACATGAAACTTTTCCTTTTCCCGAATAGTCGGAAGAGGCATTTTATTTAATTGCTGACTATATTCTTATGACTTTATTGTAACAAACAAAGCGGTGTTTTATTTTTATTTGGAGCGTGTCTTCATCTTTCTAAGCATATTTAATGTTCAAATGAGATCTGTCTCAATGTATAATGATAAATAATTTAATACAGCTGCTTTATATCTTTAGCATGAACATGAAAAATGTTTTGCAGCTATATTAACGTACAATTTTTTCTATGGTTATACCGCACACCACCGGTTAATAATAAAACACATGCTTAGGTAGGACTCTAGTAGGAAGTATGCGGAACAAGATATAAGCATGTCTTACGAGTTTAAACGAAAAAGAGGCTTCTCGTAAACAAAAACGAATTTCCAGAATGATGTTTCTCAAGCAGACTCTTATTTATTGCAAACATATTTCAATTATATGTGATCGTTTATCCAACGATTGTTATTTTTACTTTATACAATATAAATGATGGTTATGTCACTTGATCTTCAAATAGATTAAAAGACAATTCATTACAACGGGAACATAAATTCTATAAACATATTTGACAATGTCAGTCAGATGTTTACGCTTCGTTTTTGAAGATAATAATTATGAGAAAAATGAGCTTAGATGTACGGAATGTTATCTCATCGGTGGATTATGGTGTACAGAAGATGGGAAAATTGATTTGATCGGAAAAAAGTCTAGGCCTCTTGATTAATATACTGAAATCAGCTATTAACAATAAAAGCTCAACAAAATTGGTAGTAAGTGGTTAAATAATACATCACGGTTAGTATAGTTAAAACTTATAAGGGAGTCGCTACTCTTGAATCAAAACAAGTAACTATGTATGTAGTTTTACATGCAAAAAACATTAGTTTTCAAGTAAACCACCAATATGCACCTCAATGCTGTTATATTAAAGATAATACATTTTGAAGACAATTGTTTCAATCTTAGTTGATTAATGATTGAACAAATATTATTTTCGTTTATTTATGACCGAATGATTCTCTATGTATGCCCCATTGCTATGTATTCATACATTTTATAACAGTTAAAAAGTATTATAGATATTAATGAATTTTCAATTTAACATACGAAATGCTTTACTTATTTAGGATTTCGACTAAAGGTGCTTAAATTTGAATCGTTTGAATTTCGTACTTTTCCATGAATTTTGTTGCCAACGACGCGGGTGTTCGATATCAAGTGTACGAATGAACCCGTCAGCCCAAGTGCATTCGTTAATTTTATATGCCTGGAGATGCCGAAAGGCAAAACACGGGTCGTTAACGAAAAAACTCATGGAAAAGTACAAAATTCAAAATGTTTTAAAACTGGAGTTTTTTTATATTAGAACTTAGCTTTGCTAGATTTCCTCAGGGATTTAACTGTTTTTGTTGTTGAAAATTTAATCTTTGAGATTTAAACAAGCACAAAAGTTTGAAAAGCGGTTATATGAAAGGCTTAACATCAAACAACTTAGTGCAGCTTCATGTAATATCCCGTACAGCCACTTATTAACAAGTTCCTTGTCTAACGTAACTTATACATACAACAATATAACATAGCGTGTTGAAGAAAGCTGTTTAAATGCATCTCCAGGAAGAAATACACTGAAGCCTCTCAAGGAGAAAGCATAACCGTGTTCATCCTCTAGTTATCTGTAACTTAAATTATTTCAATATTTACTCTTGTTTCTTTTTTGGGTGGAAAAATGTTATTTTTACTACATTTTGTACAGTCTCCTGGATCAGTCATGTGTCGTTTATTTGTATAGCAAATTGTCTCTGTCTGAAACATTTATACTTGGCCAAAAGTATGAGCAATGAGTTCCAGCCAAAGTCACTAAGTGAGGCGAAATAAAAGGTGAAAGCAATCAAACTGCTTTTCTGTAAGCACCTTCTTATGAAGTGACATATTTTATCATATAAAAAATCAATTTAGCGGATTTTATTCAAGTTTAGTTTTTAGTACGCTTACAGGCAAAATAAACTCGTTGGTCTATGTGTGAAGCCAATTTTCTTAAAAATGAATACACAAAATGTTACTGGATAAAAATAATCTCTATTTCTCTAATATTAAAAACATTTTTTAATTTTACGCTTTTATGTAATTACAAAATATGTTGTTTAAGCATGGAATTGCATTTTTTGCACGCCGATAATAAGAGCTCTAGACCAGGGGAATTCAAAATGAGCAGCGGGCCGCAAGTAAAATACCATTTTTAGATATACACCCAATCGTTTTTTACGTGATACATTGATTTCAAAAAGTGGCACACCTTAAAAAATTGCGGAAAAAAGTATCCAAAATACAAGAAAAAACAAAAATTGTTTTTCAAATTCGACCTAAAAAATTTTTTTGCATAAAAACATACCTAAAATATTCCCATTTTCATTCAAAAATAATAAACGGCGTCACGACGGTTAAATTCTCTTAAATAAGTGTTACATTGCAGATCAATAATTTCAAGTTGTAGCTCTTTCAATACAGTTTTAATATCTATTGAAAATGGATCGCTTACTAGCGCCAAACTTGTCTCAATTTTTCGGAAGTCACCAAATCTTTGTGAAAACACGTCATTCAGAGCGTTCATAACACGGAGTTAATAGTATTTAAGTGGGACACGATGTCCAGAGTAAATGCAAAATCACAAATCCCTAATCATCAGTATTGGGAAAGTCTGGAACATTCTTTTTTTCCAAAAATAAAATTATAATATTTTTTATATCCTGAACTCTTCGAAACACTTTTTCCAAGCAAAGCCATCGAATTTGACTGTGAAAAAGAATATTTGTATACTCACTCAATATCTTGAAGAGTTTTTATTTGATTTTCAATATTTTTAAAAAAAATATTCTTACTTAGAATTAGAATTTATGATGGCGGGCTGCAGTTTGCCCGTGCCTGCTCTAGACAAAGAATGCCAATATTTTGTGGTTTAAATTATCTTTACTGTTCTTTCTTTAACTCAACATTTATAGTAAGAAATTTGTACCACTTCATTAAGTGTGGATAGCGTAGGCTATAAATTAATGGTCAAACGCTGAAACTTATTCACAAGACAGACAAATAGCTATCATTTTGAATTAAAACCCTACATACACGAAAAGACACTTAAACAATGGAATTGTATCGTTTTTACAATCCCCTTAAGGCTTTAATTCTTAAAGCTGCTGCTAACTTCCATTTGAAAAACACAGAAACATTTTATTCATAAATGATGAAATCGGACTGCGCGATTTTTTTCTCTCTTGCGACAATTATATCACATACAAATTACATAATTTTAGATACTCTTGTTTAGAAGATGTACTTATATTAATTATTGTTGAACTGTATAATATATAGTGAATGATTATACCCTTATAAAAAAAATATTTTATTTATAGAATCTTTGCAAATGGCACATAAAGTGTATTCTTTTACTTCATATATATGTACTTACATACATATATAACAACTCATTAAATGCAAGATGTTGAAACATCAAATACAGTTAAACCTACTGTGGTCAAGACTCTCGCTAAAGAGCATCAAATCTTCTTGAAGATTATTAAAAAACTATTTCCTAGGTCTTCATTTTCTAAGTTAATCAGAAGCTTAAAAATTGTACAGAAAAATGAAGAGCGATTCGTTACAAAGAGCATTTAAACCAGCGCTGTCCAACACGTGGCCCACGGGCCGCATGTGGCCCAATTGAATATTTTCAGCGGCCCAATTTAATATTTTCTGCCGCTCTATTGGAGTTTGCAGTCTTCTACAAATATATTTTACATTTTGTTATTCATAAATCAAACAAAATAAAACAGGTGTGTGAATTTATATCAGCATTTTGTGTATGACATGGCATCCAATTGTCTTCATGACAGTCGGGTCACGTGGTGTGGTAGTGCTCGCTAAAACCGTACTGCCAAAGTACGTTACTTTTCAACATTCTTCCACTCCTCGGCACTAAGCCACGCCACGAAATGAGTCACATTTAGTGCAGTTTGGAATCTGGTCGAGTTGCAACGTTTGGGTGATATTTAGACACATTTGTTTATTACGATTAATCATGTTTGGAAGAAGAATTGAAACGAAGAAAAGAGTTGTTGAAAATGAGAACAGAAAGTTTCAGAGTAAATCGGAAGATTTGTACTTTTTCATTAAAATAAAAGTCAAAGCTGTATGTTTAATTTGTCGTGATACTATTTCAAATTTCAAATTATACAATTTGAAGAGACATTATGAACAAATGGAAGAACTTTCTGTTGGCGAACGGAAAGCTAAGCTAAAATTACTAAAAGTCAATCTTGAAACTCAACAAAACATATTTCATAAGCAAAATGAATAATCAAACGCTATTGTCAGTGCCTGCCTGCGAACATCTTATATTATCCAAAAAAATGAAGTCCTTTATGGACGGTGACTACATTAAAGAGTGCCTTATTGCCGCAGTCGAAGAAATCTGTCCAGTAAAAGTCGATTTCTTCACTTCAATCAGTCTCTCACATCAAACTGTAACAAGAAGAAAAATGACATTTCTACTGAAATAAGTACAACGCTCAACACAATTTCAAAACAATTGCATATCTTTCAGTGGCTTTGGATGAAACAACGGATATAAAAGATACTGCTCAGCTTGCTATTTTTATCAGAAGTATTGACAGTCAAATGAATGTGACAGAAGAACTTCTCGATCTGGTACGCTTGAATGATACAACCACTGGAAGAGATATTAAATAAGCTGTCATAGATTGAGCGCAAGCTCATCAGATCGATTTGAAAAATCTCATAGGCATCACTACAAATGGTGCCCCTTCAATGGTTGAAAAAATGTTGGAGCTGTTAATTTAATTCTCGAACACATAAAAGCCGCGGGAAAAAGTTCAAATGATTTTGAAATGTTCATTTGCCATTGCTTTCTGCACCCCGGAAATCTATGTGCACAAATATTGAATATGTCGCATGTAATGTCGGTTGTTGTTACAGTAGTTAATTCAATTAAAAATAAATCGTTAATGCATCGCCAGTTTCATTAATATCTTCGTGAACTGGAATCCGAATACAGCGATCTACTTTTTTATGCTAAAATTCGATGGCTGAGTCGTGGAAACTGTTTATGAAGGTTTTGGAAATTCGAATTTTTATGAGCAAAGGTGACAATGATAGATCTGAATTTTATGATGAATTTATTTTCAATTATTAAACGACTTTAATAGTGCCGGTGAAAAATTTTTATGCGGCTCACCATTTGACGGTAATATTTTATTTGGCCCACCAAACGATTTCTGTTGGACAACGCTGATTTAAACGGTTCTTAACACCAAAAAATCGCCTTGCTTCAAATTATCATAATTTATTGTTTCGACTTTTGTAAAAATTGTATTATTTACTTTATAGGGATTATTAGTCTTTCCGAAATTCCCAGTAATATGTGCACTTTTACATTTTTTTAAAACCATTTTAAGCCACACGTGAAAGTTAATCATGCAACGATCCTATATAAAAAAATAGGTGTAGTCTAATTTCGAACTTTCCGTTAACGGAAATGTATTTTTTTAAACCTCAAAAGAGCTTTCTTCTATTTTCAATCTCAGCAATGCTATAAACCTTCGTTTTTAGGGTTCTCGCAAAAAAATATCGTTCTTTAGAAAAGCCGACTATGTATATTTTTCGGTATAAGGTGACACAAGCTAAAGTTGTCACTTCAAATCTTTTTAAAACGTCCAATTGTATTTTTAAATACAATTGGACAATTTAAACTATCCAATTATAAAGCCAACAGCCAACACATAAAAAACTGTAAGCAAATAGCAATCAAAAAACAAATTGAACATTTCTTTTAAGACAATAATTAGCATTATATAGTAATATAAATGTTGTCAACTGAAGTTTTTTTAGTTTAAAACAAAATAGTCTATGCCCCATCCCCCTTACAAAGCTTGGAAAAAACAACTGATAAATAATATAGTCTCTGACATTTCAAATAAACATACTTTCCTACCACATTAAATCATTAAACATGCCTATCATGATGTAATCGTTTGCGTAAAAATCTGGGCGTCTGGCAATGATGTGCTGCCGAGATAACTATCTGTATTTTTTGAAAATGAAGAAATTTTTATTATATTATTATTTTAAGAAAGGCATATATTATATTAAGGAAGTGAAAAATAAAAATCTTGCAATCATGCATAGATTAAATATGTCGTTATATTCAAGACCTCATTATATATTATAGAGCATATACGGTGATTACTATGTTTGCAACAGGCGACGTGCCTTTCTATCCACTGGTTAGTGACATTCTTCATTAGCTTTTGTCAAGGAATTTTAATACGGCACAAAAGCCGAATGTGTAGTTGCTTGGGTGAGTGTTCCTTCCCGTATTTAAATCGCATTAATACACCATTGAAGCCTTCGCATTGTTTCTTAGTTAATTGAAAATTCAAAGACTTCAAGAAAGTTTCACGTCCCCTGGCCTAGAAAATAATTATTCACGCCGTAACCTTGAAGCAGAATAACGTCAAACAGCAAATGGAGGTTGCTCTGTTAAGGAATCGCCCCCCTCCCTCTCACTTGGCAGAACTCCCTCCCGGTGGCCCTCCGGCATCTCAGCCATCGGTAATTTAATTACCATGCTGGGTTGAGCATTTCTAACGCAAACCCTCTTTTTCATTTTTTTTTTTGTTAAATTGGGTTTCGCTTGTGAGATTAAATTTTAAACATTTCGTGAACACTGGCTTCACGGTGATATATTCTTTGCATAAAAACCACGCTTACATCTCACGCCATCAATTCTTTTAAAGAGAGTGCTATTTTTGACTTCATCTGCGAAATTTGTAGCCATCTTTTATTTATTCGGTTTGCGTAACATGTCACAGAGGGTGGAGTATGGGTGCAGAAATACGTATTTTTTTTTACTTTTCAATATAATTGTATAGATCAATTACTTGTGTCAATGGTTTATTCACACAAACCCGTATTTAAAACATACGAAACCTTTAAAATTAATTCATTATCTATAACGCAGCTTCGTTATGTTTTTAAAGAACCGACTATAGTGTATTTTTTATACTATAAAACGTATTTTTAGATATCTTTTGGGTTAGTTACCAATGTGGGAAATTAAAATGTTTTTTTTCTTTAATGTAAATTATACTGTTATTGTATGTATTAATAAATAATAATCTATAACCAACAACAATGGTCTAGTCGCTAGTGGCCAATACTCTGAACTTCCAATAAAACTGTATAACATCGGTATATCAGTATGAATACATATTGAATCAAACTATTTTCTCGAGTGAATTAAAATTTAATTATCACACTCATTCGTGAAAATTCGATTATCACAAATGGAAAATTACTGCCACACTAACGTCAATAATTTCTCTTGCATACCCAAAAGAAGATGTTGAATAAGTGATTTAGATTCCCGATAGAAATACTTCATTAAGATTCCATATTACTATATTAGATTTTGATTTGTGTTTTCGTTTCTTCTGGCAAAATATTTTCAATTTTAATTAAAATTCAATTACACTCAGAGCAAACTCTGAGTGCTAAATATTCGTAACAACACAATTATGAATGCTATATTAATTTATATATATAAATAAACTTATATTTTATTACGACGTTTTATACAATAGTTTTTGATATTGTATGTTATTGAAATGTGGAAAGTAAATATTTTTCACTGGTAGATGTATTCTACTGTATTACAAATTTAAAGCTTTCGCTCCACCCTAATGTCAGAGTAGACAGTTCATTTATTCAGTGTTCGCGTTTTCATAGAAGAAGCATTTATCATACTTTATTCGGATTGCAACATTTAGACAATGAACAATGCTCGTAACCAAATCCATGAAATACATAGACGCGCGTGCCCGATTAGGTTTCAGTCAAATTTACATATGGAAACACATGAAACCTACACTGCACTGCAAGCACGTGCCACTTTTAAAGTTTTCCGCTATCTTTTAGTGACATTTAAGCTTTATTGAATCCCAAGCTATAATATTCTTCACAAGCATATTTTTCTGATTCAAATAAACGTCTCTAAAAATAAGGCCACTACTGGAAAAATATTCTTTTGCCATTTCCAGTTCTTGTACTAAAGGGAGTACTTTAATAAAACTATTTATGGTCAAAAATAAACGATTACCTAAAATTTTGCTACGCAAAAATATATCATTATCTTCTCATACATTGCTTATTTTAAATATTAACAATAATAATAAAAAACTGTTTTTTTCACATGCAATACCACAGAATTAATGCTGCATTGTTAGACCAAGATGAGTTGAAAGCACGTATTATGTTACAAAATTTACAACGTTACTGTTACGGTTCATGAAATTTTATAATTTCATTCGGTTTTTGTACTTAAAAATTATCTTGAAAGTTTTCATCAACCGTTTTCAGGGATTCAACTCAACGAAACAACATTATTTGTAGCTACTTTTTGTTAACAAAACCGTTTCACAAAATAGCGATACAAAAAACGTTTAAATTCTCATACAATCTCGAGTAATAACTTGGCATATAGAAGTCGTTAAAGCATGGTTCGCCAACACAAAAACAATAGCTCGACGGACGCTCTAGGAACGTTGTATGGTAAAATGATCTAACTGCATCGATGAAAATATTTTGTTTTATTTCTACATCAAATTCTTAGCATTTCTGGGCCCGTTCAAGCGCATGATGATTAAATTCACTGGTCTTCGTTGAATAATGGAAGACAATCGTGAAAGCAGCGGTTGAATTATTGAACAAGATGGCTAATACGCCACAATCCGTTATGTGCATACGATAGCCTACTTCATATCCATCTTTAATAATGTAATAAAATCAACGAAAAACACATGTAATTGTATTTCAAAATCAAATTTTACGGTTGTGAGTGATTATTTCATCAATGATATTTGATCCGTATAGGCGGTAGAAAGTTTCAGTGATTTCTGTAAGTTTTTTTAAATATTTAATTTAGTTTAAATGATAAAAAAAAATATCGCCTAGTTAAAATTCCAACCGCTATACACAAAAAACTGTATCAACTTATTTTAATATCGACGTTATCTTTAAAAGAAAATCCGCGGTACTATGATGTGTAGCTCACAGATTTATCCAATCACACTTTTTATCATCATGTGAATGCTGTTAGTGCTAAATCAAATGTTTTGATCCGGCCAATTTACATGCCGCTACCAAATAATATACCAGGAAACTAATTCCGGCAGCCATTGGCATTATACGATACACACTATTTCATCTATATTTTCTTTCTGTATTTTTTTTCTTTTACGATGTAATATGGTAATTTTTTTAAGCTAAAAACAAAGGTTTTATCATTTTAATTGACTGGTGAAATTAATTAAAATACATTGACGTGTGTAATGTTTTCATGCCTTCATTCCTTTCCAAGTAAAAAAGCTCTATATTAATTCTTTACTCGTTCGTCTTATCACTTACCTACATATATGAAAATAGAGGCTTAACGACAAGCTCACAGCTAGTTTTCTGTTAAAACTTTCGGTATCATTTATAGGGAAAAGATTATTAACATCCTTCTCTCTGGCCTTTGTAGTCTTATGGTAAGAGCCATATATTAGCAATCAGCCGGGTCTTGAGTTAAGTCCATAATGGTCCGAAATTAGACAAAAATACATTACATAGTAGCACTCATATTAAAATAAATGTTTGACGCATCATTTAACCCTCGGCTTTATTAAAATATTTGGCTCATTGACAATTATCATATAGGCTGTAGAGTGTCGTATATATTTGTATATATATTGTTTCCCAATATGATATAAAACTAATAAATATGTCGGTATGTATCCAAAATTTCGGGTACAGATATTATTATCCTTTTGATAATTTATTCGCGATTGATTGCATTTCCCAGCGACCGAGCTCGGGACTATTTTCGATGTTAGCCACACGTACGAGTTCGTGTAACGATTGATATTCCCTCGAGATATCTGAAACTTATCTCAGTTCCTCAAATAATAATTGTGAATTCATGCAGCTCACTGGAAACTGATAGAAATTCACTTCTTGGATGTTTACTCAACTCTTCGTCGTTTTGGTAAACCGTTAAAGTTTTACTCAATGAAAAGTTTCGATGCCGAGCAACTCAGATTTTCTTACGGCTCAAGACACCTCGTATGTTTAATAAAATAAAAGGATAAAATTTACTTCATAACGTCAACAACTACTGTCGAATTATCCCTTAATTTAGATCTCACGACTTCACCTCAGTGTTTTTATAATATATAATTTTATTAACAAGAAATTTTCACTACGGCCATTTATTTTATAATTAAAATTTTAACTAGACGTCAAATAAGTCATATAACTGAACAACATCAATATTGTCAGACTTAAAATAATCCTAGGGATAGGTTATGAATTCCCACAAATATTCAAAGTTAATTATCTCAGAAGTATCACATTCTTAGCTTTGGTATCATTAGGACCATAAGTAATTGAAGATTTCGACTGAAGGTGATTATGCAATCACTTATCTTATTGAATGATGTGTATTTACATTATAACATGATTTTTTTTATTCTCATACATTAGCAATATAAATTTTAAACTACGCGTCAGCTCATGTTCATTCGTGCACTTCAAATGCCTGAAAATACTGAAAGGCGTAACTCAAGTCGTTGACTGATGACTGGTGAAACTGATGGGACCATGGGGGATGGGTCCAAAATGGGACTATATGCTTTTTTTAATATTTCTTTAGTTGGTCTTTTTATCGTACATTACTTCTGTAACAGATTGTGTTATTGCTTTCATCTGATGGTATTTGAAGAAAGTTTAAGCCAATAATCATCAAGTGAGTTAAAAATCTGGCTTACTTCTCAGGATAGAGAGATATAATTTAAATTATTGATAGAGTGTGGAAGAATAAGAAAATTTTGTTGGAAAGTAGTCAGAGAAGTGAGAAGTTTTAAATAAGCTAAAAAATATTTTAAATCTCAATGGAAGAGTTTGTTTTTATTTATTACGTGTTTCATATGTTAAATTACCATCCAAATGGCATACTTTTTGTATCTGTAAGTGAACGTTGAACACTAAAAGAAACTTCCCCGAAAGCTAGCATCTTACAACAACCGAGTTATACTGTTCTCAAAGTCTGTCAGTTTCATTACAAGTGTAATTTTCCACTCGAAATTACTAAAGAGCTGATGAAATGTTTTTAATTAAGCATGAAGAAAAAATATGAGCTCAGAGTGGAGCCTCCGCCAACGGTGCTGTAGAGTTATGAGGGATTCCGGTGCGACTATTAAGTTACACCCACAATATGCCGTGTGAAAGATCATAAAGTTTGTCACATTCAAATTGAAATGAGATGTAAAGTAGGATTGCCGACGCCATCAAGTGGTCGGTGGATGTAAAAGCTCGGTAACATTTGTAACCTAATTACAAGATAATTCGAAACTGTGAAAAAGCCTCAGAAACAAATTTCAGTAAAGTTTTAAAGTACGTATACTTTTGAGTCAGGTTGGGCCCCGTGCGCTTTTGTATTGTTGGTCCATTATTCTATTTGTTGCCGTTCATTAAAACGAAGAGTTTTCCTTTCAGCTGTCAAAGAATTCCTGGAAAATATTTTGGATGCAAACTTTACTTATTTCAATTTGTAAAGTCGCCGCTTAAACTTTTTAAATTATTTATTAATACTGTTATGTACAACATTAAATACATTTAAAACACCATTTAAGTCAAACCCGTAAAGTTTTAATTTTAATCTATGTTATATTAGTAAGTTGATGGATTCCCGCTGTGTTCGACATAAGCGCTACTCAAACCGTGGTCTGAATAACTGGTTGTCTATTAACTGAGAGATATGTATCATTAACGGGTGACGGTTAAATCCGTATGCATAGATAAAAATCAACTTCTCAGCTCAATATTATTTGTGCTAAAGCTGACCCTTTGGCATATTTCAATTGAATACTCAAAACTAGATTATTCAAGCATACACGAATGGACTAATGTAATAAAACAAGCATTCATAAATAGTTCCTTAATATGTAAATAGTGAAACTTACTTTTTACCACTTAATATATCGACAATGAAGCACTTTCCATTGAGCCTACTTTGGGACATCGATTGTATACAGTTTACAATAATATGTGACGCGGGCTTCTTTGCGTGTAAATAATGTTAATGTTATAGCGTGTTGCTTATTGGCGAATTTATGCATTTTCCGTTTTACATATAACTGTTCAGGTGGAGGCGTGCCTGGTTATCTTTGCCGTACGGGCATGAATTTAAAAAAATCTATTTATAATATTCTTTTGCACTATTCTCACTCAATAAAATTAGTATTTACTGACAACCTTTATCAAAATTAAAGAACGACAAAAACTAAATGTGAATAAATATCCTGGAAGGCTCAAATATGTCCCAGCACTCAGGTTGAAAAGTTTGGTTCAATAAAATTTGTTGTGCACTTATTAAGTAAATTTAAATATTTATTGTAAAAAAGTTGTTTTTTTCAAAGCTGTCTCATAACTTTAATGTGTATCAAATTTGTGAAATAAATTGCCTACATGATACGTATATTTGACTTGTATTTGTGAATTTAGAATGAATAACATCTTTATATACTTAACTTAAGTTGATCGAATAAAATATAAATTGAGCTCAATGAGCTAAAGACTACCAGTCTATTCAAACGAATAATTCGTTTTATTTTTAATTCCGATGCGAGCTTCTTTCAATTTACTTCATTTCAAATGAAACCCAAAGGCCAGATTCCTTTATTCCACCCGCTTATGTTGATAAGGCAGTCTAATACAGCCTTGCCATTACAACGTCGCCATATTGTTAAGAATTCTCTACGACTTGGTATATCTTGATATATCGGCAGGGCGGAATTCACATCTCGGTGATCTGTTAGGATAAAACGGAATACGAATCACGATGTGTTTGAATTTAAAGTTAATGTAGCGTGCGGTAAGGCCCCGATCAAAGCATACCTAGCTTCTGCAATCTTTCTTTTGACAGTGATGTCGCCGAGATTTTCATTTCAACATTGTTGAAATACGATATACAACCGAATGAAATTCTTTGTTCAAAGTATTCGGCAATCATTACTTTCATTTGAGTTGAAGTTTTACTTTGGCATAAATTCAATCACATTCTTGCTTTATTTTTTATATTACAAATTCGGGATAATTTTTACTGATGAAATTTGTCAATAAAAGTTGGGTAAGCTCTTAAGATATTGTTTTCATATGAAGTATGGCACGTGAATATTTTGTTCCGCCTGAATAAATTGTTAACTGTATATTCTTGCTGGAAAGTTAACTGTTTATTCTTGCTCTTTAAATAAATAAATCATTATTTTTACAACGCTTCCATATACTATGTATGTATAATACATACATAGGAAGTAGAAATCAAAGCCGGTTTTGCTCGAAGCGACCATCAGCTGCAAATTATTTATTTAAATTATGGGTCAGGTAAGTTTTCAATTCCAGGTTAAAACGGTGCAATATTTCGACGCGTTAAATACACCTAAATATCTAATTGCTTTTTAATAACAGATATTTTTTTGCACTTTGATCAACACGAGGAGAAAGGGGGGTATCCTGAAAGATTTTGAAATATTATCTGGCAACTCTTGGTGGAAAAGGATAATATTTAAGTAAATAAAACAAATTATTTGTCATATTCCATATTTTTATAGAGATCAGAACTTGTTTCGTTCATCGCAAGAATTATAGTCAATTGATAATGATTGAGATAAGAGGCTCTTATCTATATAAAATACGTGGAATTACTAAAAAAAATGTTTTTTTTATTAATTTTTCATGATGCTTTTCCAACTAGAACTGTCAGTTTTTACCTTAAAAGTTTCCTGTAGATGTCCGATTATAAAAGATCGGTTTTAAAAATATTATTTTCTAAAATAAATCATTTAAACTCATTTATTCATATTTATAAAGCTTCTGCGCAAAATATCGTATTTTTTTAGGAGAACTTTTCACTCTCACTTACCGCAAATATAAATCTTCTGGGAATAAATTTATTTATAGAAAGAATAAAACATCTATTGGATATCGCGTGGGTACGACACTGATTACCGAATACCTTAGCGGGTCTCGACAAGAGGCAGTCCTCGGGGAAATCTGAGATGGAACTCAAAGTCTTTAGTATAGAACTGCAACGCTTCATATGAAAAGAAATAATCGTCTAAAGCAGACTATTGTATTGTAATGAACGAGTGAATTTGTCATGAATGTTTTTATATGGAAAGGTTTTTATTAGTTTTAAGACGATAACAATATACTCATTTCAACGCATATAAATTTTGAACAAGCTTTCCTACACTATTTATTTGACTTGAATTAATTTATTTAATATGAAAACATCGTACCAATTTTCGTGTCAGATTTCTTTCCTTTTAGATCTTGTTCTAAAAGTCAAAAATATTCACATGAAGAAAGATAGAAACTGGATAAAGTCAATCTAGAAATATTTGACATGTTGCTAAAATCTTTGCTTTTATTAGTGTTTCATTCATGTTTTCATTGTAGCATTCTCAATAAAAATCCTCTCATGTTTTATATTTATGTAAATTGTCATGGCAACGGAAAATTGTTTTCAAATTTCTTTATGTGCTTTTAATATGAACATCATTGTCAAATACAGAGATATGTACAAAACTCTCACTTCTTTCACAGTATTTTCAAAAATTACATGCTTAAACCTTTATAGATCTTGATAGATCGCTGGGAGAATATCCCAAATTAATGCCTTATACTTTTTCAAGTGCGTCGATTTTATTTTGTGTTGTGTTGTATCGTAAATCGTGATGATATTAAAGGGGTTTTCAAAAACAATCGAAATTTAAAGACTATCTTCTACCGTAATAAAAACAAGTTATCACAAAACCCTAGTCCAATCTCTGTCTACGGAAAGATTAATAGAAAAATAATTACAGCGTTACAGTTTCAACTGGTAAAATTTTTGTCTTTTCCATGAAAAAACGGCGGTAAATCTCTTACCCATAGACTTAAGGTCAACCATTGTAACCAGTTTGAGGGAATTGCCAAATGACAGATGAAGATTCTTGGAGGATAATAATATTAGTTACAACCAACTAATAAATATTGCATAAGCCCCAAATATTCAAATATATAATATTTGCAAACCAAGTCTAAATGTTCTATTAGAAAATAATGTAGTTTAATGGTAAAGACCTTTTTGTAGCATTCAAATCTCTTGTGGTTTTCCATACTCGGCCTTACTCTGTCCTTGGAGGATTAAAGGTATTACTTATCATGAAATACGATTTCATTATAACTTAAAATATGAATCATACTAAAATTGTAATCTTTATAAACAAAATTGCTTCGAATAAATTGTCAAAGTTTTAATTTGTTCTTTTTTTAATCAAACTAGAAGCTAGCGGCTACCTTTTTAAATTAATATTTTGACTGTTGAGACACCAGGAAAATATTTTGTTTTTCTAGATTTAATGTAATATGACAGATTGATGATTTATATTCTCGCTATGTGGGGGACCGAAGGTGATAAACCCTCATTTCCCTTTCGTCTCTTGGTGGTTGCGTTTCGCGTTTTTTAATAATAACATAAAAATAAAACAATAAACAAAAATGATGATGGAGGTGAATGGTGATGAAATGGTGATGATGTGGAGATCTC
This sequence comes from Himalopsyche kuldschensis, assembly GCA_028554975.1. Classification (NCBI taxonomy): domain Eukaryota; kingdom Metazoa; phylum Arthropoda; class Insecta; order Trichoptera; family Rhyacophilidae; genus Himalopsyche; species Himalopsyche kuldschensis. The sequence goes on along the minus strand of JAHFWI010000001.1, from coordinate 3,249,874 downwards.
TTGATGGTGGTGACACTGATTCGTGATACATTAACCTCAAGGGCATCTGGGGTAATATGACAGCAAAGGTGCGAGTTTTTAAATATCTAATACACCAAGATACTTGATTTCTGTATCCAGAAATTGACTGATTATATTTTTATTTTTACCTGATGACTACCAATGCAATCAATAATATTACACTGAAGAAAACTATTCTTCCTATAACGGATGATAAATTTCTCTTCATCACTGACAATACATTGCTTTATTTTATCATAACGTCAGCCTACATTTTCCGACAGATTTATTTCTGAATGATATATTTTGACGTTATAGAAGATTTTCCTTAACCGTTTCGTTTCAATCCAAATATTTTGACAGCTTAAAAAAATACGCGCCAGCCTTTTAAAATTCAAATCATTTGGCATTAATCCATATGAAAAATACTTCGGTAAAAAGATGTTTTCCAATAAAAAGTGATGTTGATAAAACATATGGAGAGAATCCGGCTTGCTGAAAATATTTATAGGGTGTCTTGATAGTTTACGGTCGTCCAATTTACAGTTAATTTAAAAATTAAAACATTAACTTTTATCAAAATAACTGACTGACAATGCTCTGGAAGTAGTTTGTAAAATTACGTAAAAAAAGAAACAATGAAGTAGCGTATATCATTTCCAACAAGTTAATCATTACACATTGTATGTCAAAATCCATAATTGGCATTGCATATCAAGTTGACTATTTTGATTCGTTTATTGATATACTAGTTATAGTATACATTAGGTGGAAGTGTCGTATGTTGACATTTGCCGAACACTAACGCTTTCACGCATACACTCTTTTTCGCGCATCGTGCGCAAGTACAGTCATTTTATATGTGTTAAAGACGCTGTCTTTCGATCTGGTTATTAAAATTCAGTTGCACCATTTGAACTGATGTACGTTAGATGATCCATAAAACTGCTTCAATCAAAATACATAATATATTTTGTGTTCTTTAGCAAAGTTCGTTTTTTTTATATCACACAATACAAATAAGAAAGTGGAAAATAGCACAATATGTTCAGAGTAATGTCGAATCAATTTAATGTTAGTATGCTCTCAGTGAATATAAAAACAAAGTCAATGAAATAACTGAATTATTTCTTGCCTTATATAAATTATATTTGATTCTTAGACGTAAAATGTCAAAATAAATAGTGTTTTCTTCGTTACTAAAAACAAGAAGCGTGTTTTTGACGTGAAGTTGAAAACTTCCTTTTGATTTGTTTCCCGGTATATAAAAATAACTAAAAGAAAGTTCGACAAAATCGACAAAACTGCATAAAAAAAATACCATCCGATTTCAGAACTTCTCGCGTCAAAACTATTTACCATTATTCGCATGCATTGTATGATCAGTTATTCACAACAAAAAACATTTAATACAACAATTATCACAAATCATTTTTCCGTTCAAAGCATCACCTTGTATGATCCAGGATTGTACGCTTGCGCACCTATAGTGAAGCGAAGCGAATATGTAAAAATCAAACAGCGTCCCCTATTATTTGGCGAGCCACGTGTGAAGGCGCAACCTGCTCGCGGAGTGGCGGACCAGCTGATGTTTCTGAAAAATATACTTAATCCGTCTCTTTTGAAGCGAGTGTGCGAGGCAAAATTCCGCCCAGTCACTCCGACGTCTCACTCGCTTATTTACGCACAGCTTATCCAAAAGCATGTAAACATGATACGCGCAAAATAAAGCGAAAATAAATGTGTACGTCATTTTTACGCCCAAATATAACTTTTCCGCCTCACAGCCAAATGAACAGGGATTTCAACATTTGTATTTAAAAGAAATATTTTCTTTCAGTTGATATCTTTTTTCGTGTTTGGGGTAAAGAAATTTACAAGCTTTCGATGGATTCGTCGGCCACTTTCATTTTTATTTCAAATTAAGTTGATAACTTTGTTATTCCCCGTACTCTGTAACAAACAATGACACCGGTTTCGCTTTTTTGCAAAACATCTTCAGACTAAGATAGATTTTATCAAAATATTTTTTGTTACATAACTAACATAACAGACGGCATAATCGAATGAGATTTTTTTTATTTTTCAATTGAGTATGCTCGCTTTGAGCAAAACTTGTGTTGACTATTATAGATGATGTGGAAGAAGTACAAAAAAATAAATATTTAAATTATCGAAAAACCATAGAAACGAACTCAAATCAAATAATCTTCTTTCATTTACTCTCGCTAACTTCGTTGCGCAGAACAGCTAATCTATTAGCAAATATCATAACGACAATAGCCATGCACTAATGGTAAAAACTTGAAGGGTATCATGGCAATGCCCCGAATTTCGAAAATGGTTTCCGATTTGCTGTATGTACATTTTTTTTATTTATGTGTACTTCCTGAGCGCATATTAAAAATTAGATGTAAAAGTCTGTAAAAGTGAAAGATCGTTTGCGTACCTAGTCTTTTTGCCTACAAAAATCCTGATTACAGGAAGAATTGCATAAAATAATTGTAAAAATATGATACATTTCTGTTTTAATTTAAATTAATCCTGCCTTAAGCATAACTAAAGCTTTCTTGACATAAACTAACATTACACTAATTTCCCTTCGCAATATACCTTTACACCTAAGACCCCATATATTTTTTTCTTTTCAATTCAATTTCCTTTATTATCAATTCTCTTTCTAACGTTTCCTCTAAATATATCGTAAATCAGCGGGACAAAGAAGGTCTGCGCACAAAAAAAAACTACACCACATAGATAGGTTGGTGTCAACAGTGCATACAAACTTATATAATACTGAATACTTACAGCTGGCCCATTCCATCTTTGTGTAACATACTCGAATAAATCGAGACTTCTTTTATAATTTATTCAAATAATTTTTTACATATCAATTTTCAAAACCATATAGATATATTTGTTTATAAAATATAGTTTAATTTATGATACCAATTGCCCATTAATGAACGTAATACGTGATGCTATTGAGAGATGTAACGGTCTACCATCATTTTCAGTCTGATAATTTCATCTCAAATTTAGCACGTATGAACTCATTCGTTTAAAATATACGTAGATTTTTTACTCGACTCAAAATAACAAATCATTTCGGAACATATTTGTTAACTTTAACTTATTCGTGTGCCTTATGATTTTGGTGGGAAAAAATCACAAGATACAGTCGTCATTTGCAAGAATCTACGAAAAAGAACCTTTCTCAAACCGGATGATAACCGGTGATGAAAAGTGAATTGCGTATGAGGACATTGTGGGGGAAAAGAGGACCCTGCGAGCCCGGACAACCTTCTCCTTCTACCTCGAAACCAAACTTGAGCCTCAATACGAGAATACTGTGTATATGGTGGGACGCCAAAAGCCCAATACACTATGAGCTTTTCAGCACTAAAGAAAGGTTCAATTCGGAAATGTATTGTCGACAAATAGGTGATTTGAAAGAAGCACTCTAGGCACAGAGACCGGGGCTGGTCAATAAAGGGAAACAAATCATATTGCACCACGATAGCGATACGAGGCACTGCTGCTGCTTAAATAATAACAATAAAATAATGTTTGACTTCAAAAAACTATTAAAAAACCATCAAAGAGCTTATCGTTCAGGACCATATGAAATCATAATTGCAAAATTATTCCATTCAGTACATCTATCATAGATAAAACATTATCATTAATAATTTATTTCTTACGTGTTTTTTTTCACAGCAATTTATTTTATAATGAAATGGTTTTCATACGATTTCAGAAGTAAACCGCCGTCAGATTCTTAATCTTCTATATATATAAAAATGAATGTTTGTCTGTCTGTATTTCCACTATGGACTACTAAACCGCTCGACCGATCGATGTGAAACTTTACAAATTTATTGAGTACACTCCCGCAATGGTTTTTGGCCTACCAACCCCTCCCCCCAACCACCCCCCAACCTCCAACCCCCAATTTTTTCTTTAAACTTTACGAATTTTTTGAGTTCACTTCTTCGAAGGTTTCTGGCCTACTCTCCCATACTCCACCCAAACCCCACCCCGCCAAACAACCCCCCTCCCTCCCCAAAATTGATATCGAATTTTTACAAGTTTCTCGAGTATTGAATACATGCAAATTGAATTGAATATTTGTGTAATTCAAATCCTTCAAATTTATTTAAGTTGCTGGCGTAGCAACGCGCGCAGGGTACAGCTATTAGTTTATATTGAATTTAAAAAATTTATAACGATTCCTTTTATTCTTAGATACATTATTTAAAATACTTGTTCCCTACTGGAAAAATCTTCATTTCCACTTGACCTAAGTGCTATTTAGAATAATTGTTAATTACCTATTTCATATTACATTATTTGCTTATTTAAGTGGCTCTCAATATGATCGTAAAATTTGGTAACGAACATTTAGGAATTATTTTTAAGCTCATTATATTTTCATACTAAATTTGTTTTTGATTACCGATTATAAATTATTCATTTGTTGAGAGGTTGCTAAGATTTTAAAATTTAAGAATTTTATTTCTTTAGTTTATAATTTGAATAAGACCTTTAAATTATTTTCATATTTCCCCTACTCAACTACGTCATACTCAAATTTATCTAAATAGTTCAGTTAAGATATTATATGTTTCATCATTTTGTTATGCACGTGTTGATTAAAACGGGGTACCTGGAACAAAAAATATATCTTATATTATAATATACCGCTAAAAATTAAAATTGAATTTTATAATAGTTTATAATATTAGTGCGTCTTACCGTCTCGTTCATATTAGTAAATTCCAATTATAATAAAACATCGTTGATGTTTTAAACGAAACCAAACCAAAGAAAAATAGGACAATTTTATACCCAAGAGAGAAATGTTTTCAAGTAATTTATTTAATTGTGAAGTATAATATTTATATACATTTGTATATATAGTTTTAAATCTACATAGTCCATACGTTCGTACTGAATAATTTATATACGAATATTCATTTCTAGGGTGAAACGTTCGTGAGCCTTATAAGTAATATACGTAGGGTAGGAAATAAATATAGTGGGAGGTTTTCCGGGAAGTGCAGCGCGTGTCTGGCCGCAACTGATTTATGGTGCCATATGCATTTTTAGTCGGCAAAGTTGCGGTAACTTGCATCGACACCCAGGACTCGCTTGCTCCAAAGATGCGGTACACAAAAGGACTTACACATGCGACTTACCTATGCATTTCAGGATGGAGTGCGAATCCTTAAAATTCCATCAAAAAATAAATTCATCATTAGTCAATAAAAATAATCTCATTATTATAACAGCACAAATAAATCGCATCGAATCAAATTACATTAGAAATGTGATAATGTCTTTATTAAGCAACTGTACGACGACATTGAAGACCCGTCGTTATTTTTAAAGTAATACTGTAACAGTTTCCAGTGCCACATGTAAACATTTCCTCAACACCCGTCCACTTAGCTGACTCACTCTTAATATGCGTCTGAGTTTCGTGCATCGTGCATAAGCACAATGTTTTTCTTTGTGTTACAGACAGCAAAATGAATATATATTGTAATTATTTAATACGGTTTACTATTGTAATTAATAAAGTAATCTAAAATCTAATAATCATTTAAACACGTATTTTATCTGATATATAATCAGTTGACAACGCCCGCGTTGAGCGAAACCCGTTCCTGGTAATTATTAGAACACAAAATATCTGTAAGTATTACCTACTTTAAAATAAGTTTTATTTGTTGTTTTAAATAAAAAAATGCGTAGGCATATTATATTAAAACTATCGATTATTTTACAAAGAAATTAGACATTTAGAAGGTCAATATCATGGTGATTTTCATTATAATTTATCATTGCATGAAACTCTAAGTAATATATATGTATGTATATCAATATACGCTTGAGATACATAGCCACAACCAATGCATTGAAAAATGTTTGTTTCCACGTAATATTTCTCCAAGTATGAATTAATCAAAATAGAAAACTAGTATATTCGTTTAAATGGGCTCCACCCTCAATTGCAATGCATGTGCTGCAACATTTCATGCAAGAAGTCCATAGTTTATGGCACACTGGCCGTATTAACAGAATACGTATTATTTAGTAACCAAGGTGCAGAGTAGACACAATAGTGTATCAAATACCTCCGCCGGCAATTGACAACTCTTGGAACTACGCCATTTTATGTCCGCTGTAATAAATTATCTTTCACAATTCATTTATTATTCAATTTTTGTTGAAAATATTTCTGTTTTTGATGGACACAAAAAAGTGCATTTTTATAAAATATTAAGAATCTAGCACACTATCAATTGACTTTTTTCCCAACGTGGACGAATACATATATCAAAATATGGATTTATTTTTTTTGAATTAAATTTAAAAAAAAATATTTGCATTACAGCTTACTCCAATCCGCCAAATATTCTTAATTGTGAAAGTCATACGAGATTAACTCGATGATAAATAATGAATCAGTTGTACTCAAAATCAAGTTGTACGATAAATAACATACACCCAGCCCAAGATCTCTTTTTTTTCAATTGAAAAATCGGACCTTGCTGGGAATTGAATCCGGCCCCCTGATCGCTAGGACAAAGTTCTTGCCACTAGACCACAGGGACCGACCCCATACTATAACAATGACTTTTCAGGGTCTGTTTAAGTTTCACCTGGCTTTCACGATACATGGTATCACAATACACACTGTATAATTAACTTGAATTGTTAGAATTTTGTACTTTTCCATGATCTTTCTCGCCAACGACCTGGGTTTCGCCTTTCTGCATCTTCAGGCATTTCATTGCACGATATATTTTTCTTTTATAAAACCGTTTTAAGGTATTCGTTTATGACATTTCATATTTTATTCATATTTAAGTTTTAACATCATAAACTAGATTTATGCCATTGATTCATGATTTATTATATAACGCGTACATTCAAATGGGGGCATTGTAATAAGTGTGGGTCATGTTTTTGAACACCTTAATGCTTCAACATCCATTATTTTTCATTTACTAACCTGTGCCTTTCAAATGCTTGAAGATTTCTAAAGACTAAACTCGGGTCGTAAGTGACAAAAATCATGGAAAAGTACAACTACAACATGAAATTCCATAAAGCACCAGTATAAATCCTACATTAAAATGCTTACGATTTGCATTCGCGTATTTTATGTAATCTCTTTTAAAAACAGTACAGACATTATTTATTGTTTTTTACTTAACATGTAATGCCAAATAAAAAGAAGATTTCAACTTTTATAAATCTCAACTGTTAATGCAGAATAATTTATTGAGACAGTTCATTTTTAAATTGTATATCATTAAGTGTCTGGTGCTTAGAAAAATAATTACGAGCATAAAAGCTTTTGCATTTAATCTTCACTTTTCGTCATGTAAATGTATTTGTAATAAAATGTTAACAGATTTCTGTTGTTTTATAAAGAATGTCATAAAAACTTCGTTAGCTGAAAGAATTCAAAACAGCGTAATGGTCTCTTAATTGCGCAATGAATATACATTGCTGAACTTCTTAACGGCACATAAGTTTTATTAAAATGGATTACTCTAAAACTTTCCATTTAGCTTTATTTAAAATTTTGGCTACAACTGGCATCTGACAAGAATTCTCCAAAGCCATCTTCAGAACTCGACATTCCACCCAGTGGCATTATTAAAAGAACATTGTCGTGGTATTACTAACGATTTAAATAACACTTTATTTTATCCGTAGAATACACTCTTTGATCGTTTCGCTGTGTTGAATAAATGTACAAATTCACAATTTTTATTATTTGTGTCGAATAAACAAATCAAGGGTAAAAAATAAATTCGTTCTCTCTGGCGTGTTGTATAGAAAATATTCAAATAAAAACAAAAAAACATTTAATGTACTAATTCTGCATTAGATTTATTAAGATCAGGACCAGTTTCACTCATTGCGAACATTATCAACTGATGCATTATCAACAGTTGATAATGCTCGCGATTAAGGAATCCGGTCCTGATCTCAATAAATCTAATGTTAAATAAGTACTAAAAAAAAATTAATATTTTTATTATAATGCCATTCCACCACGTATTGACAGTGAACACATTAAAAGTGACAAAATATTCTATGAACAAATTCCAATTATTCTTTCACATAAAAAAAAGATCAGCTCAGACTAAGTTTATTGATAACGATTGTGTAAAACACATTCTCTTATTCTACGTACTATTTAATTATATTTAAAAAAAAATAGTTGACTGAACAAAAAACAACATTTATCAATATTAAATAATTTCATACCTGAGACAGCCACCCGTCTTCGACGTTCATGTCCGAAAAATAATTTATCCAAATGGTTATTATATTTTCAACGTTGATTATTATTTTTAAAATCAGCCATTTTATATTACAGTGCCGAATATAACTTTACGTTATTTAACTGAACGTAAAGCTTTATTTTTCAATTCATTTTATTGGAATTCATCTTTTGTTCTGTTTTTTACGCCACAGAGTTCAGTTTCCATACAAAACGGCAACATACGTCGGTTCACTTTGGGAAAATCAATTTCTGCTTTCCAATTAAAAGTCTACATTTGTTTTGAACTTTTAATTAAAGCATTTTTCAGAGACTCTTTTGGCGGCACAGCTTCTTTTGACACTCCCCGCTTAATTATTCAATATTTTTTTGCTATTTATAAGTTATTAATGAATATTAGAAAAAGAACAACACAGAAGATGAAAGCAATTTTTTTTTCAACTCTTACAATTTATTACAGCAGATGCCTGTTTATTTTCTTTGAAACAAATAATTTTTCAAAAAAGTTTTCACCATTTCTTTTCGCTGCTATTACAATATAATTCATCGTAATTTAAGCATACATTGTAAACTATTCTAAAAAATATGAATTCAAGCTTAAATTTGTTAATCGCTAATAATTACCATTCATTGGTAAAAAATACTTTGTATTTTTTGTGTATGAAATGTAATATTTACAAAAAAAAACAGTTTTTTATATGACCTTTACCATAAGTTTTGTAGCTAACGAGTTGGGTTTTATCTTTCGGCATCTTTAGGAATTTCAAATCCACGAATGAACTTGTACTGACTTGTCATTTTATGCTCTAAACTCATGGAAAAGTACAACATTCAATCGATTAAAATTACATTTTGAAATTCCATAAAGCACCAGTACAGTCGAATTCTCAATTATATTATATCTACTTGAAAAGAGCTTAAGTGATCTCGTTATATATCTACGGTTCAATTTTGTAACCTCATTAAATTTGTATCGACAAAAAAATCCATAATATGCATGAGTATGAAGATGAACTTACTTGACCTTACATGTATGTATGTATGTTGATGTAAGTGCTCGGTTTATAGAAATTCATTATAATATCTTACAGGCAATGGTTTAAACATATATACTCATTCTCTCATATTGAAGTTATCTGTTTTGATACGTGTCGGTTAGAAGGTTATTTCAAATATAAATTCACCAATAACCAATTTAATAAATATTTATTAGCCGTTTTGGCTTCATAAAACACTTGCGAATATCAATAATGTGAGTAAAAACTACTTTAGTCTTCTAGTTGTGTATTTATTAATGTAACCACAAATAATATGAATACCAAATCACCGATTAATTTACCGAATTCACTTTTATAGATGGTTAGATAAATAGTTTCACAAAAACAAAACACTTCATTCTAAATATTCCAGATTCAAATAATGAAAACCCGTTCAAAATTAAATCGCTTTTTGCCATTTTGTTGCGCTTAAAAATGCTTTATTTCATATGATATTATGTATATAAAATTAGACTTGAAGTTAATAGGCTTACAAGAATTTTTAATAATGTTTGTTACTTTTTCATGTATCGCTTGTAACAAATACATATTATGAAAACGATTTTCTATCATAACAGTCTTTAACATTTATTTATAATGATATAACACAACTTTTTCAAACTGTTGTATCATTATTTTGTATTGAGGCTTCATCTGAAATCCATATGTTAGAAATTTGGAGCGGGTATTGTTGAGAAATATTTTTAATTAATGATAAGACACATGCTAGAAAATTTTCATTCGACGAAGATAATAATTTTTCCCAATAACATTATGATTATACAATAGTTAGACATTGTAAACTCGCATATTCTATTACACTTTCTGTTTGACTTGGGAACCCTTGATTTTTGGCGTTCGGTTCATACATTATATTCAGGGCGGTGTAGTCGGTAAAAAAAAGTTCGACTCCGACTCCAGCATTTACCAAAACCACGCCTCGTCTCAAACATTGACCAAAAACACGACTCCCACTAAAAAAGTTTAAATCATCACTTTTTTCCTAATTTTCCTAATTATGTGTATTCAATTAAATATCAACCCTACCGATCCGGCCAATAGCCAAATTTGACGTATTATATGGAAAAATAAAAAGTTCAAACTTTTAAAAATTTCCGACACCGAATACGACTCCGGCCAAAGCCCCGCGACGACTCCGACTCTGACTCTACAGCCCTGATTATATTTAATGATCCTTAATTTCTCATTCGAATAATTTTATTAAAGTTTATGGGAACATCAATTATCATTAAGGCATTCCTAGCACCAGTTAAGGCTGGGCGTGATACCTGCATTGATCATGACGTGGTTGTATGCTTGACAGTTCAAATGATTTGTCTCCTCAATTCAGCTGTCAAAAACATTTTCTTGTCAAATCCAAACGTTTTGAAAGAAACCTCTTCTCCTCAAATAATATATACTTACGCAATTTATGGTAATATGTCAATTAATTGGTCGGTGCAACCACAAACTAACACATCTCGTAGCATTTATTTATACTTTACGAGCATCGTCTGTCAGAATAGACTTGCAGCAATATCTAAACACATTAGGTACTTATAAATAAGTTTCACGCAAACATAATCAATAATAGTAAGCAACTAATTTCAAATTATTCTGTTACGTACCTTAATTCATTTTTTTTATTCAAAGATTTATTGGAAGCCTACCATGTATGGTATATTCTCTAGAACAGGGGTTACCAAACTTTTTGTACCTTAGAGCACATTTTGAAATATCGGTAGGGCGGCGGGCACCACATATATTGTCAAAGCAAATTTTGCATTGGAAAAAAATGTGAAAAATAGGTAATAAATAATACACAAAAAAATATTTTTTAAATTATTGTTTATATTATATTATATAAAATAAATATAAGTCAGTGTGATCTTTGGCATTGCATTTTATTGACAAGTGCCTCATAATTAGGGGAGTATGATGACGTTCCTGTTAACAAGCCATCATTAAGATTTTCGTCGGTGCGTCGAGATCTATATTTTGATTTTATTAAATTCATTGTTGAAAATAATGATTCACAAAGGTATGTGGAACCAAAAATTGATTTTAATAATTATTTTATATTAAAATGAACTTCCACAAAGTTACTGCCGAAACCATCGAAAGTATAAAAAAATGATTTAATCTTATATGCCGCTTTTTTAACAATGGAAACTTTTTCTGACATCAAGGATTTTAGCATAATATCACTCTAACTCCAGTTCTTCTGCCTTTACTTGAACAAGCTCTGCAATATATGCAGCTATTTCCATTATATTCATTTCGCAAGGATTTCTAAAAGGATTGATAAAAAAGGAGACCATTGGCTCTACATTATTTACTATTGGGTTACTCAGAATATAGCAGTGATCTAAATATTTTTTTATGCAGACAAATATGTTCGATTTCCATATATTCATTTCGCGGGCACGGAGTTGGTAACCCCCGCTCTAGAATTGGGTTACTCTAAACGATCTATATCAAAACGAATTACACAAATTGATCTTTGATTTATAAATTCGATGTATGCGTTGATGATACAACACTTTGACGACTATTTGAAACATTGTTGTATACAATAAACTGATTTTATTACAGATTTTACAAAAAACATTGATCTTGTATAGATTCTACAGCAACATAATATAGAAACATGGAAGCACGAAATTGGCGGAAAGAAATCGAGTAACTGTAGAAATGCATGTAATATTCCACGCTTTATGAAACACCAACTATAACTAATCGACACCTAACACACAGTCAGTTTTCCAGCGACTCATCTGAACAGATTTAATTTCACTATTCACTTTTCGAAAAAGAATAGGGTTGCAATTCAGTATTCGAATTTTTTTTTCAACAACAGTAAAAAATACAATGCATTCAAAGGGCGTTCATCTATCACGGTCACCTATGCTGGGTGACGCTGCGTCCATTTACGGATGCGTCATGATAGAATGCCTTCGTGTCGCCTTTCAAAGTGCTGCCGTCATGGACTTCCTCCACATTGCAATCGTCGTTCACTATTGTACACCATTGAATGATATGAAAATTGATTTGGTGTAAAACTTTATGAAATGCAAATGTCATGTGGTAAAAGTTTGTGAGGGTTTCAAATTTGATTTTGAGAATATTGATTTTCTTTAAATTTTATGAAAACGAAGCACTATTTCGAAACTTTTAAATCATGGAATCTCCTTTGCGTGTACAAACATGTTAACTTCTTTTTAAGTTTTTGGACTACTAATAAAACATGTCTCAACATAACCGTTTTAACGATAAATTATTATTCATTTGTTTAACCTCATTTTTTTTTACAGAGAAAAAATGTACAATGGCTTGATTATGATAGCAGTAGTGATTTACTTATCGCCTTTGCTACATACCGTCTGTAGGATCGGAAAGATGGAAAAGAAAAATTTGGATTTAGAAAAAAAAAAACAATTTATGATGTGTATTCTGTGTTGAAATTTGAACTTGGAACACAACAATAGAACACTTTTAAGGTGTTCACTGTCAATACTTGGTGGAAAGGCATTATAATAAAAATAATAATACATTTTTAGTACTTTTTCCACATAAAATTTATTAGATCAGGACCAGTTTCGTTCATGAGCGAAACCGGTCCTGATCTAATAAATGTTATGTGGAAAAGTACTAAAAATGTATTATTATTTTTATTACAACAATAGAAGACAACTATGTTCAACAATCGGCGGCAGGTGAATCACGTGAGTGAAAACTTCGCACGGCACTTATGAAGAGTCGCTGAACATATGAAATATAAATTTGTATTCTATTAATTAAATCGCATACATTGTCTGTTGTGATTATTTACGTGAATTCTGCGACTACTTCCATTTCAAATATCGATAAACAAAAACCTCGTTTGCGAATTTCGAATACAGTCGATCGAAACACACTTAACGCTACGACTAAATGGGGCTTAGGGACATTTAATTCTCACTCAGCACTACGTCGGATTTATAACATAGCAGCTATCATAATGCGTGCTGTACTATTTCTTGGGGATACGATATGGAGGATATCTTTTCATTGAACAAATAAGACTTTATGCGATGTTTCATGGTGGCCCTAATGACTTTCCATAAAATTAACCGTAATTACGGTCCAGATTTCTACCACTTTTTTCCAGTATTTTTTATACTGACACTTTTTATGGCAATTAACGGATATGTGTCGTCGATGATTTTCGCAGATTATACCTTTTACTACATGGACATAATAGTAATTCATATATCCGATGAAAGATGAAAGAATCGATACGAAAAAATTATACAGTCATTATATATTTGATTAACAAAAATGATAAACTAACTAATTGCACGATTCTCAAAACGGAAGAAAACTCTACAATTTAAACAGTAACGGCATGATTTTAATCGGAAAAAATGCAACAGATGTGTTTTTAACGCAAATGTATTATTTAGGTATCACAATTAGAACTATTCACTTTTCTAGTTTTCGAAAAAAACACGAAAAACGTTTTGATGGCTTTTTGAACATTATTTATATATTTCAATTTTACAAACAGCCCATAAAAGCCCGAGGCTTAAAATTTGTGTAAGCGGCCACATTGCAACATCACTTAGGATATCTCTTTGATTGTTTGAAAGTATGATTGACCAAATCATTATTCATTCGTTTCCAAAGTCGTGAAACGTTCAGATGTTCACACCAACCGTCATTTTATCGGTAAATTATGGATATATGGTCACAGGACAGAATTTTTGTAATGATTTATGACAAATTAGCACATTAAATGAAATGAATGTAAGGCTTACGATTTTTTTTGAAATGTTTCGTCTTTAATTTTTAAATTTATTATAATAGAAGATCCTAAAGAATACTTCGCAATAAGCATGAAATCGAGTTGTTTTTATTTACACGAGTAAAAATGCAACCACAAACTACACAAATAATAATATCAACAGATAGAGACAGTCACATAAGTTTATTATTTGTTTAAAATAAAAAGAATAATTTTTTTATAGGCATATATTAAAAAACAAATTCTTCTTTCAGAACTCATACAATAATCAGTAATATTCTTCAGATTTAATCATTATGATTCCACATTTTATAATAATTCACAAGAACTCAAAGAGTAAAGTCAAAACATAAAATTTTAAGACAGTATGTATAAATTTTTTGAGCTTAGCTCGAGAGGATTGGGATTCTGTCCCGTGAATGGTACGGGATCCATAATTTACCATTTTATCTTACGTTTTTATATCACATGTACATTATTTTTCTACAAATATTTTATAACTAGCCATAAACTATAGCCAGAAGAATGTGACAGCATTAGTTCAGTTTCTAAAAATATGGGATAGTTCTGCTTTTGATAATATACGACTCATTTGTTTTATACTTGGATGTTAGTAAATTCCTAATGTCAGTTGGAGAAAACTATACTGTTTTCGCTCACATTGAATGATTTATGCAAATCACATCAATCTGAAACTGTTTAATTCGCTGCATTTTACTATAGATGTACCATTATAACTTGACCGCTTGTGAAGGCGACACCATCGTGTATAAACTGTGCAATACTCCATAAAATTTGTTTATTTATTAACACATTTTTATATGCAAGCTATAAATGAAACAACATCATCATGAAAATATATATTTTTACTAAAACAATATAAATTCGAAGGCTTTTAAATGTATCTACTATATGGGGACATTTTTAGTTCCGAATTTGAACGGCGGTCAAGTTATGATGGTACATCTATATCACTTGATATTATGATAGCATAGTGCTAGCCGCAGCTACCACTGTCCCGCAATGACTGACGAAAACTGGGTGTGATTAATTTTGACCAATTGAAATGACATAGGTCTAACCGCTGAATCTCAACATGCCAAAACTGAACACCGACGAAAATTACTCGGAAGAGATGTCAGTTCAAACAAGGCCCACATGAAAGGTGAACCGATTGACACGTTTCATTTCCGTTTCTCGACCCTCGGCTCATTTGTTTCGCAAGGCGACGGGGCAATCAGGGCCAAAGGCGGCTTGCCTCCCACCGACGCCTGCGTCATTCGATGCCAAACGAACCAATATGATTACATCAAAGGAGACAAATAAAGAAACTGGACCGCCACAGACACTGACTGGGACTCTGCCGATCTCACAGCAGGCCAACATTGCCAACAAGTGGCATTGATTGACCAAACTAAGCGACCGTAAATTCGAAACAGCTATTTATTTACCAAATAGTATCGTATGATTGTTAAATTCCGAGCAAAGATTTTTTTGCATGCTTTTGGTGTACCAAAGAATGAGTTTTTTAGATGCTGATGATTCAGAAATATCTGAAACGAATTCTGATGGTGATACAAGTGAAAGTGTATAAACAGTCAATAGTTAACACAAATACTTCTTGCATAGATATATTATATTATCCTATTGATTGAATTGGCATTTACTTGGTAGAACTCCATTATAATACGGTTAAACAATAAATATTCAAATTCTACAGAAATTTCTGTGGAATTAAAATACATTGTTACTTTTTTCATCGTATTTTATTATTCTATCATATCATATGAAAAATATTTATGCACGTTTATCATTTTAATTTCTGGCATTTAAAAATATGGGTCTGTCTTATAATCGATATAAAAAATTGGAAACAATCTTCCAAATTCTATAGAAATATAGCACAAGATTTATACTTTTTAAAAATTCAAGGACTTTTTGGAGAGCCAATATATCGTTTACTTTGAGGGATATGTATATTGTTCGATGTTATGAGATTTTCGGGGCTATGTTGAAACTTCCAAGAATTTGAATATTTTATGAAAGTTTACTGGTATTTATGCTTATCTTAACCATATGATAATCATGAAAATTACTACGCCCTAAAGAAAAATCTTATAAAAGACGCCACGCAAGGAATTGAAATAGCACCCGTTAAGAACGCGATATTAATATCGTGGGAATTTGCTTAAACGCCAGCGGCTATTGTGGCGGGGCGTGCGGGGGCATCCGGAGGGCGACAGTCAGCCCATAATTTATATGGGGCAGGATATTAAAATTTTATTTGATTAATTTATCAATATATCAAGCGCACAATTGCACAAGCGGGCTACCATGTCCCATACTGGGCCAAAAGAAACGATGTGAGAAACCTCACGCGACCGTCATGTGCAACTAGGATAAAACGAAAATTAACTAACCGAAAACAACACGTTTTTAAACATGTTATATATATGCAATGACAACTAATCTCAAGCAATTACAATAAAATTATTGCATTTGTCTTGATATATATGTAACGCATTCATATGTTTAGTATTCAAACTCTTAATCTTCTTCATTGAAATACGGTAAGAAAAATAATAATGTATTTTAGTTCTAAATAAATTATTTTATATATTTGTTGATAGCTATTTCGGCTTACGCCTTCGTCAGAACTGTTCAGAACTATAGTACTGACGAAGGCGTAAGCCGATATAGCTATCAACAAAAATATAAAATAATTTATGTAGATCTAAAATACATTGTTATTTTTCTTACCGTATTATAATGGAGTTCTACCAAGTAAATGCCTACTCAATCAATATATTCTTCATTTACATATTGGGATAATTTTTAGTTACATAGTTTACTTTATTTTTAGCACACGTAATGTTTTATATTGATATGTTTTATTAATGAAAATATTAATCATTTATTATAACATTCAATAATATTAAGTATGTAAATTTTAAATAAAAAAACTTACTAAGACGACTTTGAACCCCTTTTTGTTAATTGAGGTGCCTTTACTGACAGCGTTTAAATCCACAAAAGCCGTCAGCAAAAATAAAACGATCACCGTATTCAGATTTTGACTTCGATTTTTATATAATCTTCTTAATTAGTCTTATAATAAATGCTTTATTTACATGTATAGTTATGGAAACATAAAGACTCATAATGGAACTTATCTTGATCGATTTTCTGCGAGGAATACATGTTACTCGTTTCCTGAATCTCCATCATTTGTAGAGAATATCGATAGAAGGTTACAGCTCGGACAGTACTAGTGGGTAACTAATCGCTCACGCTATGCTTTGATTTAGGATCGGATGAGGGGATAAATTTTCGACACAGACAGACACCCATATTTTCAAACAGAAATAGTTAAATCTATTAAAAGGTCTATTAATAAAACAGATCGTGCTCGTGAGCCAATAACGTTGACATATAGTTTGTATAGTTTTTATTTTCACATATTAAACTATGAGAACCTTTAAAGAATCCGTTTTATGGCCGGCGTGGAAGCGGCACATAAGTAAAAAAGAAACACTTTACAATAAATTAAGCCGGTCGATATTTCCTCACATCTAAAAACGGTGGTGAAAAAGAAACACTATCATAAATATGAGAAAGCATAAAAGATATTGCATCGTAAATACTGACATAAGCTCAATATATTACATGTTAGACGGATAAATTTTCGCTAGAAAAAATTGCGGGCGGATGTGTGCAATGACAAGTCTTGTAAGAAGACTCTGAGCGATGAAAAAGTATGTTGGTAATGAAGATTATCTTCCATTCCATTTTCTTCTAGGCTTAAACGGCTACTGAAATGCAAATATCGCTAGATATATATACGCTGTCATACTGACTCCTCTTGGCCATTTTTATTCTCAACATATGTAACAAACAAAATGCTACTTCGTTTCACTACAAATAAAATTAAAAATATTACCGTAAAAAGAACGAGCTGATTCCCGTCAAAAAATTTTTTTTTCATTAATTTATTAGTAGAGCACTATTTTTAATAAGATATTTTTTTATAATGCGTGATATAGAATATTTAGTCAAAAAAATACAATAAATTTTCACAAAATTACCTACCATATGTGATTTTAATGGATAAATCATTAATACACTTTGATTTATTGGTTAATTAAAACATAAGTAAAAAAATATTGCACGAATAAGAAATGGAAATGCTGTTATGTGCTGTCATATGCTGATATGTTTAGTGAATTTATTTATTAAAAATAAATAATTTGTTCATACGACAAGTGATCTAAAAATGTGAAAATTGGTACAGACAAAATTTAAATTTAAATCATTTATTTCCGAGATAATGAACTTTGATTGAGGATGTCGACTAAAGGTGCTTGGTGGAATTTCAATGTCAAATTTGAATCGTTTGAATTTTGCTACCCACACATTAAAATCAAAACTTCATTCATATTACCATAATAACAATTAAATTGAATGATCTATTTTTATTCTTACATATAAGCGATACCAGTCCACTCGTGAACTTTAAATGCTTGAGTATTATCGACAAAGCTCATGGAAAATTACAAAATTCCAATGATTAAGATATTCGTTTAAATTTAAATATTTGTGAAATGTTCAGAAGCTTTGATGAATCTCATTTCCTTATTATTTCAACTTTTATTATTTTGTTTTGCTGTCTACGCTTGTTTTTTTTAAAGTGTGCCCAAAAAAGTAATTTTATTCTTTTTCTTCAGATTCGAAATAAATCGAAACAACATGGTTTTATTCTGCGAATTAACAAGCCTCAATTATTGTAGAAACGCAACTTTCTGAACGAACCGGATCTTTATCCAATGGTACACAGCTATAAAAACATCCACGTTATGATATATAGGGCATAACTTACATGTTCTTGCGTAGTTTTTATATAGACTCTTTATGTGGATGATAATACGGATGGCGAATTATGCGCATCTCATTCCGAATTATTATCAAAGTTTTTGTCCGCCATGTTTCGTCGCACTTCCGTTCTTTTATACGTTGACAAAACATTGAAATAACGAATATAGAACGGCCCTAACTTTTACATAAAAGAAAAATTTATACCTATACCTAAATTTATCAAGTAAGTCTTCATTATATATGACTTTAATTGAAGGTTACGCTGCTCTACTGGTTCTTTACCAATATTATACAAGCCAAATACATTGTGGGTTGCCTGGGTGGTCAACGCCGTTCGCTTCCGTGACGGACCGCCTGGGTTCGAGTCCCGGCCGAGCAGATTTTTTCAGTCGAAAAATGGATTCTGTTTGAAGGCAGTGGGTGTTTTTGTTTTTAAAAATCCATTCCCATCATTCCGATTCAAAAAAAAGCGGCGCGTAGTGAGAGTCATTAGCTAACGATTAATTCTTCCCTAGTTCTCATATCCGTAACTATCAATTCTCGTAGAAAAAATTATGTTGGGATAAGCTCCTTGTGAAGTCCATATGCTCGATGCTGGGAGCGGAAGTAGTAAAAAAAAATCACCACCACCCATCTTGAATTTGTGTCAGCGCTTAGAAACCTCCCTCACTATCTTACTCTAAATAAGTCTTTTTCAAAGCCATTTAGTTTTTTATTGGTTCTCAATTTAAAATTTTAATAACAGGTAACAATAAAAAGTAGCATTTAGTATCTAGTTTCAGAATAATATGTATTTAATTTTATTAATCACGCCATCTTTACAACTTTATAACAAGAACTTGTTCTATTTTTACCTTCGTATAATGGAGTTCCACCAAGTTTTTATTCAACCCTTACAGCCCCTTTATCCTTTATGTCACAAACCATCTCATTATATTCTACTCCTTCCTTCCGAGTTTAATTATAATTGCTTACATAACACTACGCTCATAATCTGATCCTTGGGTTTTGAATATGGCTTTTTTAACAATGTTAACGGTTTTTAAGTAATTCTACCGAGCTTTATTCTTTTGAAAATAAATTTTTATCATGTTCAATAATATGAGATTGATATGTGATATATAAGGGAAAGGCAGCCGTTATTTCTTTTGCCCCAATATTTGTATTTAAATTACCGAAAATTACACAAATATCAGTGAATTTGAGAAAATACAGCTCACTTAAATCTCGGAAACGTTGTTTAATTATAACTTAAAATACCATTTCACTAACTGACTGCTTTATATGGTGGATTCTATTCCAGTGGCGGCCTAAAACGACGATTATTTCATTTAAACAACGCTTATTTTCAACTAAGACGCCATACTTTCTCTCGAAAGCTCTCAAAAATATTCATTATAAAAGCTGTTTACTTATAAGTTATGCTATCTTTATTTTTACATTTTAATCAGATATTCCAAACTAAAAAAGAAATTGTGCAATTGTGCAATCGAACATCGACAGAAAAGAGTAGATCGGTTCAGTTTATTATGTATAGTATGTCTCTCGTATTGAAATTATGCACGCTGTTTGGATAAAAAATCAAAGAAAATAAATGTTTAAATCAGTTATGTTCAAGTTAGTTATGACTGGCTCTTACTGTATATATTACAAAAAACACATAACAGCCAACAAGTTTTACAGCTTACTAATTAATTCTGGGTCTAACTAATAGAAGACCGGTCCGTGGTCTGTCGGCGATGTCCAAGCTTCTTATTTTGTGACATTCGGCTTTATTTATATTCTTCTGCGGCAACCAGGAGTCAAACGGTATGCTACGATCATGAATTGATTCCATCTTGAGCTACTTAACATTACATACATTAAACGCAACAATCAAAATATCTTACTAAACTAAAATGAATGACTATAAAAAATGCTGTCATTTGCTGCTAATTAAGGCATTTAAATAGAAAAAAACTTTCACATAAAACGTTTCATATCTTTATTTACAAGCTATGAGCTTATGCAATAAATCTTATTTTAAATTAATCTAACGTTTGTGTACATTTTGATATTCTTTTGCACATTTCTCAAACCGCTTAAAACTGTAGAAGAGCATAGCTGGTATAAAGCTAATCTACTGGATTTAAAATAATGATTTCATATGTACTATTTACCATAAAACATCGGCCTGATTATATTCCATAAGACTTTTTCCTTCCAGGTGACGCCACTGCGGCTAAAATCATCTACCAAGTTTGTACGTAGCAGTGAGACGGCGGTTATCTCGGACTAGGCTTAAGATAGACTCGCCATATATTTCAAAGACAAATGTCTTCTTCAACGTTCTCCGCGAGGAACATTCGCATAAATCCCAGCCGCTTGTATTTCCCTCAGCAACAACGACAAACCGCCAGCACTGCCCTTAGCTCAGCTCCCACTTGTACATACTTTTCAAGTCATAAACATTCTGAACAAAATAGAAATGATTCGGAAGGGATTTTTAGCAAAGTTTTGCAAGAAACCTCGCTTTCGGAAACTTATAGAAACATTTCATAAATTATACACAAAGCTCGCTCAACTAACAATTTATTTAAGTCATTCATTACAACAACGTAATTATTCTTACGAAGGCGAAAACATCTACCCATAATTTCCCTGTATCACTGTTATAAATTAATTTAACTTGCAAGTCAGACTACTGATTTTTTTAACAAAATATGAATTGATGGCATAAACGTGAAGCTTAAAAAATATATCTATATAAAAGTTACAGTGTTAATAATATTAACACATATTCATAGTAAAAAATACGATATTATTTTTTAAATTCCTGAAAATGTAATTTACCCAGACCAATTCGCTGAACCTTATTGACATCAAAACATTCACTTATTCATCCAGATTGTGATAGTAACAATTCTTATTCTTACATAGAAACGATAAATTACTAAACTCTTTTTTACATGTCAGTTCATGCTCATTCGTGCACTTGCAATACCAAAAGATGCCAGATGCCTAAATCAATGTCGTTAACGACAAAACTAATAGAAAAGTACGATTCAAATTTTATATTGAAACTCTATCAAACACTTTCAGTGTAAATCGTCTTCGAATACATAGTAGTTTGTAGTTCTGAGTCAATCATCATTAAATCGATTTTATCTTATATATAAAACCGAAACGGCGTATGTATGTCTGTGGGTCTGTAATTCCATTTTGCATTGTTGGTCATAGAAAGAAAATATGTTTGAATTTTTATCGGCGAAGACATTTAGTCAAAATGTAATAAATTATTCTTCTACTGCACTTTTCCCGGCTTTTATTATTAATAATAATGTTTATTATTTACGTGAAAGTATTATTTGACATTTCTTTGACAGCAAATTAGATTTTTTCCTTGAATTTGGACATTTTAATGGGCGAGAATGGGGCGGGCTGTCATCAAATTAAATAAAGTTTGTGATTTTATTTTAACTCTATTTTGGATGTTAGATTTTGTGATATAATTATGTCGAATGATATAACATTAAATAATTATTGGTCGCTTAGTCCGAGCGACGCCGGGTAGCAATACTAGTAATATAATAAATAAAAGTAGCTTCATTTTTTTGTGTTTTGATTTAAGTAATGTTAAATTGTAATGTGGTTTTGTAGATAACTTAGTATAGTGCATTCAAATGAAATTACAACAATATTTTTTCCTACATTATACAATTAAATCACAATTTCAATTTGTCGAACTGCATTTCAGCGTTTTTGAAATTCCATCAAGTGATTTTAATACGACTGATAGACACATTTCAGCGATTACAATTATAGTTCAAGTGATATTTATTTCCCGTCCGATGAAGGTCGTTTAGAAGTTAGAGATGTAGACAATGTCTCTTTTAAGTATCCTTATTCTGCAGCTAACGACGCAAAAGGGTCCTCTCCATCAACGAATGCTCATTTTATGAGCTATTAATGGACGAAACTTAATGGTAGAAATTCTAAAATTGTAAAGGAAATAGTATATTCTAAAAAAAATCATGTTTATTTTTCAGATTAGATACCGTATAATGATATATTAATATGATAGGGTTCCTTCAATTCGAAACCCCACCTTCCCTGCACACTTTGCACTGAGCTCATTTTTTAAGCTTTTTAATAAATTTTAAGCTTTTAATTGTCAAATTTAAACATAGACAGAAAATTCACCTACACCAAGAGGGATATTTATTATTTTTCTTCAAGAATCACAGTAGTAGCTCATTACATTTCGAGTTATATATAAGTTGTTTCGGCGGGAACTTTGTGGATGTTCATTTTAATATAAAATTTAAAATAACTTTGATTATTCCACGTATTGCATCTAAATCAATACGTGGAATAATTAAAGTTATTTTTAATATTATATGTAATAACTTGGTTATTTTGAATAACTTAACCCCTTATTACAGATTTTTCCAACTGATTAGTTGATAGGGGCAATGGCAATGTGATTAATTTTCCGGTTGAAACCTGTAGAAAAGTATTCCTGCGAATAGATGTTAAAAAATACATATGTTAGGAATCAATAAATTCAAGATCAATGCAGTGTTGAAATTTTTAGTATTGTAAAGACAAATTCATTATAGAAATGTTATGATTTTATTTACATTTTTCTTCACACTGTTTTGAACATATGTACATATGTATGGTCTAAAATTTTCTATGAATCTGTTTCTAGTTTCAAAAAACAAATATTGTATTTTTAAACTTCTTTACCAAGGTAAATTCATTCCATTTAAGCACCATCTGCTAAGTTTGTGTTTCGAAAATACACCGCCGGCATATCACATAGGCAATGCAGTAGTATAATACCAACTAGGTAAAAAAAAAATATTTTACAGGACAGACCCAGGTGTCCGATAGTGTAAAGTTGCGACATTATTTTTATTGGGGCAAGGATACACCGACGCATAAACTAGACCAGTAAAAAGTGTCCTCGCTAGAAACAATCCAGAGTCGAAGTCTTCGCTCGGGGTTCTTTTATTGAAGAGAAAATAACGTTTTATTGGTCTGCTCAAGTGGCTGTCGTTTGATTCAAGAAAATAAAATCGCTTCTTTAAATTTCTCTCCCCTAGGTCGTTGTTTTCCGTAACGCGTTCCATTTAGTTTAAACCAGTTCTCAGTCCGGTAAATTAAAAAAAAAACCCTTATTTTATTCGAACTTAGTTGACTTGTTCGGAGTTTAAGTAAGCAGAAGTGTTCAATTTGTTTTTATTTGTCAGCGGGCATTCTTCTTCAATTATAAAATTGTTCCCGGATGAATCGATATAGAATTGGTCCCTGTTTGTCTATAAAAAAATATTAAAAAAATAATACTATCAAAAGTTTTATACGCCTTAATCAGTATGTTAATAAAGGTATATAAACTTTATTTAAAATATTTATTCTTTTGATAATTATAATTTACTATTATTTATTTGCTTTTGATTGAAACAGTTTTAAATTCCATAATTCGTGATTTATACAGATACACAATTACTCATTTACAATTAAGACAGTTTAGTAACCCGGGGAAAGTTGATTGTTTCATTTTAGTATGGGCTAAAAAGAATAAGTTATACATAAAAGAGAGCCCAAAACCCCGCTAACGTAGTCAATTTCATGGAAACGTTACAATGGAGAATCCATCTGAATCCCGACCCCAGTAGCTGTGATATGACAGTCGGGCAGCGTTTTTCAAAAGTGCTATCTCTGTAATAATGCTATGTCTTTATCGCGAGCGTGTTAAAATTTCTATGGATGGATTGCATCCAAAATCGGTCACGTGCGAATTTTCTCGTGTTCATTGATGAAAGGCGCCCAAAACGGGAAGATTTATTCGGTCGATTCTGTTGGAGACATCTGAATGGCTCTAACAAGGTCGACCTACTATTATCATCCCTTCCCGCCACCTCGCGCACTGTTTGTGAAAAATAACCATTTATCATGCATACTCCAAAAAATTTGTATTTAAAAGCCAAGGAAAATGCCACGAGGGAAAACCCGCCAGACGTTTTTCGCAAAACTGCTTGCCGCCTTAATAATCTCCCGAGTATGAAAAGCAATATTTTTCAAATATCTTATTTTCTACGTTATTAATTGAATATTTATATTTTTACTGAAAAGTCCTGAAGCTTAAAAGTGGAAATATCAACATCATTAAATGTCAGTATTTGCTTTAAGATTTAATGCGATTTATTACAACTTTGCTTCATTTGTATGTTTAGAAATAATTAATGTGGTAGTAACCTACTATATTATTTACGATTAAAATGATCGCATTAGTGATTTCAGTGTGAGCCGTAATAATACCACTTGTTTTATGTACAGTGATATGTGCTCCAACAACATAAATCACAAATTATATATTAAAATTCTTCTACCAATTTTCAGCTTTCAATTTCCATTCAACTGATTTTGTGTTTATTTTCAAAATCGTGATTATGTTCATTAGAATATTATACATTTTAATTACATATTGAAAAAATTAAATTGGAAATACATATTAATATTTACAAATTCTAAACCGCCACTGCATTTATCGTTTCCGTATAATAACTTCACCATTACTTCTCACATAACCCAAACCAACGTGTCAGGAGGTGACAATATTGCTAATTGCTGAAATAAAATTTAAGAAATTCTTATCAGCTCGAGCAAAGTTTCAATTAACTTTTAAGACTTCTGTTAATAGGTAATGTAAATAAATTATGTGTTAGGGCTGTTAGGCTATAACAACATTTTGTCTACTAATGGTAATAAGTATATATCTTTGAAACAGACGAGATATTTATTATACAAGATAATATTCGTAGTTTCGTGTAAAAGAAATAGTATTTTTTACAGTCTGCCTATAAAAAATCTTTTTATAAATTACGTAACCCATTTTTATCATTAATACCATTTATAAATAATATCATGCAGCATTTCAAATATCAAATCATAGCATACATCACAACTTCTGTGACAAAAGTAAATATTTTCCTATCGTTCTTTGAATAATGGCAACCCACTCATTAGCGGCATCTTATAGTCCGTAATTTTACCACATATTAGGTGGACCGGAAAGAAAACCATTATTTTATTTACTATTGTTTGGGTTCAGTCTGCGCAAGTTTTATTACCCATTGATCAATTGGTTAGCTTATTTTTTTGTACTATATTTTTTTATTATTATTTAGACAAAAATGTCCGTGCCCGAAACAAACGAACAACTCATAAAGCATTTTATGCTGTTTCTGATTGACCAGGGTTTAAATGCCACCAAGACCGCGAAAGTTATAAACGAAGTTTACGCACAAAATCTAACAGTATAACAGATATCAAAGTTGGTTTCGGAAATTCAAATCGGACAATAGAAGTTTAGAGAATGACCCTAAATCCGGACGGCCTTCAACATTTGATGACGACCTGCTGAAATCCCTGATTGAGTCGGATCCTCGACTAAGTATTGAAGAATTATCGCAGAAGCTCCAATCTCCATGGTCCACCATACAGGAACATTTAAAACGTATCGGCAAAACAAACAGAATGGGAATTTGGATGCCACACGAGCTATCCCCGGCGAACAAAGAGCCGCTGATGAATACCTGCGATTCATTGTTGTCAAGACAAAGAATTCATCCTTTTTTGTCGCAAGTGGTCACTGGGGATGAGAAGTGGGTTGTTTACGATAATGTAAGAAGAAGAAATCAATGGCTTTTACAATACAACAAACA
The DNA here is from genome assembly GCA_028554975.1 of Himalopsyche kuldschensis. Lineage (NCBI taxonomy): Eukaryota > Metazoa > Arthropoda > Insecta > Trichoptera > Rhyacophilidae > Himalopsyche > Himalopsyche kuldschensis. The sequence goes on along the minus strand of JAHFWI010000001.1, from coordinate 3,223,156 downwards.
ATTCCAACACCTAAACCAGGATTGACGCTACGTAAGGTGCTTTTGTGCATTTGGTGGGATGTATGCGGAGTCATTCATTTTTAATTGTTGAAACCTGGCCAAACAATTACTTCGGAATTCTATTGTCAGCAATTGGAGAGATTACATCAGAAACTGAAGTGAAAACGTCCGAGTTTGATCAATAGGAAAGGGGTAATTCTGCATCAGGACAATGCACGCCCTCATACCGCGAAGATGACCCGAGAAAAACTGAAGGAGCTGAATTGGGAAGTTCTTCCACACCCACCATATTCGCCAGATATAGCTCCTTCGGACTATTATCTGTTCAGGTCCATGGAACATTCCTTAAGGGATAAAAAAAATTACAATGTTAAGGAGGTAGAAAGCCACCTTAATGAATATTTCAATTCTAAACCAGCAGATTTTTATAAAAAGGGAATTGAAAAATAGCCAGATAGGTGGGAAACAGTTGTAAGTACCGATGGAAATTATATATTACAATAAATTGTAGAAAAATGGTGAAAAAATATTTTTTTATGTTAATCTTAAAAATAATGGTTTTCTTTCCGGTTTTTTTATAATCATGAATGAAATGAAATTTTATAATCATGGAATGAGAAATGATTTTTCGTTTGATTCACGATAGATACTCATTACATATAACAAAATCGGCAAAGCCGCTCGCCTCGTATTTTTCGCTCTGTATTTATTTCTCATAGTTGTTGTCAATCATATTTTATGATATTCACTTTGGAAATTGAAAATTACTCAACTTGTACAATTATTAAGTATGTATATCCTAAATAACTGAGTATTTGGATGGCGGTGCAGTGCACTCTTGCACCTTTGTCCCTGACTAAATACACAGTTTATCATGGCGAAAGTTATTTTATTAGTTATATAGATTTATCGATTTATCGATACAAATGCTGGAGATAATATACAACATTATAACTGAGGAGCAACTCTTCTCATCATGTTTTGTCCACATTGATTCTTTTTTTTCAAAATAAGATCAAAAATTGATATTGTATTACTTCAAAACTGTTTAAAATGTGTATCAATCTACGATACACACAATCATCTAGACAAAGAATAGAATGAAAAAATAAGATTTTGTTACAGTTATTGAGTTAATAAACAAACTCAATTTTGTCCTAGGATGGACAAAATACGACTGATGCGTTCCTTCTCAACTATGTCATAATAGACGAAGAAATTTTTATTACATATAAAAATAACATTTCTTAAAACTAAGTCAATCAAAACATGATTTGTAATAATGATGGATGAAGAAAATATGTTTAATCTAATTTTCTGTATGTGTAATTTGTACATACTGACATAAAATATGTTACTTAGTAGAGTTATGAATATTTCAAATTTGTATTTTTTTATAGAATATACAAAACAAACAAAAATATTTTTATAGTTGCTTATATAAAACATTTAATATTATATTCTATTCATTAATAAACTCATTCATCCCTACACCATCAAACAACATATTTTCATATCACAGATATATACTATTATCAACAAAAAAATATTTATTGAAAAAAACACAGAAAAAGTTTTGACCTGATTATTTTATATTTTACAAATCAAAATGATAATGTAGAGAAATCGTTTTTTACCTTATAATCAATATTAACATTTGATGAGAGGGCACCTTTTTTTAAAAATGTATGTGTCTGAAAAACATGTGTATAGTATTTACATTTCAAGTCCAATTTCAATGATATTTTTGATTTTAACAAATCATTTACCGCACTATTCATTTCCAGATATTTTGGGCAAAATCGTTTTAGTTTTAATAAAACTTAGATTATGGTAAATTTTTTTGATGACAGACACAATTTAAAAAAAATGCAATTCTAAATAAATGAACGAACTGTATTCTTTACTTTGTCTGAGTGGTAGTTCAAGTAAGTAGATGAAATCTTTGTACACTTATTAAGAAATAATGACAATGTATATATGTCAAAGGTTGACATTATTTGAAGGCACATCAAAAAAATACACATTTGATGAGTTATATTATCTTTTAGTAATCAATGAAAAAACCAAACATAAAACATCAACAAAAAAACCTTTTTATTTCTTAATTCATTCATACTTCATCACAAAAAAAGATTAATCCTCAGATGAATAGTGTCAAAAAACAAAATACAAGTCATCTATAAACGGAACACTTTTTAAGACATCATGAACCACTGCTATAGGCTGTGTAATATTTAGCATAAAACTTTTTATTTATCTCTTCTAATAGCATCTAAAAAAACAAAAGCTCATTTGAAGACCTAATTTAATAATTAAGGTATCTCATAAGCTACATTTCGTTACCTTACTTTGAAATGGTTCTAATTGACATTTTGCCTAAAATGACCTTTTGGTGGGAAAAGCTTGTATTTACCGCATTCTATCATACATATTAATTACAGAATTATCTATGGTTGAATAAAGGAGTTAGCAGAATTCCAGAGCTGCACTGCATGTGCACACTTCTTTTACTAAATTTATTTGCCAAAGTTCTAAGATTTTCATCATTATTTCCAATCATTAGATATTTTAGATCATTATTTCTTAGCAAGAGTTGTGAAAAAATATGCTTAAAATAAGTAATTTGAAATATTTTTACTTGCTCATTGTTACAAGAGAATTTTAATCAATCGAAACTTCAAACGCTCATATCTCAAAACAGTGTCAAAAGCAATTAGAACCTTTTCAAAGTAAGGTGTTGATTTGTTAATCACCTGTATTATATCAAATTTATCATATTGAATGAATAGTTTCTTTCCCAACATAATATGCGACATAATGAAAAACTATGCACAATAGTTTTCCACATTTTATTTAAGCAATAGGACCCATTTCACTAAGCTTTATCAACTGATAAATTACTTCCTTGCTGTGAAGCTGGTTCTGATGTTCAAATAAAAGCTCTGGTATATATGTATATTATATAAAATTGTTTTCATTATATATTTGCACCTCAATAGTGAGTCAATATTAAAATAAATTTATACGCAGTCTACACATTTTTTATTAAATCTAATGGAGTTATTCCACCTAGGATTGACAGTAAAGAAAATTAAATTTAAATGAAATTGTTTTCTTTCAAAAAACTATACACATATATGTCACCTGCTATAAATAATGGGAGATGATATTGGGTAACTAATTTCTTTATGTAGGTGAAAACTTTTACAATAGAAAAACAAAATGTATCATTTTTAAATTATGTATTTTCATGTACATAAATCATATTTACACACATCTACTGTCAATAGTAAAAAACAACCGAGTCAGCGCAGAAACAGTATTTTAAACTCTATAAAATAAAAAAATGTGAATAAGTTGATTTCATGATACAAAAATAGGAAACCCTTTTAGTTTGTTATTCAATCAAATTATCATTCAAACCATAACAATAAGATCAGAAACCACACACAATTCCAAAACATTTATATCTGATTGAAATATTCACAATATGATTAATCAACAGAATATACACCAACTCAACAATAACAAAACACATACAGCATTTTGACAACTCATCACTCCAGTTCCATTTTCTTGTAAGTTCAAAAAAAGTAAACATCATATAATTGTTAAACTAATCTTACTGGCAATTATTAATGATTAATAAATAAAGTCTGTGAAAAATGTGTGTAGAATCAGTGAAAAATAGAATGAAATAGAATTATATGGTAATATTTATAATACATTTCTGATTTACACAATCCTCTTATTAGTTTTATACGGTTCCGAAATTGAACGGTACAATGTAATGGAACCTATCTTCCATTTATTGCATCATGTTCACTGTATCTTTGTTTTGCACGGTTTATTCTTGCACAGCCGTTTTGCATGGAACCCATGTAAAAAGAGAATTGAGTGTTTATAATCATTAATCCAAATATTTTGAAGTATTGGGAGTTACAATTTCTTGTTATTTCATTCATAACATTATAAATAAATAAAATGAGTGAAGGACTTGTCAAATTCAGTTCAACAATGTTCTAAATTTTATGTTACATACATATATTGAAAATGAAATTACATGAAATATTTTTATTGAAACAGAACAAGAAAAACTACAGTGACAAGTTCTCAGCAGATATCCTTTATAAAATGAAGTTTAAAAATAAAATATTCAATGTGCTATCCTACATTTCCTTGCAAACTCCGGGGCGATTTCATGTAACCACTCGGGTTCAATAACAGACACAGCACTTATGTAATTTCTCTGGGTACTTATAAGCTCTGTATATAATAAACATGGAGGTGGGGGAGAAAGTCCATGGAGCACAGATGAAGGATGAATAGCGGCTGCCATTCCTGAAGAGGTGATGTAACGGCCTCCGCCATTTGCTGTTGCCCCGTTGCGTACCCACGCCGTATTTACGAACAGCCCAGATACAAGACATTTTAGAATCTAAAAACATATATTGATTGAGTAGGCATTTACTTGGTAGAACTCCATTATAATACGGAAAGAAAAATAGCAATGTATTTTAATTCTACATAAATTATTTTATATATTTGTTGATAGCTATTTGACTTACGCCTTCGTCAGAACTATAGTTCTGACGAAGGCGTAAGCCGAAATAGCTATCAACAAATATATAAAATAATTTATGTAGAATTAAAATACATTGCTATTTTTCTTTCCGTATTATCTAAAAACATTATGAGATATTAAGCATTGCCTTATAAAGAATAAAAAGATACTGTCCAGTTAATTGCTAGAAACAGTATAACATTGTAAATTTCTTTCAAATGTTTAAATCCAACTTGAGGTGGATGTAATTGAAAATGATTGAAAAACTCAATTGTGATCAAAAAAAATCATGAAATTCAAGTTAAAGAAAATAATAAAATTTATGCTACCTTGCCTTTCAAAACAAAATATAATTTTCACAGTATTATAATTACCTGTTCGGTAGCCTGGCCACATGATTGTCTTTGCATTTTATACTTTTTACAAAGTTCAGACAGTTGTTCTCTAACATCCTTTGCATATGAAAGATTACGATGATTAAGATAGTTATCACGGCACCATTGCTAAAAATATATTCAAAATATGAAATATGAATTGCTGATTCAAGGAATGAATAACATTTAATATAATAAAATATTGATGACTTAATCATAAACACCAAAGAAAAATGTTAAAAATATATGTGGGTGTTCAACAATTTTAATGAACATGTATATAGACATCATTGTCTTTATGAGGTTATATGACACAATTGTTTTAGCGACTATGGAAGTGTATGGTCCAAACCTTGGGCGTTGGTGCATTACAGAAAGCCTTGTAGACATTGAGGATAGTAATATGGTCTCCCAATGGCGATATAAATTTAGCTTTCGCTCTAACTGATTCCTCTCTCTTGCTGATCGGACAGTGGAAAACACCATCACTTGACAATAATGCCACCACACTAAGTGCCTAGAAAAAAAATGGTGATATTTAATTAAGCAAAAATAGTCATCCTCAATTTTCAAGTCAATCATCAAAAAATAGTTCTAATTACCTCTTCCAAGCATCCAAATTCGTGTGCTCTTAAAATAACCTTTGCAAGTTTTGGATCAACTGGAAACGCAGCCATTTTCTTTCCAACATTGGTCAATAGAGGAGATTCATTTCCGGTAACAGCACCTGAGTATTGAAATAATATGAAAACAACACAAAAAAAATCAAATTCATTTCAGCAAATTATTCAAAGGTGATCGATCGTACTCACTTTTAGCCACATCAAATGATCAATAATTTACTGCTACTCATAGTTTCAAATATTCTTGTTGTGAAATTTAATTTCTTGCAAACAGTTTACAGTGGCATTTATGACAGTGACAAATATCCATTGGTCCAAGGGATCTTTTTTAATATTATATTGTACTCGATAAATGGTTGCATTAATTGCTTTGAGTGTACTTCTACTCTAGCCGATGATAATGAGAAGACTACAAAAATGGTAGAAATACCTCAATCGTACATAACTATTATAACATAAATGAAATCAACTAACCCAACTGCCGCAATAGTTGCAAAGCTGCTTTGAAAGCTTCCTCCGGTGGTTTATTTATCAAATCAAATGTTGTGGGATCAACACCTAAGGCTAACATCTGTAGAAGAGTCGGCGCCAGAGGGCATCGTAATATATCAGGTATAGTATGAGGAGAAAGAGTTTTAAGATGATCTGCCGTATAAAGTCGATAACAGTGTCCAGGAGAATCTCGACCAGCCCTGCCTGCTCTCTGCCAACAGGCTGCTTGGGAACATGCCTCCACTCTCAAAAGTTCAGCACCAGATGCAGCACAGTATCTCCTAAATTAACAATCATGCCATAATGTTTCTTATTTATCAACTTATTTGCTGTGAAATTCGTTCAATGAATGTTTTTACTGCTGGACAAATAAATAGACACTGTTTTTATGGTATTGTTAATTTAGAAAGAACAATAATTATAATTTTGATCGAAGAGGAAGATTAAGTAATTTTTAAAAGTATTGTAAAAATGTAAATCAATTAATTCAGTATTTTTTTCGAAAACTTTACATATTGGCTTTATTAGTATTTTCTTTGGGCATGATTTTCGCACTAAGTATTTGCTACAGATTTGATGACTCGCTGCACGAGTTCAAGTGGGCGTTGCGTTTTCTCGTACATTGCGAATTGTATGAACTTTTAATATCAGATAGGATAAGTAATCCATTTTTATCAGATGTAGAAAATGTCAGTCAAAATTTAAAAGAGCAGTTTATTGAGCTACATAATGACTGTGAAGCTAAAATAGTATTCAATCATTGTGTTTATGAAGTTTTTTTGGGTCCATTTTCGCCATCAATGCTCTCTTCTGTGGAAAGAGCTAAAATTACCCATTGTAGCATTTCTTTCATCATATTTAGTAGAAAAGGGTTTTAGCGCAGTAACACATATATTAAAAAAATCACGATATCGATTACAGATAAGCCAAAGAGGAGCTTTGAGACTGACTTTAACTAAACTTGAACCTGATATTACGAAAATAGCAGTCACATGAGGCTCAAGGATCTCATTTTTTTTAATGAGATCTTTGATGTTTATAAAAATAATTAATGTTTATAAAAATAATGTTATTTTTTGGGGGAGGGGGGCGCTGGATAATTTTACTATGGTAAAGGGGGCGATTCTTTCAATATGGTTAAGAATCACTGATTTAAAACAAAAAAATGAAAATAATATGCATGTCAACAATTACAGATGGATATATTTAGTATACATGTTTGAAGAAATGGCAATAGATAATAGATGATGCAACACTCCACCGCAATGTGAGGCAATACCTCTCAGAAGGTTATTGATTGAGGTGGTAGATAATTATATACACAAATATCTGTCTCACCGTGATTTGACGACACCCGTATCAACAACACATTTTATATTTGGTATGGTGATTGAAGTCTCTGCTATGTTTGTGGCCAATATGATTTTCCGAATGTTTGGGGGTGATGGACGCCACGCTTCCAACTGCTGTGCAGGAGGAAGCCCAGCAAATAAGGGACATACACGAATTATACCACCTCCTATTTCCTAAAAAACCAACAAATCATCATAAGCATTTATGAGAAGAAATTAACGTGGATAGCCCACAACATAAATATTAATTTATCAACTTCTCAAAACAACACACATGCGGAATCAATCACACATAAGTAATGAAAATATTCATGGTAATACTGATTTCACAAGATAAGAAACAAAGATTGAAAGTGTATGTACTTGCCTTGGCTATTTGTCTTATGTTGTATGTCAATGATTCAATTTCTTCTTGGCCAGTGAGAAACACTAAAATGTTATAGCTGTAAAACGAAGAATATATTCAAGTTGCAGTAAAAATGAGGAGTAAAATAATAATCCATAGTAAAATGTAAATAATGCTAGTAGATGTTAGAAAATTATTAAACAACTCTAATGACCCTAAAAAGCTACCTTTTCTATCATTAACTATCAATAAGATTCACAAATCATTTTACTATGCTCGGCCTGTAACTGAGTGGTTAAAGATGTTTGCAGGTTCAGAAACCCAGTATAAACATTTAAGTATTTGAGTTTGAAGGCATGGTATCATATCTGAATTCTTTGCCTACATCCAATCATAAAAACGGAGAGAAGCAAAATCAATTGGCTAACCACTTATCCCGTCTTAGTCCCATCCTTCAATCCTTTCTCATCAAAAAAGAGATTGGGCAACTGAGGAACAACTAGTTAGATAAATTCCATTAACCCTTTGATTAGTATCGCGGTACGGCAGTAGTATGTTGTCATCTATTATCTATTGCCGTTATCTTATTGTTTATTGAAATGTTATTATTTTTTAATATTTTGAAACTAGAGGTGTCAATCAGTGATTTTTGGTAGTCACATTATTTTTATTATATGTTTGTAATAAGCAAAAGAGTTTTATAAAAAGGTTAATATTTGGTAAGAAATCTGTGGCCATATATTATTGAGTGTAAAAATCTATTTCCGTTCGATACGCTTCCTGGAATTACCGTCAATAGAGAACCACATGTTGACAGATGAATGCAATAAAGATCCAGACCCAAATTGGATGCTTCTGGATAATTATTTGAAAGTAATATTGAATTATTTCAATATTTTTTTAGAATTTGCGTTTTAAAATTGCGGAAGAAATATAAATTCCTTCAATAAGTGTTAATATTCTTCTTAAATTTACGGATAACAAAAAAAAATATGCTTTATTAATATTTTATTAAATTTATAGAAAAAAACCTAATTTAATCCAGATCAACTCACCACTCAAAGGGTTGAACATCTTTTTACTCTAAATTGATAGCGGACATTAAATAAAAAGTCTTTAAATAAGAATAATTCTTCAAACAAATAATTTTTGAAGTTGACATGCTTATAAAAAAATGTACATTAGAATATCATTCAAACAACCCAGTATATAAAGTGATGTTCACTTACTTTATTGGTGTGTCTTTATGTATTTGAAAAACTGTGCATAATGCAGCTTGTTGATAATCATTTGGCTTATTTTTTACATGGTATATTGTTACGGGATATGTTCTGCCTTCCAGATATATAACAGGACAATTATCAAGATATGAACTAAAAACATCAACGTCCATTGTTGCAGACATAACTATGACCTGAAAGTACATTATTTATATGTATTTTTATACAATAATAATACGATTTACAATTAACATCATCATGATCTAATTTAGTATTCCAATGCTGAAAAAATTTGAGAATATTTTTTTTGAAGGATTTGGATTCAACAAATAAATACCTTTAGATGTTTCATATTTTTAGCTTGTCTTTCTTTCTGAGATTGCTTGATGATTCCAAATAAGACATCAGTGCTAACAGTTCTTTCATGAGCTTCATCTAATATGATAACAGAATAGGCCAACAAAAGTGAATCTATCATAGCCTCTCGAAGTAACATGCCATCAGTCATATATTTGACTTTGGTTCTGGGTGATGTCATATCTTCAAATCTCACTGTGTATCTAAAATAAAATATTCAGACACACGTTAATAATTTTATATATCATAGCCTGTGTCCTAATGGTCAACATTGTTTTATTCAATTGCAAGTTCATGGGTTCGAATCCCAATACGGAGAGTTTTATAAATTAATTTTTCATGTCATTTATGACCTAATGTTCGAAGACATGGTTGTCTGTGATGTAGAAATTTCCTCGCACCGGCCTGATATTAAAAATAAGGCTTAGCAAGAGCAAACCCCCCTAGTCATGATCTATCCCATTCTGTGATACTTACTCTCTCTAAAAAAGAGAGGTTGAGTGACTGATCGATGAGAATTTCTCTTATTAGGACTCCATATATTTGACATTGGAAGTGGATATGGCTACAAAAAAATATAAACATACATATATATCAAAAATTTACAATACTTTGAATAATTCATACATTATGAATACATACCCCACCAGATCGCCTAATGATGTGTTCATTTCCTGACATACACGCATTGCTATAGTGATAGCGGCAACCCTTCTCGGTTGAGTTATTCCAATCATTCCGTTGCCTTCTAACCTAGCTTCATGAATTATTTGAGGAATTTGTGTAGTTTTACCACTGCCTGTTTCCCCGATAACAATCATAGTATTATTCTTGCGGATTTCTTCAAGAAATCTATAAATTTAAAAAATCTTAAATTTTTTCATTTGGAAGCCATTAGCAATAACAAAACTACACTACCATTGTCAGTAGATGACTGGATGGATGGGCAGTACTGACTGAATCAAACAAAAAATCATAGAACAGATTATTTTTTACAGGTATATGAATTACAATCATAGTGCCAACTACGTATAGTAAACAATATTAAACTGAGAAAAATCGTTTGTCTACATATTTTTTAAAATAGAGTACAGAATACAAATATTATTGATCTTAATACAAAGTCTCACAGCCTTTAAATGCTAATTCACTGTGGTAAGATACAAAATGATTACCATGATTATGCCTCATACAATATATGAATAAATACCTCTCACGAACTTCATAAACAGGTAACTTCTTCTTCTGTTCCTGTATGGACAGTGGTGCTGGATTACTGTTGGCAATTTCATTTTGGCTAAATTTACCTCCACCGTCAATTTTATCAATTATTTTCATTTTCTTCTTTGGAGTTATTTGAGAAGTTTTATTCCTTTTTATGTGAAACTTTCCTTTGCCGTTATTGTTGTTCAACGAGATATTGTATTTCGAATCCATTTTCAGATATTTTCCTGTTTACACAAAGCATGACAATATGACATGTGGATAATTATTACAAAACAACCATGCAATTATTTGATATTGTCTGAATAACTACGCGATAGTGAAAACGTCAAACCAAATGGCATGTCAAACACACGTGCTACAAAAATACAAACTATTCAGTTGTTAAATATTCAATAACAAAAATATTTTTTTATACAAATTTATTACAAATAAATCATTTTTTGGAAACTAAAGTGGTTGGGATTTTTTTTATTTATTCTATATGCTCAGATATTCATATCTTACTTTACATTTTTACAATTATAATAAATATTTATATTATTTTTGCAGTATTTCACACACATTTAAAAAAAATAATTATGCAAAATACAAAAATATAATTTTTCGTTGTGAATATTTATTAATTTAAAGATTATTTTCCAATTTTCCTTGACAATACCTAACCATTTTCATTAATCCTAAAAATAATTAGTCTTACACTATTGTCAAACAAGTGGCAATTCTAATATCTAATGTCATTGATTACTGAACTCGGTACATAGATAGGTTATCTTGCCGTACAATAACATTAGATGTACATAAGCAAGTGATCATTTTTTTTTAAAATATGATGATTAGTTGAAAAAACTCACTTATCAGCAACTGGTGCGCAAATCCAAAGAAACATTGTGAATCTAATAATTGTATTTTTTTTCAAACTCAAGTGAGTACACACAATCTATTAGGGGTAAATGTTTGAAATAACTTCTATATTAGAAATGATTTACTACGTTCAACTTAATTTAAGAATTTAAATATGCAAACGTTAGTTATTCGAAGTATAATAAGAATACCGAATTGGTATTAGGAATGAAAAATAAATCAATTTCATCTTGCTATTCTCATTATGCATGACTGGTAACTGAAAACAAGCCCATAATGTACGATGAGAACTTCTTTTCCAAGATAAACAAATAGTCTGGACTCGAAAAAAACTGAAAATTCTTATTATAATAATATTTTTCCAGATTTTCAAGTTATATAATATTTGTGTGGTAATTTTTAATTGGAAATGATCCCAAATAATATATCCCTCGATTATTAATGTTTGTACACCTTGGACAGTTCTGCTTAAAAATCATTTGCTTATATCTTACAAAACATAATGGATCCCACATAATACAACTATCTTTTCATGACAATTATTTTCTCAACTATAGGTATTTCATCTTCTATAATACTTATACTGCGAAAAACGTTGTCAGTGCCACCTTTCAGCATTCAAAAAGTGGGGGGAGTGTATATGATATGCTGTGCTCTTCATTGCAGGCAGACATATAGATAGATTTCAGACAAATATTACTTTCATAATTGTATAGAATAATAATTCACAATTGAGTGTTTTTTTAATTCGTTAAAATACTCAAACATATTTGGCAAATAAATTTCAATCAAAACTGTTATTCTTTTGCAAAAGTATACAAATGATTATTTATTTAAAAGTAGATATTCCCGTATATGATGTTTTAAGCCTTGTATGATAAGATAAATAACGTCTGATAAAAAAATATGTCAACATCACTATTGTTTTTGTTGGACACCAAAATTATTTTATGCTTATTGAGTTTTGATGATTGTTGCCTCAGTATGTTCTAATGTACCTAAGCTTATCAGATTTTAGCATGTATATATAATGAATTGCTGATAAACTGCGATGTAATTCTCTTTTTAATAGAACAGCAGAACCGATAGGTACAGTTGAATTAAAATTACTTTTCATAACTGTTTTAATATCAGAGAATTTTTCTCAAGTTTTATGTAGTAATAATATTATTATGCATTTTCGAATAATTTCATAGTTTTTTTTTTATATTTTTCAGTGCCAAAAACAAAATTTGAGTGATATATAAATACAATCGGTGTATTGCTTCCATTCTGTATACTTATCTTTGATCTGAAACCCCTCACAATATTTTAAATGATAAGTTAAATATATATAAATATTCAGATCACTCACCAAAGAAATAAATTTTTAGTTTTAGTTATTACAGTATACACTGTAAGATTGTCGAGTCCATGGGCCATTTGTCAATTTCGTTGGCTATGGTTGCGGATCTCACTAGTTCATATTCTGGTCCAGGCAGATTCATTATTCAATTGAATTGTTGATTTCTGTTCAAAGTCATGGATGTTCTGAGTGATTTAAAATCGCTCTCCAGACCCATCTGAGTCTAAAAATGTAATATCGCGAGGGCGGTTACCTTAACTTTAGTCCTATCCTTACTTATAACATTTTAACAATTCAACCAGCGCATAATTGTATGCTATAAATCTCCCCAAGTGTAAAATTAGTGAAGGATGAAGTTTAAATTGTTCATCAACATATACATACATACTACCAATATTATTTCTGTGATTGATAATACATAAAAAAAAAACATTTTCTCTAGGATTAGAAATATGACACCATCAATAAAAAGTTTATCTTATATTTCAAATCTAAGCAATTAACATTAGTATGTATCATGTTATTTATTATTCAGTGCCAGATTATTATCTACTATTGAAAAATACTTCAATTAGATAATAATTCAATAATATTCACAGTTATCTCACAGGAAGTATATTGTTGAACAGTTATTGAGGTGTGAGATTTTTTCACTGAGTATTATAATATTGAGTATTATGATAAAATGGTTGTGTTTATAATATTTGTAACATGTGTTCACTATTAACTCTGGACATATCTTAAAGGTACGTGATTGTTTTAGAGCTAGGCTCATATCTTGCCTTGTAATTTTAGACAATTTGGGATTAGAAAGAATATTTCATTAATAAATAGGCAAATAAGCTGTAAATTCCGTCATATTAACCGCTAAGGAAACGCACCAAAAACTTCCTAACTAGAGACTCCAACATCTCTTTCCAAATTTTATTTACTTATAAAAAAAATAAACACAATATTTTACCATTGCATTGCCAAACACGTGGATCAGGCAATATTAACGGTTCTCCGTTTTGTTGCAGTTGCAGATGTGACAAAATAAATTCGGAGTATTTTGCATGCCTTTACTGGTAATCATTGACCTACTCGCTGTAAAAAGTTAGCCATCCCTGTTACAGTCAGTGGAAATTAAGATCGAACAGATGCGAGGTCTATGATGACAAAAACAAATTAAAACATAAAAAAAATGAATTAAATGTATCAATGCAATTAAATAAGCTTATTTATCACCTATTTATTTAAAAAAATGTGAATTAATAGTATATATTTTGGAACATCTGAAACTACTCGAGTATTTTTACATTTTAATACTCGATATTCGAGTAGTTGAGATGACGAGTAATTGGAGTCCCTATTCCTAACCCATGTGCCATGCACTTGCCGCATTTCAAAAAGGGGTCAGGAAGAGAATGATCATGCTTCTCAACACTTCAACAGTTAAATTGCTTACATATATAATATGATATTGTATTTATGAAAGCCAGTATCTGTCTGCCACTTCAGTCAGGGTAGAAGTAGCAATATGTCTGACAAGCACTCACATCCTTCAATACAAAGTTACAATGTATTGGTTTGAAAATCAAATGAAAATTTTAGTGTCTAGATTATTGAAGAAGAGATCAGTGGAGGTCATCAAATGATTGAAATACGTTTGGCTTAGACAAATAAAAATTAGAATGAAAAAATATATTTTACTAATTAATAAAATTGACATTTGCTCTTTTTTTTTAGCTGAAACAGGTTTTTTTAAATTATAATTATGAATCACCTGCGAAATCTGCATTATAAGTACTGTAGGACAGTGAGACGTTATTCAAAAGTCACTAATCCTGATGGTGAAAACCCTTTTTCAAAAACCATTCGGATTATAGGAAATGATTTAAACAAAATATCATCAGATAAAACCCAATTCCATTACGAAGATGGCAATAGTGAGATTGAAAATTTTCCATCTCAAGCTGATGTTGTCGTCATTGGTGGAGGTGCGATAGGGTCATCGATTGCATATTGGCTTAAACAAAAGGCCGGAGAAGGCCTCAGTGTTGCTGTTGTAGAGCAGGATCCAACTGTGAGTGGGGACATATAATATTTTTTACAGATGATTATTTCCATTCCAGAATTTAATGTCATATTCATATTAATTTCAGTACTCTAAAGCATCTACGGTTCTCTCAGTCGGTGGACTGCGACAGCAGTTTTCACTTCCAGAAAATATACAAATGTCCCAATATGCCGCAGAATTTTTCAGAACTATTAAAGAAAAATTAGGCGAGGATATTGATGTAAATTTCACCCCATCCGGATACTTACTTTTAGCAACAGAGGAAACAGCACAGCAACTGGAAATGAACCACAAATTACAAAAAAGATTCAATGTCAAAAATGAGTTATTGAGTCCAAGTAAATTAAAAGAAAAGTTTCCATGGCTGAATACAGATGGAATTGTAATGGGTATGTCAATATGTCATGGGTATTTTTGCATATTATGGAATAAATATATTTATGACTTTAATTGCCAAACATTCAAACAATTGTCATTTTTGGATCAAAGAAATAGCAAAAATTTATCTTCAGACCCGCTGATACACTTTTTTCAAGAACCCGCTTTTTTATTTCCTTTATCTACTTGTTTTTTTAACATATTCTTGTAACAAAAATTTACTTCAGTCGTTAATTGCTGTCATTATTTTTTTAAATTCTCTTATTAATAATTTTTATTTGACCATTTGCTGATATTATTGCTATTTTATAAACCAAAATGCTTCAAAGTTAGTCATTTTGCGAAGTTTGGAATGATTTTTCTTTTTTAAAACTACATTTAGTGCATTCTCATAATTTTTTTACAACTGTCTGCCTTTTGTATTTATTTGCACAGTATTACTGAGAAAAACAAGTTTCGTGGCACTCTCACATTGAACAGCTCCAAGTCCCTTATTGACTATTTAAGTTAGGACATCTGCCGACAGGTAACTTATAATGGTAAAGCTTTAGCATAAATTGAAGCCTGTGTTGCATTATTATATTTGCAGGTTGCCATGGATTGGAAAATGAAGGTTGGTTTGATCCATGGATGCTATTGACCGGATTTAAGAAAAAAGCTTCACAATTGGGTGCTACTTATGTAAATGCTGAAGCTGTCGGATTCAAATTTGAAGTACAGCAAGACATACTTATGTCAGGAGTGGATCCGGGGTCATATGAAAAGCTTAAATCACTCTATGTAAAAACTCCAGATGGTAAAACTAGAGAGATTAAATTTGCTTTATGTGTACTTGCTGCTGGAGCGGCCTCGGGGAATGTTGCCAAATTAGCTAAAATAGGACTGGGGAAAGGAATGCTAAGTATTCCTTTACCAATTGAACCTAGGTTAGTAAATAAGATCTCTTATTTGTCACTGAGCTGTATGGGTACTGTTCTTTAGTTAAGATAAAATCAACGATTGTTATATATTCTGAATATTCAATAACATTAAATAACGCATTCACACAAAGCAACTATTTAATTTTACACTTCATTCTCATTTTAGAAAGAGGTTCGTCTATTGCTTTAGCAGCCAAGCTGAAAATATGCCTGGAATTAATACTCCAATGACTTTCGACCCGTCTGGCACCTATTTCCGTAGAGAGGGTCTAGGAAATAATTTTATCGGAGGCAAAGCACCTTTGCTCTGTGATGAACCAGATTGTGGTGATTTAGAAGTGGACCATAACTTTTTCGAAAACCATGTTTGGCCTCATCTAGCTGAAAGAGTACCAGCTTTTGGTGGAGTTAAGGTAAATAATTCAATCAACAAGAAAATACTTACACAATCTACTAACACATCAGGGTTACAGTCACTTCTATAAAAGATTGAATTGCCGGCAAAAACTTAATATTTTATTATCATAACCAACCGTACATAAAATAAAATACTAGGGTTATCTTAAGTATTGGTAATGTTATCTTACTATGTAGAATAAAACGAAACTAAGATGCTAATATAATAATAATATCTGTCGACCTAACCTGGTCTTATTTATTTGATAATCATTTGGTCAATTGGCATTAACATTACCAAATTTAAATGATTAAGCTATCTATAACTTTTACAACTATACAGAACTGTTTTTTTTACTCATTTAAGATCAAATATACTCAATTTGATCAATTTCAAAGTTTAATCCACCATTCAGTTTGACATCCATGCAGTAGAAATAACTGAATTATTGTTTTGCACGATTAGCTTTCAAGTGCACTCTGCGCCATCGCCAATTTCTTCAGGCTCGAATGCCTTAGGTTGCTGTCAACTGCGCTATTTAAACTAAATACTCTATTCTTTGATAATTTGTTTTTTTTACTTCAATTACAATTCCAAAAACATTTTGATAGCAAAATATCCCATGTATATTAAAATATGAGTTATCTCCATTAAGCCAAATATGAATATTTGTTGCCTTATATGGAGCAAACAACATCCAAATATGATTAACAATACTAAATTGAAATTTATTTCCACTCCTACTATATTCTGAAATTAGCAGATGAAAATTTTCCATTTTACTACAGGGAAATCGCCCATCTTTTTAAATGTATGGTTAAAGGCTCTGACATCCAGATCTGAGATTAAAATAATACATATTAACTATTTATAATCTGTGATTCCATCTCTGTTTGGTGAAGTCTCATGTATATTCAGGACCTCTCAGATAAAATGTGAGGCCAAAATTTCTGAGAAAAAAAAAATATCTTTTTCAAAATTTATTTAAGTATACATATTATAAATATTTAACAATAAAAGCTTGGAAGGCCCATGGCTGCTGCCCCCTTCCCTTTGTACGCAACTGTATATGAATTCGGAATTACTATACTTTTTGCTAACATTATCCCCCTGGAATAGTTGATGAATGCTTCAAAATCGGTTGCCACGGAAAAAAAACATACTTATTTTGTAAGTTTGCATGTTTGCATGTATGGTTTATAATTTATGATATGAATGTTAATTGTATTGTGCTATTATTTCTTCACCATCATAAGTTTCATATAGAAATTCAGAGAACCAGATCAACCGGCTGTGGATAGATTACACCGCATACCAATGATTTGAAGATTATAAAATGCAAAACTCGGGTTGTTTATGAAAAAATTTGCAGAAGTGAATATATAATTTAAAAGACTCCAATTTAAAAAAAACTCTCATTAAACTTGTTGTCAATTATGAACACCTTTTGGGTACATAAATGCTATTTGGGCCTTGTCAGCAGAATTTAAATACAATTAATATGAGAGCAAATTCAATAACATTTCAGATATATTGTGATTGTTGTCAAGTGTGAACTCGCCGTGCTATTCATATGTGTTGGGTATATTTGTATTGCTTTTTGTCTGGAGCTATTACATTAAATTGTGTTGTTTAATTCATGCTGCGCAGAGTCCGGTATCACAGAAGAGAGAGCTGTTTAAGGTGAGTCCATGTTCATTATATTCCATACTGTTTAAAATACATCAAGTCAGTATAACAATATTCATCTAATATTGAAAATATTCTTTCATTATATGGGTTGTTTTGCTACACCATTTCCAAAAAAGCATATAATGCAAATTACGCATGGCTGAATTCCCAAAATATTATCAGCGTAAAATGGGCAATAACTTACTGCTACTCATGAAATTTATGCGGTAACATTTTCTATGATCACTATAATTTTTAAAACATTCAAGTTATTTTTGTTAACTATGATATGTACTCACTTTATATAAATACCGATATAATTATACACAATTTTGTATAGTATAATTAAATTCCTGGTACAGAATTTTATAATGTTTATGACTATAACAAAATATCCATTAATTCAAATGGCTTAGTTGTCACTCACAAAAATCCTAAAATAGGATAATAAATAAATATTTTCGGGAATCGTCATCAAATTTATATTGAACCCTATCTCTGACCATTATGCTATGGCAACTATGTATAATTTTAATCGGTTTTCATGATAGTTTATAAAACATCAAAACAAAACCAGGTATAAACACCTTATAATATTATGACAATAACTACCGGCCATCATATTTGGTAAATTTACCGTTTATACAATCTATCCACTAGTTACCGAAAGACAAATTAATATTTTATAAGAAATTTGAATTAACATGGATCATTAAATGATTGGCCCTATTCAGATATCATTTACCTTTTATCAAAAGCAGGTTGTCAAATTCTTAAATCTTTACATGTAAAATAATAGTCCCATATCATAATGCTTTCACAAAACAGCTTTTGCTTTCATAATCATTATCACTGTTACATATTTCTGTATTCATTTTTCTCTTTTTTTTCGAAACTGCATTGTAAACTGTTTGTCTTTATTGGATTTATTATTGCATTGCTTTTAAGTAAATTTTTAAATTAATCAGAGATTAAATCTAGACAATCTAGAAATAACTAGACAACGCGCAAAGTGAGTATCTTATTCACATTTATTTTTTTATTATAAATTGACTGACTTATTGTGAAATTACACATTTCAGTTTGAAAGCAAAAGAATTAGAAACAATTTATTCTTCAAATGATAAATCAGATCAATTGATGAAGAAATTAAATGAGTAATCTTTCTTTTGATGTGCCCATATTTACTCCAACTTATTGTTTTAAACCGTTCATTTCAAAAGAGCTTACCTAGTATTTTTATTGCAAATGAAGTCGCCATATTGTTTTATTCTACAAAATTTTAAAAGTTTTTAAATTTTGTAAAACTTGTCAGAGCTGCATGAACTATTAACGTCTTTGCTAACAATTCTTTGGAATTATTGAGTATGTTGTCATTTTAGGTGAACAGTGCATGGGCCGGATTTTATGAATTCAACACCTACGATGAAAATGGAATCATAGGTCCACATCCATATCATAGTAATCTATACATCGCTAGTGGCTTTAGTGGACACGGTAACTACATATTTATATATAACAATGTTACAAGATATGCCAGAAAACTAGCTTCACCATTTTGAGTGATAATAAAATAAATTGAATTAAATAAATAAAAATACATAAATGATATAATAGTTCCTTGTTCCATTCAGCTGGCAATTTAATATCTTGTAAATCTTGTGAAACCAATTACTTTTCATTTATTACCTTATTAAATGTAATATTGATTTATTTCAGGAATTCAACAAGCACCCGCTGTAGGTCGAGCTATTTCAGAATTGATACTTGACAGCGAGTTCCGCACGATAGATTTGACAAGACTCTGTTTCGATAGAATCATAATGAATAAACCAATGTATGAAACAAACATATTTTAATAAAATTGCCATAAATACATTTATTTAAAAACATTATAATAGTATTCATTTAAATGGCATCAACAAAGTAAAGCTTAGTTATTATGTGTAATATATTATTTTAATAAATTATCAATCACACTGACATAAAACAAAAATCTTCACACACTTAGTTATAAAATTCGATACATTTCAAAGATACATTCAAATCTATTCAATATCCTAGGGAGAGGTACAAAAACGGTGGAGCCTCAAGGAGTTGACATTTAAGAAATAAATTATCTAAACGAGTAGTTAGATGACATGATGTTTTTCACTGAACTATTTGCAAGTCTATACTATTTAAACTGTCCGGGAGTTGCGCCAAATAAGGCTCCTCCTTGTTTAGATGCAGCTCTTGATGGGGCGAATCCCAACAGTTTCTGTGTATTCTGCCTGTAATATAAACAAGAATATTAAATTAAATCTGAATCGTTCATGTTTCAACATCCACGGCCATATTGTATATTTTTATACCATATTGTAAGTAGTTTAGCCTGCTGGATAAAATAAACTAACAAATTTGTGTTATTTATGACAATGGAGGATATATTTCCATAGATGGAGGTTTTATCAGTTAATACCCGAAAGACATTTAATGTGTCATTGCAACTAGCATTTTATAAATATTTATTTGACTCACCTAATAGACATGGTGCACAGAATATAGAGGAAGATAAATGAACATTCTGTAAAATCATCGCCAGGTAAATTTCGATGGCTCAGTCCCTGAATCCAGGTTATCGGAGAGAACGGTAAACGGGCAACAACGCGACCATCGAATCTAAAAATAAGTATTACCGCATTCGTAAAAGTTAAATCCCAAGTGTAATTGATGTAGAAAGAGACAGATCATCGTGTGTTGGAAAATAGTCAAAATATTCATCTTAGGAAAAGATATATTTCGCATTCTTAGAATAGATACTTTTGTTTTTTAATAAACGGATAATATGATGTAACACAATAATCAGAATCAAAAGAAATAAATTAAGTAACTTTCTGGAAAATAATATTTGTTCATAAAGATATAAAAAAAATCCTAACTTACATATTGTTAAACATGCTAAGTAGTGCTGTGAATGCAAAACCAATAGCAAACATAGATTTCATTTTCACAAGTGAAAGGTCGCGGTTATTGTTCTTCAAGCGTTCCTCTTCTCGTTCAATCTTCTTTTTATGTTGCTTATCTAACGAATCTCCATGAGCTTCTTTTCGTCTTTCCACTAAAATAACATATTGTATATTAATCGTTAGCAAAAATCCATTTCAGACCATCGAAAAACTTCAGGAGCAAAAGTTAATTGGTCGGTAAATCTGCATTTTAGAGAATTAATGTTTTACAAATTGGATTATTTATATTATTCAACATTACTGATTAATTAATTGCCAATATGCTAGGTTAATTATAATTTTTAAATAACTTGAGATAATTTGAATTTAGTACTTTTCCATGAGTTTAACTTGAGATAACCTCAAAGAGAAAAATAAAAGTCATTAGAAAAGCAAAGACATCACCTGTGATGTTACCTTACCACAGTTGAACACCAATATATAACAATACATAGAATAAACCAAGTTTCAATTTTATTTTAAAATAAACTTTCAACAACTCACAGCCGAATCCATCGAAAGTATTAACTACTTATTTGCACAAACTAACATTGCTTTAACTTTGTGAGAAACGTCATCCAAGTAAATTTACTGGACATGTTACAATACTTTCATAATATAACTTGTGTATATTTAAGGAAAGAGTATTAGATAAAAATTAACTGCTTTTCAAATTCAAAGGAAGCACAAAACTATACTTACATCGTTTACTCTGGCGTTCTACTTCAGATTTCAATTTTTGATATTTTTCGGTTCGATACACCATCACCCATGTTAGACCTGTAGAAATTTATTCCTCAAATTATACAGTGTGATGAAAGGGTATTGAGTAACAAACTCAATGAATATAACTTTTTAAAAAATCAGAAACTATAGCCTCTGGGGAAGGCAGACCAAACTACATTGAGAGTTGGGGATTTTTTTTTATCACTGATTTCGATCAACAACTCAAAGGGTCCCCAGACTCAAGTGCGTGTGTTTGATCAAAAATACAAAAATATCTTCTTTCCATAAGACACTAGAATAAAATGCAGAGGAACATAAACATAATACAGTAAATATAAATATTCAGTCACGAATCTCAGAGGTATATCTGATTCAGAAAAATATTATTCTTGATGAAAGGTGAAGCCATAACAAGTCGTCAGAAAAGTTTAATATGACTTTCAAGTGATTATATACCATGTATCAGGTTAAAATATTTTTTATATTAATAAGTTCTGCACCCTACAAGTATTCTTGTACTCTCTGGGGCAATTTCTCACAAAATGGTAATTAAAGTTATAAGTAAAATATTTAATAATTGACCTTCTCCTAGAAGCGCTGTGCAAATTGAAATAAAGACAATAAGGAGGGTATCGCTCCACATGATTGAAATTTATTAATAATCAAAATAATTCAATGCCAAATCAGCGACTTCCTTCAATAAGAGATGAATAAGTTCTATATTGTCTATGCTTCCTTCTGACGTCTCCTTGCGTCTCCTGACTCGTCTATATCCATAGATAGTATCATAGACAATAGACTAAGATATATACCGGTCTAAATCCACAGACTGCTTTTGTAACATTTATCATGAGTCAATAATTAATGACATCGAAAATAAGAAAATTTAGATCTGGTTGAAGTTCTAATATATAATTTTCTTTCGGTCATTATTGCAGAACAAAATATTTTTTTTCGTCTAAAAGTGGTTTCTAGTAAATTTGCTTATAAAAAATCATTTATTTTCTCACTGGCAAAAATGCTTCCTTTTATTTGATTGTATGTCCTAAATTAATAAAAAGTTTTGATCGAGTGTAGAAACGTTCTTGACGCGACGGTGACGTTCTCGCCAGTGCCAGTGTTCAAGTTATAATGGTAAAACTTGAGAAGACCTTTATTCCGGCTCCCTCGTAATCGAGAAGGAGCCTCCTATCCGACACTCAGAAAGAGGGATTTTGGGGACGGAGTAGGAGAAACATGGCACTCTTATAAAGAAAAGACGATCTCAAAGCGTCATGTGGGTGCGCTCATTCGCACCCATTATTTAATTGTTTAGGAATTTACATAGACGTTATACAACACACAAATATTACGATAGCGAAGAAGATATCAGGAATTTGACGCGAATTTAATTCTGAGGAGAGGATTAGGCGCGTGCATTCTCAATGCAGTCCAATCTCTCACTGCTGTATGAAAACAAACGGTTACTTTAGAAAGAAAAAACAATGGCCGTTTCAAAAATCGTTAACACATGCGCCCGCTGATAAGGGATGATTTATCGCCTTATGAACTTTTTATGAAGCACATGCATTGTCGGGCGTCAAGAGATAAGAGAAATTGAAATAACTCTACATTGCACCGCTATAGATTGCAATATAGATTATTATAAAAATGAATTTATTTCCTGATATCGACTGACTCATCGACTGAGGTGAACAATAGATCGTTCGAGAGAGTTCTGATGACCTACCACATAAGGCGGTGTCAAACTATACCACATTTTTTCTGAAATATGGATAAATTTATAAAAATTTTCTCACACACTTTGATTTTGTTTTACAGACACTTTTATTGAACATAATTATACGAAAATGACAACTCTTACTAACTCAACGGATCATATCACGGAATAATATAATATATTATAAATTCAATTTATCGAAATGTGAAGTACAAATATTTGTACTTATAATTAATATTGCATTGGTTTTATACCTTTTATAATATCATCTAAAAGGAATAATGAATTTTGTAGGGTATTATCCCTGGTCAGGTGCAATGTGGGCGTGACAATTACTCACCTGTATTTGTAAGGTAAAGGTATTTACACGTATGCAAGACAGGTAGAGCTGTCATTATGTTTTGTTTTTGCGTTTTGCCATCAAACTCATACATGTTAGCCACAAAATATTAGGCATGAGTCTACAAACTTCAAACGGTACGGGACCTGATCCATTGCGGTCTTCAGGTGGAACAGAAAACGACATTAACACAGCAGAAACACAAGCGGCTAACCCCGTAAAAAGTAAATCATGGGTTCAATTCGATGATGAAGTTTCTGGATCGCAGAAACCTGCCGTTTTAAAAGCGGAAACGGTGCAAGTTAGTCTTGAAAAATCACCAGAAATTCCTATTGTAGTAGAACCGACCACACCACCCCAAAGAAATGTCAGCTTGGTAACCACAAGACAGGGATTCGGTATGTTGACTTTGAATATCCAAATATTCTTTCGATGAATCATAAATTCTTAAAAATCACAAAATTAATTAAAATTTTGTAAGATGTATATTGTATACTGTCTGAATACACAATAACCATATTGTATGGTGTAACATTGAATAATTTGGAATAGATTTTTATTTATATAATTGTGATGTAGTCAGTGGTCAATGTGATTGTATTCTGTTGTCATAGTGATATCAATGTTCATACATCATCACTTTTCTGCAATTTTGATTATATTTCATAAAAATAAATTATTTCTCATAATATGTGCCCTGTTTATTTGCAGTAAACGGAGACGTTGTAGTCACTCTTATCCCAGTCAATACCAAATGGCCATGGATAACACCAGCTCAATTCCGACCGGAATTAGTCCCAGAAGAGTTGATGGCACAGGGGCTCACTGTAAGATTTTTGTAACATAATTATAAGGTGCAATTTATTGCAATATATCAGATCTCCACTAATTGAAGCTTATCCATTAATGGCTCACTATATCACAAACAACGAAATACTCTTTGAAAGAAAGTTAAGCAATAGCCTTTAAGACAAAAAAAGTTTTAAAATTACCATGTCTGCTCCCAATTTTGAGCATATAGATCTATGCTCAGTTTTTAAATTCAGATAAATGGTAGAAAGTTAATACATCAAAGACACCCAGTCATTTGAAAATGGGTCTGAAAGTTTCCGTACTGGGATTCAAAACATTCACAAACACAAATACAAGATTTTATGTACATTCATTTATATATCTTGGTATATCTCGGTATTCAGTAAAACATTGAAAGAAAAAATAATTATCTTAAATGTCAATAAAATCAATAAAATAAAACTATAATGACTGAAATTTAGTTATTATCGTATTTAGCATAACATAGAATTATAAATCAAGCATGACTAAGCTGTTAAAAATATATGGACAGTTAATATTTGCAATATTACAATTTATTATTCTGTTAGTTAAAACACAGGTAATACTGATGTAATACTTATTGATGAAATCGCCAATCAATTGTTTCAAATTCTTCATAGCCAAATGTATGGAGTATATAGTTGTGTTGACTGAAAGGAGAACTCATAAAAATATTTTACCTTTTTTACAGTTGACAGTGGAAGAATACGTTCATGCAATGGAAATATTAGTAAATGATGTCAGATTTACTCTTTACAATGTGTGTTACAAAAGGATTTTAGTTTGTTGGATTTTGCTATCATTCATAGTACTTATGGCATTATTATTCTCTGGCCTCGTAGGTCTATTGTTATTTTCGCTCGGAGTAGTGTGGCTACTCCTGAACGCGGCTGCTATATTTATCTGTATGTGGCTAAAATTCGTATTAGCCAAAGGGCTAGAGAAATGCCTTGGTAGAGTCAATAAGCAGCTAATGAAGCATAAGCTGCTGCTCGCTTTGGACGATAGGGGCAAAATATCTTGTCATAAAGTGACTCTCTGCTTTATGTATTTTGATTATACACCATGCGTAACGCAGCTACAACACGTGATCGAAAGAGATGAAGGTGGAAGCATTCCTGCAGGATGGGAGAGAAGACTGGACGTTACCGTTAACGACATAATAATTCAAGGCAGCCAAACAACCAGAGTGTCAAGTAAACAGGTAAATATAATTTTCATTAATAAAACTAATGCTTGAAAACAAGAAAATAAAAGCAATTTAATATTATGTTTACGCGGGTACTATATTTGGTTCCTTACTGATAAACTTAAGTGTGTACGGAATGTACTGAAAATATAATGATATAGATACTACTATTTGACCACTTGCATCATGATTTGATATAATACATACTAGGACAGCCATGGTGAACCTTTTTTTGCTGTTGGGTGAATTCAATATGCCATTCTGGAACTGTAAATGACAAACAATTATTTTTGGTTCTCAAAAAAATAGTACAAAATATTTAGCTGTGTGCATTGAGTTGATCAAAAATATTCTTAATATGTTCATAACTTTTTCCTTTTATTTGATTACTTAACAATATTAAAATTGTGATTATTCCTCAGTAAAATTTATCCAGAATATTACAAGATAAACTATTTTTTATGTCTTATTCAACGACTTAAAACTATGAAGAATATATTTTACTCGCCATCAACCTTCACTGCCCATTGAATTGAAGTAATTTTAAATTTATGAATGCAAATTGTGATCAATTAGTGACCAGCGTGTCACAGGTTTGCTATAGCTGTACAAACTAGTTCATTTAATAGTACTGATAACTCATGGTATCTTAATGTGTAATCATTCTCTAAATGTGCTATATATTAGCAGCACTGGGTTCAAATCTTGACTGAATTTGCTGTATCAATATTTTTATCAACTCGCAACTTTTTTTTCTTACACAATTATTCTGCAATACCTTAGAATGAATGTTTAAAAAAAAATGATCAAAATTGATGTAATGGGCGGTTTGCATGTGCAGGGGTTAGCAGAGCACGCTTTTCTTCGCTACTTGCAGCGGTGGGGCAAAGATTTCCTTCGGCACCGTCTCGATTGGACTTTAGATGAGGACGGAGGGAATCCCGCTTCCCCTCGGCATCTGTCGCAAGCCTTGTGTCCGTGCCAATATATCGAGGAGCTCCTTAGGAATAAACCTCGCCGTGACCCCCGTGCCTGCTTCCCCCATTGCACCAATTGGCTCAAAAGGCGAGGCGTGGACTGATTGACTTGGCCGCTTACAGGACAGAGCTGTATGTTTATACTTACGATATATAGCCCGATGGGGCACTCGTTCCCTGCGAGGAAAGCAAAATGTCACCGCCCTGAATCCGGGACTTCACTGCATGCGCTTCTTATGTCCGTGTCAGTTTATTGATGAGCATCTGAAATGCAAGCTGCCGGGAGGAATTTTGAAGTTCTGTCCTACTGACCAAAACTTTTACATTGTCTAATAGTCACTAGAAAAGTGTCCGTCCAATTCGTACCTTATTGTTTTTACTAAATATTTATTGCTATATTTTGTATGTATGTATACAGATATAAAATTAAGGCCAGGCCATAACTTTTTAAATTATATTATATGAGAGTGAAGCACAATCAATATTTCATACGTACTTAATGAATCTTAATACATTCCGTCCAAAATTACAAATTGTACTTATGATATTATATACTCGAGTAGTGTAAATAGTGATAATATAATATACAAATAAATATTTTTATTTACCATTTCTCAGTTTTATTATTAATAAATTTTTTCCAATAAAATTCTGTCGCACAGCAGTGAAATAATAACATAAGAAAATAGTCATGAGCTTTTCATCAACACTAACAACAGCTCCAAACATTTCAAACAGTGGATATAAAAAAAATTGATAATGTTTCACTGTACTAAATACACTTAACCAGTGAAAATACATTTAGGTGGTGACTTATTTGATGCCTGCAAGGGATTTATTTTTATTCTAGTATGCAATTTCTTAGTGGTAATTAAAATAAACAAAAAAGAATGTCAATATAATTTAGTGTACATATTATTGTATGTTGTGTTTATGTTAGCAATAAAGTAAGTAATCATTTATTTTTCTAATTCCATAGAATATAAGTAAGATAAGATACCAGCGTAACAAAGAGTCCTACTTTATCAGTGTGAGGCTATTATTTCAATGAAAGTATAGTGATTCTATGCTTCCGTATATTATTAGGGGGAGTATATAGCTTAACGCTTTCAATGCTGAACCTGTTTTTTAGTATGAAAATGGACACGCTAGCTGTGTTCTCAGCATCCAATGTGTTCAAAAAGCATTATTTTTTAACACTTGAAACAGTCTTTCTCTTATAGGTGCGATGAATAATTGTTTTGGATAAAAATGTGTTGTCGAAAGTGAACGTATCTATCAGGAAAAATCTATTGAGGCAAAATGTTCACATGCCAAGTTTTTGCTGCCATAATTAACCTTCTTATGTCCCTTTTCTACATTATAAGAAGTGCATAATTTTTTAGATGAATATTTCAATTGTGTTTACACCCATAACAAGCTACAGCTCAAAAAGACTTCTTAACCCTTCAAACGCCAAGCCAATTTCATGGATTTTTGCTGTACGCCACCATTTTCAATCATCGATTTTTCCATGAAAATGCCACGTAACATACCCGGAAAATAATTTTATACCCAAGTTATTATTGATTTTCATAGAAAAGTGAAAAAAATATATCAAAAATACAAGATTTAAAAAACGTCTGTAGGGCTGCCAAAAACAATAAATATTATAAATAAAAATATGAAATATATATTTTTCTATAATAAAACTTATTAAATTATTAAAAGTTATTTTTTCCTATAATAAAACAAATTATATAGGTAGCACAAATTGCATTTAGGGCTGCCACAAAAAAATAATGTTATTTATGAATAAATCAGAATAATTTTGTTTATGACTGGAATGACAAAATGCTTTCAGGGTTGCCACAAATAAAATATATTTATAAAAACATAATTTTAAATTTTTATTTTATTATGGAAAACTATTATTCCTATAATGAAATAAATTATGAATATGATAAAGTACTTCCAGGGACACCACATATAATATTATAATAAAAATCCGACTCACCCTATAATTTATTTTTCCAAAGCACAGACACGGAGCAGATATTTTTTTAATTTTCACTGCAAATGTTGATAGATTTGGGAATGTTGATTGATTTGATAAATGTCAAATAAACACTAAACATAAAAATTACAAAAACTAATATTTTACTTATATAGTCTTTTGAACATTATAACATAACATAATTATCAATTAACCCGGAAGGCGACTCGTGTCTGTTTTACTTTGACTCCAAAATGCGAAACATGTGTTTTTCATAAAATACAAAATATTTTTTTTTCTTGGAAACTAAGGAGTCAATTTCGGGCGGTTAACCATTTGCACGAAGATTTATCGCCTAATTTAGAAAGCTAATAGCCCTAGTGCATACAAAAAAAAAGCATGTGTTTCTGATCAACACATGGGTGATAGGTAAAGTCATGTAGAAATTTGACACGCTCCTAAGAGTTTCTATATATGTGTTGGTCTACTCGCACTTCCTGATATTTTGCTATTCTCTTCTCACTCTGATGCGCTCTATCAATCGAGCGATCATTGCGATAATAAGGTGCCAGCCCTAGTGACATCTGTTAGCCAGACTTCAAATAAAAAGAAAACGGTTCAATATATGGGTATTCTAACCATCACCAGTTGTTTTTTACATGTATTCACTTAGTTAATATTATTTCAGGAAAAATCAACCCAAATATTTTTTAATACCATCATTGTTTATCATTCAAAAGATTTCTTTTTGTCACGCACACAATGTTGCATGCCAAACAACAATATGAATATCGAAATAAGAACATGTATTATATATTATTATATTTGGTGCTCTCGCAGAACATTTATTTATTCAAGCAATATAAATTACACAGATTTGAAAATAAATATAAACTATAATTGTTCCAATGTCTATATTACAGCCGATCACACATTTTAAGCAAATAAAAAAAAAATATATTAACTCAGCTTAAAAATCATACTTTTATTGAACCATAGAGAAAAAGTTGATTTCATATGAACCACATCTTTTCTAAAAAAAAAATTAATTTTAATTAACAATTTATAGTATTTACTAGCTACAACTATTCAAATGACTTGACATTGAATTCTATTTCAACTGATAAAAATATTTTTAGACGTTTGCTAAATCTTTTCTCTTGATTCCTGAAGAAAAATGCTCTCCTGTAAGTAAAAAAATATAGTTATTTATATTGTTTCTGATGAAATCAATACCACACAATTGATTTTTTTATGAAACAGCATGCGTATTTGAACAAATAAATATTTATATCCAAATAATCATGGGGAAAGAGCTATTTGATTTTATTACCTTGACATCTTTGTCGGATAACTGATCCATTTTATCAAAAATCACACCATGCAAACCTAATGTCTTTAAGTTTTTAATAGTGTCTTTGTTATTGTTGTCATCTCCCCAACAAAATATTATCAATCCAGCATCTAGAACCAGTTTAACCTGAAACAATGTAGCCAATAAAGGAATTAAAACATATTATTCAAATTACATTAATATCAAGGTTTCTTTTATAGATATAGGAAAAATTCTGCATTGCCTACAATATAATTCAACAAGAATACTTTAGGTAGGAGACCTGCCCACGAGATTAATGTTTCCTCTTAGAATCCACCTCTAAAAATATTTGTTACATTGGTTATAAGCATTAGCACAAAGTATTCAATCATGGAGATTATTTTATAAATACACTTTTCAATGTGTACCTGCGTTGGATCCCTAAGTAAATCTTCAGTGTGCACCACAACTCCCATAAGATTTGCACTGGTCGCGTGATATATTGCAGCTGGTATTGAATGACATCTTCTGTCCATATAATCAGGATAGCGAGATGTTACGCCAGTGGTTAAAAACATGACAGGGTACAAGTTCTGCTTTAACCTTAATGCTGTACACACATCCGGATTGAAGCAGGAAAATACAATTACCCTTGGAATCTTTGAGCTCAATACAACTTCAAGAATCTATAACAGGAAACGTAATGAAATATCAAATTAGTGGGGAAAAATACATATTCATAAACACAAGTCCTAAAAGTTTGTTGTAGTGTATTTTTATGACATTCTACTTGAGTATCTTTTACTTTCTCTCTGCAACCTGAAACTTTCAGCTGTAATAGATATTTGCAAAACTACATGTGAGATGCAGTAATTGGCACTTAAAAAAATAAAATAGATGTAATCCAAATGACGACGAAATGCTCCATATTGAGAGTTTCTATAATTATTGACAAATGGGTTTGCAGAAATTAACTGCATGAATAATTTTAATTCAATGTTGGTGGTATAAAAAAAATTGAGAAAAGTTAGATTACCTTGTCAATAAATAGATTTAGCTCAAACGGATTGTCAAGTTCAAATGTTCCGTCATCTTTTTCCACAGTCCATTTGATTTCAACATTAAAACCAATGCAAGGATCAATTTTTTCAAAAATATCTGCGAGCAGTGGAAAAGGTTGGTGTTCTGGAAGACGTTCATCAAAAAACCGCTGCTTATGGTTCCGACCTTCACTGGTATGGAAAACCTTCAACATAAAGTAATAAATGGAGGCCCGAATTCAAATTTAAGTACATTTAATTTTTAACTTATCAGTAAAGTGACTGATTCAATTATCTTTATTTTTGTGAGATGAAGAATGATAATATATTTTCCTTGATAATATCTATAGTAATAAATCATATTGAATCTCTATTGTTATTTTAATTTTCAAATCAATATCTGTCTAATATAATCTTTTGACAAACATTCTAATGAAGTTATTATTGTCGACTCGTCATCATGTGGAAAGACATCATAAGAAAGAACAAAACATGTTTGTATCTTACCAATTTTAACTATGTATATGTTAAGGCAGTTTTTTACATGAGATGATTTTATGATTTACCTTCAAAATCTTCAATTCTTCTTGTGTGAGATCTTTCATGGACATTTCAAACATGTCATTGAAATCACCCTGCAGTTTATTCTTGGGGGCTAAACAAATATGGAAATCGTGATATACTACAGGAACGAGATCTTTACTCAGCTGGACATCAAATTCAATTAAATCTGCTCCATGGGCAATGGCAGCATTAAATGAAGCAAATGTATTTTCCCGAATTATAGGAGGTCTAAAAAATTACAATATTTATTATATCTTAACCTTTTGGATACCATACCATTTTCGAAAGACCCCACAAAAATCCCAAGTCTTTTTTTGCAAAAAACTGGAGTTTTTATTCTATTATTTTTGTCATCTAATATTAACTTATCAGTATTCATTTTTTGCCATATTATTTTATGTGTAGTGGAAAAAGTAATTGTTTTATGTATATGTTATAAAGCATACAAATGAACAACAAAACAAGCTGTTAAAATATATTTAAATAAATGGCGCCTGTGGGATTCTTTACATATAGATCCTGTGCCCTATGAGATTAAAACACTTTTGGATTCAAGAATCAAGTTGAAAATATTTTTCTTAAAGAAAATATAGCAAATTAAAAAAAGTAAGTGAATGTTGGTTTATGCAATTTTATTATTTTGTTGAATTAATAATTTTATTTATTGAAATATTCCCACAATTTTGAGCCTATTGGTAACCAATTCATTTATACTAGAGAAACCTGGAAGTGTTATTTTCTACTGATTTATGTATAATTAAAGCCATCAGAAATCTTTAGTATTTTACTATTATATGTATGATAATACAACTGTATTACATTAATATAGTTTATTCTATTACTGTATTGGGCATGTACCATGCTTAATATCAAAACAATTTAAGTTCATTATAGGTAAGGAATGATTAATTGAAAGAAATTGACAACAGAATAATAGGGTTTACTATAAATAATTGTTTGCTTACTCATTTTCCTTGAAGCTTGATCCCAGTCCACGATGGCCTATGTCGAGCCCAGTCCATGTGTTATGCCAATGACTTAAATATGATTTTTCTAAAGTGCATTTTAATTTACTCATTGAATGCACTTTTATATACTCAATGGCTATTGTACCAAATGGTGTATGGCTGCGCTTGCTTATTAGAGATTTCTCTATTCTTCCTTCAGATTGTTTAATGTCGCTAGGTAAGATATGAGAATATGCAATATGAGATGGAGGATCTTCATTTGGCATTTTCGCTGCAACACTATAAAAATCTACTTTATATGCCAGGTCTTCATATTTTTCTGATGTAACATTTACTATCAAAATATCCCCTGAATTATAAACAGCACCAAACTCTTCTTGTGGTTTCATTTTACTGTCATTTTTTTCTAATTTTGCAAATTCAGTAACAGCACAAGTTAAGTGGTCTTGTTCACATGGATCAGTATCTATTGAACCATCAGCGAGTAATAGCAAAGGTATCGGTGTGACCTTTATTTTCATAACGCTGCTGTCCACTTTTGACTCAAATAGAATAGGCATATGTAAAAACTTTATTTGAATTAAAGACTGGGTGGTAAGCCACCCATTGTCAACTTTCTGCACTCCATTCAATTCGCCAAATTCATCATCTTGAACGTTGGGCACTGTTAACCCTTTTTTTATCATTCGAGGAATCGAATGAGTTTCCCAACGGCGAACCATAACACGAATTGGATTTTGAGACAAAACACATATACAATAACGATACATGATATCAAAATCCAAGGGTAATGTTACATTTGCATACCAGTAATTTGATTCAACTTCCTCTTTTAGAACCTTCACATTTTCACTGGACCAATTACCCAATTCAAGACAATTCCCAGTAAGGCAAACAACTTCTGATTTTTTCAAGTTCGGAGCAAGCACTCTGAACTTACAATCTCTAGTAGAGTCCATTGTCAGTGTATCAGTAAATCTGCAAGTACTGTTCGTCTTTAATCCATTGGCTGTTGCCCGCTCTGTTTTCGATACTGAACTGACTCTTTTATGGATGATAACATAAGCAATATTTATATATTTTTTTAATCTACGAGACAATGAAATGCCACATAAGAAAATATTGTATTGTGCAGCATATCTAATCTATCCAAGTAAATCAAAAATCATACATATACTATCTATTTATGTTTACCTATGTTCCAATAACATTGTGAAAAATATCATTGTTACTACAAAACCACTAATACCGCATCAGCTGATGTTGACGTTTGTATTCTGCACATAGATAATATTGGTTCTGAAGTAGGTCACAAGACAGTCGTCAAAACATGTAAACATGCTTGTTGTAAAACGGCAAAATAATATGTCTTACGTTCTTATGTGCTGTTCAGAGTCCCCAAAACCATTAATTTAGTGGATTAGTACTGCAGTTTGTCGAGTGCTTAACCTGTTACCAGTTATAAAAACTCAACTTTTTGCCCTGTACGCTACGATTTTTTCAAAAATTAAAAAAAGGACAATACCTTAAGGCATGGGTAGCCAACCTTTTCAGCAGCCGGGCCAAATTTTAGAAATGAGATTTCCTACCGGGCCACAACAAAAAAAAATTTTTTATTCATAGCAAACAGGAAATATATAATTTTTTTAAGAAGATTATACAAAAATGAGAATCAAACATATTTATTAGATTAGAGTTGCGCAATACAAAAGAAAATAATAAAAAATAATCAAAATATAATAAATTTTAGTGAGTCGTCTGATTTTGTTTATCCGAACTAAGTTCATTAATGTTCATAACGATTTATGTTGTTGCTACACGCAGTTCTCCAAATGCTCATCAGTGATTCGTGTTCTCATTTGAGATTTAATATGCTTCATTCGACTAAAAAGCTGTCCACACGTGTAACGGGTCGTCTTAGCTGGGCGAATCTAGGCGAGGCGTTCCGGCGCGGCTTTGAAAGCGGCAGAGTTTTAAAATATCAAACGGTCCTGCCCATGCAAGTGTCATACGTAGGCGAAGCGGTCCGGTCAGCGCAAGTCGCCTCAAGTGCGCACTCATGGCGCACGCGAATCGCTTGAAAATATGAAACGGTCCAAGCTCACCAGAGCGTTAATTGCGTCTGACCGAGCGATGGCACATAAGACCTTAAATTTTAAATTGACTGGATTCGCCTAAATTCTCTTGCCGGTTCGCGTCGCTTACCTAAGACACGGGGTAAGTGTTTCCAAAAAGCGAAATCATTGATAGAGCATGTTTGTATAATGCAGGATATTTCTCCTGGTCTAAATATGTTTTGTAAAACTCTTCCAAACCAACCTGATTGAATATCTCCTTTGTATGCATCACAACACATTTCACAATGTTCCATATGTAAAATTCCTGGCTATAAATTCACGTCTACGGAGAATGGCGTTTCAAATGCTGCAAAATGCACACGGTGCTTCTTAAAATCTTGAAATCTGTTTCAAAATCTAGGTTTAAGTCGTATATCATCGAAGCGTATGTATCTGCCGCTATTTGTGTGACGTCTGGCTGCAATAACGATGTAGGAAAGTGAGTGAAGATTTTTGTCCATAACTGTTGTTCCCAAAGCCCAAGTTTCATTTGGAATGCGGAAATAAGATCATACGTGTAATTGATAAGTTGATCTTTGCCTTGTAGACGAGTATTAACAACATTCAGGTGGCTAACTATATCGACCAGAAATGCAAAGCCGCTAACCCACCACTTGTCTTCATATTATGGGATACTACTCGACTTGCTTGCAAAGAATGATTGCATTTCTTGCTTCAAATCAAACACTTTTCAACATATTGGCACGCGTCGGCCATCTTACTTCTGCATAAAATGTAACGTCATTATACTGTGAATCCAAAGATTTGAGAAACTCTTGGAACTGACGGTAATTCAACCCCTTTCGAATTAATAAAGTTCACTGTTTTGATGATCACCTTCATGACATGATCGATTTTAAGAGACTTGGAAGATAATTCTCCTCATGAAAAATGCAATTAACATTTAGCATCGAAGTATTACCAACTTTGCAGGCCTCATTTTCAATCAATTTTACTAAACATTCGTGTTTCTCAGCCATTGCCCGAGCATCATGTGTTGTTAAGACCGATAGGTCATTGAGCTATAACGAAAAGCGATTCAATGTCGATGTAAAAGCTCGTAACAAATCTCGAGAAAAAGTTGTGTCCTTAAGTGGATACAGTGCCGCTAATTCTTCTATTTTGTTCAGATAAACATCAACACCCCTTATAAAAATCGCCTCTTGGGTGGTATCTGGTAGGTCTGTGCTTTCATCTAATGCTAGAGCATAAAATATGAACTTGGATATTCGATTTCTCCAATTATCTTCAAGATGGTTTCTAATGTCGTCGACACGCCTAGTCATAGTTTGACGACACAGGCTTATTTTTGAGAAATTTACTTTTTTATAAAATTGGTTTTATGTACACTAAAAGAAAAAAATGTGTGCAAATGCTCCGCGGGCCACAGTTAGACACCCGCGGGCCCCGCGTTGGCCACCCTTGCCTTAAGGCTTACGTAACTGAAACGTACCCGGACGGTACCACGATAAAACGTCCCCAGACATAACGTACCCGGACAAATCGTCTCCAGGTAAAATGTCGACGCGACAAAATGTCTACACGACAAATCATCCCCGGATATAATGTTTACGGACAATACGCAAAACTAGCAAATTGTTTACTATAAATTATTTTTGATACCAATACAAAAATGAAAATTAATTTTTAAATTGCTTTTACAGTTTCAAAATTGTTTTATTCGTTCTACATAGAAAAAATATCCAACATTCCCAAAAATAAAAAATTACTCGTATTTGTAATTTGCGCTGGCATTTTTCTTTATTTCAGATGGGATGGCACAATTTTTTTTTATAAAATATTTTCAAACGATTGTTTTATTCATTATGTATTTCAAAAATTGACCAAATAAGGCTGCCAGAAGTAAAGATAAATAAGTACGTCCTGGAATTTTAATTCGCGGAGGGCATTTTTTAATTTAAAATATTAAAATAAAAAATTGCATCTAGAAAAACCGCATAACTTTGAAATCACACAAATAGAGGTTTGTAAGATTATTATTTTGTTATTCGCTTCTGTGTTTTTGCTGTTGCTTGTACACTTATTTATTACAATATGAATTTTCTGTTTATATGAATCGTGTTAGAAAAAATAATTCGTGTAAATAGTACTTGTTCGTTATTTTTTGTGGACCTTTGATTTTCAAAAAGATTTGAATGTATATATCGTTTGTTCTTTACTTAAGTGACATCAGATTTTAATCTTTGCTGTCTTATTTAATGTTTTGAAAATCAATTACAATAGGTCAGTGACCAAATATCTACCGCTTAAATCCAGTGGAAAACAGGTACATATTGAAACTTTATTCACTTGTGAGTAAATCATTGATTGCTCGAATTTCTCTGAAGATCTAAATTATTTTTATCAAAAATGAATCCCTAATCCGGACCAAACATCTATCGCAGGGGTCACAAACTTTTTTGTAAAAGGGACAATTTTGAAATGAAAATTATTTGGCAGACCACCTTGACCACCTTTATAAAAAATATGTCGATATAGTGGAACCCCGATCTTACGTTCTCGCATTATACGTTTTCCCGCGTGGTGCGTTCATTTTCTATAGTCCCGGCATTTAGTTCACATATAAAATTTTCCCACATTCATCGTTTCCCGCATTAGTCGTTTGTTTTATACGGTCCCTTGAAAAACGTAGAATCGGGGCTTCACTGTACTTAAACTTTTATTTTTCACAAAATATTTGTTTGAATTAAATCTTGCTGTCTAGGCTTAAATTTTGTAATGTGAATACACGAAACCGATGCGACATGGCTGTCTGTTAATTACGATCTCAAGTTTGATTTTTTAATACTTGTTGCAGAAAATGTTTTTCACAAATTAAAGAACTTCTGTAATGTAAAGTTAGGAACCATTTGATGAGCATCTTCAACTATAACTGAATATACCTCAAGTGAAAGTAGTTTGTAGAATTCAATTAAATTCTTATCAAAATAAGATGTGTTTGCTTCCGGGTTGTTTAGCAAATCTAATCATTGAAACTACATTTGAACGGATTTATTTTCTTTGCAAATGAGACGTTAAACAATGTTATATTGTTCGATAACATATTAGAGAACACTCCATTAATCTTGAAATTTTCTCTGAACCTCCTGTGCTCGACGTTTTTTTTATTCATTGGGAAAAGTTTATTAGAAGAAAAAAATAAAACAGATTTCACATAAAACTCGCGGGGGGCACATCAAAAAGTCACGCGGGACACACTTTGTGAATTCCTGCTTTATCGCCATAACAGGTCCGCGTACGCTGTACAGCGGGTAAATTTGCTACGTATGGTGTCCACACAATAGAAGTCTGCACAGCCAAAATTAAAAAATTCTACCCGGCCCGATCCCGAAAATCTCCGACCCGAGCCCGACAGTTTTTTCAACTTTTCAACAAAATTTTCATCATCATTTATAACAATTTCATATGTCCAGTCCGTGGCGCAGTGTCAACGTCGTTGGCTTGCGTATCGGACCGCCCGTTCTCGATTCCCGGTACGAGCGGATTTTTTTCAGTCGATAAATCTTCAAACGCATGGGTGTTTGTTTTGTTGAAAATCCAAAAGATAAGTAATGAAAAGAAAATGTAATATTCATAATAAAGTTGGGCTTTTATTAAATTATTTAATCATGTACAAATTTATCGAGTAATCACATTCCAAAAAATATAAAAATATAACGACGGTTTGTAACAAAACTTACAAATATTACACATTAAGTAACGGAAAAGCACCAAAGAATATGAATGTGTCTTTGCACTTATATCGTCTTTGCATAAATACCTATTATACTAGTTATCACTTTTGAAAGGTAAGTATGACGATTGACGACGTTTTTTAACATTTAAATCGACAAATGCTTCACATTAATATGGCAGTAGTAGAAGCACATGCAACCAAATAATAGCTTTATTTGACATTTTATTACTATCAACGAAATCTTATTACTATCAATCTAACAAAATTAAATGTATTATATTACAAAAATAGTTCAATGGAAAGTTTCGTATATATCTTAGGTATATGTGCTGTCCATTACTAAAACGTAAATTTTTCGCGACACTGAAAATTTCACCTCGGTCAAATCAAACGTGACCACAGGGATAATGTTTTTTTCAATTACAAGTCGATTTAATTTCACTTTCATTTTATAAATTTTTATTGATATTGTAATTTTATTTTGGCAAAGACTTCACAGATCACACATCATTTTAAAATTGACCATTTGCACCGACATGCAGGTATTGACATTTGTCTCCGAGTCTACAGTATCCGCTCCTTTGGAAATAACAACAGACTCTTGAATTTCCTCTGTTTGAGTTACCGCCTCGGGCCGGCCCGTTCCAATTATTGGGTCCATTGTTACGCCAATGCGAATTATTTGACCCCCGGCCAGGTCCTCGAATATTTCCTCCTCTATTTGCATGGATACCAATAAATGGACCTGTCGGTCCTCCTGGGCCCGGTGGACCCATCGGCCGATTGGATATACCTTGAGAAGGGTGATTCATCTGAAAACTGGGAGGGAATATCGGCCCGTTCATGTTGTCCATCATTTGGAAATCCCCTCCCATGGCACCCGGGAACATGGGGTTAGGCCCGTTTACAGGGCCTGACCCACCCATGAACATATCGCGATTCATGTTCATGTTATCAGGCATCATCATATTTGGACCGTTCATGGGCCAATCGTTCTGCATTACTGGTCCCGGTTGAAATCCAGGCATAGCAAATGGAGGGTTATTGAAACCTGGTCCAAACGGTGGCAGCGGTTGAAACAATGGGGCGACAGGCATTCCGCTGTTCATCTGTGCAGGTGCTAATTTGGGTTCCGGCCAAGGTGTGTTTTGAAAATCGTTCACACTGTCTGGGTTACCAGTCACATCTTCCAGTGGAATAATAATCGGATCAGTCGTGGGATGATGTTCTATATCAGGTTCAGACGCAGACTCCGGTATCGACAATTTGTTGAAATAGAGGCACTGTAAAACCATTTTCTCTCGAGCCATTTGAATATCCTTTTCTTTACTATTTTTTCCATGGTCAATAAATATTACATCCATCGGTTTTAAGGGTCTCCATGACATTTTTTCTTCCATAATATCATCATTGGGTAGATTTCTACCTTTTTGAAATGATTCTCTTTCGTGAACGTGCTCCATATTTTTCATATCTGAAAATGTTTTATTAACATTTACACGTTCCGTCTCATCAAATTCGAAGAAGTGAATTTCTTCCAATTCGCTATCGCGCCATCGTAAAGATTTTTTTGGACCATCTTTTTTATGAACACAAAGCACGCCTTTTAAAGCGGTATCTATTTTCATTTCGATCTTAATTTCTTCAGACTTGATTTCGGGTAATTCCACTTTCAATTCTTCAATCGGTTTGTAATGCGTCGGCGATAATAGAGGACTCTTCATTTCGACAGAATCTGTTTTTATTTCAATCTTCGGTTCAACTTTAATAATCACGGCGGGAGATGGTTCTGTCGGTGCAACGGGAGGAGATTTAGCTTTATCGTCGTCTTCTGTGTCCAATGTGTCTTGGTAAAATCTAAGGGGTGTAGGTTTCTTTTCTTCGGGGGTATATTCGGTAGCAGATATGGATTCTGCAGTGGGTGTAACCGGGGGCGAAATTTCATTATTTGGAGTTTCTTTAGAACCGCTAAAACGTCGTTTTCTTTTCCTAGGTTCCTTTTTATTTGATGCTGATGCAGTAAGTGCATCCATAAACAGGCCACTCTCCTGAAGAAGTGCAGCTGCAACAAAAAAGAAAAGCATAGTTAAAATCTGCTCGCTAATTTATATTTTTTTTTTAAATATATTGACACGATCTGCATATCACCAAAACTGAAATAAATTTGACAATAATGCAATGCAAAATGTCAATCGTGGACTCCTGAAAAATATATATTATTTCTTTATATCAATCTGCCGCCGCATCCATCGTCTAAAAAAAACATTTTACGGACAGTATAAAGTGTACAAAAAAGTAAAATAAAATGATTCAAATAAACTCTTCTCGTGCTGTTGAACTTTTGAGGCGTCGAAGAGTTGGACAATTAATAAATTATTCAACAATGCGAAAGGAACATTCACACTTCGTAACGCTTGCATTTTCAGATGTATTATGGAAGCACCAGTAATATTTTAAGCCCGCAATTATGTTCGTTTAATAGTTATAGTTTCTTCTTAAAAAATATCACCATTTTTTTTATTTCACTAGTCGTGATTAAGTGCGGAACGTGTTTGAGAAGTATACTAAATGTATAATTGAATTACAAAAAGTCGCTCGTCAAAAATGTTGTACCGTCGCATCATATATCCTTTTCAAAATGTATAATACAAAACTCAGTCGGTTTCGAACGCGCATTGTCTGCACTGTTAGATGATAGATACTAAATGTATTCATTTGTTATACTTATAATGAGACAAGATTTTAAAAATCTAAGTAGTAACTTTTGAGTTCTCGTAAGTTATCGGAATGAAAATTTGTTTTTTATAAGAATGGCTGTATTTTTAAGAACTCAATAAAATTAGCTATAAGTTGAAATTTTATATAAGCTTATCTTTTAGAATGTCAAATTCGATATAAACTGTATCTATATAACTATGTACGCGTATTTTTATAATAAATACTGAATGCTGCTTAATAATTCAGATTTGTATAGTGTCCATGCTTGTACTAGATGCATTTATTCAACACTATGACGATAAAGTTTTATAAATGTACGCAAAATATCGATTGAACGTACATACAGACAAAATGATTCGATACTTTTTTGATTGTTCGAAATTGGTTTGAAACAAATTACTGCGATGAGAAAAAGTTCAACTCAGTCGCGTCTTGCTTTGATGTTTTAGTATAGTAGTTTATGTAAAAAAAAGTAGATATCTATCTAAAAGTCGATTGTCCAGAGCTTTCCCCTTGTGTGCGAGCACAATAATGTCTACTTAAATTCTCGGTAGCTGTGGCCTTCACTACGAAAACAATATCCGAGCTGTTTGGAAAATAGTTTATAGGTAATAAATGCACATTTTTTTAACAGTAAACGCACCCAATGAAGCATTTAAATATAAGTTGTTTATCAAAAACTGGTTGTTTGTCAATTGCACAACCCTCCCCTCTTGGCAGAGGGTAGGGAAATAAAGGACTAGTTGTAGGCTAATCGCCATTTCCATTCTCTAGGACCTAGAGTCTGGGTATTATCTTATCTGTGATTTTTAGTTGGAAATAAGTTACTTTCAGTGCGACTTTACGGCAACAGTGGAGTGGTGAAAATGAAGTGACCGGATCGCTACTCTCTAAGCAAAAACGATTACGTCGAAAAGATTGAAGGAATCCCTGAAATTCAAATAAAACGTAGTTTTTCAAAAAGTATTGGTACACATACCGGGTATGGAAAAATGAACCGGAACAACCTTCCGACCCCACAAAACTGATATTTCTATAGGCTTTAAGATGCGGAGTAACGAATCAATGACGCATAATTGCATTTTTTTTACTAATTCTACATATTTTATAAAAAAACAAGGTCTCAGTCATAGCAAGCATTATCAACGGATTTCGTAATTCCACTTTTACTGTGGTATCAAATAACGATACTGTTCTATGCGAGTTTTTCCATCCGATTATCAGGAACGATTTCATGTTTTATTGAATAAACATTTGATTGGTCCGAGTGAAAATAGCTTTATGCCCAAAAATCCACGAAAGAACTGTATTTTTTGTCGAGAGAAACTTTTGAGCACGCCTTCACATATGAAAAATCATAAATATATCGCTCGGCCTGCAAATTTTCTTAATGCGTCACACTACCTTTCACTATAGATTGTTTCACAATAAAGCTGTTGCCATACAACAATGATCTGTATAAAACCGCAAAATAAGTAAACTAAACAATTTGAATAAAGTAAATACCGACATAAAATCAGTTGTGACAATCATAACAGCCTAATTCTATAATGTGCTATCGGTTTGTATTCATAAATAATATAATATATCGCAATAGATATACCGTCATCATTTCATAATATTAAACGTCAGTATTTATGACTTGCAAAATGAATAAACTACTCAGTCGTTATAATCACATATGTATCAAATTAAAATATGTGAAATATTATCAGTTTACTTCCGATCATTTTTTTTATATTGCATCATAATTCCCTATTAATAAAAGAAAAAATTCTCATGTCAGATATGCACGAAAGACACATTTATCATTTGAGTAAGAAAATATACGAATACGCTTGGCCGACTGTACAGAGAATTCTCGTGTTTGGAAAGCACTGTAGAAGTTAGTGTTTTGAAAATTTAAACAAGAGCGGAATTCGATTGATTATGTGCACTCCTTTTGATTACGCCTACTTTTTCAACGACCTAATGTTGGCGCG
This sequence comes from Himalopsyche kuldschensis, assembly GCA_028554975.1. Lineage (NCBI taxonomy): Eukaryota > Metazoa > Arthropoda > Insecta > Trichoptera > Rhyacophilidae > Himalopsyche > Himalopsyche kuldschensis. The sequence continues at coordinate 3,179,818 of JAHFWI010000001.1, read as the reverse complement.
ATATTGTGATCAGTGGCGTCACTAACGGGATATTTTGATTTTGAAATTTTTACTTTAAATCAATGACCGCTACCAAGGAATTAAGTTCGAGTGTGTATATCTTCAAATCTAAATTTTTTTTGTTTTACAAAATACCGCGGGATTGAAAAAAAAATCCCAAAAATGAAAACACTTTATCGAATGACATGTATTTCTGCATAGCTCGCTCAATAAGGCGTATTAAAACAAGTCCTGTTCCTCAAAGTTAATCTGTCCTTCAACCCCGGATAAGGGGTACTGGCTAGTATACCAACACTCTATTTTCGGGGATGAGTAGGGTAGGAAGGTTTAACATTATCGCGAAAGTTGGTGCCCGCGGACGATAATTCATGAATCGGTTAAAACAAAATTACTCGCACACAGCGTGGCCTCCTACTATATTGAATTCCTGACTACGAATATTGGCGACCCGGTTTCGCGTTAAAAAAAGTTAAGTACGCTTCCTGTGGGCTATGGCGTATAGGCTTGGGATCGGCAAAGGTGTCGGACCCTATTCGAATGAAAGCTATCACATATCAGTATTAAGTGGCACCAAAAGTAATGAGAGTCGAAGCTAGACGGTACACATGAGCAACAAGTATATTGAACATCGTAATTCTCTCATTTCGCAAATTTACTTTTCAGTTGATTTTTTCATATCCATCTTATATTATGCATTCTTTTCATTTCCTCTATCACATTTGTCCCCCTCCCACCCAATCCTAGAGCAGGTCGTGGTTTTAGCGTTTGGCTAATAGCAAGCCCTATCTTCTCACCCCACTCTTTTCGAAATATAGGTTGTGCGATTGATCGTCAACAGTCTTCATAGAAAAACTTATGTGGTGTTACACTCCATAACGAGTCCATATATATTCAAAATTGAGAAGAGAAATGATTTTTTAACAATCACAATTGCAGTTGAAGTACGAAAGCAACTTATAAAAATATATGATTATAATTTTTTTTTTCTTTAAATAAATTAATTTATAAATTTTACTTTAAGATATTTCTATGCTTTCAGTGTATAGCAATGTATTATGACAGTGTGTTCTCGTATACATATATATATTCGAGTATGAATTCCAATAAGATTGAATTGAATATATTCGAGAATTCCGGAATGTAATATTTTCAGCGTAAATCAGGTTTTAACTTAAAAAAATAATTATTTTTATATCATAACGTTAACAAGAAAAGAAAAATGGAAAAATTAAGACATTCATAATAACATCCATTTCGCTTTCAATAATTTGATCTATGCGTAATTTCTCTTGTATCACGATTACGTAGCGGAGCCAACGCTCGTTTGTAGTACAAGCGGTAAAGCGTGTGGAAAATCAGGGCCGTAGATGGGGGATGGGTTGGGATTTAATTAAAATATATTTTATACCTACGCCGTGATATTTATATTATTTTATACACAAGAACGTCGATACCGTAATAGGGCGGAATGTCATCGATTGCCAAACGTTTAAATCTAAGTTTCGTGGCGTCACACGGATAAAATGCAAGCATATAATAATTGAAATCACATCAGAATCGTAATCTTACATGAGGAATGTGTAAAATAGATTTTTTCGAAAATAACAGAAGAAAATACGATACTATTTTTGAATTTTATGTGGCTTATTTTTTCTTTCCTGTACCGAGTATTTAATTTTGTAGCAAATGTTTAAGCACAATTGATCACTGTCCTATAAAATTACAGAATAATTTTCCCATAATCCAGTTAATGTCTTACCAAAGTTTTCTATACATTATAATACGGCTCTGGCCTAGTTAAATGATTAACGCATCGAATAATTATTATTGATCTTTCATCTCCGCGACGTTGCTATATAATCCCCACGAACGTGTCACGTACTGATGAGATGAAAACTAATACGATCGTACGAGCCGATATCAATCTCCATTATATATTAAGATAATATAAATACATAATGAAAACAGTCCGAAAAATGGCCTTGATAAGGGGAAAAACATACAATCAAATCCGTAATTGTTTAATATCATGAACTAAACGTAAATTGTGTAATCCCAGGGAGACGGGTATTACACGCGATATTAGTGAATTGGAATAATTATTTCCAATTCAAATGCGCTCTTTGAAACGAGCATATCGAGATAAGTCTTTGTAATAATTATGACCAGTAGCGTAACAAGATTGTATACGGGCGTGAAGAGCGGCCTCATATGTTTAACTATATTAAATTTACAACGGGAATGATTCTACTGATATATTTTAATTATAGTGATAGAATCTGTACACTCAGTATTAATGAAATGATTAGTAGATACACATGAATATAGGTCATGGATTTCAATAGTATACATCGTAGGTTCTTTGAATCCCCGCCTCATAATGAGAATGACATTAGAAGAAAATATAATTAACTAGAAGTAGATCCTACACTTTTCCGCGTCTATATCATTCCGCAATAAAACATTCGTGTTACTGGATGGTGTACGAAATTTTACTGATCATGCGTTCTTCCCGTTATATGGATATTGAAAAAAGCACCACGGAAAATAATCTTCCAATTGTAAATGAAGTTTTACATACGCAGGTATATTTTGATATTATGTAGTCGTAAACTTTGTAGTATCTTTGAATGCAGTGGAGTACTATACGCGCCGCCGGGTCGAGCTAGTGCCGTCATTTATCGTAAAAATAATAGGTCAGAATTGAAAATGCTATATTCAAGATATCATTACATCAAATATACGCAATTTAATGACAAATTATGTGCGAAAATATTCTAACCGATAAGCTCTGATTTCATGTCTAAGAAAACTGTGAGTCAAGTTGAAGATGGAGACATTAGTTGAATATTATTTCATCGAAATAATTGATTTAAAAAAAAAAACTTATTAACTAGATATTCATTTGGAAAGAGAGTGCTGTGTGCAGAGCTCACAATCTTATTTGCCTTCACCTCTAGAGACAATATCTAAAGTTAGTTAAATATAAATATGAAAAGAGCGTACACGTGAGCAAAATCGGATATTTTGATATTAGTTTTATCGAATTACGAGCTATTGGCGTCAACTTTGGTGCCCTTTTCATGTTCATAATTTAAATCGTAGACGAATCATGATAAATAGTTAGCTAATAATATGCTCGTCTTAAAACCCTTTATCTGTTGATAATCGAAAACGATAAAAAATATCTGACTTTCACGGTAGGAATTCTACGATCATAATTATACTACTGGTTGCCAAGTTTAATAATAGCCTGCTACAGACCAACAAGATGCGATTCGATGGAATTGGCGAAAATTACGACTTTCGCGACGATTAACTGTAGTGCTGTATTTTAAGGGCTGGCGTCAGGCGTTTTACCACCTTATGCACGATTGTATTTATCCGCAACAATTATAAACTAATGTATGTTGTATTCACGTTATAACCGTTATGGCGCCCTTTTCAACATACCACTCAGATCGCCTGCTGCACTTAATTAACGTCGGCTCTAGCTCAAACCGATAGATAAGAATTGTTTACGGTTTTTCAGCATGCGGTTGCAAGGTTTATCAGTGGGGGAGTGTTTTAAATTAACCCTATCATAACGCTACGCGATCTCGCACATGAAAAAGTCAAGTAAAAATACAAATGTTCGACGACAGTTCGTTACGCCTGTGTATATTTTAGTGTACGAATTTATGATCTTGTAATCCAAAGTTCGCGGTCTTTATTTAAGTTTAGGTAATGGGGTAGTCTGATATTCTATTATATTAGTGAGTTCTAAGATGTTGCTGTTTTTTGTTTGTATATTTTTTTTTTCGATTTTTGGAACGATCTCAGAGAAGTAATGCAGAAATTGATTGACTATTATAAGTTATACTAATCTTTTTAATCTCATTGAACAAACCATTCATTTCGGATTTTTAATAATTATTTCTTTTCCCATTTGTTTGGGTGCAACTTCATTTAATCAAAAAGAAATAATGTAATTTTCGATAAAGATCATTTACTATGACGAAGGAAATAATAAGCGGCAACTGAATGAACCCTGAGTGATTACCATGACTGCATTGAAATGTGGAAAATCTGTTACTTGTCACAGCAAGAGTTTCAATTGTTTCCAATGTCCATAAACTCACTGAATCATCTCACATGAAGGATGTTTTTTTTATAATTGCCAATATTGGAATATAAGAAAGAATTATTTTATAAATTTGAAATTCCAGAAGACTTAACTATCAAGTCTTTCGTTCATTATTTCCACATTTCTGGAAAAACCCAGAAATTATGTTTTATTTCAGTGATTTATATTGTGAAAAATATTTTAGTCATAAACGACTTAAATGTAGAGCTTATCATCATTTTCTGTATCACAAAATATTTCAGAGTTAAGAAATAGAAAGACAGATTGTATAAATTACTAATCTTAATTATTGATTTCCAGAAAGCTTTTAGTATAAAAATATTTAAATTCCTATAAGTAGGCTTTATACTACAGTATGAAAAAAATGGCTAGTAATGACAAGGGCAAGACATACGTAATTGACAATTAGCTACTTTAAAGGTTTCATATACAATTCATGTGTTATTTAACAGATGGTAGCAGTTTATATTTGCGCCATAAAATAAATATTTAAATCAACTGGCATTCATAAATACCACTGTGAATTATTTGACTATTGAAACTTTTCATTGTCAAGAAGCAGCAAGCCCCAAAAAAACTTGTCAAGGTTGTTATATTAATATCGTGTTAACAGTGCATGCACTGACCATCGATAAAAAAATCAGAGTACTGGAAGGGTTACAACTAGCCCTTCTTTCTCGCTTCTAAACATATTTGCCGACTTCATCTATTATAAATGACTTTTGCCTACCTATTTTCTTTTTAAATAGATTATTATTTTAAGTATGATTTGGAAACTGATATATTTTTCAACGATGGACAAAATCATGCAATCGAGACAATCTTTAAGTATTAATTTTTCAGTCAATGTAAATTAACATTTATTTTATGTAACAATAGATATTATAGAAGAAGTTATAAAAAGCCTTTAATTTTCTCTAAGCTTTAATTTCAGTAATAGTCAATTTTAACTGGTGTGGACCATGTTTTTTCTAAAGATTTATTAGCCTGGTAACCTCATTACTTAAATGTGAATTTTTTAATTTGCAAATGGTGTAGGTTCACAGGACCGGCCAAAAGAAAAATGTAAATATAACCAACAATGAAAAAAAATGTAATTAGGATGTCTTACTTATTAGAATTGAAAAAATAAATCTAAGCCTCCATGATAACGTACACCATTATGACTAATGACAATCTTTCAAAAAAAAAATCCTCTGTATATGCAGAACATGATTTGGAATAATATTATTCAGTAATTAATTCCTTGCTTTTATCTCAGAAAATACTTATTTGAAAGTGCTTTTTGGTCTGTATAATTTTGTTAAATCTCTTTTAATCGCTTTAGTGTCGAAAGGAATATTTTAGTCTTCTATATCCAAAATTATCCATTTAAACTCATTTATTAGATTGTTGATTTTCACCGCTATACTTTGTTGGCAAGTAGTCGAAAGGTATCAGGTCTCATCAGAAGAATCCAGTTAGATTGCAGAAGTCCTCTTAAACATGTGAACCTTGAAACACTGCCTCTAAAACCAAAACTCCTCAAATACTTAGAAGGTATCTTTAATTGGTATGGAATCAATATTATACACATCCCTTACAGTAATGATAATTCATAATTTATGAAATATATATTTCATTGTAATATCACAAGGTTTATATTTGTACAACTTACCAACTGCCATGGAATTAACTGACCATTAACCATGACTTTTAAGAACTGTAGATTATGCAATGCGAGCTCAATCAACCGATCTGAAAATAAGCAATAAATTAATATGAGCAACATTATTTTCAATTTGATATTTTGATACTTACGCTTAGGTTTGGGCGGAATCAATTTAATAGCCCCTGGCTTTTCAATGTGTTCTATAACTTTGGGTTTTTTCTCAGGAGGTGAATCCATCGCCCGAATCGGAGAAGGCCTTTTAAGTGATGACGGAATTAAAGCAGGCGGGGTAGATGGTTTTTTGACGGAACCCCTTATTAAAGGAGGTTTAGCTTCTTCGTCTAAGCCGTGTGATCTAAATTTCGAATTAAACATTTTAACCGTCTTTGGCCTGTTGGGGTCGTTTGGGTTGCGAACTTCAATGGATATTGATGGCTTTTCTTTTTTTTCATCATTCTTCTCGTTACTATTTGCCGCAACCTTTTTAGGTATTTTGCCTAATTTCATAACGGAAGGAGTCTGTAATTTATTAAGTGTTTCTATATTTTTTTCAGCTTGCTGCTTGTTTTTATCCACGCTTTCTTTTCCCTTATCACTCTTTCTTTTACTGTCATGGTATTTCTTATGCCTATCGCTATCTTTACTTGAGGATTTACTAGATGATTCTGTACTCCTAGACCTAGAGCTTTTAGAGCTACTGCTACTCCGTTCAATTCGATGCCTATCACTTGAACTGCTTTTGGAAGAATGTTTGGAAGAACTTTTACTAGATCTAGACCGGCTAGTGCTACTGCTACTTCTGTGTTTGTCACTTTCTTTTCGTTTGCTTTTATCTGTGTCTTTTTCTTTATTGGAACTATCATTTTTTTCTTCTAGACCCGACTGTTTTTTCTCACTAACATTACTTTTTTTATCACTTTTATCTTCTACTTTTGAAACTACCTGTTTCCCATCCTTGACTGAAATTTTGAGAACAGGTATCAATCCATTGTCTTTTTCATCAATTTCATTAGGTGTCACTTCACTGGTTATAACACTATCTATTGTCTCTGAATTTATTTGTTCTTCATCAGTACTTCCATTCTCGTCAGAATCGCCGACGATGGTTTCGATGTGAGCAATTCCTTCCCCCGATACTTGTGCACAATCCACAAACTCGATTGATTCAGAATCACTCAGATGCATGTTGGATTCAGCGAGTACTAATGGTGGGGTGGGTTCACCCTTTACTAGTTTCAACCACTGCTCCACAACTTTAGCTGATAATTGCTGGACAACTAAAAAAAAATACAATGAACTAAGCATTATTGGGATTAAAATAATTATTTGCAGCTTATAAATTATTTATGATATTCAACTTTCATTAGAATGATCTCACATGCACTGGCAATTGAAATGGCTAAAAGGAACTGAAGATTATTTTTCAGTGGTGTATCAATTTCAAAAAAAAATTAAATAGAATTTCAAATTATATTCTGAGTTTACATTTTGAAACATACATCTTAATAATATTTTGTTACATGTGAGACTTTTCAATGTTGATTTTCATGTAAAATTTTAAACAAGTATCTGATTTTCAACAAAAGACATGAAAACAAAATTGAGAAATTTTATTTAAATACCATGGCTGTATTTTTACTAGGAAGGATGGATAACCATCAACAGTATTCAATCCATAGTGAAAATATGTGGTATATAAAAAAGTGCAACATGCTGATTGTAGCAACAAACCGTGTATAACATGTATATAACACAATCAAATCAAGATGAATATTGCCATAGCATAATTTGACTGACCTGGTTGGCTGGCGACCTTGGAAAGTTCCTTCACTAATTTGGGACAATTATTTGTTTTTAGTCTTTCCACATCAACTGGACATAATAGTAAGAGTTTCAATAATTCCCGTATTAAAGCCCAGTTTTCAGTACGGATGCTATCAGTGAGCCACAAATGGGTTAGTGCCCATCCTCCTTCTCCCATAAATAGTCCCAAAAGTACTGGATCAGTGCATTTCAGTATCTGAATATAGATACACTTTGAAACGAGCTTCTTTGAAAACTTGTTCATAAGGCTAAAAAAATAATATTATCCATAAGTAAACAAACATACAATGAATTGATTATTTTATTTACATGAAATTGTTGTTTCTTACAGATTTGAAATTAGGACTTTATTAGGTGAAAAATTTTCAATGAATCGATAAAAATAATAAATATGTTTATTTTTTAAAACTAATCATAAACTTAAGGACCCACAAGTTTAAGCATTTGAAAATTCCGAGGAATAATAAAATAAGAGATTAAAACTCAATACTCGGATGACAGCCATATTTATGACAACTTCAAGAATATTGAGAATATTTCAAGACAGTTAAGTGTTTTGTTTTTTTGATCCGAGAATAAAATATTCATATTTGGCTTATTTGAAATATTTTAATTCAAGTTTGCTCTTACGTCAGCAAAATGTCTTTCATTTTCTCATGTAACTGGTAATAAAAATAAAAAATCCCATTATTACAAAATGGAGTATTTTAACAAATGCATTCATTGAGGTTACAAAGAGCAGTTGTAGGCAAAATTTGGCTCAGGAGGAGTCTGAAGAAATTAGTGATGTTATATAAATTGGTAAATAATATCACAAACAGCATTAATGCAAAATTGTTTTATCATCATCTTTTTCAAGTTTCTTAGTGAAATACTTCATGATCAAATATCAATGCATTCGCAATGGCCAAAGTATAATGCTTAAAATAGTGTTGAAGTATCTTGAATTCAACCATGTATATTAAATTAACTGGCGAAATTTAATGCCATGTTGAAGAATAATATTGTTCAAAACTTTTGTGAATTAAACTTGAAAATGGCGCAAAATGAAAGAGTGCAGGTGGGGTTTTCTGCCATGAGTACTGAATGGTTAAGACGTTTCTTAATCTAACCAAGAAAAAATTGCGACCATGAACAAAAAAAAAATAATTTGATTTTAAATTGGTAAAAAAGGTAAGATTTTTAAAGATACAGTATAACATTTTGATTACAAAAAAGTGGATGTTTTTCATCTTTCTGTACTAAAAATAATAGTCAAAAAACGCAGCATAAATAAAATCTAGATTAAAAATAGTTCTTATTTAAATCATTATAACATTTTCTAAGCCCTCCACTTGTTCTTTCACTACTTTTAATAAGTCAATTGACTAACCCAACTAGTCGTTTTACTTCATTTATACTCTTTATACCACCATCTGGAGATAAAAGTACACTCAGACACTTAAGGAGTTGAACAGGATCTATTCTTGGCTGGAACAAAAGAAACATTCACTAATTATAGGATAACAATTAAAAGAAAATATAAATAAATCATTAGCATTTGAATATTTGTAAAGTTATATTGGTCTGTTATGAATTAAAGCTGAAAATATAACACAGCATTAAATAATATTGTGAGGTTCATAAAACTACAATGCAGTGTAAATACACTGGAAACAACAAATGGTTGGAAATAAGAAAAGACTTCACTAAGCATGGAATTTTAAGTCTCAAAAAATGTGGGATAAAAAGTTTCAGATTACTCAAAGAGCTTAATTATAAAGAAAATTTGCTTCTCAGTGAAGAAAGATTTGTATTCTTTGAATTCACAGTGGATCATTCTAAAGGTTCTCAATATATAAATCCAAATAATTTGTCTCATGCTATCATTTATCAAAAAAACACAATACCATCACTGACTAGATTTAAAAAAACATTATTAAGAAAAAAGAGAAAAACTAAGAATATATATATCCCTATGTGGTCTAGTGTTTAAGCTTTACTCTGAAGATCATGTTGGTCTGGGTTCAAAATTTGACAAGTCGCTCAATTTTAGATCATGGATATGGGTGTTTTTGATGTATTTTCTTAACGAGTTGATATCAAGTGAGATATCTTACTTGCAATTTCAAAACAATTATGGCTTGGGCAATAATTCGGTAATTTTAATGTCATGTATGATTTTTTAACTGCTTCAGTACTGAGCAAAATGGTTGCATTGACATCTTATTTGCACGATCTCTAAAAAATCCCTTTTCCATCAAGATTTACTGATGACAGAAGAAACATTTTTTCTAGACAGTGTATAGATGTCACTAGGTATTTAAAGACAAATATCGTAAGAATTCTTACATGAAGATGTTTTTATATATTTTGCAATATTTGCGACATCCGTACGCGGTGGCCATCAGTGGCCTTAGGGTACTGAAGTGGTTAAATAAGATAACACAAGAAAACAGGAATACTGGGTAAGCACGAGTCACAAGAAATGACAGAGCTAATAAAAATCCATTCAAACCTCAATATCACTACCCTAACTGTCTGGTTCTTTCGGTGATCTTTCTCAACAATATAACTATTTTACTTATATTATGGATTTTAAGTATTCACATTGAAGGGATATGGACGGCTTTAACCATTCAAGTATAAAGAAGTTGAAATTGAATGGGAATAAGTTATTAAATAAATAACGTCACCAAAGAACACACGCCATATTTCCATGTAACAATTTATATTGCGTATTTGAGTTATCAAATAGATTGAGATAAATAACTTCACACACACACGCGCCAATTAATATATATTCACTCACTATACTGAAGACATTCGGTTCGATAGAGGTGAAGGAAATTAATAGGTGTAACAGATAACGTTATGATAAGAATTAAAGGCAATGTAGATAATCCTTATCATAAAACCTTGAATCAGATACAGGGATAGCATACTGATAACAGGGACAGATATAATTTATATTATACGTGCCTGTTTTTGGAAAAAAAATCATTCTTCCGGTCGAGGTTATCTGAATAAATATAAATATATTTTCTACCTGGTAACATTAAATTGAAAATTAATTAGCGCCCTGCAAGAATAAATAGTTTAAATTTTACAACGTTTATTAATATTCCAATATCAATCAATTATTAATTTAAGGCGTAAATTCAAAACAGTATGTTCAAAATACTCATACATTCACAAGACATTCATAGAGTTTAAATTAACCAAGCCAAGTATTAATGTGTAATCATGTGATCGCAGTTAATAAAACTTAATAAAAATCGATTAATTTCTCTGGATATTTCGCCATTACCATAGAGAATTTATTTAAATGTTTTCGGGATGGATGATTTTGTTGACCGTATAATAGAATGGCGGAACACCCTCATAAAATATGATACATTTCGCGATGAGTAAATATTGATAACGTATTCAATGAATAACTACCTACTACATGCGTGTGAAACTCAAGTGGTAGATATTATTATGAGTAGCGAAACGAGTAGCATATGATAAAAACAATTTATGAAATGTGACTCACCATTTTGTTGGCCGCAGGGCGTGTCAGATGATCGCGAACATACGGTATATACGCATGATGCAGACTTTCTCAAATGTTCTTGGTACAATTCTACACGTAGTGTATGTCCATACAGTCAATAATAATCACAAGTAATCCTATGATATAGCGCGTTATTTCGGATAACGTCTGGCCAATGAAATTAAAATGGCGTTCAAGGTCATTTGCTACGTGCGCTACACGTCGGGAAAGGTTTTCAATCTTCAGCTTTTAGCTAAACGCTTAATAAATATAATTTCCAATCTCTTAATACATACGTTATTTATTTAATCTCAGTACAATAATTAACAACCAAACACATAGGTCAATAGTTATTATCCATGAAATTTAGAGGAAGACACGTCTTCTACTCCTAATACCTTTAAAACTAAATCACGACAAACTTTTTCAGTTGACATTGATTCGTTAGACTTTTAACCACATGGAACGGTTTGAAAATATATTATTTCTATATGTATAATGGTGCTGGGCTGCTCGATTCTAGTCACGACAACGGTCGGCGGTGATTGTAAGGCGAATGGCGTCATGGGCGACATACACTACCGTAACAAAAATGGCGTCATTTGCCTTTCCTTTTCCTGTTATTTCCTTTGTCGAAAAAAAATACGACGAAATGTGGCAAGGCATTGAAACATTGTCCATTTATATAATAGAAAAGTCCATGCAGCTCAAAACCATTCCAATTTTTTTATGCTTACTACGAAATCATTTTTATTTAGCTTTTCCAAAATTTTACAGTAATTATTAGTCATCTGATATTTATCAAATATTGTTCTCTAGTAAAAGCATTTGTATGAAAGAAAACTCAGGTATTTTTCTATTAATAAATTGAATGTGTAAAGGCTCCATTATAAAATAAATTTGAAGAAATTCTTCAATAATTCTATACAACCTTACAATAGCAATACTAAATTGACATTTCATTTTAAAATCAACATTAGACATAACCTTACGGATGTGAAATATATTCTTTCACAAATAAATTAATATTGAACATGTATCGACTGAAGATAATTAATTTTCAAAGAGTTTTTAAAAAAAGCTTTTTTTTTATGGCTAGCGAAATCAAATCTAATTGTAAAAACATTCCTCTGGAACATGAAAAAAGTATCTTTTTTGGATTTAGATTTGAGAATGAATGGAAAAAAATTACAAATAAAGCAATTATTTATGCATCAATATTCAGTTTAATAGGGCTTGAGAAGGAAGACGCAAAAGAAAGTGATCTTATAACAACTATCAAAAGATCTGTTCTGCTTATTCAAAGAGATGAACTACCAAAGGCCAGTAATAATTCGAATATTAATATTAAACACCTACAGTAAATGGAGCGGGTGGATGAGAAAACATATATCACAATATATAATAAAATGAAGAAATACAAAAATATTGAGTGCCCTTTACTGTATGTTTTATGTCATGTTTAATTTATTTATTATGAATATTAAAACCATTCTTTTTTTACTCTATCTTGAACGGGTTTTATACAGTTTGCTATAAATGGTTGATGAATAAAAAATAATATCAAAAACCATAATTAAACATACCTGTATAATTCAGTTAAATAAGTCAATTTGAACAATCAATTTTATCAGCCTATATGAGATAAGTCAATACTCATACATTAATTGTGAGCAATGACTTGACTAACTCGGAGCTAGTATTCCATAAAGATTTATGAATAATCATTTTAGCATCGGTATTCTTCTTTGCTATCTATCTAAATCAAAATAATTTGTTTTTCAGGCAGAACAAATGTTACATTTAGCACTTCGTATGGCACAGCAAACTCAGAATGAGCTGGCTATCACTTATGTTTATGATGTAATGGCTAATTTAGCTCTTCAACGGGGTGAATTGATAAAAGCTGAGAAACTGTTTGTCACTGTTATGCAAAGGCTTATTTCAAATGGGTTTGCTGATGACAATATTAAGGTAAATCAAACATATTAATATAGGATAGTCGTTTAAAAGTAGTCAGTTCACTCAAAATTTATTATAGTAAAAATATCAAATATTAACCTGTTCAGTGCGTACAAGGCAACCGATTGCGTTGACCATTTATTTTTATTATAACTATTACCAAATTACTTCAGCTTGGCTAAAATTGCCATACATATGTAACAGCAAACCTCAGGACGTATGTATTGACAATTTTTTTACTATTAAAATGTACTTAAAAATTATAAGCCTCATCTGTACGCAGTCAAAGTGTTAACACATGCATGAGGGGAAAAACAGATTCTAGTTTTCAGAATGTAACGAAAACCTGGTGACGGTGATCTGAAAGAAGCCGAGGCAAAGGTTTGACTACAGGAATGCTGATGTTTACATCAGTAGCTGGTGGTGACTTTTTTACCATTGAGATGTTGTTGATTGAGATCTGTCCATACAATTTTATTAGCGTTGATTGAATTAACTGCTATATTATTGTTCACAAGAAATTTAAGTCTGCCTTGTTCATGTTATACTTTCGTTTCTTCGTCATTTATTCAATTATGTATTTTTTTAAGAACATACATATAAGCATGAAACTAGCAAGGATATGTCATCTCAAAGGAGAAAATGAAAAAGCAGCCGTTGGTTATAGATGGAGTATAGAAAAATTAGAAAAAACTGACAAGAATCTTTCTCAAAATGAGCTTATGCTACTCATACAAGCCAAAGATTGGTATGTTTTCAATCATAATATTTTCAGTACACAAAGAATACTACCAATTTCCATTTTAAATAATCCTTAAAGAAAAAAATTATCCAAAATAATTACTTTTTATACTATTCCTTATTTGTTGGAAAATTGATCTATTTTAATAAAAAATAACACGCGTTTGACTAGTATGATGAATGTTGTTGTACAGGAACATTTATATAGCCTACCTTCAAAATGACTATTCAGGGAATGATAAAAGCACTTTATGAATATCAGGTAAATATTGTTTTGCTTTGACAAAACATGGTTGAAATCACTTTCAAGGTCTTTCAACTCTGAGTGGAAAAGCATTATATTTAAATGAATAAGCATCACAATCATTTAAAACTGATCAATTGTAAATGTTCGCGATGATCATAAACAATCCTGATTATAAAGTATATTTGGAGTAACACGGAAAAAATATGTTTTATTTACTTTCTTAAAAATCAAAAAATATAATAAGATTCTCTATATAATATTTTTTGAATATATTTTATAATATTTTTAGGTATGCCCGATTATTACTAGATGAAAAAAAATACCAGGAAGCTGTAGTGAACTTGGAAGGATCCTATAAATTAATATCTCAATTAGAAGATCAAGATACTGAGCACATAGTCATGTTATTAAATGATATGGCAACAGTAAGTGAAATGGTAAGATAATGGTAACATTTTAACATTTAAGGCAAAGGAAGTTGTTAAGGTGTAAGGCAAAATATCATAAGTCTGACTTTCAACAATCATATACATAGTCTTAATTACTTATTTAAAATTTGAATTTTATACTTTTCCATGAGTTTTGTCGCTACAACCCGGGTTTCGCCTTTCGGCATCTTCAGGAATTTCAAGTGCATGGATGTACTTGAACTGATGCATAGTAAACAGTTTGTATCGTTTATATACAAAAATATTAGTAGATCACTAAATTAAATGGCTTTTAAAATGTAAATTAGCGAAAATTGAATGTATACAAGTTGCAATGAATTAAGTGGGTTTGTTAAATATGGGGATTCTTGAAAATACTAATGACCAGATAATAACATAGGAATATCTAAAATAAATCTAGGGTTTTATCCGACCTATTATTAATGTTGAGTTGATTGATTTTATGTCTTTGAATTAATATTTAATGATAGCAAGTGCTTGAATTATTAATAAATGACAATTATTTAAAAGGGTACAACAATGGTGAACTTGGTAAATAAAGTTGCTTGCTTAAAATTGGCAAACTGTTAAGCTGAGCTCGATTAATTTCCAAGATTTCTTGGTAAAATAATTTAAATTTGCCCCTGTTAGTATGTAACAAATCAAAGCCTGAGTCAAAATTAAACGTGTGGTTTTCAAGAATTAAATGGTTGGCGAAGGTGGAGGTATCTTTTTTTAAGCGAAAAGTGGCTAAATGCTCAGCCACTCTTATATTTAAGGTTCTAGCAGTTTTACCAATATAAAATCTGGGAGAGTCCTTAATAAAGGCTCGTATTTTAACGGTCATAATAGTAATACAGTTGTGGTCTGAATTTATAATAAGATGGTCAGAATCTTTATTACAGTGGTCTGAATTTATATTAAATGGTCATAATGTATTGGTTAGAATACAGAGGGCAGAATAAATTATGAATGGTCAGTATTTAAACAAATTGATCAGAATTTAAATATCATTGGGCAGAATTTAATCGAAATTGGTAATATTTAATAGTATTTGGACATATTTATTTTGAAATGGTCAGAATTTTTTTTGGAGATCGAATAGCGTTTCTATTGGTGCAAAGTGATGTCATACGACAAATGGTCCAATGGGCGGTAGATACTACTAGCGCCGCGGCCATTGAATAAATCACTTGTATTTACGTTAATTTGACAGCTGTCACAACATAGATATTTTCTCTAAATATTAAAAATTAAATATCAAAATGAGGAGAATTTTGATGATGAAAGTCACCGAGAATCCAGAATGTTTAATTTCAACAAATCGGTTTCTCAAAAATGCAAAAATAAGAAATAATGTTCATATTGCGCAATATATAAATTAGTATGGGAAGGGATGCCCGTTATTGTTCTTGGAACCACGGATATGGATACAGTTCTATCCAAGGGGAATGGCTGTGTGCTCTGGTGAGAACATTCGCAATTATGAGATTATAAATATATGAACCCAAACCTTTACCGAATTTTATTCTGACGTTTTGTTTTTATTTACCATTTCAGACCAAAATTGTTACAAATTCTGATCATTTTATAATTTTATTCAAACCGCTAAATAATTTTATTCCGACCGTTTAATAATTTTATTCTGACAATCATTAATTTTATTCAGACCGTTACTATTTCTTTTATGACCTTATATTGAATTGTATTCTGACCAAGGAAACCATTTTTATTCTGACCAAAACATCATTTTAATTCTGACCATTTATTTTGTTGCCCTTAATAAATCCTTAATTAATTACTTATATTTCTTTCATCTGTGATTTATATATGGATAAATGTATATAATAATTGTATTTGCTTGCAGATGGAAGATTACCTTAAATCAGAAGAATACTTAGTACAAGCAATCAATATAAGTAAAGATATTCCAGAAATTTATGATATTGGAACAATGCATGTGAACTTAGGCAGACTGAACATAAGGAAAGAGCTGTACGATATAGCTAGGAAAAATTGTGGTATGGGTTTAAAATTGGGACGACAACGAAAAAATACAGAAACTGTTGAGCAAGCTGTATCATGCCTAAAAGAAATAAATAAAAAAATCTAATAGGTATTGATTGAGTAGGCATTTACTTGGTAGAACTCCATTATAATATGGTAAGAAAAATAACAATGTATTTTAGTTCTACATAAATTATTTTATATATTTGTTGATAGCTATTTCGACTTACGCCTTCGTCAGAAATAGTTCTGACGAAGGCGTAAGCCGAAATAGCTATCAACAAATATATAAAATAATGATGTAGAACTAAAATACATTGTTATTTTTCTTACCGTATTAAATCTAATAGGTTTGTTATTAACCTTCGCTGCACGGTGATATGTATTTACTACAACTCGACTCTAATAATGAGAATATTTCTATTAAATATAATAGATACTGATCTGAGAATTTTTGTATTCCTCAGTAATGTTATTACGTATTAAATAAAATTACAGTTATGTATGGTTATTCATTTGCAGCGATGGAAATAAATAATTAGTGGAAGAATCGGGCAAAGAATCACCCATACACACAAACGTATTCCAATTTATGCGCGTGTGTAAGCGCGAGTGCGAGCGTACTTTTGCACGTGTTCAGCTCCGGCGGGAAAGCGCATGAATCATTACGAATTCGACTGCCGACGGGTGAAGACGTCGGAGCGGCAGCTAATTGCGATGTTTTTTTCTTCTTTTCAGACACTTAGATTACAAAAATTGTTATATTTCAACTTCAACCATAGTCAATCAAAGCAATGTCTAGAAATATTCACATTTTTCCGGTTTTTAAATAACTTTTTCATATGGTGTAGTAAATACATATCACCGGAGCTCGCGGAAGTTTTTAGCACAGTATGGGGAGGGTTAATCCAATATTTTAATTTTGGTTTCCATTTCATTGCAAACACTTCATTTTCACATCTAAATATTACATATAAATATGTAAATAATATGTTTCTGTTCTGTTTCTTATTTTTGTGTAATATTTTATTAATTTGTCAAATGCATGGCGCATTGGCGCTTGCTGTAATGCCATGTATTTTATATGGTTTTTTGCCAATACATAAATATAATATTTTGCCTTTCAGGGTGTTCAAACATAATATGAAATCATGCTTGAAATTTATTACATTTAAAAAAAATATTTTTGTACTGATTTCACATATTTTATAATGATTCAGAATGATGACATTGATAACAAATAAATTCAACAGGGCTATTTATATAAAATTGGGTATGGCAAATGAAAAGGTATATCAAACAATTGGTACCAGAAAGATGACAAGAATTAAGAAAGAAAAGAAGATTATAAATAAATTAAATCGGCCATAGTTAAAATGTTTAGGACCTCTCACAAATAAATGAAGCAAGAAAAATCTTCATTTTCACTTTACCTCATAAAGAATTTTACTTGAAAAATTCCTATTTGCTAATTTTGAAGCTATATTTTTCTAAATTAATTTATGTTGAATGGTTTAATTTTTGTCATTTTACAGAATTAACCTTGTTATACTTATTTTTCATCAGTTGAAGGTGTCACATTTTCTGAAAGTCCTTGGTTACAATGTTAAACATAGAATAGACAACCGATACAAAAAAACCTGAGGTCACAATGTAAAAAACCAATAAAGTCAATATCTCACGCTGATTACCCTTTGTTTTTTTTTCATCCCAATACCTTACTCTTCCTAGAATGCTTATTTTTTAAACAAGCCAACCTAACCATTTAGTAGTAAGTTCATTCTTGGTTTTAAGCAGTACTATTTATAGTGGTATTTTTCATGAAAATCCTTCAAGTAAGCATGTATTTTCAACTCTTCGTGTATTTTCATTCATGTCAATCTATATCAGTGGTTCTCACGTGAAATTTGGATGTGGCCGCATCAGGAATATCAGCGATCCTACGGAAATGTCTGGTGGCCGCACCAAATTTTTGTGTTAAATTCTTTTTGCCAAAAAGACCTAAACATGTATGTGTTGAGTTTTTGATAACTAGCAATTCTTGATGCACAATGAAAAGCATACAAAATATTTTATTTTCAGTGCCTATGTTGACAAATAAACTTGTAAAATCTCATTTTCATTCAACTATGAATCTGTTGGAGGCCGCACATGAGAACCACTGATTTAGATTATATTTTTACAGTGAGGCTTTGTACCATAAAATTTGTTTGTTACACAATGCAATTCGTGGTATGCTCTACGAAATGTGATTTTCTGAACTATTCTGTGGAAATTTGTTTTTATTATCACGATTGAGAAACATTATTTATTTTCGCATTCAGTAGATAAGGGCTATTCAACTTATTTTGCTTATATTACTGGGTAGTAAGGTATGAATGAAAGTTTCTATTTAATAATGAAATGATAATAATTTGAGAATACAACACTTTTTAGTGGCTTCAAATGTTATGAGCCACGAGTAAACGTTTATTAATAAGTTAATTATAATTATTATATGTACTGAGTATTTTTCGAATTTAATATTCTATATTATTTTTTTAGTGCACTAACACCAAAATTAATCACACCAAACATTGTCTATGGTACCATAGATAAACATATGGTACCTATAGCAAGTAACTATGTTGTCTATGCAAGTAATTCACAGCTGTATTATTGTAGTGTCAGTGAATAAAATTTTGTTTATCAAATAATATTAGTCTTGCACTTCAGCCTTGTTTTAAGTACGTATTTAATTAATCATCATTACTAATTTATTAATCTAAAGCATTTCGCTAAAATTATTCTGATATTTAATTATCCATCGTAACATAAAAATGATTATTTGATTTAATACCACTTTTGACCCATATTATTTAACAAGATAACAAAGAAGCTAGCGATAATCGGCTATATTGTATTCAATTTTACCCAACCGTACCATACGTGAGTCACATTTTTTTCTGCCCAATGTAATATGCAAATCTGATAAGATGAGCTTAATCGTAAACTAGAGAATATTTACCTACCTCACCATTACTCTTTATTTGCAACATTCCTCACCAATCTATTATTTCTGTCCCAAAAGCAGCAAAACATGATAAAGTTATACTATTTTGCTGCTTGTGGTTTCATATAATTTTTGTCACAAGACTGTGACGTGATGTTTATGACTAGCATTTGATACCTAGGTCAAAGTTGACAAATAATATTTACCCCAGTCGGTAGCGTATTGTTTATTGTAAATCTGGCGCTATCTAATGAAGGCATTAGGCCCAGAGTATCAAACCAGTTCCTAACCAATTGAGTGATTTCTGGAGGGTGAGTAATTACGGTACAAATTCGTTATGATTCAAATATTATTCTGATGTGTCTCGATGTTTTACTATCACATGAAGTGAAAACCTTGTTCATAATATCTTACCTCTGTATCTCCCATTTTGTATGGACCTCACATCTTAACATTCATTCCATATGTAGACTACCCCTAGCTTGCTCAAATATTATCTAAAAAAAGATTGAGTGTGTTTTTAAACACAGTGAAGTGAGCTAGAATCTGAAAAGGAAGTCTTGATGCACATTTAATCATTTGACAAAAAATATTCGCAGGATACTATCGATTTTTTAGGATTTCGGCTGAAGGTGCTTAATGGAATTTCATTTTAAAATTTAAATCTGAGCCTTAAATCGAAAGGCAAAACCCAGGTTGTTAGTGATAAAATTCAAACAATATTATATTTTCCCGAGCTTAATCTCTAAATGTATTTAGTGTTTTATTTACATAAAACAAATAATTTTGGAAAAGTTTTGACGTATTTACTGAAAGATCACAAATCTTTCTAGAACCTCTGATCTATTTTATCTATATTAGTTTAATAGATTTAAAAGGTGCATTACGTTGTCGATTATATGACTTCTAATGGCTTCTAATTTTGAATTACATTTATAATATAATCTTTGATCTTTTCAATAATAAAATCAAATTCTATAAAGATGTAAAAGTTATTGATGTTTTTGTTCACCTTTGTCAATTTCCTGTTTAACTAAAAAATAATTACAAAATCTAGGCACAATTATCTCCAGAAAATACATAGATAGGCCAATGGGTTAAGAATGCCAATTTATACCTTTGTTCATTGTGTCATATTTTCGTATAATCAGCATAGTTTCTTTGTTTAAATGTATCATATTATTCACATGCCGTCTTGGGCGGTTCAATAAACCATTTATCGATTATTCACTATATATAAATTAACAAATGTTATCCATAGTACATGTATTGACTTTGATCCCTAGTAATTACTGATAAAGTGACCCAAATATAACAAGCAATTTGCCGATTTTCTGAAATTGTTTTAAAGTTATAAATTATATCAAATACAGTACATAAAATATACTCCTTCTGATTTAAATTTTTTTATTTAGATATAAATAATGGAAAGGTCACGGGATGATGCAGAAGACAGGTTGTCTGTTACCTCACTGCAAAATGAAGAATATGTGAACTGCTGTTCCAGTGTATTATGCAATCCGAGACATTCGTACAACAGATTTATCGCTCTGGTGTTCATGTGTTTTATTGGTTTTGGTTGGTATATTTGATTATTTTGAAATGGCAAATAAAAATGAGACACTGACAACATTTTTGATGTATTGATGTAACACATTAGAAAAAAAGCTTTAAAAGTATTATGCATCTCAATTGCAGAAAAACAAAACTCTTCCTGAAATTGGAAATTGGAGTAAGAATTGGTGCTTTAGCTTAAATTTAACAGTAGATCTTAATTTTTTATAATTCTGTAATTTATTAACATTTAACATAAGCTTTATGTAAGTAACTTTTCAAACTTCTGACATGTTTTATGACATTCTAATGTTTATCTGTGCAACACCAAATCACTTTAATATTAACGGAAAGTAAAATTATTTTTTCTAATTAATGCTTAAAAATATTTTTTATCAACAATGTGAATATGTATAACCAATGAGACATTTTTCAGGTTCATATTTCTGCTATGATAACCCTGGAGCATTGCAAGATAATTTCAAAGAGGATTTGCAAATTAGCACAACACAATTTGTGATGCTATACTCTATTTATTCATGGCCGAATGTTGTGCTTTGCTTCATTGGTGGTTTTTTGATAGACAGGTGAATATTCAATTTCATGCTATTATCAGTTTAACTAAAACTTACCTTTTAAAATTGGTCACATTTTCATTTTGCGTTTTATTTTACAGGGTATTTGGAATACGATTAGGAACAGTTTTATACATGATTGTGTTATTGACTGGGGCATTAATATTTGCGTTCGGTGGATATTTCAAAGCATTTTGGTTGATGATTATAGGACGATTTATTTTTGGGTGAGTAAATTTTATATTGAATTGCAATGTTTCAAAGTATCTCTTTATTCATGGTTTTATATTGATATTTGAATTCATCACGACTGAACATAGTTTTGTAGAACATGAATTTTATAAATGTCACACATAAAAGTTCTTCAAGCAGCAATGCTTGTTTACTAAACAAGCAGAACTTTTCTACAATCTTTTCATAATACAGATTGAGTCCCGGTTATTTGAGTACCTATTGCATTCTAAAAAATATTCCGATAGACTAGTTTTGGTGGTTAATCAAAATTAATGATTATAACAAACACGGCACTGATAAATTGTGCTGCAGGCTCAAATTACATATGTATTCAAATATAAAATGACTACATATTCAAGTTACATTCAATAACTATACTTTATTTAAAGTATGGTAAAATTAATATTAAAAATCAGTTAATATTAAAAAAAATATTTGGTTTTTACATGTTCAATATAATCGTCATTGCTAAATAAAAATTGCAATAAAAAACCTTCAACTACATATATCTATGTGAATTTCATCAATCCGGAAGATAGATGAGATACTGTGAGAATAAATTATTTTATATTAAAAATTAATTACCGCCGAATCCATTGAAAGAGTTCAGCTTTTGTTAAATTAATAAGGTTCGACTTGAAAAGAAAGCTTTTCGGAAACGTGTTTTTGTATGACTTAAAACCAGAATATTTAACATCTGATTGATTGAAAATTGGATGCACCTGTGATGTTTCTTATCTCATGTAAAAATATCTTATATTTGACAGGATTGGTGGCGAATCATTAGCGGTTGCTCAAAATAACTATGCTGTTCGCTGGTTCAAAGGAAAAGAGTTGAATATGGTTTTCGGATTACAACTTTCATTTGCTAGAGTTGGAAGCACAATAAACTTTGCCGTTATGGAACCGCTATATAAATATGTAGGACACTTTTATTCAGGCTCTGAGCGCACAGGGATCGTCCTTTTTATAGGTATGCTGTGAATGTTATTGAAAAAAAATATTTAAATCAATACAAAATATGATAAGAATTTTTCATTGATGATTCACTGAAATTATGTCTATTTTTAGCTTCACTAACTTGCGTCCTGTCTTTGATATGTGGTCTCATTTTGGCATGGATGGACAAACGTGCAGACAGAGTTTTGACACAGAGCGATGTTCACAAGCAAGAGGAGCCTGTAAAACTTTCTGCAGTCAAAGATTTCTCAGGATCATTTTGGTTACTTACTGTAATCTGTGTCGCTTATTATGTAGCAATATTCCCATTCGTCGCTTTAGGAAAGTAAGTGTGATTTGAAATTTTTTTGAAACTCTTCTTTCCAACCATATCAATTTACTATCAAGCTTAATGCTTATCTGATACTCATTATATGTTATTTTCAGAATATTTTTTGAAAGAAAATTTGGCTATAGCCCGGAAGATGCAAATGTTGTTAACTCTATCATCTATATTTTATCCGCTGCAGCGAGCCCTATTTTAGGTTTCTTGATTGACAAAACAGGAAGGAATATTTATTGGGTTATCACAAGTATTTGTATAACTATTGGTGCTCATTCAATCCTCACATTCACTTTTTGGAATCCATATGTGGGCATGGTAAGCAAGAGTTTTTATCATCGGTTATAATATATGATATCCTAATAAATCTACCCAATATAGCTGTGGAAAACAATGATTCATTATATATATTTATTATTAATAATAAATACTCATTAAACAAGGTAAAAATCCCTACACTCTCATTGATCTCCCATTAACTCATTGGCTACAAGGGAAATCTAAACATAAGGAGAAACAATGCATATTCCACTTTCCACATAGCCAATATGTTAAGGAGGGTGTGCTCTAGAGACTCCAATTACTCGACTTCTCAACTACTCGAGTATCGAGTAGTAAAATTTCAAAATACTCGAGTACTCGAGTATACTCGAGTAGTTTCAGATGTACCAAAATTTTTACTTCGAATTTGTGTATATTTACAAATGACAAATAATTAAAGAAACTTATTGAATATTACTAATAAATTTATTTCCATTTATGCAACATATATTTCAACAATAATAGAGAACTAAACGACTCAAATATTAAATTTGTTTGATGTTTTTTTTATAATTCTCGTGTAGAAAAAACTTCGACGATTATTACTAAAACGAGTATTACTCGAGTATTTTTCAAAATACTTGAGTATCGAGTGTTTGAAAAATGGATGAGTATACTCGAGTATCGAGTACTTGATACTCGAATTGGAGTCTCTAGTGTGCTCCTCCTGACTTCAAACATAAAAATAAATTAATCATTACTTTAGCATCATCTTTGAACAATACTTTCAAAGTAATATACATAGTTAGAAAGCTGGAGTGTTATATTTGTATTGATTGAGTAGGCATTTACTTGGTAGAACTCCATTATAATACGATAAAAAATAACAATGTATTTTAGTTCTACATAAATTTTGTATATTTGTTGATAGCTATTTCGGCTTACGCCTTCGTCAGAACTATGTTTGAAACGTGTATTAGAGATAGCTTATATACCTATGCTAGACAGGGTGCCCCGTGCATCCTCTCTTTCTTTTCAAACCATAACACCCATGGAAGAATTAAAATAAGTTTAATTCATTGGTCTAACTCTAATGTAATGGTGTGAATTATAATCTGGGTATTTTTGGGTTATTTTTATCGTGTGAAACCACTTAAAATCTGCAAAGGTGCTTCTATTTTAATTTTTAAATTGTTTTTAGTTTATTGCTTAATAAAGGTATAAGATGGTTTGAAAAGAAAGAGAGGATGTACGGGGCACCCTGTCTAGCATAGGTATATAAGCTATCTCTAATACACGTTTCAAACATAGTTCTGACGAAGGCGTAAGCCGAAATAGCTATCAACAAATATATAAAATTTATGTAGAACTAAAATACATTGTTATTTTTTACCGTATTGTTATATTTTTACTATTTGAAATCTAGCATAATATAAATTTTTCATTTATTGTTATTATATTTCAAAGTTTTGTAAATTTTATTTGAAACAAAAAGTAAATAGATATATAATATATACCTCCGCTTATTTTCAGTGCACTTTGGGATTGGCATACTCAATGTTAGCTAGTGGACTGTGGCCACTAGTCTCTCTTATGATCCCAGAAAATCAGTTGGGATCTGCCTATGGAATGTAAGTACATATATATTTGCTTTACATAAATTGTAAATAAACATGCTGACGAAAATTTTGGCTTCATATTTCAACCATCAACATTTTGATGTTTTATTCTTTCAAAATATCAACTACATGACGAATTTTAATAGTAAATTCAAAACCACCTTTGAAATGGATATAGATTCAGGATAGTGGAACTCTGATCTATCTTGCATTAATAATTTTCCTTCATTTATCTCTATTTTGTTTAAAATTTTATTCCAGCAAAAAATATCAGTGTTAAATAATCCTGCAAACATCATGCTTTTTTAGGGCCTTTATAAAACACAAAATTAGCGTTTCGCTGTACAATAATTATGATTGATGGTATTTTGTCACACATGATCTGTATTTTAATGTTTTTCATGATTTTGTCTGAATTACTTTTTAAGAATATTTTTTTGAATTTCAGTTGCCAATCCATACAAAATTTGGGACTTGCAATTGTCTCGATTATATCTGGTATAATCGTAGATAACGATGGTTACTTTATGTTGGAAATGTTCTTCCTCGGGTGTTTATTTGGTAAGACCATTTTTTGCTGTATTGATATATGTACTAAAATATATTTTAAAGAATAAATCACTTGAAATAATTAATCTGATGGTATCTTATGAATTTCCATTTCCATATTATTTTGCATTTGATGGAAAATTACCAAACGTAAAATTTTGTACACTCTTGCATCTCAAGCATTGTGTGAATATGTTGAAACTCATCATTGTTATTTCTTTATAGTTGCCCTTATATCAGCTGTTTGCATATGCTTGCTTGACTCAGCCAGGAAAGGCATTCTAAATATGTCTCCTTCAGAGCGAGAGAAACATGCGTAAGTAAAAAATGTTTATTTTTTCAGAGACATCTTCTTAACTGAAAGAATCAAAAATATCTCATTTTTATTCAGCCCCTTTTAGCAGATTGCTTCTTTAACCTAAATGAATATTTTGCGCGTGTACTAATTTTTTGATTGAAATTTGGTGAAGGAAAAATAAAACTTTCTTGACCGTGGTACTATGTATCATAAATTTGTGTGGCGCTAATTGAGTTAGTATACCAGTAAGATGCTTATTTTGCCATATTGATCAATTTAAATATTTGTCAATTCTGAAAGCTATTTAAATATTTCAATTGTCTGTTTCTTAGGGCTGATAAGAAGACTGCCATATTACAGTCGGATTCTATCGCTGATTATTCATACAACGATGAACCGGGTTCTACAACTTCTCAGCGCATAAGAACCAAGTATTTAGCCAAGATTGGGACACACAATGATTCAGAACCTTTATTGCATTGAGTATAATTAGTGAGAATTATCAATACTTAATACAATAATTATTGTTGAATATGAATTTATGATCTGTCATTTTACTTATATTTTAATATTATTTTATGATAATGGCCATTTGTAATCTCTATTTTTCATCCAAATAGAGAATAGATAAACCAGAAAGAGAAGCTTTAACATGCCTTAATAACATGAATAATCGAGTTCTCTGGTTGGAATGTCAAATGTAATTTCTTTTGCATTATCTTAATGCCAATCAATCCACTGTGGTAATTTCACCGACCTCGGTGAAGAATAGGCTAACGATTGATTATTCCCACTGTTACTAACATACACATTGATGGAGCAATACATTTTCTATTGATTTTTTCTTAAAATACCAAAGGCCAAGATTCCAAATCCTACGCTCTAGTTTGGAACATGGTTAGCAGTGTCGGCCATCACTTTTTTTTGCTCATTTTGATTTTAACCTAATTATATTAAAGGTAAAAATATTATTTTAAGCATTTGACATTCACTAATTAAATCCAAAATTCTGTGATATTTTTAAGTCATTAAGTAAGTAATAAAGCTTTCTGTAATCAGTGCTGAATAATTGTCGAAAAAATAAAATATCTGCTATAATTTCCATTGCTATATTTGAGCAATCTTTGTTTACAGAGCGAGCTTTCAATTGTATTGTATATATATGTATTTATAGTGAAAAAGTCGTAGTATTACAAATTTAGTCGTAAGATTGACAATATATTGTTTAATATTAATCAGTAAGTATTTTTCTACAGTTGGAACTACATTAAATGTAAAATTTACGAGGTAAAAATATTTAATGTTGCTTTTTTTACAAGGATTCTATGGACATCTTATATATTTCTGTAAATTACCTCACTTAGTTGGAATATGGTAATTTACAATATCAGTAACCAGCAGAAATGATATATATCAAGAAAATATAAAAGCGAGTCAATTATGGATATGTCAAAGATTGCAATCTATCCATTCAGGGGAGTAATTAACACATGTCACAAAAAAAACACTATCAATTCATCACTTTTAAGGTGTTCACTGTCAATACTTGGTGGAAAGGCATTATAATAAAAATAATAACACATTTTTTAGTACTTTTTCCATATCTGATTTATTTCATCAGGACCGGTTTCGCTCATGGCGAGCATTATCAACTGATAAGTAATACAAGATTCCATCTAATTATGGTTGACAGACATGTAGATTTATTTATTTTTATTAAATTCACTTAATTTTTGGGCTTTTACTTTGTTAATGTTAAATTCATACATAATTGATTTTTGATGTGTTAGTTAATGTTAAATTCATACTTAATTGATTTTTGATGTGTTAGTTTTGCATTGCTAAGAGGTCTTGAACATTTTATTTTTAGTCTATTTGTCTTGTAATTTACTTTAATTTATTTGCTTAGTTGCTTTACCAATTGTTTGTCATACCTTTTTTTCATCCTTAACTTTTGCATAAATACCACTGTCTTATTGTATTACTTATCAGTTGATAATGCTCGCCATGAGCGAAACCGGTCCTGATGAAATAAATCAGATGAGGAAAAAGTACTAAAAAATGTGTTATTATTTTTACTATCAATTCAGTTTATCGTTGTTGGTTCGGCAATTTATGTCAAGGAAAATAGTGCTTAGGATGCGAGAAAATGTTGAGGGTTTATACCACTGCCGGTATGTGATTATTTGATAAGCGTGTATGTGTTATCAACGACAATGCTTTATATACTTCGGACTTGGAAGATTTGTTTCAATCGTAAAATAACACAATTGTTTTAGCCCACAACTATTGGATTTGAATTATGTCACAGAAATTTCAACAGCATTAATGCTATAAGATCTTTTTGAGACACAATTATTATGATCAAAATGCATTTATCGTGTCAAATATTAATCACTGTTGGCAATGAATATTTTCGCTGCTGAGAATGCAATCAATTTTTTTTATTTCTATTGTTTCCTGTTTTATTTTCCCACTGAAAGATTTGTAGAATTCTATTTTGTATACTTAAGAATAATATTGATGGTATAAATATTCATATTTTTATGAGAAACACTTGTTTGTATAAAATATGCAAGTTTTTATAATAAAAATTACTTTTCAGAACAATTTTTTTATTTATATTATGTTATTAAATTACATTCTTTTAGATAACTACTTTCTAATTCTACGCTATTAAAATATTAGCAATGAATAAATGTCAGTGTCATATATTAATCAAAATAGTCTTCAATATCAATATCTGGATTCAGTATGTCGTCGCCATAAGATGACAAATCAAGTTGATTTAGAATTAAATTTTCACATGTTTCTTCCAGGCCAGTTTCTCCTATCAAGATTGCTCCTTGTAGTTTGTTATCCACTAAAACGAACTTGATATATTCCATATTCGGAGTAGACCTAATTAAGATTTCATAATTAGAACCAAAGCCTTGACCGTTAAATTTACCTAATAAGACAACTTGATAGCCAAACAGTTTGGTGGTATGTGTAAATAATTCAAAACAAAAGTCTTGCATAATTTCTTCATTTTGAAGTGATGCAGTCATACTTTTGGCGGCCATTGCACCCATCTGATGTGCCTGTGTCCATAAACGCATTTGAAACCAGTGTTGAGCTAGTGGCCAATCAGAAAAGCATACATCACCTGCTGCAAAAATTTTAGGGATCGATGTTTCCATTTTCCAGTCAACTGCTAAACCTGCATCCGAGCCACGTTTTAGTTGTTTGTCACATTTTACATTGAAAAACGGAATCACTCCAGTAGCGGATACAATTAAATCACATTCCATTACTTGACCGTTGGAAAGTTCAACTTTCAATGGCCATTCTCCCGAAACACTATTAACAATATTTGTAACATGTGTTTCATAAATAATCTTCAATGAGGAAACGTCGGCAGATCCTTTGATAGTTTTATCTTTAAGCCAATCGGGACCCAGGGCTGCAGCTGTGTCAGATGAGGGTTCAAGCTGATGTCCTAAATTTTCTTCACAATACAGTAATCGTTTGATGGTTGTTCTTGGTTTTTCAGTATTTTTATTTATTGATCTATTGCTTGCTTGGAAGAATTCGGATGCACCAGGATCAACAAAAGCTGATGAAATATGTTTATCTTTTATGACCCAGACAATTTCAATATCTTTAGTGGCGTGGACTAGCTCGGAAGCGATTCCTCCATTACCAATGATAATAACTTTTCTAGATTTACCGATTTTTTCTTGATAATTTTTCACAGAATCCGTATCTCTAATACCTATTACATTAGCACTATTTTCAGCCTGAGGAATGATATTGGGCTCACCACCTGTACAGATGCAGAGATATTGGTAATTTATAACTTTGCCCCTTTCAGTGATAACATTAGAAATAGAGCTGTTTATTTTAATTACTTTATCATAGATTATTTCAAGATTATGATGCTTTGATTTAAGATTTTCTGCATTAGACTTCGGTTACATTATATGTGTATAACATTTTACTCAGAGGTGTTATATCTGTGACGCTTTTGATCAAGGGTGATGCAGTAATTAAAATAACTCTTTCATTAGGGGCTAGTAATCCTAAATGTTCCACGCAGGTGACTCCAGCAATACCACCTCCTATTACCATAAATGTAGAATGGGCCATTATTCTTACTGAGCTACTGAGCTTGGCATATACTCAGAATAATCGTATTCTCTGATTGGAACATCAAATGTAATGCGGCCTTGATCTCTCGCTCGTTCGATAGCTACAAGCAGTTCTTTATGTTTTCTCCGACAGACGTTTGTTTTGTTGGTTTCTAATATCTGAAACATAATTTTTTTTTTTGCCATAATCGATAAAAACAAACATTCTCTGTTTTCTTTAGCAAAAATTCTCTCTGTTAAGTAATGAGCAATTGTTGAAAATACTTGCAATAAACTTAACTGTTATTGACCATTATAAAATATCTATATCTTCATAAAGATATGTTTTAATATTCTAGAATAAAATGTCGTTCCACCAAGAATTGAAAGTGATGAGTTGAGTATAGATGGTTTGAACAACATTTGAATAGTGTAACCAGAATGAGATAAAATTCAGTAAATAAAGCAATTGGTCTGCATTTATTAAGTATGCTAGTATTATTAGGCAAGAGACATAAGTTTCATGACATGTCACTCAGCGATAAACGCAATTACAAATAAATCATAATAGCTGTTGGGCTATGGAAAATAATTGTCAAAACCATAAATACCTGTCCAGTATGTTCAGAAATGAACTGCTTCAATAACAAGACGTTGGTTTCGTGTAAAACTAGGTATTCATCTCTACATATGGGACAAGGGTTTCCAGTTTTAATAATGCCACTGTATATACATGATTTTCGAGTCTTACGAGGAGCAAAAGCACCTTTGTGGTTTCGTCGGTATTGCTTCCAAACTGGATTGTCTCCGTATGTTTCTTTGTAAGCGTTGCTTGACAAGTACCTGATGCTCGTCTCTACAGGAATAATTGTTCTTCTATCCTTAGCTGGATCAACCGTCGGTTCGGATGCTTCGTCTTGCGTTTCGCTATTTGTGCTACAGTTCCGCAAGGGCGCAATTGATTGACTGGATAATTTCATAAGCATAAATTCATGGTTTATATTTACGAGCCTACTAGCAAATTTAAGCATTGACATGATTCAAAATGATTTTTCAGGCAGGTGCAGACTCGAACGTTCGTTTATTTTCACTCGAATATTGCTATTTTACTTCAAGCCAATACTGACAGAACATAACCTACAAAATATTGTTTATGCATAGAATCGTCTATTCTCTATGGCTAATTTGAGCAAGGTTATACAATGTTAAACTAATATCACCATTATCAACAATAATATGACATATTAATATATAATACGTTCAAATAATTACACTATGAGCAGTTTTATAAAAGATGCACTAGACAAAGACACACATGGTTAGGCAAAGTAGCCCCATTGAATGGTAGCTTGTTTATCGTTAACTGGTGTATGACTTATGGTATTTGTTTATGGTTATGCCAAGATTAATATAGCTTATGGTTATCATTTGAAATTTGAAATATTTATTTGACGTTGAATGTCGGTTGTCAAGGAACTTTGCCTGGTTATTTCCATGTTCCTGTTCTTAGCTATTCAAAAATAATCTTTGAGGCAGTGCAATAGTTTGCGGTTATAAATTGTATGTGGGCTTAAGGAAGCGTTATGGAAAATACACAAACGCCGCTAACCAAAAGAACACGCATTGAAAAAAATAATGATCAAAGCAGGACTAAAAATGAGAGTTTTACTCCGGCGAAAAGGGGACTATTCGACTCTAGAGTTGCAATTAGAACACCTAAAAAAGGAGAATCTACTCCTCTGATAAAGGGAAACAACAGATTTAATCTTGATGTATCTAGATCTTCACAAACAGTGCACACACCAATCCCAAGATTGAAAGTGTCGGAGAATCATGAAGTCGGGAAAATATGCGTTGCCGTAAGATTTTGTCCCCTAACGAGCAAAGAGAACTCGTGCGGTAACAATTGTTTACCGTTCACCTTAAGCGACAAAAGTATAATCGTGAAACACGGCTTAACATGTGACACATCATCGGGAATATCTTCAACATATACGTATGATAATATTTTCTGGTCTTCGAAAGATAGTCTCTACTCGTATTCTAGTCAAAAATGTGTTTTCACTGAAGTGGCTATGCCTCTGCTAGAAGCTGCTCTTCAGGGCTACAATGCTTGTTTATTTGCTTATGGACAAACAGGCTCTGGAAAAACTTACAGTATGATGGGAAATAATAATCTTTTAGATGGTGAAGACGTTGGTATAATACCGAGGTTTTGTGATGAATTATTAAGAAAAACTCAAACTCAGCAGTCAAAACTATTAGTCAATTTAAGCTATTATGAAATTTACAATGAAAAAATTCATGATTTATTGAGTTCCTCAAGTGTTAAAGAAAATAAGATATATTTGAAAGTGAGAGAACATCCCATAACTGGACCATACGTCGAAAATCTCAGTTCGCACCGTGTCGATACATTAAGCAATTTAAATGCATTGCTAGTGCTCGGAAATAGCAGAAGAGCTATTGGATCAACATTTTACAATGATAGATCATCCCGCTCACATACCATTTTAGAAATAGTACTTTCTTTGAGTGCAGGTGGTCCTACGGTCCATTCTAAAATCAGTCTTGTTGACTTGGCTGGAAGTGAACGCATTGCTCATTGTCAAGTTAGCGATGAACGCTTTAAAGAAGGACTCAGTATAAATAAATCTCTTCTTACTTTAGGAAAAGTTATATCTTCACTGTCAGATATGAAAAGAGGAGCATTTATACCATATAGAGAGTCGGTGTTAACTTGGTTACTTAAAGTAAGTGAAATATATAATATCGTTATTAAATCTTGGATAAACATGTTTGGTTAACTATTTCCTCTGCGACTGCATCAAATTGATGAGTCTGTAAACTCACTTCTTTTATTTTATACATTCCGACCACCTGTTTATACATTTGAGATGAAACAAATTTCGCTAAGATGAACGAAAAAAAATTCCAAACACACATTCAGTGAAATCTTGAAACGATGGACAAAGTTTCCTATAAATAAGATGATAAAAACAACCTGTCATGGTTATGTTGCATCCTTAATCAAAGAGTCACAAAGTTTAATGCCTTGCCAAATTTCATCTTATCTAATATAAATTAATATGGCCTAATTCTAATTTCACTTGGAATTTTTTTAAAGCTTTAGTATTTTTCAAAGATACATCAATTTTTTTTATGAACAACAGCATATAATCCATGTAAACTATAGTTATATCGCAATTATGTAAATTTTCAGTACCTAACTTATTATTATTTTTTCCTATTATGTATTTCATGAAATCTTCATTTCCTAATTTTTTGTGTATGACTTGTAGGAATCCTTAGGAGGTAATTCTCGTACAGTTATGCTTGCTACCGTATCACCTAGTCCTAGTGCTATTGAAGAATCTTTGGCAACACTGCGATACGCATGCCAAGCTCGGCATATATTAAATAATGTTACCATCAATGAAGATCCACAAATGAAAATAATACGAGAGTTGAAAGAAGAGGTATGTAATCATTTATTAGAATTAATATGAATTATTTGGGTACATCTTATTTTCTTAGTTAAATGTAATGGAAAATTCTCATGGAAATAATTAATTCTTAATTTAACAATTATCTATGTTCTTTTATAAATATCTCAGTTATAATGAGAACACAGAATCCACATTTTATTTGAAGTAATAGATTTTATTTTGATATTTGGTAGGAGGATGTTTGGATTTTTCTCATTTTGGTTTAAATAATTTTGTTTCATTTTCAGATTGAAAGGCTGAAGTATCTTAAAGAAGACTATGTAAAGAATTGCCAGCCAAATTGTAACAGTAAAACCTATTTATCTGGAAATACTCAAGAAGAAAAAAGCAAATTGAAGCAATACAATCTGAATCATATTGAAATAAAGCAAAAAGCTGTAGAGGACCAGTTGAAAATCGAGTTGTCTAGGCTCGGGACGAATTTAGAAGTTGCAGAAAAGAGATGCGATGAACTGGAATCAGAAAAAGTGGCACTTATTTCTAAGCTAAAAAATGACAATGTGACTACTTATAAGAGCAATTTTTTTGAAAACTTAAATTCATTATTAAATGATTCAATAGACGAAACATCCCCGCTTTTTCATAGTGTACATCATCATAATGACGGTCAATTGTTTTCACATCTAGAACACATGAATGTATCTTTGAAGGCATTACAGGAATTAATATCGGCGAATAACGCAAATGATAGTATTTGCCTAGGGAGAGCTAGGAAGGTTTTATTGAATATGCAAAAAGACTATCAAGAATTGCATGAGATATTGGTTGTCAATTCAATTTGAAGCGTCTGAAGGAAGTGTGAAGTTATTCGGTGATACTTTACAGATTTATAACTAATGAAGATTTTAGATCGTCAGTCTGTCATCATGACACAAGATCTATATGTGTCTTTATTGTGAAATTTGAATTACTAATTTCGTTAAAGTTTATTTCCAAATAACCTCACTATACTTATAAACCCATTAGATTAACAGTTTGAATGCTATTTATAAATAAAACAATTTTTATAATTCTACAGAAATTATTTTATGTATTTGTTGATAGCTATTTTG
Source organism: Himalopsyche kuldschensis (assembly GCA_028554975.1). Classification (NCBI taxonomy): domain Eukaryota; kingdom Metazoa; phylum Arthropoda; class Insecta; order Trichoptera; family Rhyacophilidae; genus Himalopsyche; species Himalopsyche kuldschensis. The sequence goes on along the minus strand of JAHFWI010000001.1, from coordinate 3,145,278 downwards.
GCTTACACCATCATCAGAACTATATAGTTCTAATGATGGCGTAAGCCGAAATAGCCATTAACAATTATATAAAATAGTTTCTGTAAAATTATAATAAATTGTTATTTTTTTAACTGTGTTATAATGGAGCTCTACCAAGTAAATGCCAATTCAATCAACACAAATTTTAACTGGGGTTTTCAGAATTCCAAAAATATCAAATTCAATCATTTAATGTCAGTTATTGTGTAGTCATATGCGGTTCCAACTCTTCAGTTGATTGAAATTTGTTTCATGAGAACTGTTTTTGACAATTGAAATGTCGAATAAAGGCCCCTTTTCTTTTAGCTACATATGAAAGAATAAATTTAAATTCTTTTCCAGAGAGTTACCACTCTCTACCTGTCCAGATTATCAAAATAATGTACAACAATCAACCATCTTATTTTCTTTTTAACAAAGCCTTGCCAAATGTATTTTTTCACAAGCCACTTTTCATGCCTGTGCTGTTGAAATTATTTTTTAATGCTCATTTTATAAGTACCTAAGTTAATACTTGTGATAGATTTTCAGACGTAGTAAATAAGTAAATTTTAATATTACCAAGGAAATGAATTGTTTCAATTATTTGGGGGAATACAGTGCATCACCTATCTGATGTGAATATGTTTTGGTGATCACTCAAATTGCCTGGAAATCTGTAAAAAATTAACTTTTAATAATTTTGAAGTATATATATTTCAGTGTATTATATTTAGCATGAAATATATTATATATTTTTTAACTGTAATATTTGCTGTAAAAACATAGCTTTATATTTAAGCTGATGTGTTTCGTAGATAATGCGCTCTTAGAACATTTGTTTGAGAATAACTATCGGACATTGGAAAAATCATTGCTTTGGATGTGAGAATCTGAATTTTTGTGATAAAAAATATTTAGTTTGATGGAAGTACATGCACCTCAAACCGTTAGACATCATTTGCCACAAAGACGTTTTAAATGTATTTACTAACCCTTAAATATTTGGAAATATGACGCTTTTTAAATTAATATTGATAAATGAGTTTTTGCTAGTTGAACTTGGTATCCTTTTGGATTTTCAGGTATTTAAATCTACTTTTACTCGGTTGATTACTATTTGGTTTGGATTTTAACCAAAGATTGTGGCCAGCAGCATTTATTTTTATTCAGTTGCCTAGTTGATTATTTCTTCTTTGTATTTGATTTGACTCTGAAATTCAAAACAGAGGCTTTGTAATAGACATTTTCATTCTTTTATGTACTTATGTTTTTTTGTAAAAGTTTTTTGACTTGTCATTCATTAACTATTTGGTTAATGTAGTTACCATTATTTTTGTTTATTTTATTAATATTTATTCTTATTTATAATATTATTGTATTTTTAATTATGATGAAATAAATTGTATAGAAAAATGTTTTGTCTTATTAAATGCTAGCTGTTCAACAGAATGATATTCAAATATTATATTCCCCCATCAATGTTACCTCCAAGGCGAGAGGTTAGCTGCTGGGAAAATTCAAAGGCTGAGCAGCAGGACTGTGGAGTCGTTAAACAAAATACGACTCCGACTCTGGCTCCAGCATTTTCCAAAAACACGGCTCCGATCAAAAAAGGTTTAATTTCGCCACGGTTTTTTCCTACCTTTCCTTTTTATGTATATTCAATTATACACCAACCAACCAATCCAGCTAATAGCCAAATTTGACATATTATAAGCAAAAATAAAAAGATCAAATTTTTCAACATTTCCGACTCCAGGTACGACTCCGGCCAAAAAACCGCGACGACTCCGACTCCAGTCAAAAAACTCCGACTTCACGACTCCGAAAAACGTCTTTTTAACCTGTTTTTCTATTTTTGAACTTTTTTGAAAAATCGCAAAAATTGTTTTTTTTTTAAATCTAGTAAAGTTAGTGAAGGGATTATATAAAGGGTTCACACAAATTTTCATCTAAATCCGTTCAGTAGAACTTAAGATATCATGTCAACCGTCGTGAAAAAAATAGTTTCGAGAAAAACGTGTTTAAAGTTTTGGGCAAAGTTAAAACCCGCCCAGGCCGGCTAGATGTTACGTTTCTAAAGTAGCTATATCTATGAAAATGATAGGAATTTCGAAAAATCCTTCTATGAACTTGTTTCTTAAGGTTTGAACTTTGACAATATGCAAAAAAAACAGTTTTTTCTAGGATGGCTAAAATACCCCAAAGCAGCTTTAAGAGCGAATATATGGAAAACATGCATACAACGAATAACGGATAATACATTTCGAAGAAGATTATTTCTCTCTCTAACTCTTATTTTATTATATTTTGTGCAATGGTCAACGTCGGTGGCTTCCGTGACGGACGTCCCAGGTTCAAGTCATTGTGCGAGTAGATTTTTTAGTCGATCTATCGATCCTGTTCGAAGGCATGGGTGTTTGTGTTGTCAAAAGTCCGTTTCCACCATTCCGATCCCAAAAGCGGCGCGTGGTGACAGCGTGGTGCTCACGACTAGTCCTGTCCTGTCACTGTAGTCTAGTCATCGTATTCTTTCAATCCCTACTCTCTTCGAGAAAGAGAGGTTGTGCAATTGAGTACCTAGCAGTTCCCAGAGAAAAAATGTTCAGATAAACTCCGTATGTTCTACGTTAGCAGCGGACATCGTTATAAAATAAAAAGTTTTTTTGTATATTTTTTATAAATATTCTTTCATTGTGATGTCTTCAACCTTCAATAATTGTGATAAGATGAAATAGCCATCAGTTACAACATATTTTGAAATCTAAAAACCCAATTAATTCAACAAAGTTTTCTCGATTTCCCCAGTGATATTTTAGGAATAATTACCAAATATATGGATTGCTTTTCATTAAAAAATACACCTATTAACCGATTCCTGCTATCCCGATAAAAAATTCAATTTATGTGAATTTCCTACACAAAAAAAAATGGTACTTCGTTGTTTTATGCCAGGCGGCTAAACACGAAAAAATATCACTGAACCTAAAGGTTGCCTGTCGCTGCATCCTCATAAACATGGGACGGAAGGCGTCACTTGACGATTTTTGAAATAAAAACAAAGAATTCAATCCTTGCAGCCAGTTGCATAAGAACACCCAAAGCATGTAAAACTATAAAAAAAATCGGGGAAGTGCGCGACGTAATATAATTCCGCGGGAGATTATGTGTAGTAATGGACATTTAATGACGCCTTCATTTGAGGTCAGGACACGCTGGGTTTGCCAAGTGTTCTTTGCTGATGGTTGCTGAGTAGGTAGCGGTTCTTGGAGTGCATACTCGGAGATCAGTGCTCATTTTTTACACTAACTATAATTTTATAAACCCCGATACACTTGCAAACACCCAGCAAGTAGAGAGAATGTGGATATCAGCCAGAAGAGATTTATGTGGTAATTTATTGTTATTAGAAGGTATTGCTGAATTTTGGCAGTTTATAGAGCGTCAACATCACGATGATTGAGAAGCGCTGGCTGATAGGGGCAAGGCGTAAGATTAAATTATCTGGAATACATTAAAAAATACACGTATACACACATACAAGTATTCGGCCATTAATTTGATGATTTATGTGTCGTTTCATATGGATAGCGAAGGTTTAGGCAACCTTTAGGTTCAGTGATATTTTTTCGTGTTTAGCCGCCTGGCATAAAACAAAGAAGTACCAAAAAAATATGTGGTGTGAGTATTTTCTGCACTGGGTGAAACCAGCCCCAGGAACGCCACTGATTTGTTGGATTAGGGAGCGTTCGCTAAATGAGTTCTTGATTATTTCTAAGCCGTTATAATTATCACGAAATGAAATCATTAATTGTTTCCCAATGGGTAATTACTAAAGCAAACTTTACGATACTGAAAGAGGCGAAACACGATACTAATAGTCACAATACTTATGTGGAATAATTTAAATTATTTTAAAAATTCATATGAAGAGTTGATTTATAGTTGATATGAAATCTTTCAAATAGGTAATAGTAGAACGAATGGCTTGATGGAGTGCATCCTTTTGTTCGAAAATATCAAATGTCAAAAAGCGAAACAAAGGTCACGGGTGTTACCGATTATAGTGATGTATTTTATTTTATGGTTTTAAATAAACTATTTAATTGATCTTAAAAACTATATATCACAATCGTCTATTATTTTGGTGAGAAAGTAACTCATGGCTGATACTTAAAAGGTGCGTCAACTCTTAAATCAGTCGTACTTTAACTTCTACTACTATTTGATGAAGAGAGTGGAATCGGCACAATGGAAGCGACTAGTGGTGGCACTTAGCTAGAGTGCTGCTACTTGTTGCCGGCAATGGAGAGCGGTTTCCATAGAAACGGCATACGTATATCTCCACCCCTCCATCCGTATGCCTCCCATTTTCTCATCCCAGAATTCGTACTCTTCGTTTACCCATATTCCGCCCTTGCTGTCAGATGTTGTAAACTATAACTACATTTGATATAAAATATACCAATTAATAATACATGCATATCTAGCGTGTATCGGGTATATACTGAATATGTTTATCTTTTTTATCAAAGCTATGAATATTTCATTGAATGAAATATTAGAAAAGTCTCAATCATTGCATAAAAATACTCTTTTAATTGTTTCCAAGGCCATGAGAATATATTTTGATCGAATGAGATAAGAAAAAACTATACTTATATGAGATCTAACTATGAAGAAAAAAATCAAACAAATTAATAGGATGTACATTGTACAACGATTGCTGCTACACCACGCAAATTTTGGAGTTGATCTTCGATAAGCAAACCTGGATGGTTGCATTCATTTCTGAAAAGTTTTTATAATGGCTAGATTTTTCTTGACGTGCGCAAGAGTTTTTTTTATGAAAAAATTATGTAGTACTATTGAAATTGAATAATGATTGAGTTGATAATTAAGAAAAGTTATGTACTTGTATTTTCACATTTCACATTTCATTTCATTGATTGAACTGATATTAACTGAAGAAAACTTCTTTGAAATAAGGTAAACATAGCAATGCATTATATTTACTTTCAAATGCGCAGTGCTGATGATGGTGCGGAACTGAAAAAGCTTTCAATACAGTATTTCAAACTTTTTGAATTTTAGCCAATTATATATTTTAAAATAAAATATTAAATTATATTTTACGCAAAAAGTTTGCTCATGTATGTAACAGCACATATTATAATCAAATTTATTTCATTATAATTCAGTGTTCGATAATAGTTTGATGGTTAAATATCGAAAAGAAATATAAAACAGGATTGCGAACATCAGATTGAAGTAATTTCCTTTAGGGAGTTGAAAGGAGAATAGGATTTAGTGCTTCGGACGGGTCTTTACCGACTTTCCGCCATTTCCATCAACTTCATCCTGACAAGCGTAGGCGCTTCGGGTATTAAATCAAAGCGATATTCTTTTTTTATCGGATCGCATTAAGTATAATACAGTAAGGATTACACCTTCCATCAAGTATTGTTCTTATTTCATAATTCAATACCGCTTTTTAAATTACTTGTAGATGTAAGATGACAATAATTTTTGTTCTCCGTCTACCATGTCAAGTGGTTGCGATTTATAAATAATAAACTGTCGATGGCATAAACGTATCTTATGTTAGTTTAATATTTACAAGATACAATTGAAAATATTACATTCAAACAAACTATGCATGAAACCCAAATGTACATAACATTTGATTCAATATTTATTTATTTATTGTAAAAAAATAAACAGAATACATGGCATTACAGCTGACGCCAATGCGCCATGCATTTGACAATTAATAAAAATAACACAAAATTGAAGAGAAAAAAAAATAGAATACACAAATGTATGAAACATAAAAGAAACATTTTAATTACATAAAAAGAAAAAAAATATAAACAAAGAACCAAGTACCCTGCCAAAGATGTCCACATCAACAGGCAGTGCATTCAAGAGCCGAACAGCCCTTGCGACTGGCGACTCAAATGACCTACGTGACAAACAAGTTCTGACAAAGAACATTGATTGGCGTTGGCTACGACCACGTAGGTAGAAACTGGGAGCATGCAAGCTTAAAGTTTCAAGGATGTCAGGGTTATCAACTCGGCCCTGAAGAAGAAGAGTAAAATGTTTCAATATTGAAATCGATCTGCTAGCGAACTAATATAACTGACCTACGGTAAAAAGATTGACTGATATTGTAAATAATATAAATGAACGACCAACTCTATTTTTAATAGTTAACCGATGTAATTATTTATAATACGTTTTTGTTTTTATATTTAAGAGATTCTTCCAAAAAAAAAAAAAAAAAATTTTTTTTTATATCGTATTAGTCGTAAACGCTGAAGTAGACGCTGAATTATTTACCAACCAAAAAAGTATACTACGCTATAACTTAATCGATTATAATCTATAACTCTATATCATACTGCTTTTCTAAAATGTATCATGAATATGTATTCCATTATCACGATTAATAACAATTCACAATAGGGGAATATTGTATTATAACTAACCACACGGCCTAGTGATACATCCATCTAGATACGTATCCCTTAATTAAGGTTCTGAATAGTTTATATATTATATTATGAATTAAAATTTTCCCGTCACTGGACCAGTGTGCGAACATGAAAGCTTCAAGTAATTAATTGGTCGTGACGTTAACGGGGCTTTGATCGGGAAATCAGTAGCGCTACTTTAATATTTATAAAGTAATAATAATAATAGCACAATTTTAATATTTACTCCACATTCTCGTTATTAAGATCAAGACCTGTTTCGCTCATCGTGAGCATTATCAAGTGATCTGTAAATTGCGTAAGCAATTTATAAAGTAACGAAATATTAATAAGTAAGTTAACTTAGGTAAGATCACACTTCTTTGAATCAATTTTAGGGAGTTTTAGATCAGGTGTGTAAATTATGTATTTATGCTGTCTGATATTAAAACCTTTTTTTACTGTCTGATTTCTATTTGGTAGAACAACTATAACAGTCACTACAAAACTTCTTTATATTTTGGGGTATCCTTTCTCAGAGATTTAAAACTAAGAATTTTTTTTCGCACTTTTGATTTTAGTTGATGCTAAAACAAATGCTAGTGACATCTATATTATCACAATATAATGTATGTAATTTGTTATTTTATGTTATAAGATTCTTCAGATCAAAAATTATACAAAATCAAATTGGCAACTCTAGCTTAAGATTTAACCTGTTGTAGTAAGTCATGACAAGTTTGAATACTTTATCTGATTTTTCAGATATTATATATGATTAATGTCTATAAATCATCACAGCTTTCATCCAATATTGTGCCTATATAATCGTTAAACATACCATGACTATAAATTTGCGTATGTTTATAGCATTTTGAGCAACCCTATCTATTTTTTATGACAGAAGTGTAAACTATTGTCTATAGCCACCATACTCTAGTCTCCTTACAACATAATGTGTAATTCATTAGGTGTAGCTTTTCTATGTTAATAGTAGAAAAAATTATGACGTAAATAATTGAATGATTCAGAATATGCATATCTTAGCTGTACATTATACTAAAAATAAAAACACATTTTGAGTACTCATTACACATTAAATTTATTAGATCACGACCGGTTTTACTCATGGCGAGCATTATCAGCTGATCAGTTGAACCCGGTCCTGATCTGATAAATTTAATATGGAATAAGTAGTAAAAATGTGTTTTTATTATAATGCTATTCCACCAAGTTTTGACAGTGAACACCTTAAAAGTATTCACTATACGTTATATGAAATACCCTTCACCGATATATAAAAATCTTTAAAAATAAGTGAAGCATCATTTCAAAATGTGTAACCTGGAATAGTATCTATTATTTTGAAATGTAAGATTCGCTGACGTCGTTTTCTCTTCCAAGCGAAACGGAAGTAAGAGAAAATGTTCTAGTAACAAGTTAAACATAATTTGACAAAGGATATGCCACGCCAAAGACTAGAATAGTTACAGTTTTTTGTCTGCGAGTTTATATAGTGAATAGTGTATTGATTAAAAAAAATTGTGAATGAAATGATAAAATATGAAAAATAAATCTAAAGACTACGCATTTACTTTGTGAATTACTAGAGTTGGTAGCGTTCGTAGAAAAATCATTGCCAATATTCGAAATAAAACGGAAAAACTCCCAAAAGATTTTCAACTAAGCATTGCTGTTACATGTTTACATTCAGTTTATTTTTTAATTATTTTAAAAGGTAAATGTGTCACCATTAAGAATTCACAAATTTATGTCGATGACGGATATCTATGTGTGTATGCAATGAAATAATTATATTATATGTGATTGTTTAAAGTAGTGTAGGCAAAACAATTATATTGGTGCCATATTATATAATAAACTAAATTTTTAAAAAAGTATCTAAATATTTGCAGTTAATGGGCATTATTTTCGCCCACAAAATACCTCCTCCACTCGACTATCGCAATCTAGGTCAGTTTGCCTGTTACTTTTCAAGAAACCAATGCTCACTAGCTTAGTGTTCAGAATTCAGAAGGCTGCCACATTTCCATACATTACAATAGATACCGTACTGGATCTAAAAAATAAAGGAGGAAAACACCGCAAATGAATTAATAATAAATCACTTTGGTGCGAGTAGTTGAGATTAGAGGTGGCGATTTCTCGATATTTTTCGTCGGAATGGGTATTTGTATCTCTACAATTACTATGTTTTCTCCTGATTCTAGCGAATTCTGATAAAATGTTACACAAACTGAAATTATACCAAAATATGCAATAGGTTTTTACTGCATGCTAGACTTCTTTTTTCAGCTCAGTCATTTATTGTTATGATCTCGAAATACCTTGGATAAAATGGATTGACACTCGTTCTCATTGACTTTTTTTCAGCTATTAATAGAACAGCTTCAATTTATTAATGACTATCTAATTTTAAAACTAATGTACGTGGATATGTTTCAAATAAATGGTATTTTCGAGCATCTCATAAACAGATAAACGATTTCTCGAGAAGCAATATTCTAGGAAATGTAGACATAAATCTTCTCGAAAATCGAGATCAGAGTCCAAAGTCGAGTCATCACCCATCACCACCCACCATTGTGTATATTCAGTGAAGTAACGTTTTGTGATTATGATATTGCATTATTATCATAAAGCGACTTAAAATTACATTTATTATTCAAGAGGATTAGTATCGCAACACTGATTTCATTAGTTGAGTAACAAGTACAAAACGAACGAAAATAATATAATGCAATGGTACTTTTTCATTTATTTATAACTTTTTTCATTTAGTTAAGATATGTTAACAGCAATATAATATCAATGTGGAGTATTTTAATAAATTTTAAATGAAAATCTATGTATCCTATAAAACTTACTTAAACTAGTTTAATTAATCACATAGTGATGTAAAATCATCACCAAAAACGGGGAAATTTAAATTTTAAATGTTAAGAGAAATGATAATTTATATAACTTGTTTCATAGTGAATTGAAATGATTTATTTTCTTCATAGTCAAAATAAATTCAAAGCAATACCTCCAAGAAATCATTATCATAAGGGTTTAACCATGTGTTGTCTTCCTTAAGGAAATAATTCGCATTACAACTAACGAGAATAATTAAAAGTATTATAAATGTTATGTTAGCGAAACAGTTTAAATCAATGCGATAATGTAATTATTTTAAGGAAATAAGTAATATCAACGATTTACATATATTATATTTGATAGTAGAAAAAAGCATTAATAGTGGTTTCTCCAATGGTTATCAAATATTTGTACATAGCTATTTCACAATCATGTCAATAAGCTTACCTTGTGTTACTACTCAAGTTTTACCTTATTTTAATCCAGGTATATATAATAAGTAAATCGACATAATTTATTACAGAGGTACATTTCTTTTTTACTTTTAGTTTGAATCTTCACACTGTCAAATATCTAGTGTCATTTTCTAAAATTTGTATTTATTTATATATGACGTGTGAAATAATAAGAGGGCATAGTTTCCAAAATTGACTTAAAGTCATCAACAATATAAAATTATTTTGATTTATTTGAGAAAGCTTTGTTGAGCTCAAAATTTTACCCTGGCATTGAAAGGGTTAACAGATGTTTGTATTGCTTTGAGAAACATTTCTTTACGAATTAGTATGAAAATAACTTTTCCCATAGTTACCACTAACTTAATTACAAATTTACTCTTTCCATTGTATATTTAAATCAGCTTCTTTGTGTATTTGATAATTATTTAATAAATAAAATATCTTTAACGAATGAAAGGCAATCAATTGTGACTTTATATTACTTAACTGGTAGTATCGAAACCGTGATCTCGGCAATTATTTGGTTTTTTGATTATCGAAATTCTAAAATCAATAATGAAAAAAAAGGTATTTCAGTGTTGAAAATAAACCGAATTTCCACTGAAACTTTGTAGTAAAGAAATATTTAATGGCAGTTTGTCCAAGGAGTGTTGAATGTGAGAGAGGTTTTTCTGCAACCGGATTTATTTTATTGAATATCCTATCAAGATTATCCAGTATTGTTGAAAAGCCTTTTTAAGGTCATAATCGTTTGAATTCAAAAGAAAATAATAATTTAGAATATTTATGAACCTTTTGTGTATATATGATGTTATATTCAAGGTGCTCACTGTCAATATTAGGCGGAAAGGCTTTATACGAAAAAATAATAAAATATTTTTTTTGGTTTATTTCACAAATAATTTATTCAGATCAGGACCGGGTTCGTTCATTGCGAGCATTTTTTGAGAAGATCAATTGAATACGCTCGCAAGGAGCGAAACCGAAATGTAAAGATGTGTTTTTAAATACATACCGATATTTAATATGAAATTTCTATATTATTTTATTCGTTCGGTATTGCGATCCAAACTGATGTTTTGTAATAATTGATATATATGTATATGCAACACCTGCATTTTATATGAAATAATATATTCGTACAATACAACAATTAGTCTTGTTTTCAAGGGAATTCAAAATTGCAGTTAACCAACCGTACGTCTAAAATAATCGATTACCTTTGGAATATTAAATCGGTTAAATCGGTATCACCATTTGCTACAATCTTCTGGGATCGCGGTTTTTATAATCTTCATTCGCATTGATAAAAGGTTTTATTTATCTTTGATTTTTTCCTGTTTCAGAAGATATTGTTGTTTACCCGAAATTTGAGAATTTTAATCGTTCGGTTTATTTTATATCGAGTCAAAATACCCGTTCAGCTAAATAAATAATGGTAATCACAAACAAAACATACACGCTTCATATAATATAATGTATTATTTTATGTGTTTCATACGAAGATAATATAGAATACAAATGTTATAGGAGCAGTTATAGTATGTCAACAACAAAATTGTAAATTAATATCTATATTTATTTTATTGAGTGATCCGTTGTGAAGAACTGCAGTGATAAAATAGTTCTGACGGTAGCATGGTGCCGAAATAGCCATGATATCAATGTATTAATAATCATTGTAGAAATTGTGGAGCATTGCTAGTTTTACGATATGTCCACAGTAATTTAGTTATATCAATGAAATTAATGACATTTTAATCAAACGCGTCTACAAATCAGAGGAGGCTTCACATCTGTAAAATAATAAATATCGAGAGGTTTTTGTAAAAGAATTATCACCGATGCGCTGTCAAGTAGGAGCAAGGTCGTTTATCGAGGAGTTTCAAGTCCCATCTTCAAAGGATCGTGTTTTTTTTTATCGAGGTTTATAACTAAAGTCAAACACCAATTCGAATTCTGTGTTGCCCCCGTAAAAAAAAATATCAAAACAGCACCCATCAGAAATCACCCTTTTTAAAAAATTTTGCAATAATTATTATAATCTTCGTTAAATAGAAAAAAAATCAAAAATATTCAATATATTATTCTGTTCTGCATGACGCAATCAATTGTTTTAAAACTGTCGAAGCTTTCGTACAGTTTGTCAAATGGAAAAATGTAATTATTGGTATTATAATTATATTACAAATACAACTATATAATTGATATATCAGACCTCAATATTTATGTTCAATAATTAATATGATACACTTAGTTGTAGCATTCTATGTTATCTATGTCTTTTTATTCATGCTATAAATAATGAATAACCAGTGTCAATCGATATAAAATTGACAATATTTGAATCGAATCTAATTTGTGTATTCCGTTTCAATGTTTTGCTTGATTTTTTTCTAGACTTACACTTTTTGCGATGAATCATTCATTATTCAGTTCTATTATTTTTACGAGAAATTGTAAATTTTGTGCTCGATGATAAGCCAAATAATTGCATTATGTTAATACAAATATTACACATTGTAACGATTTCAAATTCCAAGGGTTCTTACAATACTTTTATTAATTATACATTAAGAAACGTCGAACAAGGATAAAATTAATGTTTTTGAATTATAATGATGATATTCATCTTTACAAAGAAAAATAAACAGAATTTGTAACGTTTAACTTATGCATTTCATTTTTACACATATCCGGAGGAAATTTAATTTAATTTTGAATCGTTTGATGGTTGTATATTTCCAACAGTTTTGTCACTAACGACCTGGGTTTCACCTTCCGACATCTTCAGGCGCTTAAGTTCTCAGATGAACTTGAGCTAACTCAGTTGCCTGAAGCCGAAAGTCGTCTTTCGGCGTTGTAACCTGGGTTGCAACGCCACAACAAATAATAAAAAAATCATATTGGAATTCCACTAAACACCGTTAGTTGAAATTCACAATCAATAAATATAAGCTTTTTTATCATCAGATTACACAGCTAAAAACGTTAGTTGTAACTTCAAATAAAGAAAACTTTAAATCGAGTAATGTATGAAAAACATATTTAGAATATTCGCAAACCGTTTAAATACACGCATTATTTTAAAATGTAATGAAAGTTTAATCGCTTTTAATGTGTTAACCGTCATTTCTTGTTGGGAGCGCATTATTTAAATATATTTAACACATTATATAAGTAGTACTATTTCTATGTAGCTGTAATCCACCACGCAGATATTACAAGGTTACGTAACATTAGATTAATCAAATACCCTGACATATTAAAAAAATCTATTGCGTAAATTTTTCAAAGCTTACATACTGGTGGTCTACAAAAGTAATCGTAAAACTTCAATGTAATGGAGAATAAATTAGAAATCAATATTTCCTGATGAGCGTGCCATTTTTCGGATATTCGCAGTCGGTCAGCGAAACGGGATTTGGTCTTATGCGACCTTTCTCGGTGGACACCGTCCTTGTGGAGTACCCCTGTCGGTACTGCGAGGCACTCCGCGGGCGCTGGAGGGGCTACGGCTCGTATAAAGCACCCCGACGCCGCTTTTCGCTTCATATTCATTCGTAAAATTGACGACGCCCGCGACTCGCCGCTAGTCAGATTCATACATCGCGCTGTGGTGACAGTTATATTGCACAAGTGTCGCACTCGTCCGAGTGATTGATTATAAGCGAATATCGGTGATCTGTGAAAGCAATAACAACATGTACGTAGAGTTTCAATTTATTTAAATGATATATTTTCAATAAACAATGTATTCTATTCCGGTGAAACAATGAACTGTAATTAAAAAAATGAAAATTACATCAGTAAATTTAAAGCTTTAATTAAAATACCTTTAATGTATTTCGGTTTACCATTGAACAATCCAAAAAATTGGGGTCATAAAAGAAAAGGAATCTAAAACGGTTTCATTTGTTTTTATTAGCTTTGCAAATAGATATTCTTATATACATAATTATATGCTATTTTGATTTTCAAGAAAGATTCAATTTAAATTTAATATAATGAAACTACATATTAACCTACACTCTGTTAGTACCTTTTTAAATGTATCCATTATCAAGTATTGACTTATTAGTGCATGCCTTTGAACTATACAAATTAAATAGTAAAGATAAAGAGAAGCAGTGATTTTAGCAAGTTAAATAATTAATAATGTTTGCAATATTATTATCTAATGTGATAACATTTAAAGACTTAAGATGATACCTTGCCGTGATAATGGTTATCTTTTTCTGTATTGATTGGATATGTTTTGTCAATAATAAATCATTTTGTATGTCTGGTACCATCCAAGATATTTCTTATTACCAAATTTTGGAAAATAGGCTGTTCTCCAATCGACGGGTTATTCCACTTAATGGGTTACTCATCAAATTTGAAATAACATCAACAAATTGATACATGTTTATAAAACAAATGTACCCAAATTGAAGAGTACATTAAACACGTAAGAGGAGGGCGCCAGTATCTCTTCAGGCTCGATGCTTAATTATTTGTACCTATTTATAAATTATGTATATACTTTTATTGGCGCTGAAATATTTTTATCGTTGATGGGTAAATATAATACATGATATCATTCTAAATGTTAAGTAATATTTTATACCTATGTATGTGTTTTATTGAAATTAATAGGTTGGTGGGTAACATTGTTAAAAATGAATTGTTTTAAAGGCGTTGAGAGATTTATTTATTCATTAGCACTGATAATTTTAGAAACCTATTAAGGCTGGAGATAGATGTTTCAAATAAAAAGCTCCAACAACGCTTTTTTATATGATACCATTTTCCAAGAATGCAGATATACTGGATTTTCAAGTCCGCAGATATCAGTTGTAGTTTATTTACTTATTAGTATACTGATCAAGGAAAAGATACGTTTCCATGAAAACATACATATTTAATATACGTCTAAAAGGTAAAATGTGTGTTTTTACCGGGGGAATCCCAAAAATGAACGCGGTTGCCGCCGGACTGCAACCAATGTGCTTCTGACGCACATTATTTTTGTCTTTATAAATAAACGAGTTATCGCCAAAAATTTCAGAAATCGTTAGACATTCTACGAGTGTTGTGTTGTTTGTTGTCAGTTAATACATTCCTACAGATCCAGCAGAATTATAAAAGGTATACATTATCAGATTGATTATATTCTTTCACCAAAACAAACATTTATATTGTATTATTATACGTTAATAGCTCAATTTTACTAACGATTGAAAACATACAATCACTGCTGAATTAAAATGAGCTAAACACAAATATTGATAGCTGAATAGTTGTTTTAAAGCCAATTTTAGCATTGTAATTTTCTTACACATTGTTGCTAATCTAAATAGACGTTTAAATACAAGATGTAATGTATTTATATGTATATTCGAATTAACTACATTTGTGCAATAGAATAGGTTATTTAAAAACGGTAAAAAAATATACATTACATATTCTTAGAAAAGGTTTGTAAGGCCACTTTTTGGAAATGATTCTTGATTAAGTGTTGTTAAAGATAATAAAAAATTACAAAATAATACTCTAATAAATACTACGCACGAAAACGTTTTAGACTAAGTAGTATATTAAATAAACATGTTGAAAACGAAACGAAATATCTCAAAATTCAAGAATCCAGCAGATACATGCATCATTTAAAGATAATGAGAACAAGTCATATAACATTATTATGATATATAAAGTGTGCACTTTGAAAAAAAACCAATATTCATTCAACCAAATTCACTCACGCGTTCAAGGTTGAATTATATTAATTAAACATATGAAATGTTGTATTTCGATAAACCACATAATACCTCGGAGACAGGTTTAAGTAATTAATGAATATTTAAATATCGCAGAATGTCCAAGCACGACATCTTTCTGGATTATACATGTTTTATTTGTATACCAAATATTTGCAATTTCGTTGAAAGTATATCAAGCTGAATCTTTTATTCGCCATTATAGATTCATATAGATGTCAGATTCCATTCAATACTGCTTAATACTTATTTTATTCCACAATTGGCTGACACTTATTCTAGTTCAATTTAATTAAAAAGGAGCACTTTTGATTTGCTCTTGACAGATTGGATTTGATTCATCATCGATTGTCAGCTAATATTTAAGATATTCTGGCGTCAACCGGGAGGAAAGTTATAATTATTCCGCGAGATATTATTTCAATTTGTATACCGTAAACTTGACTGAAGAAACATCTAAGTTTTTTTTTTTTAAATAAAAGCTTTGATGATTCCGTAATCCTGATCAATATATTAAACATTAAAAATGCTACCATTGAACTATCTTTATCGAATCAAGTGATTCTAAATGGTTTTGTATTATTCAATCAACTATGAAAAAGCATTAAAAACTGACTAGTAGTGCCACCTGTCAACATGAGCACAGTGCTCACGATGTGTATATACACACACAGAGAGATAAAGAGAGTGTGTGTTAAGACAAATGTGTAGATTTTAATGAATCAATTGACGTTTTCTCTTAAATACGTTATAAAAAAAATATTTTTACCATAAAACATTTAAAACTAAACAAAATAATACAAAGAGAATTTAAAGAAATGTCAGATAAAAATGCATGTGAGTTAATGTAAGGTTTGTTTCGATGAATGCCACAGAGAAATATGAATATTGTTTATACTTTTTACACACAATTAAAAGTGCATCTTTTTGTTGAATGTCAACGTTTTGTTTGAATACTTAGTATTACTTTCGATGAGAATATTGTAATATTTCACAATTCATCACGAAACATAAGAATTAAGCGGTGGATATGGGATACGAAAAATTTTGTGTTTCTCATGTTTTATTTGATATTTTCAGAAACAATGGAGGTGCAAGAATTCACCTTGTTTGCCAAGGAGATGGTGGACTACATTGGCAACTATTTGGAAAATATTCGTGAAAGGTAAATAGTTATTTTAATCACTTTTAAGGTGTTCACTGTATATACTTGGTGGAATGGCATTATAATAAAAATAATAAAACATTTTTAGTACTTATTCCACACAAAATTTATGGGATCAGGACCGGTTTCAATCATGGCGAGCATTATCAACTGATTATTAAATTTTATGTGGAATAAGTACTAAAAATGTGTTATTATTTTTATTAGCTATTTAAATGTTTGAATATCAATGTTGCCTGGATAGATTATTTAAAAATTAATTCGATCGTGATCTCAAAAATAAAATAAAACCATTGTTAAATGATCGCATTTGTTCATTACATCAAATATAAAATCTTCGAAAATATATTTTATTTCAATAAAAATGATTTTGGTCCTAGTCAATGTCAAATTGTACTGGAGCGCACCGGACCTGAGATTCGGTTCCAGAAATCCGCTGAGAGTAGCGGCGCGTCTCCAAGTAAAATAAATATTTATGAAAAATGTGTGTATGTGTTTTTCAATTTTAAGCCATGTTAACAATTTTATGTAATTTACCTTTTGGAAAAATAGTTTATTTTGCAACGTTTATAGAATATAACGTCTTATGCAGTTTTGTCGGTAAAGTATGTGTGTTATCAATAATTATAATTGTGATATGATCGGCTTTCATTTTAATGAAATAACGTATTACAAGTTTCATTATATATTATTTGCCAAGGTGATATGATTATACAAGTGTATAATGAAAGTGTATCCATTCATTACCAATGGCTTGTTATGTGTGTCAATCTGTTAAAAATTTGACTTTGAATTTGGCTTATAACTGAACCAATTGGTTGACTCATAATAAAACTAGTGCATGGCCGAGAAATATGTCGCATAAAACGATTAAAAAGTTAATTAGTAAATTTGACCACTAAATAGTTAATATTGAGTAAATATTTGACAAGTGATTGACATTGGCGATCAATTATTTAAATAATTTATTTAAATATATGTTAGAAAATGGGTGGTGAAACTTTTGAAACCTTATGAATAATAATCATTAATATAATTTGATAAAGCAGTAATTATTGAATGAAAATAAATATATCGACTTCGTTTGTTTCTATGTTTTGACACAACAGAAAAACTCAGTTTTTATTAAGACAGTGATTTTTTATGGTGATTATTCAGTACTTAAAGTTTAAGCTGTTTTTCTTTTTTGAATTTCCCAGAAAACTTTTGTTTTTTAATTAATTTAAAGTGTATATCTGTATATATATATTTGTCACCTATTGTTTATTGTAGAAACCTGCTGAAAATAGTATTTGCAATCTGTGTATGTAAAGTTTATCTAATAAGCTGGTATTATATATTTGATTTTAATTAGGTAAGACAACGTGAACCGGTCTTTTAATGTCAACACAGATCCGTGGATATTTGCACAAGATCTACATAATTTTTGTTATTGCCTGCTAGTTGTATTTAAACTATACATGATATTGAATTTTAAAAATAGTTTAGTCAAAATACTTGTATCTAGATACTTAAATTATTCAAAAGAACCACATTAAGGTTTTTTAATGTTTTAAATTTCCATTATCATTAAGTCGTTAACTGCCTTGTTAGTAAAATACTAAATATAAACATAATATCGTATGATAGCGAAGGAATTCCTTTCTCCTGGTCAATTTGCAACATTTGGTTACAAGGTCGCAAGTTATAAGGCTGTTGGCACTGACAGTGGTACCCTTCGTTAATCAGCAAATAATAGAATGCGTCATCTGATAATAGAAAAAAATGAACACATTAAAATGAAATTTGAATTGAGCGAATCTAAAGAATTTGGAATTGAATAACATTCTTAAAAAAAGAACAAGAATTTCAAATACGACTTAAAGTTGACAAAACAATTGATTGTTTCTAAATTATTTTTTAATTCAATGTTAATTGAACGTATTTTATTATGACTATTAACTTCTACTTTGAGCGATGAAATTTTATAAAATCTCGTACGATGAAATGTGACAATGCTTGGAAATTAATGTTTTCGTAATATATCGGGTTTTCAATTTTAAAAATATTGGTGGCAGTGACCTATATAGTTTTATGACCCAGTTCTGTTTTCAGACAGAATATTTTTAGTCTCTCTCACATTAAACTTATTTATATACCAAAAATAAATTTAAATGATGCTTAAAAAAATCATTGATTAAAGTTTTTCATTCCACAATAAAGTTTTCAATTGTCAAATATTAATTAAAATTTTCGCCATGTAAGATTTTTATTGAATTTTACTATCAATACATTTTAGGGTACAATTTATGTATTTTGGACGCCTATGAATATTGCACACTGTTAAACAAGTGCACTGTACAAAAACGGTAGTCGTAAATAATTTTGAACTTGCGCAAATCAATAAAGTAAAAACAATATTTCAGATTTAAGAAGCGGAGCCTTGTTATAAATCTATGCTCTCTCACTATAAAGAAATAAATCTATGATCTAGTAGTTCATCGTTGACAGTATTATACTTGTACTAATGGTTTACAAATTTATAATCATACTATTATTACCGTAAAAACGATTATCATAACTTACTTTAAAGCAACAGCTCTACAGTATCAAGCTCTAAATATAAAACAAAATTAATTTTATTGTATAAGTCGGATGTAATATGGTTTTTTGGAGATAAAACATATTAAATCTGTGGTTATCCCGAAATTTCTATTTATCATTCTTATTACTTTATCTAATAAAACAGTAGTGTTTTCTATCTTTTTTAAATTACTAATATTTTCCAGAGTTTAAGCGTTATTGAATAAGTGGTCCAATGATACTTACATTTGATTGAATCGTATATATCAGATTGTGAAAGTCCTTGAAATATTTGATAATGTTAAGGCTTATATCGTAATAATAATTATAGCATACTATTGAAAGTTTGATGTAATGGTTTCCTTGGCCTAACTATTTATACACTTTGTTTTAATCGTAATGCACGAAACCACGCACTAGATCAGGGGTTAGAAACCCCCTTATATTTATTTAAATTATAAAAGAAATTGCATTGCAGTGTAATTTATTATTGCTCAGATTTATTATTGTTGCAATTATTTTAACATTATGCAAACATTATTTAGAATGATTTAAGCGAATATGTCATTTTAAAAACTATATTCGCTCTAAATATTAAGTAAATGGACTATTAATTTACATATGTAGGTTAACTCAACGGAAAGTTTTTTCCATGAGATTTTATAATAACTCAAGTTGTTTAGTCTCTCTTTTTGAAGGAGTGGGGATATAAAAACAGGGCTAGGATAGAACAAGTGGTTAGTTAATCGCCCTTGCTACGACCCCGTTTTCAAGATAGGATGGTTGGGAGGGAATTTTAGACCCCACAGGCATCTTACTTAACATTTGAACATAAATGAATACATCAATTTATGAAACTGTCCGTACTGGGAATCGGACCCGTGAGATCCGCAACCGAAGCCACACTGATAGCCGTCAGCGGAGCCGCTACTTCATTAGTTAGATGTAACGATTAATTTAAAAAATTTGTTTTAAAAATTTACGGGTTGGGTTGCTTTTATGGTCCATTCTGGGAGTAACGAGTGTTTAATTTGAAAATTATGTTTTTTTTTAATATATCATACAATATTTTGGCTTCAGTGGTTGTGTATTGGCGACCGCTGTATTAAATATTCATATGATTAATAATGTTTATTTAGTGCAACATAATGTTGTAAGCAATTAATAAATCAATTTGAAATTTATTGTTGTCGCTGTAGTCATGATATAATAGATACAGGAATATGAAAGTGTCGAGGCATTGAGCTAGCCACGATAACACCGTATCCTGTATGTTAAACCACAATTCCATTGATGTTTTGGTACACCTGTAGCGATTAAAGACGAGCAAATGATTTGGTATATTCAATGCGAGAAACTTACATATAGTCATTTTATTGTTCGGTTTCCCAATATTATTTGTCATTGACCAGTAGCTCGCGAACACATTTCCAATATCGAGTAAGTTTAAATTCACGATGTTCGTAAATTGAAGTAACTGGAACTTATTAAAATATGAGGAAATTAGCAAAAGTATAATATGGAATCAGAAGATACTTTTTTCTTTAATTCGAGGAGACATAATGATACCTTATATATGATTTTGATTGGTGGATATTTATTTAACTAACCAGTGCAGATAAAACTTCAGTTTTAAATCGATTTTGGCTGAAAAAATATATACGTGCATTTGTCAAAGAGTAAAATTGTCCAAAAGTTATATTTTCCCATTTTAGTCCTACAGGGAAATAATTTTAAATTCTGGGGATCAGAAATACACTAGACTTTTTATTTTACATTCGATTCCCAGTTATTGTAAACTTTATTCCTTAATCGTATCCAGTTCTTATCTGTATCAGTATATTCTGTTTTCAATAATCTTTAAATATATTACTTAGTAATATACTTTATGTGTCTATGTTTTATAAGAACTACTAGTATATTAAGATAACCAAGGTGCTATTCTACATTTAGATAAAAAAAATGTATATTAATTTACTTCAACTTGGAAAAAAAATGAATGATTCAGGAAAGGAAATTAAATAATAACGAGCAAAACATATGGGTATCATTGGTAATTAAAAATGTTAAGAAATGCCCTAGGGCATTTCCATTGACTTACCTTGCTCTCAATTCTGAGACATGAGGACATTGACAAATCACGATTATTCAATGTCAGTTTGTATACCAGTTTTATACAAAAATAGTTTAAGAAACTGATGGGAGCATTTGACTTAACAAATAAGCTAATAAAAGATAAAACATATTAATAACGAACATAATATAAAAATATTTGAATACTTAAAACAATTAGTCCGCTTAATTTGAAAACAAAATATGTGGGCTTCTGAAAGTTCAATTCAAGCCTATTCAACTATAAATTTCAAAGTATTCAGTGAATTTTCTGAAATTTTCTAAGAAACAGTTTAAGTAATTGATCAATTAATTTGACGAATTATCAAACATTGTTTTTCGAAATATTTTCCATGAAAAAGATTATAAATGTATTTCCCACGTCAAGCTTAAATGATATTGCGTTTATGTAAGATAGTAGGCAGCGATCATATTAATAATAATAATACATTTTTAGTACTTTTTCCACATAAAATTTATTTGATCAGGACTGGTTTCGCTCATGGCGAGCATTGTCAACTGATAAGGAATACAATAAAACAGTGATATTTATACAAAAGTTAAGTATGAAAAACAAGGTATGACAAAAAATTGGTAAAACGACTAAGCAAATGAATTGAAGCAAATTACAAGAAAAATAGACTATAAATAAAATGTTTTAGACCTCTTAGCAATGCAAACTAATTCATCAAAAATCAATTAACTATGAATTATCATTAACAAAGTAAAAGCTCAAAAATGAGTGCATTTAATAAAAATAAATAAATCTGCATGTCTGTCAACCATAATTAGATGGAAATCCGGGTAATTATTTCAATTGAGCCAGCGAAATTGTTTTCTGTGAACAGAATAAAAGCCATATCAATTCTGACAAATTAGAATCAAGCAAAGGAAAATATATATTTTTTTTATAGAAATAAAAATGTACAATGAAGAAATTCTGTTATTAAATTAAATTAAGTTAAATTAATATTCTGTTATTAAGTTACTAAATTATTCCATCCTGCAATTTATTAAACGATCATCGATCGAGTCTTCATTTCTTCACCTTTGTTATATCCGATTCATTAATCTAAGCTTATTGTTGGAAAAAGTACTATAAATGTATTATTATTTTTATTATAATGCCTTTCCACCAAGTATTGACAGTGAATACCTTAAAAGTGAGCGATCATATTGTTTCTTTACAATTGATATCGACTTTTCCTGACGAAAAACTGTTTCTGATTTTATTTATCTTAGTAAATTTTAGTGAAATTTTATTTTTATGGCAAGTTGTTAAATTGTTTGACACTTTCAATTTTTTTATACATTTATTACTGATTGCGTTGAGCTCTTAGCGAACTATATTTTAATAAGAAAAAAATCGAAATATGAACAGATCGAGCTTATTTTTTATATTGCCAACTGAACTGTTTTTTTATCCAGAGTTTTGTTTTGCGTTTTTGAAATTATAACTTGTTTGTGTTTTAGACGCGTACTTCCTGAAGTGGAGCCGGGATACTTACGTCCCCTGATACCAGAAACAGCCCCAGAAGTACCAGATACATGGCAAGATGTGATGGCTGACATTGAACGCGTCATCATGCCCGGAGTCACCCATTGGCATTCTCCTCGGTTCCATGCATACTTTCCAACTGGAAACAGTTATCCCGCTATTGTAGCTGATATGCTCAGCGGAGCTATAGCCTGTATTGGGTTCACATGGGTAAGACACAATTAATATATATGAATATATATATTTTGGTGTAAACATATTTGTAAAAATTGAGGAACTACATAATCTATTTTTCTATCTACACATTTGATCTGAAATGTTAAATTAATATTAACCAAATATGTATTGAATCCGCAGAATTTTGTCCTTTAAGTGGAACTCTTAAGAGAAGAAATAATGATAGTAGTTCATACAGTAAAAATATTTTACATTCATACTTGACATGCACCAGAATCAAAAAGAAAACTTTTTTTCTATTCTACCGTATCTTAATGCATGGATCATATTCAAGCCAACCATGGTAAGCCAGTGTCTTAAAACTGACAGCTTTATAAAAGATCACACAATTATGTCAACCAAGAAAAAAGATAACAAATATATAACGGAAGACTACTTCCAAGTAATTTTTCTTGAGCTAGTCGGTAGTTTGCCCGTTATAAATAATATTCCCATTCGCGTAAGCCAAGCTTGAGGCTGTTTCGATTACGTAAAAGAGATTTTTTTAATATCCGGTTCTTTACTCTTGTTTGTGACAGAAAATCCTTGGAGAGGCGAGGAAATATTTGTCTAGATATTCCGATACGATATATAGAATATTATTTGTATAATTAACACGTCTTGAAAAATCTTGATTCTATGAGAAGTCACATAATGCCAACAGGAAAATAATTTATTTACATATCTAGTTAACCACACACAAGAACGTGTATTACGATAAATACGATATATCGGAGTTGCATTGTGTCATAATTTACTGCTTACGCATTTAGTTAATGATCCATTAATTAGTTTCGTTTATTAATAAGGACCTCTAAAAGTAATGTGAGGAATATAACTTATACATATATTCTCGTTGCAATGTGGCATTTGTGGAAAAAAATATATTTCCTACCTTATAAAATTGAAGGTATCCGCGATGAAAGTCTCTATATGGAAGTTAAAAACAATATTTTTTTTTATTTATACCGTAATTTTAATTTTAAGTCAGTTTATTTAGACTTAAGCTCGTTTGGATATAACATGTTTCAATTTTACAATTTTCCGTACAAATAGTGTACTTATATGGCATAATAGCTTTCGCTTGTTAGGTGCCAAAGTAGTCATGTAAACGCCTAAAAAGTAGTGTATAATCATTGGTCAGTTTTTGTTAAATAGTATAGTAATAAATTCAAAGAATATTATCATATTTTCTTAGATTGCAAGCCCTGCGTGCACAGAGTTGGAAGTAGTGATGCTCGACTGGCTGGGCAAGATGCTGGAACTCCCTGCTGAGTTCCTGGCTTGTTCAGGAGGAAAAGGTGGTGGCGTCATCCAAGGAACTGCCAGCGAGGCTACTCTGGTGGCTCTTCTTGGCGCCAAAGCTAAAACTCTTCGCTCCGTTAAGGAAAAGAACCCGACATTAACTGATGACGATATCATTCCAAAGTTGGTCGGATATTGCTCTAGTAAGTATAGCTTTTCAATAATAATTTAAGATTTGTTTATCTCTTTTTAGAGCTTGTACAATAATGTCAATGAACTTTATTCTTTATCTTTATATTTCCAATTTTTTTTGATTAGAATAATTAGATGTTACTATTATTATTACATTATATCAAATAATAATGATCAAATTAGCGATACACTAAGCATAAAAATGCTTTAAACTTATTACTTGAATCTGTGAGTCAATTGTTTTTGATAAAAATTATGATGTGGTCATCGAAAATAATTTGTTTCTTTTTAATTGAAAATATAAAAAGCATTATAATAATTCTGTACTCTTCTCCTAAACACAGGTGTCAAATCCAACCACTATAAATTTCATGTTGTTTCACTAAACGAAGGATTAAAATCAATAGCTCGGTAACAGATATTTTTTCGCCAATATGCAATTAACAAGACAAATAACCGAAATATGCGTCACACTATAAGCGGAATAACAAAGTTATCACACAGACTATGTTGGCTTGAAAATGGTCAGCCCAGACAAAATGCAAAATGCCCAACTAAATTTAAAATGTTAAATAATTCGACCTGGATTCAATTAAAATCAAATTACGTATCAATTTTATATTGAGCCCTATGCAAAATTTGATTATTCTTCCGGCGCTGAAAATCGGCAGACATTGTCGACGTCGAACGAGATTCGAGCGTCAATGTAATGTAATGACACGACGCTGCTAATGAACTTTACTCTGCTAGAATATGACAAGGGTAGAATTAAGACCGGAAATGTCAAAATGGTATTTTAAATTTGAAAATTCAAATAAAAAATTATTTACAAATTTATTTTACTTATTCATGGTTACTATTCCACACTTATACCCATAATTCGAACATTTAATGATCTGTTTATTTAATCTAAAAAGCATGCTTGGGATCGGACTAACTGACTTTACAAATAATATGTAAAAATATATTCTCCCGCTTAGTGAGAAAAAAGAAAAAAATTATATTATAGGGCTAAAGCAGTGATACGCAACCTGCGGCCCTCAATGAAATTTCATGCGGCTCACAATGACAAATAGCTATCACCCTTTTTCTTCAGTACTTTTTCCGCACGATGGAAGAACTATATAAAACAATACAATTTTCAATTTTATATACACTTAATTAAAATATCGATAATTTAATCAGATAATTGATTATCTGGCCCTTCTCTCAAAAATAATGTGCATCACTGGGTTAAAAGGTATTTCGCGTATTTCACTCAGAATTTATTTTGGAGCTAACAATAACAAATCGAGATTTATGTTTTATTTATTTTTTCACAGTGAAAATAGAAATACATACATGGCATTTAAAGCTGACGCTAATGTACCGTATATTCAAAAAATATATAGTAGTAGATTTTTTTATACCGATTCAAATAAAGGAACGATAACTTTAAGCTTACACTAAAAAATATTGTGCCATCCGCCACATAAATACTAGAATATCCCATGTAAAATATCGCATGCTTAGCACACTCATCACGCCGAGATGTCTTTTTTTGTTTTGATCAAAGAGGGCTGGGTGTGCCTTTTAACTTGTTCTGCTTTCAGTATTCTTTTTGGTAACTTACCTCCTAGAATTTTGCAGACAGTTTCCACAGGGCTCTTTTCTATGTTTCCAAGTTCCCTAGTTAAAGATTTAGCAAGATCAAGATGAGAACATCATACAACCATTCATACTCTCTAAAGAGCAAACAATATAAGTAATTTTCTTTCTTTTTTTTAATAAATTACGAACTTCATTAGATGATGACTATAACCAAAGTATTTGGTAGTTGTAATAAGTTGTTTTTAATGTATTTTGTTATAACCGTTTTGGCTTTTCCTCGAATATGTTATTTCAAGCCAAATCCCTAGGCTACGTGTTGCGAGCTCTGATTTCACAATCCAAGTCAACTCGCTTCGCTCTAGAGATCACTTTATTTGATATTCCTGCATTGCTTAAATTGCGTAATTGCTTCATGTTCAAGTTGTGCAGCAATTGCCCATACTCACTATGGCGCAACTGATAGAATTATTGTTGTTTTGCTGTCTGACTAGTAAAAACAAAGAAATCGAAAGTCTGGTGGACATGGCCATGCAGTGATTATTTGTTTATGAAATCGAATATAATATATAAACTCGTTTTTTTCAAACGTGAATATTTGAGGGACCTTCATTTGAAATCGCCCAGATTGGTTATTGACTGAATAATGTCGAACTATAATACCGGGCCTCTTATACACTTTCATACTGTTTTAGGATTATTTTGTATGTATTGAGTTGCACCGTGCATTCGATTTTCCGTGAGTGAATGGCTAGTCTCTTGACAAAAACTTCCTTCCGAAGATAGCTTTCCAATTTTGCAATAAAGTTGTAGATTTTAAGTTATCAAAGAGAAATAGTTACTATTTAATACAAACTCCAGATTATCCTTCATGGGGTGTTAATTTATTTTTATGGGTATTCAATGTGATATGCAAAGAAAAATATTAAGCTTTGGCCAATTGAAATTGAAATAAAACATATTTTACCGAACTAAAAGCGAGTATTTGACATATGTTTCTCACGTTGTAATATGCATATTTTGGACATAATTTGTATGAAATTTTATATGAAATGTTACAAATAATTATTTACCATAGGCCAGGCCCATTCATCGGTGGAGCGTGCTGGTTTGCTTGGTGGCATCAAACTTCGTCTCCTTGAAACCGACGAGAAAAACAAGATGAGAGGAGATACTCTACAGAAAGCTATTCAGGAGGATAGAGCTGCTGGTTTTATTCCATTTTACGTAAGGATTATTATAATTTAATTTCTAGAAGGAAGTTTTGATGAATAGTTTTGATAACGTTTCAATAATTTAAATATCTTATAAGACTTCAAATACCGTACTTAAGAGGTGATCTATTATTTTGTTTGAATACACGCGTTCTACTGAAATAAAACACCATTTTCATCTTGAAAAAATAACACAATTTTTGCTTTACAGGTTGTTGGAACTCTCGGAACTACGTGCTCTTGCGCATTTGATCCCTTGGATGAATTGGGCGCTGTCGCTAACCGTGAAGACCTCTGGCTTCATGTCGATGCAGCGTACGCCGGATCGGCGTTCATTTGCCCAGAGTATCGTTACCTCATGAAAGGAATCGAAACTGCCGACTCATTCAACTTCAACCCCCATAAGTGGCTGGTCGTCAACTTCGATTGCTCAGCTATGTGGCTGAAGGACCCCAGTTGGGTGGTCAACGCTTTCAATGTAGACCCTCTGTACTTGAAACATGACATGCAAGGATCCGCTCCAGACTATCGTCACTGGCAGATTCCATTAGGTAGAAGATTCCGCTCTCTGAAGCTCTGGTTCGTCTTGAGGTTGTACGGTGTCGCTAACCTTCAAAAGCATATTAGAAAACAAATTGGTTTGGCTCACACATTTGAAGAGCGTTGCCGTGCCGATGAACGTTTCGAAGTCATCGAGGAAGTGCTCATGGGTCTTGTATGCTTCAGACTCAAAGGTCCCAACGAAGCTAACGAAGCACTCCACAAGAAAATTAACGCTCGTGGAATCATCCATCTTGTTCCCTCTAAAATCAAGGAAACATATTTCTTACGCATGGCCGTCTGCTCAAAGTTTAGCGAAGAGTATGATATTGAAAACTCGTGGAAAGAAGTTGCCGCAAGCGCGGACGAGCTGATCGCAGAAGGAAAGATCAAACTGTAAAATAAATATTCTGTACCTAGAATTAACAATCTTATTTATTTGTTTTTGTCATACGATGTGCGTTCATCAAATTTTATTTAAATTATGTTGCACTCGCAACTGTACTATATAATAATCGACAATATGCTATTTGTGTCTGACAAAAAATATATTTATTAGTCTAGTTTTTTAATGTTGTTCGTTTTTATTTATATATTTCACTTAAATGTTTTCTTCGCTGCTATTAGACGAAGTATTGATTCCTTGACTTGTGATTTTTATGATTAGCCTGTAAATGTATATGAATAAATATCATTTTTATATTTTTTATATTTGTATTCAAGTTTTTACTACGGGACCAGATGACGATATAATACAGTCAAATAACCGCTTTCAAAGCAAAATATTCTCGTTACATAATATTATTTTGGTATGCTGAATTCCGTAAAATATAATATATCGCTTAAAAGCATACTTAGCTAAGTAGCTATAAATGTAATAATTGTTAAATAAAAAAAAAATGTAAGCGTGGTGGTCAATAAAACTGCTAAAAATATAATTGATTGTATTTATTAAATTTATCCTGATACAGATATTTATAAAAATAGTTGAAATTGAATGGTATTACTCGAAAAATTTAAATTATTGTATGTTGAACTATATTTACTCAATAAATATTAAATAAAATGATGGATTAAATTTCTATGCCCTCTCTCTCCCTGCCAACGAAAATATAATTGTTTATGAGTGAATACTAATTGTATTTATCTGTATTAATACGATTTATAAGTGTACTGACACGAAGTTATTTATATAATAGTACACATAGGTTACACACACAAGTTATTTATATAAAAGTACCTATTGATAGTAACGTGGTTTTTTGCATATCAACGCAATATGTATCGATAGAAATATCGCAGAAGAGTATACAAAAACACGTATTTTTAATTCGATTTGGCAAAGAATGACCTCCGTACTATAAAATGGCTCACATTAATTACTCTTCTGAATATTCGAATGTTCGTTAACACGTAGATATTATATATACTCTAAAAGAAACAGATATTGAAAAACTTTTATTTTTTTATTAAATTGAAATGTTCGCGAAAATTATCATGGTACCGATATTTATCAGTATTAAATGATTCTGTCATATTTAAAGCGTAGGTTTAATTCATCCAAATCTATCAAAAAATACTAAAGACATTTTGGTAAACATTATTTAGATTTCATGTTATGAGAAAAGGGTCTCCAAATTGGTGGAATACACATTTTTTAAAAGTAAATGTATGATCTATTGACATCTAGTAAAATAAGCTGAAGCTATCTTGTTATTATATGTGCAGTTATATAAGTTTGACAATAGATGTCAGTAAACCGACAAAACAATAAAATGATATTTTATATATCCATTTCATCCAACAGATTGAACAGATTCATCTCTCGCGTTGCTATTTAAAAAAATAATTGATTTACGAGCCATGATAATATTGTTGCTATGGGTAACCAATGACAACAAACGTCTTGAAATCTTTCATATTCGCTTTAAAATGACACCAATTCGTTGTTTGCCGTCATTTTTTTTAATGAAAAATAATATATTCCCACGAGTTTATCGTTTTAAAACAATTATTCGTATTAAATTGTTATTAATGACTTAAAAATCGGTATATGAGCCGATGGTGATATATTTCGGATGGGGTGGCTTGATTTCGCTAGGAACTCTAATAAATATAATTATTTGGAACTAAGTGTTTCACCACTATGAATACAACGGAAGTATGTATCAATTTGAATCTTTTGAATTATATATATAGTAAAGAGTGTGTAAATGAACGTTTTATTATGTAAACATTGTATTAAAATTTTATATCTCTATAATATGTTGAAAATAATAGAGAAAATATATAATTACGATGAAGATTTTCTTCGATGCATTTCAAACTATTTATGTATAATTACTGATCAGTTGCAGATTAAGTCCTTGCGGGACTCCAGGCGCAATATAATTTCGGAGGCCCCCTCTTTCGGATGATAAAAATAGCATCACAAAAATAATTCGAAATTAGATTCATCTTAGATATTTTTTTAAAACTGTTCCTTTTTTTATCGTACATGATCAAGGGTAAGAAGTGAACACTACACGGTATTCCCCGCAGTTCACTAGAAACAATTCAGAAAGAGTACTTAGAACACCCGCACACTCCGTACTTAATGATTGATGACGATCATTGAAAAAGCATTTTTCTGTGTGTTAGCTTAATATATTATCTTAAACCAAATGCATAAGTCAAAAATATTTTTACGTTTCCAAACTATATTACGTGGGCTATATTTAATGAAAGATGCTTTTGAGGCCCCTAATGGGGTAATCCACCACTGTCACTGATTTTATTTTGTAGTATGCGAAGAATATGTATATCAAGGATAAGTGAAGGGGGGGGGGTTTGTGGAATAAAGCAAAATTTAAGTTAAAAATATTTATTTACAAAATTTTTAAGTACAATCTTAGATAAGATGACAAATCAATAATAATATTAAGGTCTATATTTTATCAATACTTAATATTACAAATACATTAACGATATATTGTCATTTATTGTATACATATAATTTTATTTCAAATATTGTTACGAAATAACTGATCTTGTTCATATAAATAATGTATATTTTTCAACGCAGAACCGTTTTTATCAATCAAGGATTAACACTACTTATTAAAGTCATATTCGAATAATACCAAGCTATGAT
Organism: Himalopsyche kuldschensis; assembly: GCA_028554975.1. Taxonomy (NCBI): domain Eukaryota; kingdom Metazoa; phylum Arthropoda; class Insecta; order Trichoptera; family Rhyacophilidae; genus Himalopsyche; species Himalopsyche kuldschensis. The sequence continues at coordinate 3,114,232 of JAHFWI010000001.1, read as the reverse complement.
ATAATATCTGTTACATATAAGCCGAAATTCCACATGACACATCATAAATAAAAAGTAATTGACACTTACTTAAATAATAAGATGGAGCACAAAAAATCATTTAGATTTCTCATCTACAGTGGTAGCAATACCAAAACTATTTATCGAGCTTATTTTATCAGTTATGTCTACAGTGTCAGAAATGGTAGGTAAAAGAGCATCGTTTGTGATATCTAAAACCGTCGTTGCCTGACTTTGAATTTCTTTCCAAGCAAAATCAACATCAGGAGATTCTGTGAATCTGCTGCACACCACGAACCGTATTAAATATTTGGTCTTGTACGAGCACGAAACTACAAATATATTTTTTCGCTCCATTAGTCGGTCGTGTAGAGCTTTTGTCAGACAGTTGTCCCCCTTGATTCGAAAGCATACAAGTCCCATCATGACCTCCGTTACGATTTCAAATCTGCCATCAGCGAGCACATGTTCCTTAAACTGTTCTGCCAGCGATACTTGATGCCTAATGTGGGTTCTGATACCACTTGCGCCGTACAATTTTAGCACGGCCCAAAGTTTAATAGATCGGAAGCGACGCCCGAGCGGAATCTGCCAATGTCTGTAATCGGGTGTGCTTTCTGATCGATTGTCTTTTAAATAGGCTCTCTGTACATCAAACGCGTCGATCAAATATGAAGAATCTTTGACCCACATTGCTGAGCAATCGGAGTTAATCAACATCCATTTGTGGGGGTTGAAATTGAAGGAATCGGCATACTGAACACCGCTCATGAGATATCTATATTCTGGGCAAATGAACGCTGTTCCTGCATATGCAGCATCAATATGCAACCAAATACCTTCTCTTTGACATATTGGACCGATTTCATCTAAGCAATCGAAGGCGCACGTTCCCGTAGTTCCAAGAGTAGCGACCACGTAGCACGGAATGAATCCGTTTGCTTTATCTTCGGCAATGGCCTTTTCTAGAGTGTCACCGCGAAGTCTACAGCGGTCGTCTGAAGGTAAAAGTCGCATCGGAACTGTCCCGATAATCCCCGCTTTCTCCACCGAGGAATTTGAGTCTTCTGATGAATAAGATACGAATTTTGATTTTGTAGTAGCCACATCGATATTCGGGTCATTCTTTTTAAGACGGTTGACAAGTCGTTCTTTCGCAGCCATCAGTGCGACAAGAGTGCTTTCGCTAGCCGAACCCTGTAAATATAAAAGTACTCTAGTTTTAGCGAAAAATATGCATTGCCCTGGAAAACAAAATATGGCGAACTACTAAGTAAGCCACTGAAATTGTCAATCAAAACTTTTAGAGTCTTGTTTGTTTATAGCATACTTCTTGCAGCAGAAACCTGTTTATTCTTCCACTAAAAAGAAGACAATGCAATCAATTTTAATAAATTGCGATATTGAACTTGATGCATGAAAACTACTCGCCTAACGATTGGCGAGTAGTTTTTTTACACCTTTCTTGATTATGTTGCTTGAAATTGAGCAGGTAACATAGTTTGCGAAAAGGAAAGTATAATTCATCGTCCGTATACACGAAAACGTTTTTTTAAATACATATTTCGATGATGGGGAAACAAATAAACATAACTTGCTTTTCTAATAATAGAAATATTCTATCGGAATAAGATTTTCCGTCGAACTTTGGAAAATATATTTTTGTTTTAAATCATGATTTTATTTCATTTAGAAAATGTAATTAGATTATGGGGCACAGTAAGTTTGACACTCTCGATACTAGCAATAATATTATGTACCTGAATAACGCCTCCACCTGGTCCTTCAGAAGAATTAAGAAAGTCATTTGGCAAATTTAATAACTTCCCCAGCCAGTTCATCATCTCAACTTCTAGCTCTGTGCATGCGGGACTCGAAAGCTGTTGAAAGTATCAGAAACATTAATTAGCCCATAAATTAATTTGACAATGTTCTAATATTATTTCTGAAAAATTAGCATATTGTTCAATGGAAAGTGAAAAAAACGCGATAAAATTTCGATTTCGTTTCATGCCGGATTGTAAACACGTTTGGTTTTTTTTATTAAACTTCCTCATGGTTTAAAAACTTACTCACGCTTCGATATAATACATCTGATATAATAGATGTAATATACTCAATAAGCCTTCTGTTTTGTAATTATTTTTCTTACACAACATTGCATAGACGCTGTGGTTATTCTGTATTGTATCAACGAACTCTTCGAGGAACTGGAATTTAGCCTCCGGCAAGATTCTTTCATTGAACGAAAGCAAAAGAAAGTTATGAAGTACTCGTAGTAAATGTAGACGATAATGGATTGGTTAATCGGTATCCAGGGATTGTGAATATATCGTACCTCGTTTAAACTACAGAAAAAATCAAGTTTACATGTCTGTAGCTTTATCTATAGAACTGTACGACAAAATTGTAAATTAAATATACGCATTTTGAATAGAATATTATTATGATGGAGTTGATGCCAATTTAATCAGCGAAATTCGACACACTTGCCGAGAAAACAAACATGAGCTGATTCACAAGGATGTATTTTTGTTAAAACTGAACGTTTATGCGTAAAAAAAAGATAATTCATTTTATTTATTCCGATTTTCGTCTATATGAAAACTCAACGTATAAATTATCATAATGAACTTGTTATTTTTATTACACGATTGAATCGCCATTATTGTCATTGGATCTATAAAAATTTTCATCTTAAAAATCTTATAACTATATTTAGAAATATCCAATATATTGTATACTGTATTATTAATTTATAACGAAAATGTCCGATTGAAATCATACAGGAGTATATTAAATATTGTAAATATAATTATTTTTAAGCATAGATTACAATATAGATCAAAGTTCTGTGGCTTACACATAAAACCTCAAAAAAACGACAAATTAAAAAACAGCACTATCAATTGAATGGAATTAAAAATGTTACTTAAACAATTGATTACTGACATAAAGTTATAACTTATTATAGAGTGGATGGCGATGAAAAACATAAGTATGGGTGTGTGATTTTGGATCAATTTTTGTCAATAAATTTAGCTGATAAATGAAGGAAAACTACTAAGTAATGCTATTGTATTTTGAGGAAAATGTTGTTCTTAAAAATAATATTGAGCTCACGTAGGTAAAAAAGGCAGGACATAATGAAAAAGAATGTTTTATGTTTAGTAAAATAAATTTGATCTTCACTATTGAAAATACATAGATCGCGGACCTAAGCTTGGAAGTGCGCGACTATACAATTATTGACCTTAATAATTATTACACGAAGCGCTTGCATACATGCGTACTTTATACTTATATTACAACTTCTTCAGAAAATTATAAATGCTATAGGAGGAAGTAAAAGAGTACAAAATGTTGAGTAACGATTTGTTTATGTTTTTTTTCATATATGTAGTTTTGATTGACCGACAATTATATCTTACAAAATCGGTGCGAGATAAGACCAAGAAATTCTAAATATTTTTTACTACGTGCTTCTGCTATGTTATTGAATAAATGTTCGGTAAAGCAATAAAATTAGAAATTTTAAATGGCGGAAATCGTAATTGCGATTAGACTGTGGATATTTTAATAATGACTTATAACTAATCTTACCCAACTGAATCCAACGCACCCAAGTCCTGCACTCAACATTTCTCCTACTATACCAGGATAACTGTTTCCTGTTGGATAAAATGCGTGAAATTGCGGAGAATGCCAGTGGGTCATCTGGAAAATAAACAAATATTAATTATTGTATTTACTGCAATGATCATAAAAAAATAAGTAATTAATACTTGTTTACGTATAATCTTTGACTGCATGTTTGACATAGGTGAATAAGGAAAGCTTGTTTTTATATTATTAAGACTTCCCAAAAGCTTTATTTGTGTCCTCAGTTATAAATTAATAAGGATTGTTCGTTTTTTCCTAGTTGTTTTATCCTAGTTGATAAATTTGGGTGACAAGGTTTTTGTCACTGTTATGACATGTTGCAAGTAATGGAAGGTGTTGATAGCACAAACTACACAACTGAAAGATGAATTTATGAATCGAAAAAGACGAAAAAATATTCATTGATAATCAGGTTAGTTCATTGGTAACCGGTGAATTTAATTTAAAAAAGGCGGGTTAGATGATTTTCAAATAAGTGTGAAAAATGGTTTTTTTTATAAATATTAGTAATGAATTACTTAAGCAAACTTTGCGATAGTGAGTCCGAAGATGCCTCTGAAAGAGGCGAAACACGTGACATAGTTAGTAGCACAATACGTGGAATAATCAAAGTTATTTTAAATTTTATATTAAAAAGAACTTCCACAAAGTTACCGCCGAAACCATCGAAAGTATTATAATTTATGATTTTTAAACCGATATCATTTATAATAACTAGCATTTTGAAATATATATTATCTAGAAAAAGATCTATACAATACAATTTATTCGGTTAAATGAGATCTATTCTTTAGGTTGAATAAACGGATAACTGATAAATTGTATGATTTTCGTTCAAAATATCTTTGTGTTTCTTTGGAAAAACTGAAATTTAATTAAACAAAAAATAAATATTTTGAAGAATATGCGACCATTATTTTTCTATAGCTAAGAAGGTTATTTAAAAGTGATTTTAAAATAAAATTGAGAGCATTATTTTTGTAAATAAAAGACAATTGATGAAAAATATAATTCTTCACTATATTATTTGATTTAAATGACAAAATGTATCACATATTTTGGTGTGCTCGAGTTAATTTTTATCAATTATTTTTTTATGTAAGAAGCAATTTTTACTACATTCATTAAAAACAAGTTCTCTCGTTATTATACTAACGCAGTAGGACCAACTATAATTATGACAGTTTATATTAATATTTCACAAAAATATATTACCCCCGGCATAACGACTCGATCCATATCTTTGAGAAAGTCTTGCCAAGGCTCTGGCTCCTCAGGGAGCTTCTGAAGGAATAAGCTCTCGAAGATATCCTGGTTGCACCGATGGCAGTACTGGGCTGTAGATAGAAACAATATAATTATTATATGAAGGTTTATGAGTTTATAAGACTTTACTATTATTATGTTTAACCTTTTAAAAATATTATACTATCGAATATTTTTTGAGATACGATATGGAATTGATCTACGATTAAATGGTTTATTTGTTATTAATAGAAATTATGCACATCTGCTGAAATCAAAATAATGTGGATATTTACTGTCAATTACAATTTCCCAAGTTTGAAAAAAAGATAAACAAGACAATCGTTTAAATTGTGAGCTATTTTTGTTTATATTTTACAGGCGACTTGGTATTTTCAATAAACAAAAATACCGTGGTTGACTATTTAACTATTATAAAAATAATTATTATGAGGTATTCAATAGCAAAGGCATTTGAAAAAGGTATTTCTTTTATAAAATTTTCCTACGTACTGTTGCCTCAAGTTTTCCAGGTATTCTATAATGTAATCCACTGTGGCCTTCCCAAATTCACGAAACTGCTCGCTGTCCATATTGACGAAGGATTTAATCACAATAAGGTTTGGGAGTATAATGAGAATATAGGTAACCTAGCGCGACGAGAGCTCAACAGTGAGTGGCCCCCAATATCAATACATCGCGTTATATCTTCTCACTTTCACATAACTTTCACGTAACGTCTTTAGGATATGTTATATTAATCAGTATTTACTATGATTACGAGATGTTTTTTTCTCTCTTTTGAAGTAGGCTGCATGCCGTCACTGTTAAGGTCTCGGCTTAGATAAATTAATTGTTTAGGTTATACAATACGAGATCTAGTTGCTGTTTACGTGTTGTTGCATCATACGATATTATATCATGGACGTACACTTGTTCCAAACAGGAATTGTAGGTATGTTACATTACCGTGTGACATGTGAAGTTGTCTCGTAAGGTTCGGGAGTCTCTGATAGCAAACGCCCATTTTTTCTTCGTATTTAATATTTTACAATCGCATATTATATTAAATATGTCCAGATTTTCTTCATAATCATGTCCTTTTCCAATTTAAATCATATAGAGATAGATATAAAACAACAGCACTGAATCTCAACTTTTTGTGGAGCATCTCATAAGAAATTCTTTCAATAATACGTTTATAACATAATATTTATATTATATTTAAATATTAATGACCATGGCCGTTTTCAGTGTGACACTTCTGGAATTCTAATATAAACGGCTTAACAAAAGTTATTCAACGATAACGTTTTGTTACTCAGTCGCTAAACTCTCTTTTCGTAAATATCAAAGATATAAATACATACATATAGGGTAAGGACAGGACTAGTAGTTTAGAGCTACGCATGATTTTGAAGATTGGGATGGGAGTTGAAGGGTGTGTACTAGAGACTCCAATTCGAGAATCGTGTACTCGATACTCGAGTAATTTGAAAAATACTCGAGTAATTCTCTAGTAATTTATAAATGAAGATTTATTTCCAATTTTTTTTTTCACATTTAAACAGTGGACAGGAAAACTAGATAGCACTATTTATTGATAGTTCACTTTTTAGCCGACGTTCACAGCAACACAGAGAGTTTTTTCTACTGTGGGAATAAAACAACAAAACTTTGAACCAAATTAAAATTTGAGACGTTTAATTCTCTATTATTTATGAAATATATGTTTCATAAGTTGAAATTAATGTATAAATTAAATTAAATTATCTTATTTATTTATTATCTATTTATATACACAAATTTGAATTAATATTATATAGTTTGGTACATGTGAAGCTACTCGAGTATTTTAGAATTTTACTACTCGATAATTGGAATCCCTAGTGTGTACGTCACAGATATTAATAGATTTAAAGAAAAAAGTTTTTTTTTATATATAATTGTCGATATTGTGATTCATTTCTGGAACACCCCTACGATAATAACATTGACTATTCGACTACATTGTAAATAAACCAAATACGGAGGATAAATGACTCGCTTAAATATGACATCACCCTCAACGGATTTTTATACAATATAATCTACTTGTGAAAAGGGGGAGTTTTAGCGACAATCAAATAATGATTCATTTTTTATGAGATTAAATTATTCATGGAAAATGATGAAAAATCTATTCAAAACCATATGTTTGTTTTAGTCACATATTTCTGAATTTTTATGTTATTCGATATTTGAGAACACAGTATTCTTTATTGATTTATTATGTCTTTAATTGGAGGAAATAATGAAATTTATGAGTCGGAAACCGATACTGGTATCCAAATGTGTGAATCAAAAATAGCTTCATTGGAAAGTTTTCAGTGGCCCCAAAATTGTGGCAAGGGTTGCTAAAAGCTACATTTTAGTGTTGGTATTTTGAAGTAAGAATAATATATAAGTACATACGTGTTTCTTGAATTGGGGATACTAATATTAGCGTACGGGTCGATTTTTTTCCAATTAATTACCCAATTTAAACACATTTGTTCAGTGATAATGAACCATGCATGAGAAAAAAGTTGTTCGTATTTAATGCCGTATTATATAAATAATTGTAGCTATAAACATTTATGACTGTGTTATGCGTTAGTTGCTGTCTGTTTGCTGTGAGATAGGTACACATAGGAAAAAGGGCAAAATAAATACAATAAAATAATAGATTTTTGTTATGATAAGTTCTATAGTAATAACCGTTCATCGTTTACCCTAAAAATATATATACATATATATATTTAGAATGCTATCGTTCACACCATTTCTCCATGTTAAAAAAACAATATGACAAACTTAGTAAGGATGTCAGATAGTGGATAAAATTCGATAAATTTCTCCACTATTAAAATCTCCTCTTAATTAATCTAAATTCTGTTTTATATAATCCTGACTTGCTAAGTATAATGGATGATAAGTACTTGTTTTTATCACAGCCTCGTGTTTTTTAAGTGATATAAAATACTTTCTCCTACATCCTCCACGACGATTGATATATGATATTGCTTATGTATCAAATAATTGAGTATTTATAATTAAATAACAGCATTGAGTAACGATCAACTATTTACATTGGTCATTATGATAAGAGATATCCAGCTTCTTCGAGACATGTTAAATATAAATGCATTTCGCTACATAATTGATTTGATAGATCTATTCATTTGAAACACGGAAATTAATAATCATCTTCATATTCACATGTCAGTCACTTGCATGTTTTTATTTTATTATATACTAAAAACTAAAATGAAGATTTTTACGTAATACTAAATGACTGAATGGTTTTATAATAATCGTTTAGTACAGTAATCAAATGTGTGCAAACAGGGTACACAAAAAAAAATATATGCAAAGCTGGTAAACAAATTCACGAGCGCCATATAATATATATTGTTAATAATCTTTGATTAATAATGAGCATCTTTTGAAATCTATGAATCGGAATTGTCATTTTTAGTTCCAAGATTTCACGAACCGGTTGCGCTGATTTGGTGCGTTCCGAACGAATTCGAGCCCTTGCCGCATCAGAAAATTGAATATATTATTTTAATATGCTTTGAAATGCAAAAAATTTAATAGTGACAGAATAATACATTTTTTTTGAATGCTCCATGCCGCCAAGTCACGCAATTGATTAAATATTGTCATTTTTAAAGATAACTTTCTATTTCTAGATTAAATAGTAATAAAATTTTACTATGCATCAATTTTTATTTTTAAGAATTTTAGGTCACAGAATTTATTTCGGTTTTGAAATCACAGTTCATATCTTTCTTTGCTTAGTTGTTCCTGTTCTTTGCAGAAATAAAGATGCACCAACTATACCAAATAGGGAGAAAATTGATCGATAAATAAATATTTTTGGATTATTTACCATACAAAAAAAGTTTTTTAAAATTCATATTGCCACTTAAAAATACACAACGCCATCTATATATTGTATTCAAAACTTTTGATAATAAAAACTGTAATTTCTTGCAATCAAGCTAAAATTAAAAAGTTATAGATGCCGCTAAACAAACTGATAAACTAATATGAAAACACCAAAGTCTCAAGCCATAATATTTCCATTATGTATAAGAAGATGTCACTTACAGTGGTGATTTTGTTAACTAATTTTTTTTTTTATACATGGGTAATGAAGGGCTACAATTTACAATGACAACGTTACCAAAGATCTTCAACCCACTCCCCGTTAGCAGCCGGACGAAATATTTGAATACAAAATACCTTCGATAAATCTATTGTTAAATTCTTATGTGAACTACAAGATTAAGAGTATAGTATTTACTAAAAAAACATTTTATTATGCTTATTCCACAATTGTATGTACTTCAATCAAAATCTTTTGAAACCCCAATATAGAGACTCTAGTGACATTGCCATTCTTTAAACGCTTCAGGCTGTTTGACCCCTGCATAAATTCAGTCTTGCACTGCCATAATCGTGTTCGATATTTGAATATAAACTTTTAACACTTACAAGTAAACATAAGGTTAAACGCAGGCAAATAATATGAATCCAAATAACTATTATTGGGAAATTATTTTCAGTTATTACGATCGAATAGGTCAACACTAGTTGTAGCCACGAGATAATATTTATTACCTACGAGAATTTTCACCATCAGTAATCAATGATGGATGGACGATTTGTAGTCCGAATTTGAATATGAATATTATTTCAGAAAAAAATTAATGGCTAGTTTTTAAAAATATTTATTTTCAACATAATAGTTTTTATCTTACAGGGGAATCTTTTTGTTTTAATTGGAATTTAATGGCTGTATATTAGTGGAGTTGCGGTATTTTAATAACATTAAAACAGTACAGTGGCGGATTATCCTATAAGCGCAAGAGGTGCGCGCTTGGGGCCTTCAAAATAGCTTAGATATAGTCCACATAACCCAAAACGGAAAATTTTCATTGACAAATGTGTTAGGCTTAGAATATATTATAATGTAAACCTTCAATTATAACAATATTGAATGACCGATGGGTCATAAATCATGAAGTGATGCGGTAATCATTCTAAATTGTTTCTAGTGAACCGCGCGGATACCGTACATTGTTCAAAAAACAATTTGGTGAAACGGCTCGACATTAATAAGAAATTTGTGTCTTATCTCCAATAATTTTTGCGACGCTTTGTTTATATAATAATTCGAAAAAAGGTGCCTCCAAAATTATATTGCGCTTGAGGTCACTGTCTATGTACGATCGTCATAGAGACCATTGCTAATATAAATAATTAAAACCATAAACAAATATAAAATTAAATGAGCATTTTTTGTCTCCTTTGATTTATAAAATAGTTTATTCAAAATCGTGGCGTTATCAGTATAGATTAAATCGTATGTTTATTCAAACAGCCTTGATTTTGACACCAATTATTCAATTTAACAGTGTCACGGAGAATCTTTCTTAACGTCATTTGCTTGGTTATTTATTGATATCTAGATTATCCGGATATCTTAGAAAATGCATATTATAATAATATACTTTTTTGTAAGAGATACAAAAGTAAATATTCTCATAATTATTATAACGTGTTCATGAAAAATAATGTGCATATATTGTATGGTTATGAATTGAATGCAATTTTTGAATAAAAATCGTTTATTTTTTTATTTACATACATACATATTAACAAATACATATTTTTACATAATTGATATTTATGTAACCAAGGACTTCGAATCCCAGGGCTAATGAGGTTTTTGAGCTGCGAGAGAGAAAATATCAATTATGCCTGGTTGTTTAGCGGTATATAATATTTATTTAGCTTTATCTTAAAGAAAATCTTTCATCGCTTTATAACCCTAGTATTAATCTTTAATTAAAGGATAATCTCATTCATATGCCAACTGGTAATTTGTATTTACTATTGCCCGTCAATTAAATTGATCGGTCCATGATCGATTTTCGTTATTTGCAAGTTTTCTTGAAAATACACTGTATGGAAATGCTCGATTTGTTGCATAAAATTCAATATTTTTTATAATGTAAAAGTTCATCAAAACTGAGGTCTCATATTTGGCAATTAAATAGGGCATATTCGTTATAATATCAATATACACTATTTTCGTAAAGATTCGTTATACTATTACACTTATTATTATTGCATTATAAGTCGTATTTATTTTCATTTGAAAATGTGGACGACGCATGGTATATAATATGATGTAATGTTGGAACGTAGGTTGTTTGATAGTTACAATGTACAAAAAATCAATTTTGTCATTGATAGCTATTGATAAAAACAATTTCAAAGTGTCAAAAAAATACGAAAAAATCTTCTTAAACGAAGTGAGGGGTGAATATAAATTTTATCGAAAAATTTTTCGACATACGTGCTATTTATCAATTAAAAATAATTATTATCTATAATTACTCATTTTTAGGCATTTTTAAAATTCTAATCTCGCATTCTAAAATATTAATTTTATTTGCTTTTTTATTCAGTTATTAAATATAATTATGTATTTATTTTTACAAGCTCAAATCACAGAAAGTATTTAAGATATAAAGCGTCCTTTTGTATAAATTGAAATGTAACGAATATAATTACTATTTTATTTGATAATATCACATTATGAATAATGTCATGTCACATAAATTTATTTTGATAACTTATAATGTATGGTTTTTTATTTTCATTCGATTGTTTGTTTACTTGGTTTTTTCTTCAATGCTGACTCTACTGATTTCATTGATTGAATTGAATTTATCCGAGTCCAATTTCTCTGACATACCTTCTGGAATTATCAAAGAATTATTTGAGCTCAAAACAACAGTGGCCTGTGATTGAATCTCTTCCCAGGCAAATTCTATATCATTCTGTTTCGCAAATCGACTGCAGATTGCAAATCGGATGACGGTAGAACCTTTAGATGAGCAGGAAACGAGGAAAATATTTTTTCTTTCCATGATTTTATCAGTGAGAGCTTTCGACAGACTGTTGTCTCCCTTGATTCTGAAACAAACTAATCCCATGGACGACGAGAGTAGTTCAAATCGGTCATCTTCTTTTACGAGAGATTCCATTTTCTTGGCTAAACCAATCTGCGTTCGAATATACTCTCGTATTCCATTAACCCCATATATTCGAATGACAGCCCACAATTTTAAGGCACGGAACCGACGTCCGAGCGGAATCTGCCAGTGTCTATAATCAGGAATCTCACTAGACTGATTATCTTTCAAATATGATCGCTGCACATCGAACGCGTTCGTGAGTTGTCTAGAATCTTTTACCCATAGAGCGGAGCAGTCAAAATTCACTAACATCCATTTATGTGGATTGAAGTTGAATGAATCAGCGAACTCTATTCCTTTCATGTAGTGTCTGTATTCTGGGCAGACAAAGGCGCTTCCGGCATATGCGGCATCAATGTGTAACCAGACTCCATATTTTGACATACCGGGCCGATCTCTACCAAATCATCGAAGGCACAGGAACCTGTTGTTCCCAGAGTGGCTACGACATAGCACGGAATCAATCCCTTTTCTATATCTTCGGCCATAGCGCGCGCTACGGTTTCGCCTCGTAATCTACGGCCTTCGTCAGTTGGAAGAAGGCGCATCGGAACCGACGCGAGTATACCAGCTTTTTCAATTGAGGAGTTGGATTCTTCCGAAGAGTATGCGACTAATTTTGCTTTGATAATGTTCGGGTCTAGTGTGGGATCCAATTTTATCATTCTTTCAATCATTGTGTCTTTAGCTGCCAGCAGACCGACTAGAGTACTCTCGCTAGCTGTACCCTAAACAAGAAAGTACAGTTATCATAAAACAAAAAATACAGTTATGAATTATCTTCAGTTAAAAATATAGTATTTTATTAAAATCAAAGTTAAATTTTAAAATTTTATTGAAATTAAATTGCAGTCTTTTTTTTAAAATATTTCAACAATTTTTAAAATCGTAATAAACCGAATGAGTTTACGAGTAAAATGGTCAATGAACATGATCTTTAAAAACTTTTATTTTATACAATTCTTACTTGTGTTGTTGAATTCGAATGAAATAAATTATTCATGATACAATTAAAATATTCCATTTATTATTATAATCAGATTGTAACACACCTGAATTAAGTTCAATTTTTAAAACCAAAATGTTATATAATTTACTTGAATAACTCCACCACCAGGTCCTTCGGAAGAGTTCAAGAATTCTTTGGGAAGGTTGAGCATTTTTCCGAGCCAGTTCATCATTTCGACTTCAAGTTCAGTGCAAGCTGGACTGGAGAGCTAATATAAATACATACAAAATATTCATATTATATTAGTTCGCCATCATTCGAGTGAACTAGCTTCGTGGTATAACAATACAATTAGTGTTAATTGAAATTACTAATTTTTTTTTCAAAAGTATATGTCTTACTTTATACAACAGTTAGTGATTAATCCTCAAATATTCAGATTAATACTAAAGATTAGGGGTTTTCAACTTAAATTGACATCGATTTTCAAATATAATATGTAAATAAACGAAATCCTAAAACAAACTCTTAAGCCGAATATAAAATAGTTGTTTTTCGTTTTTGATTATCAATAATCTATATATGAAATATGCTGAAAAAATCCACGCACGAATTTGTCACCATAATCTGTAAGCATATTTAATGTATACTTGCATATTTTTATTCCAAGCCACTAACGGTATAAGATGACAAAAACAACTAGAAATAACATTACGAATCTGATAACAATGATCTTGAACGTAACATTATGCAAAGTAAACTAGCTGATGTAGGATTTGATGGTGTACATCGATATATAATTGAAGAAAGCATTTACAAATTTAATTTGTGAGTTTCTTTGAAACGATATTTTAATGAATTGACAAAATTGATTTCTGGATACTGGTAAAAAAAAGCTTACCCAGCTGAATCCAATACACCCTAATCCAGCGCTCAGCATTTCACCAACAATTCCTGGATAGCTGTTTGCTGTTGGGTAAAATGCGTAAAACTTAGGAGAGTGCCAATGAGTCATCTGTTCAAGAAAATAAAAAAAATACAATTATTATAATGACCCTATTGTAGAAATTTGTTAATAATAGTAGCTTATTTTCATAAAATTGAATGAAAAAAATATCGAACTAGTGTTTTTACTTGCTGTTTGAAATGAATGTGGTGTGGTATAGGTTGAAATAGAATTTTTAATGGATTCTACATATTATATTGATAACTTGCTAAAACCAATATCATGTTAAGCTTATTAAACTAATTGATAACTGAGCTATTGCAGTTTTTGTAATTAATAGGTATGCTACATGTTTCTTTTGAGACACAACCAGTGGAATAAAAGAGTAATATATTTTGATTAGAAGTCAGTTACGAGTTGCGCTTTTTTGCCAGAATATTATCAAAAAAATCCTTTCAAACTTTGACCATATTATTGCATAACAAATCTCTTCCATTGATAAATATTAAATGAAAGGTGTTTTATGACTATCTTCATATTTTATGGCATATAATTAACGTTAGTATACTAATTGCACTTTCACTTTTTAGTATGTACCAGTTTTTTTGCGCGTGCTAATCGCACTAACAGGTTGATATTCAGTGTCAAAGGCCAAGCTTGTTTCGAATAATGAAAGCATGTTGACCAGGCAAATAAAATAAATTTATCAACCGGAAAAACATAAACGCTGATCATGGTATCATAAAACATATTTTTCTCACATTACTCATATGTTAAGACATGGTTAATATACCAAAATTTTCACAATATTGCAGGTTTAATGTTAAAGGAGTAAATCAAACAAGAGGCCATATCCCATATTATTATTTGGATACAACGATTGAGTATGAAAGATAGATTTATAAACAAAAGTAGTGAAAGCCTATCTTATTTATTTACTTAAAATTTTTCACACATTGAAAATTCTATAGCAAAATTACATAATATGTTTTTTCTAAAATATTAATTTAATAATCGTCGGATTCTGCGGTCTAGTGGTTAAAACTTTACCCTATCTAATCAAAACTAATTTTTTATTTTACTCACCCCAGGCATGATAACTCTATCGATGTCCTTAAGATACTCTTGCCATGGTTCAGGATCCTCTGGAGCTTCTGAAGGAATCATCTCTTTCAAGTATCCAGGTTTTATGGAAGGTAATACAGGCCTATAATGATGAAGATGTTATTTTAATTTTGAATACTTGGATAATGTGAATTTTTCAATCACTCCCATGGCATTAATATTATTATCATGTATGTACTTTGTACTATTTTTACATAGAAAATCAGATATTGACAACCAATATTACTTATTTGAGTATAAAATTTGAGCGAAAGATGATTCTTATTTACCAACATGGAAAACAACCAACTTGAATGGATTTTTTTTTATAGTTATAAAAATAAAAAAAGTATGCTTCAAATAGTTGCTTTGAAATTTTATTTTCGCTATTTTAGAGGGGAATGAATTTCGCTCTCGAAGACGAGAGGAATACAATATCAACTAATAATCCAATCATCAGTTGTTATCAATTATTAAATTATTTCAAGTTTAATAAACGATTTCATATATAGATGATCTCAATCTGTTCATCTGTTTATCATGGAATAATTATACGATGTGTTAGTAATTAATGTGATTTTTAAAGTAACATACAACTATGAAAAAGATTTAACTTTTTATTTAAGTGAGGAATTCAATTATTTTTCTATTTACATACCGATCTCTAATATTTTCTAGGTAATCAGCAATATAATCCACAGCAGCTTTCCCGAATTCCCGGAACTGTTCAGCGTCCATTTTATTTGATTTATATATCAACAACAACAAAAAAACCACAAAAAAATTCTTCGAATCGCGTAAATTTCTCGCCAAACCACCGCTAGTGCTAAAATCAGACGCTGTTATCTGTTTGACACTTAACTTTCTGTTTCGCGTGACCGATTGTAATGAGTAAGAATTTGATTGTCTGTTCTCACATCCTCCTCACTGAGTCAAGAGTCGAGAAATGATTTGTTTCACGGTTAAGACGTATTTATATGTAAGCGAATCAGACGTTGATGATTAGTTAGCCTTCTTGCATGCGACCATCCATGACGAACGGGTACTTAAGTTGCTAACCACCTCCCAATATTTTTCTAGGCTGATAAAATCCTTCCGTATGATATGCTTATAGAAATTACGCAATAAGGTTTTTTTGAGAATTGGACCGACCTCAGTCATTGTTAAGGTTGTTTCTGTGGGCAAATAATCAAACCGCTTTGTGTAGCACAAAGATTTTCTTGTTATTTCAATAGTGTATGCGCCAAGGCGATATCTTATGATTCGTGGTAATAGCCTGACGTTGCGAAACCGCTGCAGGATTAATACAGAAGGGTGGCTTTAAAATTTTAAGAAAATACAAATTGTTTGATCTGAGAATCAAGTTTACTACAGTTTTGAACCGTCAAATAGTTCAACCAAAAATCAAAACACGATGACTTCACGAATTTTTTTTATAGTATTGGAACACGTGCTTAATGAAGATATATGTCTTTATTTTACGATGGTATGGATGAAAATACAATTTTAAAATTTGTACCTATAAATTGTAAATAAATCGACTGCATGATCATTGATTAATTTTAATGTTGAGATGGTTGCAAAATGTACAATATAAAATGAAAACAATGGTGGATAAAAGGATTAAGAAAATATTTTGGCAGTGCGACTATTAATTTGATTTAAAAATTTAGCGTTTTTGTAAACATAATTGTACAAGAATTTGATGGAATAATAGCTGGATTAACAACCAGTTACTATTGCATACATCATTTAGATAACATCAGTAGCCTTAAAATATGAAACATTCACTTTGGAGATTTTGCAGGGGGTTGAACATAAATTTTATGTACTAATAATTGATTTTTATATCATGAATTCTATGCTTTTCCTTTTGTAATCGATAACTTGTCGAATTTCGTGTTTTGCCATTCTGTAAAATAACTAAATGTGAGTTACTACTGTATTCTTGTTAAATTTAGGGAGCGATACTTTATTTTTATTATTTCCAATTAGACATTTATAAACAATTGAGCAACTTACAAAACAGTTTAGTTCCCGTTCCATTTGCTAAAAAAAACAAATCTGCATCTGAAAGCTAATGGCTAAAAGCTAAAAATGTTAATTCGGTTGATAATGCTCGTCATGAGGGAAACCGGTCATGATGAAATAAATCTCATGTTGAAAAAAGACTAAAAATGTGTTATTATTTTTATTAAAAATGTTTATCTAAAAAACGCCAAAGAAGTGTTAAAAGGATTTGTAAATAAAATTGTAGCTTGGCAATGACTTGTAATTCATTAAAATAAGTATCTTGGTATGTTTCTTCTGACACATGATAAAAAAAGTAATATTAATTGATATCAAAGGTAAAAAACTGGGATAAAAAGTTTCCAAAGCTATAGAAAACGTTGTAGCCTATATATTTATAATACTTCATAGAGGAATACATCCGCATTACATTTATGTAAAAATATATCTCAGAGAATTTATTCAATCAAGATTGCGCATGTCAAATTATTTCTTTATTTTATAGATTTAATGCGGACACTATAAACACAATGTGAAGACAATTTTAATATCAAAATCATCAATAAATTATTTATTCGTTTAACAGATTACTTTTCTCACATCTGCATTCTTTTATTATTACGATTCGTCTTATCTTCATAACATCACCTTACATGCATGTTAATCATTATTTAATAATATTGTGTGGCGTGAAAATAAATTTTATTTAGAAAAAAATATTTATTCTGTTGGGATCTTTTTGCCTCATCTTATGTACCAAGGTTGCCAATGTTTTATTTTGTTATAGGGATTTTTATTAAGTAAAAAATCAATAAAAAACGGTTGAAACCATAAATGATCAATAACTAAGGAACGATACAACTGATTATTCATACAATTCTAGTAATAGGGGAAAAATTTAGTTTACTATTTAGTTGATGCAGTCAACTGAGTTTTTTTTATGAAATACTATCAATTAAATAAAAAACAAATTGTCTTTTTATAAAATATCAACAATAAACAGTATTATTGATTTTATTTACTTTTCTTAAATTCTAGTTGTCAAATAACTCCATCAGACTATGCTTCAGTTAAAATATTCCACAATGAGAGATAAATGAGAATATTCTTAAAACAATGTAAATTGTTTTAAATTATTATAATCTATACAGTCGAATTTATGAAAAAAACATTTTTGTTGTGCAAGATGGGCGGGATATTTATTGTTATTTTTTTTCTATTCTTTGCAGAATTGATTCATAACTTGCAATGATTGTATTTACCTATACCAAAATACTTCAAATAAACTATAGGAATTTTATGTGTGAGTTCCATTTTTCAAGAGTGATAATATTAAAATTCATTGCTCTGTCCCAAGGGTTCATAGCAGATAAATGATACCCTTGCGAATTGACATTTTTATCGAGATGTCGAGCTCAGGCGTGAGAAATACACCCTGCTTGTAATATTGTAACTAAATTTGGATACTTCCACTTTAACAGTGTTACATTGGATAATGGAGACTTTGAAAAACCAAGTTATTTTATAATATATAAATAAATGTACCAGTAGCTGATCGTTTAAGAGAAAATTTCAACATAATAACGATTAAGGTTTAGCATTGTACCGAATGAAAGCAAAGCAAGTATACTCATAATGGATCATATGTCTTTAATTAATATTATGTAACAAAAATTACGAAAGGGCCTGTTGAAAAAAAGTTGTGTTAAATTATTTGAAGTCATGTTTTTGTTTCAGTAGTTGACCATCTCACAAATTAAAAAATCTAGTAGTTGACCATGTCTAAACAGGGGGCTTTATAGTGAACTTTCTGTCAGATTTGACTCAGGGCTTTCTGTCACACCACTCTTGGTTGAATCAAGTAGCAATGGGTGGTTCAGGAACAAGGAACACACCGTTTCTAGATTGATCACTTAAGAAATTTGAAATAATACACTTTCCTCACTAGGTGTTGTTTTCAAATGGCCACCCTGGCACTCCATTGGCTATATGGTGATGTGTTAGTGGCTCATTCCGACTACAGATGCCTTAAATTGTCTTAACTTTACAATTTAGAGCAATCCCGCATCTGCATTTCTTATTTTGGGCCAGTTTATTCTCAAAATGTCAACTACTGGTACATGGTCAACGACTGGTATATTTACCTTATATAGTTAATCACTTTTAAGGTGTCCACTGTCAATACTAGGTGGAAAGGCATTGTAATAAAAATAATAATCCATTTTTAGTACAATGTATTATTGACAATGTTCAGTTGACAATGCTCGCCATGAGCGAAATCGGTCATGATCAAATAAATTTTATGTGGAAAAAGTACTAAAAATGTATTATTATTTTTATTATATAGTTAAATCACATCACAAATTCTAAGTTAAAGTTGTTAATATACCAAAATTTATTTGAGTTATTGCAATCACATAAATATCCTTGTGAATTGGGCATCGTAATAAAACATTCATTTTTATTGAGAAAAAGCAACACTAGAATATGTTAAAGTAACCTATACTATACAGATTATTCCGATAGGAAATGTTGAGTCGTATAAAAATCTTTCTTGTTTTCAATAATTTCTATAATTTTATAAGACGCCGTCTTTGATTAAACATTGAAAACTTTAAAAACTTACTTGTGTAATCATTCTAAAGAAGTAAGAAAAATATCTCGTTTCGAATAATTGTATCTTTCACAGTACAGGGATACATAATTGGCTTTAAAAAAAATAGTTGTGTTCAGTATTTTCCGAAATGACACACATGCCTTATAAAGAGAAACATTTTTTATCTTAAAATCAACAATTGACCCAATTTAATTGAACTGCAACATACGATATTTTTGGGTGAATATTTTCGATGATTACGTGTCAGTGTTATGATTAAAGTTATCACCTAGATAATTATTACATTAAATAATTTTGTTATCATGCATACTGTAACATACACGTAAAGTTTTTTTTGTAATAAATTTACTATTTAAATATTCGGTACGTGATAAAAGTAGAAAGTTTCATGAAAACATTGATAATATTTAAATTATAAATAAACTTGTGATAAGAGACAGAGTGTCTTTTCGTCGCGATGAATATCGCAAATTATATTAATTTGATTTAGTTCATATGCAGATATTCCTAGAAGTACCATTTCTTAAAAAAAGGTGTATACAAAATTAATGAGAACGAATTTAATAAAGTTCGGTGTAAATTTGGTAAAATTCATTTGCCAAATTTTTAAATGTTAAAAATTTACGTACATGACATAATATGGATCCAATGAAATCATTTTAATATTAATATCAAACTAAATACATGATTTTTTGGTTTAAAGAGCATAAATTGTTAATTGATCGAACTGACATCCTTTTTAATTTGTTCACTGTCAATATTTGGTGGAATAGCATTATATTAAAAAATAATAAAAACAGTTTGTACTTATTTCCCACTAGATTTATTAGGATCTAGACCGGTTTTGCTCATCGCGAACATTATCAATTGATCCAAGCCATTACTGATGATAGGCATTATCAACTGATGATTATAGAATTTAAGATGATAGATAGATGATCAGTTGATAATGCTCGCGATAAGTGAAACCGGCCCTGATCCTAATAAATCTAATGTGGAATAAGTAGAAAAAATGTGTTATTATTTTTGAATGATCGAACTGTAATAAAATAAATAATTAAATGTCGATCCAATAATACATATTTGGCCTTCTCATCTGCAGATCCAATGTAACATATTCAAAGCAATCATTCAAAGTTAGGGGTGGGCGGTATAGCTATTCTCAGCGGTAATACAATTAGGCGCGACATGAACACATTGTACACCATCCCTGCCCACTTTCAGCAGAATAGCGGGGCGGGAGAGCCCCCTGGGTCTCGTATTCGCAACCCTCACGGTACTGACAATCCGAGCTTTACAGCGGTTATTGTTTTCACCGGGTATGGAAATGAATTTTGAACACGTCTTAAATCTTCGTCTGTTAATTTGATTATCAAACTATTGCGTACACTTTTTGCACTAGCATGGTTAATGTATAGCGAAGAATGTCATCAAATATCATATCTCGCGGATGGCATCTTCCACTATTAATTGTGAAACCCAGTTTATTTCCGCAAGCACCCTAATACTTAATGTTATACTATCCTTCCGGCAAAGTGGAGAATTTTTTTACCATTTTTGTTTCAACTTCTCTAGAAAGACAGGTTGGGTAACTAACTACCCAAATATTCAAGTATTTTTATAGTGAATTTTACCTGACAATCTGCAAAACACTTAATATCTGACTAAAAATGTGGTTTTAATGATCAAAGAAGAATTCTTATTTGTGTGACTGACAATTGAGGGTATTATTTGCAAACACGGCCTGTTCCACAGAAATTTCAAAGTTAACCTTGAATGTCATTTTGTAAATAAAAAAATATACACTTTTACACAGTTTTAGGGACGAGCCGTGTTTGCCAATAATAATAATAAATGATTATTCTCTCATAAAAGTTTTAACTGTATGTATTTGATTTCAATAACAATTTTGAGCGCACTCTCACACTATTTCTGAAATTTATAGTACAATAATACAAGTTATAACATGCGGATTTAGTAATTATTTATAATACCACTTTGGATTCAAATACTTCTTGGTCCATTACATTCTGGAAATTAAACTCCATTATCTATGAATCATAATAGATAACGCTTGCTTTTTATAGTCCTTGTTTTTTTTATTTCGTTAAAGATATATATTTTTACCCGATCTCGTCGAAACTTTGTTAACAAGGGCGGCCTTAGTATAAGCCCGATGTACATATATTGTCAAGTTGAAATACATATATTATAATTGAAATAAATTTAACGAATTATTTATTAATTTACAAAACATTGAATTATCTTCACCATGTCAAGTTCACGGGTCTAGAAAATCTTTCTTAGAATAGAACAATTTTGATCGTTATCTAATTCCCAAAAAAACCATTTAATGAACTAAGAATATAAATCATATGATACTTTTGACAAACTTCGATAATAGTATTGTTTATAAAAAAAAATGGGAAACACTCGATAAGGCGGCTATAATCATTTTTTTAAATGGCACATTAAAGATATTAGTTTTTATAGAATGTAGATCGTGAATTTTGTCATTCTATGTGGCATGTATTCCTGGATAGTATAATTTTAATATGATTGTTGTTATTATAATACTTTGCAGTAACAAAACCAGTCGACTACTGTTATAATAGTAAAATGCAATCATATAATATTTTTATTGATATGATATGGCACTATAAGAGACATACAAATATTTACGGATTGTTTGAAGCTCATAATAATAACGATTACCATGGTGATAATCAGAACATTTATCTAAAATAAATAAATTAAATGGTATATACATTTTAAATTCACTTTGTTTATTTATATGTTTATCCAACGTACATATTTTAATTTCACTATCTATAATTTGTAATTGTTTGATAAACCTTGTCTTATTCAACTTTATATAAATAACCTTGCTTGGATTTTTTCACCCTTTGATAATTCTCACGATGGGCGAAAACGTTTCTGTTTTTTATAAAATATGTGGAATAAGCTGTTATCAATAAATTATGCTTATTTTTTAAACATGATAGCACAACGCTTTCCTGTGTTTTTCTTGGCCATTTTTCTCTTGGAATCTCTTAAAATTGAAAAAAATATTAAATCTTTGTAGCAGACGACTTTAAAGCAGTAAATATTATCACGGCGTACTTGGCCAACGCTCGCAAGAACTTGTGACCAGAGGATCTACGGTCTGCGAATCGCATCTTGAATACCATATACTATTCGGCAAACCTTCGACCAATCACGATGTGACGCGTATCCTTCTAAATTTGAACTTTTACTAGCCAAGTTTCTAATTAAAAAAGTGTAAAACTTATGGTATATTTGTATATAAAATAACCAACAACTCAATGACTATATATGTATATTAGTAAGAAAATACAACATTTTCTTACTGTTATTCCACTTTTTTATAATGAATGGCTTGAAACTGGAAACCGCAATATTTTTATTCGCCATAGTCGTATTTTAAAAATAAAAATAATAAATATTGTTGTTAGGAAAATCTCGAGTAAATAAATAATATGAATTTTCTTAACAAAGCAATCATCAAACGTTTATCAGTTCTGTTATATGTATAATATATATACATATATCTATTGGTAGGCGGAGCATAGCACTCAGACAAATTAATCGTCTAGGACCAGGGGAAGAAATGGCTTCGTGAATGGAGGGGAAGATCGCCCGAAAGGCGTCGCACGTGGAGGTCAACGCATGCGCAGTAATCCCGTTTTTACACCATTACTTCACTTTTCCAAGCGCCGCGACGTTGTTTCTCACGAACTCCCACTAAAATGTTCCCGCACAAAAGAAAATTCTCCGATGGGAAAGTACAGGCTCGGTAAAGCTTAAAAAACAGCTCTAATTTGAAACGTCAACGAGTTTAATAAACTAAAATTTTACGAAAGAAAGCTTTTATGTGTCCACGCAAATAAAAATACGTTGACAATTTTGTCTGCTTTCAAAGAAATAAGACAATTAACATTAAATACTTTCATGAAATTAGTTAGTAAAAGCTACTGACAAGTTGTGAAAGAATTTATTAAATAGTCACAATTAATATCAGAAAGTGTGATTGTACATAAGTATTTTATTTTAGGTTATAGTACTATAACAATATTATCAAGATTACTTATCATAGTGTAGTCGGCCTTGTTTAAATACTGTAATTAAAACAGTGCAAGAAGATAATTACAATTGGTAAATAACCAAAGTAAGTCTATTGGATTTCGCGGGTATGTTTTCGTAAAGTGAATAAGGAGTCGTAATCATTTTGGAAGCGGCATATTCAACCACGGGGACAGAAGTCATCGGCGGGATATACCGGTACAGGGAAGAGTGCAGCGGCGGAGGGTGCGGGGGATGCGCGGGAGGTGCAGGGATGGGAGGCTGCGCGGGAGCCTGCACCTCACCCCTTGCCCCGCGTATCCTGCCGCCTCTGCCTCCGCCTCCGCCACCACCCATCCCTGCTGAGCATCCGGATCCCGATCTACTTCTGGCTCTTCTGGCAAGAAATAAAACTCTAGAAGGTAAGGTGGTATATGCTTTTACACAATCATTGCAATGTTGTCATTATTATCGACGGCAAAATAACTATGTTGTTATTCTCAAATTGAGAGGATGATTAACGGCCATCAAAACTTTTAAATGAATTAAGAAAACGGCAGGCAACGGTTACCACAATTAACAGTATATCTGAAAACTACATAATATATTTTTTTGTTTTAGTCCCAATCAATTCTAGCAATCGTTTTGACAAAGGCTTCGAAATATTATTGACTTGATTACGAAAACATGTAGAAATAACTAATAATATAATATTTTCCAGTGGTATTCTTAAGAAAGTATAAGTAGAATATTATAACACAATTTGTATAATGTTTATCGGTAACTTTTGTATATATGTATAATAGGAACCAGTTTCGTATAGCTTGTTGAAGAAGTTATGATTTCGTAAAATTTGAAACACTTTATTTATATTATAAAAGAAATGAAAACAGTTGCTATAAAAATGTTGATAGCGTTTTATAATGTGCACGCTAAAAAATCACTTTCAAATCAATGCAAAATGGAAGATATACAGGGAAAAACTATTCTTATAATCACCATATATTGTAAAAGAAATTGAGGAATTTACACCAACATTTGTTTAGTTCTAAATCGATTTTTTTTTTTTATAATTGTTATTAAGGAGAGCTATGTATGAAATAGTAGGAGGTATAAAAAATGCATTGCTTAAAAATATTGTAAGAAAAGCTCTTGAAAATTTTTTCGCTTATCATTGATTTACTTTCATTGTAATACTTATTCTAAAAAAACCGGAAGTTACAAGTGCAAAAACTGGATAAAACTATACTCGTTTAAATGAATCAGATCATAAAATGACCGTAGTGAATGTGAAAACAATGACTGGATGTTTTTTTGTTGTTGCTAAGAGTCAGCCTGGTTAGTATTGAATAATGTTATTTCGCACTACATTCAAGGAAGGTTTTGGTCTATAGAGCGCAGAAATAGACCGCAACCAAAATACATCTCCGCCGGCCGAAGGCCGGATAGCTGTACTTAATATGTATATTAGGTATATGGCTACATATTTATTATTTTCACGGAATTATTTCAAGACTGAAATTTTGGTGAATACATAATACATTGAAGATGTTTTTTCATCACTTATTAAAACAACTCAATGAATAAGTTTCTGTACAAGAGAAAACCACCTTAACTTCCACTATTAACTTAATTTCATATAAATTTATTTGTATAAAACACTGATAAAATAGTTTCCTTGTAAGTAAAATATCATTAATCATGAGTGCTTTATTTTTCATTGCTATAAGTTCGTCCCAATAAATCGTATTAATCTTATTTATTAAGTATCTACGTGTATTTCTTAAATTTTTGATATCTGTTAATAATCATTCCGATTTGGCGTAATAAAACTAAATGCAGTGTATCCTCAAGTTATCTTTGAAGCATATCTGCAATGAATTGATGATATTATCAAATTTGTATTCATCAGAAAATACTAGAGCTACCATATACATATGTAGATATATTTAGTGCATTTAATCTGAATCAAAAATGTTTATTAATATACTAAAATTGATAAATTGAACACTTAAAGGTGGCGTGCGCAATCGGTCAAGTATAAGATAAATATGAAATAGATATCGATGATAGATATGCAATCAATGACGTTTATGACGTCCTATGTAGAAAATCGAACGAAAATACAGTATCAAAGTTTACAATAAGTGCCGTCTTGTAATACCTGACTGACTGATATCGCCAGATTTTCAGATAATCGATTAAGCGATTCATCATTGATTCATTTATGGATTGACAGCAATTGTGGCGAGATCTGTTTACTAAAATTTGTTTTATCCGAATAACAAATAGCTCGAGTGCGAAATTGGTCGTTTGGTTTCATAACCTCAAAGTATCAAGAAGATAGTTAATAGTTTTTTTTTTAAATAAATTATATACATTTAAGTGATAAAGATTAACTTAAAAGTGATTTCTCCGTGAAGAAAACGTATGGCAAAATAACGAATACTATGAAATTGTTAAGGATGCAATGTGGATCTCTAGTTACGATGTTGGAGGACGATGGTATGTTTACTTTTATCATAAAATATATTTGGAAAACTGCATCATAATATAAAAACTAAATTCATTATTTATAATGAATCCACGAAAAGATATTATATAGACATATAGAGTGTATAGTTTGAAAAAGTGTTATTCACGAGATCACTTTTTTACCAACGTAACGAATTTATTTTTAATGACATGAATTATCATGACATATAGTAAAAAAAATAATGAAAGAAAACGTAAACCAATAACGCTAACCTAAAAAAATAAGCAAATAACTGTTCTGGTGATCACTTTTTTTTCATTGAAAACAATAGAATTGAGTGGTTTTACTTTATAAAAATCGAGATCATTTTGAAATAATTTTTAAAGATGTTTGTGAATAAAATTTAGCTTCTATGATTCGATGAGGTTTTATATCATTATAATTTCGACCATATCGATATTTGTTGTCTTTAAATAGGTTTACAGTAATTTTTGTTATAACAAAATACAAACAGTAATAAAATATGTACACATAAGCAATAAAACGTATAATATATTACAGAGGAAAATAGTTGGAAGTTTTATGAAGTCAGATAAGTTTTTCTTTGCAGTAAACATCCCTTCTTCAGCTAAATTTATAGTACGAGGGGTTGAACATTTTTCTCGGCGAATAAAAATAATTTAAATGTTACATTAAGGGCTATTTTGCTGTTTCATTTACATTTGATATATTTATGATAAAATATAAATAGTATTTGAAATGAAATTAGAACAGTAATGCGAGTTAGGGAATGAATATAATATTGTATATGTAAAATTAAATGGCTGTTTTAAAATTAGCATACCCTGCATGCATATTAATAATACTATAGTACTATTGTTAATGGATACAAATGTTTTTATTTGTAAAAGATGGAAGAATTTTCAACACATTGAAAGATATATCGTTTTAGTTCTGTCAATAGATTGAGCACCTTTAATGCGCTAACTGTCACTTCTTCGTAGAAAGGTGTTATTATAAATAAATAAAACACGATTTTTTTACTTCTTCCATATATTATTTAATAAGATAAAATTTTCGCAATGAGCGAAACCAGTCCTGACAGAAATGACTTTATTGAATAGGTTTGTAAATACACACGGAAAATGTACATATGTATATTGTTTTAACAGTGTATTTTTGAAATAACTAGTAAAAGTTACAATTTTTCATTGAATTTCGGCGGATTTTTTCATGAAACTTTGGTTGAAATTTATTTGTGTAGTTTTTAGACGCTTGTAACTTAGGTGAGCAATTTTGAGTGCTTGGAATTTTATTACTTCTAAGTTATAACTCAAAATAAGAATTAATGATATTTATCAAAATGACGACGATATTATTTATTCAATATGTATTTATTTGAGTGCCGATATTTTACGGCTCATCAAAAGAAATACATTTCTAAATAATTTCGTAAATGAAATTATGTTCTAAAGATATATCTATAGAAGTATCAGTTTTTAGATGTGTCAATAAAATCAGATGTAAAGCTTCCGTTAAATCAACAATAAAAGATTTCGGCACTTGAGAATAGACACGAAATCAAAATACTTGAGGATAGATTAGATAATAGTTATTTGAAACAAACCGATAAGCTTTAAAATGGTAATATTTCCGTTTGCCTACTTGATTGTTGAAATGTGATGGTTTTTTTCTGACTATTGGATCGCCGGGCTGTTATTCTTACCATCAATTTGAGGAGTGGTAAACGGTTGTTGGTGCACGTGTGCCAACGTGCGCACCTTTTCAGACGCGTGGCTTCAAAAAGAATCTACTTGTGATATAAAACAATACAAAAGCTTACATTTTTTTTTTAATAAATATATTTGGTCCTTTTTACTTTTATTGTATAAATCGATTTGATTTATAATCATCAATATCATTTATTGTATTTTTTTGGCCAACAACTCGGGTTTCACCTTTCTGCATCTTCATGTGCACGAATGTACTTGAACTGACGAGTAGCAAATAGTTTGTATCGCTTATATATATAAATAAAAGTAGGAAGTTTGGAAGTGTCTACATTTACTAAAATACTTCAAATCAATATCAGCTAAATGCCTGTGTATGTTGATTTATAAATAGCAACAATGTTGCTTAAATGTAATACCTAATAACAAGTACATATGTACATGCAGCTTATAGTTTGTTTGCATAATTGACTTAGTTTAGTCATTGACTGTGAGAGATACAGTTGTTTTAAGTATGTTTTTTGAAAAAAATAGTCATAAATCGCAGGATATGGAAGATTGATTAATGAGATCAGGCATTTATTTTTTCTGGCGGACTGCACGGCACGCCACTGCTATGGAAAATATGTATTTTGATTATTACGGATCCATAAACGATTCTTGATGTAGTCAAACCTACTGTGTAACAATGGGCACAAAAGAAATATGAAGGGACTAAATGGAAACAAAATATGCTTTAATCCGCGGAAGATCTCGTACACGCGATCGTCGAAAACAATAATCAGGCTTCTGCGGCACGTGCTACTCTGAAACTAGAGATGAGCTACGCCCACAGAGCCCCAAAAGCTTTCTAAATTATAGGACGCGGGCCTGCGGTCTTTTGTCGATCAGGCAATGTTAATATTATGTTTTAATATTTTCATATGTGCTTTTTACAAACGGATACTGGAGTGTGGGAAAGTTTCTAATGAACGTACATACAACGATGTTTAATATTATAAATATAGTTATGGTCCTATATGATATTTCACTTTCAATACGAAATAAAGTTTCTGTTAAACTGTTTTTTTAAGTGTTGCTTATTAAATGAAAAAACAAAAATAAATGGCAAATAGATGTCGTAAAATATTCCCGTATGAAAATTTTGGTCGCTAATGCTAGAATATATAACTGCTTACTGATAAGATATTATACATACAATAAACTATGGGTGGTGAATAGTTATCATTTGTAAATATTTACTTTTATGATACACAATAAGGTTCATTTTACAAATTGACCAAATTAGTCAATCAATTGTATACCAGTTGTTTAATTGACTAGACATCAATAAATGTCATATATATATGTATGGATGTACGTTGCATGTAAATATATAGGTCGGAAAATAAATTGTGATATTCAAATACTTGTATCGGTCTAGTTTTTGTATTGTGCATTGAAACAATCTGTCAGACGTCAATCGGATTATTTATAAGTGAAATATTTTTTTGATCATCACCTATTTTTGCAGGTGCATGAAACAAATCAAACCTTCAATGAAGCTCATTAAAAATTACAGAGAAATAAAACCACAATTTAAACAATGAAACGTTTGGCAAATTACAGTTGTTTCGCTTTGTCATTTTAATGTTTTTTTTTGTATTTGGTATAATTTTGATTACTATTAGCCAGTGGTCGAGTGTTCAATATCATATGCTTCAGCTGCAGTGCTCACGAGTTCAAGTGCGGTAATGGTCATAAATAGATTTATGTTATTCATTTCGAAGGTGTGCGTGTCTGTGATGTCTTAGAAGCAGGGCTGTAGAGTCGTTAAAAAAAAGTTCGACTCCGACTCCAGCATTTACCAAAAATACGACTCCCACTCCGACGCCAACATTGAACGAAAACACGACTCCGACTTCGACTTAAAGCTTAATTTCATCCCTAATTTTCCTATTTATGTGTATTTAATTAAATATCAACCAACCAATCCGGCAAACAACCAAATTTGACTTATTATGTATGTATATGCAAAAATAAAAAGTTCAAACTTTTGAAATTGTCTGACTCCGAGTACCACTCCGGCCAAAACGCCGTGACGACTCCGACTCCACAGTCCTGCTTAGAAGTCTTTCAATTCTTTAAAACGTGGACTATCGATAGCGATTAGCTAACCACTAGTCCTATCCTGACCCCAGCCTTATATCCCTACGCTATTAGGAAAAATAGTGGATGGATATCTGAGCAACAAGCCGCTCTGGTAGAAAAACCTCTGTTGAAATAATCTCAACTAGTAGTATATTTGCTTCTTATCCCGAGCGGATATGCTAAAAAAACATACTGAGTCGTGATGAAAATATAATTTGAATAAATTGAAACCAATCAATAAAATGCTACAAATAAATAAGCAGAAATTATAATATATTGAACAACAATCATATCTTATTGTTTTGCGTACTCTGGTTGCACGATGCTGTAAGTAAAAACAACACAGATTCCCAAAAATCATTGGATGCCGTGTTTTCAATCTTATTAAGGGCAAGTAAAGGATCGCAGATTATAACTATGTATGCAGTTAAAAAAGAGGTAAGGAAGAAATTAGAAGTAAAAAATATTTATAATGAACTGTTGGTTTAGCATAATAATATAAAAGAACTTTTTTATCTCCTACGATAAATAATCAAAGACAGCACATTTTCAAGAATGACTTGCAAAAACAAGCGTTAGTACTACCTTGCTTTTTGTAGCTACTTTTTCTGAGCAATACTTTTGTAAGTGCCTACCTTTATAATTTATCAAGAAGATAATATAAAGATTTATCAAGATTGCATGGATGGAAAAAGAAATAGTGATTTTTTTATCAGGAGCTCCAACTGCCTTCTGTAAATATTTGTTTATCGATACCTTATACATTCTGGATACAAAACTGATTGTATAGATTTATGATAAGATATTATATATAGATACAAGTATAGTTGGTGGTTGGTTGGTATTAGTGGCATCATTAAAGGTGTGTTCATAAAAGTGATGTTTCATTATGAGTAAAGGTGAACAATATGCAATGACTTCTAAGTCATCTAGTTATTTATTTTGGTTAGGTAAAAAAAAATGTTACAAGAATTATCAAAGAGATATAAGCCATATTTGATAATCCACATAGAAAAAATATATCGTTACATTTTGAATTGGTACAATGCATTATTACTACCATGAAAATGTCAATTAAATTTATTGTTTAGTTAGTAATTATTGGGGCATGAAATGATATGCTAATTTCCTCCCACTCGTGAAAATCACATTAAATACCCTGGTTAGTTACTTAGATCTTCGACATTCTTACAAAGTAACCCATTTATAATGTGGGGTCTATGAATCATCATAAATGAGTTTTTTTCCAGAAATATTTGAAAGTCTGTCGAAGACATTGATCTTTTCGCAGGGTAATGAAAAGAAGAAATGACTTTGGAAAAACTTTTGGACTTTTTGTTTGTTTATCGTCATTTATATTTTGGAATCGGATAGAATGCACGTAGATAAGAATACAACTATTATATCATTCTATTTTTTTTGTACAAATCCATAAAGTTATTCCATATTCTTAGTTCTTTGAATATCATCAATCAACAGGTGTTGTGATATGCAACCGTCTACTACTGAATCAAAACTAGTTTTTTTAGTAGTTCTCTCACTATCAGAATGTTCATCAAACAAATATGCGTCAAATCAGGTAAGAAAACAAACGTTACTTAGATCAATTGTCACGCCGTTGAATTTATTTACAAGGAAAAATAATTGAACTAGCCCCTTTTCCAATGGACTGGCTTCAATTATCGAGTTAGTAACGGAAATAGCCTTCAATAGTCACGTGGCGCTAGCGTTCCGTACGAAAGCTCTTTAAATTTTTGTTCACTGACAATTCACCATATTCTAATATTGATATCTTATATAGTGTGTATGCTGTATAGTATATTAGGCCATTTGACAACTAAATATAATACGAAATTTACTGAGCACTCTTTTTAATATATTAAAATTAACAAACATACCTACATATATAATTTATGAAGAAATTTATGAACCTAATGTATTCATCTCTCTCCACTGAAACATTTTCCATTGTTGAGAATAAAAGGCAGTGGAAGTGATATTTTATGTAAGAATTCTTTTCTGACCGCATTCTTATTCCCTCAGCTTCTCAGAAAAAAGGAAGATTAGCAACTGACGACTAGTTATAGTTGAATGAGTGTGTTCTGAAAATTACAACTCTAATAGTAATGAAGTACTTCCATTTTGAGCCCTGATTAAATATATAATACAGTTCTGAGAGTTCCTATAAAGTGCGTTATATTTTCTAAGTCAGAAATATTGAAATTTCATAAAAAAGACTGAAGATCACGTGATGCATAATTTTTGGGGTGAATTGTTCGTAACTGGAACGCTTTCAACCGAACGCTTCAGAAAAGCGGCCAACTTTCGGACACGTGGCGACACGTGAACTAGTGATTGTGGTTTCCGTATAATAAGTTCCACGTTGTACCGCGTGTTAACATGGTGGGATTTTATTGGACGAAAATGATGATAAAATGTGTGCATTTAAAAAAATCACTTTATAGATCACACAGAAGTAAAATTTTATTTCACTGTAACCATTCACTGGGGAAGCCATATGTTTTACAAAATGTCTATATGTGATAATTTTAACACATTTATGGAGCTTATTTGTAGTATCTCAAAATAAGTTGATCAGTCAGTTAGTCAATATTTATTATCAGAACTGGTTAACACGGAAAGTTAGGGCTAGGTAAGAACTAGTATGTAGTTAGTTTATCGCATTTTCTATATTTTGTTTTCAGTATTAAATAACGGATGTGTGTGAAAGGATGAAACCTTACATAATCTTTGAAGCAATTCTAAAAAATATTTGAAAAAAATAATGTTTCAATTCGGGGATACGGCCCATGGGAACTTTGATTTTATATAACATTGGACTTTTCTTGTGATAGAAATCTAGGCCACAAAAATAATCTAGTAAAACTCATTCTACACGAGTGCTGACAACGCGGCCTTTTTTATCACTCGTACAAGTCAATGGCCATTATAAATACTGCAATCTGTAGATGCACTTTAATTTTGCTTGTGAGCCACATTTTCAACAAAGTAAGTAAGAATACATCGAGTATCGGTAGTTAAAGGTTCGAAAACTCATAAATTTCTTATAGTTTGCTGAAGATCTCAACAGCCATGGTATTTATTGAGGATTATAATGGACGCATACATAAAGCTTTTTTCTATATTGGATGCATTGCAAGAAATAAAATTTTGTGATTTATTCATTTAATTATTTGTATTTATTATTAAAAATAAGTGTTTTTTTTTGAAGAGCTAGTGTTTAAGCAACATCAGTGAAGTAATACATTGTAAAACCATGCAACATCTAATTAATTTAGAACTAAAAGAGAAAAACATTGTACAACATTGTTTTGTTACACTACTTTCAATTTATAAAAAAAGCTGTGTTAATTTTAATGTTGCTTTTTTCCGAAACGAGGGACATCTTGATTTCATGAAACTTTCCAGTTTTTATGTTAAGATACTCGTTCAAATTACGAATACGTCGTGCTATTTCTATACGTAAAACTGTGTACCCATTTTGTATACGATTCATAAAATATTTTTTTAAATGTATAATCAAATCAAAACGGATATCACAGTCAATCAAAATGCATTTTACCCTCTGTGTTTTTTGCTGTTGTAATTTGGAGAGGGCTTCACAAAAATAACAATGACTTCCTGCCACCATGATGACTCGCCCTAATATTTCATAATCATTGCAACAAAGGGAGCCTTTTCATGCAACCGGGGGGTGTGAACACAATTTAAAATATTTATACATATCCGGCGGACACCCGATTTGTTTATAATTTCAATTATCGCAAAAGGATAATTTTCATGTCAAATAACACCGAGTGTCAAGTGACATTTCTTTTTCAACAACAAACTACCACTAAGTGTGGAAACTTTTGCGAACAACTGTAATAATAAATATATTGGAAACAGATTAGAATATTTGGTATTTTTTTTGTTGATGTTGAATCTAGGTGTCAATCAGCAATTGATTTTTCAATATGAGATAAACTTAATTTCATGACACATCGATAGAATAGTCCATATATAAATAACATCGTCGATGTAAAAAAATATGTGGTTTTAATTTTTAACTTGGTTTTAAAAATGAACTTAATTTTACATGGAAACTTAAAAATGCGTGCTATGTATATATGTAATTAAAACAGCATAATCTTGTATGAAGTACACACATTATTGTAGCGATCACTTTTAACTGAAGAACATAATCATGCACAATAGTTGAAAAACTGTTCCAAATTTTTGAATGTAAACAATTGCACATAACGTCAAAACGAATGGATGAAGTTGAAATGAATTAACAAGAGGATTAATTAAGACTAAAATTAGCTAAGAAATAGTACAACTCCCAAGTTACTTTTTAATTTAAACACGGCTTACAATTTAAACCACAAACATAGACCAAGAGAAAAATTCATCAACGATCTACTCCAAGTAATTTACCCATTTATCCTACTGGAACATTCAATATTAACAAAAATCGTGCTGCGAATTATTATTTAATTTCAAATACAAAAAAATCTTGTAAAAGATAGTAGTCCAGGTGTAAAACAATGTTAATGACGCATAAGTCATAAATTAAATGTGTACCTCGATAAAATTCTTGGACATGCGGAATCACCGGTTAGCTTTTACAAATAATGTAAAAAGGGGAAGTTTTGAACGACCCCTGTTTTGTAATAGTGGTAATATGGATTCGGTAATGAAAAGATCGCATCTATTGTTTTTACGGAGGACCGTAATGATAGTTCTTTAATTTGCTCCGAGTCATATCTGTAACAGCTGCGCTGGGCGTGGTTTTGCTTCAAATTATATGGTATAGATGAGTCAAGCCTTTTGTTGTATTTTGATGCGAGAAACACACAGTATGATAAATTTATATTCATCCATTAGTAAATATACGATATGAAAATTGCCAACGATTCATTGAGCTGTTTAAGCGACGGATGAAAACTTTGATTAAAACATTTTTTAAATTGAAGATTATTACAATATCTTCAAAAAAGTATTCATTTCAATAATCATACATTTTATAAATTTTCTACGTATTTATTCAGGGGAAAATTATTTTAATATAATGGTTTAAGACGAAGAATAAACTGGGGTTTTCTATAATTTTACTCTACAAATCTATCTTAATATAATCTCGTGTTTAAAAACGAGAATATTGTTTTATCAGACCATTACTACAGAAAAAAAAATTAGGAATGGGAGAGGGATGCAAATGTAGCAAAATTTATTCAGAGTTCAAAAGGTTTTGTGACGATATTTATGATTGTTGTGAAATGTAGTAAAAAAAAAATATTTATGGAGGACTGCTTCACGCAGTCCAATTCTAAATTATGAGTATTTTAAATTTTTATACTTGCACTGTTTTAATTTATCTATGATTTTATACCAAGGTAAAACATATTTTAGTAATACATACCATTAAACTCAGCAGTATAAACTTAATGGCCAGCAGTATTAGTCATAAATTTATTAGCTTAAATTCGTGGCACATGTAATTTTTCATCTCTTTCCTTTACTACGTCTTAAATGAATTTGTTAAATTCTGAAACAAAGACTCATTTTTTCTACTTATATTTTTTTAAAACTAAGACTGAATATCAAAGTCGATACTAGTCGATATTATCATTTTTGAATAGATTGACTGTATAAAATACATATTACATACATTTATAGCTGTTATGTAATATGTCGGTCCCTGTGGTCTAGTGGCAAGAGCTTTGTCCTAGCAATCGGAGGGCCCGGGTAAAATCCCCAGCAAGGTCAGATTTTTTCAATTGAAAAAAAAAAAAAGATCTTGGGCTGGGTGTTATTTATCGTTGATTTTGTGCACAACTGATACATTATTTACCATCGAGTTAATCTCGTGTGACTTTCACAACTCAGAATATTTGGCGCATTGGCGAAAGCTGTAATGCCAAATATTTTTTTTAAATTTAAAATTTTTTAAAATTTTTTAAAAATTTTCAAAAATTAATATAATTAAATTAATTAAATTAATATAATTAATATAATTAATCTCGTATGCATATATTTTGTGTGTCATATTTCATTTTTATATAATATCGTTCAGACAATAGATGCGATAATGAATCAAAATCTAATCAGATACATTGTAAAAATGATTTGGTTTCAACTTTATTATCTCACTTAAAAAAGAGGTAGGGCAGTGTCATCTCACTAGAATTATAACAAACTATGTACTTAAAAGGTTAAATTTCTCACTAATAAATTGAAGGTCTCCAGTTTTGCGATTGTGGAAAATAGATTAAAATGTAGATATTAATTAGAAAAACAAAATCTTTCTATTGACTTACTTCTGTTACATTCGTGCTGCATACAATTGTGACTTATCTTTTTATATTACTTTAACATTTAAATGAGTATACATATTACGATGCGACGTTTAAGATGAAAAAAACTGTTGTATGTTCTGCAAAGCTACCCCTATCACTGGCTTTTAAATAAAATGAAAAACCATCATGCTATATATGTGATTCGGTGGTTGATTAAAAAACCTTCAAAGCAGTATCAAAGAATATCGAAAGATATCTAAGAGTGAAGTGTCTACACTTGTTATTGTATTTATTCATACTATCATGTGGACAGTTGGATTGAATGCGTTTATTCGTTTGTTGTTAGTCAGCAAAGCGTGTTGTGGAGTGGACCATTAGAGAACCCCATCCCTTGGTTCAGTCGGCACAGTTTCATCTGCCACGCAGCGGGGGGCGCCGCCCATCTGTCGGGACTCCTCTGCAACCCCCCCGATCCACCAGCGACCACCCTTGTTACCAAAACACCCAGCGTGAACGATAATTATTTATTATTGGATGTTGTGATATGGCTATCTGTTTCCGGGTGGATTTTAATGCCGGGAAGTCATGTCTGGATATTATTTCATCATTGTTATCAGTCATCGCCAATCTATTGTTAGATGAAGGCTTGTAATATTTCTTATACGTTTTTGTATGGCAAAACCTAATCCACTCCTAATGTGCTGTATATCTGATAAATCATTTTAGTTCAATTTGCATTACGCACAGGCGCGTGAGTAGAGTATTCAACTTGAAGACATCCTTTGAACATACATCCATAGAAGGATACAGAAATGAATTTCAAAAACTGTCTTTCCTGGGTTTTGGAGATGTAGACGAGCACACAAGAGAGTAAAAGACCATATACCGTCAAAGATATCACC
This sequence comes from Himalopsyche kuldschensis, assembly GCA_028554975.1. Taxonomy (NCBI): domain Eukaryota; kingdom Metazoa; phylum Arthropoda; class Insecta; order Trichoptera; family Rhyacophilidae; genus Himalopsyche; species Himalopsyche kuldschensis. The sequence goes on along the minus strand of JAHFWI010000001.1, from coordinate 3,076,996 downwards.
TAGCCTTTTTACTGTTTTTTGGTAGAATCATCAAAATTCACACGTGATAGAGGATTTTAAATACTTACCAAATAATTGAGTTATTTGGTGAAGTTTTAATGAAAATTATTATTATTTCAATTCAATAAATTGAATATATGATATTAAAATATATGGCAGTTGAAACTGTTTCTGCAAGGCTGTTTCGTTTCATTCACTTATACACAAGATAAATGATAAAATATGTAAGCAATATATGAGTACAGTTATTTGATTATTTCAGCATTATTGCTGTACATACCTTTTCATATGTATTTTTAGTAAAATCGATTTATCATGTAGTTAATTCAGTCGAAATGCAATTGGAAATTTGGGCAGAGATCAATAATTGCAAATTTCAATCAATGGTCGCGAATGCCGGTTTGGCGACCGCTCTAGATGATAATACCGCAAACTCGTCGTTGGATAAATGTGTCAACAGTAGATATTAATATTCGTAATCGATAGTACAAGCTATTGTGGTGAATAAAATAATAACAAAAGTTACATTTAAATAAAAAGTGATTTTTCGCACTTTTATAAAAATGACGCTCTTAAAATAATAACTATTGATGGGTACTTTTTGTTAAGTAGTAACGAAGTAATTGACAGTCTTAAAAAAATCTGTAACATAAGTTCTATATGCCATTTTCCGGTGATTTATGTGAAAGTTTTCTTAGAGCTTATAACTTTCGACCGAGAGAGACCATGTCATTGTATTATAATGTATGATCTTTATCGTATCTGACACCACCGTTTGTAATCAATTATAGATGCCTGTAATGAAATTGGTAGTAAGTATATTTTAAAAACAATTGTATGCTTGGTGCACCGTTTCATTCATAAAAATTCACCCTTTTGAAATGATTAATTCAAATCTATACATTATTTGGACAAGTGTTTTTTGGAAATTCAGAATGCGTACCACGAACTGTGGATTTTCAATAACTTTATTAGCCGAAAATATTAGACGGCGGGTAAGGGTACTCAACCATTTATTACAATTTCAAATATTTGTTTGTTTACATTAATATGGCTCCGCGGGTATAGAGTGAAGGTAAGGGGATTCCTCGCCGCGCCCGTCCCTCAGGATTCGCATTACAAATATTGTGTTTCCGTAGCTAGCGATATACGCCGTGCAGCGTCACGGGGGCTCAAAATGCCAGTGTTTTCAAAATTATTCAGTCAATATTTATAGCTACCATAATATTCATTAAAATTTAATAAACACTTAATTATAATCTCGCCTCTTAAACGTATATACATGACAGCATATTCTTCGATAAATATTTTATTCACAACAAATAAATAGATCGTACATTAAAAATTGTATGAGGCACATTTGAGAATAAGAAAATATACACTTTTTTATACGATTTAGACTTTTTTTAGAGTACTTTTAACAACTTCAACTTGGACACGAATGTATAAAATATCCATAAATCTTTTATTTTTAATCTTTCTGAAACATCTTGTCCACATTAGAAGCGTTTCAATTTAGAGACTGGATTTAATAATGATATGCATACCTCTACATACATAAAACTAATTAGGCTTAAAATTAAAATATTTAGCACAATTTCAAAAATTTGTTTTCTTAGAAAATAGAAATCAGTGGTTTTATTTATAATATTTTTTTATGACGATGGAACGAAAAGGAAAAAATTTAAGCAACATTGGTGATCAAACGAAATGTTCGAGTACAGGGACGGTTGGATGCATTTATTTGTCCGGCCTTTGTCTGATGAAAATCGGTGCGGTAGAAATCATCATGCAAAAGTTATGGAATAAAAATTCAGGCTGAGGGTTGGAAAACTTAAAAAAATATATAAATAGTACCGACTGAATGGTTACAGTGATAACGGAGTTTTCAAAATACGATCCGTACAAATTTAAGAAGCTTTTATTACCACTGTTTTAGGGTATTTTTTAGATTTTCGCACAGAATAACGCGCGCTGTGAAAAATAATTCATGTTTAATTGCTTATAAGTAGAATACAAGTAGTTTTTTAAATTTAATATTTCATCAAAAGTATCGTTTTTTTTTTTTAATTTTTCATACAACGCAGAACTAAGTACGACTTAATTTGAATATGTAATAAGTGTAATAAGACAGAGAATTGCTAAACAATACTTTGTATTTTAAATTCTAGTAAAAAAAAGCTAGTCAGAATTGTTGGCTGGTTTCTTTATACATAACTTTTTTTAAATCTTGTGTGTGCGTACACTTATGCACAGAACAGAGAATTTATTTCTTATATGAATAATATATGTAATTTAATAGTCAATTTATTAATGGAAAGCTATCAAAATTCATGTAAGAGCGTGATCACAAATGCTCGATATATTTGGTGTTTTAAGACCGGGTGCAGAAAATCCCGGTTCACGGCTATAGTCTTCCTAGCCCTGTCCGTATTATGATTAGCGATGCAGGTGCAGAGTTATTTCGACTGTGGTCTCCTCTCCAGCCACCCCCAGAGACTTGCCAATGCAATGCAGCCTCTTATTATTTAATGCAGAGTAAACTCTCGCTTGACTGGATCGAAGCCAGTCTTCAAATCGTACACAAGCTTTCATCAAAGCTTTGATAAAGGGATTAATAATTGCACACCGCAGCCGACTAATTATTTTTTCTCCCTGCATAAATAATACTATACCAACCTGGTCATATGTCTGGTGTATAGATTTGAATGTTGGTAGAATATTTTCTTGAACTAAGTAAAAACATGGTGCTTTAGGTATTTATGACTAGACTGTCTTTTAATAATTTTTTTAAAATTTATATGTTTACTACGTGAACTTATCCAGGAAGTCAAGTAAAATATTGTTCAGTACAATTATATCAGTAAAATTGAATGATAACATTTTTTTAATATCTTAGTCAAGAACTAATCAAACAATTTTTGCGTAGTTTAGCAGTGTGAACGATTTATTACTCTACAGTCTATACAATATTAAATTTATGTTTCAATTAAACCCTCAAGGTAAAGATTAATGATAGGTTGGTAATAATTATTATCAAACAGTGTAAATAATAATAAAAAATATTACATGTTTTTTTTACATAGAAATAATTATTACTCGTGTATTTAATAATAAAAACGAAGAAAAATAAGATTAATAAAAATGTTGTTTATTCTGGTATCATCAGTTATTGGCACTTTATCGTGTTATGTAATTGAGTTTGTAATGTTTGCACGCAGTTGTGTTAGCAGTATCGTGATTTGAAATATTTATGAAGTAGGTGGCTAGCCTCTGGCAATAAAGGATTTTACTTCTAAATATATCCACAAGATTTTAAACATTTTTAGAATGTCAAAAAGTGTGCATTAAATAAAGCGTCCATAAACGACGACTTATTAAACATTACAAGTCAGTTTGATATTTTTACTCAATCTTAAAAATGATTATTAATGTCATATTTTCCAATCGATTCTGTACAGAAGTACTCGTAACGCAGAAAAGAATTTATTACATCGATAATTATAAACGTTTTTGAAATTGGTTAACAATAGCATTAACGAAAAAACTACGGCTAATTGATACAATTCACCAGAATTTGATGCCCAAAAAGGAGTTTATTTTATAATTTTACAATATACGCGATAAAAAATTGATATCAGCAATATCGGCACCTCCAGCAAAATGGCCAGTTTTTTTTTGTCAAGACAGTGTTTTCTTATAAATAGTTGTGTATCTAGTATGTGTGCTTCATTAATAATCAAAATCATTTGTATATATATGTATTTTATGCAGTTTATTAAGTCATATTGCAATATTTAAAGCCATTTTACACAATGAATATAAATTGTTTTGAATATTTTCATATTTTGAAAGCTGTATAGAAAACAGAAGAGTGAACAAACAGTGCATAATAAAAAAAACCGCAAGGCAACTTGATAAGGCGGCAGCATTCTACAAAGAGCAGTGTTTGTTGGAATAAAATTCATATTTTACTGTCGGAGAAATGCAAATGAAAATACTGTTTTAAGAAAACAACTTTGTCTACTGAAACCGTAGGAGAAATTTGTCTACGAAACATTTGGTTTGTGTCAGGTTGAAAAGTATGAAAAATATACAATATGGATATCGTATATACTATTATGTCTCACTGGAAACGTCAGCGTATGTGGTCTAGTGGTAAGAGCTGTATCATAGCAAAAAGATTGGTCTGGGCTTAAGTCCCGACAAGGTCAATATGAAATTTAAATTCATTCATTTGAATATTTGAGATCTAGATAGAGCACTTGTATTTGTGTTCTTATAAAGTTTTCACCCAACCGTAACCCTATACAATTACTAGATTTTTTTTGCAAACAACCAGACATCTTATATCCACAGCCTGCTAATAGATTCTGAAAAGGAACGTGTTTTTTTTTTGTGTGGAGCTGTCATCCACATAGAAAATATATTTTCATGCTGCATTAAAAAATAACATTATTTGTATTAAGAGATACAACAATTGAATATGTAAAAACAGTACCATTGTGTCTCGATTTCGTCTCAATCTTGAAAAAATCAATAAAAATATATATGATCTTGTTATATGTATGTTTTATGCTAAAAGTTAATCATCCGCTTATATTATCTTTTTGTTTAATGCGAGTTCTAAATTTGAAAATATTATTTATCATTATTTTTATTTCAATATGTACCTGTATTTTCTGTTATTGTTATTTTTTGTTGATTAAATTGGTAAAAAAAAAATCTTACAAGAATTATAAGAACAGGTGGTTAGGAGCTTCGACTTCATGCCATAAACCGGTATAGTTATATTATAAATCATGTCCTACAATTCTTGTAGAACTAACATCCTTTTTATTTTGCTTAATTAAAGTTTTGTGATTAATTTAAGTAAAGGGCTATATTTTAAATTTGCAATGCTTACATCAATCTATACAAACAACAAATATAATACTCTAATTAAAATTATTTGTTCAACCACCGATATAAATGTATTTTCGTTCAAGTTAAGGTAGGGTTATCATTATTGTTAAAATCAATCCGACTCCATTTTACGAGTTGACTTTTGTAAGGATAATAATTGATTCTACTGTCATGCCATATGGCACAGGAAACCATTTGTACAAAACTATTCATCGGCTAAAATGCCTTAGAAATCCAATTCATTGTTTTCTTTCAGTCAGATTTAAAAATTGGACGACGCACATTGATTAAATACCATTTTATTTTTACTATCACAATTCATTAAATTAATCTTTTTTTTTTAAGATGTCGATTTTTTCCCCAACTGTAATTGAATTTAAAAATAGCTAAAATTAATATTTAAATATATTTGGTGTTCTCAAGTGCGTTATATTTCACGGAAAACATGAGAATGAAATCCTAGAAATAATTGCACGAAGTAATTTATCTACGCTTGAAATACCAAAAAAATATTACAATCAAATTTAACTTAAAACGCGATTGACAATATAAATTAACGAAGTTAGGCACAGAGTTTTTAAATTTGAGCACACGAATATTCTGAAAGAAAAATATATAGCTATCGTTCGCAAGAAGTTGAAGAAATTAAAAGAAATGTACGAAAATAAATATCAGTTTATAACGATGAAATCGGCGATATTACAAAGACTGTTCATTGTCCCACAAATTGTTATGAAATACAAAACCATCTGAATTCACAAAGCATTTAAGACTATACCAATTGGAAGTATCATATTTAGGTGTTTAAATATTGTATTTTATGCAAAAAGAGGTTTTTAATGGTTTTGTTTGCACCCCGCAAATGTGTCGCTTTTATGTGTCAGAGGTGGTTAATATATTACATTTAAATTTCGTAGTAGTTTCTTTCGGTAATGTTTGTATTTATATAAACTCGGCTCCTTTTCCCATTTTTTGATGAAGACACTAGTTAATGAGAGTGTTAACATTTTTTTCGTGATAGAAACACGAAACGCTCGTAAAAAGTTAGACAGTCAGTCACCTGTGGTATTGAAAAGACCTTGCACGCTTCATCACCCGCCGCCTCTGTCTGTTGTTCATTTCCTACTTCCTCTTACTTCTTTTGTTAAAGGGAATCCTATTCATGTAACCAACTTGCTTGAAAATTTTCATGACGTCGCCGTAGAAAAACTTGTATAAGGAATTTCGTGAAAAAACTGGAATGTTTATGTAAATGTATAATGCGGTTTTCAACACAATTGCTGTTATTAAGAATGGTATAGACGTAAAGCAGTGATGAATCATTTATATCAGTGATTGAAATGAATCATAATAATAACATTTTTACCTCAAATACATATCCAAAATTATTTGACGGGTACGGAAAGGGATACTTGGAGGGATATCATAGTATGTGAGAAAATCGGTATATCTAAAAACTCAGATACCAAGTTTTAAAACCTAGTAAAACTTATTCGAGATTCAAATTTTTGCAATTCTTTTTTCAATAAAATTATAAGCTGCCACAAAATTTTTTAAAGAAATTATTGCATATTAAGGCGAAACAAATTCTTTGAATAATTGTTTTTGAGATAACATATGACATGCATGCACATGTTTCTGATCTTCATTTTTTGTCGAAATATAATACTTATTAGGTTTTTATATTGAACAGTCAAATGTCGAATGTCGCTCGGGTAAAATCAATTAAAATATTGGTATACATACATACACGAAATATTAAATTACATTTTGATTTATTCAAACTGATGATATTCAAAAAAACCTGAATGATTTTTATTTATAAGCGTGAAAGGAATGTTAAAAAAATGTTCGTGATTTAGAGATTTGCATACGATAATAACAAATTGTATGCAAAACATAAAACCGAATTATAAATAAACGTATTCCGAATTGCGGTAAACTTTAGGCAAGTGTAAAATTTTCAGTATTTCATTTTATGTACGGGAAACTTCCGCAGACTCAATAAAGACGGGTCAAAACTTTCAGTTATCGTATTAAATCCTGAGCTCCATAATTTCGGTTCTACTCAACATTGTTTAAGTTAAGTTCGCCCGTTAAAACTTAAGAGGCCATTACGATGTATATTTGATGCTAGAAAGAATCTCAGCGTCGGGTGGTGCTCTGTAGTCTGTAATGGCCGACCTAGCCGGGAGCTTTTCTTCCCCAGCCGCCTACCTTGTTCAATTTATGCGCATGTGCACAGGTGTGCCGCCGCCCTTATTTTTCAATACCGCTTCTGCCATCAAAAGCTTCTGTATGGGTACGGCTGAATATTTTTTAAGCTTCGTATAAGCCCCTAGAGATATATAATGCTCTTGGATTTAATGGATAATTAATTACATGACATAAGCGCCGTCCATTTTTAGTAGTAGATATTAGCTTAAGTAAGCTTAGGAATGTGATTTTAAGACACGAGTGGAAAAAGACATCGCTCGTTTACAACTGTATTATACGTCATATTTTGAAAGAAGAAAATATACTGTAAATTTGTTCACATTTATGCATCTAGTTTTTTTAGCCAAACTTTTGAATTACGATTTTTAAAAATTTGATAAATATAATGAAAACCTTTTGTATCTGAAAATTATCAATTGTCACAAAAGATAGTATAAAATTTTAGATATTTTAAGATAGACGAAGCAGAATAATTCTATACCCTAAAAAGTTAATGTTAAAAGGTGATGATGAGGAGATTGATGTCAGCAGTTGATCCCGAAGCATTCTGATGTGGTTATAGAAGACGATAGCATGAGCAGTAAAAACAGTCATAATTAAACATTTATACAAGAAAATAAGTATAAGAAGAATTATTATTTTAAATAAATATTTTTTTTGCTAAAATGGTATATATAATGTCGTCATAAATACTATAACTTTTTTTTATTGAGCACGGAAAAATATTGATTGATGTATTCCTTATTTATAAAAGGATTTATATGTATTCCGATCAAAGTATAGTGCAATATTATCTTCCTTAATGCAAAATGCCTTGTAAATTAGCGAAATATGAATATTGCGTGATAAATATTGGTCGTCCAAATATTTTGGTTGATTTTGAGATATGAATAAAAAAAATGGAATTATGTGAAGCTATTGTTTCATGTTATACTGAATGAAAATACATTTATAAAATTCATATTCAGCATATTTTTTTGAGAACTAGACATTTTATTGAAGTTGAATGGAATATAATTTTAAAATAAATTAAAATACATAAAATAAATTAAATACATTCTGTATTCGTACTCTTAATTTGATACTGTATCTTATATTCTACCTTTGTCAAGGGATTTGAAAAATCTGTGGGAGTTTTCGATTTTCTCGAAATAATATGTTTGTCATTTCATTGGCGAATGAAGATTTTTCAGAGAATTTTGTGTGCGAGATAAATATGTGAAAGGTATGGAAAAATGCACCATGAAGTTTGAAATGAAATACGGAGGGTGTTTACAACGGGGAAAGCTCCCAATATTTCTTTATGTCAGGACGACAGCACAATAAAGTCTTCAATGGAAAAGTTTTTGCCCCCTTCTGTTTAGGTGGTCTATATTTCAAAGGCTTTTATTGAGAGATGTGACACTTGAAAAGTTTAAATAATGAAAGGTTTGCGTTTACTTCTACCAAAAGTAACAACAATATAAGAAATCATAAAATTCCTAATTAAACATCTCAATGGAGATGTCACCACAAACTATTTAAAATTTGTTTGAGTTTTTGCGTATTTGGTTGATTGATGTTTTACTCACTTCATGAGCATCCGAATCAACATAAAATAAACGATATAGAAAAAATTGTTAATTATATTACAAAATTACACACTTTTGTTACACATTTGAAAGAAAGTACGTTTACTAAACGAATTAATTCGAATAAAATACACAAGACCTTTTAAACGCATGCCTACAATAGACGACTATTTTAAAGTTTAATGTTATTAAAATTGTAGTTATAATCTTGGTAAAAATGTTATATATATGTAAAAAATATCAACTAAATCATTGCCTACATTTTTTCATTCTTAGAATGCCAAAGACGAAAGAGAATATTTATGATATAATAGAAATCTTCTTTGATTATGGCAGCACGCGGAAGCCCTAGGATTCACAGAGTAGAATACCTCTGGGTGATTGCGTGGGGCGATGGGGAGGTCTGGGGTGTGAGATAGGGTGGCAAGTAATCAAGTAGAGTGGTACCTCACGCACCCTCTGTAGGTAGCTAGTGGAAAACGCACCGATCACTGCTTTCCGCCTTACGTATATTCTTTATATACCTACACGATCGTTTACCTATATTAAAGATTGAACAAATGGAAAGAAATAATGATTAATAGCTTCTTGATACAATTATTAAACAAGCTTTGTTAATTTAGGTTTTTTATGAAAAGCTATAAATCATTGTAAATAATAATAATTAATATATATTTACCTTGTTTGTAGCGTAACTGCTAAAAATTGGTTAAAACTTAATTCAAATGTTTGATGGTATATGAAATATGTGATGTACTTTTTTACATCTCACTTTAAAGATGGAATATGATATGTAGAAACCAATAAAAATATAAAGATTATTTCTTTGGAGTATATTTGCACAAATTTACTGAAAAATAATTTCTTACAAGTTCCCTTCTGACATTTAAGCCTGGATACAAAATTTAACATGACGAAAGTCTTAAAGCCTCGAGCAGTGGGCGGAAACCCTATTTTACTAAGATGTGCAGATCGAATATTTTGTTGTGACTATCTTTATTTGTCTGGATGAGGCAGCCATGAGCATCAGATAAAATGAAAACCCACCAATTACAATTCGTAAACGATAATTGTATGATTTTTAAAAAAAAATTTGGTCACATTGATCTTCCTTACTCTTGTCACGATTTGAGTATTTTCCATTATTTATTTCGATCTTTGTATTATTAGAAAAAAGCTTTACAAAAATGTATATAGTTTCGCTTTATCGGAAGAAACAAATTAATAATTTGTTTACTTAGTCAACTGTGCAAAAAATACGTGAGACAAAAATGTTGAAAATGCAAATATTTTCTCTCAGTATTTCTCTCATAAATATACCCAGTGAATAGTGGGTATCAATGGCAGACAATTAAAATATGTGGGCAATCGAAATCGTAATAAAATGTTAATAAACTAACTCCTAGATTATGAATATTTCAATCGGAATTCACCCTTAATTTGAATACATTTAAGCGAATCGACATTAAAATCAATTGAGCACCCTTCATCATTATGCAGTGTGCTCCGGATACTTGGCCGCTAATGTATTAAATCAACTCTTTTAGGATTTATTTGGTATATTAGGGTGGAATGACAAACACGGCACCCTCTGTTTGGTACTGCGACAAGTAAGGGTTTATTCCGGTCTGCCAACCTGCTATCTTGACTCAATTCATAAATCCCTATGCCAAATGGAACGCTTTGTGAATGCAAAAGTGTCCTGGAAAATCCGACCACTTTGCGCCGAACGTGACATTTCAGAAAGAGGTCAGCATATTCATTTACGCTAAGGTACTTATTGATACGGAATTATTTCAGAATGCGTAAAGGATTATTGCACCTAAATTGAAAGCTGTGTGCAATCTGTTAGATTAAGCTATTATCGCTAGGTTCGAATATCTGAATAATATCATATACCTTTTACTGTGTATATCATCTACTTGGATTATAATTGTAGTATAGTTCATATAAGTAAGCAATTGATACAAATCGACTATAAAGTAAACTTATTAGTATTCATTAATACTATTATATGTAACAAAATTCCACGCTTACTTTCCGTGCACAGTGCAGCTTTGCAAATTCACTTATAAACAAATAATAAAATTTCATTTCAGAATATGTGCAGTTTGCAAAACAAAGCATTGTTCAGCTCTTAAAATTTGCGTCTAACATGACTACCATAAAATTCAAGTTATGAGGAAAGAAGTTTTTGCAAGCAATTTATTTTGAAAAAAATTGGAACAGATATGTAAAGCTACATATAGAGTGGCTTTAATGGGTTCGATTCTCATTGTATTTATACTCTAATGAAGGTTCATTATTTAAAGACAATGTTGTTGAGGAAGAAAGCATGCTTAATCCGAAGCAATGATAGTTTGTCAATCGGCATTATAGTCGGAACCGAAAAGTCTGTCAATTGCATCTCGAAAGATTCCAGTTTTCTGATGGTGCGGTTGTAATTGTTTTGACTTTATATACCTATAGCGACCGGATATATCTTTCTATAAAACGATAGATTTCGGTAATGAATTTTATTTTAATGAAAGTCATGAAATATTTGCAAAGAAATCTTGTTGATCAATTGAGTGATTTTTCGGAAATGTATTAGAAAAGAAACGCCACATTAAAATACATTGCAATGGAAATAAGTAGTTAAGCGATTAATGTGTATCAAGACCCTTTCATTGCCTCTTCCGAAGTTGACACGATATGCCGGGGATTACCGTGACCATCGCGCATTTTGTCAGCATGTGGGGACCATGTCGCTGCATTAGGCTCCCTTATTCCATCCATTCGATTCATTACCCCTCTCGCGTCGGGACAGACTTTCATTTTTATCCAACACCGCGACTGTGTCGTTTGCGTTACCAACTCATCCCTCTAATGTCGCGAAATACATCCATCATGGTGTAACACTTTACCCATGCATGATCAGACCACTTGTTCAGGCGATTTGCCGTAAGGTCATCGCCATTTTACGCTTTCGCAGTAAAAAGGTTTCGCCATATGGCGCATTGACAGCCAAAATGTCAACACGCGAGTAAATCATTGTTTGTGATGAGAGATGTTTTTATTTCCCGCTGCGATCTAATGGTTGGCAGAATGCTATGACAAAGTGCACGTATTGTACCTTTCATTAAGTTTGTTTGTTTTTGTTTTTGATGTATAAAATGCTTTGTGAAATATTAGTACAAAAAAATTAACAAAAAAAATGAGAATACATCAAAGAAAGCTTATAATATTATATCGATAAAAAATTGTATGAAAATGGAACCAAAAACTCGATCACTCTCAAGGATATTTGTCATACGAATAAGAGAATAATTAATAATGACCTTTTTAAAATATCCAAATATTTGTGCATTGTCAATGAAAAATAAGACTTAAATTCTGGACCTAATTAATATCGAATATTGATTGTAAATACATATGTACATAATATATTATGAATTATGTAGTACCTATTATATACAGTATTTTATTTAAAATATAAACAAGTATTTTAATACCTTAAATTACTTTATATCTAGTATTAGATACCCCATCATGATTAAATAGTGTATGACCTTATTTTTAGGAACTTTCTTGCAACTTTTGACCTTACGACCACCTTTGGCGCGTGGTTATTGCGCAACTCAACCTTTTCCCACTTAAGAAAATGGTAAAATTATATATCGCACCTGGGTGCATAATTGATCTTAAAATACTGTCTTTCACCCCTTCTGAAGCCATTGTTTCAAGAAAGAAGTCATCACACCGACTCGCTTTTTTGATCTATACATGAGTTTACAATTCAATATATATTATGAGACGATGGAATTATATCAGAAAAATTTTCCTTACGCTTTTAAGTATGAGGAAAATTATTATTCTTATTTTCAGCCTTATTAATAAAGTATATTGATTGAGTAGGCATTTACTTTGTAGAACTCCATTACATTGTTATTTTCTTACCGTATTATTAATAAAGATCAATTTTAATAGAAAAAATGGTCTGATGAGTCTTCAAAAAATCTCAATATGATAAAGTGTATGATTTCTTTGTGTACATTAATAAGTAGCATATTTATAATTCTTTTTGATCGCTGTCCTACCTGTACCTTTCAAATATGCTTTTTCCAAAGTAAACTGGTTCCGAGGATTATTAAAGAGAAGTACTTGATACATCCTCCAGGCCAAATATCAAAAAGAAATAATGTTCACATTAATATTTTTTATCGAAAACTTTTCTTTAAAAACATTTCAAGTTGAGATGGGCTGCGTTAGAGGTTCATATACTCCAAATCTGAAATGGAAATGGCTAAATATATTTATAGATAGTAAGAATTTTACAACATTAAATGTATTTAAATTAGTAATTTATGGTGATATTTCAAAGCGGCATAGTATTGTTTTTCACAAAAAAATCTTAATTTCAATGTGGATTTATAAGGATTTTCATTTAATTAAATTAAGCTTTGGAATGTAGTATCTTTATCTGGTTCACAGATATCTATAAACAAACTTTATTTTCCAAAATTTAACTAAGGTCATTTTAGTCTGCACGATAATAATATCTAAGTGTGGACGTTTCGGGATCTTTGTTGAATTTTATGTGCGTTGGTAGTCGGCAGCAGGAGCAAGTGAGCTGCTAGAATGGTGCCATTGCCTGTTAATCCAAGCTAAAGACCGGGGGGTTAAGTGCTGCCTACCTATAAACCCTACGCCACCCTTATGAATAAATTACCGCTCCATACCGCATCGACTATTTGCGAGCACATTCATACAATGTTAATGGATTGCGGCAGAATAGGGTAAAAAGATGTTAACTTTAAACGGTTTGTATAAATTTGGCTATAAGAACCTTTGGAATAGCCTTCAAGTGTATAATATGGTCATATTATACGGCTTTAAACTTAAAATTATTTGAAGACGATGATTTTCGAAACCTATTGAAACTCTTTTATTTTTGATGTTGTTTTGTTTTTAAGAAGTGTATTTTAAATTTACCATAAACTAATAAAATTGCAAATTGAAATTGTGACAAACATCTTTTTCATTTCATATCAATTTACAAATTGTAATATTATGGTTTATCTGATGAAAATCGAAAGAAAATGTTTGACTTACACGTTTAAAACTGTATTAAAGAAAAAAACTCGGAAAGTTGCATTTGAAATCGTCTGGCATTTTTAAATAACTATTTGACTTTCATAAAAAAGTAAATATCATCCCTTTATTAGGAGGGGCAAAAAGTTTTATTGATTAATACTTTTGAAAAGGGAGTACAAAGCCTTGCAAGGCAGAATTGTAGGGTGAAGCAGTACAGTGGCTCTCATTTTATTTTTTATTTATCCGATTTTATATCAGAAAGAAATGAAATATTGAAACGAGTTTCTATTGATTTTTAACAGTATCAAAAAAATATAATTGTTTTCTACCTAGTAGGTATATCATGACTAATAATTCTAGAAGAGCTGTCTATGGTTAAATGTATCCAACTATTATCTGATTTTAAATTAAGTGCATTCAACATTTATGTTATATACATATGTTGTGTATATGATGAATCAAACATTCCTATTAATAATTTTGACTCAAGTTTTTCTGTTTTATTACATGATACTGAGAAATTTATTTAATGTATGACGTATAATATTGATTGAATCTTATCAAATTCTAGTGTTTTGATTGTGAAAGGTCTTTCGATTTCATTTTATAAATTCGAACGGAAATTTTTCGTTATTTTTCAAGCATTCGGTGGTTTTTCGAGAAAATTAATGGACAATGCAAGACTTAAATTGAATCTTTACCCTTTCAACTAACTGTTGTGTCAATTTTTTAAAAGCATCCTTAGACTTGATTATTTGTACAATTTCATACACTGATTATTTAATATAAATTATTGATCCCACCAAAAAAAATTTGATGTATCGAGAAAGTACAGTAGGCGTTAATTAAAAACTGGGGAACTAAGTAAATAATGAACTGCTTTTTTAAGTGCTAAATATTTTTATAGGGTTTAATCTAGTATTTCTACATTATAATTATTGTAATATATGCAAACTTTTGAGAGCAATTGGAAATAACTTTTTGTAAATTTAATTTTATTCATTTATTCATTTAAAATTTATTTAATTTTTTGAACAAGTTGAGAGCCATAGTTGAAGAACAGTAGCGGCAGCCAAAAAATGCAAAACTTAGTTAGCTGGTTGTATTATTGAATTGGGTAGTTTTTTCGGTTGGTTTATTCATCTATGGGAAGCTGGGTGGGTGAATTTGAGCCCAGTTAGATGAATGCAATTATCACGGCATATTTACAGCAATCTGTTGCCATCATCGACCAGAGTGGGGTGAAAACGATACTTGTGAGATATCGCTTTATTGTTTTTTCTCGCACCATTTTTTGTGTGTTACTGTTTGTTATACGTTTTGACTTGCGTTAAGGGATATAATGTTGTTTATTAATCACTTTAATTTAGGGCGAGGCATATTATTTTCTTTTTATAGCGGAAGATAAACCTATTTTTTAGCATAGAAATCGAATAAACTCTAAAGTTCGTGTCCGTATGATGTGTCGTGTTGATTTGATTGAGCATTCGATTTGATCATCATAACTTTCGGAAGCAGTTTATTCATGTTTCTCTCTACAAGAGTTCTAACCATTTTGACACATATATAATTGTAAAAATTAATTATATATGTATAATATAATATTTTTCTTTATAAAACGTCAACACATCTAGGCCTATTCATCAAACTGACCTCAAGTGAAATGTCTAGAATTTTACGTATTGGAGATATTTCTCTCGTAAAAAGAAGTGAGAAAAATTTCAAGCCGGTGAAGGTGCTCAAATGAATTATACATCAACCATTTTGTTAATGAGCAGTTCTTTGACATACGATGGTGTAAGCTTAAAAAGATATCAACCATATTATCTTAAATTTTTTTTAGAACCAAAATACATTGGTATTTTTTTTCATCGTGTTATTATGGAGTTCTACCAAATAAATGCTAATTCAATCAATAATAAGCATTTAATATTAGACTGTAAGCACTATTTCAATAAACGATTGAATATGACAAGATTCAAGATGACTATTCAAATAAATGTTAAAATTCACTATAAATTAAATGAGCTTCATTGATTTCTTCTTTTGACAAACGTCACAATTATTCGAATAGATGTCAGAGCGCTCCCAGGATGTTACAAGTGTATGCAACTAGTCAAATAGTCAATGGAAAATGGCATTCGATATTACAATAATGGCGCGGCAGAGGAGCGATGGGAAATAGGTTGTGCATTGTCCATTCGTATGTGTCACATCACAGCGTACTCAAGGTGACCTGTCCCACGTCACTTACCATCCCATTATGATCATTTCGAATCGCTATGATCAATCTAAAATTCGTGTCACTAAACGAATTAAGATTTTCAAGTGACTGCTTACAATAATATTGAATTAAAATTGTCTACTTTGTTATTTCATTGGTTGTTTATTAACTATGATTAATGCTATGCATTCATTTGACAATATTTATTTTTCTGGTCTGTAAGGCTTTACTATAAACAAGTTGATTTTTCAAGAGATTTATGATTTGTTACAGTAAGTACAGGCAATAACTTTTCATCTAGCAACATCATGCAACTCATGTACTTTAACTCTTGATATGGCATTGGCAGTAACTTTGTGTAAATTAAATTGCTAACTTTCCTTTTCACGTATCGTGTAACAGATGGTGACACGTATTTTGCTACTCTTTGTAGCATCTTCAGACAGAATAATTTTCAGACTAATGGTGCTTCTCCGAGAGGAAAATCACGTATCAATATTTGCTATTAAATACTTGTAGTCATTTTTTTATTAATTTAGTTCAACATTTTTACACTAACGGTGTAGTTTGAACGATTCGCTGGAAAATAGAATTTGATCGATTTATTCATGACAGATACTAAATTTAAATCCATGCTCTATTAGGTGTAGTATTAAATTTCTGTAAAAAGTCAATATAAGGGTGGTATGCATTATGTCATGATACTTTAAATTAGATATTTTCTTTTGGAGGGTATAATAAACAATATATTCGTTTTAAAACACACGCCCTCTAAGCGATTAAAGTCTAGTGCATTATGAAATCAATCATGCAGCACAATTGGATAATTTGATTATAGTGCACAATTTGATTTTGGCGTCGGGGTGCGTCGGCCGCTCGGCACTACGGTTAGCGAGAGCCGCGACGCTACGTTGGACTAGAATACATCGCATCTATTATTCAAGACGACTACAAGCTCGCTCCTGCTTCAATATTCACCAGCTACAACACCTAATCGCTCACCAACCTCTCTCTCAGTCTGGGGAATCTTCTCCAGAGATTATCTGGCACATGGTAGTAGCCACTGACACCACACTGCATTATTGTGACAAGCAATATTACACAAAAGTATTTTTTTTAAACAGTTTTTTTAAGATGAGAGGATTGAAGCCTATTTTAAGTTAGAATGTAAAATAGCTAGTCTATAAAACAACTTTGATAATATACTCGAAATAGTAAGAGCGTTTTTTTGATTTAAATATTTTTGGAATAACATTTTTTATAATAAAATCATCGTTATATCCTTAAGATGATCTTTATTTAAAAATAAACCAAATTGTTTTGGGTTAACCTTTTTATGACCAGACTTTTTTTTAAAGATTAGCCAAAATAACCAAGCAACGTTTGCCGGTTTTTATACTTTTTGCAAAAACGCATACAAATTAGAGGTCTGAACTATTTTATTTGCATTTCTTTTCTTCACCATTTATTACATATTGTCTTGCACTTAACAGAATTTTTTTCTTTTTGAAATACAATATTTTTGACTTTCATATGAATTTTTATTTTCCATAGACTGTCCATAATTTCACACTGTGAATCGTTATTTACCTATACTATCAAAAATAACGATTAACCATTCAACCTTAATATGTGAATCACATTTTTTATATTTTGTATTTATGCTTACAAACAGGCGTAACATTTATAACTCATATATTGTAATATTTTTAGGAAAATATTTCTTTAATTCAAAGCTTAAAAATGCAAAGTATTCAAAATATTAAATAAACGTATACAATATAAAAATGCCAATTAACCAACATCAATGCAAGATAATATTACATTTCACAACTATACGATCTATAAAAAGCGTTTTCTTAACATATGCCTCCCAAAAACGAGACACGGTAAAAATATGGCCCAAGTTCCGGCAATAAATCGTTGTTTTACCTTCAGCGAGTTGATCTAATTTGCGCAGATTTTTTCCAAGGATTCGGGAGAGTCGACGCGTGTATTTAGTGCTGAATAAGGGACAATAACTCTTTGTAATTCAGAAAAAGGTTATATCTGTTTGGTTGAGAGTTGATGTTATTATTTAAGTTCATCGTTTCCTGCCACTCCCCTAGTATTGTTTTATCTTGTGTCGTGAAAAAATATAAAAATAAGCAAACGTCGTGTCACATCAGAAACAGCGGAATCAATGAATTTATGTATAATTATAAAAGAACTCAAAATAACAGTCATGGTGTATATTTATATATGTATATTTTTTTAAAAACGATTTGTATATTCGTTGATACAATTAATTGTATTGGTATTTGTAACAAATGTAAATGATAATTTATTATTCTTAAATAAAACGTTTATTTTGTAAGAAAATATTGCTATCAAACATTGCATAGTTATGCTATATATAATACAATACTAAGATCCATAAAAAGATTTTACCGTTGATATTATGTGGACTAGTAAGACTAGTAATTAATTATATCTACAAAAGGTTTTTTACGAAAACTGGAATTTATTCAGTCGGTCAGCCACTATTTTAAGATATGTTAAGACTATAAGTTAAGTGCTATGAGGTATTATTAGTAAGTCATTTGCACTCACAAATCATTGATTAATAACCAGCTGCAGGACATATTTACTTCAGAAACATACGTTTGAATATAAATGTTCAAATCAGTGGACACCGGCAGTAAATTAGTCAAACATCCATGAACTTTGACCTCTTGGTGGCATGCCCAGGAAGCTTTGTGTAAGACTGTAGGTCAACCAAGACACCTAGAATAAAGTATTTATCGAAAATCTGTAGTGAGTACAAAAATGACTACTTTGGAAAGATAGAGATTCAGCAGTAATGATATGGAAATGCTGATTACATAGAGCACACATAACTAAATGAAATTAAGGTTTCATTTTAATGAAATTACTGAAAAATATTTTTATATTTTTGTATAATCCTTTTACTTATAATCACTACAGCATATAGAAATGGTAATATATTTTTAATGTCCGCATAGAAAATGTTAATCAACTCAAGTAGTTAATGTATCTGATTATCGATGACGTGATACATTAGATGCACACTCGTTTCGCAAAAGAGTCGGGCTTGGTCGACTTTCCGATAATAAATCAAATGGGCGGCCATTACACCCTCGGCCACCCCCGGACGCCACACGAGGATAGATAATGGCAATGCGATAACCACGGCATTGTTTTACAGTAAAGTCAGACCAATTATGTAAAGCAGGGGAGTTTGCAGCTGGACGCAGTCAATTTGTCGGTATGCGCTGACTTAAAAGATGAAACCAAAATCTTTATGAACTCGATTTTTATTGACTTTGTTAGTTTCTTTAAAGCACGAATGGCAACTAGTCAAAACTAAAGCATTACATATTGATTTAAAATTTTAACAAATACGATACAAAGGCCAATTTTAAGGTGTTCACTGTCAATTATTTATAGGTTAAAATCCATTATATTAAAAAATAATAAACCATCTTTTGTATTTATTTCACAATTAATTTATTATGATCAGGATCGGTTTCGGTAAGGACAGAATCAGTTGAATATTCCTGCAATGAGCGAAACCGGTCCAGTCTAAATAAATTAAATGTGGAAAAAGTACAAAATATGATTTATTATTTTTTAACATGATGCATTTTCACTTATAAACATTGAAAACCTTAAAATTGGTATTTAAATATGAACGAACTAACGGAATATAACGCACAAAAAGTATAAAACTCTATTACTAGTTATCATGATAAATATGATAATATGTTGAAATTATTATGATTAATTATTATTTTTTCTCGAACCATATGAAGTTATTTGACATAATAAATTCGCTCGTAAAATTGCCACCCATCGAATTTCTTAATAATATCATGTTCGAGCCTTCCGCAATCTGGTTTGTTGCATCCTGTACAATTTAAATACATTACATTGGAGATTAGAATCTATACAAAGTGATAACTGAAAATCCGTAATAGAACCCAAGATATGAAAGAAGACAACCGATACGTTATTAGCAGGGCTGTGGAGTCGGTGAAAAAAAGTCCGACTCCGACTCCAACATTGACCAAAACACGACTCCGACCAAAAAAAGTACAATATCGTCACTTTTTTCCCCTAATTTTCCTATTTATGTGTATTCAATTTAATATCAACGCTACCAATGCGACCAAAAGCCAAATTTGACATATAAAATGCAAAAATAAAAAGTTCAAACTTTTCTAAATTTCCGACTCCGAGTAAGACTCCGGCCAAATCGCCGCGACGTCTCCGACTCCGGCCAAAAAGCTCCGACTCCGACTCCACAGCCCTGGTTATTAGTAATATCATGATGATTAGCCTTGTGAAATTATTTTGGAATTTTGATTTGAATATTCAAATGCAACACATTGAATGACTTTGATACGGTATCTGTGAATCAATACGTATGGTTTATCTTCCGGTCATAATTTTGAAAATAGAATATTTATTGGAATATACAATAAATTAGTAAAGTTACGATTTAAATCACACTACAGAACTGCAAAGTGTGCTTATACTGGATACAAAAAAAATATGCTGTTTCGATTTTTAAAATGTATACAGGTGTTGCCACGCGTGAAACAAATTGGTGACATGCGGCATACTTTCGATGCGCGGTACTGAGATCCCTTGTAAAGATAAAATATAATTAGAGTGATTCAATTATTCATAGAATATTTGATCGACTAATGGAGTTTTTACAATTGTTTATCGAAATTGTATATTCTTAAGAGCACGTCAATAGTCGATGTTTATTTTTATCAGTTGCCGACTTAAAATAATATAAAGTTTTTTTCACGTATGAAAATATTGATCGCGTACACATTTAACTTTTTTGTCATTAATTGAGCTCTATTATTTAATAAGCAAATGGGTTTGTTGATATCATGGTTTTTTTGTAGCTTTTATTGATTTTAGATTATAAGAATTAACATTTTTTGATTCCCAATAAATAATCAAACAGAGCGAAAACAATTGTTCAAGTGAGACATATTGATAATACAACCTTGTATTGTATCGCTAATTTGTTAAAGATATGCGGTTACAAGTTGAAATGTTTGTAAGTATTGCACGCATCACTCTCAACGTGGAGGGCTATGATCTCATATACAAAATAGTTTTCCTGATAATTGAACGCTGGAAAATATTTTTAGATATTCTTTCATAACAAAAGTAATAAAACATTTTTAGTACTTATTCTACATTAAATTTATTAGATCAGGATAGGATTTTTCTCATTGCGAGCATTATCAACTAATACCTTGTGAACGTCTTAAAAAAAATCTTTCTTAAAAGCTTTTGAAATCATTTTTTATGCAGTTGCGTCCACGTGCATGGTGGTTTGTGATTTTATATCTCAACAACTTTTTTCGATTTTGATAACAACATTTTCAGAAGCTGATAAGCCAGAAAGAGGTTGCAGAACGCATGGGCTCGAGTCCTAGTCTTGGCAATTTATTTTCAATCGAATTAATGAAATCTGTTCGGAGACATGGTTAATTGCGTCGACCAAAATTCTCTCACGCACTCAACCGATCCCTTAAATGCGACGTAACAAGTGCAATAAGCTAACCACTAGTGACCCGATTTATTATACTTACTATACTCATAATAGAGAGGTTGAGCATTTAAGCAACGAGTAAATTTCGTAAAAGAGTCCATATGTTCCATATTGGCAGCGGACATGGTTTAAAAAAACACATT
The DNA here is from genome assembly GCA_028554975.1 of Himalopsyche kuldschensis. NCBI lineage: Eukaryota > Metazoa > Arthropoda > Insecta > Trichoptera > Rhyacophilidae > Himalopsyche > Himalopsyche kuldschensis. The sequence goes on along the minus strand of JAHFWI010000001.1, from coordinate 3,055,276 downwards.
TTTTGTACTGGTGACTGGACCTGATCTTTTCAAAATATATGATATGGAAGTAGTCTCGAATAACGTGTTTTATTTATCTAAAAATAATATATGCTTAATTTTCGAATACTTACACGTAAAAACGGAATGTTTTGGAAGGCGTTCACACCAAAAGAATCGTAACTGAGTACACTAACTCCACCCGTAAACGGAGGGTGAGTGAAGCCAAGTCATAGCAGGCAGACAGGGCTAGGCAGGGTGAAAATTGAACTGGGAAGCGCACGCGCGGCCCTCGACACCACGCCAAGTGCGGGGCTTCGGCGCGTGGCGGACCCGGCGCCAGCTGCCTCACAGATGGCCAGCCCTGTCGACTCATCCCGCCTAATATAATTCAGCTGAATCGACTTTCTGCGTTTTATAAAATTACTCATCTTATTGCTTCACTAAACGAATAACCATGTAACTTGCTTCAATGTAAGATTTTACCGAATATATCAAGCATATTTATTTATTGAATTGGCATTTACTTGGTAGAACTCCATTATAATACGGTGAAAAAAATAGCAATGTATTTTAATTCTACAGTAATTATTTTATATATTTGTTGATAGCTATTTCGGTTTACGCCATCGTCAGAACTATGATGAATATTCCGACGATGGCATAAGCCGAAATAGCTATCAACAAATATATAGAATAATTCCTGTAGAATTAAAATACATTGCTATTTTTTTTTCACCGTAATATCCAGCTACATCTAAACGTTTAATATAAGATAGTTTATTTCTATAGTATATAATCACAACTATCTAAGCCCGCAAGAAGGGGTTGATTTTCAGACTTTGAAAGCTCTATTGGCAATCGGTGAAAGATGAAGCAAACAAATCTCACTCAGATGAAAGAAACCAAAGCCGAAGACGATGCCTTAAAATGAATAAATTACGCAAATTAAGTAATTCAATCAGAAATTTCTAATTCACGAAAAGTTCTCATCTAAAGCAAATATAATTTAATGCTTAAGGACCGTTAAATTATAAATATGCTGAATACATATTTGGATTTACGTATTTAAAAAAAATATCGTTAAATCTCAAAATATTACTTTAATGCCAGAGTGACGTAAATGTGTATATTTATATTTATGCATAAAGTTATTATTTACATAATTTGATAGTCAAATTATAAATAGTGCATCATCAAATAACTTTTGTTGAATTAAGTGTGAAAGACAGAAATATAAAATGTGCATTAAGATCAAACGTTCTACTACTTCTACATAAAGAAATTCAATCAAAAAATGTAACATCACATAATATTACTTATTCGGCAGTAACTTTGCTGAATATCATTTTTAAATAAAATTAAAAATAATAAGTATATTTCATGTTACAAATAGTGACACGTGCTTCGCCTCTTCAAGAAGCATCATCAGACCTACTATCTAATCGTTAATTTAGTAATGAATCAATATGATGACGCTTCTTAAAAAAGATACATATTACACATTATTAACTAAAGCCTACCCTGAACAATCTTTGACGTTGATTTGCGTAACTATTGCTATTCATTGATCATGATTTTTATTCTTTAGCTGTAATTATTCAGTGTGTTTACAAATAAAATTCCTATGTGTAGTGGACTGTAAATAAATATTCACTAAAAAATTTTAACCACTGAAAGTAGTCGAGCTATATTGTATAGTCATCATTGTTTAAGGCATTGGCGGTAACTAACTTGATAGGACAAATAAATTCTCACAAGTGATCGAAGTAAACATTCGAGTTTCTAAAAATTATATAATAAATGTATGCATTTTCATGTCCTTAAAACTAGGTTATTGGTACAGAAAGATACCGCTTTCGAATTGGTTACTTTGTTAAAAGCCATTAAATATAATGTATTAAACAAAATTATTTTCAAAAGTTTCAGGCTTAAGATTAAAATATAATAGTGCTGAACCAATATGTATCCATACATTCATCGTTTACATAATTTAATAAAGTACTTCTTCAAACCTCTAAAACGGGTATTTTTTATTCTTAAACTGTCTGATTATGACATTCTATTTCTACAACATTTTTAAAAGATCATTCTAGCTGGCGCTATCTTGGTGTATTGATTGATAAAAAAATGAGTTACAAAGAGTGACTTTAATAAAAAATTCAAAATAATTTTAATCTGCATAAATTTGTTGATTATTGTATTATAAACATTTCAAGATGTATTTAAAGTAATAAAATTAAAGCACGAATCTTACGTGCTGCACTGATTTTTTTTGTAAGTATTACGAAGCATATTTATTTTCCATAACAATCACAAAAAACATGTCCATATTAGTTTGTAGATTTTTTCATTCAAGCAAATTTAGAAAATAAAAAATAACCGAAATTTATCGAGCACCTGATTCCATTAAGCTACTACCAGTCAACAAAATAAATAATACAATTCTAGATTCTAAAAATAAAACAAAGAAAAAAGTTTGATTTCTTATAATTTTTACACAACAAATCCATTTGCCTTTTTTTAATAGTTAAATGCATTCGACCGTGCATAAACTTGACCATGATACTCGAACAGCAAAAGTCCGTTGTTTTTTTATACCCGGAACAAGAGATGTTTATTTGGTTGATTTGCTAAATCAAGATTACCAACTTATAAACGTCTATCTAAATTCAGATATTTGAAAAATATTGGATTTGAGTTGTTTTTTATAGGTTTTTTTGTTGCTGTTTTATACTTTGATCAATAAATTGTTGGTTTTTAGTAGCAGAAATATTATGGGATATAAAAATGTAATGATTTTTATGTTTGTATTGCATTTTAATGGGTATTACAGTTTCCGATTGAAATGAATGCACTTAATAATGGTATGGTAATAATTATAATTATTTTGATTGAGTTTTATTGTTAACGTTCAATATTACAGTCGATAATGCTTGAAGCTATATTTAAATCAATAATTACGAATTAATAATATTATCTTGGGATTAGTACTGTCATGTTTCGAATAAATTTTATATTCACACATAATGATCGATATGAAAAGATATACATATTTCCTTTTTTTATTTATACGCTTCCTTGCGCAATAAGTTTATATTTTTACTCTAGAAAATGTTAATTAAATTATAGCATGATGCAGAGTGATTATTTATTAACCAGCAATTATTTCAAATTAAATCAATAGAAAAAATATAATAACTTTTGAAATAAATAAATTCGTGGGTAAAATTTTTTCTTACTTTACAGTCTAAGCTTTTAAGAACAATGAAATAATATTTTTTGATAAGATTCTCAAAAAATTACAGTATTTTTTAATCGTAAATATGCTCTAATTACAATACGGTTGGTCACGTATCAGAGGCAACGTTAATGAGAAGGTCAACGGATTGGGACATTTTATTAATTATTATTAAAGGCATTTATATTAGGTCTGTGATTTGTGATGTATTCATTTCCTTCCACCCTTCTGATTCTAAAAACGGACCATAGCGATTCGCTAGGAACTAGTCCTGACGTTACCTCATCATATTCTTACGCTCTCCGAAAAATAAATGTCGAGGGACAGGATATCAAACAGGTTTAGTAGAATAGTTTCTGTTGAGATGATCCATTCGAGGTATTTATGCTCTCTATTGAGAACGGGCATGATAAAAAAATTTATTAAAATAGCGCTTATTTAAACACCCAAGCGACGATTTTTTATTTGATTGAGACACTGAATGGTTTTAACGGAAACAATTGAAACGAAACGCGTATTAAAGTATTCTTAATCCAATTCTTGAAAACTGAGGTATAGAGAAGTCAGTCTATTCATGAATTTTACTAAAGAACGTTGATTAACATATTGGGAAAAGAAATATTATAAAAGCCAAAATATTTTTCATACACAATTTTAAAATTTATCATTGCGAAAGGTTTGTTTTTTTGTTACAGATAAATTTGAACGCAGAGAATATTTGTTAGAACATTTTTTTGACATTTGTACTTAAAATATCAATGATTATTTTGACTATAAATTTTATTTTTCTACCTAGTTTTCAAACAATGATTTATTCAGTACTTTAATCGGAGCCTTGAAAGTGTTCATTCGATATAATCCAATTGTCAAAAAAATTGTACAATCTAAATCTGCAAATTTACAATCAAATAGTTCCGGTAAAATATACTTCACTGGATCCAAAAATGTGTACTAAGTTACCGTTTCAATATAAAAGACATTATATACCTGAGCATTATCCATAAGTAAGCTGCACAATATTGATTAACATATCAATTATCGTGTTTTGAATAGATTTATAAGTAAAAGAGCTAAGACACCTTTTTCATCACGCTCCTAGTGGCCTCGTCGTTACTTCATTTCAAATCATTGTCTGTGATAATTATATCGATTGTACGTCATCTGATCGCAATTGTATAGAAAAACGCCATTTTTTGCAATGAAAATATGTTTATATTTAGGTCTTATCGGCAGTTTAGTTATAATTACCATTACAAGGTTAATAATTAACGCCATTATTGCAGAGGGATAACACGATTTTGTATCACGTACGTACTACTTGCTATCAATGCAATTTACTAACAGATGCAATACAATATTGTTTAATAGTGAAGCCACAAACCTTAATTTTAAAAAATACCTTAAGGACGTTTACTTTCAATGCTACGTCAAAAGACATAATTTACAACAAAACACCACACTTATGTTTAGCGAGATATCATTTTAAAGTAATCGCTGTGATGAAGTGTTTTGATATAATGTTTCTAATAAGGTCTAGGAGAAAATTTGTGGCCGAAGCAAGCATTTTTTTGAGAAGCTCATCTAATATTTCTGAAATATGAAGAAAATATTACATTAAAATAAACGAAAACATCGTATGGAATTCCTTAAAATTAGTTTCAGGGTAAAAGTCTCTTCTGATCCTTGCCCCTCCCTTTGTATAATATAATATATGCCTGATTAGAAGTACGTATAATCCACAGTTAAAAATAAAACAGTACATTTTTGACGACCGAATAAGCAAACACTAAGAAAAAATTTCAATTATAATAAATTTTCATTCATTTATTTAACAATAGACCGACTATAATTTATAAACTCGTGTTTTAAAACAATTATTATAAGTCGTTAATACAAAACAATGGTACAGTAGCGAGAAAAGCGATTCGACACGCAGACAGAGGTTCGTAAAACATGGTCTGCTTTGTGCTTGTTGGTAATGATTCGATTTAAATGCCTTAAGAAGTATATAACAAAACAATAAAGGAAACCATCTGATAATCAATTTTTTGAATAGGGCTTCATAACATATTTATAAAATTAAGCCACCATTATTTCGAATTTAATGATTTACTAGTAATCTCAGGTGAGCAAAAAACTTAGACACATATGAATGTCAAAATATACCATCGTTTTCTCGTTCTACCCTATCGTGTTTTGAGTTATTTACGCCAAAATAATTGATATTTGAAGCTCTTTTGCTTAAAACCTTACACCAAATCACTGAAATATAAGTCCAGAAAATGTATGAACAAAAAATATGTTTCTATAATCATATAATAAGTTTGCTTTTACATTATTACATTTATTTCCTATTAGATTTCCCGTGTTACAGTAATAATTATCAATAAAGCCTTATAAGCCTTATTAATAAAGTAAAATTACGATACTTGGTCGGTAGATGTTTATTAAAAGGAGTAACACGTGTCACTCCTTGTTATGCAATATGTGAAATAGCGAAGTTATCGTTTTACAATTTAAGATTTAGCCTACTTGAAGTCAAAAAAAATATTTTATATCACAAATTGATTTTTCAATCCCACATATCTATTTTTGCCAACGGAAAATATTAAACAGTGAACGTCGTTATATTGAATTCATACTCGATGCATCTCGTCAATTAAGAATTGCCAGTCGTCAATCATAATTAAGTGAGTAAAAATTCATCAATCTACAGAGTTGTTTGTTTTAACGAATCCCGAATCTAAAACAGTAATCTTCAAACTTCTAAAATGTCGGTATCCGATGGTCGAAAAATGATCTACAGCTGACATTTATGTTATATCTAATATACGATAACATAACAAAATAATGTTTTATAATCACAGTAAAAACTGTAAAAAAACTGTTAAATTATGTAAATACATATCATCAGCCACGCATTAACCTTTTTTTTGTATCTTTGTTTACGAGAACTACGAGGTTCACACAGTTTGAATATCTCTGTCCTTGAGAGATGCATAATAGTTCATATGTTTTGTACTACATTTTTTAACTCGATTAATTCATATTTAATAATGAGCAATTTACTTTGTGGTGGTTTTTTACTTGTTATTTTTATTAAGATGAATCTAGAATATCAGGACCAAAAATCAATCAATGATATTATGTTGATGGAAGATTATAAATCTTGTTCAAACGGTTTTTAAAAAAAGTTCTCAATATATATTTATCATCTACATATGTATGTTTATATTAGAAAATAGTAAAACATATTTTGTTATTATTCCATAATTAAGCAGTTCCCGCTCATTGCGAGCATTCAGCTTCAGTCGAAAATGCTCGCGATGAGCGAAACCGGTCCTGATCTCAATTAATTAATTGTGGCATAGATACAAAAAAAATGTTTTATTATTTTTTAATATAAAGCCTTACCCCCAATGAGAACCTTAAAAGTGACACATGTACATGAAACTGTTGCATCTTTTTAACAATAGCTATTTTTCTAATGATCAAAAAAACTTGTAATACATTTCATATCTATCCTTCGGATAATTTCTAATATGTATGGCATCTGACGATATATAAATAGCAACACATATTAAGCTGTGTAGGTAATAGAATGATTTCGATAATGAAAATAAAACCAGTATATATTACGTATGTCGTATGTATGTAATATAATATATATAGCCAAGGTGTATAAGTTATCATTCATTTCATAAATTCCCGTGCCGTTTCCAATTCGGTCACGTACCAAGAAAACGTGTGTTCTTCCCGGCCATAATGTTCGAGATTCATCCGAGACTTGAGCAATGAAAATGCATTTTAACGATAGAACGTCTTTCAAGGATGGTTAAAACCTGGTATATCGAAGACGCAGCACGTACTTTTCCAAGAACAAATGGCCGGCACGCGCTTGCGCCTAACGTAAAGGAAATCTACCGGAGCGGATATTAAGCACGGTACACGTCTGCGGACGTCGTCAATATTTTTTACATACTGCTCAGCAACGTTTCTCTCAACAATAAATAAAATGTATACTATTGGTAGTTAAACCTACGAAAAGCAGCTTCTTTCGGAGATATTGATCTTATAGATTTACATCGTTAAAGAGTTAGCTTATTTTAATTGTACACGATTAACACTCCAAGTACGAGCGTGACCGTATGGTCACAGTGAACACTATCGTCTATTTTTTCATATTTCCGCTCCTTTTCTACCTGAACATCGTATCCATCACTTCGTTTCGGTTAAAAAGGGTCTTCTCCACAGTTATTATGCAGCCGTGGCAGCGAAAACAACTATCAAATACGCTCACAATTTATTTAATTTTCGGTATTTTTTTTTTCTTAAAAATGGATATTTCAAAAGAGTAAGTACAATTTTACATATATTTTTAAATTACTTACGTAAATACCACTAATTGATTTCTAATGAAAACATGTTGGTCTAAAAAGGTAATATCGTATATATTTTTTAATATTTTCACTTTGCTAAATGTGTATGCATGTAGATTGTAAACAATAAATTATAAGTAAAAACAAAATATTTGGAATATTGTTGCATGACAAATGAATATTCACGACGTGCATCTAAACAAACAAACACGGGGCCTGTAAGGACGAGCGTGACCATATGGTCACATAGCTTTTCTGCAAGAAAGCATTATGTAATTTTTTTAAATAATTTTTCCTATACGTATAAGACTACATGTTGATAAAATTTAGCTTAAAATTCTATTTTTTATCAAAAATAAATTCTCGCCTCTGGAGGGTTAACTGATTAATTGATTCAAGACCTTAGAGACAAAGAACCTTAAATCATTTTTCTCTGATTTTCAGCAGAGCCAAAAAACAGGTATCATCTGTAATCAATTTTCCTTCAACAAATAGAATTTTTATTTTATTTGTTAAATTTAATATGGTAATTTACTCTAATGTGTTTTTAAGTTCACTTTTAAGTTGTTCACTATCAATACTAAAAAGTGAAATGGAATTATAATAAATATAATAACACATTTTAAGTACGTATTCAAAATTTAATTTATTTAGATCGGACCGTTTTCGCTCATCGCGAGTGTTATCAACTGATGATAATGCTTAATTTACGAACAAGAAAGTGATTTGAATTATTAAAATATTAAAACATCGTCGTATTCACTTTCACTCATATTGGTATGTCTCTTTGGCACAAAGGGTAATAATTTATTTTGTTTCTAGTGGCATTCATAACTAACAACAGGCAAAAATCGATATACGTTTCTTCTATCCTGATGGCCAGAATTGATCTTATACATTTACCTGGTGTAATACAAAATCATAACATTAAAACGTTGATAATACGTATTAACAGCAAAGCAATAAAAGTTCGAACAATCTTGATTAGTTTCTATTCTACAAAGCATATCGAGATGCCCCGCCCCACGTGAAGCAAATTATCTGAAGAACAGTGTGTCTCAAAACTTTGAATATAGCTTTCAACGTCTTTCTACATATAAAATACCCTAAGAATAATATAAATTTCTGGCATTTTTATAGTGGATTTCCTTTCGTAAGCGTGAATGGTTATGGCGCCCACATAAATCCGACCGCCTACCCACACGATCATAAAAACGGAGCGTAGCGAGTGTGGTTAACTAACTATTGGCCCTGTTCTCACTATTTTGCTATTTCTTTATTCGCTTAAAATTTTTGGAAATTCGAACAAGGTTGAAAATAATTTAATTAAAAAATCATCAAAAATATTATAGAGTTTGTTATTTTTCCAATTTTGGAGGGGGCGGGCGTTACTAATTTTGACCAGACGTAACCCATAATCAATTTCTTTTGTAAACATATTCAATAAATGTCAATATCCTTTCATATGCACTTTACACAATCCAAATCCAGATTATCTTTCATATCTAGTTTGTGATCACGAAGCCATTAAAATCTTATTTTGCTCTTTTCTCCCTCCCGAGAGCTTATTGTGTCCTTGTTTACCGCCCTAGAGCCACGCGCCGCCCGTGCGTCCACACTAATTGAAGTGCTTTTGTGAAATTGCTGTTATTATTTGTAACGAGACTTGTGCCATATAACGGACATGTAATTCTTTATCTGATAAACAGAGAGCGTTGTATACTTTTGTGATTAAAAATATCGAGTCAAAGTGTGTTTTGTCCAAGGCACAAAAGCGACACACGGGTCGATGTGTTTACTCGCAAATGAATATTCACAAGTGATACATTTAACTAAAACAAACCAAAGTGGATGGTTTATATTTGCAATGTTTGCATACACATTTCTTACAACCAGCAGCCACTAAAAAAAGGATGCAAAAGGTTATATGTCTGATTCGGTGATCAGACATACGGGCACAAGACAATTTTATAATCGACACATTCAGACAAATGCGTACAATGCCAATTGGGCATATATACACAGTACAGAAGAAATTAGTCTTAAATAAGAAAGGAAAAGAACACTTCAATATATTATAAATTCAAAAACTTATTTGAATTTTTTAAATATGTGAACTGGACACTTACTCAGCGGATTTAATATAAAATGTATAGTTACATAGATTTGTTAAATTTATATGTAACCGTTTATTTCTAGTACGGTAAAGAAGTGTTTTTTTTTGCTTTAATAATGAAACAGCGTTTAATTTATAAAAAAAAATTAATACTCACATAAATTTAAATATCAAAGACTCAATAATACTTATGAAACCTAATAATTAGTATGCATATTTGAAAACCTTTTGACCGTTACAATCGAATCAATTTCAAATCTGCGTGTAATAGTCGTGTCTTATATTTACATATATACAATAACATATTTGTATTATCTTTTGATTTTTGTTCGTGATTAAATTATACATACACAATTTTATTGAAAACATGCATTCAAAATCTAGGCTTATTTTAAAACTATTATGTTTTTCAAAAAAATACACAAATAATCCTGTCATTGGATGAAGAATTCAGGATAAAGTAAAATAAATACTTCACGGTGTTAGGAGCATTTTTATTTTATCGATTTTTATTATTGTACGCAATGCTCTGCCGCTATAAATCATTATAATTTTATGACCGTATTGTGCAGTTTTATTACTTTCTCGTATGTGACTAAATATCAACATTGGCAAATGGTGCGATTTGCATTTATCGATTTTGATACACGCTGAATATTCGGGTCGCATAAAACTTGTTGATAAATCCTCCGAAGACTTAAAATAAAATAGCCTTGCAGTTTTATAATTTTGTACTAATGCTAATGACAGAACAATAAAAATATTTTTAACCATTTTTGTTCCATTTCTTAAACAGTCACTCAAAATCTTTCTTCGGAAGAGGAGGGAAAAAATTATGTGGGCAAGTTGGTTGTCATAAGTATATGGAAATAAATGAATTTACCCCGAAATTACTTGGACCGATACAAAGCTACACGGGACTGATCTTTTAACTGTACAATATGGTACGGTCCTAAGAATTGGAAGTGGTTACCAATTCATTCTTTCTCCGCGCGTTTTCAGCATCACATGAGTGGGGCAGAATGAAAACATTTTATTAGAACAAAAATCTTTGAATCGATTGAAGGTCAATGCGTGAACGTTTCCAGTCGAGGATTTGACACCTTCACAACGAAAACCAGAAGAGCCTAATTATTTTTTTTAAAAAATGTTTAGTAAATTAATAAATTTCTTTTCAAGCATACTGAGGAGGATGATCGTTATACATTTTCAGTCTTCTAGGCGCAATGAGTTGCCTCTTTCTTTCTGTTAATTTTAACTCCATGATCTTGTTTATTCTATGCTTAAAGTTATATATCTGCCTCAGTCATCCATTCAAGTTTTTTGAATAAATTTATACAATCCAATACTGTAGTATGTAATGAGCTTTTTCCACATTTTCCTTTATGATTTTGGTTCTGCCTGAAGTTGAAAACCACTATCTGAAAACTAAAAGGACACAGTGAACAAAATTATCCAAAATACCAAAATTGTTCCATAAATAAAACATTACTTTTACGGGAAAAATATAATATTTTCACGCATTCAAAGTGGTGTGAGAGAAACCAAATATCTTATATAGCTAATTATTTCAAGGGTAAAGCCGCCAATTCTTGGTTAAAAAGTCATTAAATTTAAATAAATAAAAAAAATATTTTTACTTCGCCGCTCATTGCGAGAAATTTTAACTGGTAAGCTGAATATATGTAAAAGTAGCACAAAAAAGTTAAAAACGACTCATTCTTACTCATTATCACTTAGAAAAAATAAATAAAATATTTTTACCATGGAATATAATAGTTTTTATTTACAGTATTATCTGTCTGTATTTATAAAGGAAAATACTCGAGATGAAAATTTGCTACGTTTTTATCTTATAAGTTTCTCTGTGATGACAGAATAAGTACATTTGAAAAGCTCAAGAAAACATTATAACCGTACGTATGAAAATGGTTTCATGCTAGAGGAGCTTATCGCAAAATATTAAGCTCCGGGCACTCGCTAGTGTGCAGTATCGTAGAGGGGTCATTGAAAACTCTAGGCGTAGGCGGGGCGTAGGATTTTCTAGCGTCCAATGAAACAGCGGCGGCGTCAACATGTCCGCCCGTGGGGGCTGATAAGGCGCCCGTAGGCGGGGGGCGCCTCAACGCAGTTGGGGACGCGCACGCGTCGCGATAACTACGTCGTCTGCATGTCCGAAAATATTTGAACAGAAAATTTTAATGACAGACGTCAGACGAGTTCTTTGTTGTGAAAAGTAGAGCTGCATTGCTTAATAACACAGGCGATTAAATCAAATCATATATTAAGTAGATGCAACTTTTATTAAAATCTGTTTAGTTAGGATTTCCATACTGAAATTTTGGACGGTTTAATTGTGTTTTTGTGAAAATATCGTGCAATATGATGTGATTTCAAGTTAATACTTAGCAATAATCTATTTATCAAATACTTATTTGTGTGATCGAGTATTATGATGTCTGCAATGACGATGTTTCGTGGAGAAACACTTCCGTCCGCTGCAGATTTACGAGTGCCTCCCATCCAACTGGAACATTTGCCAGAAGTTTTTATTTGTAAGAATAATCATTCAATATGTCGAACTACGAGATTAATCATGTTATAATGATTTATAATTCAATAACCAACTTAACCGAGTTCTCACTTTACATCATACTTAATTTCATCTATCACCAGCTATTTTATTAAGTGTATACAAACATTTCAATATTTTCAATAGTGACAGATTTGATACGAAAACCAAATAATATATTATAATTCAAATATTATCATTGATATTTTAGATAATAATATTGGAAACACGAATCAAGTTTTAGTTATACTATTTATTTGTCCACCTGTCATATTATCATATTGATTTACTTATTTCTCCTTCTCTTTTTTACAGCTAGCATACCAAAATGCGGCGGATGCCAGGAACTCATATTAGACAGATTCATTCTGAAAGTGTTGGAACGAACTTGGCACGCTAAATGTTTGCAGTGCTCTGAATGTCGCGTTCAGCTCTCTGATAAATGTTTCGCAAGAAATGGGCAACTCTATTGTAAAGATGACTTTTTTAAGTAAGTAGGATCTGTATTATTTCTGTGATAAATGTTTAAATGGCAGAAAATTTTAAATGATAACATACCAACAATATATAGTTTTGGCACATCTTACTGGAAATAATGAATCAATAACGGATTTGTTTAATTTGTCCGGCAGATGATATTTTGCATTACATATCTGTGCATGCTTATCAATTGCATTCTAATCGATTGCATTTAACACCATGAAGTTTTTTTTGTTTAAACAGGGCCAAACGGTAAAAAAATAAATGATTCAATATTTCCACTTAATATAGATGTATATTTAAAATCAAAGCTTTTGGGAACAAATTTGACACAAATATTTACTAAAAACTAACATTCGGTAACAAAGATAATACAATTATTGATGGCTTTCTTTTGTGAATTTTATAATTTTTATGAATAAATAATCTTCTTGATAGTTCTCTGTAACATCCTAATACAGCAATACAACTCATAACATTCATTAATAATAAATCGGAAATATTTTCTTACATAGTACTTATACGACTTGGCACGGATTTAAAATATAGTAGTACTTTTTTTCCTTACTTTACCAATAAAAGTCAATTTGTAAGCGTATCGTTAATTGGCGAGCGTAAAGTTATTTTGATAACACATCCCCAAATTATCGTTATGAAACCACAAATAATGTGATACCGTATAACAAACAAGGCCATAAGGAGCCATAAAAATATGATTATCAAAACTTTAGTCATGGAAGTTTTATTGACATTAAGCCACATCGCCGCTCACGTACTCATTTGTGTTTCTTTGAATTGAAAAAAAATATATTGATTTGTGAATATCATGCAAAATAAATAAAGAATTGTTTGTCGCGCGCTGTGGGTGCAGGCGATTCGGCAGCAAGTGCGCGGGATGCGCGCAGGGAATCCCCCCAACACAGGTCGTGCGTCGCGCGCAAGACCACGTATACCATCTACCCTGCTTCTCGTGCGTCGTCTGCTCCAGGCAACTGAACACGGGGGATGAATTCTATCTCATGGAAGACAGGAAACTCGTTTGCAAGACTGACTATGAAGCCGCCAGAGCGAAAGGTAACGAATCAAACATCTTGAGCCATTTACCTAAGATTCACCAACACATCGCTGGTGATTGAAAATAATATATTTTTGAATTAACACAATTCTTACGGAGTGCAAAAAATTGTGCGTTTGCTAATTGGTCATCATATGCGAAATAACATGCTAACAAACAAAGTTATTAAAAGGCCCTCTAAACAAAGTGTAAATATTATTGATTGAGTAGGTATTTACTTGGTAGAACTCCTTTCGCCTTTCTGACGAAGACCGAAATAGCAATCAACAAATATATAAAATAATTTATGTAGAACTAAAATACATTGTTATTTTTCTTACCGTATCAAAGTGTAAATACATATTATTTTATGGAAACATCTCATATTAGTCGTATAACCGAGTGTTGAACGTCTTTGTTCAGCTCAGTTGCTTGGTATATAATTTGAGACTAGGTATTTTCTTTCATTCAAAAAGGTTTTTGCAACCGATCTAAATATTGCTGGTAGTAATTTCCATCACTCATACTTATGCCATTAACTTTACCAAAGAGTGAGGTTGGTGGAATAACATACAATTAATTTAAATATTCCATAATAACATGTTATGTAATCCGCAGAAAAATCGCATATGAATTTAAAAATGTATTTGTTGATTTAGCGGCATTAAAAAAACAATGAAATTGAACAATTTCCATGAAAGATAAGCGATCAAATTAAGCTTTTTTATATGTCATTTATGATTCTTTTAACTAAGAAAGTAAAATGTTATGCAATAAAAATAAAATAATTTATTTGTAATGCTTCTTAATTGCACGGAATAACGTTTACGATCGCAATATTATGCAAATAAAGTTCGATCAGCGTGATTTCATAAACAAAGTGTTCACTATCTACAATTATTATAATTGAAGTTGTCATGAGATTAGTTTATCTGTGTAAATTGATATTGTTTAAAAGATACGGTCGATGTAACAGGTGAAGGTCTTGCCCTCTTGTGCTGTAAATTGGTGTTGCTAATGCACCGTCAATCTGGCGTTAATTTCTTGGAGAAAAGATATGCAATGAGTCACAAAATTTTCTAAAACGAATTATTTAAGAAAACGACGTAGTTAGATTTTTTCCCCTCAGAAATCAGATGTGAAAGCACCATTTACTCTCCCCGAATCGATTTGAGTTATTGGAAATTGATACCAAAATTTTAAAAAAAAAAGTTATGGTAATGCCCACCATATGTATGTCGTATATGACTAGATATCTTTGAAATTCAAAAGAAAGTTTGCAATATTGATATCCAATGTTTGTATCAATCTCGCTTATTCTAAGGTGTTCGAATTATAGTATAAATGTATCGACATTATTTATCTGACATTAAAAGAAATGTTAGGAAAACTATATTACCTTTACTTATTACGTGCAAGACCCTTTTCGCATTCTAATTTCAAAATAATAATAAATTATATTTAGTTAATTTGAAAATGAATAACTTTTTTTACTCCACATATTATGTCACTATCTATCTGTACGTGTACAATACGTGGAAAAACAATGTTACCATTTTATTTTTGTAAGTTCTTCTTTGATCTTGTTATAAAAAAAATCATATTGACTCATTGATAAGAATAATTTAAAGGTTTTGATGCAACTAGCGTCCCTCTAAAGGCTGCATTAATGTTATCCCAAAGGTGTGTACATGCTAGATGGGGGCTCGTTGGACGGAGACTCTCCAAACAAGAGGCCAAGAACCACTATCACCGCAAAGCAGTTGGAGACGCTGAAGAGTGCCTACAACAATAGTCCGAAGCCAGCCAGACACGTTAGGGAGCAGCTTTCTCAGGATACCGGCTTAGATATGCGGGTGGTGCAAGTCTGGTTCCAGAACAGGTTAGTTTTTGTTTATATCATATAATATTTTTAATTCATTCACGTATGATAATGTGGTTACTAAAATTAATCAATGATAGCAAATAAAATCTATAAAAAAATGATATTCTTAGTAAAAAATTAACATTTATTTTAAGCTTAATATATTTCGAAGATTATAATTGTTTTATTGATTTACAATATATCAGTATGAATTAATAATGTGAATAAAGTAATGATAACAATTTTATAAAAACAACACTACGGTCAATTCACATTTAATATTTCATTGATCAGATTGAGAAGCCGTCATTGGTATTTTTAATTGTGAATGTAAATGTATTTTTAACCAAAATTTAAATAAGTTTTTCACAAATGTTCATGACAGGTAATTGGTATGATCAGAGACAAAAATACATTTCACATAATTCAATCGTTTGAAGCCGATAAAATTTTATTTCATTTCAATAAAAAACAATACCCACTAAAAATAGATATCGATTATATTATGTTGATATAGTTATACTCGTCTTAATTTATAAATATAGTTTATATAGATATTAATCTTAAAATCATTTTTTCATAACCTTTGAGCTGCAGTTGTAAGGATTAATTAAAAACCATCTCTGTTGTGTGTTATTTCGTAATATTAACAAACCCCTGTTAGATCCCCTAGACTGTTTATTAGTGTTGGTTCAAAACATTTCCGAAGTCTAATTGAAATTAATTACAGCCAGCGTCCAAAGTTCTCAACATTTTTTCAGACACACCTAGCTTAAGATTGCAAACATAGGAAGGACTTTTTTTTATTGAAATTGATGTAAGCTGTAAGAAGCGTCGCGACGGCGCCAAATTATCTTAAATTAGATTGGAAAGTATTTCAAAGAATGCAGGAAAACAGACAGATATTTCTAATTCGTTTCGGTTACCTCATAAATTTAGTTAAGTAAAAGGTAAAATCGGGGAACAAATCGCTTACATCACTTGTTGATATTAAAGTGTTTAAGTTTCTAACGTTTTCTGTAAGCCAAATATATAAATTATTTTATGTAATCGGGGCTCAGTGTTTGTATTTTATGTTTTTTTATTTATTTATTAACAACTCTTCTGAGTGAAAAAATGAGTTACAGGGAATAAATGAGGTTTTTTACAATGGTCATTGAAATGCTTTTAGTTATAATTCAATACTGGCAATCAAATTATAGCTACGTATTTTATTTATTTTACAACGTTTTTATTTACATATTTAAAACTGCTCTTTTCCAACTTTTTTGCTAACAATAATGTTCTAAGTACTCTTAATAGTTAGTAAAAAACTTTTTAATGATGAAAAATGTTCTATTATTGCCATATGTTTCGACTTTTAATTAGATGCGTTTAATAATTTCTGTGTGAAAAAATATTTTTGTACTTAGAATAGAAATATATAGTGTAGTCGGATAAAGACTTTCTAGCTGACCCGTCATTTTTGGGAGATTTTAATTTGCAATGGCTACAACTATAAGACATTTTTTATTATACACATAGTTAATTTTACTGATTTAAATTAGGGTATGACATAAGGCTCGGAAAGAATGTTTAACTGTCGTTTTATATTAAAATATAATGTATCATTTTTCAAAATAAAATATATACGTTATAAGGCATCGTTAAATATATGATAGGATAAATGAGTAAGAGTGTATCTGTTAGGATAGGAAGAAGCCTACCATATTCTACCTCTACCATTTATTATACACTGATTTTACAAAGTTGGCTGCTGATCTACTATTTATTTCATAGAAAAACAATATAATTTGTATTTTTTTCATGAAAAATAACAGAAAATAACGACGAAAAAAAAAGCTTTTATGTTATTACGAACTTTGATGTTCCTGTGATAATGTATATCAGGAATAACGCTGTTCGTTTAGTTTGATTTATAGCTCAGTTTTTGTGATTTATCATTTACGTTACGTTGAACGCAATAAAAGCAGACGGAAGAAATGAAATGGGGAGGTTTTATCGGGTACCAAACCAAACCGAAATGACAAAATGGCGGATCATATTGATTTTCCTCGGTAAAGGCGCGCTTATTCTCAAAGGCAACGATATAGAAATACTTTATTTGATTGTTTTCGTTGGTTATATCATATATTATCAAGAAAGAACTAATAAAATGTAAATAAAAATATTATAACACACTTTTGAAAAAACAGTTTTGTTTTTTTTTGTTTTACTTTCAAAACACTAGTACATACATGTAATAATAAAACAAAGTCACACATTTGAGATATTATTGAAAAATTTGTTGGGCCAAGTTCAGATGGAATACTGTATTGAGATTTTTTTAATACACGTATTATTTCCTCTGGCTATTATATTTTTTCAAGCAAGTACATATATAAATGAATTTTAAATGTAAATAAAATTCACGCAATAGAATTATAAAAGTATTATGTGTAAATTTGCGTAGCTAAAGAATGCATTTTCCAGTTATCTAGAGTAGTGCTAAGAAAATTTAAGGTGTGTCTAATAGTATAAGAATTATTTATCTAGGTTTCAATATTTCTTGCAATTAAATGAAATAAAGTAAACGTTTAATCTTTCATTGGGAGATATTATAACAAATACATTTATCAGAGTTATGTATTCCAGAAATAGTTCTTAAGCAAAGAATCTACTTTGTTTAATTAGTGTGCATTTTTACTTCCACATGATTGAATTGTTTTTTTCAAAAATTTGTTTTTCATTCAAAGAAATTATATATAGTTTTGGAATATTCGGATTTTCACAACGAACGTTTGCTGGAGTTTTGTTTTAGAAGGTGTTCGTAATATGTTAATAAGAAAAGCAATTGATGTATGTATATATATTTTAAATATGCTATTTTTATTATTATGTCAGACGAGCAAAAGAAAAGAGACTGAAAAAGGATGCCGGAAGAACACGATGGAGTCAATACTTCCGGTCGATGAAAGGTGGATCATCCCCAAGACACGACAAACTATTGGACAAAGATGAGCTCAAAGTCGATTTAGACAGCTATAGTCATCATGGTGAGTAATTAAAACTGATAATTAATGATCATTAAACTACATACGTTAAAACATTATTTACAGTAGTCAACGTCGTCGGCTTTCGTGACGAACCATACAGGTTCAAGTCCCAGTACGAGCAGACCTTTTTTCAGTAAATTTATCGATTCTGTTCAAAGGCATGGGTGTTTGTATTGCCTGAAAAATCCTTCCCACTTATTGGATTCAATAAGCGGGGCGTAACAAGAGTGACTAGCTAATCACTAGTCTTGCCAAATCGTTTTAATCTCTAATCTCGTCAAACCATACTGAATAACCAACAGTTTTCGTAGAAAAAGCTTTTGTAAGATATCTCCATTCAAAATTCATATGCTCCACATTGGGAATGGGCATGTATTTAAAAAATGGTACTTGCATTTTTAATAAAATTTGTCTTTTTCACCACTATATGATATACTTAAGTCAACCGTAAGGCAGAGATATACTTCCTATTCATGATGAAACCCGTTTTTTTATTTTCAGATCTGAGCAACGATAGTTACAGTACCGTTCATATGGGATTAGAAGATGGTACATCCCCTCACACCCGTAGCTATCTTGCAGCCGCTACCCCACCTTATCTAGCTGAGCATTCTTCTCCCTTACCTCTTGGATCTCATCCATATCCTTACAATGAGCAAATCGTATACACATCAATTGGTAAGAAATGATTATTTATTTATTTATTTATTATTTAAGTTTTTTTAAATTTGTAACCTGATATGATTAATAAATATATCACTCATTTGCTGCAACGATGAAATTACCTAACTGTTTTTAATTGTTTTAAATAATTTTACAACAATAAGACAGTTACTGGCATATTAATTACTATTAATGTGTCAGTATAGTTTTCGTACCTAATACTGTTATTAAATTATTAGAATTGAAAATATTCAAACAAGTTAACTGAAAAATGTGGATTTTGAGCTTTTTTTACTGTGTAAACTCATTATACATAGTTAAACTCAAATATGATGACTGAAAAATAATTTCTGTTTTATAGAATTTTACGATATTTTCATGGTTTTAGTTTGGGAACACACTGTGCTTTAATTATTATCAGTGATAATCGATTGGCGTGCAGCTGTAATTATTAATAGTTAAAGAAAATAATGCAAACATATATTATTGTCTTTTTGGTTTTGCTTAGTAATCACAACCAATCATAATACGATAACTTGCCAAAATATTTGCTATGTTTCTTTTAAACTCATTTTATTCTTACCTGATGTGCATTTTATTACTTATAAAATATACTTCAATTAGAATAGTATAAGTAAACAAATAATTTATGCTAAGATATTTAAGAATTTATTTACTGTTAATTCAGATGACACGTATCCCAAATGCTTTATATTAGTATTGTTTCAATATTTAAAAAATAAATACTGTTCGATAAAAGTAGTGTCAAATTTTTTAGTTAAAAAATTCACCGTTTTTACGGTAAATGTTTTTTTTTCAAATCGAAAAAAAAACAAATTTATGAATAGAAACTATTTACTTTTGTATGTGAATTCGAGTCGCGAGGTCACAGAATGTATTGAAAACGTAGAATCAATCATTGGTATTGTGTGTTGTCGATAACAATGTATTTGTGTATTTATAGGTCACGCTGCTGGCGGCGGCACCCACGGAACGATGGGCGGTGGTTCTGACCTCAGCAGCGGCTCCAGCCCTCCTCACTATCCGGATTTCCCACCCTCACCTGACTCTTGGCTGGGCGAGGCACCTGTGCCAAGATACTGACACCGTCCCGGGCCGCATGTGCCCCCTGCCTATTATAGATAGTGCATAAGCGTCCCCTTAACTATCATCTGAATTAATATGAAAAGCTCTTAATAAAATGAGATCATCCAAATAAAAAAATGTGGAAAAAATGACTCACGATCTCGAAAATGACTGTCAAATTGAATCTTTAATATTAAATACAAATAATAATGTTTTCGAAACATTAAACAAAATTTCAAGACAGATTTACTGAAAGCGTGTTTTTTGGTACAGTTAACGTTGATTTTTTTTATTGTTAATAATATCTTCACTTTTGTTTGAATTCAAAAATGATAGTTATATTTATTTTCAAAATTGTTTCCAGGGAATTTATACGTTTCAATGTAATTCTAAAAAGTTTCACCACTATTACCAAACTGACTTTTTACTTATACTTTTTTATATAATTCATGAAAAGTCAAACAAAATATACATAAAGAAGCTTGAGAATATCTTTTAAATTTGTAATACTTAAATATTTTATTCATAAACGTTACCAAAAAGTAATACAGTAATATATAATTGTGAGAAAACACAAACTCGAAAAAACTATTAGTTAACATAATAATTAGCAATAGTTATTATTGATTAACGATCATTACATATTTCACGTAAGTGATATATCGGTCAATTGATCAACACAAAAAAATAATAGAAGTAAATGATTTATTTTTCTCGTAAATAAGTCGTCATTTATTACAAGAGTTACATACATTTAATTCAAATAATACATAAAAAAGTGTCTTCAGGATAGAAAGATAGTAAGTAATGCTTAAATACATTGCAAAAAATGAGCGTTGAAGTAACAGTACAAAAGGGCTGAGGCCCCTAGTTGGGTTTTGTAAAAATGCGAACAGTATTTCCGTCTTGGTAAAAATTTCTGAAATATTTAAAATCCTATGAAATCTATTCATTCAAATCGAATGTTTCGTTGCAGATATGTTTTAATAGGATACTTTACCGGCATGATAATTCCATGTTTTCAAATGTTGTGCTTGTCATTTGAATGTATGTAAATATAATTAAAAAAAAAATTGTATTAGTGCATAAAAAACCAAAGATTTAATAGCAAGTATACAAAAAAGTGCACGGTCTCTGATATATATATATATATGAAAAAAACTATTATCTGATTGTTGATGAGTTTCATTTGTAATTCTACATTGCCTCGTCGTCTTATGGAAATAGGAATATGTTTTGATTATTGTATTAATTTTGGTGAACCGTGTGTATATTCATGCACAGTGTTGCATTTAATGTTCTCACTGTATTTTTATTTGTATGTTAGTGAACCAAGTCGATTTTAAAATGAAAATATTGACATAATATACCTTGAAACAAATCTAGTCGTCTAAATAAAGTACTTTCAAGTCTAAATAAAATATTTTTTATTTACAATATTTACATTAAATTAATATATCCTTTTTAAAGTTCTGTTGTCGCCACTCCCCAATATTGCTGCATTCTACCGTCTTGGTCAAGCGAATCCTGCGCACCGCGCTCTTGAATCACGGCAAAATCGTATTCTAAATTGTAAGGCATCAAACGTTGCAATGATCCAAAATAAGCGGCGTGAGGACCGCCGTTCAGTTGCGATCGACCAGAACCAAAGCGCGTCTCAGGTCTTACCGACACAGGGTTATATGACCTGGCGCTTCCGAAATGACGCGAAAGAAGCG
Source organism: Himalopsyche kuldschensis (assembly GCA_028554975.1). Taxonomy (NCBI): domain Eukaryota; kingdom Metazoa; phylum Arthropoda; class Insecta; order Trichoptera; family Rhyacophilidae; genus Himalopsyche; species Himalopsyche kuldschensis. Next base: position 3,033,089 of record JAHFWI010000001.1, on the reverse strand, counting down.
GTGGCTGTGGCTGTGGCGGCGGTGGAGGAATGGCAAGTTGCGGACTACTGTTCGACAGATTCCTAAGATTACGAAGATTAGCATTAGGATTTCTTGTGAAACCTTTTGACAACGTATTCAATTCTTTATCGAATAATAGCTGAGTATTCTGCTCTAGCATATACTCCCAGCATTTAAATTGCTCTTCTGAGACGGCAGAATCAGTATCTTCTCGCTCATTTTCTCTTTGTTCTTCAATTCGCGCTCTAATAGCCTTCGCTACCCCTCTGCAACTTCTGCGTTCGCTCGCCATTTTTCGCATGCCATTATCTTGCATTATTAATGGCGGCGGGGGCGCTCTCGGAATAGCTTTAGCCGCACTTAAGTAGTGGTTGAGATTGTTGCGATTTCCGATCGTTTGCCTTTCAGTTCCCGATTGCGAAGATCTTACGGTAGCTGTTTCGTTCGTCTGATCGCTTTGACCGCTCGGAGATGACCTATCACTTCCGTGAGGCTTGGTGGGCGTCTGATTTAAAGCGTGACAGCAATTGTTTTGATATTCACAACAGCATCCAACCTGACACACTGCCGCGGAAGTTGGATTTGCAAGAGCTTTACTTTTTTTAATCGTATGCCTCAGCTCTCTCATAAGTAGATCAACGTCTGATCCCGGACCGTTAAATCTCAAAATCATTATTGATAAATTTTCCTCAGCCCCATATCCTTGAGCCAAATCTTGTAACCGTTTTGCAGCGAGAATAACGTTTTTCTCTGCTCTCACTTCATCAATCGCCGAATGGACATCGATAACGTCCCACAGTTTTTTGTTGGCCATGATTAAAAATTCATCTGACTCCTGTAAAACGACTTGAATCATTTCAGGGTTCGGTACAACGTGTGGAAATCGTTCAGCGTGGCCAACGCGTTGATTTGGATGCTGCGGAGTCAATATGATAGGTCCGGAAGGACGAGCGAGTACTGCAGTTGCTTCTCCGACACTAGCAACTCTTAAGATATAACGTCTCGGACTAGGAGCGAATCCCAATTCAATTTGATTCTTTGCTCTTGAAATATGACAAAGAGTAACGCAGGCTCCACTTCTTTGACCTCTCTCTTTCAATTCCCTGTGAGCTGATAAAATGCTATATTTCATATATTCGTTTGCGGTTTCCTTTACAGCTCTTTCTTCCAACATTATTCTCGGTAGAGATTTTGCTAGAATATTTGGTATTTCGTTATCATTTCCGCCATCAAATAAACCAAACAGTCCTTCAATATTGCAGAATGCAGGCAGTCTAAGTTGTGAAACACACAGTAACGATCTATTTCCAGGCGTTTCAGAAAATCCAACTTTCCAAGGTGGCTCTAAGCATGCATCGCCACCTTCATAATGAGGCCATGGCTGCGAAGGTAGAGTGGGCCTATTTTGACCGGAAACATCAACGAGGCTCATGGGCCTTTGCGATCGGTACATATGAAATTGTTTAGGATCAACTCTCAGCTTTATGTTACACGAGAGGTCTAAAAATTGCAATTGCTTTGGTACTAATGAAACGAGATTTATAACATCCAATTCATTATGAGCCAAATCTAATACTTTCAATGAAGAATTATATGCAAACGTGGGCGTACTCTGTAATCTGTTTGAATGTATCCGCAATACTTTGAGATGCTGCAATCCAGCCAGATTATTCGGTAAATGTTGAATACTATTTCCTGACAGAACAAATTCTTCTAACTCTGACCACGCAGCGATACAATGTTCCGGTAAAACTGTCAAGCAGTTATATGCGATGTGTAAAACCCGTAAACAATGAAAACTTCTCAAAGTTTCCATGACGTTATCGTTTAAACAGTTGGCTGTTAAATATAACTTTTCCATTTCTAAAGGCTCCACAACATCGGGTAACTGTGTAAGGCGGTTATTTGAGAGATTCAATGACTTCAATTGATCACATGCAGTGAAAAAATTGGCAGGTAATGAATGCAAGCAGTTGTTTTGGAGAAAAAGTTCTTGTAAAGGAATACGGAGCCTAGGAACAGAAGGCAATGAATGTAATTTGTTGTATCCTAAGCGAAGAGTATGCAGAGAGCTTAGTTCACTGCAAAACAGATGTTCTGGAAGACTTGTGAGCTGATTGTGATTGGCAAATAGAACCCTCATTTCATGACAGCTTGTAATCCACTCAGGAAGGGTTGTAAAGTTGTTATGTGAGACGTCCATATGCTGAAGCCTGGACGGTATTGGTTTCATTCTCATCTTGTCAATCTCTGTAAAGATATAATATAAATAAGACAATATGATATTTATATTGTATTATTAATATCCTAACTATATGATTATGCAATTAACTTACTATTATTATCTGCAACTAGTGACGTCAGTGACCGACCATTGAGAGATATTTCTTGGAGCTGATTTTTTGTACATTGCACTACCTCTAAATTTCCAAGTGCACTCAAATCCAATTTTTCTATACTGTTTTCACTGACATCAAGTTGCGTAAGGTTCTGGAATTAAAAAATATAATCTTAAAACACGTCTTCCAAGAAATATCGCACAGATGAAAACATTTTTGATCCACAACATATATATTTACCCCATAGTTCCCAAGAATTATGCTGCCTTTAAGTTGGTTGTCCCTAAGATTAACTCTGCTGAGTGGACGTACTTCTTCAGTGCCAAGGTTGTTACCAGGAAAAGCTCCATTGTGTCCAATATGGTTTTTATTGCTGTCCACTCTGGCAGCATGTATATCCTTAAAAGAGATACATTTAATTATTTTCATGCCATATCATTCATAAACCATAAAAATTCTAAATTGTATTAAATATAATTTTGACAGCTTTCGAATGAAAACAAGGAAATTTTTAATGTGGTGTATTTTAAATATGCATTAATTATACTTAAATTAGTTGTTATTCATAAAACTCTGATCACAATATGCCAATTATACAAAAATGAATTTTATACAAAATGCGAGTTCAGCTTATATAAACACCGAGTATATTGTAAAACTTTATATTTGTTCTAGAAATTTTACCGTAAAATCTTTGATTACCTCATCAAAATGGACCAATTCCGCTTTCTATTGTAATAATAGTCAAACATTTACATACATCTGTCTTGGCTTATCGGAGATCGTGTTTTTTTTATTTTCAATTGCCAAAAACTGTGTCTGCTACATTACTGACTACACATTCACATTCATTCCCTTTTCTCTTTTTTATTTACAGTCGGATTACAGCCAGAAATTTCAGTTAGAATATTTTGAAACAAGGGAATATTTAACACCATAAAACGGCATTTTCCTCATGCTTCAGACAGTGGCTATGTTTGAATATAATTTAAAACAAAAACAATCTTAACTGCAATACTGAAAATCATTTGTATAATATTAAATTTAAAAATAAACTTCGTTCAATACAAGTATTTTGTAACTAATAGTGAAACGTATTACGCTCCTTTAAGAAGCTAGTTTTAATTTTATATTAAAATGAACTTCCGCAAAGTTACCGATGAATATATCGAGTATTAGCAAGTATTAGCTGCCAAAATGTTTTTTTTAATTTTAGATTGACAATAAATACACGCATGGCATAAATATACATCGAGCATTTAAAATTTTACTACGAACTTTCGACGATGGGGTGTTTAAAAATTTGAGATTGGATTCGATGAACGCGTAGTAATAGAATCATTTAAAATATATATTTTTACCAGTAGTCCGATAGTTCTCATGTCTTTTGTGAGAAAATCAGGCAAGCATTGAAGGTTATTGTGGGAAACTTCGAGAGTTCTCAGCGATAAAAGCTCTTGCAGACTTTCTGGCAGAAATGAAAGTTCATTCCCATCGAGCTTCAGCTCCTCCAAACTATAAAAAATACAAAGTGATTAAAATTCTCTTATATCTGATACAAAACATTAATCAATTATCAGGATAAACTATATCTTTTAAAATGAGTTAAATAATATATATGTAGGAATAAGAGATTTACTAATTGGTCATTTCCATTCCTGAATTTTTTTATAATTACGATCATACGGTGTGTGTCATTTCATTTTATGTATTTACCAAATTTTTGCAAAGTTTTCAGCAGTATTTATGAATACACTGCCTATTTTTCATCGTATCAAAACAATGCACTTTACGCGTGGTTACTAAAATAACAGAAAATTTGTTTTTTTTATCACATTCACCATTATTTTTAAATTAATAACAATTTAATTTAAGGATAATTTGATATCTCATCTTGAGAAACATATTTTGTAAATAAACAATACATATTTAGTTTATTGAAAAAGTTGTTAAAATGAGATTAACAATAACATTAATAGCTTTAAACATACCACTGTTTGATTTAAAGAGTCGGTGTTTATACTGTCGTATAGTATTTAAATGAATTAACACCAAGCCATCACTCAACTATGGTCACATATAACATTACCTGCTATAAAAAACATCAATGGAGTGCATCCTGATAGTAAACAATACAACATAAATTATCGAGACGTGGAGGCTAATGAATTATAATTTTCACGAATTGTACTTTAATGGCTACATATTAAACCTTAATGCGGTAAAATTAAATCACTTATGCAACGCGAAGGTGCCTTATTCGAAAACGAAAGTATAAGGTGCTAAAAGGTAGCGCACAAAGTGAAAAACAATTATTTGAGTCGCTAACTAACAATGGAAGCGACTTAGAAGATGGATCGTTGGTGTTGCAATGGGTTCTTGAAACGGTCAGTGGACATGCGGGCCGAGCGTTGGCCAACACCGCAGCTGATAGCCATCAAATATACCACTCCCAAGTTACCAACTGACATTGGCGTACAAGGGAGGATATTGCATTGTGTACAATCATATCTATATGAAGATCTCATTACAGGTAGATAAATTGGTTATTTACAACATCTACCGTTAGATATAAATTAATGGTTATTTGTGACTATAAATGAGAATTGATATTTACTATTCTTAAAAACGCATTCGTCTATGTAATAAAAAAACAATCGTTGGCGTTCTAGATGATTTCCAAATCGCAGAGTTTTACATGATGTATTTTGATATATCAAGGCAAACTTTTATAGATATATTTGAGATCAACTCGAGGAGACATCGCCAACGGCATTAGCAAAAATTCTTAATTAGATTGAAATAGTCGGAATCTTATATTTACTATTATTGTAATCGACTCTGTCAGGTCGCTAATCAAATAACTTATTGCTAAGCCCTGAACGGCAATAAAATTATGTTATCTGATTTAAACAATTTGTAGATAAAGTTACATATAAAATACATATACGTAAGTAATTAAATCGATTTAACTTTTTTAATAGTATGACTGTCAAAGTCATAATCGTCATCATAAAACCGTAACGCAAAGCGATTTCATATTTCGTATAGTTGCGTTACACTATTTATGTATCTTCTTATAATAAAGATAATAAGGTGATTGTTAAATTTATTATACCGGAGAATTACATTTTCAAAAGAATGTTCCACCAGCATAATAGTGTATTATTTGAATAAAAAAGGTATCAAACAGTACAAAATTAAAAAGATGCATTAACTATTCTATATTAATCATTTAAAAATTGAAATTTGAAATATATTCATGAATAAAAATAGATTGAAACTTCGGAATAATCTAAATATTAAACAAGTGAAAAATATCGGCATAACACAAAGTTGACAGTGAGCACAGACATTTTTGCGTCCACACCCCTCAGCTTAGAAAGCCACTGGCGTAAGAAAATATATTTTTCCCTTTCGAATACGAGGAAACGCAAGATGGGCGATTGGGTTTTTTACCAAGGACCCGCCAATTGCAATATGGATGCAAGACCTAAAGAGCGATTAGATTCCGCCGTCGATTGCTTACATTCTTCGAGTGGAGTAATTTTGGCGCGTAATATTGTTATAAAAATGTATTCATCATATCAAAAAATTTACATTAACATGTTTTATGAATTACATACAGCTATTTTATAACTGGTTTAGCAAATAATATGCAGCTATAGAGAAGCTCACTACTATCGAAACATTATTTTTGTGTTTAGGCGCATTTTAAATATTACATGGGTATCAAATTTTTTTTAGTATTCGTAATAATCGCAACACATCAAATCAGTTCTGCATTTTGAATAACGTTTTCATTTCGTATAATTCACTTTTAATGAAGCGACGTTTTGCCACATATTAATGACGGCCGTGTGTTTTATGAATTCAGAAACTATTTTTATTGCATATTGTAAAATGAAAAGGAAAATGCATGCCATAACAGCTGATTCCAATGCGCCATGCATAAGAAACATTAAACCTAGTCCCTAGATAGAAGAAAACATATAAATAAAAATGGACTAGAATTGAGAAAAATATAATAAAAATAATATAATATGTATGTACATAAAAATTCAAATAAAAAGAAACACTGCACAAAGCACGTTGCTGCTTGTGTCCACCTTTCAAGAAAATCCATTGATCAGCGAAACAGCTTTTGCAACAGACGACCCATACGATTAATACGAAGAACAATTAAAAAAATAGTTTAAGTGTGTCTTGGTCATTTGAGATAGAAATTGGGAGCATGTAAGTCTTGATAGTGTAAGGACTGTAAGCTCGGATCCGTTTAAGAAGAGAAAAATTCTCCGAAATTAAATACGATAGCATTCCTCAAAGTTGTTGAAATTGCTCTTTAGTTGGTCACAAACGGTCGATATTATAGTAAAATGGAGAAGCAGCTAATATCGATGAATTAGTATAGTGAAACGGTGAACGTATTTCACCATGAGTATAGAGACTTATTGGTCAGTTAAGTTCAACTTACGTGCATTATTTTATCGTTTGTGCATTTACAGTTTTAGTTTAGAAAAAAGTGAACCGGGAAAAAAATATGATCATTTCAATCACATCGGTTAGAAACGACGACGTCATCATCAATATATCATCAATTATGTATCAGTCGGGAATGACAACGGAAACTTTCAGAAATTTAAGATAATTTGCAAAAAGCTTTTAAAAAGATGAACTTTAATAATGTAATTATTAAATATTTAGAAGTGTAGCTATTGAAAAATTTTCCCAAAGATAGAATTAGAATATTCGTTTATTTCAAATTTAGTTTCATATATGTTTTACGTTTTAAAAGTGGTGATACAATAAGATACATATTGAATGTGATTATTTTTTTTCTTTTTTAAATTGACCAAATGAACAGAAATTGTTAAGCTAGTTAATATTTTTTTCTATTCGCAGAAAGTTACGAGAAAAAGTTGGGGAAGAAAGAAGTTTTTTACCGTTTTCAAAATCAAATCAAGGAACGTCATTAAATACCCTATCCATTAATCGATTCAAAAATCGATCACACAAACGATTAGGACGCAAGTCTCGAGAGCGTTTACTAGTCAGCTACGGAGGCAGAATTTTTTAAAAATTATATTTTTTTCTGACCGTAAGTTAAACATACTTTCATAAAATAAATATTTCAGTTTACATTTGACACCAAAGTTGAATTAGGAATTTATCAAATAAATATATAAATAAAGGTAATGAATGATAAAATTGAGCTTCTTATTTAAATATTGGAACCAAAATATAATTTTACATAGTTACTGTATCAGTATAATATTATCGGTTAACCGTTCTTGTAAAATTTACCGTTTGAATTACAGAATATATTAGCTATTCACTCACATTGGCCAAGATAAATATCACATCACAATTACAAAAGTTTTCACCAATTCACTCCAACAAATACTAATAAATCATTACTATTAACTGATTACAATCAATGATTTATTAACACTTTTGAATAGTACTTCAACTTGATTAAATCACACCACCGGATAAACGATACGATGTCCGATTAAACATTTACAACGGGGTAACATAAAATGAGAATGCAACAGCTGAGGTCAAAGGATATAGATACAAGTGTAAATCGGTATCTTGTCAGTAAATATTGTATGGGAATATGTTTTTGAGATATTGTAGTCCGTCAAGAGGCTCTATTATTGTGACGTCGATCGCAATGGAGGCGCCCCGGTGAGGCGAGATCGACGCCCCCACTTGAGTTACATTTCCGCCGGACACTGCCCGCACACTTGCAAATCTTCGCTATACGACTTATAACTTCGTACAGTCAAATACCATATTATCAGTGCTGCAATTCTATGTATTTATAAAAAATAAATGACGAAAGTTGTTTCTTAGAATGGTCCATTATCATTGGATTATTACATAAATATAGAAGCCGTTGTATAAAATAATGAATCTATTTAGTGGAAATATCATACTTCATTTACATTGATTTTTTTATCAACAAACACATTGAGACAAGATGAGATTTATTACTACACCAGGACAGGATTATCAAATCATGGCGCAAAATTGAGTTCCTTGTCTATGGAATATTTTGACGAATAAATGTATGATCTAGTGAGAAGCCTCACATTTTTAAACATGGCAACCTGTAATAAACAAACTGTCGTGAGTGAGCTGTAACAATCCACTATCCTTATAAGGAAAGATTACAGCTGGTTGTTAACAAATCGCTATGTTTACATTCAACTTCTTGGGACTAGGATGGAAGGAGTAAAAAACTAAAATAAACAATCAAATCATGACCATGAATACAAATTCATACGGCAGCGAAAAACAAAATCTTTGGAAATATCGGTTAGGGGGCTTACAAACAAGATTATGAATTGAATTAAGACGACATTTGTATCCTTTATCCATCAACCGCAGCGATCGACTACTTGATCAGTTCATTTCAGTAAATCCTCAAAACAAGTATGTTTAACGATTTTATGGGCGTAGCTTGTAAAAGTAATGTTTCGAATGGGATATGTTAAATCAAAAACTAATGATATTCTTTAGTTAATTAAAAATAAATCTACCAAATAAAGCAACTACTAAAATACTTTGACTTTATTTCCATTTCGTTTCTGTAAAGTAAAATGTAATAAAAACAACGATACAATTAAAAAAACACAATTCCATCATACATAATAACTACACTATTAAGAAATTTTAGTTTTGAGCACGAGCCATATTTTTAAATCTCATTTGCAATTTCGTCTCCATTGTTATATGGGAGAATCCGCTTGCAATATGATTTTGAAATATTTCCCAATTTATAAATGAATATTTGTGTCATTCATTCAAGTGTAAAATTTAAGTAGCGTAAAAAACGTAATATTGTACCGTATTTATTTGATAATTTTCTTTTAGAATATAAAATGTTCAAAACACTAAGCAATACAAATTTTGACTTAAGAAGATTTTCGTACCAAAAAAATAATCACATCGGACATATTTACAGGAGAATCAACCGGGTATTTTTTTTAACAGCTTTTTTAACAGCTTCTAAAAAAAAATCTTTTCTTCTATATTGCTCTAAAAACTGTAGTTATGTATAATTATATCGAAGAATGAAATATTATTATGCGAATGATTTTATCACGTGAATACTACAGTTGTTAAAAACCAATTACATGGACTCAAATAAAATTCATCACGTTCGGAATAGTTTGTACATTTTGGTATATTTTCTTTGATAAATAAAGACATGAATATGCAAATATAATTACGATCAAGCCTTTAGCGATAAATGCATAGTTGATTAATTTAGTGACAAAGTATTGTCCAAGTTTATATTGTACTAGTATTGCTACCCGGCTACTATAACTTTTGCAGGTATTTTTTGTTTTAAAAAAATCCCTCATAAGTTTAATTAATATACTTACTAATGAATGACATTGAACGCACTGTTATTTGTACGTTTATTGAAAGTATATTGCATACTAATAAATCGATGGGAAACATCAAAAGAAAACACAGGAGCCTTTATATTATTTCATTCTATTAACTGATAGTTTTTTTTCAAAAATTTTGCTACTCAAAATAGTCCTAAATCACTGCCATATTAACTACCAACAGCGACTATTACACAAAACGGATGAGAGCAAAATTAAAACTTACCGTCTGAAGAATTTTGTTGGTTTATGAAATGAAGCATTAGTAAAGCCACTGCGAAGAGCTGTTTTCTATTTATAGATTAATCAATCTAAATATTTCGTGAAATGCCAGATTATATCTTATTTCCTTTTTGCATTGAGCAATAACTCTTTTAAGAATTGCTGGAAGGAAATAAATGACTAGATTATAATAGCTACATTATGGAACTAATGACAAAGGCCAAAGTCTATAAAAATTGCCGACACATTATGAACCTCGTTATGAGTCGGAAAGTCACTTTTATTGCTAAAAAAAATACTATATGTATATGCTTTGTGTATCACAAAATACATACTTTCTCATTAATCTAATTATTCTAATGGGATTTCATAACTATATATGTAGCCATATTGGTAGTTCAAATAGCAACGTTAGTCACACACAGCTATAATTATGTATGTTATGTATGTACATATTAATAGGATTCGAAAATCTGGCAATTAAATCCGCTGTATCACTTTTTACAAATAATAGCAAATGATTCGGACAAACTAGCGCCAATGCTACTTATTTAACACATCATCGAAACACAAATTAAATAACGTAATAATGCCGTCCCCCACATATCCCTATAATAACTCTTCGTTACAGTGAAGATTCTAAGACCGGTAACACCTTTATTATTTATTCTTATGATAATTATACAACGCATTATTGTATACATTAATTCGTTGATTATTCAAATATTTTATTCAATAAATTACGAACTGCTCAACACTGAATTATAAGTAAGTGTCATATATCATGTAATAGAATTACGGTCAACCCTCTTACAACACAGGTTCTGTTTGAAGTGATATTATTAATTATACATGCCTGTTTATTATGTTTTGCTGAGGTCACTTGTTGCTCCCATAATATTAAAAATGTTTTATATGTTGTTCAGCCGATTGCCCTTTAGTGCAGAGATTGGGACTGCGTTGTGGGAATACTACATATTGGGAACTAGGCACCCATACCAAGTTTCATGTGAAAAGTTCCGAAATCAGCAAATCAAACATTTCCCAGTTTTTATATATTGAATGACGTTGTATTTAGTTTGTTAATAAGCGTGCATATCACATTTGTATCAATGCACGTATATAAAATATGATATATTTAAGAGAATTTCTTTTTGTAAAAATAACGTTATAGGAGGGAGTGCCGCATACGCTATAGAAATCTTCGGTGGGGTTTACTGCATATGTGTAGTATAGAAGTTTTCGCTGCAACCATTATTTGATCAGTAAGGAATTATTATCGAGGAACGAACAGTTTACGAAAGCAGTAAACAAGTATTAGAATGTAATATACTGTAGAAGACTCAGGCAGGTTGGTACATGGTACGATTAGATGAGTAAGTGTATTCCTCAGACGAAGGGAAGCGCGTGCCTCGGCCCGGCAGCGGAGCATAACGTAAGTGGCGGCGGAAATGATTACAGTCCAGGTAAAGAGGCACGATCCCACAGAAGAGCGTCACTCTCCACCAAACACTACACCATTTGCTATGACGACCACAAAACCATTCTCACTATTTAAATTAACCACTTAAATCATAATCAAATTGCAGTGTGTGCAAGCTATATTGGTATTATCTGAAAGAGGTATCAAGTAGTAACAATTACGTCTAGCGTTTCTCAAGCTTTTTCAGAGTCATCGCCACGTAATATGTCTTCGAAAAGAAAAACAATATACTAAACTGCGAATCACACGAGCATTATGCAAACTAGCGTGTCGATTGAGATCAAGACACTTGACTTGTTCCGCATCACTAACCGACTAACATTAAGATTTACTGCCCAAAATTCGATGAGCGTAACGTACTCGTACTAAGTATTTGTCCAATGAAAAATATTTTTTTTAGCTCTACTTTAAATATAATTAATAAATATATTTATCATTATTTTATTCTGACTGTGGCTCCCTTCGAGTTTTTTAAACGACCTTAAATTTAGATTTTTTGTTTTCGCCTCCCTTAAAAGACTTTTTGTGGGGTGGAGGATATGGATACAGGTTGAGAAATCATACTCTTATCAGTTGGATCAATGATCAAGGTTTACCCATGTTTAAATAACGAACAAGAATATTTTTCTATCTACCGACAATATGTCGATGAAAAATGATCGATGACAATTCATCGTACAACTGAATTAACTAACCCCTTTTTTATAAAAATGATTACAAACGATTAATTTAATGGTTTTTATAAAAAAACATTTTGGAAAAGCTCAGCTCGCAAACTATTTTACTGCACTTTTGAGTTTAACATTGTCACATACGACGAAAAACTTGGATCAAAAAGGCAATGGATTTAACCTAAATCAAATATTGACTTAGGAATTGAAATGCATATACATATTACGTAATACGTATATATAAAATTAAAATAATATTTTACTCGGTAGCACTTTTAACCTTTGCAAAAACAAAAACGTTTATGACGGTATTCCTGACGTAGAAGATTTATTAATAATTTCAGTTGATTTACTGGTACATGGTTTTTTGTATTATTGTTTCAGGCTTCAGAGAGTCCAAATTTGTTTTGTTAGAAAAAGAATACTCACAAAAGTATGTTCTGCGGTAAGAATGGTTTTGAATTATGCTCGTTATGGACAATTTTAGTCATTAGTAGAATCATAGAAAAACTACGACGGTAAATATTATACATGTAAACAGAATAATTTTTGAAATAAGCTATCGTTTCAACTACTTTTTTATCGTCATTAATTGTCAAACAAATGTTTTAAATAAAATTTAAGGGTAGTTTTCAATTTGTCGGATATAAATTAGTAGCTTCATATTCTTTCAGGTAAGCTACGTATTATCAAGATACAACACACATATGAAATCAAGAAAAATAAAATATAAATAGAGCTCTTTATCTTTTTCTAAAACCATTTAATTTATTATATAAAATTGAATTTAATGACTTGGTTTTTCGACGTATCGGGTAACAAGTGTTTTTGGGAAAAATCTTTTGACTGTTGATACTTCTGCAAAGATGTGACTTTTTGTAACACAATAAATACGTGGAATAACAAAGGCATAAAAATGAATTTCCAAAAAAAATCCGCCGAATCCATCATTAATAATTTGAACGGAACTATTTTTTAATGCATTTACAAAAGAACAGTCGAAAATTTTAACGACAACTGAAAGGATTAAGAAATGCGTTTATAAATTTATATTTAATTTTGAATCATAAAAAATAACAAATTTTTGGAAGCTAGATTATGTAGGCTGTTTGAGTGAAAAAATAGATTGAATGATTTAAGCACAGTTATGGGGGGAAACTGCCAAAATTATGCCCAATGCGTTTTAACAGAAACAAGAAAAGGATAAGCTAATAAGAATTCCATTGTTTTGACTTACTTTTGTATTTCGCATATATCTTCTGGAAGACATTTGAAATTGTTGTCGGCCAAGTTGAGAATTTTCAGCTGTTTCATTTTGAAGAAGACTTCGGGAAATTTTATTAACCCGTTAGCGTTAAGTTGGATGGATTGCAAATTTTTAAGAGACGCAAGGGAGTCGAGGTTTGCTCTATGAAGAACATTTTGGCCGGCAAGTAATTCTTCCAAGCTTTGATGAAGGACAGAATCATCTGGAAGTTGTTGAAATCCAGCATTTGTGATGTCCAATATCTGGTTGCAGGATTTTTGTTGAGTCGCCTGCGAAAGAAAAATATGTAAAGCCTTAAGTAAAAAAAATGGAAATAGAAAATACAACTGATCTTTCTTTGGGTTTTTATTTTGAAATGAATTAAGTGAAGATAAAAATTATTCTTTGCGTATTGAAATAATTTTGTAAAATATAACTGGAATAAAATAAAAATATTGACTATAATCGCCGATGTAGTCATAAACTCTTTCTGCGATATCATATATGTATGATATTTTTACATCTATATTTTAAACCTTTTAACATAATGTCGTATTGTATTTGACCATAGCGTGGATTGTAAATGAACTGAAATAAAAAATCAAAAGTGTTTACAATATTTATTACTGAAAACGCATTTTACTTTTGGTCTGATGGTGGAAATTTTTTTTAAGGTGTATCAATACTTGGTGGAAAGGCATTATAATAAAAATAAAAATATTTTTTTAGTACTTTTTCCACATAAATCTTAGTACTTTGGGGAGGTACCGAGAGACAACTTAATCAATTCATAAAACATATTAATAGTGTTAACCCGCATATCCAATTTACAATGGAGTTGGGGTTGAATAAATTAATCTTTTTGGATATAACGATCGAGAATATTAATAATCGGCATTTTTTCAGTATTTTTAGAAAAGATTCATAGTGATAATATCATTAATAACTCTTCCAGACATCATATCTCGCATAAATTAGCCACCTTTCATTGCTTTATACATCGTCTTCTTTTGATTCCGATGAGTAAAGCAAGTTACGATCTTGAATTAAATACAATAAAACAAATTGCAATGAATAATGGTTATGATTCGGATTTAATAAATCGGCTTTTATTTAAAAAAAAAACAAAAAATTAGCTCTGTTAAATGTAAGCTCTAGTTTGGTGACTAATGATCCTGCTGTTAAGAAACAGTGGGTGAAATTAAGTTACTTAGGTAGAGTTTCAGAAATGATTTCAAGGAAAATTGATAAAAAAAACTCTTTCAATCTCAAAAATGTTTTAGTAAATTCTAAAGATAAAATCAATATTCTCAACCAAAGTGGGATCTATCTACTTGATTGCGAATCCTGTGGAGCCAGGTATATTGGTCAAACGGGAAGAAATTTTAATACCAGATTTAAAGAACATCTAGCCTGTTCACGCAAAGGGAATGAATTATCTTCATTTGGAAACCATTTGTTCCTAAATAAGCATACTTTTGATATCACTAAAAACTTTAAAATCTTCCATGTTATCAATAAATCTTTAAAACTCGATAAATTAGAAATCCTTAAAATAAACCGACATAAATTCATTCCATCATGTGATTTATTAAATGATCAGTTAGTCTTCGTATCTTCACCTTTGTTATATCCGATTCAATAACCTTTTGTACTTTTATTCCTATAAAAAAAAAAAATATTTTCCTTTGCTTGTTTTAAATTTGTAAGAATTGATATGGCTTCTATTCTGTTTACAGGAAACAATTTCGTTGGCTCATTTGAAATAATTACCGGGATTACCATCTTATTATGGTTGACAGACATGCAGATTTATTATATTAATTGTACTCATTTTTGGGCTTTTACTTTGTTAATAATAATTCATATTTAATTGATTAATTATGTATTAGTTTGCATTGCTAAGAGGTCTTCAACCTTTTATTTTTAGTCTATTTTTCTGGTTATTTGCTTCATTTATTTGCTTAGTTTTTCTACTAATTGTTTGTCATACCTTACTCAAATTTTGTATAAATATCACTGTTGTATTGTATTTCTTATCTGTTGACAATGCTCGCCATGAGCGAAACCGGTCCTGATTAAATAAATTTTATGTGGAAAAAGTACTAAAAATGTATTATTATTTTTATTGTGGAAAATATTATTTAATGGGAAAGTATTTCTACGAATAAAGCTGGACTTATAAGGCGATTAGCTCAAAATACTCTCCACTTCAGAACTGTATAAATGGGCCTCTTAGAAATTGAGAAACGTAGCTCATATTTCTCTACTTTCCAGGAGAACCAAAAAATGGGTTTCACCAGTAATTAATTTTACCTATTTTTTCACAGATTACTTTTTTTTCATTATATTTAAAGGTGATGCTTTGGCTTTTTGGTTTATTTGTTAAATATAAAAAAAATCATTTATTCTATGTTGCTTTAAGATTTAGTGAAGCTGTGAACGTATTGAAATATACTCGTATCCTCTTATAAATAGGAATATGACTCATTGTCACATAATGTAACATATTATTTTGTATCTAGAGTAGTGGTTCTCATGTGCGGCCACCAGAGCTTTTGCTGCGGCCACCAACAGCTTGATAATTGATATTTAATAAAAATGTGTTTTTGCAAGTTAATTTGTCAACAATGACACTGAAAATTTAATATTTTGGAAGCATTGTATTGTGCATCAAGAATTGTCAGTTCGCAAAAACTCTAATACATACAAGTTTAGGTATTTTTCACAAAAAAGAATTTTGCTGCGGCCATCAGACATTTTCGTAGGACCGTTGATGGTTTTAATGCGGCCACAGCCAAATTTCACTTAAGAACTACTGATCTAGAGACTAGTGGCATTCATAGCTCAAAAGCGGCGAAAATCGAAATACATTGGGGCGATTATATTTATTGCTAGTTAGTCATATTTTAATCATTAATTACAACAAAATGTAATGGAATTCGTAGCCAACATTACAAGTATGTTTTAAACATGTTCTAAAATACCTTTGTGCATATGAATTTACATAATATTAGTCCCGCCATCATCAACTTTTATGAAAACTACCAAACCTCATCAATTTCCAAGATGGGCTCAAGTGAATCTTGCTCCAGGCCAGATATGACGCTGAGGTCATCAGACTCTAGGAAAGTCACACGCGACTTCATCTTCAGTCTCTCAATGTGTACCGTACAAATGGATATTAACATCACTGATTTCACTATCGTAATATCATAATTACACAAACTTTATTGAATCTTCTGAACACACAAATCACAATTTATCGCATATCTTGAGATCGTGTAAATTTTAAATTAGTCTATTGATAAGTTCCACCACATATTTAAATATCGAATGATGAAAATTTCGTCTAGTTAACACACAATAATAAATTAGCATACAATGATGACCACTTTGAATACTTCCTATTCTTCATTTGAAAAGATTCTTCGGAGATAAACAGATTTTACGCATGAATTAATCAAAACAGATCACTACAATGAAACAGCTGACCAATACAGACTCAATCACTTTTACTTTTTTCTCATTGAAGTTATTAACCCCATCGAAAAGGTCTTCATAATCACTTTAAATAATAATGACGTCACATTGATAATTCATTTATTATATATTATATTTAAGGAAAATTGTTCGAAGTTCACCGATTCGAAATTTAAATTGACTAAGCTGTCAAAAAATATTACTAAATAATCGAAGACGAAATAATGTGAATGGTTTTGATCTGAGTAACTTCTATCTTATCGAAGGTCATTATTTGTTTAGTAAAACTGTACGGAATCAGTTGTTGAAGGTTCTAGCAAGAGACTATGAAGGTGAATGTCGCATAGCGAATTCCCAACTGAAGAAAATCATGATTGTGTGACAAATATACAGCGGTGTCACTCACCGCGTGCAATTTTTATATAAAAAATAGTCATCTTCAACTGTAATTTTATTTACTTGTGGTGTTGTCAATCAAATAATTTGCCATTGTTGCATTGTGCCCGACACATTGCCTTGCCTTTGTGATTTTTGATATTAAGATTGATTATATAGCTTTTGTTATGTTTCGTCTTGAACACAAGACGATTTATCTAATTTAAAACAAATTTATAACAGTAATAACTTACTATTCGTAGCCAATAAGAAGGTGAAAATATATTGTGATCCAATTAAAAATAAGTATCTATGGGATATAATTGTTCTTATAAAAAAGCCTACGCTACTAATATGGAGCATGAGCATATCGACTTTGTACTAAGTTAATCTTAATAAAAAAAAATATACGATAACTGGCTATTAATCGGTTGGCCAACCTCTCTAAATCTAATGGATAAAATGATAAAGGACAGGACAGAACTAGCGGTGAGCACACTGCTTTCACGTTAGGCTACGTTTTACAATCGAATAGTTGGGAAGAATTTAAAAAATCATTCACATTTATTCATCTAACAAAAATCAAGGAATCCCTAAAAAAACGAAACTTTCTGTACTGGAATTCGAGCCCGAGAGCACTGCACTCGACGTTGACCACTTGACCACTGACCTGGCGCGATGGAATTTAGACTACAGATAACTTACATAATTATGTTTTGGGGACATCGTATAGCTTATAATTATATGGCAAAATTAAATTAATATACTTAATCAAATCACGCATAGTATGAACTACACATTTTGTAAATATTTTATAATAGCTACACTAAACAAAAATTGTGAAATCTATGTTGCTGTCTACTACATCAAAGTTAGATAAAAATACAAAACATTTTAATTTTCGCTTCTTGGTTGACAATGCCTTCAACCTAGAGATCATTAGTTTCCGTTAGCCAAGGGAAAAATGCACTATTACGCAAATATATGTCAAAGTATTTGATGAAATCGTGAAAAATTTACTGTATCTGAGCATTATAAAGATAACAAGCGTTATTAGTAGTCAGTTACTTGATCAGTTAAATGAATGATGGAACTGAATAAATTTAAATTGTCGCCAGTTAGATATTGTGAGAAGTTTTCTATGCTCCAGATACAGTCAAATCGTAGATCGAATACCGTATACAAGATGATCATCAGTATTCAGCAGTCAGTAATCATCCATAATCTTACATCTACATAAAGAAAATACTAAGAAAATTTCTATTACAGCTGGAAGTTATTCATTTGTTTTCAGTAAAGATTAAAACAGCTGAAATTGTTTAAAGAGTATTCCAGAACTTTTTATAGTGATTTTGAAATTACATTTTTAGAAAAGTATTTTTTTTTATAAATTAATGAAAATGGTTTATTATTACCCCGTATTTAGACGTAGTGTCGATGAATATAATTGAGACATTGCATGTATCACTTTTAAGTTGTAACAAATTTGTGCATAAAACATTTTACTTGTTTTCTTTTTTTATATAAAAAACCTTCCCTGCATATTTCATTTGTTGACAATGCTCGCGATTATCGAAACCGGTTCCGATCTTAATCAGACTGTATAATGTGGATTTAGCACTATACAATTTGCAAGATTTTAAAAAGTTGCAATTATGTTTAAAAGTTACAATTAAATTCATAATGACAAATTGAGTCCAGTCGGGATTAAATAGTGCAGTCGCTTTTGCCAATGTCATTAAAAATAAACATAGCTTAGTCGTTCTTTATTAGCTTAACCTTGATAATTCTTGACCAATAGGATTAACACTTCATTGAACATTACGCTGCCAAAAATCATTTTTGACGGTCTGACTTGTTTTCTATTTGATTATCCACTGGCAATACTGGCATTAATTAGTATTTTTTACTTTTAATTCATATATTATCGTGATGGTGTGTTAAAGACAATTTTTATAAGTGCAATGGCGCACACAATGTGTACTTGTTCGAAAATGTCCCCGTATCTTAATTTATTACATAGGAACAATCATTCCAAATTATTAGACACAGTAACAAGAGATATGCTTCGTGCAATTTTATTTGATAATTCTTGATTAATTTTGATTACCTAATATTTAATTTCTCACTTAACAGCACATACCTTTAAAATAAGAAAAAATATGTCAAACTATAGTGAAAGGTAATATATTGTTTTTGAATTAAAATTTAAAAAAAAAATGTCATTAATATTAAGTATATGAGTTGGTTGATGCAGAAAAAATCGTCATCGACATTAAAAAGATAATCATTCATAATAGTTTCATGTAATTCAGCATCTTTGAAAAAAAATCTTTGGCCTTTGGCATTACTGGTTTTCAACATAATTCGATATAAAGACTTTAGGTAAAGAAGTAAAATAATAAATAAATCAATGGCGGTACTGATTTTATTAATATATTTTTATTCTACTGCAATAATGATTCGTGGAATAATCTTACATAAATAATCCATTTCATAAGCGTTTTCCCTAGCGAAATTTCTCTAAGGCTCCACACAATGAATGAAAATATCCCCGCTGATCACAGATGTCGCGCTGTTTCTTGTTTTTATTTTGAGAATAATAATAAATTGTAAAATTGAAGATTTGATTTATCAACGTTATTTCATTACATATTCCCAGACACATAAAATAAATTAACTTTTATTAGTAACCGAATTATTATTTTTTATCAGTTTTAGAATTATTATTTTTTAAATGTGGGAATGTTATGATTGTCCTAATAAAAGAATATTCAGCAAGAATATTCATTGAACTTTGTCTTGATTTTAAAAAATATGAATGCGGATTTACTAGAAAAAATATCTTCCCATCAATAATTTATAATTAAATAACACTTAATTCAATATTTTCATGGTGTAGGTATAAAAGATATTATAAAATTAATGATAATACTTCAATATTAATATCGCACCCCCCCCCCCTACAGAGATAAATTTGCATTTGTTATTTCTAGGAAAGTCATATAATGTTTTTAAAAACAAATTACAAACATAAAAAAGAATTAATGATTCATTTGTTTTATGGGAAACCATGAACTCTGTGTAAATATAGCTACAGTTTTCTTAAAAATAAATAAGTTATCAATTGAATAGTGTGCTTTTCTCTGTCACGCAACTTATGAATATAGATTACAAAAATAGACAAAAAAAATCACGAATCCGATCATATACATAACCCAAGATTTTCAAACTAACGACACCATCAAACTGGAGGTTTGAATATCATATTACACACTATTTTAAACTGACCATTTTCATCCGATAGTACGCGGTCAATGATTCGAGTATATTTAAATGGGTAGTTGGAAATCACTGTTTTATGTGTATATAAATTTCAATCTTAAGGGTCCAATTTCAACCGAACCTACCCCATTCAGCAAACGGTGCGACACGTTGAATGTGAAGCGATTACAAATTAAAAATAATGGCAGTATCCCAGCCAAGATTTAGTCCATTGATTTTGTTATTAAAGCTCGTATTGGAGCTGGTAGACCGTGACGTTTTTGTTTATGTTCTCATAAATAATACTTCAACATGAAAACACATGGCTTTATCGTAAACCTTTTCAAAAATCCTGTTGAGATTCTTAGATACGTTTAAATTTATCAATATATAAAATATTTAAATCGAAAATCTATGCCCACACTAGTTTAAATGCACATACAACTTTATTCTTTGTTTTGAAAACGACCAATAAAATGGTGACTGTTTCTTTGCAGTGATTCGTATTTTTACATGCCTTGGAAAAAAATGAATTTTAACCGTATGACATCTATAAAATATATATTGTATTTGGTATTTGGAACTCACTTCTTTTATCCAGGCAAACCAAAGATTTCTTTCCCAATAGTGATCAAATCCCAGAAAAACATGACGATCGCGAGCCGGAACTCCAATTGGTGAAGGGACGTGTGGTGGTGTCACTCTCAAAACCAGTCGACTTGATCGAGGGCCTCGTAATTCTACCTCACCTCCTGATATGTCCAATACTTCTGGAGGGCCGTCGAGATATCCTGAAATCAATTGAACACTCTTTATGACATTTGTGAAGGATTTCTTTCAGTTCATTCGTCTCAATTAACACATATTCATGACAATACATAGTCATAGTGTATACATACATGAAAAGATTATCAAAGGAAACCAATGTTAGTCTTTATGGAAAACTTTAAATTATGCAGCGGGAATGAATATTGTATTCTAAGATTTAAAATTGTGTATGTTGCAAGGATTACCTTGTGTTATTTGTATGTACAAAAGCAATTGAGTGTATTTTCGGAATTGAATTGCATTTGATGGTTAAATTATTATGGTCCCAATCGGAGTTAACTGGTTTGTAAATTATGAAGTTTTTATGCATTTATATTTGAAAAATAAAGATCAATTTGATCAACAAGAAAAAAAGCAATATTTCATCAGAGGGTTTGCGTTGAGCTTGGAATGATATTACTATGATCTAAAAAGGGTCATTTTTTATAATTATCTAGTTTCTCTTAATAAACTAAGATTACTTAAATGGTTATTTATTATCCCAGAACCAGATGAAACGAACTAAGTAAAACACTAACTGTTTGGTATTGTATATAGATTATAAATTGAATATTTATTTCGGTAAAAAAAAAATCGAAAAACATTTTTGGGGGAAAAAATATCTCTAAAATATTCAGCAACTGCTTTGAAATTTCAAATTACAACTTATCGTGTAGATTAATTAATTAAGAAATATTTTCTAGATGAAGAAGTGATTGTTTTAAGAATAAGTGTATCTCTTATATCTTTAATCTCGGAAAAGGTTCCCAACCACTCTGTTAGCACACAATGAAATGAAATTGAAATCGTTGCAGTTAACAATAGAGATTAATCAAATAACCACATAACTTACTACAACATGCGAATTAATTATGCAATAATACAAAGATAGAATTTTAATTTCCGATTAATTATATTATGGTAATAATTTATTTACCTGGATACAGGAGAAGATTTGAATCCACAATTGATACCGGCCGACGTTTCCAATTTGGAAAAACTAGGCCTTTGAGTACTTGCAAAGGAGCAGACCTTGGAGCCATCGGCAGCCGAGGGGGGAGGGGCGCCGGACCTCCATGTAATCTCATTAAAAATCGTAAGTCAGGGTCGATTCCTAACCTTGACCTCCGCGAAAGATCGTGAAAACCCACTTTTATCAAGAATTCATCTTGTAATTTTAACGGACACTCGTCTTCTGCAAGCCTTCTAGATATTCCACCCCCGTATTGCACCCAAATTGTAAGATTCAACGATAATGATAGCTTTTTTGCGACAGCTTTAATATCACTATCACGTTTTAGGTAAAGCAACTGGTTTTTCATATCAGCAAAAGGTTCAGGCCCAGAATATATCCTCACCCATCCCAATTGCTGATATTCGGGCTCAGTCTCTTTGTAATTGACTTCATCGTCTTCTTGCTTTGCTATATACGGTCTATTTAAACCTCTCGTAGACGCTAATCTTCTAAAAGTAGATTTTCTTCTTGGCACTTCTGGAATTGCATTTGGCAACGGCTGTTCTTTCATCACCGCACTGCATATTTGCAACGATGTGCTGCAAACCATTTTCACGAATAAATTGCATTATTTGATACACAAAAAAATATCAATCAATTTTTGATTGAAATATTCATTGAACCATCGAAACTTTTTCGAACAATTGTTTCTAACCACCACTTTTTCTTCTCGTATGATTTGTATTTATTTTTAACACCGGCAGATAAATATTCAACATAAGTAAATTTATATATTCGAAGCACAACTCAAATTACAGCACTTTTAATTTGGTAATTCACTGTTTTTTAACGTATATCCTCATTATATAACAGTTCTCCATATTTGAACGTTTTATCACAAATTGTTTTGAAAAAAATTGGATTCACTTGTTTAATTTTGATGAAATGGAAATCATGCGAGTTGTATGGCTGACGTAAGAGTGGCAACTAAAGGCAAACAATGGACGCGAAGAAGAGGTGTTTTAAAAATTCCCATGAATTGAACCGCACGGCTCTTTTTGATTGTAAACACGTTATAAGCCACGTACTTTTAATTGAATTCTAAATATTTAAATGGCATATTTTTCGAGCAGTTACATACATTCGTACAAAAAAAAAGAAATGCTTTCTTTCACTTATTAAAAATTATGCATCACCATACGAAATGACAGCGAGAATAATATTAATATGATAACAACATTTCACTGAATCATCATGAAATATAATTTCATTTTCATTTCAGTTGACTTCATTTTGATAGTCCGCCGATCTTATAACATGTAAACATTCTGTGTAATATTGCCAGATTTCAATACTATCGATTAATTAATGGTAAAGTCGTCATACATAAATAAACATATATATTTATTGGCAAGCGCAAACGGTACCACAATAATCGAACGTATTTTATCATCTTGGCATTAAACATACAATTTAAGGTTCTTTTCAATTTTAAAATTGCAGAATTTAAATGTTAGCAACAAAAATATGAGTGCTTTACTTATCCTTTTTCATGAAAGCATTTGTTTTTCTTTCGTCAGCTAAATGGGGATTGTGAACCACCACAATATACATATCATGGCTTGACAATATCCAATTAAGTTCCAATCGTTTATGGACCAATCGTACCATCAAAAAAAATGTTCGATACATACATAAACTGTGAACGTATATTTTTAAATAAAGAATACTTTTTGTTTATTAATTTAAGCTTCTTTACAGTTTAACATTAAACATACATTTTAATTCGAGTTGATGTTTTTAATCCTCTGTTTAATGTATCACTTTTTATTATTTTATGAGAAAAGTGCATTGCAATTATTTATGAGGAATAATCTGTGCGGTATTCAATGTGTTACAGAGAGTTATACGCCGGCTATGAAGTTGTCGGACATCGGCCGTCGCCGTCGATCCGAAACCAACGTGAGTGGAATAACATGAGGGCAGATTCTCCTGACCAGCCCTGTCCTGCTTTACCAAGTGGCATCACAAGAGACAGGTGTGCCATTGTTGGGATTGTTTACTTTTTACAGGTGAGGTGATCGCTGCCTTGGTCGCCGGAAGACCTTTCATCAAGGGCGTAGAAAGAGCTGCGCGTCGTTCCTATTTTATTTCTTTACTTTTTTCATTCGTGAGATACGCTCCTTCGACTATTACGACTATCACTCATAGTGATGCCAATACCCTTAACTACATTCAATTAATAATTTAATGTACCCACTCGCTAGACTTAAATTATTTATAATTTAAAACATTCTCTAAACTACCCGACAGTTCTTCAAGCAGAAGCGCGGGATATCATATCTTAATTCTTATTAATACTACCATATTTAAATTGTAAATTTCGAGAGCATTTTTGCATAAAATTAATGTGTTCCTCGACTCAAATAAATCTAATTTTAATCGTCAATCATAAAATATACCATCAAAAAGTATGTATGATCGTTACATATATGTATGCTTGTGTGTATGTATAAAACAATATATCCCTTACGAGTTTAAATTGTTTGACAATGGCATTGATATTATTGTACCATTTCACTCTCGGATATTCCTAGAATTTAAGGAATCTAATTTTAAAGATTTTTTGTCCACTAATATCTGAAATAATTTCGAGATTATATTTTTTTAACGCTCTAATCTTTAAGATTAGATCTTATTAGTAAAGTTGAAAAAATAAACGTGTAAAAGTCTACAATCAATTAAATTTCAAATTATAATTCTTATAGTAATTTACATGTACGCCACTTTTAATACCTGCACCGGATATACTCGTCTCGGTGAAGGGACCGAGGAGTCAACTGGGACCCTCCTTCTTTCTCTCGACTTCCGCTGTCCTTCGGCGGCATTTCTCATACACCCAGCAAACGTTTGTTTCTCAAAACGTTCCATAACATCGATGAGTTGTAATATCTTGTATAATGTAATACATATGCGATTATATTACATATTGCGTTTGTTTTTTTTTATATATTGCGTGACGGACAAGTGTTACATGCGGCTTGCGTCCTAATATCGGACATTCCACAACAATAATATTAACGAACAATAATTTCTTCACAACAATAATATTATTATTGTCCAGAAATTTTCTAAAAATGTGAGTGCTATGTTCTCGTCGTGCTATTTTTCTTTTCAAAATAACATTCAAATAGTTATTCATTGCTTCTTTCTTGGTCCGAATCTATCATACGGTAGTTGATACCCAATATACAATACTCTCAGGCAAGTTCTTTGTAAAAAAAAATTAACCTTAGAGTTCAGGTTTATTTCCTTTTTCAAATCACAGTAGTTTATGACATAAATATCAGTTGCGTTCAGCTCTTCAGCCTGCCAATTTATTATGTGTGTGTTTTTTTTTATAATATGCGTTATCGCGTTAAGAAAGCCAAGTGTAAAATAAACACAGCTGCATACAAATGGCTGATAGTGTAACTGACGTATACTTACTCGCAATCGGATTCTTCAAATGTATGAGATGTAACAAAATATTATTTTCTATGCTAAAATATATCAAACGTGTACGTCCTGGATACAATAAATGTACTTGTGAGATAGTGTCATATAACATGCATAAAAGGTTTTATCAGGCACATACGAAAATGTGAAAGACATAATAGTATATTAAAGCATCAAGATTTTTTACGAATATTTTGCCAGTAAATTGTTAATTTACTGGAAAATTTAAGTTTGTGAAAGTAAAATATGTTGAGAATGGCTGGTTATAAAAAAAAATGGTAATATCTCTTGAATTGTTCACATTACATCGTAGTGGGTTTATTTTTGAATACTCTTAATTCTTGCGATATATCAAAAAAATATAACCACGTTCATTCACCTGTTGCTGTCTAATGGTTGTTTATGTTAATATTTAGTCATTTGCCAATCCTAATATACATAAAGGGCGTGCAGTCATTTGGAACCAGGCGCATTATTTCTCGGGCTTTTTACAAGTAATCTAAAGTATTTTTTTATAATAATACGGTGCATTTTACATCATCCGATATTTCGTTTTTCCATGTTTTAAATCCTACCAATATAATTTAGCAATTAAACATCTTAAATTGATTCAATTATGGCAGAAAAGAATGGCTAAGACAAAAAATGTTATATTCGATCGATGTGATTGTTGATACAATCCGAAGATCGATTGAAAAATCAGTGTATAAAAGTATCCATTGAGGAACTCTAATTTTTGACATGTTTGAAATTCCGAGTTCTAAAGCATTACCAATTGCCAACTGTAGCAGCATTTTTAGTATTCGAGCTACTACGCATTTAGTTTTCAAATTAAAAAATCCATATTTATTTTAGAAAATGATCAAATCAACATTATTTTCGATAGAGTTAAAAAAGTAATTTACACAGTCTACAAATGAATAGGTAAATTCTGATTTTAATTACGAAAACATTCATTATCTTCAAACAATGACGAAATATTTTCGTTTCTTTCCCTATTCTTAAAATATTCAAGGAGACTTCGGTTTTTGCTTATCGAGGCGTATCTGTACAAGATACGATGATGTTTATTAAGGATATGCATAGACAATTCGTATAGCGGATGTTAGCAATCAGCTAGTATACGGTAAACCAGCAATTAAACAAAATTACGTAC
This sequence comes from Himalopsyche kuldschensis, assembly GCA_028554975.1. Lineage (NCBI taxonomy): Eukaryota > Metazoa > Arthropoda > Insecta > Trichoptera > Rhyacophilidae > Himalopsyche > Himalopsyche kuldschensis. The sequence continues at coordinate 3,006,184 of JAHFWI010000001.1, read as the reverse complement.
ATATCAACCAGCGTAAATTTATTATACTAGATAAAAATATCTTAACACTAGATAATAATATGGTCAAACGGTAAACATCTAGGCAGTCCCGCAACCATTTTAGACGATAATCAGCTATTTTAGGCAGGGAAAAATTTACTTCGTCACAATATTAATTTTGTTCAAAAAAAAGTACTTTATTAGGAAACTTATTTCAAAAACAACACCCTTCTAAATAAATAGTATTCGAGAGAGCCACAATATAATATAAATACACCTCTTCTAACAGGGTGTACTTCTCATCGTGACAACATTATTCATTTTTCAATTTATTTTCAGGAATACATGAAAAGAAGTCAAGAAGAAGCCATCGCAGAACCAAGACTGCGAGTTAAAAAAATAAGCCGAAGAAGAATTTTTCCACAGCTCCAATCTTCCCGATACAGTCGCTCTTAACGATTCGATGCGAATTTAAAAGTTCACTAAAATGGTAATTGACTCAAGTAAACTATGGCGTTTACATTCTAATCTGGCTTAAGTGATTTAAATTCCATTCACGGCGTTTCGATATCAAGAAGTAACCAAATGTCCAGGGTCAATAATCTTAAAAAGTTCAAAAAGAGTCCATTGCAGATTGAAATACAAAAATTATTTTGTGCGGATGACAATACAACGTTTCCAAATACTCTGTAATACATAAACGAACTGTAAATAATTCAAACACTAAATTGATTTCAGTACCACAAGTAGGAATAACCTATCACCAATGATGGTTTATGTTTTTGAACGTAATTCGTATGGTTTACTCCTTTGCATCATATTACTTTTGTTTTATTAGTTGAAAACGATAGGCAGTTAACATATTTTTTATACACACAACCTTAAAATGTTCATGTAGCAAACACATATTAAATTAATAACATGGACTTGTGAAGTGTCATATCCAGTGGTGTTGTGGTAAATTATTAGGTACCAGGTCGGTCTTTGATTTCTTCCCTATTTTTTTGTATTTTTTTTATACGTTATTTAAAAAAACTTTACTCATTGAATATATGTATGTACCCCTTTTAAGGTGTTCACTGTCAATACTAGGTGGAAAGGCAATAAAATTTAAAAAAAAGCATTTTTAGTACTTTTTCCACATAAAATTTATTTGATCAGGACCGGTTTCGCTCATGGCGAGCATTGTCAACAGATAAGTAATACAATAAAACAGTGATATTTATACAAAAGTTAAGTATGAGAAACAAGGTATGACAAACAATTGGTAAAACGACTAAGCAAATGAATTGAAGCAAATTACAAGAAAAATAGACTATTTATATAAAAAAAATATATATTTTCCTTTGCTTGTTTCTAATTTGTCAGAATTGATATGGCTTTTATTCTTTTCACAGGAAACAATTTCGCTGGCTCAATTGAAATAATTACCGGGATTTCCATCTTATTATGGTTGACAGACATGCAGATTTATTTATTTTATTTTATTAAATGCACTCATTTTTGGGCTTTTACTTTGTTAATGATAATTCATATTTAATTGATTTTTGATGTATTAGTTTGCATTGCTAAGAGGTCTTAAACATTTTATTTATAGACTATTTTTCTTGTAATTTGCTTCAATTCATTAGCTTAGTCGGTTTACCAATTGTTTGTCATACCTTGTTTCTCATACTTAACTTTTGTATAAATATCACTGTTTTATTGTATTCCTTATCAGTTGAAAATGCTCGCCATGAGCGAAACCGGTCATGATCAAATACATTTTATGTGGAAAAAGTACTAAAAATGTATTTTTATTATATGTATGTACTTGAAAATTAACTTCCATGTAAAAAAAGATGGCAGGGCGGCGCCCTGGCTCATTTTTTAGGCGCCAGGTCTCTGACCTGTCCCGACCTGTCTCCACTTCACCACTGCAGGTAATCTATAAATCGTTTACAAAAGCTTGCAATTTTGATAGTGCCTATACAAGTGGGCTTTTTCTGTCGATTGGTTCCTCAACAGAGATATTTAGTTTATCAATAAATCAATATATTTATTTCAGCAAGCTATGTAAATTTCAATCCAAATCCAAAGTCCAAATATATTTTCTTTATAAAAGTTATAAAAATAAAATAGTCCATTTTAATGAAAAGTTTATTAGTTAAATTGAATTTATTCACGGAATTACACTTGGAAGTAGCAGTTTGTTAACAAAATTATAAAACACATATTTAACTAATACTCTTTCTTACACAATAATCAATGGCACAACTAAATTAATTAACTAGCTTATTATTAAATGCTCTTTATGCTACCACCTCTTAGGCAATCCACAACTCGTCTCTTTGCTATTAATTAAAGAATAATATTTTTATAGCTGCAAAGCAACAAAGCAATAATCAAAAATATTGCAAAAAATGTTTGTTACTATTAAGCAAATACATAAATCTTAAAAATATTACGTCATACATAATGCAATTGAATAATTTGACTAAGAATAATTATTATTACGAATACTAAATTGTGGTCAGCGCCATTCGTGTATCTGATTTTTGCAGTTGCACGTGGCCCTGCAGTACTCCTGCCGAACTTGGCCCTGTTGGGTATTTGTCCCGCACAGCCATCCTCGGCTTGCCTTCATCAACTCCTTGCAGTTGTTCCATTGATCGGCGTAGGGGCATGCATTAGTGCAAAGCTTTCCTAGTTTGCACGATTTCGGACAGAGCGCGCATTGCTTCCCTCGCCGGTAGGGGCGTCCCAGTTTGTGGTCCCAATTTCCACTAAACAAAAAAAGTTTCCAATATTATAATTTTACTCTACATCACAAAAGCTACGCTATCAAAAAAAATTTACAATGTTGTACATTTAATTTACGTAAAAACTTTTTTTCATATAAGCAAAAGGCGATATATTTACATACACCGTGAGACATGTATTTATCACGTTTAATGTGTTACTGTCAATACTTGGTGGATAGGCATTATATTTTTTTTTAAATATGACATCTTGTGTACTTGTCCCACAATTAATTTTTTAGATCAGGATCGTTTTCGTTTATCACATTTTTTTAAAAATAATTTCAGTTTATTATTTTTTAACATTTATTTATGCTCACGGACAGAGTGTGGGACAAAGCGAGAATAATTAATTATGCATGTCTATTTTGCTTTCTCTCTCTTTCTCATTCACACACATTGTTGAAAATTGTTCCACTCGTTTTCATTGGTTCAACCTATAGCTGGCTATAGTATAATGTCACTGGACTGGATGTATAATACATTTTTTAAACATTACTACAAATTTTTTATTAAATCAAGTGATTTTAAACAAGGCGGAAAACTACAAATATATCAGAGGTAGATTATGTTTTTTTATAATTATAAGATGGAAAAACATAATAATATTTATGATCTTATATCGGTCTGAAGTTCCCGCTGCATTGCTTTCCATCACTTCCTTTTCTTTGAATGGTCAGCTAAATTGTTCGAGCACAAACCAATAGATGACACTACTTACATAAAATATAACCAATTAATTATTTTCCATAAAATAAAGAGAAGAACAGAGAGTATAGAAACAACAGTTATGGTATTTTCTTTTTTTAACTTGAATACTAATAATACTAATTACAGTTTTACATAGAGGACGAATAAATCTGTGATATATTGAGTAGGGACGCATGACAATGGTCTCTTGAACATTAGAATCAATTAACTTCTAATGAGTGCTGCAAATTGTTTTTCAATTTTGTGATTTCATATTATTTAACCTTTTCTGGAAATCTTCCTCTAGCAGAGAAAAATTATATTTTATATAACTCTTTTTTTAAAGAATCTATAAAATCTCAAAATTACTATCAGTAAAAACCATTCGGTCAAAGTTTCAATTGAACATAATGACCGATGTACTATATTATAGGATCTATGTAAATCTTGTTATGAAATAACGATTCTTCACCATTGATAAAAGTTTTATTTTCATAAAGTCAAATCCAATCAATACGTGTCAAACGTGGTAAATTTATCCATTGTATACATTGTGGTCAAATAAAATGCGGTAGGAAAAATAATATATATCTATCAAAAGATGATGACAGAGCTAGTGAAAAAATGATATATTTGGTGACTAATTGAATCGGTAAATTTATTTAATTAAGTAGCGGTTTTCCTTTCATTTAAAATATATCGGATATCCATGCTTTTGATTGAATCATTTAGGTAAAGACAACAAATATGTTTTTGTAGCACCGCTTTCCTTATAATAATTTAAAAAAACAAAGTGAAAGCTTTCTTCAACCTGTTGTGCTATTATGTTGTTTGAAAAATGTTACTAATAGCTTATTATGAAATGCTTTATGGGACTGTAAAAATAAACGTATATTATTGTATATCTATACTTACATGGGGCAGTAATTACAGACGTAGTTGTAAAAAGGTTTTCCTCTTGTCCCACCGCTGGGGCACTTAGTAAACCCACAACCAACTTCATGGGTTGTAGCCCAAACCATTTGCGTATAATGTCCTACAACTGATAGCAGGTTTTTGGGTGACCCATACGTGAAGTTGTGGTACTCCAAATACCACGACTTGATAGCGAAGAACCTGAAATAGAAGAACTCCACGTTTAGTAATGTAGAATTTTAATTGAGATCCAATAGTGCTTTATAATATTCATGGGTGTATACAGTAATAATATGCACATATATAATGTTTCATCGAAAACACTTCTGTTTTTAATAATATCCTAACCGTTCCCGAGATGCGACAAACTTTTTGAATAGATAATTAACATACAATTTCACTACACGTGCATTTTCAATGAAGAGAACACAACAAATAAAAAACCAATTTGCAGGATTCTAATTGAAAACGTGCTGAAAATAAAATCTTTCTAGACGTCTGGTTATCTTCAATTCATTATATTGCGTTGCTGAAAATAAAACTCGAGAGACACGCTTGTTAACGCTTTGATAATATCCATAGTACGACACAAGAAACAGATTCAGCAAATTTGCGTTTTTGCATGCTAAGGAATCTTTGGAAAATTCTTTGGAAAATTAAAATTGTGGGTACTGCATTGACAAAGCAAGCTATATCCAGGAAAGCAAAGAATAAGCAAATGAACTCTTTATATAATATGTAAGTTGAGGACTTCTACTTCTATTTTTTCATTCAGTTCGCCGTGAGATTTCATTACTAAACTACAGATTTTTTAAAACATAAATTTTCTCAAAATTTACTTTCCAACAGTATGTGGACATGGTGGATTACATTTTACTAAAAAATAGTTACACTCCCGATGTCTAATGATGTGCTAATAATTATTAAAATATATTGAGCCCATGATATGTATGGTAAATAAAAAGCTTACATCTCGATTGAATATCATTTATCGTAAAATTAGAGATATCCGTATTTTATGTTTTCAAATGCTTGAATTATCTTTTTTGAAATGATCGACATTTTTTCCAATAAAAATCACCATCTGTCAATATCTATTACAGCGTCCATGTTTACTCATCGAAACATTGATTTGGTTTTGAATGAACTGATTCTAATACTGTGAAATCAATATCATACTATGACTTGACTGTAATGGGACAATTAAGTTTGTGAGAACTGTTTCTATATTCAATTTGGACAGTGTGGACATGCTTTATTTATTGGAAAGTAGTGGCAAACAATCGGCTTCAACAAAAAAGTCGTACTTTTTATCATTGCATAGTTGTATTGAAAACTAATCTCTATTTGCCTACTACAAATTGAAGAATATCACTTTCGTCAGATTATATAAAGATTTATATATTTAATTTTACCCCTACAACTTGTGAAGTAAAACAAAACTGACAAAAGTAAACTCATGACATTTATAAGAAAGGTACATACGAATTGATAATTTTAAAAAGTGACCTATTCCAAGTATTGAATTTTCGGAATAAACAAAGCTATTTTTAATTATTTATTGAAATAAACTTCCTCAAAGTTATCGTTAAATCCATCGAAAGGTATAAAATGTGTTCTTGTTTATTATTATAAAGTAAAAAAAAAAAGTGTTGTATAACCAACGTCTAATAGACGGATGCGAAGCAGTTAGCTTGATTTATGAAAATTATAAATATTTTCAGTATTTTAGTGAAAATGACTTTAATAATGATGTACGTAATTTTAAATTATTTGTACTTAAAACATAATTATTTTAGTAAGAGCGTGCCTTAAATATGGCTTATTCCACATTGAAGAAGAATTAGCAAAATGTAAAAACTGTAACTAAATTATACTTCATACTGACAATTAAAATGGTCCTCAACCACTGTCCTACATCGTTAGGTCAACATTGAAATGTAAGCAATATAACAAACAACGTGTATATCATCTTGCTAGTGACAAAACAATGTGTATTATTAATTGAGCCAAATTTGTGATTGAGACAGTGTAACTAAGCGAAGCCGAATAGATACGGTGCGTCCCATACAAATAAATGCTATTAAAATTATGTAACATAACACAAGTAAGAGCTAGACACTGAATAGTTTTCTTATTTTTGATGAAAAAATATCACGCGTATTTCATCTTCAAGTTGTGATATCAAGCACGGTTATAGTATCGGAATAATGGTAATGATAATAAACTGAACTTCTATACACTATCACTTGATCCTTAAGTGATAACCATTGTTGCGTCAAATTGGCGGCTCTACTAAAAGTGGCAGATATCATTACAAATACTTTCTTTTGGTATTTGTGCAAAACTCGCATGGTTTTTTTTATTCTCTAATCATGAATTGTACTTTGACGTAGGCACCGTAATACATTCAAGTGAAGATTATCTATTTAAGGCGTATATTTATTACTATGGTCGAAAAAGATAATTAATTATAATCAACATATATTTAACGACTTATACTTTGCATTTTTTTTTTCAGTTTTATTAGATCGTTATTTTATAGCAGACGATAAAATAAAAATTAGTAAAATTTCTCATCAAATACGACAAATTAGATCGATTATCATTCAAACACTATTCCGTTAATTTTAAGTACATCATAAACACACCCATGTTACTGAATGTCTTGAAAAAACTTGCTCAAACCAATTTATATGTCAAATATGCTGTCTTTGATGAATAGTTTAAATATTTTACTGGAGCTCATTAAAAAGACCGCCCATTTGCAAGAACATGTTTTAAGCTATTTATTTCAAGTGAAAAAACTTTTATGAACTAAACATTTATTTATATATCATTAAGGGGAAGCGAAACGCTTGAGCTTGCAAATTTGTGATAAAAAAAACTTATGCTAAATTTATATAATTGTAACCATCTAGCTTACATAGCGATGAAGCAATTAGCAATGTCTTAGATTTTTTAATATATTAGTTATAATTAACTATCTAACTATGACGGGAAGGATATCGTCGTGACATATTATTAGCTTTCGTTACATTAATTATTATTGATAAAAACGCCATATTTATTTAGAAATTAAATTAAAAATATTCATTTAACTATTTTGTATTTGGTTTAATATGTTTGTACCAAGCTTTCAGTTGTCAAATCAAGACATTGCTAAATTTTTAACAAAGAGACAATTTTATATCACTTTAATTTTCATTTAACATTCTGGCGCGCTGGAAGATTCAATAGCTTTATTTTTAATCAATAGATGCCACCGCCACAAAAGTTTAACTTGACTTTTGCCCTTTACATACATAGTATATAGAATATATATTTCGATATTGGGTGTGTTGGTGTGCTGAAATTATAGAATACGCAAACATTTTTTTTTATATATTACCATGGAACCTGGTGAGTGGAGACGAAAATGTTCTGGCCGCAAGTTCCATACTCTTCGACGAATCTGCCTTCTGGAGGATCATGCACCAGTTTTTGGCAACGATCTGCCCAAAGTTGTGCGGCATTAGCTGCACCTTTATGCCATTTCTGAAAAATATTACAGATTTTTTTAGTCATCGAAACCAATTGAACTACATACTATTTGTATTAAATGCTTGATTTGGCTTTTATGTGGGTGTCGGATGTACTTAACAGTACTGACAATAGAGTAAATCCAAAGTAGCTTCCTACTAAACCCAATTTTTTTGTCGAAATAAAGGTGATTTTGTGTTATTACGAATAGTATTGTCAAAATAAGAAATAGTACTGGTGAGTCTTGGATTCGCCTTTATAAAAAGATTTATATTTTTTTTCAATGATATAGAAACAAGCTATTCACTCTCAACCCCCAATTTTCAGGCTCAAGTAAGGAAAAACCCATTTAAATATCAATCTGATCGTTCAAGTTCTTCTGACAATTGGAATGCTTAAATATTGCGAAAATACAAGCCCGGGTTGTTATTAAAATTATGGACATCAAATTTTTGAAATATTTACAATAATAAGGAAATTGGATTTATTAAAAAGTCTTCATTTAGGAAATATTAGATAATATTATGAGAAAACATCAATGTTTTGAGACGATGTCCATTTAAGAATTACATTTATTTTATTCCTCGTGGATAATTTTGTTTCTTAGGGGCCACACTTGAATGACGAGGAACAACTAGTAAGGTCAATGAAATATGTATTCATTTGAAGTTTTATTACTACTTACGTACGCATAATTGGCATAAAAAGATACCGATGTATGAAAATAAATAATTCATAATTTTGTATCTAGTTACGCTCTATTAACGCACTTCATTCAAATAATTGATCATCGAGCTTGGAGATGTCAGAAGACAATACAAGAGTGTCAGCATCTCGCAACGCAAATATGACAATTGCAGGACCAGATTGCATATTAATTTAACCAATTGGTGGATCGGCCGATATAATGTGTTCAAAATAAATACAAAATCATTCAATCAGATTCATTGGTGAAAAACTTTCGGTTTATCATTTTTGTTTTTTTGTATGATCTGTAGCCGAATGGTACACGCCATTGTTCTTCCAATATACCGAGTAGGTACGAAGTTCATGAGCATGAAACCCCGAATGGCACAAATATTAGGTATAGCTTTAAATAGTTTTAAAGCTATCCCAAAATATAATAGACATTTACATAATTGTCATGTATTTGCTGACTTTGATCCTTTTTCTAACACGATGTTTTTTATCATCGATAAATCATTCGGTAGTTTTTTGTTATAGGAAGTAACATGTTAACTTTTTAAAAAATCATGAAAAACTACCGTTCGCTAAATGGTAACACTTTTAATGTTTTGTTTATACAAAACATTAAAAGTCTTATTAATAATAAGATTCCGTCTACAACGGTCCAAATGCAATTTTACATTGCTATTCAATCTTCAAATATTTTTTTATCGAATATCTTTTGTAATGCTTTTTGTACGATTCTGTGAAAAGCGATTCTAAACGAGTGAAATAAATTTATTTCTTAATAAAAGTTTGTATTATCATCACATTGCGAGCAAGTTTGTTAGCCTCTGTAAGCGTGTGTCGACAAAAAAGTTTAATGAATCTCTTATTGTTTTGATCAGTTAAAGACTAAATGTAATTTGTAATCCAAGCAGAGTGAAGACTTGATTTTCTGCACTGTTTTATAATTAATCCGAAAGTTTTTTGCTGAAATTAAATAATTGAAATTAATTCACAAAGCGGCCCTGTTTCCAAACATCTTAAATGAGGTAACCCAGTTTTTGATTAGTATTTTATGGAAGTGCGAATGTTGATTTTATTTGTATACTGACAACGCATTTAATTTGAACATGATTTATCTATTCGACGAGTGTGGCAGAAAGTTACATCAAACGGCGCCAAGCGACTTGCTCTTACATATTTTGTTTACAGCATTTTCCAATATAAACACATAACTGCCATACTTTATAAAACATCATCCGCCAAAATTTGGTTGTTAATATAAAAGATTGAAAAGAATTTAGTCGCACTGTCAAGGTCAATAAAGATAGCTTGTGCGCTGTGTCTATTCTGATAAATATATAGTTAATTTGAGACTCATTGTCAGTATCAAGGTCCTGAATTTCAGTCGGTCCTGAGTCAGTCAATCAAATAACTTATATGGTCAAATTACCACCTCACACTTTTTCATATTTCTATACTATCACAACTAAAGTTATGTAGGTTTTTTTTTTGTTTTTCAATTACTTTAGTGTCGCAGCTTGCAATGGAGTAAGACTAAGGTTTTAAATTTGTTTGATATGGCTTAATCTTATATATAAAACCGAAACGGCGTATTTATGTATGTGGGTCTGTAATTCCCTTTTGCGTTGTTGGTCATTAAGTTGCCATAAAAACGAATATGAAAGAAAATATGTTTGAATTTTTATCGGCGAAGACATTTAGTCAAAATGTAATAAATTAGTCTTCTACTGAATTTTTCCCGGCTTTTATTATTAATAATAATGTTTATTATTTACGTGAAGGTATTATTTGACATTTCTTTGACAGCAAATTAGATTTTTTCCTTGAATTTGGACATTTTAATGGGCGAGAATGGGGCTGTCATCAAATTAAATAAAGTTTGTGATTTTATTTTAACTCTATTTTGGATGTTAGATTTTGTGATATAATTATGTCGAATGATATAACATTAAATGATTATTAGTCGCTTAGTCCGAGCGACGCCGGGTAGCAACACTAGTATATTATAAAACGAACGCGTTTTCAGCTATCTATACATAAATATTTTCGATGATGCCAAACACTCTTATAATTCCTCTAATAAATAATTTTAAATTTAATGAAAAGCATTTATTAATAATATTCAACAATACATCGTTTAAAATTCAACCTAGCATTTCCAACAGTCTGCTAATGCAAATTGTACAAGTAATTATACAAGCATCAACTAAACAAGAAAGAATACTTAAAACTTTAAACCATACTGTAAATATTTTAATTTCAATTCTAATTAACGTAAGACGATATCATGGAATGGTTCATATTCATTTTTGTAAAAAATAAACGTGATCATTTGTCGTTACAAATATATTTAAAATTAAACTCATGTCAATGAAGGTCGTATTGTAAAAATTTCACGTATGATTCTTCGTGCGTAAGAAATTTGAATATGTTTTCAGCCAGCCACGTGGGCGCAAAAATTTGCTACAAAATTATGCGTATCTCGTATCCAGACACATTAAAATGTACATGTATGAAATACAAAATTAACTTTAACGAACCTTTTAAGATATTTCGTTTGCAATGTGACGATTAAAATGATTATACACATCCGACTTATAGACAGGTCCAGTGAAGAACAATGTGTGCATCATTGCTTTCTTCAGAGTTCTCAAAAATTGGTCGGCCATTTTATGCTTCTCAAAACAGAGCTCTAGTTTATATCACCGAATAAAATTGAAATTATAACATACATAATTATATATAATCGCATTCAATTTAACGACATCGTTGATTCGTTGTGGAAATATCACTCATATTGATGAAAGTATTAGTTTTTAAAAATGGAACGATGTGTGAACATTCAGAGAAACAAACGTACAATGTTCGGTCCTCTTTTGATGACAATAATTGACATTTGGGCAGCACTGAAAGAAAATATTCGCCGAAATCCGCAACCTCACCGTTACATACAATGGATAACAGCACGGCTAATAGATACATGAATAAAGTGACCATACGTCCCGTTTTTTGGTAGCCTGTCCCGTTGTCCCCAAGTACAGCTTCGGGGCGTCGAAATGTCCCGTTTTCAAAAAGAGGGCAACACACGGAATCAATTTAAAAAAAGTGCGAAAAATCGACGGTGGTGCGTAGTATAGCCGTTTTGTATAACTTTGCTAGTAAAAATACTAGCTTGATTTCGGTGCATATGGCTATAGCGGGTGGCTGGTCATGTGCATGTGCATGCGCAAACGTCACACCGACACATTTATATTAGTTTGTTACGATTCGGCAGTTTGCTCGCTTGTGGGTACATGACTACACGTTGACAGCTGACGCGTCTTTCTTGAAGATTGTTTTTTTTATTGGCGTGTGTTATTGTAGTCATTTATTACGTGAACCCTTCATTTTAACAACGCCTAAACGCAAGTGCACTTTTAATGTTAACTTACAAACTAAGTGCCCGTTTATAAAACACAATTTCAAGTCGGAGTACTTAAAGCGATGTTGCTAGTTAAAATATATTTTTAAAAATCCTGCCAAGAATTCCATTCTCATTTAAAAGCAACCCCAGTTATACTTTTAAAATTTGTTCATCAGAAAAATATAAAACAACATAATTTTTTTCATATTTATATTATTTTTTCCTGTTATTTTCTTTATCAACATTACATTTGTTTTTATTAATACATATAAACTATGAAAAAATACGTGTTTTCTTGAATATACATACTATTACGTAAAAATTGGTAGATGTCCCGTTTTGAGGACAAAAATAAATGGTCACATTATACATGAACAACATATAGTCAGTTATAGTTTCAATGTGTAATTTCGAACCATCCACCGGGCTGACATCATATATTAGATTACAATTTCATTTTCTGTGACTACTTGAGCTTGCCTATACCGTGTAAAGATTAAATAATTTATTGATTGACTAGGCATTTACTTGGTAGAACTCCATTATAATACGGAAAGAAAAATAACAATGTATTTTGGTTCTACATAAATTTATGTAGAACTAAAATACATTGTTATTTTTCTTTCCGTATTAAATAATTTAAATTATTTTTTCAAAATACTAACCATTGAAAGCATATTCGCTGCAGGAGGCTGGACTTTCGTTCTGAAGAAATTGTGATAAAGTACAATTTTCTTCATCACTTTGGAGCTTCTCGGTATAAGAGCATTGTTTGGTATCTTATCTCCGTAAACACGAGGCTCTATTAAAAGAAATACACAGTTTATAAAATCCATAATGATTTACACAAAATATAAGCATGAATAATAAAACCATGTAGAGATTACCGTAAAAAATATTAATACATTGAAGAAACATTTAACGAAAAACAAAATAATCATATCTAATAAAATATGTTGCCACGCATTGCATTACAAAACTGAATACCATTGAGCTGAAATGTGATATGTGCCATACATCAAAAGTGTGGGAAATTAAGAAAAACATTTTATTTTTTGAAAACATTAATCTTTGACAGTAAAATTACAAAGCAGCCTCCCTATTACGCCTCATAAGTCACAATATTTAAAAAGCAATATGATAATAATAGGTATGGGAAAAAAATATTTTTATAACGAACATTAATAACCGTAGACGCATATATGTACTTGGCACCCATTCCAAGTAAAATATGGTTTTTTGAATGATTAGTACTTAGAATCTTACGACTCAACGGTATTCAAATATTATTGAAGATCAGCACTGGTTTTGAGTAACATATTTTTTTTTAAATAAATACCTCCTTGGAGATGATGAAAATACTTCCATTCAAACTGGCTTGTAAACATGTTTAAAAAATATCTCAATGGATAACATAAAGGTGGATAATTAAAGAATTTATAAATGAGTACGATGGTTTTCTCGGGGCTGAGCCATAGGAAAAAATCATTATGTACCTAATAAGGTATACAACTTACTCCGATCATATCTCCAGTTTTTTTGAATGCTGTAGGTCGAGATAATCGCAGACATCAGGACCAAAACGAGGAGTGGTGAAAATTTCGTCATTTTCTCAAAAAAGGTGATCTCTGAAAAATTATAAATGCATAGTTTCGTTTATTATTTTTATAATTTGTTCTTATCTCAGGTCTAAGAAATCGTTTAAAATCTACCGCTATCGATATTACCTTACAATTCAACAAAAACTCACGGTTTTCACAATTAAAAAAAATCAATATCTTTTGACTGAGAATTTTGTTATGAATCGTTGACGTATTGCCTCGTATGGAAATATTTATATTTACAACATATATATATCCTCTTATTCTTTAAATCGCGTTATAGTCATATGGATGTGTATTCCTAAATAAATAGTGAATATAAACTAAAATTATATTAGCATCCAATGAAATGGGTTAAGATGTTTTGCCAATACGTTATCATAAGCCACTCAAGTATGAAGGGCTGGTAATGAATCATTCTACATATTGTCGATATATTGTCTGTGAATCATAAATAGGCCATATGTATAATAATAATTTATCTAAACAATACATCATTGACCTAATGACATAAAAAATAATAACACGTGAAAATACGGCGTGTCGTTTTTTGTAACCATGTCCGCTCCCAATGTAAAGAATGTGGACTGCTTATGAATTAAGATTAATTTAGATAAGCAAGAGTTCTTTAAAAACATCTTCTTGTTACTCATCTTCTCCTTTTTTGATAGAAGGATACGACTAGGGCAGGATATTTAACATCCAACATAAATCCTATAAACAATAACCATATCATCACAACCGAAGCCAAGGATACTGACCACTAAGCAACAGTTTGAATCTAGCCACTATTATATGGGTCACAAATAAATATTTAAGATTTACGTTGTAACAATGTTTTGGTAAATTTATCGGAGAATGTATTGACATTGTTTTCTTTCAGCTTTAATTGACAAATTAAATCTTCCGCTCACGTAAGTACATAGGCTGGAATGTTTCGGCACTTTGTTTCCTAAATGAATTCTTGTAAAATAAAATGCGTGCAATGAAATAAACAACATGAACCCTTGAAATACCTCAAATCCCCATGGGGCTTTGATGAATTGCAATCGATTAAAGCGCTGTATAATTTTTACTCGACCATTTATAACCAAGAATTACACATGTAGAAATAAATGATTCTGCACAAATGGTACCATGACATTAATTTACAATTTTCTCACTATAATGCATAAAATATTGATTTAATACAAAACATTCGGTAAAACGAAAGGGAAATAGATTAATATTTTCAAATAATATAATATGTAAGTCAACAAGAATTTTAATCTTTAACATTGAAAATATTATAAATAAGATATTTGGTAATCATTTTACTACACTTCTAATACCAGTTTTTTTTTAACGAAAAAACGTGTCCAGATATTAAAAGCAATGTGGTTTCTAATAATATGATAAAAACTAAAACACATAACGGTTTTATTAAACTAGATGTCGAACACTCAGTGAACCATCTGATTAAATGTGTTTGTATATTTTTTTCCATAGTAATAAATTGATATGTTTTAGCTGTGTCTTAACTTCTTCGGGTCATAAGTGCCTACTTGTGAATTTTAGTATGAAGATGTATGTCACGAAATTGTTAAACATTATAGATGAACTCTGCAAAAACTTAATTTCATAAAAAAATATTTTCTCAGATGATTACGTGCTTTTCAAAAAATCAAACGATTCATAATTATGAACCACTTTTTGAAACCCATTATAAGCTTTAAGGTATCCATTTAGAATTGCGGTATGACCTAAAGTTCAGATCATATTTAGTTATAATAGCAACAAAAACCGAATATAAAGCATTCATCACGTATTACTATAGATGATTTGCATAAAACGTAGTCCATTGCTTTACTTTGAGCGGGCAAAATAAATTTACAATTACAAGATTTTACTGAAGTGCCTTTATAACACTAATATTTTTAAGTGTGATCAGCTAAAAACGAAGAAAAAGTTTATGTGTGTCATTAAGTACTCATTACATGTGATATATTAAATAAATTAAGTTTTTTCGGGCTTCCCTTATTTAGTTAACCAGTAATCATCGGTTGAAAAAACACCGCTGAACATTATCAATTCTGAATATTTAAATTTAAAAAAAAGTTTTACCTAAGTATGTTTGTGTAATATATTATTTTGCATGGATTTCTACCAATTATATTTAATTTGATAATTTCATAGCTTGTTACTTTTTATTACTTCAATAAAAAAATACTTGTATGTATGTTTAGTTTCGCAAAATGGTGGTATGACATGAGACCATATGATGATCCATTTGTTAATGTACCCGTTAGAAATATTTTTTATCAAATATGTTATCATTTGATATGAAATTATTGTTTGAATGTGTTTCGTATGACCGCTGAGCTAATATACAAGAAACCGATCTAGTTATGTCAATGAAATGTGGCATACTTACAATTATATGTTTTTTTAATGCCTTTCAAATTATCACTCTTAAATTCAATTATTTGCCAATCCATTATATTCCCAAATAGTTCCATTGATTAGACAGTACTTTTTAAACCAAACATTTTTTTTAAATGATAGATGAATTTGCCTACATAGAATATTGTGTAATTAATATAAAAAAGTTGAACACGTGTAACAAAAAGAAGTCTATTTTGTTTTTCCTTTACTCCAATAATTGAGTACTTAAATGAATCAAAATTTTCACCGATAGTGCTTAGCCAAAACGAGTAGTAATTTTTTTGTGAACAAGCAGAAACTTCATTCCAGGGAATGTCATAATGCTGCATTGACTCTTTTTTGTTGTCAAACATGTTCCGAGAATCATTAAGCATCAATGCAACGTGTGTTTACAGTTAATTTAGCCAAAAAATGTAACAGGTCAAAATAAAAATTAAAAATAAAATATCATGCCACTGATGAAGAAGTCTGTGTTGTGTCATCGACCCTTCAAAAATGATTACATGGCATGAACCCTATATTTACGGACCAATCTGTGTTCGCATTTCCGAAGAAATTTGACATGCGTTTAAATTTCTGCACGTTCAAGATTTCGGCATTATAACTCTTTGATATGAAATGAACAATGTTTGTATACACAGGTGACATATCATAACACATTGTTATATTTGGAATGCCAATTATATTTTAGTTTATTTGTTATTGTTGGTATCAACAGTATTATTTGTGTTTTATAAAAAAGATGAATACAATAATTTATAAGACAGTCTCGTTTTCGAGTCATAAATTTTGCCCAGTCATAGTAGTTACTTCTTATTACACGATTATCTCAATAAAAATCTACATAAAATGTGAGCATATCACCTGAAGCGGCGTAACTAGAGAGTGCATACACCCGCTCTCTAGCGGACTGATAGTCTACGGTCCCCCACAATAAAAATCCATTTTAATGTGTAACCTTTTGCACTCCTCAATATATTTTTTTTTCCTTGAAGCAACTCCTCAATAGATTTGAGAATTTGATTGATATCACAGCGTTTGCGTATTTATTAGCATGGCAAAACGAAATACCGAATACACTACGAATATAATACGAAACATTAACTCTTTTTTTCCGGTATAATTATTTATTTGAATGGGGACTTGGGCTGTATGCCTATTCCCTCCCTTCCAGTTGATACATTTTTCAATTGAAAATTATTACATGAATTATGTATAATGACAAATTTATAATTCATGTAATAATTTTTCTTAACATTTCAGAAACATCAACTAAGGCACACAATCCAATAAATAGGGTTTATGAAATAAGGATAATTTAAAATTAATAAAAAAATAATTTTCCAACGAAGTTTTACAATGTCGAGCAGGACTCGACATAGGATTTACGCGTTAACTATACGATGTC
This sequence comes from Himalopsyche kuldschensis, assembly GCA_028554975.1. Classification (NCBI taxonomy): domain Eukaryota; kingdom Metazoa; phylum Arthropoda; class Insecta; order Trichoptera; family Rhyacophilidae; genus Himalopsyche; species Himalopsyche kuldschensis. The sequence continues at coordinate 2,988,766 of JAHFWI010000001.1, read as the reverse complement.
GAGCTAGACATCATAAGAGTTAAGAAATATTTATATAACAGAGTTTTATAAAAATACGATTTTATGATGCTTGTTTTTGATAAATTTGAAAAGTATGAAAAAAATACATCCTGAATACGTTATTCAAAATAAATTCATTATTGTTGAGAAAAAAAGGAAATGAAACACGTGTTATCGTCTAAATTAATAATCAATTCAAAGGAAAAATCTAGGCAAAGTCTTGGAAAATAGAATGCAAGAGAAAGATTTTTCTCAAAATTATCGCTTAATTACATTAATGTAATTGACTTGTTTTAAACTATCTTTAAGACCGTTGCCTACCATTGATATAAAGAAATAAAATCTGCCAGTAAAGTCATAAACTATGTTGATTTGAGTTATAATATCAGTCAACATATGTATGTAGAATAGAGACTCCAAGTCGAGTATCGAGTACTCGATACTCGAGTATACTCGTCCATTTTTCAAGTACTCGATACTCGAGTAATTTGAAAAATACTCGAGTAATACTCGTAATTTATAAATGAGAGTTTTTTCTACTGCGGGAATAAAAACAACAAAACTTTGAACCAAATTAAAATTTGAGACTATTAATCCTCTATTATTTTGGAAACATATATTTTATAAATTGCCCTAGCGATCAGATGAACCCGGGTTCAAGTCCCAGCAAGGTCAGATTTTTTCAATTGAAAAAGAAATATTGGACATGGGTGTATGTAAGTTTTTGTCGAGTTGTTATTGACTGATTCATTATTTATCATCGAGTTTATATAGTATGGATTTCGCAATTAAAAATATTTGGCTCATTGGGATTAGCTGTAATGCCAAATATTCCATTACATTTAAAAAAAAATCAAATAAACCTATTTATTTATTTATATGTATATACACAAATAAATAATATATATTTTCGTATATATGATACTACTCGAGTATACTCGAGTACTCGAGTATTTTGAAATTTTACTACTCGATACTCGAGTAGTTGAGATGTCGAGTAATTGGAGTCTCTAATGTAGAAGCATGGCATCAGAAATAACAATTAATTATCATTTAAGTGTGTAAAAAAGCAGACCACCTAAATGTGTGAGTTTTAATTATTTTGCAGTGTTGGCCGAAGCTGATTTCTTGCAAATTATTTTTTAATTAATTGGGTGAAAAGTAGTTCTTTGCATGAGTAAACTAAATTTCAGTAAAGATATACGAATGTGGCCTAGTAATCCAGTGAGTCGGTGAAAGATGCATCTTGGAGAAATGGCATCTTGGTAAAATTGAGATCTTTAACTAGATACGGATAAATTAACGTATTAATTGGTTTTATGATGCATTTAAAGCATAAAGATCTGATTAAAGTTTTAAAGTATCTATATACTTTTCTACAAGAGCCTAGCGAGCTATATCCATTTAAGAAAATTTAGAAATAGGTCAAGCATATTTCCATATTTTTATGTACCTGATTATAACTTTACTAACTTCTTTCTGCGCGTTGGTAATCAATTATATAATAAGTTGCTAAGCCACTTAAGCAAATCTCATTGTAATGTTAATTGGTACATATGCAATTGATGATTTTTGTAATCGCCGTAGTTTAACCCTCTTCCCTTTCCGTAGCGGCCGGAGAAAATAGGTATCCGTTCATTATATGTATAAGTGGTTCATTCAACCTCTTCGACGTCTTTTGCAAAACAATTAAGCGTTCGTATCATTGACCAAAGTGACAATAGATACACATATGTTACTAGTTATTTCACACTAGAAATATTTACATCTTCAAAACTATTAAGCTTTACCATATTTTGTAAATCTATGTATTTTGCTAACCAACTTCAGGAAAATTTCAGGACGTAGAAAGGACGTAATTTAAACTTCAAACTGAAGTTTGTAATTCCATAATACACTTCGTCTCATTTTTGTGAGAGAGTAAGTGGCGAGGTGTATTTCATAGATTAAGAAGTCGATAGAACAAAATGACATTGCTGGACATTTTTACTTCTTTTAATCTACGTAATTTTTTTTTTAAATATACCATTTCTCCTGTTCGCGAATATAATAAATAATATGTTTTCGTAATTGTTTTTTTTCAAATAATACAACTATACTCTCGAGTTCCCGATGTGTTAAATTAAATTAAAATTTGTTTCATTTTTCCGTAATAAACTCATTTGAGATACTGTGACACTGATATTTATTGCGCTACAAAACGGAAAGAATTATTTTGAATTTGAGAAAGAATGTATCATGTTATCACGCGATAAAAAAGGACCGATGCTCAAATTTCAATATAAATATACTGTACCCACAATACATATGAATTCTATATTGAATACACTGTGGTCCATTCGTTATTTTCAAGAGGCTTGCACCGAGCTTACGACACAATTAAATTAATTTAAGATCCATGGTTGAGCTGTATTTTTTTTCGAAAACACCCTCTGTTCAAATGTAATTCTAAAAGAAACGGTTATGTGATCAGTTTGAAAAACTGAGAAGTTATTTGTTTGTCGTTATAAAATGGATTTCATCTATGCTGTTATAAATTCACATAATAAACTTATTTTTTATATCGCCATAAGATCATTCACATTCAGACAAAAAAATTGTTTTTTTAAACAAGTCGTGTTTCGGGTTATGTACACTAAAATATACTATTTTTAAGTTCATCAAAAAAACAATACGTGAAGAGTATGCACACACATATTCTAGGTATCATATTCTAACGTGATTTCTTTCAGAGAGATGACTATATATGAAATTATAGTAAATAAATAGTTCACTTACTGTACACAACCTCCGTAATGTTAGCACTAAATCTCAAAAAATTACAAAAATATTGTTTTCCAAAGAACCATTTGAAATACACCATTTAAAACAGAACTGGGTTAAAACAATAGAATATTTGGATAATGGAAAGAACTGATTATAGAAAACAATGAATTGCGAAACATATTGTCTTCTCGTTTTTAGATCATCATTCAGTGCTTAATCCAAACATCTTATTTTGGATTAAAATAAACAATCTTATTTTAATTTATAGACCAAAAACGGTGGAAATGGGTAAATATAATTTTTTCAGAGAAATCTTGCATTATATAATATAAATCTTTTGCCTATCCTTAATCTATGTGGAATATATTATTATTATTGAAATCATCTGCCGAGAATATAAAAGTTGTAAACTCCCAAAATAAAAACATTTATGAGTAACTTAAAATTGTGTTATACAAGGAATACAATTCACTGATTTTGACATCGAATCATATTTTATAAATAAATGGAAAATGCCGTTCGACCAAGCAACTTTTCGGAATAAAACATAAACTTTATTTAACAGAAACAAGTGTATACATTTTATATTCCAATATAAATCATTGTTTTTCATTTTGGGAGATTTTCAATATAGAAATAAATAAAATTAAAATCATAAATAATATCATAAAATAAAAATTAATATCATAAACTATTTAAAAAAATATATGAACACTTACCAGTATTGAATTAAAATAATCTTCATCCGTTGCCCTCTCAATACAAAATAATACACTTTCTTGCAACGTTATGGAATATCCACACGTAGTACCACAATTTTTAAATCGTATTATTTGAAATACTAAGTAAAATATTAGATTTGAAGCCACCTCATGTTTTGATGTTTCAAGTTTGGCGGCTTCGACAACTCTCCATAGCCGGTCGCAATTCGTATTTACATCAACTCGTGCATCGCATTGCGACCGATAGAGTACGTTCCTATATGGGGAAATTATGCGAATATCGGGAAAAAAATTGTCTTAGTCTTGTTTTAGTAAGAATTATAATGACGCGCGTTATAAATGACTTGAGGCTTTCTTGAATTAAAATATTGAAGATTACTCCGGTGGTGAATAATAAGTTTGAAAATTTTATATGTAAAACGGTTATTGTAAAAAAAAATGCTTACGTATACGTGTATTTGTATATTATTCATATTTTTAAAATTCTCCACAATTCGCTCCACATTATAGAATTCGTTCAAATATGAGCTTCTCAACACTGTCCCTGCTAAATAATATTAACCTTTTTAATTCTAGCCTATTTGGCAATCCCTATCTTAACCTTTTTGCCTCACTTATGTAATATGGTTTTCCGTTCGTGGCACACTTACAAGATCGTCCTCGCGTTTCTTATGTGATACAAATTCTTAAATATAAGTAATAAACTTGTACACCTTGGGTAGAAAAATGCATTTTTAATGCAATAATTTTGACCGGGCCGGCTGAATTAGGTGTCAGGCGTTGTATATTGATGTACGAGAATTTGAGGAAACCGCGGTTTTTTAAAACCATGGGATTTTTTGAACGTTTTTTTAAACCGCGTCTTTTGTGGTTCAGCAGATTCCTAGTATTATCATTTGAATTTTAAGGATTCTAAAGTAAAAATTGTAATTGTGATTTTTTATTACTAATTAATTGTGAAAAACGTTTCCGAAAAGAATCTCACATTTACATTAATTAATTTACACGGTTCTTGTGGTACAGTTTGAGTTTTGGAGCGGTCAAGTAATTTGGTCCGATTGCATTTTATTATACCACAAACTTTACTACCCATTCTTTGATAAAGAATAACACATACGTAAATTCAATGTGAATACTTCGTACGGCTGAAACGCTCAGTTTCAATCAAGAGGAAAGAGAAACAAATAACTTTATTCATCAACTGCGGAAGGTTTTTAGTGCATTTACAATATATGGATATATTTTGTATAGCTGACATATTACCATTATTGTTTGCAGTACATATACATTTTAAATAAATAATAATGAAAAATTCGTTTTAAAAAATTTGCATTTTTTAAATCACCAATTTACAAATTACCAATTACAATTTACCAATAACGCCGTAAAACTGAAATATCAATGAAAAATAAATACATATTTTTGTCTTTTTGCCACTTAATATTTTCCAAAGTCGCAATTCCATTATGAAATTTTTAAGAATTTAATGTTCTGTAGAATCGATATTGAAACCCTTTAAAATACTTACTTGTAGGTGTTTTTTTATACCATTGACTAAAATATTCCAAAGAATCACATTTATTTTGATTTCTTAATAATGTATTTAATCTGGAATGTTTTTGTTTAAAACCACATATATACGGTACAAAACAGTGTTTTATATTTTAAAAACATTTAAAAATAGTTTTGCTCCCTTCAGTATTATGCCAATATTATTTTGAAAATATTGAACCGTTACCAATATGTAAATTTAATAAAAATAATATTTATCCATTTAAAAGTAATTCTTTTTTTTATTATCGATAGAGCTAAATATGAAAATATGAGAACGACCTAATTATTGAAATGAAACGGGGTTAAATAACTTTAAAAACAACTATTTTCGTGCATACATATCATTTTGAAGAAAATTCTGATTTTAAGTTCAAACCGTCCTATTATTATTATTATTGCGATTCCCAACAAAAAACTGACCTGCCTCCAGAGAGATTTGAACTCTCGACCCCTGGTTTACAAGACCAGTGCTCTACCCCTGAGCTATAGAGGCATACCGACACTGGCACACATAATAAAATCAAGAAACTGAGACAAAAAAAATCTAGGAAAGAACACAACATTCACATAAATATTAATGTTCCATAAATTAAACAATATTATAAAAATCTTCACAATTTTTGTTGGCTTTTCAATTGGTAAATGAAAAACTCCAATATATGTGTACATATCTCATTAGGTGTTTATTGTCAATATTTGGTGGAAAGGCTTTATGATAAAAATTAATTATTTTACTTATTCCACAATTAATGTATTAAGAATAGGACCGGTTTCGCTTATCACGAGCATTTTCTTGTTTAGATAAGCGAAACCGGAAAATAATTGTGAAATAAGTAGCAAAAAAATGTTTTATTATTATCAAAAGTATATCACTCTAAAGGTGTTCACTGTCATTACTTGGTGACATTATAATAAAAATGTGTTATTATTTTATATAAAAGTACATCTATGATGTATTTCATCACATAATTTTATAAAATTACTGGCGAAGTAAGTGGTACCACTCTTACCATCTCTGAAAACGAGGGTTGGACAATTGCCTTTCAACCAATTTCCATTAAAAAATACCTTATTAAGCACCATTATACTATATTGAAATGGACACACTGAAAAAAATGTGAACTAAATTTGTATAGAAAAACACTACCTATCTTCAAATTAAATAATAAACTGAAATTTTCAAGAAAAGTTAACCGAAATGTGAAAGATTTCAATCAATTACTGCCAGCAAATTTTTCAGAACTGTTTGCTGTGGGCCATCCTCACGCGGGCCCAATAGGCTAACAGATTACAACTAAACCTAACTTCACTGCATTTGAAAAATTTCTTTATTTGCTAATGGTGACATTACCTTGATTTTTCCCGTCAATAAACTCGTAACACAACGGGCTCTCCGTCTACAGATTATCCACGGGATAGGTACTAATGTAGTTTCAACTTAGTTAAAAATAAAAAAATTTCAACCACACTAGTGCATGGTTCTAAATCAGTCCGATGCAGATCTGCTCGGGGCATGAATGTGAGGGGTAGACTTCTATTTTGTGTCTATATTGTTGTGAACGACTTCCATGAAACATTGGCTGCATATACATAACAGGTGATGGTGAGAAAACCAACTTGTAAGTATATCTAGTGTGTGCTAGGAGAATGAAGGGTGTCATTAGAATGAAAAAAAATTTACAGCTTTTTTTTCTAGTGATTACTATTATTGTAAAACATAGTATTTATTAAAAATTCACAAAGTCAAATTCTCTGACCATTCGGAGAGTAAGTACAAGAGTTTCATCATCTTTGTTCCATTGAGCTTTCGACATGTCTGGATTTACAAAATGTGGAAGAGGTAATTCAAGTTTATGGATAAAACCTTTCAACCTAACATCAGTCTTGGATACGGTTAATTCCATGTTAGTAAACACCTCCCCTGGTAGCTTGACAGTGAGAATAATATCTTCACAGCTGGCAGTTCCGGGGGTTTTAGCACCGATTTGCAAGAAAATATCCTCAGTGCCAACAGCTTGTCTATACTTTATGTCAAATACAGGTGGTAATCTGCTATCAGTAGTTAATTGAAATAATTCATCCACTGCTTGTCCTTCATACTCTTCAATAGTTTTAGCTGTATTGATCTCTTTTTGAACTGTCACTAGTTTCCTTCTTGGATTGTCAATGTTTTCTGATGAACTTGTTGCTAAAAATCATATAGAACACACTTATGAAGTTTTTTTACCATGTCATTTACTCAACCATAGAAAGGACTGGACTAAAAGAGGATTAGTGGCTAGGCAACCGTTCTTGCTAGGTCTTGTTTTATTATATGGGTGTTATCAGATGGGTGTAGGAGGGAATTTTGGACAACACAGACATCCATGTCTCTGAAAAATGAAACTGCCTGGCTGGAATTCAAACCCAAATGCGACTTAACACAGAAAAATACTCAAATCAGAATATCTTTAATTGTCGAAAATTTCAGTTCTCCTTTCTAATCTTTTAAAAATAATAAATAAGAATTTTATATTACCCAGAAAAAATCAAAACCATCAAAACAAAAAAGAAATATTCAATGTATTATATTTGTGAGTGCATTAGTAAAAAATTAGAAGGGTCTTTTTAATTTATTTACCGTTTGCAACAATATCATTTGGCATCTCACATTCTTCCGGCGGCTTCAACAAATCTGCAAGCTTCTTCATATCAAATCCATCGAAATCCATCTTTTAAGCTTGAATCTTTAATGATAACAGTCACTTACGTTTATATTGTATACATTTAACTCTGCACTATTTATTGATCAAACCCATAATGCAAGGAGTAAAATATAAACATAAATATTACCATGGTAACAGTTTCGAGTATGATTGTTGATATTATTTGATGATGGTAACATATTTAATTATGAATTTTGAGATTTTAAGTGGATTTCAAGGAATTGAACATTTCTTAGTGTAATATACATGTGTCATAGATTTATAACTTGGGCAGTCCCCTCATGGAAAATAATCACCTAAGACACATTGTTTTCTATTTCAAATAACAGATAAACACGGAAAATAAATATGTCAATCAATAAGTTGCTATATGTTACGAAAATTACACGTATTTTTGCAATAATGAGAACAGTTTATGTCTCGCGAAGATTTTCCAAAGAAACAGAAAATTGTTTAAATTATAGTCTGCGTCACAATTAAATTCAGTAGTCTAGTAATTTTGCTATTTCTGCTTTTGGGGATTTCCATCTATACAACAGCAGTGTGGTCATTGAACAGGCTAAAGCCAATATTCACAATGGTAACATAATCTATGATAAAAAGGGTAATAAGGGCAAAAAACAAGTAATAAAAGATTTCAATTGTAGATGTTTCATGTAGCGTTTATTATTTTTTTCTTTTTTAAATAATGTGAAAGTAAAAGTATAATATTATTTCGAACACACTCATTACAAGATAATTTACAAATATATCAATTCTCATGAGTCAACCGGTATATATTCCTGTATATACATGTACGTACAATCACAAGTAACATTTCATCTCTTTAAAACTTAAATTTGTATTATTTACATTGACTACGAGCGCGTGGCTCCGACGAGACAAAAACAACCCCGACACGGGGAGGGCTAAAAACCTTACAGGCACAAAATGCACTTTTTACATCCGCACACGTCTATCGCATAAAAAACGGTTAAATACAGCGCCGACGGGCAAAGGCCGCGGCAAATTTTAAATATATATTTTTTGATCCTTCACGTCGCTATAAAATCGGAATAGTATTTTAAGATTCGGAAAACGTCCGGCGCCATCGCCTAACCCTACAAATAAATTTATAATAAAAACATAACTTACAAATAATCAACCGACGCAGGTGTCACATAAATAAGCAAAAATTATCATAATTTGTGATCTGGCCGATCGGCCGACTGCCTGACAGACCCACCATACAGGCCCGCAACTAGCGAAATAAACGCCAACGCAAAGGGCACTATTTGTCATCGGCATCCGGCGGCGCAGTGCTGAAGTCCAGCTGATAGCAGCCGGTGCGGGTCATATCTTCGATCGACGGCTCGACGCATTCGTGGCCAGAGTGACCTGATGTCCCGCAGTTGAAGCAAGACTTGGGAGGTGCGTACGCGGGAGCTGGCACCGAGGCAGTGTATTGTGCGCAGTAGACCGCCTCTCCGTTCGCGGGGAAGGGGGAGTAGCCCGGCCTGTACGGGGAGAAGGCCGCGGGGAAGGCGGAACGAGGAAAGTGCACCACGTATGAGTAGTGTGGCGAGGGGGAGGGAGAAGGCGGATGTCGAGGACCCGGGGGGGCTGTGGCAGGAGGGGCGGAGGGTGCGGGAGTGTCAGCCGGCGATCGACTCTCTGTGCTGCTGCCGGAATCGCTGCCCGAAGAGTGGGCAGAGTGAGAATGAGCGTGTCTTCGGTAGGTCGAAACTGAGTTGTAGGGGGCCCCGCCCCTGCCGCTTCGCGGGGCCCGTCTCATTCCGTTTTGCTTTTCCATGGGATGCAGCTGAATAAAATTTTTGATCTGAAGATCGAGATCGTTAGGCTTCCTGTCTTCTTCCGAATTATTTCTCTGAAATCATAGTCATCAGATTAATGAGAAATGACACTTCCATTGAAGAATAACTTTCAAAATAGAGTGATTAAATCCTAATAGATAGGCACACTAAGCCAATCTATCTAGTAACAGTGTTGAATATTTTTTTTTCTGTGTCAATCAATTTTGATTGATATAAATATACGAACATAACAATTATTTAAAGGTGCTAGTTAGATATTAAATCAGCTGTCTTTGGTGTGATCCATTTGGATGTCCAATGATCCATGGCCATCAAATTGGAACATTATTACATTATCTTTGATTTACAACCATGCAATCTTCAATGCAACTAAAAAAAATGCGTGACCATGCCTGACTTGTCAGACTTACTAAAAATTTTTGGCTTCCGATACTGCCTGAAATCTTTATTGAGTTCATCAGTAGGCTCATTGAAATTTATTCCAGGAAAAGAAGAATAGAAATGGATTTATATGCCTAACAGAAAGAAAAAGATAATTTCTAGATATTCACCCTTTTTGAGTAAAAAAAAAAAATTTACACAATTAATTGACAGCTAATAATCACTGATAGGTGTGTAATTCGTGCATGAAGAAATAATAATTATATAAAAATTTTAATCCTTGCCCAAGATCAACAAACAGATCACTTGGTCTTAACTTGACAATATCACTGGAAGGGTTGTAGTAACTTTAAAAATTTCCTCACTACTGTGGTGTCATATGTAAGTCCACATGTATTCATATATTTTATCTGCATGTGAAGGTTATGAAAATAGTAACACAAAAATTAATGGTACATACCTCATTGATAGCTAGATTATTAAAAGACGAGATAATATGGTGATGATGGTGATCGTGGGCCAGAGAAAGCGGCAGAGGCAACGGAGGGGTGGAGTCTTGAGAAGGTCTCCGGACAGATCTCATTCCAGGCTGATGAGGATGATTGTGCGATTGAGCCTGCGACTGCGGCAACACTCGTATATTCGGCGAACCTGACCGGCTGTCACATGGAGACGATGGCTGCGACATTAATGGAGAGGGTGGAGGGGGATAACTTAACACCTGAAAAAAAGCATCATTCATATGAAAAAAGTAATATCATTCCTCTAATACAATAAATATCAGCATGACAATCGTGGTTTATTCTCAAAGATAATATTATACAGATATGTACCCACTATAAAAAAAAAAGTTTTGATGCTCAGTTACTTATTACAAATGTGCTGAAGATTTTGAACTCTACAAACATTATGAAGTCATCTGTTTTAATGAAATAATACAAATTTAGCAGAAGGGACAATGCTGTTGTTTCTAAGGATCTTATACCTAAAATGAAAGTTTTCTATCGTATTATCTATAATAATACGGTATGAAAAATAACAATGTATTTATGTAGAACTAAAATACATTGTTATTTTTCTACCGTATTATAATAGAGTTCTACCAAGTAAATGCCTACTCAATCAATAATCTATAATAATGTAATTGAAATGTTTTAGAACAAAGTAGATCAACATTGTATAAAAATAGAAGTCATTTTCGGTTTTTGATATTTTACCCATGTTGTGACAAAAGTTTAAAAGGATGTCCATATCCAAATGCGCGTGTTGTTAACTGTTATGTTTATTTATATAAAGCCAGATTCAAATATTACAAATCAATTAATGCAGTAATATGTGCCATATACAATAGCATCACTTCACACTACAGCCAAAGATATGTAATCAAAATATTTACATCAATGGGTTGATTCATAGATGTCATTATATGCCCCCCAGGCCAGTGACTTTGTCCCATTCCTACAAATTCACCGATGTTGTACGGTTGAAGCGGAATTCCTGGGGGCGGCGGTAAGACACCATCGGGCATCAGGGGATAAATTGATTCATTTGACGGCGTCATGGGAGAATTAGCTAATCCCACAGCAGGGTTTAATAATTCATTTCCTTGTTCAGAGACTATTGGGGGACCCTGAAATAAAATGGAAAAATGTAAAACCATATTTTACACTCCAATAGTTCAACAGCAATAATAATGTTTTCCTCAGCAACTTATACAAAATAAAATATCAGTTCAATCAGCCAACGGTCCGGTAGGCACATTATGAAGACATTGATCAATTAATCAGTTTACGCTAACTAGCTTATGAATCAAAATATGATTAAAATCCAAAATATCACCCAAGCGTTGATAGCAACATTCGCGGTCGGGTGTTGGGACATTAATAAAAATCAAAATCATTTTTCATTATGTATTCCAAAAAATTTTATATTCAATACTGAAAAATATATGCTATTCTGTCTCGATTTTAATAAAAAGCATTTTGTGAGCAATCAACAATGCCCTTAAAGTAAATATGGTAAACAATGTTAAATAATATTAGCACATAAATAATAATTGTCAATCAATCATCATTAAACAGATAAAAAGATATCATTTTTCTTCAAGGATGAATTGAAAGTAAGTGCTATAACACTTAGATTAATGATTTTAATGAATTTTATCAGCTTTTATATGTAAATATCAATTGTATTACTTTATCAGTACAGAAGATTCATATATAACAAAAATATTGTATATCAATATATTTATTAAGTTTCTTTGATTGCCTCATAAAACACAGCTACATGATAAATTGCTGATAACAATACTGTAATGGATGGGTGAATTTTTGCAAATTCTAATTATAACAATGTTGTTAAATGGAAACAAGAAACTGCTATTTCATTGAGAATATTAGGTTAGAGAAAATGAATTTACAATACACATGGTTATTGATTTTCAAATGCATCCATGAAATAACAGTATAAAAAGTATTTTATAATATTTTAAGACAAAATAGACAAGAAGCACTTCTATTTTTTTAAACCAAATTCAGATGAGTGCATTGCCAGCATAATATAAAAGAATATAAACATATAAAGTCAAATACAAGATATTTTTTGCCAAATATTGTTTCTTTGGTTATAGAATATTATGGATTTCCCCGATGCGTCAAATAAAATTATGATAAAAATAATACCGCCTGCTAAAAACTCAATAAAAATATGTCGATGACCAAATTATACCCAGAACAAAGACTAGCTTGTGCAGTACTAAATCAGTTTTACTATATGAAAAGTTTAATCCAGTTAACAAGCTCTTATTTTCAGTTACTATTTGACTCCCTCAACAAACAAGTCACTTGTGGTAATTTTTTAGTAGTGAAGAATTGTTATATACCAATATTTCATTTCTATTGAAACTTTTATGGTCTACGAAGTCTAAGCTATTCATTTTCAATATTTTTTAAAGCATATTTACTCTGTTTGAAAATGTTTCTGCTTTTATTGGAATTTTTGACATGCCTTTTTTTTCTTTAGTTTTACAGATTTTACAAATACGATAATACTACGATTTTTTACAAGGAACGTCATTTCGGTGGCGTTAGCCCGATATTTGAAAAAACATACATTTATCCATTGCTGCACTTTCAATGCAGAATAATAAAAAAAAAATGTCAATTTTTGCCCTCGTCTCCCCTAAAAATGTCTCAGTTTTTGACCATGAGGCAGAGAAAATAGAGTCGGATCGTTGTTCTTATATCTCGTGGCTAATATTATGGTATTTCATAATTGAATAAAAACTTCATAATTTTTTTTGGAAAGAATGGGTAAGTCTGTACTCTCAGATCTGATATATACGATGCAGCTTTTTACAAAATATTTAATGAAAGTCAATAATATTAATTTATTAATAATATGAAAATAACACAGGAAACATTACATAATAGTGACACTGCATTACAAGATAGTAAACATTGCTATATTTACTAAACTTTGTAATTAAATGTTTAAAATATAAACAAGATTGAAGCACATGCTTAGTGTTTATTTGCTAATAATAACTTGTCAGCAAGTACTAATGAATAACAATATAGATTAAAAACGCATACAGCATTCATTCATAAAATTGATAGTCGTGGGAATCCCCTGAATTATAGTGCATTTGTAATTATTATACTAATTGAATGGTGACTTCGATACACATATCTTTGAACTGAGAGTACATATTTACCTAGTTTCAGCTTCCAAAATAATATAGTGTTAAAATTTGTACATTTTACGACATGTTTGTCGTTTCGTGTAAAAAATTTTATTCAAAAAATTCAAGAACGAAAGGTGTTTTTTTATTATGCATAAGCAGTGAAAGTTTGAAATTTCTACTGATTGTGTTGCTTACTAATTTTAAATATGATAACAGAAGACCTTGATCTATTGTGAACTTGAACAGAACAATGAAAGCTTTAATTTCACAGCCCTTAACACATCAGAAACTAGGAGTATGAATGTATTAATACACATGCATGACTTTAATATCAGTAACAAAGCCTGATTGAGCAATGACCTTGCAAATTTGCTAATGTAATCATATTTATTATTGATATGGGGTAGTATACTGGTTGTCGGTTATCAAGAACCCGGACATTAATTGGCAAATATGATCCACTTTTCAATAATTTTTTGAATTGTGCGAATTAACTAATCAAACTGGGATAATTGTAAGACAGCGACACACTAGGAAAACTTTTGTCAAGAAAATAGTAGCGATGTTTTTACATGCATTGAATGTACTTTCATGAAGATGACATGAGAGATAATATACTTAAGAGTTTTAAATAATTGATTATCATTTACCTGTACAGGGGTGGTTTTCACATATACTACAGAATTTAAGTGATTTATTCCTGAAACACTTGGAGGGGGGACGGAGAGGTTTGGCGTTACATTTCCATGCAAGAGGCAGTTGCCCCCTGAAGGTGTAGTGTTCACTGGAGCAGAAGGTGGAATAATGCGATTTCTAGGACCTTCAATCTTTAACCTATCTAAGATTTCGCCAAAATGTGAATGTTGATCAAAAGTAAATGCTGGATGATGTAGAGCCATGGTGTACAGCAACAGCAGTTCCTCTAGTGGATCACCATATATTCCAAGTAAACCAGACTGTTCTAGGCCAACCATCACATTGTACAATGTGGATGCACATGCATAATTACACGACCGAAGAAGTGAGACATATAATGCCATTTTTCGACGAGTTCGATGGTTTGTATTCGCACCCCCAATGTCAGTGGCCAGGTCTGTTGGGTTATTTGCTCTGAGTTCAGCTCCACGTAACTCCTGAAAATCACGCTTGCCAAGCTCTTCTAGATATGTGCCGATAAACCGCAGTTCAAATGGGAGGCACATATTTAATAGACTACACATTGCATCGATACGTTTATAGCTCTCTAACTCTTTAAACCATGATACCACGTCCTCTTTGCAAACCATTTCCAGAACACATTGAAACTTCAGGGTGAAAGTCTATATAATATCCTCCTGTTCAATATGAGAGGTTTTTTATTAAAAACCTTGGACTTCCAACATGAGATGCTAGGACAATACACGTTTTTAAAATATTTTTAATAAACATCAGTAAATGAACGACTTGAGACTAAACCAGTGACTGTTTAACAGTATTGGTTAAGCAACTACGGGCTACGCTAGTTTACTAGACAGGCTGCATATGGCCGTCAATCGTTTTCTGCCAGTTGACGACCATAGACAATATTAGTATATGAGTAGATTTTATGATATTATTATCATTTTTAGGTAGGTAATGTTATTGAAGTGATAGAAGTAATGAGTCTGATTCATAATACAAATAGATGGTACAATTACCAGGAGCACCCGTCACCATAATTTATATTATATGCCTAATAACTGAAACATGCAATAGTTTTCTCAGCTTTTCCGAAAACAGACTAATTCACGAATCCTGAAATTTTGACGGAATAAGAAAGTTACCTACTTTGAGGAGTAGGTAGATTTAAAAATATTAACCTGGTGGAATAAAGTTTTGAAAAAAAATGTATAAAATACATTGAGTAAATTTTTAAATCCAAATGCTTTCTGCAAATGGAAAATAAGTTCGGTTATTTAAAATACTTCTTTTAAATTAAAAACACATGAGCCGTGTATAACACGGTAATATGGCTCCAAAAAAATTTCATGTAATACAAATCCGTGTTATAAAAGGCTTGAAGTTCATACAATATAAAGGTTCGCGTTCCAAAAAAAAATATTGAAGATTTTTTTAATTTTTATTTTTGAAATAAACAAATATACATATTAACTGAAAGAAACTTTAATAACATAATTAACCATTTATTCATCATCACTATAACTTAGAATTCTATATGTTTTACTCTTTTTTAAGATCGGTTGTGAGTATTCATCGGATGTTTTTTTTGTGGATTAAGCCTTAATAAATTCGGTAATAAGCGATTGTCTCCTTTTAGGGTATAAATTTTTACATATTCCCTTAAAAGGTTCCAAAATATTTTGTAATTCACTGTTTAATTTCGAACTTCTTTCCATTACTTTAATTCATCCAACCTTTCCAGCTACGAACATAGGTTCATCCAACATTTCGACTAATTCTTCTTCTTTCAAAGAACGATCCTCCAATATTTCTTGGATGCCATGAATATCCATGTAATAAAAATCTTCTCCACCAATATCACAAATTATTATTGTCCTTTGGTATTCATCTTCTATTGGTGGTAAAACATTCACTCCAGAGACTACTGCCACAGCTTTTTCCAGCAAGAAGTTAAAGTGGATTGTTTTATTTCTTTAGTGGATGCAGAAACAATATCGACATAATTTCGAATAGAATTTTTTTTCCAAGCTTGTGAAAATGCTAAATTTTTATCTTGATTAATGTCTTTAAATATTTTTTCAAATGTTCAACGAATATAGCTTTAATTTTTTAAATTTTACCATGGTGGTAAAAAACATGCTAACTATTTTGTCCCTTTAAGCCGTGTTGTATAAAAATATGTCATAGTTTATACATCCATGTTGCATAAAACCGTGTTATACGAGGCCCAAGTATACTTTTCCATAAAAACCGAACTTTGAAAAACTTTTCCTCGAAAGTCTTTGATTTACCTAATGAGTTGATATTTAATCACTTCCATCTGAATCTTAGCCATATCCAATGATTGAGTTGATTTATATTTACTTCACTATTTCGTTAACTGTCAACTGCTTTGTTGTCAATAAGCAACGGATGAAATTATTATATTTTCTCAGAAATAAATAAAAAAGACTTTAGTGATGTTTTACTATAAGGTAAAACATCATTAAATATCGACGATAAATAATTTTTAATATAACTTGCTTCATTTCATAACAAAATAAAAATAAGAGGTGTTTCCATAAGTTATTTGCAAGTGCAAAATAAAGTGAAAAAATGGTTAAAAAACCGCAAAAAGGACGCATGTTTACAAACAATGGTTTTTATTTCGATACCTACTTATATATATTATTTTATCGATATTAAATTTAATTTATGCCAATAAATTTACTGTTACATGGAATTCAAATATTTAAAAAAATTGGCATTTGATTACGTCAAACAATTCAAAAAAAAAATATTCCTTTTTATAGGAAAGAGTTTTGTTTATTTTATTTGGTGATTGAATTTTTTTTTTGATACTGTTTTCAGCCATAGTATTTATGGTAGTTATTCTTAATGTAGTCTATGCCCAGTTACTCGGCATTTTCTGACGTGAGTTGTAACTAATTGTCATTCGTATTAAAAATATTAGAAAGATTGACTGAAGGTGATCATCATGGGTGGCACGGATGTAATTCAAGATGTGGAGATGAAGAATGTGGACAGCCCAGCTGCTGGAAGTGATGTAGATCCGGCGGATGCTAAGCGAAACGCTGATGTATTGTGCGTTCAAGAACTCCGAGATCATGCTAGGCAGATAGACAAGGCGGTGAGCTCTAAAGAACCCCGATTCATCTTAAGAGTATTGAGGTCATTGCCCAACACCAGAAGGAAGCTCAATGGAATCGTCCTTCGCGGTCTCATAGTGCAGTTGTATCCCGCCGGAGCGGACAAAGATGCTCTGTTGTCATTCGTTGAAGAAATTCCTACCGGTGGAACGGAAACCGAGGTACCCAGGGTAAGAAGCGCTGTGAAGGCCCCCGTCCCCGAAGCAGATGCGTACGTTCACCTTCTCATTCTTTTGAGATTGATAGATAACACCAAATTGGATGAAGCAACATTGTGTTCTCAGCAACTTATGACTAAGATCACTGCTCAAAATCGAAGAAGTCTGGATTTGGTCGCTGCCAAGTGCTATTTCTATCATTCGAGGGTTGCCGAACTCACAAACAAGTTGGACAGTATTCGAGGTTTTCTCCATATAAGATATCGCACGTCTTCTCTTCGCAATGATTTTGAAGGGCAAGCAGTCTTAATTAACTGCTTGTTGCGTAATTATCTACATTATTCTTTGTACGATCAGGCTGATAAATTAGTAAGTAAATCAGTTTATCCAGAAAGTGCCAGTAATAATGAATGGGCAAGATTTTTGTACTATTTGGGTCGCATCAAGGCAGCTCGATTGGAATACAGTGAAGCTCATAAACACCTCGTTCAGGCGATGAGGAAAGCTCCCCAGACCGCCGCTGTCGGATTCAGGCAAACTGTGCAGAAGCTGGCTATTGTCGTAGAGTTGTTGTTGGGAGATATTCCAGAGCGTCAGATATTCAGGCAGGCGGCACTCCGTAGAGCTTTGGCACCCTATTTTCAACTCACGCAGGCAGTGAGAATGGGAAACCTACAGCGGTTCGGGGAGGTTTTGGAAAACTTTGGTCCTCAATTTAGGGGAGATCATACATTTACTCTTATTCTGCGACTTCGTCACAATGTCATTAAGACTGCTATCCGATCGATTGGATTATCTTATTCTCGCATATCACCGCAGGATATTGCTCGTAAGCTTGGGTTAGATTCAGCTGAAGATGCTGAGTTTATTGTTGCTAAAGCTATTCGAGACGGTGTTATAGAGGCTACCCTTGATCCTGAACGCGGATACATGAGCAGCAAAGAGAGTTCAGATATTTATTGTACTCGAGAACCCCAACTCGCTTTCCATCAAAGAATCTCGTTTTGCTTAGATCTTCATAAGCAAAGTGTTAAAGCCATGCGATATCCTCCAAAAGCGTATGGCAAAGACCTAGAAAGCGCTGAAGAGAGAAGAGAAAGGGAGCAACAGGATCTGGAGCTGGCGAAAGAAATGGCTGAAGAAGATGATGATGGCTTTCCTTAGACATTTCTGTAGGAGTTAATCCTATTAATTTTATAAATTGTCTCGGTTGTAGTCTTCATCTTTTTGAATAACCAATTATAATCTTGTTATTTTTCATTTATGTAACTTCAATAATTTTTAATGTGAAATTTAATAAAAAAACAAAACATTGTAATTAATATGGCAATTAATTTTTTTAAATTATTTTCCCTTAATTCTGGTATATTTTGCTGCATTATTTATGTTCAAAAATTGGCATAAATAGTTAATATTATATTTCCTTGTGTTTCACACAAGAGTATATGTATGCTGCATCCATATTATGACAAAGCATAATATCAAAACACATGGTCATCGCTCGGAACACATTTTCAAACTGCAGGTAACTATTGTTGATTGGGGGATATGTTCTGGACATGGTCGCAATAAGCCAAATTTCTTTTTCAATGGGGAATTTAAAAAATATTTAATGTTTAAAAACATTTCATTCATAAAAGAAACATTTTTTTAACAACTTTTTTGAAAATTCATCTTTTTCCATGTGAAATTTTCATTGCTGTAAATGGAGTAGACTTCCTTCAACAATTTTTCACATAGTCTTTTCGACATTCAAAAATGGATAAAAAGGGGTCGCCACCCGAAAACGGTTGGGAACCTTTGGTTTAAAACATCAGCTGAGATTACACTTGCACATAATTGTTGTAATGTGAGTGCATTATAACAATTCCTGGAATCTCACCCACTATTCACCCTATGTTTTTCTAAAACTTGCTGATAATGAAACTTTACAAAATATCTGACTACTTTCGCCCAATAAAAGAGACGTTTATAAGGATGCACAAGCATTGAACTTAACACTTTATTTAAGGGCCCTTTTAATTACTTTGGTAATTATGCACAAGTTTGTGCACACCGTAAACAATGGGTTAAACGTTTGTTTAAATTTTGGCCAATCATTTAGTTGGTTTGTTTTTGTCATTCGAGGGATAGTATTATAGTCATTCTGAAGAAACTTACTTAACCATTATTGGCTACTTGGTAAAGTTGTGCTTAACTTCAATTCTTTTTTTTTGTCTCTATTCACCCCGCCATCTCACCCCATTTTATGGTACTGATAAAATTACTACACGGCGAAAATTTGCTTTCTTATTAACAAAGAGCCTGTTTTATGAATTGGTGTTATACTAGTCAAATTCCAACATTCAGAAAAAGTGAAGGTACTTACTTAAATTGATCAAATATAGTAGACGGGTACTTCAAATTACTTTGCAGCCTTTAAGTAACCATGGTGGAATACCATCAGAACTGAAGATTTTGGGTTGAGACGGGAGAAAGCATACTTCATATCAAACTCATCAAGATAATTGAAATCCAGAGTGGGCAAGGAAGAATGTATCTCATTTTATTTCATAATTTTATCATTATAAAATATTAAAGAGCATTTGCAAAATGAAAGTGGCATTAACTGGTAAAATTTTTGGAAAAATTCTTCAGACAGATTTCAATTGGAATACCATGAATAAAAATTTCAAAAATAGAATGCTATTTTTGAAAACCCATTTTCTGGCAGGGGTTTATGTGGACCCATGCTATTGAATTCCACACCACTTAATTAAGCCTTTGATTGGTGAGTTATTTTGAATTAAATTAAGTTATTTCTACAAATTGACCACTCAACTCAAATCTACCACTGAAAAATATTAAGAGATTTTTTTTGTTCAATCTGGGAAGAATATTACTGATTATTTCAAGAGCTAAAATTTTAAAATGCTTAGTAATTTGAATGAAATAATTCATTTTGAAAATAATCAGTTTTTGTAACATTGAATTACCTGCTGTACTGTACACGAGTTCCCAAACCATGGGTCGCGATGGGTTTTCTGTGGTGTCCCTAACTTCCATAGTCAACTAAAAAAAATATTAACTATACTTACTGTATTTTCGTTTTTTCAAGGGACACATGGCTTTTATAAAAAAAGTTCACCACATGAAAAAGGTTGGGAGCACATGTGCTACTAGGTTTGCTTAGTGGTAGTGTACAAATATTAATTTCTACATGTTTCCTTGACAAATTCTATGAATATTTTATGTCAAAATGTAGAGACATCTATGGAGCAGCTAGTACAACACAAAAAAATATTTTTTTATTGTCAAAATCTGTACTTATTTGAAATTTGACGCAGAGTCACCATGTGTGGTTTAACACGATCACAAAGACGTGATTATTATATATATATTCTAATTGTCATTGGAGGTCTGCACGGGTTACTTCATATTGTATACCTACATAAGCTATTTTTCTGTAAGTTGATGTTAATATCCATTTCTCGCATTTGTGAAGGTTCAATAATTAAAAGTTTAAAAACTTAACGCATCTTTGTTTACTTCTTACCCAGTCCTTGATTTTCAGGTATGACATAAAGATGAACACGTAGAATTACTTTCGGAAGGTTTCTCTGTATTCTTGACTTAAACATTCTCTTACTAGGGCTAAACTAAAACATTAATCAGGTTTGTCTATGCTGGTAACACAATACTGAAATCGTGTTTTATTTATTTAAATATAACGCCTTTCCACCCCAAGAATTGACAGTTAACACCTCAAAAGTGACTATGAAATTACATCTTCAAGAAGAAGGATGGCTTGTGCATAATGAACTGTATATTGCATTAACGATCTTGTTGGAGGATTTTGATAGGGTGTATAAATTATTTATATATTTTGTCAGAGTCTGTGTAGTAATAGTGCAAGGGAATTTTAGTGATAATATCAAAGAGTCAGCCTCTCCATGAAGCTAAGATAGTGGATCGAAGAAAACACATATGTTGGGGCTGGAAGTCTTTGACGGAGATTGTTGTTCTGAAGCATTTACTTTTGATCCTTAGCTTGGTACCATATTTTACCATTGAATTTGGTGATATATTCTAATTGACAGAATATAGTAATCATTTTTTTTCTGTCTTACTATGTTTATTAGTATTTTTATATATTTTAAAGAAGGAAACCCTCATAATGTAATGGATGTTTTGTGTCTTTTTATGTTATTTAGTTTTTCATTATCATTTATTTCATTATTTCACTGGTATAGAGATTAAGGAGGTTTAGAAATAGTCAG
Source organism: Himalopsyche kuldschensis (assembly GCA_028554975.1). Classification (NCBI taxonomy): domain Eukaryota; kingdom Metazoa; phylum Arthropoda; class Insecta; order Trichoptera; family Rhyacophilidae; genus Himalopsyche; species Himalopsyche kuldschensis. Next base: position 2,966,913 of record JAHFWI010000001.1, on the reverse strand, counting down.
CCATACAATTAACATTATTTGCTTTTATTTTCATTATACTTAGATGTATACAGCTAGATAATCACAGTTCAAATAAAAAAATACAAACATTAAAACACTAAATAAAAAGAATATGGTGAAAATCTTTTACAAGAAGCACATGTTCTCATGGAAGTAAAAATAAGTTGAATTAACTTAACAATAAAAATTATCATCGGTTTGAATATAATTGATTGACTCGCATCATAATTTCGTTAGATTATGAACCCTTATACTGGCAAATTAATATTACATAAAAAATTTGTAAACGTGACAATTTAGTTGTAGTTATTATTTTTATAAAAAAAAGTTTGTCTTACTTTTTCACTTAAAATGTTGGCAGTGTCAAATATAAATAATGTAATAAATTATTTAATGTTAACTACCACTTTACTTTCCTAATAAAATATTGAGGTTTTTATTTACTAAATTCAATCTCAAACAAACATCACATATATTACTATAATTTTACAGTAATAAATTTGACATTGTACAAAATCATCTGACTCGGGTGCAACAATTCTCTTAGTCTAGGAGGTGTGTTCTACTACATGTAAGAATCCAAATCTTAAACGGTAATTATTATAATATATACTAGTATGTATTAAAATGTGTTGATAAAATTGTGTGGAAATCAAGTTAATACACACACATCCACTTGATTATGATCAGTCATTTCTTTAAACATTCTAATGTTATCATTCACCCAAAAGGAATAAAACAATAGAAACACGTAATCTCTTTTTTTAATAATTACAACTTTACATTAATTTTATTCTTACATTTACAGAAATATCAATACGTAGATCATTGTTTCATAGTCTATAATAAATATTCCGAGTGCCATCTATCAGTGTATTCGATTATTCATAAATAATTGAATAGGTGCAAACACTTACAATCTACAAGTATTACCTATAATTTACCTAGAATAGTTGGCACTGGCTCTCGCAAACACAAACAAAAAATGATTATCGAATGACTGGCTTGTCAAAACATCTCGCATTCAAATATCCTCATTCATTCTAGAGAGCGAACCACACTTGACCAGAATAAGAAGGTCTCATGAGTGCAATACACACATTGTTAAACATCTATATACATAGCTACACGTTTACCTACAATGTTGTGATCTTACAGATAATGAGATTTTTTCTGAGAGCCTTTTAATATATTGTACTGCAATATATTAAGATATCAGCATTGAAACAATGTTTGTGTACGATGGGATATATCAAAATATTGAGGGGAAAATTAATATTATCTAGTGAAATTATTATTGAATGACAAAATGCACCCGATGTCTTGCAGTCTTAAATGCTATGTTATTATACTGGCCTATTGCACAAGTACAAAGCGAAACCCATGATTTGTATTTATGCATAATAGTGGAAAACATTACCTATTATACGCAATTATATTTTTAAATCTTTATTACAATTGAAATTTTTCAATGCCCTTTGATAATACGTTGAAATGTTATATATATACAAATGGCTTGATTATAATAATAAAAGGAAGTTTAGCAGATGCTTATTTGGTTGATGAAAACTTTTAAAAAAGTTTGTGAGTTCTTTACTGGTCCTCTTCATGCTCCGGTTCTTGGTGCGGACCGTACATGTCAGCGAGCTTATCAAAGCGAGGACCCCAAGCGCCTAAGTAGTCGTATTCTTGCTGTTCATCATCTGTGCCTATAAATTAGAGAAATTTTTATAGAGAGAAACTTGAAAAAAGCATTATGTAGATATCCTATTATCTCATGAGCTTTGCTTATTTAGAATTAACAAAGTTAGAGTTAAATTATTTTAATATAATATTTAATAAGTTATTTACCAGATGCAAGAGAACTTAGTGAACCAGCAGTACTTCCGCCACCTTCATAAGCATAATTGCGCAAGTCATCAAATGGTGGAGCATTGGGGTCGCTGTCCGCTCTCTTCTTATGTTCTTCAATAAACATACCGACGTTAGGTTCTTGGCCTACACCCAACATCGGGACTGAAAAATTAATCAATAACAATTTTATTGAATCAATTAAATAGAATATGTTTCTTGTAATCCCACCAATCTATAAATAAACTTGTATAATACATTTTGTACATCTCTTTAGATCTTTATTAATATTTTTTCGATAATGCAATAACTGGGACGGTTTTGTTTTGGAAATAAAACCCCTTATTGTACATTCAAAAAATCAATTGCTCCTGAACTAAAATTGTTAATAAGAAACGTATTCAGAACCTCTGTCAAATGAATACGTAATTGAGCAACATGATTTATATGGAATACAGAATCCAAGTGAAGAAGCTGTTAAACTCACCGTCAAGATTTTGAGTGTCAAAAATATGAAAAGAAACGAAAAAAAAGAGTGATAGTAACTATCTCTTGAGAGTTTTATAAATAAGACACTTGAATAGTCTTACAAAGCTTTGTTAACTTTATAACACCCATTGATAAATAATGATCTGGTAATAAACATATTGTTGTTTTTTTACACACTTTCAGGAACCAATTACAGGTGTCACCTCTAATATGTTTCCTAAAATTTTTATGTAACCTTGACAGAACTAGTAATTTATTTAAAAACTATGCTGAAAAATAGAAATAAACAAGCAGTCATTCGAGAGCTAATAAATATAATTAGCTTTTCATATTACATGGTATCTTTGTCGGGGGATGATCAGGTAGAGGTCCTCCAATAGGTATTTGTAGCGGTGTAATGTCAAAAGCAGTCATATCATCTTCGCCACCTCCTTCATCATCATAATTAATAATATTCTCGCGGACGTCATCATCAGGTCCTGGATACTTTATATGAGCTTCCCGTCTTCGATTGTATACCACAAATACAAGTACCAGAACTGAAAATTATGGAAAAATTGTTCATTATTTTTGAAAAGGTAAACAGAAAATATTATGTATAACAATGAATTGATATATTTCATTTCAGTCATATTATTTGGAAATATCCATATTGCGAAAATTACTCACAATCCTATGTGAATGGATAATAATATTTAAATTTTTTTCAAAAAAAACTAGCCTGAAAAAGTATTGTTTAAATCTATTGTGAGCTTATCAAATATCAATTTTGAATCAAAAACTTATAATTTTGACCACCCTCAATTCAATGCATGTTCTGTAAGTATTTCCTATATTAGTCAAGTTTGACTTGGTGATATTGCAAACATTTTATTTAAAATATGAGAGTTGAGACACACCCAAAATACATCTCAAGCGACAAAGTGGGCGTAGTGACAGTATATCATTACTATGGAGCAATAATTCAAGTTTTGAATAATTGACATCTTAGTGGCAACACTTCATATTATAGAATTAAAATTAAAGCCACTGTAGCTACCATTTACGCTAGAAAAATTTGACAATGATATTATCAATAATAGTTGTAAAATTATGTATTTTTCTACAGGAACGGTTTTTGATTGATTTACATGGAAAAAAATCTAAACTCACCTATTTTGTATCTTGGATTTTATACTAATGGATATGGTCTAACATGCAGAACTAAATTAAAGAGTGCAATAGCTGAATAATTATTATAGATACTTAATAAATTGATTGAAGTTTTTATGATGGTTCATCACATCTTAAGCGGGAAATGTAATATAAAATTTTGTGTTGATACTTTGTGATTCGGTTTTGTTAGTCAGAAACATATTGAAATGAATATTTTTGATTCATTTGATATTTACAGAATTATAGAGTGGGAATCAAAGAGATTTTATTGGTCATCTAGTATTTACACTAAAATAAGAGTTTCTATTGGTTAAGATTATTTAGAAGTTGAATTTAATTTAAATGTACATCCTTTTTTGAATTGCGTACACATGAAATTTTTGCCCAACAAAGTAGTGAAAGGCCACCCGCTTAAGATGTTTTATTGATTTTTTTCATTTAGAGAAATTTAAATTTAATATTGAAAAAAAAGGTATTATTTTAATATATACATTTAAAAGGTCAATCTTATTATAGAGCCTTAATACAAAAATAGTTCAAATGTTGAAAATTATACTAACCCAATAAAATGAAAAAGCAAACAATGATAGCAATGATGAAATCTCGAGAGGGTGTAATAATTCCAGATGCAAGTAATTCTAGTTCACAGTTTTGTCCTGTGTATCCTAGAGGGCAGATGCACTCATATCGGATGGGAACGTTGCGATCGACGCACTTTCCTCCATTTTGACAAGGCCGCCATTCACATTCGTCTTCATTGACGCAAGTATTTCCCGAGCTTTTCAAACCGGCCGGGCATCTGTTTTAGTTGAATGGAATGACATTTATTTACTTACCTTGGTATGTATCCGTTCCCGCACTGAGTTATCATGAAAGGTGATGGCAACATACAACAGATGTTGAATTTTTACTACTCGAATTATTAGATAAATATATATAAAAATATTAGTTAGTGAGGATATTATAAAAGCATTCAAAACAATAATATTGCGTACATACATATAGTATTAGAAGTAAATAATGCTATTTAATAAAATAGTTATATTATAAAATAATAGTACTGAGCAAAATGAATAATGGTTATTATTTGGAGTTGAAATGTGGACAAATGATATTATGATGTGAGACATGAGACACATGAGCTGTTAGAACGTTGATGATTCATTAGAAATTTATCTCAGGAATTAAAGTTAATTTATTTAAATAGAAACCTTCTCGGTGATTTAATTATATCATTTTTATTTAAATAAAATAGCAAGATTATTTATTACAAAGATTTCAAATCAACACTATGATTATTTTGATTTTTTACAGTTGTGTGTCATTTTATAAATTAAAGTAAGTTTATCAAAGATGATTTGTGAAATGACATAATATTCTGAGTGAGTTGGTGCTTTAAAAATGATAAAATAGTCTAGAATAAGTGTAAGGTGATTTCTATAGAAGATAAAATGGAATGAAATATGTGCAACATTCTAATACATCTAAGATGCATTTATTATTATTTTGTACGTCTAAGCATTTCAAAAGAGAATAAGTCTCTCGCTCACTGAGTATGATGAGTAGACAGACTAGAATAGCTGCCAGAGCACCCATGCTGAGTTTTAGAGTCTGGCCTTCCTGCACCAGTTCACAGTTCTCGCCCCAGAAACCATCTGGGCAGATGCAGCGGTAGCGCAACCTAGGATCTTGGTTAATACATGTACCTCCATTCAGACATGGCAGGTCCAAGCATTCATTTTTATCTGTGCAACCCTTTCCATCTGGTGCCATAATACGACCTTCTCCGCAACTACATAAATTATTGGTTATTGTTTTATTATTGTATACATATAAGCATATTATAATATTATCTATAACTACTTACTCAATAAATATATTTGGTATAAACATATAAAAACAAATGATAATTTAAGATGGCTGTTAAAGTTGTTGTTAGGATGAAAAAATATGTTTTAGACAATAAATAATTCTAGTGAAGGATAGTGAGAAAAAAATAATTCAAACAATAAGTATATGTTGCCAATTTTGAGAACAATTGATATAAGGGGTAAAAGAAAAATAACTCAGTGCGTAAACAGGAATAACAAATAAGAGTAAAAGAAAATATAGAAATGAATTCTCATGATGGGTTTATCATATTCAATTTTACAATCAATTCTACTTACAATAGATTTTAAATTGAGACAATATTCAAAAAAAAAAGAAGGAGATGCTTTATTCATTTATTTTTTCAGGAAAATTATAAAAAAAGGTATTTTCTTATTATGGTATTGAGTGGGTGACTTCAAGGAAATGAAGTGCTCTTGTAATTTTGAAACTAGCTGTCATAAAACATCAACACACATCTAAAGTATTTTCTAATGAGAATATGACATGAGATACTGCATTTTTTAAAATTTCGAATCACATGAGATAAACCCGAGGAGATTTAAATAATAATGTAAAAAATCATCTCGAGAATGAAATTAACACATCTCGAAAATTTTCTAGATCAGCATTTGATATTTGACCTAGCTAAGCAGACCTCAAAAATCTACAGGGAAGAATAAATTTTCTGTACTACTTAAAATATTATTTCATCATAATGATGATTTGATGAAGAGGCATTTCATATTTTTTTGTTATCCATTGAGGTTGTAGACAATACAAAACATAATTAATATGGTTAAAAGACAAAAGGGTAATTTGGGAGATTATAATTAAATTCAACACCAATAGTTGTGTTGGATAAAGCGGGACGTTTTTTTTTTAAATTTGCTGATATACCTCTGTAGCTAACAGAGTGGTGACCTTTGATAAAAATATGATCAATTTGGATCAAAGAGTGTAGTTATACCTTTCTTTGGTTGATATGGTAATTAATAAAAAAACAAAAGAGGTTGTAGAGTACTTACGTGCATTCATATTCATTCCAAAGATCAACGCATTCAAACGGATCTGGACAGATAACATTTATACATGGACTATTGGATGCGCATCCGCGCTCCAAATTGCGTGCCATTGTTGCCTGTCCCCATTGAGTTCCATTCATCGCAGGTGGTAAAGGTAAATGCTTTCCTTCCAGCCTGATATCGTCCAAGCAGCCTTTCTGAAAATCTGCATAAACCTCAAATGTTCGTACTCCAGTATATTCTGCTTTTCCACCAGCGTAGACACCTTCTTGTTTATCGACTAATAACCACTGATGTCCCTCAAAGCTGAATGTTTCATTGAAGCGCCTTCCTTCTCCTCCGTCCAGTTCCAATGTTGCGGCACTGCCGTGGCGACTCACTTTAGCAACATGCCATTGTCCATCGTCAACACCTACTGCACTTAGCCACACATCACGTTCTTCAGTACGAAGAGAATTGAGATTGTACCGGAAATGTAATCGGGCCTCTTTTACTTCCAAGATACCGTATTCTCGATTATGCTGGTCACTTACACGGAAAAGCTCACCATGTGGCTCCCTGGTTCGAAAACGTAGTTGAATTTGTGTACTAAATCTGTCAGGCTCAAAACTAAGAGCGAATTTTACATAACTTTGAGGTCTGAATGTGGTAGGAATCGTGGGAGTGGCGCAAGCTGGACCTGTCCATCCAGGTCTACATTGGCAACGAGCTTCTGAAAAGCTTCCGACACATGTACCGTGCTCCCAACAGCGGGCAGTGTTTTCACCTTGATTGCAAACTTCTTCAGTTTGAGGGCATCCAGCAACTGAGTTTCTGGATAGACCAGGATGGGCCAAATCGTACAACTTGCTGTTGTGAACTAAATTTTTCAAGCATCCATCGAATCCTTTTCCTACTGGCATATATTGCCAATGATAATGAGTTGGGTCAAACTGTTCAACATATAAGCCACCCAGTTGCAAGGGAGCATTAACGTTAAGATATTCATTGAAAGGAGGAATAGTGCCGCGTGCTTGACAGCTGGAGTCGTCAAATTCTGGAGGAGTACCATCTTCCAGCTCTTGAATATCTGCAGATTTACAGTAGTCAACAATCATTCTAACGTTTTCTGTATCCCAAAATATGTCCAATCGATGCCATTCGCCGTCATCCAGACTCTTCTTCGTCTTTACTCTCAGCTCTAGTGTACCAGAACCAAAATCAATAAGCAATCTCGGATATCCTCGTTCCAATTCTACTGAAATGAAATCTGACACCATTACTTCATCTGCCTCTGGTGGAACAATTGGACCATTGTAAAGCAAGATGCCTTCAGATTTTCGTGTGATGAATTCGAAGCTGAGATGAGAGTTATCACACATTTCCAGTGAAGGATACCAGGCCCAACCGTTTCCGCGGAAACTGCGAGACGTTTGCTGACACCTCGGTCCACTATAGCCAGCAGGGCACGAGCATGATAGGCCATATTTACCTTCAATGCAACGACCTCCATTATAACATGGATTCGCACGGCATGACTCCATTTTTGTGAAATTTCTTGCACCGCATGTACATTCCGCGAGAACATCCACTCGCACTCCAACCAAAGCTGTTCTGTTGGCATTCACCATGTACGGAAGATTGCTTATATCTAAAACATTTGTACATGATCCTTCACACATTTGGTTTTCATAAAGACATTCATCGATTCCAACCATCGTGATATTGATTGCAACATCTCTTTCAATTTCTTCTCTATGCATAAGTACGATACCATTAAGTCTAACAGGCTTGTAATAGGGAGATCCGTGAGCTGCGAATCTTATATCGGTGATAGGAGGGTGCTTCCTTCTCAGTTGAACACTGAACACGTCAACATTTTCCTTATCTGTATTCAAGAGATCAGCTAATTTATCTCTGAATCTGTCAGCTTTGCTGCGAGTCAGACTACCAGTCCTGTAGTTCCAAACTCTTATAAAGTCTTCATCAGTGATTCCAGCAATTCTAATTGAGCCGGAATTGATAACCGCATCATGGGGTATTTCTCTAACTGTGACTGTAACATTGGCCGGCACATCAGTTTGAGTATGTTTTCGGTCATAAACTTTGAATTTCAAGTGATATTTACCATCTTTGGTACCTTGTTTCATCTGTATCATTCCCGTTTCCTCGTTGAGCTTAAACCGAGGATGTTCAGCTCCTTCCCAATAGAATTTCTTATCCGGAAGATCCCAATCGTCCAAGTCGTAAACGTACACTCTTCCGATTTCAGTATCTGGAGCCTGTCCTTGATAATTATATGCAAATATTTCTTTTGAGCCTGGTTGCATTTTATTGTCATTCACATCACCAATCACTACAGTCAAAGTACTTGTGCCTGTCATAGCAGGATTTCCGTGATCTTTAATAATAATGGGAATCAGGTATTCCTTTTGTTGTTCTCTATCAAACGATCGGAGTGATGCCACTATTGCCATTCCATCGCCATTAGCACCTTTCTGGTCTTGTTCAACTTTGAAAGACGCTCTAATGATATCATCAGCTCCAGGATCCAAGCGGAATTGGAATGGTGGTCCATTACTCTTAGACCTGTCATCGTCGTCAGTTGCTAAAATTTCTACAACCTTTCGTGGTGGAACATGTTCTGGTAAGACAGGCCTATAGTCTTTAAGGAATGTGGGGGCGTTATCATTTATATCTTGGACAATGACAGTGAGTGTAGCGGTAGCAGTCTTTGGCGGCACTCCGTCATCAATAGCCAATATTTTAACTTGATGTCGAGGAGTTTCTTCTCTGTCCAATGAACGTTGTATACTCACGGTTCCTTCTTGATTGATTGAAAACTGACGTTTCCTATCTGAAGACCTGTCAATGGCGTAGGATACTTTACTCTTACCCCCTTGATCGGGATCTGTAGCTTTAAATGTTTCCAAACTCTTTCCTACTTCTGCATTTTCATAAACAGATACTTCAATATTCGGTCTATCAAACTGGGGCTTATTGTCATTGATATCTCTCAGCTTAACAACAACCCAAGAATATGCAACGTGATATTTGTCATTGTCGTTATCTTCTCCTTTGTCGTTGACTTGTATTCTAAATCTAAATCCATTGCTTTGAAGTTGATCTTCGTAATCCAAAGGCTGTACAATTTTAAGTGATCCAGTACCGTCATTATTTCGAACCATTGTGAATTTATCAGCACCGTATCCACTGTTTTCAATGACTTTATATTGGAATTTATTTGTTTCGTCTTCATCATGAACTGTTACAGTTAAAATAGGCATTTCAGGTAAATTAGTACCGTCTGTTTCATCAACCTCAGTAAACCACTCATCTTTGGTGAACTGGGGAGGCATATCGTTTATGTCTTTCACCCGTATAGAAGCAGTCCCGGTACCTTTGAGCCCCCCGCCATCCATTGCGACAACTTGTATAGAATAATCAGGAGTTCTTTCCCTATCTAAGCAACACACAGCCGTTTTTATAACTCCTGTATCTGATTCTATTTCGAAAATCGGTGAGCCCGTTTCTTCTTCAATAACATTTTTCTCAATGGAATAAACCAGTCGAGCATTAGTGCCTTCGGAAGGATCATCATAATCAACAGCCGTCATTGTCATGACAACCATACCAGCAGTGCCATTTTCAGTTACATTTCCAAAGTATACACCTTGAGGGAATATCGGTGCATTGTCGTTAATATCTTTCAGGTTAACTTGAACGTCGGCATATCCCACAAGACCTTCTCCTCCTTCATCCTGTGCGAAAACTGTAAACCGCCATTGAGGACGCCCATTCGGTTGATCGCGATCCAAAGGCTGTAAAAAAACGAATTTGTTTGTTTACGAATTAAAGGAACAATAAATTTGACATATTTTTTTAATTGTTAACCCTATACTTGCCCAGTAGCCAAAAACAATTCATGTTCTCACTCCCAAAATTTCAAGAATTAATCTCATAGTGATAAGATTAACATATAATTTAAAACTGATTGGATGAACATAAAATACAGTATTATTCTAATTCTCGTTTAAATACCGAATATCAGATGAGCATGTGGAATCCAACTCTTGATATACATATGTACCTACTTACTTTCCGTATATAATTAATCAACAATCAACACTTTCGCCAGAATTGTTTTCGTATATACATAGAAATTGTAAATAAATCCTAGAAGGAAACTGTTCAAAATTTACCTTCAGAACGAATATTTCTCCTGTAGTCCTGTTGATGTCAAATTTACTATTTGCTGGATTGTCAGGGTCAATACCTTGACCGGTCAGGAAATAAACAATATTTTGAGGCCGGTCTTTATCACCATCAGTTGCTGTAACCTGTATCATAAACAAATCATTATTTCAATCTGTTTGTTCACAAAAAAACTTTATGTTTTAAGTATTAGAACAAGATCTCAATGGTTATACCACATCCCATGCACATCCATCTCTCAAAATCGCAGTGAGAGGTGAATATGCATTTGATGATATATATCTGTTGAAGTGAACATTTTTCTTGATTATTAAGTAGTAACCAAGTTAAATAAATTACATTTCCAAATTATGGACATAAAATCATTGATAAAAATATCGTCATTGATTTTTTTTAATCATATTTATACCACTCAAAGCTTATGGCCAAACAAATGGTTTCACTAGGCTTAATTTGGTATTTCTTAAGTGTTCAACTTAAGTGTAACAAATTAAAAAATATTCTGACTTTATTGTCGGGAAACTACATTCGTTTAATTCTCCATTCGAAAAAAGAATATTTAACCAATCAGAGACGAATCCAATGACAGCCAATCAGAAGCGAATTACACACACATCGGCTCTGTTTTATAAATAAGATTGTACATATTTATAATTGCTTCAAAACAAAAAGACAGCCAACTGCGGAAGTAATATTTCAAGTAAAATTTTATTGATTACTGGCTTACAATATTATCTAAAATAAAAAGCAATTTAGATGATTGAAGTTGTTGTCACAGAATGGATTTCAGTAGTGAGACCATAACAAGTTTTAATATTTTTTTATGAAGATATTGTAAGATTTTAAAATATAGTGAATTTGAATAGTGGACAAAAGATAGTTAAACTAGACAACATAAGAATAGCTGCTGCACTTTTCTAATAAGCATTACATGGATTTAAAGATAATTTATTGCTTAAAATATTCACTGAGAACAGTAAAAAAGCGTGCAGTATGGATATTCCCATATTACTATATTTAAATACATATAAATATAAAATAAAAAGCTTCAAGCAAAAATAGTTGATGCAAACATGCAAAATATTGTTACAATTGTAAGCAGATAAATAAAAAAACAATTCACAACATAACACAATACATATTTTAGATTTTTATCATGCTTTACTCAATGTAGGCATGTGCGTTTATTACTCTAGTAAAAATATAATTTTGATAAAACGAGAATGAATATTTAAAAATGACTTACCAGAAAACAATTATGAATGTGATTTAAATAGAATTAAGGAGGATTTATCAATATTGGCGAATATTAGAGGTAGATTTTTAGTTGTGGACTGGAAATATAATTATTATACAAAAGTCACAGCTTACTAAAATACTCATTTAAAATATGTCTATAAGTTTGGATACGTGATTACTATCATTTATCAAACTTAAGAATTTCACGCAAAATTTGTATCGAAATAGAGCGTACCTTATGCAAAAAAATAGTGATATCCTATTGTAGTAAAGAAAACACGAATAACAAACGAAGAATTGTGAAATAAAACACTAACAGGGAAATTAAAAAAAAAGCTAAATTTCATATAAGACGTGGAAAGATCTTCTCGCACGTAGTGGTGGTAATAACTTATAAGAAGTGGTTAATTTATACCATATATGTACATACAATAATATATGTATGTATGAATTTGTTGACGTCATTTAATATGTTTATCAAATATGTTCTTCGAAGAAAATGCGGTTTCTTTTTGGGATTTAGTTTGCTCAACTAACTATAGGATTAGTATTCCTTTAAAAAGAATAATGCTGTGAATAGATGAATGAACTAGAATCGCTTTAGAACTAGCACCCATTTGCCAACCTAAATATTGTTAACCCAACCACACCAAGTTCAGGGAATTTTGAATAAAAAAGCTTGATTTAAGACCTGCATAAGACTATATGGGTGAGGTCCGGGAAGCTCTTCTTGCACCAATGTAGTGTATGTGGGCCGTTCAAACACTGGGGGAAGATCGTTGACGTCGTTGATGTGAATGATAACCTTCGTTGAATTCTCGTTCAAGCTGTCCGACGCCACAAGTGTTAGCTCGTACTGGCGTAACACAAGACAGACAAATGTGGCTCAATATACAATTGTTTAAAAACCAATGTTTGTAACAGTCCTCTGAACTGCGAGCAAACACTATTCCGGTGCAACCGAATGGAAACATTTCAATCTTGTTCGATTGTGTTTACCTATTCTAAATCGCCAGGGTACAAAATACAGAATGGGAACATACTACAGCAAAATAAATAAAATAATAGTTGGGTAAAAAAGTAAAACAAAATATTTTTAAATAATGGATATCGAAAACGTAGAATCAACAGGAAAAAAACTGAAATAGGAAATAAAAACATAAAATAATATATACGCGAATATTAACTATTAAAAATATTCATACAGGTTCCACACATAGTTATATAAAACGGTGCACTGTGCAAAAAATAGAACAAAAGGCAACATTACAATTAAAAATAATTTTATATTGCTTTCAATCGTTGCACGCGAAAATGCATGTAACTGTGACTTATGATAAGTATTGTCGTAATCATTTAATCAATCAACATCTTTGTTTTAATTTAAAGCGAAACTCTTCCATCAGCGAAGCGTTAGGGATGATTATGTTGATTAATGCTTGTTCTCATTCGAATTTATAACCTTTGATGTCGATTACAATTCATAAGGCGATGTCGCAAATACTAAGCGGCGAAACAAATTATCGCAGCGCGGATTTTTGGGTAATTCGTCAGATGAAGGGCGAAAGCTGTAAAGCCGCTTCGGAAACATCCAGCAAAATATTATATGATTCCCTGGCTCAAGAACAAGTCGCATTTATCATTTCGGCGAACTTTCGGCGAATACAAATCATGCGCCCGGAGCGCCGAAGAAAGAAGTTGCCCCTTGCCCCGCGGGACCATGCTTCAAAACAATCGGAAGCTATCTTTTCCCTCCTCCCATTTTCACCGTGGTGCAAATGGGGTGGGACGCCATGTGGACACTGCCAAAAAGCTCGATACAGAAACCTTACGTTCGAAAAAGTTTCCACGAAAACTAAACTTTTAACGGCATTAATATAATTAGTATCATGTTTCCAGAAATGTTCTTTACATATTGTAATGAATTTATGTTCTTATCTTTAGCGGCTCGGCGTATCACGGCTAATATTCATTTAAGCCATATATATGCGAGTTGAATTTTAAATAAACTTTAATGCACGAAAATATTGATGAAAATAATATTTGATTTTGTAAGTTAACTTTACGAGCTTTTTGAAGTACATTCTCAACATGGTCTTCGTATCTATGAGATAGCTTTCGAAACGTAATCAAAGTACAATTAACTACAATATAATAATAGTAATCAAATACGAATTATAGCAACAATAAATAAATTAAAAAATATTCGAAACAAAAGTGCTGCAGCCTAGAAGCAAAATGATAAAAGCTATCGAAATAAAAGTTTTGCAGTTGTCGTGTTTTGATTGACCTGAAGAACTCGTTTGGGAAGGTTTCGGTCGTCCTCTTCAGTGATCTGGGTGCGGTAGGTCGGGCGCTCGAAAACGGGCGGATTGTCGTTGACATCTTTCACGTGAATTACGACCGTTGTATAATTTTCCTTCAGGTTATCTGATGCTGCCAGCCGAAGCTCGTACTGTGAAGTACATTCACACACCACTCAATGAATATAAATAGCATAACAGCAGAAAATTATTGAACACATTAAGCATATCCATGTACATATGTAAAAAAATACAAATACATTCCGTTCCTGTGACACTTTTATGATAAATATAAAATTTAAGCTGTGAATATAAGGTTAAAAACAGTTTAATGTCATAGAAAACATCAGTCAAGGTGTCAAGTAAGTGGTGTAAAGTTAAGTTATTTATATTATCAAAGTAAACTGCCAAAAGGATACCAGTAACAAGGTAGGAGTAGGAAGTTTCACTATAAAGAGATATTTTTTAAATCAATTCTGTTTTCTAATATTCAATTGACAGATAGGCTACACATTTTCAGTACTGTCCAATGGCTAAAAGGATTCTATAAATCAAAATTTGGATTATTAAGTAAGCTTACTTGAGGATTCGAGCATATTTTTTAATTAATCAGAAAGTTGATAATCTCTTTCCACAAAAGAGCCCAATACAAAAGTCTCTTAAGGTTTTGTTGAAAACAAAGATCGAAAAAGAGTTTTTTTAGTAATGCCAGGATTAAAACAAAGATTAGCCTGGTAAAAAAATATTGGATCATTTTGAAAAAAGCTTTCGTGTTGACTTTTAAAATAAATTTGATTACGCAAGGTTACAGAGAGGATATTCTTCATGTTTTTTTGTATGAATCACCGGGGACCGATTCAAACTGTTATCTAAGCAGGGAAATCTTTTTTCGATGTAATAATTACAGCAATATATAATAATTTAATCGCCAAATACAAAGAAATGGGATATAAGCTAACCGGGGTCGAGGTTAAGGATGAAGTTCTTTTTAGAACGAAATATAGTGTAAAAGAAAAATATAAGGGAACTTTCATATATTGTTTTTCATTACGTAGGTATTTTATTTCACGGACCGAAGCTTGAAAAAAGGTAAGGTCAGACTCAAAATGAAAACATGCGAGACATTATTTGTTTAGGTGCTAATTTATATCAGTTTCACGGAAAATACGTATTTTTCTTTTGCTAATTTAAATAATAAAAAGAGGTAGGGTTTAGCTTAAGGACTACTTGTAATATTTGATTAAAGAAAAGTATGTTTTTCTTATAACATGAGTAAGTCCTCGATCGTTCAAATAATCTGTGCAAGAATGCAGTATTGAATAAATCCGTTCAGATGTCATGAAAATTTCTATATATGCAACAAGATATTTATTAGATTCTAAAGAATGTGGGGCATTTGAATTATGTGCCAAATTATCGCATTAACAAGACTTTAGAAATACAGATGCAAAATAGACGAAGTAAAAACAGCCATGGCTGAGGAAGAAAATAAGAATGAATTGGTAGAATTAATTATCAATCGATAAGAAGGATTCATGTCTTATAAAACTTTATCGAGGTGTTGAATATAACACTATTATTTGTTTTAGATAAAATTGTATGTTATATTTGAAATCATTTAAAAGCTTAAAACTCTCAATAATTAACAATATCAAAAATTATTGATTGAGTAGGCATTTACTTGGTAGAACTCCATTATAATACGGAAAGAAAAATAACAATGTATTTTAGTTCTACATAAATTATTTTATATATTTGTTGATAGCTATTTCGGCTTACGCCTTCGTCAGATAGCCTTACGCCTTCGATAGTTCTGACGAAGGAATGTAGAACTAAAATACATTGTTATTTTTCTTTCCGTATAATAGCAAGTCGACAAATAGCCTATAAATGTTTGAATTTTCAAAGTCAAAGGTATAATTATCCATGTTTCCATCTCTATAATAATAACAATTAGTCTGGAGATAAGAGTATTGTGACTATTATTTATTATTGGTTTATTTCCATCAAATAATTCTGAGAATATACGAGATACATTGGATCTCAAAGTAGAAAATATAAATTTTGACTAACTAAAATGCACCAATGATTCAGAATATAAGTGAAAACGAGATAGCATAGAGAATTTTGAATTACTATCACACCCGTTGTATGTTCGTTGCAAGTCAGACAGCTTCTGAAGAGCTTATCCGTAAATCAAAATAAAGTGCAGCATTTCACGGGGGAATTCAGTATATCGAGAGGAATTATTGGCACACACATATTGACTTGGAAATTAGCTGCACCGGAAGATTCTCTTTGTTCTACTGTACTGGCTTGAACTAATAAGAGTGGAAAATACAAACAGAGCCATATGCCCCTCCTGAAACACTGACACCAATAAAGTACTTATTTTAGAAAAGCTGGGAAGTGAGAAATTTAATAAAAATATCAGTTTTATCACAAATACGCTGCGATATTGATTCATCAGATATAGAAAAGGATGTGAGGATATGCATTGAAAGGAGAAAATATTTGTTTTGCTAAATTTTAAATCGAGTTAAATAATAATACAGTTTTTCAAATATTGAAAATTCTGAGGCACTATTTTTACTAATGGAATATTTCGGCTTATGAAAACGAAGAAAAGAAAATGGAAAAAAGGTTCTAATGAATATTTGTTTCGATGGCTGTTGAAACAATAAAATATTCCTGTTTTTCTCATCCTTGGAAAGTCAGCTATATATTTTCAGTTTGTTAGCTGTTAATCCTTGGTGAAAATGGATTATATTTATAAAAAAATATATTTTTTTGTACAAGCTCAACATTTTTATGTCTTTATTATTTTTCTTATGAAGTAAAAATACTCGTGGTAAGAGAAACTGGTCTTGATCATGATACACAATTATAAACAAATGTATTAGAAATATGTTATACTAGTATTGCTACCCGGCGTCGCTCGGACTAAGCGACCAATAATTATTTAATGTTATTTCATTCGACATCACATTCACAAAATCTAACATCCAAAATAGAGTTAAAATAAAATCACAAACTTTATTTAATTTGATGACAGCCCCATTCTCGCCCATTAAAATGTCCAAATTCAAGGAAAAAATCTAATTTGCTGTCAAAGAAATGTCAAATAATACCTTCACGTAAATAATAAACATTATTATATTGCAACAACAATGCAAAAGGGAATTACAGACATACATACATACGCCGTTTCGGTTTTATGTTTATATAAGATTTATGCAAATAAATCGTTTACGCAAGTTCCGATAGAGGATTGGTACAAACCTATAAAAATTGCACCTTATAAAATCATGATATTTCATTTTAAGTACAGTTTTTATTTGTTACGCACACATTTTAAACATTGATTTACTACATATTTTTGGTCAGAAAGACGCCGAAATATGTACAATGTAACTTTCTTTTAAACTTGGTAAATGATAGATACCATTTAACGATTCTTCATGTTCAAAAATATAGGCCAATATTTTGATAGGTTAAAAAATGAGACCGTGATACTTGTTTTATTTATATTTTGTGAAGTGATAAATATTTATAAACAAAGAAGAATGAAACATTGGAATCGTTTGAGGACTGTACATTTTTATGCGTTTTGTAACTAATGGCTCGGATTTTGCCTTTCGGCATCTTTAAGCATTACAAGTACATATATGAACTTGAACTGACTATTTTAATAGCTTGTATCGTTTATTTATAAAAATACAATATATATCATATTATATAAGTTTAAATGTGACTGATGGCAATCTGGATTTATTTACTAATGGTTTGATGTAAATGATGTACAATCAATTGGATAAGTAGTTGCATAGATAAACTACAATTTATTTAGTTCTTTTAAAAAGTAAAAAATAAGCCATAAAAATTCCTTCAGTTTTTAATCCTCAATTTTATTTGTAAGAAGATAAGATGCACTTCCAAAATTATTTAAGTTAACACATTTAAAATGGATTATCTTCAGATATAAATAGAATTTTCCTGTGAAAGCGACACGAAAAAAAAATCGAATGAGAATTTTTATCAGCTTCGTAGAGATTATAAGATTATACTGACCTAATACGAAGGTAATTACGAGTCATTAGGCTGCATTAAAAGCATCACAGTTTCAGAATATTCAAGCTTAATTATGCAAAAAGCTTTCAGACAATATTCCTCGGAAATTTCTTTTTTGTATATTATATACCATATAGTTACTTTGAAAATTTGTACAAAAAAATTATAATTTGATATGGTCTCGTATAAATCTGTTTCATTTAAAATAAGGTATTTTTTTGTGGATCAACTCTTAGAATTAATAAAGAGAAAATTGGTCACTACTGTAATTTTAATAACGATGGGCCAACTTGGGCCAACTGGCAAATAAACATTAAGTTTGTAAATCCAAGACGAACTCAAACTAATATAAACTTCTTAAATAAATGAAAACTATCTCGGCTGTGCTTGAATAAATATTGGCGTGCAGTTAATGTTTGAATTTCCAACTGGTGTATTTAAAATGCCATAACACCACATAGACCCGTTTTTTTATTTATAGATTGAATTCGATTTTGCGTTTATAATAATAAATCGGTGAGTTACTGTTGTTTAATTATGAAAAATATTATGCTGGCTACTAATGTTTATTCACAATGTTAATATAGCTTTATCTTATTACACAATATTCAGCTATCGTCGGTATGGGGCGTAAAAAAATAACCATTTTCTTAACTGGCTGACTGCTTTACAATCAAATTGAAAATATAACATAATATTTAAATCAAACAATCGATGTTCACTTGTTATTTTTGACAGTTATTTAATGTTCTTTCCAGGGGTTAAGATGGTATTTTTTTCCATAACTGAACAAAATGTACATTAAAGTAGTAACATTGGAAATAGCCTTATAAATGGCATATAAACCTTTAAATCATACCTAAGTAAGAATCTTTGCGCTCAAGACAGCGATATGATCTTGAACAATTACTGGGAAATATTATATAGCCCTAATTGTGAAACACGTGGATGACTTTTATATTAAAAAGGAATTTCAATGAAGTAACGGCCGAATATATCGAAACATTTACGAATAATTAAGAATTATGAGTATGTATTGTTATTTTTAAAACATTTAATTTACAGTAAGTCAACAAGAAGGGTATGCCTTAGATGAAGTGAGCATAACAGATTGGTGAGGTGCTTTGAAAAAAAATATATGTTTGTTGTGAAATGGTTGGGCAAAATCAGAGGTAATAGATAATTTATATTTTGTACATATGTAGATCGTTAGGTAGAGCGATAGAACTATACTACAAAAGCAACTTTGACATTGTGTCACTAAATAGCCACACATGTCCTCTTGATTAAAATATCTACTAACGGAAGTACAGAATTTGTATATTTCACACGTGGAGCCGTATTGGAGCATTTCAATAAATGTGGAAAAACTGCGCTGGTTGTAAAATAGTCATTCTATAACATTTTTTTTTTTTTACTGAGAATTAGAAAAAACAGTTGTTAATATAAAGTAACAGTAGGTTTCTTTTCAACAATTGAACAGCAATAAATAATTAAATAAGAATTATTGTTGACTATTATAGTATTGAGTATTTGTAATACCACAATGATTAGAAAATTTAAAAAAAAGAAAAATATTGTGAAAAAAGCTTTGCTTATGGGGATGCTTTTTTTTCATTTGAAAATCTTGATGTTTTTCACAAAACAAGAAAACTGATTGATCTCGAGTGAAATCAAAAAAAATCCAGAGTGAAAATACATTAATTTATGTCTTTGTAAAGAGAACATAAATTAACAATTATTATTTGAAAATAAACCTATTGCTATGGCGCTGCTTGTATAAACTAAATCGTTATTAGGCAACTCCTACTTATAGGTTTAAATTGTTCCAAGGAAAACATAATAAAAATTGATTATAAAATTTTAATGAAACCCCAGGAATAAGGAGCTTAATAATTTAAATCGATGGGCGGCAGAGAGCTTTTAATTGTTAGTACGCTGCGAGAAAATTTCCGAAAGATAAAAAATAATTACACCGTTGGATGCTTTGAAGATTTTTTTACCATCGCTTTGGAAGAGAAGTCGTTATGGATTGGTGGGAAAATGATATTTGAAAGAGATTTCAGGTAATGTTCACAGTCTTTTACATTTTTTTTTGTTGTTATGAAATAATTTATAGACCATTGTATACTTATAGAGGATTTTACCAGTATTAATTAGTAAAGGTATCATATTTAGATTTGTCAATATGAGGATATTTAACAGTGATATATTTTCACAATACACGCTTAGATTTTGTCGATTACATGTTGCAATAAGATAAAAAAAAACATACATATGTATGTATATAGTTTGTTTATAATGTGATTGAATTTTATACATTTTAAAAATTGTACCTGATAATATTTTAGTATATGCAAGTGTTTCTGATACATTATACGGCTTATATAAAATGAAATAGGTTAGTTTATTAAACGTATTGCGTTAAAAATAGTGACACGTGTTTCACCTCTTTAAGAATCATCTTATCTAGTAATTTAGTTATCATAACTGAAGAAACTTTGTGATACTAGAGCTGCTGATACTTCTGAAAGAAACACGAGCCACTATTTTTCACACAATACGTCAATAAACGAAGTAATTATTAATTTTATATTTAATGCAGTTCCACAAAGTTACCGCCAAGCTAATCGAAATTGCAATAATTAAATCTGATATAATTGCAAATAAGGTTTATTGAAGACTATGATAAATAATTTTATCGTCTCGTATGCTGAAATTCATAAAACACATAATTGATAGATGTTTCATAACATTTACATAATATACAGAGAGTTTGATAGAGATATATTGAATGGATCTGAAAGATTAACATGAAATATAGTAAATGAAGTCTGTATTTAACTAATCAGAGCTTGAAGATAGGCGGTGATGTCAGATTAACTAAGAAACATGTGCCGTTATAAACTCGATCCGTAGTTTGCTGCCGAAACTCTCACTAAGTAAGAAGTTTTAAAATTAATTAAAATTTAGTATTTCATCTACTTCGGTTGTGATAAGAGCCATAGCATAGCTGTACAAGGAAAAAGCTCTCCTTCATCCGGATCCTGACGACATTAAAATGAAACATTGCGTACATTAAGGAATCATGCCAAACTTTTTAAAAGCTCTATTGAACTTTTTATTTGTGTATTTTTGTTTCTTAAGAAAATTTAAAGAAAATTACTGGTACAATGTGCCCTTTCTTTGTTGCATTCCTGTTGGCATTACTTGAAAAGAAAAAGCCATTTTATGGAGTAATAAAATTCTGCGTGTCATGTGTAGTATATTTATATTTTATTAACTACTAAACCACTTCACACAGCTTCACTTTGAATGAAATATTTTCTTGCGAACGAACACCACAGATTCTTAAAAAATCATGTAAATTAAATCATTTTTTTAGCCAGTCTAAGAATTGAGCATTCAAATGCTGCATTCAGGTCTAGCAGTTATTCGAATCCAAACTTTAAATTTTAAATATATGGCGCGGTGTCCAAAAACATGATTTTCTGTATTCTTTCACTCTAACCAATCATGAAGAGTGAGTTAATCTTTTCGTAATTCATTTATTATTTTATAACCCTTTTTAAGAGACAGCGTCACTTAAAAGTGGCTGCCCATGTACCACTTCTCGTTTAAAAACATTGCCCACATACTCAATTAGAGCTCTATATGAGAGTTACTATTATTGAAAATAATATGTACTTGATTATAATTACGTATATGTATAAATTAAAAAGATCTGTTAGGGCACCAGGGTAGCCTATTGCGAATATAAATATATATTTTATGGGGTGTTGATGATTCAGACAAAACGTGATATGACAGCTGAATAGGTGTATCACTAAATTCATCAAAAAATATAATACCGCTAGATACAAAAAACAATATAATGATATTATGACAGCAAGGTGTTTCTTTGTTGATATATCATAAAACACAATGAACACGCGATAGCACTACAAAGTATCATATTGTTAACGTGTACGCCGAACAATGATAAAGCACTCCATAAAACGGATAAAATAATAAAAACGGTTATGCGCGTAAAAAAGAATTACTGCTAAACATGAGAGTGTAAACAAAAACTTTTTACGGCACAAGTCTTCTTTCGTTTCGTATTTATTGCTGGAAAATCTTACGTTTTCGTTTCTTCAAAAATAAAACATTCCGTGACATGTTTTATTGCAAACACTAAAATACAAATACCTCATTAATAACATCAACACGAGAGAACTTTCCTTTTTATGATCAAACTGAAATGAAAACTCTCCGTCAACAGGTTTTTATGATTATTCTGTTTTGAAACGTTGCAAACACCTCAATGGCATACATTTGAAAATGTTCACAGGATTTAAACGATTGAAAAAATAACATGTAGTATTTTTAAATAAAATTTGGGATTTCAAACACAGATTTTAATAAAAAATATTTCGTTTCTGCATTTATTCAATATCTAATAATTTAAAATATTGTTCGCATAGGTAGCATAAAATCGATAATGAGTAATATATTCTCAAGTAAATTACATATAAACAACTTATAATTTTGTAACGTCTCGATAATTTCTCGAGTACATAAATTAATAATGATACATTTGTTTCAACAAGCGAAATAGCTTTTAATTTATTACAACAACTAAAAAACAACATATTTTTATTATCAAATAAATTAATATGTTGAATCTAATATTTCATTATCTAACGTCCACGTTTTCTCAAGTTACAAAATTCAAAAAATAATAAGCACTTTCTATACGTTTTAAAATAGTATAATAAACCATTATAAATGCTGCTTAGTTATCTTATTAAATAGGAAATTCATCTGAGAGTTGAATTATGTAGAAACATTAATTTCAATCATGGAAAATTCGTATAATACATTATTTGAAATGTTAACAACGAAATACTTCGCATTTAATGTTCAATCAATCAATTTAGAAGATTTATTAGTACAATATAAAATGATAAATTAAACCAATTTTGCGTATATTATAATATACCCCTGGTAAAATGAAAGAAGCCAGCATTTCCATATGACACTATCGTCATTAAAATTACTAGGCAAATAAGTTTGGCAAACGAAAACTAGGAGATGAACCAACCAGTACGTACTTAAATTATAATCCGAGGTCGCTTGAGCAATAAACTGAATTTTCCTGACAAAATACAAATTATACGACGGGAAATCTAATCAGAACTAGAGTGGCGCTATGTCATGTGAGGCAGTATACGACCTAGTCTTGCTAACGTGATTAGTTCATATCGGTATCCAATTAAGCCATTATACGATAAAGAAATAGATATTCTGATAACTCGATTTTAAAATCAGTGAATATTTTTTTCATAAAATAAGAGTTTAGGACTTTGAGGAATTCGACTTAATCTTCACTAAATAGAATAATAAATATATAATAATAAGTTAGTCCGCTTGTTTCGTTGAAAAATGTGATTTATCAATACATAATATTGTTGGTAGCTAAAAAAGCTCTTTTAGAGAATGAAAAATATTATTTTTAATTTTCAATTTCTTCCAAGTGTTCATAAATTACTTGCGTACTATAATGGCTGTAACTTTTTGGTTAAAAAAGCTTCAGAAATTGACATTAAACTGTACAGCGATATACAGCGAGCTTCATAATCATTTCGGCGTTTGTGGTATTGAAGACTAATTTCAAAAATATTACTATTGTATCCATTGAAAACATTTGGTATTTCAAGAAACTGAAATGAAACAATTATTTGTTTTACAATAAATATGTATGACTGTAATAAGCCCTATTAAATTGAATTTTTGTTTTATGGTTTGTGTTTAGAATATGAGCGATTTGTATTTATGATACTCGATGAATACAGTGTATGTAAAAGCGCTGTACTATCGATAACATGGAGTTGCTGCAGATAGGTTAAAGGTAGTACAAATTGTTAACAAAATATGGAGTAAATATTAAGTTTCCGCAACAGCAGTGTGTGGCTTGACCTCATATATCATCACGGATGTTTCTCTGTCTGAGCGGCTTTCGCCGGGAAACTAAGGTTTATCAGAGTAATAATTTCAAGTTCCGCTCTGTTATTGTGCTTCTCACAAGGCGTGATTACGGTATGATATATTCAGAAACCACACAAGGGACAAGGTGAAAGGATATGTTGTCGTGGATACAAATGTATTTGAATTAAGGATAAATATACCAAAATTAAAATCACTGATAATTGGCCAAAATTTATACAATAATTTGGACAATTAAGTAATCAGAATAATTGCCGTAAAATAAGATGAATTCAAATATTTTAACGGGTATAATTGCATAATATTCAATCCAATTTTAAATATAAATAACAATGGATTGAAATGTCTATAAAATTTCTCATATAACTAGAATAGTTTCGAATGATAGTTATTGATAAAAAGTATATTTATTTTAAACCTTTAAGCTGAAAATGTTTATTGACCTTGCTGAGTGAAACCAGTCATGATGATAACATAAACTTCTAAAAAAGTATGGATTGGTTTGATTATAAACTAATATCATGATTTATTTCATGAGAAAACACTGCGCAAGGGACGAGCTATTTATATCAAATATTTTCCCTAAAATTAGAGTTATCTGTCAGTCTTTATTATTGCCCGTTGAATGCTTTCCAATTGGGTTTTCTAGATAAGATTTAGTATTTCACGATATCAGAGACACACGTAACTTGGCTTGTGCGGCGAAAGAAATAAAAAAGTAGTTTAAATTCTTGGAAAAAAGAATAATCATGACTTGATTGTTATACGGTCGAAAACTGCAGGCAAAAGCGCTTGCACTCCAAGCGAGAGATATGATGCCATTTAGTTATTTATCCACCAGTAAAAGCAACAAGATTCGCAGAAAATTGATGGACGGCTTGGTGCAAGAGTTTAGCTGCAGAATATTCGTACAAAATTAGCATCAGTTTAATTGTCGTATCAAGTTTCATTACGTTTGTAAAATTAATATCATCAATTTAAAAATGTAGTAATATTATTGATATAGAGTTTGTCATATCAGAAATATATTTAAATGAATTGAAAAATGCAGTCTAAGAAATGGAATGAACTAAACGTACATAATTGATTATATTCTATATCGACACATTTTGTTTGCTTTATAACAAAATTAAACGAATTGTTTAAGATAATTTTGTCTAAACTAATTTCTCACTACTCGTTATCATTTGTATGAAATCTGACCGACAGCAATGTATTCATATTTTTTTTACTAACGACATTCAACATAAAAAATGGTCGATTAAAAAATGTCAACCATGAGAAAAAAATGGAATAATAACTAACGCATGATAATCAAAAATGATACTTTCACGTTGAGAACCAGTCCAAAACATATACGAATAATGGATCGCTATGTTAATAGAAATAATACTTCATTAACTTGAATATATTGAAGTTAAGTATGTTTTATAGATAGAGCGTGAATGTTTGAGCCGTACCCATCACTTTAAATATTATATCTGTTGCAAAAGACTTGTGCAGAATTGTACATTTTGTTAAGAGCCTTTAATATATTATTCTCCATACTATTACCCATAAGCCATTTTACTCATTTTATAATGGTCATTTGGTACATGGCAATTATTTATGTGTGTCACGAATTGCACAAAAGTTTGCCAAAGTTTTCAGATGAAAAATCATTTCCGGCAAATGAAATATCTTACAAATTAGCATAAAAACCACTCTTTACACATTTTACTAAAGTTCGGCGAACCCATATGTATAATTATTCATAAGAAGTAAATCACAAAATATTTGGATCGTAAAAGTGTCACAGTTCACGAACGGGATATAAAGTAGTTTGATAAGTGGCCCTATCGAAGAGCTGTAAGAACGCTGTGATGTAAGAATAATAGTGGGAAATCGGGAAATTTGCCTCCAGAAAAATTCCCGGCAACCTGAAATGAAAAAGCTAGAATTGTCAGAATTTTGTAGCAAGGGCGGGTCATTGTTGGTCGCGATAACTGGGCTGTGACTGAACGTGACGTATGAAGCTGAAATGGTTAAAGAGAATTGATTAATGGCGGCGCTAAAATCATTCTTCGGTCACGAGAACAAAGTCAAACGACATTTCGAGATTATTAATAATCAAACTGAAAACAGTTTCAAAGAAGTAGAAACTTTTTATGCAAGTGTTTCATTACTCAATGAACACAATATCGATAAATTACGAAAGATTTATTGTGTTCGGACAATTGAATGATTCGTATTTTAAATACTTAAAATTTTGTGAGTAATGATGAATGTAAAATGTTTATTAATTTATTTCTTCGTAGTTTTCGAAACAAAACTACGTATTTATAATACTAATATTAAGTCACTCCCATCAATAGTATTACAAGTCAGGAAATGATTCTTGTAGTATTATTGATAAATTAGTTTTCATGTTCAAATTTAAGATCAGTGACATATTTAACAGCTCTAAAAATGGGTTCAATCTTGAATTAATAACATGTTCTCGATTTAAATTTTATCGTTTCATATTGTAGGGCTGACCCGATAATGCTTGATCGATTTGAATTATATTTTATGCACCTCATTGAACCACATAATCACATATCACGTTTGATGGTTTGACTGCATTTTTTTATTATGGATTTTCCACATTTTATAAAAAAACATAATGTATTCATAAAAATGATGTAGCACAATGTTCGGGTCATTTCTTGGTTTGTATTTTCATGCGAGAATTCATTAGCTTACCCTCTTTCTTGTCTCGTAATCGAGTGCTCCGGCGACATATATGGCGCCGGTCATATTCTTGACGGCGAAGGCGCCCCCTATGTTACCGCTCGTGATCTCATATCGAATACGCGAGGCTGAAACAAAAAGACAGATTGTTATTGTAGTTTTTTCTTATTTAACGACTGAATGATTGACGAGAATAAACAAAAGCAATTAAATATCCAATACGCAGTAAACTCAAACTTGCCCTGGGAAATGTTTTCGTTAAGGTATATTGTGAAACTTTATATAGCGTCAGATAATAAGAGTATGTACTACCCTCTGGCATATTATGTATACATTTCGTTTCCATATCACTCAAACGATGAGAAACAAAAGCTTTGGGAGGTATTTGACTTTTCGCCAGGCGGGAACGGCTCATCTCTTATATTAATAAATTACTGCTTAAATTTGAAGGAGCTCAACGGAAATTTATATAAGACAAGAATCACTCGACTTATAAACAACATTTGTTCCTACACAATTACCAATATAACGCATTTTATTGATTCTTTTAAATTCTAAAATTTGTTCGTTGAAAAACTTATCAATTTAAATTTTGCATGTTTAACGCATATGCACACCAAATACATCTAAGTAAATAATATGTCCTTTAAACTTGATGGCGTAAATAATTGATCGTTACATTGAATGCTTACTTGTAAATATAAACATTCAAAAACAGTGCAACGTCGATTGATACGATATGTTTATTGGTATTGAGAATTGACTCGCATCTCATATTTCGGGTCCCAAGTTTCGATTCCATTAAAGAATTATTATTGATGCGATTGGAATTAAGTCGAGTGGACGAACCTAATAGGACGGTAAAATTCAAGCAACTTAAGCTCAGCGAATAATAAATAATAAATGTTCAGTCACGTAAAAGATTGTTTTTCATTGATGTATTTTATAAAGTCAGACAAAACGTCTGTTTACATACATACTTAAATTTATCTTATAAATGCTTAAAGCCGACTACACAAAGGTTGTCATGGTAAAGTCGTATGATTAAAATACTCTCGAGTCCATAAAAAGGGGTTATAGAATTCGAGACTCATAGTGAAATAAATGTGACCTGTCTGGCTAACCGAACAGCTATTTTGGAGTCAAAGTCGAGTTGATTAAGCAAAGATTTGAGGGACCGAATGCCATGAAAGCTACTGTGAACAGTACTCACGAGAGCTCGGCTAATATCTCTCATGCTCATACCGACTTCGAAATGAGTTCATTCGGTATGTAATACAGTTCGACCGAATAATGTAATTTAGCATATGTCTGCCATTCACTAACATTATTTCATCTATTTTAGCTGGAGTGCCTATAAAATCTGCGAGCAGAATGCGAGCAATTAAAAAGGTACTAAAGATAATAATTAGACTATGAATGTAAATTAGTCTACTAAATAATGACAGAGATTCCGAACATTGTTGACGTATTATTTTATATTTCGCTGAACGCTTTGAATAATATATTATCATAATGAATGAAAATGTATGAAATTTGTACATGAATAATATATTAGTTACAATAATCACGCGTCGAGTAATAAAATAATTATTTTTAATTTATCGCTGGGAAAACAAACATTTTTAATTGGATTTTTTAATTATTAAATTTATGACTGAGATCGGAATATAAAGATTCATTGCAGTGGGTTAATAATACTAGGGATTAAGACAGAATAATTCATGCGACGATTTTAAAATAAATTATAATGAAAAGTAAAGTAAGTATGCTAGACGAGCGCAACAATAAAGCTCACCACTAAATTATTCAAATGAAATGAATTAATGAACGAGTTGGTAAATTACTTTAGGTTAAATGGAGTAATTCAGCTGAGTAAGTAGTTTGTAAACTTAAATGTTTTGCGTTAAGACAAATAAATAAATAATGCAATAGCGTCATTGAATCAAACATTATAAACCAGTTTATTTAAAAAAAAATGTTAGTAAACGAAAGATGGTTCATAAAAAGCTGGATCGACATATGAAACGTGTATAATGTTCTTATATTTCAATTTGAAAAGAAATATTGTTAAGTTCAACGATAAACGCAGGTAAGTACAACGATAAATGACAAGAATTTTCTTTCTACGGCCCACAAAAGAATTCTAAAAAGCTACGAGCACATAAATATAAGTTTGACATTACTTAACATTGAAGGTATTTAATAAGTCTACACCAAATATTTTATTTGTTGAACTAAATACCTTTGACTCGATTGAAAACGTTATAGAAATAAATATATTACCCAAAGAGCGTTTCGGATTTAACATGGTTATTAAAAAACGCTAAAAGAAATGTATTTCACTGGATGGATGGATGGATTACTTCAAATAAATGTAAACATTCGGAAAATATTTATTATTTTCTGTATAGATTTATTCCACATGATTATTATTATTCAATAAAATCAAAGATACATTTATGAAATTTAATACAAATATCAAAGAGAGCTTCCAATATGAATAGTATGTAGATTTTTAACTCTGCTGAACGATATTTCAGCATACACACGCTTAGCTTTAAATGTGCGTATTTTTAATATTTATTTTGAGGATTGGTTATAAATTTTTCATTAAACCAGCAAACGACACTGGTTTTTAAATATATTTTTGCTAAAATGTAATGAAAATCATCAAAATACCAAAATCTCGATTGTATTGTAGGTAAATCATATTATTTTACATATTACAAATATGAAAAAGAGATATGTGGGAAGTGTGTGCACATGGTTAAATAGATATAATTATTTTGATTCTTTAAAATAGAGGGGATTATTAGATTCTGTTTGTATTTAAGAACACGTATGTAACAAATTTGGTAAGTAGCAAACGTAACATACTTTTTTTTATTGTATTCCCATGATTCTAATTAATAGATTAGGTAAGTAGATAGTACTGACTCACTTATAGTGAGAAGTGAAATGTGTAATGAAAATGTTACGGAGAGGGGACTATATATGCAAAAGCATTACAAACATTTGAATACGTAATGATTTTCTTTGAAAATAGCAAGCGTCTAGTACTACAAACATAATTTTCTCATTAAAAGGTACAAGAGAGTTTTCAAAGAAAGTATGCAAACACAATAAAAAGTGAGCGCTAATTAAAACGTCGAGCATATTCGTCAATAAGACAAAGTAAGTTGCACGAGAAAATGATTTTACAATCATAAAATAATAAATGACAAAATGTCACGTAGAAATTATTGAAAAAAAAAGAATATTCCAGAATTTGTGTGGACGATATTAACTGCTATAAATAGTCAATTAAAGATTTATGCAAATATGCTTTAGAGAAGGTTCAAAGTTGATTATCATCTTGGTGAAAGATAATAATGTAGTTTATCATATTATTAAATCAAAGCACGAAATAAAGCTTTTCGTGGTGAACAATGTGAACATACCCAAATGTTATAAGGGTAAGCTAAATTTTATCGAGGGTAGAATCTGGGTTACTTCCGTAGATTAGAGATTTGTAATTAAACTACCACGAGTTTTATAAAAAAAGATTTTGTATTGATTATATAGGTTAATAAATAACTTCGATATCTATTTGTTTATATCGATAACAAGTTTAAATAGCCTTGTGACTGTAGAATTATTTATTTTTTATATTATTATGGCTATAAAACGTGTATTGTTGAATTGATATTCTTTGAAAAGATATTATCGATAAAATAAATGAATGAAGCGATTAAACAAGAAGAAGAAGTAAAATATTAAACGGTAACTATAGATATAGTTTAACTATACAACATTCAATGAAATAGATTGAGTATCACCAATATTGTTGACGTTGGTTTTCTTAGTACATTTATTATCAAGTCAATCTAACGGCAGATTAAACGGTAATACGACGATTGCTATAAACTGTTTTTACTATTTTAGTAAACTACTCTTAAATCCTTCACTCACAATTAAATTATGCCAAACACAATACTAACATGTATATAATATATATGCTTGTTTAAAAAAAGCCATATTAATTTGTAAATATTTCAAAACTTTAAGAATTCCGTTTAACCGGTTGTATGCCAGAAACGTATATATACGGTCTACAAATCCGTGAGCGCAGTGCCGGCTATAGAAAATGCGCGTATATATACGGTCCACTATACACCCACTAATACTTGACGTCGACGATTTTATAATTCAAAATTCTAGAAATCACAGTCCTATACTTACAGTTGACATATTTTGTAATATAATCAATGTTATATCGATTTTAAATAGAACTTCTATGTATTACTGAAATCCGTCGATATTTTTCAAAGAAAATCGCGGCCCTCGGTGCACGACCGTTCTTATACCAACCGGCATATAATGAGTTAAACGTGGTTTGAATGAAATTCTTATCCAAGGGCTTAATTAATTCAACAGTTTTTGCCGCACGCTGCACGTATAGATTCGTGATCACTTTGTATGTAAATGCTTACATGCAATAAAGTGTAGCTTTTGTAATTTTGTATGGGTATTGTAAAATTTTCATACGGATAAACGCTTTCCGAATTAACTTGCTCTCCGCTCCGCCCCCGTACTGAAATGTAATTGTTTCATCGGTTAATTGCATTACAGTATAATGTGTGTATAATTCACAGTTGAATCTTGCGCTGTGTAGCAACACTTTCAGGGAAATAATTTGGCGCAGTTAAATAATTTGCTAAAATGCTTAACATACGATGTGAAAATTCCGCACTCAAAGGTCGGCCAATACTGAAATCTTGCGGAGTTTTACATGAAAACTCAAATAAATCGGATTAAAACTAATTTATAAGTATGTCAAAGTTTTCAACTTGTCAATTACAGAAAGGATAAGCAATAAAACTTTTCAATTAGTACGGACAAATATTGATAATTTACCGTCAATAAATGGTTGGATTTTAATCCAAGAGCAAGCTAAATGTTTTTTTTTTTTTTTAAATATTATTACAAATTTTTTAGCGAGACTATTGACTATGGACTCCTCACGAAGTTTATCTCAACATATACTTTTCTACGAGAACTGCTTGTTACACAATTGTTAAAACTCTCTTTTTTGAAGAATATAGAGAAAGGATACGAGGACTAGGACAGGACTAGTGGTTAGTAAATCGCTGTCATTATGCGTCCCTCTTTAGGATCAGAGAGGTGGGAAGGGATTTTTAACAACACTAACACCCATTGCCTCTGAGCAGAATCGATTTATAAACTCAAAAAATCTGAACTGAATCTGAGAATCGAACTCGGCCGATCCGATACGGTAGCCAACAACGTTGACCACTGCACCATGGACCGGGCAAATTAAAGTATACGGTTAGTAAAATATTATGTGAAATTTAGTTGATGTTTGTAACGGCTTAATTTTAAGTAGTGCTCTATACAAAGAATATTGTGTTACAAATAATGAAGTTATGTGCAGAAAAAGTTTGTTCGTAGTCATAAAATAAAAATTATTTGCAAATGCTTTTTTGATGGCAAGTTTTAATTTTTTTCAATGACATTTAAAAATTTATTAACTAGGCAAAAGAGTGAAATTTAAATATCATGTAATTTTGAAAATGGGTGGTTTTCACTCAAAACTGACTAAATAAATGTTGATAGTAGACATAAATCGATCATACGATTCTATTTATATTCTTCTTTCAATAAAAATGGTTTAAAACGAGCTAATTAAATATTACCCAGGTCGAGATTCGTTAGAAGTTTTACTAGTAAGAACGTATACTCTACTATAGCTTATTGGAAAAGTTATATTGAGTTTTTTTTACATTAATTTAAAGTCGTTAAATTTAATTTTAATACTATGTTGCTATAAATTATCGCTTTTTGTTAAATACGCTTCACGAATAAATAAATGAAACATAACAAACTAAGTGTCAAGTATAGGAAAATAATAAACACTTTTTATATATAATAATAACATAAAGATGGAAATAATTTTTATAAATGAGAATATCTCGCATAAATAAACATGAGCCTTTGTGCAAGTTTAAAGTACATGTATTATTTAGTTTCTTGGAAAAAAAAACTCCATATGACAGCAATACACCCTGCCTATGGTTGGGGAAGTTATGTCCCACAGTCGATTTACTTTGTAGCGAAAACACCCGGCGTGTTAGCACAATGCATAGTTTTCCTTCTCGTGGGAGGCCTAACCATTTATTTTGGGCCTCTTTTCATGTAATGGAATATATCATTCTAAAAACGATGGGAAGAGATTATTTTTGCTGTTCAACACATTATAATACATATTTAATTAACTTGTATAAAGCGCGGTTTTGACGGAAAATATGAAGAAAAATCATAGAAATCACATATTAAAATAATAATATTTTCTTTTATTCATTCTGAATTTTTCCACACTTGTGTTAAAGTTTTGTTAATTATGTCTGACATTCGTTTTGTTGTAAAACATTTAAATAAAAACAATAAGTTAATTGCGACTGTTATTTTTCCCAAACGCGCTAGACAGGGCAGTGCGATTTTAAAGAATGTGTATTTAAAAAAATGTTTCTGTATATGTGTACTTAAAATACATAAAACTTATATAAATATATATTCATACGATCCCGATTTACGTTTGGCTTAAATTTTAAAAAAATTGATCAATCATCTGAAAATGATGATTAAGCTGTAGAAAAAAATCTATGAAGAATTAGATCGATGGCAAATATAATAAACCAAAAAATTCACATGTACTATGATAAAAAGTTCTATTGCCAAAATAAAAATTCTGGTTCAAAGTATTAGTGCCACCAAGTATGAGAAACGATCAATACCAGTAGAATAGAAAACGTTTATCTATTAGAGACCAGTTCGTAACGAGTAACAGATAGAACGGCCATTTCCGTTCACCATTTCACGCCAATAATATCAATAAGTCACTGGCAAGTGAATCTCTGGATAAATATATTTTCATGATAGATAAACATTAAGGAATCGGTTGTAAAAATAAATGCTGCTACAACCATTAAAAATTATATTTTCGATGAAGGAACTGAGAACTCGTCAAAATGTTAAGATTTAGGTATATCATTCAAATTCATATTAAACTATATATATTATATATGCTCTGGTATTATATCAATAAGTCATCACACGTAAGAAAACTTATACGTTGTTCGATTCCATAAGAGTCATTTACTATGGGAAATATACTCTACGATAAAAAAAATAGTATTTATAACGTCGGTTAATGTGAAAAATACGTTTGCAAAGTCTGAAAGAGGTTATCGAAATTATTGATATGCATTTTAGTAATGCACGTATAAATGATTTTTTTGCACATTCTAAGGTATATTTATAGGGTAACCGGACAAATCAGAATTTTAATACACATAATAATAACATTAAAAATTATTAATTATGTTGTTATTATTAATTAATAATTTTTATTGTCGATCTCAATACGACATTTGAGAAGCATTTAAAAATATTATATAAATGTAAATTTTAATCTTATGATTTTTTTGTTATGATATTTTTTCCGCTAGAATAAGCCGGTGTTAAGACTGTTAATAAATAAAGACGTA
The DNA here is from genome assembly GCA_028554975.1 of Himalopsyche kuldschensis. Lineage (NCBI taxonomy): Eukaryota > Metazoa > Arthropoda > Insecta > Trichoptera > Rhyacophilidae > Himalopsyche > Himalopsyche kuldschensis. The sequence goes on along the minus strand of JAHFWI010000001.1, from coordinate 2,932,467 downwards.
TTATAAAACTAAAACCTTCGTTATTTTGCCCGACTCCACCGCCAGATCCCACATACATATATATATATATATACAAATTTGTGCCAGCCCAACGAATGAATTTTAAAATGCACGCGAACTAACTACAATAGTTAGTGAACATTTATTTTAATTTCGGCGATCTCATAATTACAGTTATTTTCTTGTTGTGGCAGCCCTATTCATAATTGGTATGTCCGTAGATAGGCCGATTGTTCTGAAATGTCTTGTTCTGAAATGTCATGTTCTGAAATGTCATATTCTGAAAAGTCTTGTTCTGAAATGTCATGTTCTGAAATGTCATGTTCTGAAATGTCATGTTCTGAAAAGTCGTGTTCTGATTTGTCATGTTCTGAATTGTCATATTCTGATTTGTCATGTTCTGAAACGTCATGTTCTGAATTGTCATGTTCTGATTTGTCATGGAACCATTTATAGTACGTTTAGTACGATATCACAACTTGGCTTATATTGATATTTGCCATATGAGACAATATGCTGATATCACAATGGTGTAGTTTCATATATAAACCTTGGTTTTCAGTAAGATGAAACATTTAGAATGATCTATCACTAAAGAACATCCGATAAAAATGTATCTATTTTTTTAAATGAGTATTTTTATTGGTTTATCTATCATTCCTTGAAAATAAGGCTGAATAAATTCATGCGATACTTGACACATGAGACTCCAACAAAGCTTAGCCAGTAGTAAATATTTGCGGAGACTATTCAAAATCGATTATAAAAAAACAAATGAATGGATTAAGGCAATTGAATACCCTTTGGTTTGATATATCACATAGATGGCAGTGTGTTGACACTAGTCCGACATGTAAACAAAAAAAGATCATGTTGGACAAATTATCTGCTATTGTTTTTTTTTTGAGAATTTTTACGTCCGATATCAGAACGTTTTCTGAATATGTTACTGCTTTTCTGGTGCGGGAATAACGCTCCTGTCGAACCCTCATCTAATCTATATCTTGCTCCATTTTGCTGCAAACTCGCCAGATGCCAGTCAAAGCTGGGCGCACTAACCCATATTCAGATATTAAAAATCATCAATTACACGCCACAAAATATACACTTGACAGGCTTTATGATATGTTGATGTCATATCAACTGATGGAATATTTTCAATAACACAAGGAGGATATATTAAATTAACTATAGATAAACTGAAAACCCTTCAGTCAATTAACGTCGCCGAATTCAGAAGCACGATAAAATATTATTTGTACAAATACTTAAACGTGTACAGTTATCATACTCTTTTTAGTTTTATTGAAATCATCGATTTTATCGTCGAATGATCGCCTATAAAGCCGCATATTAAAAATACATTTCTAATTTAAACCATAAAAATTGTGCCGTAATAAAGGAATTGACTTCAGCTGACATACATATTATATTAGATCAAAAAAAAATAATATTGGTTACTGAAAACTTTCAACTTAAACTAAAAAAATATTAATATAAAATTTAAAATAACTTTGATTATTCCACGTATTGTGCTAACTAAATGTGACACGTGTTTCGCCTCTTTCAGAGGCATCTTCAGACTTATTATCGCAAAGTTTGCTTAAGTAATTTTATATTAAAATGAACTTCCACAAAGTTACCGCCGAAACCATCGAAAATATTAAAAAAATATTGTTCTAAAATATATATTTTTCTACAATTTCACCTGATTTCGTAACAGTTATTAGTATACTTCATAAGTTATACCATAATTGATTGAGTAGGCATTTACTTGGTAGAACTCCATTATAATACGGTAAAAAATAACAATGTATTTTAGTTCTACATAAATTTTATATATTTGTTGATAGCTATTTCGGCTTACGCCTTCGTCAGACGTTCAGTTCTGACGAAGGCGTAAGCCGAAATAACCATCAACAAATATATAAAATTTAAGTAGAACTAAAATACATTGTTATTTTTTATCGTATTATACCATAATTATAATGATATCGGTACGTAATGTTTGTATATGGTTTGAAGTATTCTGTGAAGCTTTATTTATATACAAGCTGAGAGAGAAGAAGTAGGGTCAAATGTACTTTAGAAAAAAAAATCGATACAGGATAAAATACATTGGTGACCAAAAAAAGCTTACATCGATTTTTGGAACAGGTAGGAAGAAAAATAGATTGGAGGGCGAGCAGGGAATGCCGGACGCTAATGTACACACGATTTAAGAGAGATGAGGGTTAAGTAAACACGACACAACATTTAATTATTTCGAAAGTACCGGGAGTACATTTGTAGAAAAAAGATCTTTTTTTCCTTTCCCGTAACTCTGGCGGCAATAGTAAATCGACTAGAATAATCCACTGGTGTCCTTTTTACAATTCCTTTTCAGATATTCTAAATATCGCTCGAGGGACGATTCGTATATTGCAATTATTCCACATTTATAATTGTTTGTTGTCGTGGAAACGCTGTGAAATACTTTTTATGGGTTGATAACTGTATTTGTTGGACAACAATGCCGATAAATATGGTTTCATATTAATTAATACACGGTGGAAACGACGAAATGGTACATATGTCAACTTTCATTAATTTTCAATCATAAAATTGATATTTTGTGGGCATGCTCACCTAAAAGTAAATCTACGTAATTAAAAAAGTTTTATTTAACTTTTGAGAGCCTTTTTTCGCTACGAATAAAAAACAACGTTTCGTAATATAAGTCCGCATAATTTTCTTACTGATTTTGTTTTTTTTTTGCTTTTTTGTGAAATTTATGATAAAAGTGATTTTAAACAGTGTTTTGACTCATATGATTTTTTGCACTTTGACAGTTAATATAGAGAAATAACTTGTCGAACGACATTTTTTTCAGAATAGATGAATATAGTTATATATAACAGTTCGGCTCCGTGGTCAAATGTCAACGTCACTGGCTTCGGTTGCAGATGACACGGATTCGAATCTTTGTCTGGGGAGTTTAATTTTTCAATCGAATTACTGATTTATGTTCGGAGGCACGTATGTACGTATGTGTTTTCTCAATTTTTTCCCCACATCTATCCGATCCTAAAAACGATTCCTTTTTATCTCTCTTTACTCTCTTCGAAAAATAGAGAATGAGCAACTGAGTAACAAGCAGTTCTCGTAGAAGAAATATATTGAAATAAGCTCTGTTTGGACTTTATATGCTCCACATCGGGAGCGAATTTGGTTGAACACAAAATGTATAAGGATTGATTTACATATATTGTTTAAACTCATTATTATCATATACATAATGGTTATATAAATAACTCGATATTCTAGTATGACACAATACACCAAAAATAACCACTTTGTTTTTCATATTAACAATAAATATATATAAAGCTTACTTCTCATACAAAAGCCTCTGTATCCGCACTATTGAGAGCAAAAAGGGGAAACCTTAAACTTGTGGTTACGGAAACTATTGCTGATTGAGGCTATTCAAGTGTTGAAAGGTGTGTTCGATTGGAAATATCTTCATCATTGTTGACAGCTCTGGTTTATATAGTCTATGTATTATGTACAACAGACGAAGTTGACTTATAAAAATCCATTTATAATGAAGGCTACAGTAAATAAATAACTAACAGAGAAGAAGCATCAATTTCAAAGCGTAGCATTTCTTTAAAATATATAAAACGGCTTGTCGAGTGGTAAATGCTTTAATCTTAAATCTTACTTGGTTACGCGGTTTAATGCTTGAATTGAGTTTTCGATCTATTGAAGGAGTTTATATCCAAAGAGAGAGATTACTAACTTCTAGTCCTTCCCTAATACAATACTTCTTATCCCCGTCTTCTCTGAAGAGATGATGGGCGACTGAATTACCGTTCAAAATCATCGTTTGAGATACATTGTTGGATTTCCGTATTCTTATCAGGAAGCACACAAGGTTAAAAACAATTGTTTTTAGTTATTCCATTATAGCACTATGTTAATTTAATTGTGACACAATTTTACATGTAAAAATAAAATTAGTTATTAGAATAGAATATCCTTATGATTCGGCAACATATAAACTTGTTTCTTTTCACTTTTAAGGTGTTTAATGTCACTACTTAACAGAAAGGCATTCGTGTATATGAATGGAACATATTTTTTCGTACTACATATGATTTAAGGATAGGTTTCGCTCATCGCGAACTTTTTTAACTTATGACACAAATATCAAAACAAGGTTATTTATATCAAATTGAGAAAGGCAAGAAATACATGGTATGGATAAATAATGGGTGTAAGAAAAATGATACACAAATGCAATAATTAAAATTTTGATCATTTTGTACAAATTGTCGCTATTAGGAATTAAAAATTAGTCCCACATAAAAAATACATTAGGTTATGACTTTAAAATAAAATTTCACGTATAAACTGACACATTTTATTTCTTTACAGGTGTCACACTATTTATGACCATTTATTAAATTTTAAATGTGTTAAAGTGTGTCCAAAAAACCGAAATTTTTTCTATCGAAGACTCGATTCTACGAAACAAAGCTATATTGAATTGATTTTTTAATTATCAGTCGTATCGGAGATAAATGTTTTTTTTTTTGTTTTTCGCCGTATTGTTGGTCTATTGTTGAAAGCCGAAAAGCATATTTCGTTTCTGAGTAAAAAAATGGAACAAACAGTTTATAAATAGGTACACAACAGTCAGATAAAGATGAAATAATGGGGGGCGTTACGCTCATTGTGTAAAATAATAATTCGGGTCTATTATCATATACGAAACGTACTTTAAAGTGAACGAAAGCTGCGACTCCGGAAAGGATTTCGTACCCCACCCCGGAGCTTTAGTTCGGACAATAAAATTTGAATTACCGCCTAGGGGTCGGAGGCCGAAGAAGGCGAGGCTCAAGGAAGTATAAAGCATAACATGGACTTTTGGGAGGTGGGACACTCTGGAACTTGCCGCTCGAACGGGCTTATCTGCTAGAAATATTAAGCCCACTGAGTCGGAACATTAAAAATCAGCCTGAGTGAGAAATTTTCAATTATTTGCTGCTTCTACAGGTAACTTGTTATACTTACAAAATGTGACCTGAATAATATTGGGAATCGTCCAGCCATATATTTGTATAAAATTTGAAATGGAAATATAAATACAGTATTACTTTTTATTACATGTTATATTATATATATTTGAATCGTTTGAATTTTGTACATTCTCGACCCGGTCTTTATGTATGTGTCTGTGTATTTGCATTGTCAGAAGATTACGAAAGACGAAACCCGTGTTGATAGTGATAAACATCATGAAAGAGGGCGAAAATTGATTGAATGTTGGTAATAAAATACCATCAAGCACCTTCATTCGAAATCTTAATTAAATATGATATTTAAAAAATCGCTCGTGGTTTATAAGTTCAAACTTAAAACTGACGAGAGCTCAATTTGCGGACCGCAAAATCAGATTCACCCATTGTAGCATATCGATTAGTTCCGGGTTCTTTTACTGGATACGTAAATCGCAATGTCTCTATTGATTTTCTTAATTTTTATTTGAAATAAAATATCTCTTGTATCGATAAAAAGCTGTAATCAATTATTTGACAAATAGTAGGAAAAACGAGGTTTATATTGTTTATACCGTTAAAACAAATTTTTAACTATTTGGAAAGAAAGAGCAGATAAATTTAAAATATTAAAACTAATCAAGAAAGATAATGAAGAAAGAATTTTGTAATACTGTATTAAAATCATATAAATATGAACGAAACGTAATGAAATTATAATATATATTTATTCACTAGAAAATCTGAACTTGATAGATGAAATAGACCTAAACAAATAACATGACCAATGAACGTTTTTGTTTTACGTTAAATAAAATATTTATTTCTATGGATACATAAAATAAGTAAGGTGAAGGTCAGCTTAGAATTTAATATTTCTAGATTACATTCAGAGAATTCCATTTAGATTTATTTTATAAAATTAAACAATTTCATTTTTATGTGAAACGTGAGAGCAGATTTTAGAATTGAAATAAACGTGGGGCATAAAGCTGATAAACTCTTTTTGCTATAAAAAGTATCAACTGTCATCTTCTGTGTTAAAAACGCAAATGCGAAAAGTTTTCAAAATTGCAAAACTCAAGCAAATGCGAAAACGCGCCAATGCCACACGAAATGGGTCAAAACAGGAAACAGAAACACAAAGAGATGTAGATTGTGGAATGTAAACACAAAATACATGCAACTATTTGGGACGTAATGTTTCAAAATCCATGCGAAAACAAAAGCGGCGTCTAATTGAAAAAAAAAGAAAATTTTTGGTGCACGGTTCCTGCAAATGGTTTAACGCTATTTAGACAGCGAAACAATTTAAAATAAACATTTTTCAAAATGTAAAAACTAAGACAATCCTATTTGATATTCATTTGAAATAAACGCAGAACGAACGATCGTGGTTAAATAATATCAAACACAATTTCAACACTAATAATTACAGATAATTTCTCAGTAAATATAATGAAAACATTATGTAACTTAGTCAAAGCGTTTTTCCTGTTAGGTTGAACGATTTTAAGTTCCAGTTTCATTTCATAAATTGATCTTTAAATCTATTCACATATTTTCATTTGAAGGCATATATATCTGTGATGTTTGCAATGCATGCGGGAGGCTTCCTTCTGATGCTCTATTAAGAATCCAGATGTTCTGTTTGAGCAGATACGGTTTTAATAAAAAATGCAATATACATGTAATTTATATTCGCTCTTTATAGCTCTTGTGCAGAAAGAAATAAAAATACTCGAAAAATAGGCATGTTGAAATCTTTTGGTTTAAGTAATACTATATGTGAATTTAAACGACATTAAATATTGTATATGAGAATCAATCACTTGAATTAATCAATGTAATGATAAATAAGTTATAATAATTTAAGCCCCCCTTGTATATTTGTCACGTGTAAACAAAACGTTTCGCTCTTTAACAGTCTTCATGGATTGAGTAAGAGCACGATTTTTATTGTGTTGTCATCGATGCCTGTATCATGTAAGCACCAAGTGTTACAGTAAAACTTTATACAGAATCAAAGAAAAGCGCAAGTTTCTACAGCCCATCGAAAGGTTGGAAGTAAATAATAAAAAAGAAATGTTAACTTTTGCACTTAAGCTTGGCACACTGCTGTTATTGTTGGTTGGTTGCCATTATCTTGTTTTTTTCATGCCGGACTTACAAAAATGCCTAAAAATTTTAAGACCGAAAGAATAAATTTAATCGCAAAGATCGAAGTTTTGCAATGAAACGACACGAACGGTAACAATATTTTAATGGTAAACATTAGATTTAAATACTTTCCAAAATATATAAGAATTTATTAAATTTTAGAGTGGTTTCAGCATAATTATATAAATTATAAAAGTGAAACCAAAAACAATAAAAAGTTATGAGTTTTTTTTTGCGAAAATTCATTTCTTGGAAAATTCAGTGTTATTATTTTTTTTGTGTTATTTATGATGCATGGTATAACGAAAGTATATTCTGTAGAGGAAAAAAATCACTTTGTAATTTTTATGTTGAAAGTGATGAGCTTTGTCTCCTGGAAAATATTAATATTTATCACCAAGACGATGGCGCTATACCAATATTTGGTTGCTTTCATAAGACTTATATATTTTAAATTTTGGTGTAGTTCTAGTGATTTAAGATTTTTTTAATGGTTTTTCGCAGGCAGGTGATTTATGTAGTTCACGACTTTCTTCGATATACTGACGACACAGTATGTTTAATTCATCCATTTTCCGGCTTTAATAACAGGTTGACTATGAAATCGTAACGTAGACAATACGTGATATTTGTTTAACGCGTACACGCTTTGATTAGTAGACACGCGTAAAATTTATACCTCGTCACTTTATTTGATATCAAAATTCCTTTAACACCCGATAAACATTAAGATTTATATTGGCACGTGATTCAATTGATTAAATGGTAATAAAGGGTGGATCAACGCTCCTTTTCCAGATTATACGATCTGCTGAAATCACAGTCGCTCTACCGAGCGGCGACACATGTATGGGGGCATGCTTTATGAATAAAACAAATGGTAGCGAGATAAATTTGGCGACCGTTTTATTTTCGGCATCACCACGACGACCCGACGTTAAAATACATCCGATGTCGAAGTTGCACCCCTGACAAAACGACCTCCGATAAACGGCGTCGGAAAAAAGCTTCCCCATTTTTTCCGACGGGCTTGGCGGAGATGACGTCACAAAGCTACCAATAGTTCACAAATTTCAACTTTACGAGAGCCCAGTCGATTTTGCAAGATAAACGACCTGACAAACGGGGAACATAAGTGCCAGCTTAATGATTTTTAATGCAGAAAATACTGAGAGAAATTTGGTAGGCGGTCGCCGACAAATTGAATTCATAATTTTCCATAACGAGCGCTCGACTTGTGTCGAGGACTAATTTGACAAAACGCGTTCTGGTCGTGAAATATTTTTCAATCCTCATTTGTCAAGTAAACACAAACAAAGCAATTGTATCACTGCGATATAAAAAAAAACAGCATCGCTAGTCGAGTTTTGTCTTAATTACGAATATTTCAACACAGAAAATACCATCAGCAGTGGAGGGATGGAATATAAATTAAAACATAAAATTGATTGCACAAAAAGAGGCAGCTGATTTTCATACAGAGTACAGTGTCAATATAACGATGAAATAGAAACATATTTTTTATTGCTTTATAATGACACAAAAGCAATTAGTAAATTAACCGCTGCCGAAGGGAGGTATTGCTATATTAGTTAAAATTCGACGAAAATGAATTATTTTTCGAGGTAAAACTGTGATCCATTGAAAGAAAGATTAAAGCTGCACCATGTTAATGTGAAAAAATATAAAGGAACAGATATTAAACGATGAAATAAATGTACCAAGTCAGTTAAATTGCGGATGGATTTAAAATTGATTAATGTTCGAATCAGATACCGCTGAATTATCTGAGGACGCACGCCAATGGTAATAGTTTATTTATTGCCAATAAGCCATGAAAGTTAAAGTTTTATTTAAATTTGATTTTATTTTCACATTTAAAAATAAATTTTACCTTCATTTAAAAGGAATAAAATTTAAATACATACTAATATTGATGAAGTACAGCTTAGAATGTATTTTTTCGCTTACCGTCTTTCTATTGTGCAGGTAGAGAAGCTTTCTACGTGGCAGCGGTCATAAAGTATATCCATACGTCTAGTTTAATTAAATAAGTAAACAAAACATTGCCTCGGTTCACATACACAAGTGAAAGATGCGTTTAAAGTATGTTGGCTTAGCAAAACAGGCTGAATCCAAACTGGGGGCTTCATCGTCTTACATTTCATCGCTGAGTTATGAGACAGTACGCCCTAAGCTTTTTACCGTGTTTTCCTTACAGGACACGTACGGTATAAATCTTAACCGGCGATGTCTGCCACTGGGCGGCGGGTTAGTCCTAGTTCCATCCGCTTTGGTATATCACCACCCGGTTCACCTCGGCCCCTGCCCGTGCCGGCTCACCTCGCCACCCGCCTATCTGTCCGCCCTCAGTTTGGGGTACCACCACTGTCGTTCGGATAAAAAAAACTCGCTACAGGCGAATGTAATAAAGAATCTACAATAAATTACCGAACGAATGACGTTCGATTCGATACTGTTTTTGATTTATAAAACGGAAGTCGCTCCGTATTCCCGCTCTGATTAAAGTCGGCCATTGAGATACAGCGCTTTGTACGTGTCGGAAATGTCGCGCAACGCAAATGTGAGTGATTAGGGGCAATTTTGCATTCCAATCGTATTTTGAATAAATCTTAGATAAAACAAGACACATGCGTATATAAAATCGTTACACGAAACATGGCTACTTATAGTAGTGTAAATGGTTTTTCTCTTAAATATATGATATACCAAATATAACATACATTTTAGTTTACTTAGAAAAGTGATGGATGAACCTAAACTTCAATTATTATCTACATCGTACATTTCCAGCAGTTGTTTAAAATATTATCAGCGATAATTTTTACGATCCCCGATGGAAGATAATAAGAAAAAAACTTGATTCCAATGTATACATGAATTAAAAAGCTATCTGTTATCAAATATGACCTTGCTGGGATTAATGTCAACGCTGTGAAAATAATTTATTACATTTTGAATGCTTACAGTTTTGAATTAATTTTTTTTTAAAATTAAAATAATCCCAACGCAAAGAATAAAATTACGGTTAATGGGTTCCGAATGATAAATGATTGTTGAAGAATTCATTTAAATGCGGATTTGTAGACAGCTTTGTTTTGAAAGCGGGAAATAGAATACACCGATATAAGCTCTTGAATCTTAAGCAAACCTCTAAAGCGAACAAAATGTTCTTATTGGATAAAATAATCTGCAATTGTATAAATGAAGCGGTGTTAAGTCGTTGATTACATTAATTCACTTAACCTACAAGAGAAACATTTATCACTGGTCTAGACTTATTCAGACAAATAACCTTGCACTGTTCTTCGAATAGATATGTTTCAAACACAATTTAATCAACATCTAATACGTGTCAAATGAAATAATAAAAGTATTATAAGAAAATTAATTGATTTTTTGCAAGAAAAAAGCAGTACTTAACGTTGCTGCGCAAATAAGCGTAAGCTTTTCTTTATATTGATAAATGTGCAGAGTTAAGATGTTCTACATTTGTTTTTTGAAATAAAACACATGTTATTCTTTTTTAAATGAGCCTTTTAAGGATTGGGCAGGTGGAGTGAAAAAGTCATTACTCAAACCAATATTAAAAATAAGCTGATCATCAGTACCGATAATCGTTATTTATAATTCCATCCTAAAGTTGTGGTCACAAGTTCGACTCTCTGAACGGACACAAGCTAATATAAATTGATTTTCAGTAGATTTTTAGATTCATGCATAAATAAGTGAATATCTATGATGTTCACCATCTTTTCCGATCTTAAAAACAAAGTGTGAAATCACGATAAGCTAACTATAAAATCGTTATAAACCATTTGTGCCGCTTTCCTTGCTTTAAAAAAAGATCAATATCCAGATACCTAATTTCAATTAATACAATTTATGAGTACAGAATATATCCTATTCAATTTTTTTTTTCAAAACATAAAAACAACTCGATCTATGTATATTCGATAGTTGCAGTCTGATTGAAGCTAAATTAAATATATTGTAAGCAAGCGATTTATACTGCCTATCGTATGCACTGCAAACAATATTATCGTAGAAAACATATATCACTAGTAAAATTCCAAATGAGTATGTTATTACGCGTTTGAGCTCATTTATATTTATCATCGTAGAGCTATTTTAAAAATCGAAATTTAAAGTGTGCTTTAAAAATGAGAGCTTAAAGGCTCCAAGTAATTTGAGGTATTCTCTTTCCATTGTTGGGTACGATTTACGAATTGCAAAATGGTAACGATTAACCGCACATTAAATGAAAACATTCCACGGCAAGGATGAACACAGAGCCCGCTTTGTATTTCGATGGATTTTGCGCTTCAAAAATCACTTGTATAGATAGATTGAACCCAAATATATTCTGTCATCCCTTTAATCTATGGATGATATTTTAATTACTGAACTAGCAATTGAAAAGCTAGCCTCTCGTGAAATGCGTCAAATTGATATGCCTGCCTTCATTTTGTCTTATTTAATATGCCATTATCGGGAAATATTTCACCATGATTTATTTTAAGTGTAATTTAATTTTTGAATAATTGTCACTAAGTATAAAATGATATTATACTTCCCAACGTGATATTCGATTGGTAAGAGGAAAATAGTTGTTTTAAAAAGATTTATTGTAAAAATGAAGATATTTTAAATTATATATCAAATATTTTGGTAATACATACTTTCAAATTTGAGTAATATAATCAAAAGAAGTTTCAGAAAGTTTATGTGTTGAATCAAAATGTTTTTAACAGGTTACATCTGATGAAATAACAGATTTATAAATTTCAACAAAAAATGTTTTTTAACAAGATAACCGTCGAATAAATGAAAAAACCAAGAACTGTATCACTTTTATGAATAATAAAAGCAAATATATTGATACGTTTTACAATTGAATACAGTTTTTTAGATAGAATTTCTTAGAAATAAATTTCAACTGTAAAAAATATAATCCATCAGAAAAAGATTCATTCAAAAGAAAAAAAAATCGTGTACGAGTAAAAGTATTTTTTCCATTAATTATGATGAATAAAAGAAAAATCATACAAGAGTTAAAATGTAGACAAAAGAAAAAAGCTAGGAAACAGATCCAGATGATTGATGGGTTCATATTTTGCGAAGATTATTGTTCTAAGTAACATTTTTTTAATATTATAAGATGGCACTAATGCAGACATAACTTGTTGTTCTGTTCTATCCAAGTTCGCCAATTATTTATATTGAATGTATTGCGATGTTTAGTGCATTTTTCTGAATTAATAATACATTTATTTTTATAGATTATGTTTAAAAATTAAAGATTTATAAGTTGTGAAGTAACTTATTCTAAGCATTTTACTGGTTTAACATATCTACATAATCGAAGTAAACACTTATCCAAGTGACCCGCAATATTGTCATTCGTTCGCTCATTTAAATGAATACATGAAACACATTTTGTCAACATGTAGCCGAATATTAGATTTCAATCGTATTTCAGTCTGTAATAAGTATATCTAAAATAGAATGTCTTGATATATTTTAATAATTTATGGAAAACAACAATTAGAACAAATCGTAGTCATATGCCAAGCAACGTTCAGTAAAACATCGTGTCTACTATGTACAAAGCTATATTAATGCGAATTTGACCAAAATGTGGATATCGTACATATTTTTTTTTGTATAACTGACGGCATATTTCTACGCAAACGTATAAAGCGATAAAAGCTTTTTATAAAAGGCAGTAAAATCAAATTTGTTTCAAAGTCGCTTTAGCTTTGCGTAAAGGCATAACTTTTGATGCATATCACATGCTGCAATGCGATATCTGTTTTTTGAACTGATATATAGAAATTAGCAAGATTTAATTGCATCAAGAATTTTGAAATCATATCATAAAATATATGAAATCATATCATTGACAAACAAAGATATTCAGAGAAAGACAAAATTATGTTTTAATAATATAACGAAAAAGAATAACATAACATGTAAACAATTTGTGAGAGTCGGTCAAATCATAGTATCATTAATAGTTTTACAGATAATAATAAAATATTATTTAAAGCATTTCTGCTGTTAATGTGAACGGTTGTCCACATCGAAATCGGATTGGTAGCATTAAAAAATAGCAATGTATGACAGTTTTCATTTAAGGTCGAAGTAGGGTTAAATTACATTCATTGACTCAGCTATTAAAATTCATACAAATCCTATAAATACAAGAACAAAAATCTGAAAAATCCGAAGATTTACGAATGTCTTATATTTCGGGTAGTATTTATTGGTTTTTGTCGGGTGACACGGCATGCAAAGAAGATCGTTACTATTATAGTGAAAGCTGTAACTGTAGAAAAATAGCGTATTGCGGCAATATTGATGGACAGAAGTCAACACACGTATTCGAAATCGTTTCCAACAAGCAAGCGACGTCGGCAGCAGTTATCTGCCGAAAGCAGGAGAGTTGGTTCTTTCCGGGCCCACCCGACCGAACGTCGATACAAGATTACTTCGGAGACGGAGGAAACAATCCGTATGGAGCGTTGCGATGCGAGCCCGGGCTTATCGTAAACATTTATTAGGTTGCCGTTTGATTTCTACCAAAAACTGTATAAATAAATCTTACGCATCTGGAAATATTGAATTTTTCGAATAAAAAACTGCTGGTGAGTGAGAGCGACGGGCAAAATATATCTCACGTTCTATTCAATTATTTTTATGAATGACGCTGCGTGCGTGCGTGGGGTATCGAAGAGATTTACGGGTCGTTGCAAATATGAAATTTACTCCTAGTTCTGAAGTGTCTTATTGAATTACGTTTGCTTCATTTCATGATGCCTAAAATGTATCTGTGATTTATACTTAAATAAAGATACAGATGAAGCTCAAATATCCGGATTAAACGGATACAAAGAATGTGGAAATAACAAAAATCTAGAGAATACCCTGTCGGTCTATTTTTGAATGATGGAAAAACAATGTTTGATACAGAAATTATAGTTCGTATTTTCATAACAAGATTACTTATTTACTAAGGAGGTTACTTATTTTATCATTATGTGCATACTAAAAAAAAGTAACTGCCAGAACTTAGCACATTGGCGTCGAACGGTTTATTTAGTCATGTTATATTGTAGAAAGCGCATTGAAGATATTATATAAAAAAATATTTTTAGAAGAAAATATGTATAAGTCTTTTAATATTTGTGTTTTTTTTTTATCATTAAACGGTTAAACGATTCAATGTATTTAGACTATTTTACTTCAGTATTAATTATTAAAGTTTAATTTTACTAGGGAATTAAATAAAAATATAGCCAATGAATGATGATGACAGAAGGCGTTTATAAAATAGAAGAAACATCAGTTCTTCTCCTCGCCTGATGCGAACTGGAAAATGTACGAAGAGCTATGTAATATTTATGCGAGATATTTGAAATATTCGACCTGAGTGACATCGTTTGCAATCCTTTTCAATTTGAAATCCGTAATGAATGAATAGTATTGGGTTAAAGCCTGCTAAAAAAACGTGATTTATTACATGGCATATTAGAGAGGTCTTGCCAAAAAAGGTCACCGAAGAAACAAATCTTTTTACAAACGGTGCGATTATTTATAGAAGACAATGTTGACAAAAAAGAGGGTCAAATTTCAATTAAATTTACTGTATTCATCGACTTAGCCCTGATAAATATTTAATTTATTCCATTTTGAAGATGATTATTTATTATCTTATAGATAGCTCATACTCTTGAATACAATTGTTATAATTTTATTTCTGTGCTATCTGACAGCGTTGGTAATAACCTATTTTTGATTGATTTGGCGGTAGCATCATAGAAATTAATTGTTAATATGAAAATATTAAATGTGTTATTTTACGGGTATCTTCAAACTTTCTCAGTTAAATAAAATGAATTATTTTTCAAGCCATGATTCGTCACATAGATTATTATAAAACGAGAATGGGTTGTTATTCAATCGCTCAACCGACTTCATTGGAAAGCGAAATGATATAACGGCGGATTAGAGACGTATTAGAAGTTAGCTAATCGTCCTCTTTACGCGCCACGCTCACAATGAAGGCAAAAAAATATCCAAAGTTATCAATAAATTAAGATACAGATATAACGATTGATTTAAATGTCTTGATAGCGAAACATATCATGAAAAATGCCCAGAGCGTTTATCGGGGCATTATATTATGTATGAGGCCAGTGTAATTAATAACAGACCAACAAACAACGATATTTCAAAATTGTTTGTTTTTAGGAGTATTTCGAAATTTATATATTACAGTTTCACTCTCAAATTACCGAAATATTAAATAACAAAGAAACGGATGAAATAATATTTATGTATATAAAAGGTTATCAAATATAGTTAATCAACGTTTTCTCGTTGAATATCTATATAAAGATTCTTAGTCACAGCTTTTAATAAAATGGGTGTGTAAAGAGAATGTGTATTGAGTTTATAAATGGCAGAAATATTTTAATAATTATCGACAGAAACTAATGAAATACGAACTCAGGCTAGGTCTCACCTCAAAGGCATAAAATAATACAGAGAAATGCTTTGACGGCTAGCTGTTGGCTTAAAATCATAAGCTAAAAAAGTTTTCTGATAGTTAGCGAAGTGGTGCATGCACCATCAACACCCGACCGCCCCGAACCGGCGCAGGGAGGTAGCTTTATCGTAATGGACTTTCCACATAAAATCACTGTTGGGCACACTCGCTCAATCCTTCTCTCTTGTATGCTCTCGAAACACCAGTCGTATTTTAAAGCAGGGATGCGCTGCACAGGCTTTACTTAAATCACAGAGTGTGCCCGATTTTCCGCCACACAAATTGAATTATTTTAAAAGTGTTCACAAACGGCACAATTAAAAAATAAAAAGTGATAAATACTTGTGTAAAATCCCAAATTTTAATTCAACTGTAGAATTAAAGCTATAAAATACACTTACACATGTGGAAATTTATAAAATAAAATATAAGTTACAAATAACATTGTATGCATGCATACCAACTAAAAAAACAGAGGCAATGAAAAAAGGAGCATTCAAAAAAATTTGATCTAGGATAGCTGTTAACATTCCATTTTTAAAAGTTGTAAACTAGGTACGAGAATGAAAATACTACAGAAATATCTTGCTTAAAAAGATGCACAATTGCAACGTTTGAGTAAAATTTATGTCCCTCAGCTTGGTCGTGCAACCTATCTTTTATGGCCTTATAATTAAAACTTACTATAAAAAACAGATAATTTATTACGAATGTATTTATTTGAAAAGATTTTTTTGGCAAAGCATTTTTTTTTCACTGTATTCGTATATATTTTACAGAATAAGTCTAATCTCAATTGTATTCTATTGGTCTTGGATCTAAGCATGTTGTGTTAATGGCTATCTACGGCAAAAGCTTCGCGTGCCTGAGTAGGTAATCTTTCCCATTTTTATTGTTATTAGTTTTTCATCGGATCGTGTCAAGTGGTTTGCCACTCTGGCATTGGCGATGTTTATCGCCAATAATAGATCGAAAGCTATTTTATAGAGTGTAGTATCTGCAAATAAACCTAGATTAAGCGAATAAAACAAAACAAACCCTTTAAGAGATTTTTTCATTAATTCTAGTGTGATGAATGATAATAAAAAAGAAATAGAGAAGAGATAAAAATAATTGGATAAAATACAAACCAATCACATACATTAATGTAATCCTTGATAAAAAAAACAGTCAATTTGTAATTTCACTGAAAGAAAAGAATTGTGGAGAGACGTCAAAAGAAATTAATTTATCTGAGAGCAGACGAGAGTATTAGACTATATGATTTGAATCAAGAAAATTAAGTTTTTCAGTATTGTTCTAGGGATAGAGTAAAGGTATCACCATATCTGTAACATATTGTATTGTCTCTGGATGAAATGCTTGGATTGAAGAAATAAATATGTACATCAACGACAATGAAATATCAATAAGAAGTTAAATACATTACATAAATGATTTAAAGTGAATTATTTCATTTGACTTATATTTACAACGTGTCAATATACTACCTGAATCACAAAAGTGTATCAATAAAGGAATTGTAATATTTTAAAAATTAAAGACAAAATCATAAACCATCACGCTTCATTCGATCAGTTATTTAATAATAGGATCAATTGGGTGACTGGAAACAAGAAATAGGCATTTGTAACCTATTTGAATTATGATTCTGATGTCGTATTTATCGATTCGGTTTGATATTGCGGTTATGACACGTATACGGTCCATTATATGTTTTATGACACATGTAAATGGTTCATGTGTGGTTAAACGTATAGTAAAAATATAAAATGCGTTCTATATTATGTAGAAAATAAAACAGAAATAATGTTCATGTGACGGACAGTAAAGAAATCAAAGATATCTAAATATGGATTCCAGCGGATTGGTGCAGACTTTTGAAAAAGACAACAATATTTTCTTTATAATGAACAAAATTTTTGTTTGAAATACACGGCGTTTTCTGCCCTTACTGATGTCATCAGGTCACTTTTGTTTGGACATTTTAGCAAAAATGTCTTCCGTACTCCGTCAAATATGACTGCATACTATTGACTTTTATTACTCCGAGAGAAAATATTATCTATTTCAAATGATTTTCAAATAAATATTGCGAGTCATGCTTCTACATTTTTGATGTTTTACATAGTCTACGAGAAATATTACTACTGCCTCGGGGGTAAAAATAAATGTGTACACGTTGTCCTTGCGAAGCTTTGCAAAGTTCTCATTGCATTCTCCAGAAGGGTTGGCAAATTCATTATATTATATTTTATGTTAAATAAACATTATTAGAGCCAACCTTAAAAGGTTTTATAGCTCACATTATAAAACGAATTAGGAATTTAATATATGAGGACTATAAAGACAACACAGATAATATCGTAAATTTTACACCTAGAATGTTTCTCCATTGCTTTGACGAGAAATAAAATAACTGCGTATATCTTCAACCGATGTATTATGTTTTATATACAGCTGTATACAAAACGACTGTCGGAGTATGCAATGATGAGAACGCCAACAAAATGATCCATTAGAATGATTGTGACGCATCCGTATACTTGATGAAATTATGTAGCGAATTATTCAAAAATTATATAGCACGATCCATTCAATGACTTTGTCAACTAGACTAAACAATCCCTCTAGGGCCTAAGGAAAGAATACAATTACAAGGAAAGATACAGTGAATTATCATCAAAGTGAGTTTATAAAAGTTTTCTATCGATTATAAAAATCGTGTTAGTTTGCACACAAACGTACTGATAAAAAGTTTGTTTTCCTTAGTAAAGTAAAGGCAGTTCTAATTTCGAATACCGTCTATTATAATTGTTTGGAAAATAAGGTGACATCTTCGGTTGCGGGAAATATATATCATGGCATTACTGATATATTTATAAAGACATATGGCTTTTTTGAAAAAAGTTCTATTTTGTAACGAAGAGGCGTACAAATGTGATGTGCTAACATAATTTATCGATCTCTTGACAACGAAAATATGTTCTGTCTTCGAGAGCACATCGGATAGAATTTATACAACTTCCTGGAAAACAAAGAGAAAATAAAGCCCACTGATGTATATGAATAAATATAAACGGAGTTTTCATTTTACTAAAATTGTATTCCATTTTTATTTGATTGATATACAGCTTTTGAAAAGATGTTACTGCGAATATATTTGCAAAAACAATGCTTCATTGTATTATGTTTGTCATGGATAAATATGTTATATTTTAAATTGAAAATTTAATTTAAGCATAAATCAAAACACGTCCTTACCAAATGTCTGAATAGCAACAAGAGAGAATATTATACGAGTATAAAAGCATCATTATTAAGTTCATTTTTAATGTGCTTACATCATAAGTTATAAAGGTATTTATGGTAATTCATAAACGCTACCTGATTTTCGTAGTGTGGTTACATAATAATTTGAATTATATACAAAGAAAAATTTAATGCTCTTAGCATAAATATTCCAATTAAAAAAAAATGTAGAGTGAAAATTTAATTTTTCATTCAATGTTTCTATTACCCAAAGCTGTTTAGTTATGATTGGATTTATTTTCGGCTTGCTAGAATCAACGACATACATATTTTAATTATCGACATTGAATGGAACTAGTATATGTCTATAAAGGTTCACAGAAAATTCTGTGAGACGGTAAACCACGAACTGAGTTATAGTTTCGTTTAGTTAATGCATTTGAAAATAAACAAACAACAAAGTAAGTAATATATTTTTTTTAGAAAAACTCGTAAAGAATACATATAAAGCAACTCCATAAATAAGGATTATCACTCATTTATCGAACCGTTTCTTACAAATTGTCGAGTTATTGATAAATGCTTTGTGTGGAAATAGAACATGGATAGAAACATTCAACGGTATGTAAACACTAATTAGATAGGTAAGTAATATTGAAAATATAATCGTTAATGTTTAAAAAGTAAATTCATATAATAGACGTTTCTCCGTCTCGAAAGCTTTCTATTTCAATTTAAACATGTGAATTTAGTTGTAAGTGTAAAAATCTATTAAATGAATGTATGTTTTATTTGTTTGTGCAGCCGATATGAAAGCACTTAGCGAAAACAGCAATCCTGCCTGTCCGTTTCTTGCGCTTACAGCCCGACGGGTAAAAAATCGTTTAAAAATGCAGCATTTTATTAAAACGGGTGGATTTTGACGGTGAGAGCAGAACAATAGGAACAGTTGGCGCATTTTGGACAAAAGCTTCCGAAATAATGAAGATACTATTTTTACTAGCCAACAAGACGATATTAATCTTGAAAGCTGGTGCGAGTGATGACATCGCGACGCCTCCTACGACCTATTCAACCCGGCTCACTAGTCAGAATGACGATTCGTTAGTAAAAATTACACATAATGGCTACTTACAGTTATTTAAAAGCCCTAACCGACGTTTAACGTCACTTGAGTTATACTGATATAACGAATCATCAATAATTTCACATAAGGAAGCAGTAAAAGTTGTCACTTTTATAGGATAAGCTGAATTAAATAAATTTACTACAATGCGTGGGTGTATAATTAAGTTCAGTAAGTGTGTAATAACAATACAAGAAAACTTTCATATATGTGCCAAAAATAAGAGGTTTACAGTAGATGCTATATGAGGAATTTGTGGCTGATGTAAAACCAGTGTCTTACTTAAAATCCTAAGCGAATACTTAAAATATATACAATGATGTAATATACCATTATATAATAGTTATTGGATATATTCTACGAATTTTGGGTCAGTATAAATTTTGATTTAAACTATTTTTAATTGCTTTTAAAAACCAAAATGGTTTTTTTTTCGGGATTATAACAGTGGTGTTAATATGTTAATACATAATAAAATATGTTAAGTTCTTGTTTAAGAACAAAGGTTGCCACATGTAAATTAAGCCATCGTGGTAATGAAGTGATTTTAGTCTAGCATAATAATTACATCCAACATAAACTTCTTCCGGTGACTTGAAAGGCAAAACAAAAACGTAATTAAATACTGAGAGCATGCTCCAGGCACCACCTCGCGTCATCTCGATAATGGCATGACGTCCTCGGTATTTCGCGTCGAAGGGAAAGCTACTCGTAGCGTCGTGGCGTCTGCGTCACAGAGCGTCGAAGAGTGAGCGAGGCGTCGCGGAAGCCAGGAAGCAACCGCAGGGGCGTAACACGCGAGGATGGTTTGCAGATAATTAAATAGCATCGTGCAAACCATCGCGGGATGTTGAAAATGGCGTCAGCAACTGTACGTACTTGCGCGCGTCGGTATTACTAATTCGAACACCTGCCGGATTCGTTCGCTCGCGTGAATTCTATTCCGGCAAGATGCTTCATATGCAAAGAAAACTTTTTAAATTGAGTGAAAGTGCCGATTGAACTGAGCAAACATTTGATCATATGGGGGACTCATCCAAATTTAATTAAATTCATGCGATTAGATAAGCGCCAAACCCATTCAAGATGCAAAGTAGTGGGTCTAATGTTTTGACAAGATGAAAAAGAATAAAAAGGTTTTCTTTATGAATTACAGATTTTTTGATACTAACTTTAATTTAAATACCGAAGTAGAACACAATTCAATGAACTCATTCAACAACATATTTAACAAGCGAGTTCAACCATGGAGTTTATATTTTCAAGAGAAACATGTTTGAAATGAGAAAGTCTTGATTTCCTGGATTTTTATTCTTGCTTTACACATTATCATTAATTTCAT
This sequence comes from Himalopsyche kuldschensis, assembly GCA_028554975.1. Classification (NCBI taxonomy): domain Eukaryota; kingdom Metazoa; phylum Arthropoda; class Insecta; order Trichoptera; family Rhyacophilidae; genus Himalopsyche; species Himalopsyche kuldschensis. Next base: position 2,910,967 of record JAHFWI010000001.1, on the reverse strand, counting down.
TCCCAACTCATTTATACAAAGTCATTGAATAAATTTTGAAAGCATCGATACTTTAAGTAGTATAAAAAAGCTTTCCTAATTATGTTTGATGTGTAAAGCTTTTACAAAGTTTGAAGTCACAGTGACGCACGTTTGAAAATAATTATTCGCCAAACTTTCTTAATATAACATCGTGCTTTTCAATAAGTTTGTCGATATAGACTTTTCGGTAGATAAGTCGATGTAAAATTTTATCGTATTTCGGTAAAGTATCCATATATAATCAATCCTACGTAAAATAATTATAAAATGACTTCATTCTTGACTAAAAATTGCTTGATTTTTTGTTCATTCGCTCGGTAAAGATGTCACTGTAAATTATCTCATCAGCCGAATCACAATTAGGTATGGTAGGTTTTTCAGCTAACAACAATGTTCAGTATAATGAATAAAAAGCTTGTGGTGGCTAATACAATGAAAAGTAATATTTTTATCTTAAGCTAACTTGTTTTTTAGTAGAAATAGAATTGTATACAAATGTATAATGGTTATATTTTTCATCTTTTTATATTGTTAAAACATCAGCATAGAGTAGAGTGCTTTAAATAAGAGTGATATTTTCTAAAGACTGTGCAACGCAGAAGATAGAGGTCATATTGGATGAAATGGAACTTTTTTATTGAGAAACTTCAGAGCTCAATATTTTTTTAAGCTTTTTATAAAATTGATCCTCTTCGAGATACCATCTTGAAACTCTACGAGTGGTAAATGCATATATTTGAAACATTTTCATATCATGCCATCAATGTGTATTTTAATTTAGTAAGAATGAAATGGTGAAATGAATATGTCTGTAAAAAGAAGTGTCATGTTTATCGTTGAGTGTCTAGTTGAAATTATCGATTTTCAAATAAGGTTCAAGTGCGGTTCCGTTACATACTATTTACTATCAAGCAAAAGGAATAGTAAAATGTATAAATTCCATTTTTTAAATATGCAAATGCTCGGAGAGAAAATCAGTGCGGATTCAGTGTTTTACTACACCGAATAAAGTTGTTAGGTGGCGTCCAGCCATTGCAAACGTACCAATGACCATTCGAAAGGCATGAATATTCATGTGGCACTCGGAACTCGTCAGTTACTTCGTCGCGATTCGATGAAATTGAACCGCTTCCATGTGGGAACAGGATCGGAAAATGTATACCGCTCGATGTTTAAGTCACTCGGATAATTGAGTGATGAACTATATTACCAATTTAATTAGAATAAGAAAAAAAATCATTCTTAATAGATAACATTAATAATTATCATCGTTAATAGGTATACAATTGTAAATAAGAAGCAGTATTTTTTTTATCTATAAAATATGCTTTTTTCAGGTTCAGCTACAGTTTTTAGGCAAGATGCTGGTTTTAATTTGGAATTACGAAACACCAGGATTTTGTAATTAGCTGACACGTTGGCAAGTGCAAATAAAAAAGCGGTAAAATTTTTTGAAGAACTTTCATAACTTTTTGATTAGAAAATCAACACCGAATGCAGAATGTAACAAAAAAAGTGTCATATTTAATCGATTGCGAATTCTCAACGTATTTATGAAATGAAATTTTTGTTTATAATATTGCCATTGTCTGAGAATAGTTATAATCTATTACCATATTTCAATTATCACATTAATTGCATGATTAATAACTGTTATTGCTTGCTTTGAGTCTTCTAATATGAAGCAAACAAGACTATAGACATTGATGTTGCTAATCGATATAAGTTTTCCATCGTCACTCACTTGTCACTGACAACGGTATATCTACTTTTATATTTCACACATCGTGCATTGTCAGTGCTCAGTACCCCCTAACCACTCTAGCATTCTCAAATTAATCCTCCAGTAATCGGATTGCAGAGACGATAATTCTTCTGTCGAATTGAGGATACGATTTGACTGATCAGTGAGATATTTTGAGTTGTGGAAAATAGTAACTGAATTTCGGATGTTTCTATTGCTAGAGTATGTAGACCTTTATGTATAGCGGAAAATGTAGTAAAAAGTAATAGAATAACTACACAAAATAATTGAATGTCAAGCGAACAGTGTTTTTTTGTACATTATATCAGAGATTTTTTATTGAAACTAGTATTTTTATCTTATGATCTTTTACTCATAAGGTGGTAATGCATTTAAATTCTAAACGACGGGATTCAGTTACATAAATTCCATTTAGAATCAATAATTAAACATTGATTTCAAATCGTTAAATTGTCTATTTGTAAATCGGCATTGGATTTTAAGTAACGTCTATTTAGGTAAATAATTTATCCGACAACAAATGATATCAAATTACAAGTCACGCAATTTTCTTTTGCTATAAATTTATCTTTATGTGAATATAGTTTGTATGTGGTCGTTTCCGAATTAATAAATTAAATTTATATTATATTAGACTTGATAGTATGCAGAAAAAAATGGAAAAAAATAATCAAAAGTATTGCTATAGGACCAATTATGAGTCTGAAAGCTTTGTGACTTAGTAAGCAACTAATATAGCAACGTTGCGCGAGATTTATTTCTCATATATCAGCATAATATGCGGGAAAATGCCACATTTCATATCCCTTAAGTTGATGGTGCTAAAATTGAAACTTTGGCAATATTGACTGAAACGCCACCGAAACTTTTGATGTATTTCCCGCCCCGAGTGGAATAATCTAAGCTCTTATATTGAAAAATGGATCAACGCGTGTGATGTTTAGTTTTTTCGGAGTATTATGAAAAAAAAAACTTCGAAAGTAAACATCACGATACGAAACGACGTATATTTTAATAGAATACGAATAAGAAAATAATTACTTTGCAAAACATACTCGAAAGGGTTATTTAGAGGATTGTGTCTACTCGAAAACAGGGCGAAAAGCTGACATGTCAAGAGCTTTTTATCCAATTTTAATAAAAAAATCTCCAGCTCAAAAAGCTTCAGAGAAAGCCCACCATTATTTTGATACAATTTAAAAAAGAAGAAGATAGTATAGAAAAAAAATATTCTTTTTGTAGTTCCAACTTCATACGTAAAATAACTATTAAAAATAAATAAAACACATTGATATTGATCACTTTTAAGGTGTTCACTGTCAATAATTGGTGGAAAGGCATTATAATAAAAATAATAATACATTTTTAGTACTTTCTCCACATGAGATTTATTTCATCAGGACCGGTTTCGCTCATGGTGAGAATTATCAACTGATCAGTTGATAATGCTCGCCATGAGCGAAACCGGTCCTGATGAAATAAATCTCATGTGGAAAAAGTACTAAAAATGTATTATTATTCTTATTACATTGATATTGCATTTCAATGTTTCCGCATATAATGTTAAAATGATCTGATCAGGTTCGCTCATTAAAATCAGTTGAAATCCTTGCGATGAGCGAAGACGATCCTGATCTTTAAAAAATGATTGAGAAGTAGTACGTAAAAAAAATGTTATAATTCTTGTAAATAATATCTTCCCACAAAAAAGTGGCAGATCACCCATCAAAAGGAAAATTATCTTTTCCCGTAAAAAAGTTTATTTATGCAAACTTATATTGTATTGTATTTACAGGAAATATTTTAAATTGACAAATTTAGATTTGTAAATTTTACTGGAAGTAATAAGTAAAAAGATTGTATTGAATAATATAGTATATAATTGATTCGCAGGTAGCATGCTTACCTTGCATTAATTTAAATATCTATGTTGTTGATTATGTTAAAGTATCTGTCTGTTATATTAATCGGTCGTATCTTTTATAATTTTCAGCAATACGCATTATCAAATGAAAATAAGAACAATCTGTGTCCATTAAGATTGCCTCAAGCTTAAATTTTAATATTTACTATTTACTTTTGAGAGAACCTGGTCAAAAAGAAAGTTTTAAGGTAAAAAAAATATGTAAATATTATTCGCTTTGCTCTACTATGTTAAAAAAGTTTTATCTGGTGTGAAAATGTTTCTTTTCACCAGCCATAAAATGTTTTTCATAAAAAACATTTTATGGCTGAAAAAACTCGAATGGACAGCATGAGGCACAAGTGTATAGTTCAGTGGTATGCAAACAATAACACGCGTGCCAGAAATGACACGGCCACACGTGCCGGAAAATACATTTTTTTGTTGCACGCATCGTTTTAAAGAAGATAGATATTTTTTTTTTAATTATCGGTATAAAACAACTGATGTCACATCAAATACCATTATTGCGAGATACTTTGATGGATCCACTATGAGCGAAGAGTAAATAACACAAAGTTGTTTTGAAAACATTCCGTGAGCTACGCATTTATATTAATAAAGTTGTGTCATTGATGATAGATGGAGGAAAAAATGTGGGGCTGGTGAAATTGTTTATGGAAACTATTGGATGTCCACGTATCCCTTTAAATCGCATTATACATCAGGATGTGTAACGTGAAAAGGCAGAAATCATAGAATTAAATGATTCAATGTCAGTTATAAAATTGATGTGATAAATATGTAAATAGTCTAAAAACAGTCCGAGTGAATGTATGTTATTATTTCGGAATATTGACAAGCCGAGCTAAAAGGTTACCCATCATTGGTATAGTTGCTCGAAGGTCAAGATTTGTTTTGAGTTAAGCAAGAATGAAAAAGTTTTGTGATGTTATTTATGGTTCAACTTGGCAAAGTTTTTAAGTCAAGATCTTATCGGCTCAAAGTATGAAAATTTTGAACAAGGAGCATCTGAAATACGTATGTTTTTGATACTTTTGAGATATAAATGTTTGAACTGTGGTTTATGTTCGTAAATGGTCGTATGAATTTGAAAATTAAGTGATTTTTTTGTCAACGCGATGAACCAAAGAATTCTGCATAGTCTTGAAATAATAATGAAGCACAAAGACATATGAAACAATTTGTTACGGATTTAAAAACTGAAAAACTTTTTTAATGCGTTATTTAACGCATTAAAAAAATGAGTTAAGAATAAAATATTGAAAATCAAACAACGGGTAAAGTTAAATGAAAAAATTACGAGAATCTTTATTAATTCTAAAAGTAAGATAATTCAAATGATTATTGAGAAAATTCAATTAATATTCTGCTGACAACGAATTTTGTTTCACTAAAATAATTTTGAAAATTATTAATCACAACAAACAAATAACTTTGATGTATTGTCTATTATATTAAATCGACAGTACTACTATCAAGCATACAATTAATCTTCAACGGAATAACATTGTTAGTAATAACGGAAAAACACATACAGCACATAGTTCGCATTATTAATACCAAGAAATAAGTTTGGCTTAGCTACCAACTCTGAAATTGAAACTCATACAAAAGTAAATAACACGTAGTTTATTAAAGTGTATAAAATTATACAAAAGATGTTTGATGGGTTTGGCGGTAACTATGTGGAAGTTCGTTTTAATATAAAATTAACTTATTTCATAAATTAACCTTACGATAGTTAGTCTGAAGGTGCTTCTCAAACAGGTGAAACGACTGTCACTACTGTAACACAATACGTCGAAAAATAATGTAGTTAGTTTAATGTTGTAGCCATATAAGTACTTGGATGGAATATAAAGAAATAATATATACAATACATCTTGTAGTAATAAAGAAACAATCCCAAGTAATACTTGTGAACGGTATGAATTGCAAAAGAATATCAGAAAATCATTTCAACCGATAATTTTACATGATTTTAATACATATTAAAAATCATATTAGAGTGTTTGTGAAATACTCAATTTAATAAATTTAACTGCCAAGCTGTCAGTGGCACGACCACAAATAGAAAGAAGGATATCAGCTAAGCGATGCCACGGATTCGAGATTGATTTTTACCAGAGCTCTATACCTGAATTTATGGTGTCATTTATTACACCCACGTTCCATTAAATGCATTTTAGAAAACATCCAATTTTGAAAAATCACGTTTACTTTGGCATCTGGAACGGAGATTACTCTCGACCGCAATTTTTCTCTTATTGACTACCTACGTACGAGCTCAAAATCCAGAGATATATCTTTTTCTCACACATGTGGCAGTAAAAAATATTGAATTAGTTCTCGTATTTACTGCCACGTTAAGCATAGTGACTATCTCTATATATTTTTATAATTTGATGTCTAAGGGTTTTTCCTATTTTTTTTCTCGCTTGATAAAAAGAAAAATAAATGACGACATATTTTTCTCTGAAAATGTGTTTTTAGTTTGCGGATTAAAACGAAAGCTCGCCGTCAAGAGTTTTCCATTAATGAATACGACTTCTAGTGAAACACGTTGAAACTGGCAATGATTTATTTGAAATATATAACACTTAATACTTACGTAGGCAAAATAAATATAAAGAATGAAATATAATATTAAATAACCATTTCACTTGAATTTATATAGGAAGATTTTAATTTTAAATATTGGTTGCATTAGTTGGTTGTTTTTTTTTATGAAATAACACAATTTAAGAGGCTACTATTATGTAGTAAAATGACAAAAAACAGTAAAACGGAAAAAATTATCGTTGACATTGTCTATCTTTAAGGAAATACATTGATGAATCGGACAACTCTCACAACCTTCAACTCATATGATCGATGGGAAGAACAATAATTATATATAGACAGAAAAAATGTGTATGTTTGGCCACGCAACTGGCGAATAGTGAATATGCATATATTACACAGGGAGGCGATGTGGTGAAGTCAAAGCTGTAAGGACATGTGTGAGGTGGGATCGTAATACAAGCGAAGGTGTCGACGTCAATTGTAACAAGTAGCGACCGAAAGTGACCGGATGGGAGAATATCACCCTCTCGAGAGCGGTAATCTGTTTCCGCATCGTCACGTCCGGCCGGCGCAAGGGACAAGATTGAAAAACTAGCCTGTCAGAATTTCAAGCGTCGGGATTCCCCGGGCGTGTTTCTAGGCCAAACGTATTATTATTTAATTGTGGCACTAATAAATGTTCGCTCGTAACAATGACAAACGGTGTGCCCGGAGGATATCACTTAAAACTCTTAGATTTTTACGGATTACGAATAAATTAATTTAGGGCTTTTTTGCCTTGATCATTTTAAGCTTAGTGCGTTTTTTTGTAATTTATGAGGCAATAAAAACACGGAGAAAAATTGACGGTTTTTGTAAAAAAAAAAAAACTTTAAAAACCCTTTTTTTTCTGTAACTCTGTATAAAATAATTATGGCATTTAAATATCTAAAATTTATATTGAAAGCAAAGTATTCAGATAATCTATACGAAATATACCATAGGAAAAGTATAAGAAAGTGCGAGCAGTTCCACATATTATGAAAGATATAAAGTTTTTGAAAGGACGTAAGAAAGATGTTATTTAAATATATGTGATTCCTCAATGAGAAACACATGTTATCGTCACAAAATAGGACATAACTTAGTCTCAGAGCGTTAATGAGACACATATAATCATAAAATCTTTAGAGTGGTATCTGAAAGTGAGATAATTTAAGTATCACACAAACACACGCTTTTTGAAAACATATACTTTTATGCAGAAAAGACACGTGTCATTTGTAACAATGTATTTTTTACGAATAATTTCATAACAGAAAGATTAACGAAAACAAGCCGAATTTTAGGTGAGGATTTCATTGAGGTTGAATATGAGAGGTAAGGGTCAATGAGAACGTTCCCTGATAATATCCTCAAATATGTTGTGATCATGCGTTTTCTGTTTTCGTTTATATATCTATTGGTTCATTTTAAATGAAAATACAGGGGCAACCAATGAAATCAATTGAGCATTATTAGTCAAAAATTTATATAAGAAATAAAGAACGATGATAACAATCAACAAAGCTTATCGCTGAAGATGCCCATTTCAATGTTTGATGTATTGATAATTTGAAAAAAACCTTATAACTCACATACATATGTATATTTCAACAAATATAGTATATCTACATCTCATCTATTTAATAAATGTATAACCAGTTCGATGAAAACATATAAGTATCACCATCATGTCACAATTGCTTATAGTAAAATAACAAAGCTGCAAGGAGAGTCTTTAACGCATAAGGCAGTCTATACCTCAGTTTTATATAGTTGGCTAAGGGTTGAGTTATTACCGAAACTCACACTATTACACTGTGATAGTCCATCCTCGTGCGGCGACGTTATGAAAATTTGCATTTAAATTAGTTTGATATGTGAACTAGGCCATTTACAAACCTATGAATAAACAAGTATCCGCACATTCTTGAGATCAACCTACCAACTTTATCTAACTGGAGGTATCCTCACTGTATCGAAGCGATGTTTATGTTATAAATTGACTATCGCCTCAAAAGGTTCTGCGATGATAAAACAATACAACTTCCAGTACAATTGAGTGAGATACATTTATGTCTTGTTCAACAACAAAAGAGAGGCAGCGCAAAGTGGCTGATCTTGTATTGTATCCCATGACGTTTATAACTGAATGTAAAATATCACTTCATTAAACCGGCCACATGCGACATGCCCCCTTCTACACTGAAGCGATTTGAAGGGAAGGGTTGGTTATGTACATAGTGATACAAAGGACGTAGAAGTTTGTGGAATTGTTTGCAACGTAAGCCTATTACCTACGCCATTAAAGCCGACCCGCTTTGATTAATGAATTACGTAATGGAATGCAGAATCTATTTTATCTCCAGATTCGGTGCCGGCTGGCTACATTCGTATCCGTTACTTGATAAATAGGTTTAAGAAGTTAGGCATCTAACTAAATATTTTGATTCCTCATTAGTCATTAATTATCTGCTGGCAATTGAGAAGCAGAATTTTGACAGGCGGAAAATCCCCGAAGCTCGAGATCAGGTGAAGAATAGCGTATCAGATAAGAAATTAATATAGCAAGGCGTATTACACGTGAAGTAATTAAATTATATGTCTTGCAGATTTCATGATAACTGTTAATTATTGGGAATGTAAACGTCTTCTCTAAGATAAATAGATTTTCATTCAAATGTATACGTCTCAGCGAACAATTCCAAAACAAGTTATACTAACGCAAGCATGTATATTCAACTGTAATAGATCAAGTAATACTAAAATAGATTATTCTAAGGGTGATGAACTGTAAAATATTAAGTAGTGTTTCAGACAACCTTTTTGTTACTTCGTATATTTAAGGAGCTCTATTAAATTTATTATAATTTACGCGTATAAAAATGGTGGTAAAATAATCATAATTAAGTGTGGCATAGAACACTAACTTAACCTTCGTTTTACGCAATGAAATTTGATGCTCAGTATCTTAAGTTCAACGGTAAAATTTTTAGTCTGACGATTAAAAACTTGCAAACACGCTTTCCGTAAAATACAGTCAGTTAAATTATTTTTGTGTTTTACAGATTAAATGTTCAAATATTTTGATATTAACAAATTAAAGAATGAGTTTTATAGTACAGATAGCTGTTTATTTAATTTCTCTGTACATGAAACATGGATTAATATTAGAATTCTTTCTCTTAGTGAAGTCTTCTTTAAGAGGTTGGCGACCAATAAATTCAATTCCTGTAGCAGTCACGTAAGATTAGTTGGATACCTAGGAAGATAGGATAACTAACTCTGATATGCTTTTTTTGTCTTTGCAAAATGCGTTGAATTTATCGTAGTTTGATGGTTGCCACATAATATTTTCGCTGATTGTGTCATCTTTTGTGATCTAAATTGTGTTACTCACAACTTGTATAAAACAATATTATATATAACCTGAAAAGTGTACGCACATATCACATGTAAAGTTACGTTTTAAAGTAGCATGTTTTTTAGTATCTTTGCGATAAAAAGCTAACATGTCGTAGGGAATGTAATGCTATGTTAAGGAATGTATTAAAGCAGAGGCGACTTGTTCCAACCCGGGCGTCTCGGCACCCATACGGGCTCATGCATATGCGATTGCCCCAGGCCAGGCTAGGCCACTTCTGTTTATTTCCTCTAGTCTAGGACTTTATAAGAAAACTGTGGGAGCATGCAAATGAGCAAAAGCGACACTGAGACTTCGCTCCGATATAATTGAGATTAAATTGAAACATGAAGTTTGGGTAACTTATTTAATACAGTTGAAAGGCAACTGATCATAATTGAATGGTAAATTTATTTGACGTTCAGTAATAATAAATTATGTACTACGCTTTAATTTATAAAGCTTGTTCCGTAGCCGTGCGGTCAATGTTATAGGGTGTTCACCCACTGGGCTTCAAAATACGAATTCTGAAAAACAAGTTTAATCTATGAGATAACCATATTTAATTACGCACTAATGTTTCCGTCTTACAAGAAGCCGCGAAGAATTTATCTAAAATTGAATTTAAAATTAAAATAAAATTGAAAAAAAAAGTATGGCTACATTTTTGGTGGCGAATTTTATCTGCTTTTTGTTTTTGAAAAAGTTTTCGTTAAAAATGTGGAATATTTTGGCTTATAATAAAACATTAATTACATAATTAACGATTGTTCATCTTTGCGCTCTGTAGAGAAGGTAATTTGTGTAATTATAATATCGTATTAAATAGTAACAAACGTGTTATATCATTGAGAAATTATTTTTTTAAATGCACAACAATGTTTGACCGGAAGTGTGAATGTAACTTGTAAAGGTTGTAAATGAATCATACAGGAAAAAATACTAAAAAACTATGTTTTAATGAAAAAGAATTTTGTTCGTAGTGCTACCTACATAGACTTCAGTGTGGTGTATTTCTGTATTTTCAAGTGACAAATAAAATGAAAAAATTTTCAGTATAAAGGCGCTTTATTAAAGTAAAATTGATATCAGGTTATGGTGGAAATAGTTTCAAAAGATAAATTAATTTGCCAATTTTCCGTTACGTTAATACCGCCGGAGCTGCTTTGCATTCGGTACAGTCTTTCCGTTCAGCAATTATGAAACTTGGCAGCGATGCTACTTGCAAGGCAAAACATACGAGCTCTGTTACTGTAACAGAAATACCCAACCGCACATTACAACTATCCAGAATTGTTGATAGATCTAAAAGAGAATTTATTTATCAATCATTCCACACTGAAATCAGCGTAAACATGTATTCTATTGCAGTTGCATGTAGTGTAGATATTTAAACATCATTCGAATAAAACTCTAAATATTAAAATTCCATAAGATCAGTTATCCAAAGATTAAAGTTAACTAGTTTGACTTATTGTTTTCATTTAGCGCCTGCAGTCGAGTGGTCAACGTCGTTGTCTTCGATTACGGTGTTCACGGGTTCAAATCCAAGAAAGGAAACATCCATAAATTGAAGATCTATGTTCGAAGGTATGCATGTCTAAAGTCCCTCTCATCCATTATATTGAAATATATCTGATCATCAATCCTGTCTTTGTCGTATCATTTTATAATTACACTCTCAAAAACTGAGTAAAAAGCAGCTCTTTTAAAAATTACCGTTTACGTGAATCTTATATATAAAACCGAAACGGTGTATGTATGTCTGTGGGTCTGTAATTCCCTTTTGCGTTGTTGGTCATTAAGTTGCCATTAAAACGAATATGAAAGAAAATATGTTTGAATTTTTATCGGCGAAGACATTTAGTCAAAATGTAATAAATTAGTCTTCTACTGAACTTTTCCCGGCTTTTATTATTATTAATAATGTTTATTATTTACGTGAAGGTATTATTTGACATTTCTTTGACAGAAAATTAGATCTTTTCCTTGAATTTGGACATTTTAATGGGCGAGAATGGGGCTGTCAATATATGAAAGGGGCTGTGAAATGTCAATGCAAGTCTGAAATGTTCATTTTAATTCCATTTTAATTGACCTAGACCTTTGAATTTTGAAAAAAGTTGTTTCAACTTGGCCCGTCTGAATTTACGCGCCGAGGTGAACATAGCCCCAAACTGGTCCGAGCGAAGCCGGGTAGCAATACTAGTTATTCATATGATCAATATTGTTTGAATAGAATCTGTGATGCTGGGTATTAATATTTTGTTTTGATCACCATAGTTGATCACACACCTCAAAAGAAAATATTATTAACTTATCGCATTTAATAAACCATCGTATAAATGGAATTGAAGTTATTAAATTAATTAATTTGAACAAAGATGCCGCTTTTGTATGCATACATATTAATTGAATGCGTAGGAATTACTTTTCATGATAATATTTCAGTCCGTACAAATATAATCATACAACTAGTCGTCTATTAAAGATTTTATTTGGTATGCTAACAGAAGAATACGAATATCGTATACTAGTATTATTTATGTTCGATGTCTAAGGTAAAATTAAAATAAGCTGTATTTAAAAAAAAATGTACTCAAATAGATCTGGTCTACGACGCAATCTTTCATTTCTCATTTAACATAAGAAAGTTCTTTTACAACTTCCGAAGAAAGCTGGCATATAGTTAAGAAAGAAATATAGCTATCCTTGTCACAGTTCTTTATTCAATGTTCAAAGTAAGTAAAGTGTGTAAGATAATATTAAAGAATGTACACTCAGATGTGGGGCAACCGGTATTTCATTGTTTACATTTTAAATTTAAAAACATATTTAAGCTCGTTTCTAGGTTTCTGGTCAGGCTTTTAGTGATATTAAGTTAATTAAAGCTCCGCGTGCACGCGTCGCTGACTGTTAAATTTGTGACCAACTGATTGGCTTACTTACTAGAGGAGCGTCTTAAGAACATGCATGTCTTTTCCTGAATGCAACAGTGAGATAAAATGAAAAATATATGATTTATATCCGTATACCAGATGACTACCCGCTCTGAGGTATTGCAGAAACAAACATGTCCCATTTCAAACCACTTACAATGCAGTTTTTGTATTTTTTATACATATAGCATGGAGAAGTTGTTTTAAAATACAAAAAAAATATATACTTGTATCATCACTATTAATCTCAAAGGAACTGTTATTAACTATTATTAATACGGTAAGAAAAATAACAATGTATTTTAGTTCTACATAAATTATTTTATATATTTGTTGATAGCTATTTAAAATAATTTATGTAGAACTAAAATAAATTGTTATTTTTCTTACCGTATTATAATGGAGTTCTACCAAGTAAATGCCTACTCAATCAATAACTATATATTTAATTTGAAACAATCCACATTGTAAAAGTATTTCTAAAACAAGTATGTGTTGATATAAAATTTAAAATAAATTTGATTATTCCATGTATTGTGTTACTAATTGTGACAAGTGTTTTGTCTCTTTCAGATGCATCTTCGTGGAATAATCAAAGATATTTTAAATTTTATATTAAAATGAACTTCCATAAAGTTACCGACAAATCCATTGAAAGTATTGAGTATTTGCTATTTACCACACTATCGCATTGCGATATTAAGTTTGTCAATGTTTTGGCGCTCTTTTGAACTGTAAATCGATGCAAAACTCTTTTTTTAAGTGAATTATATTACCAGGTAAAATATTATATAGTTCAGATTCAAAAGGTTTTGAGCATTGCTATCTTTTTAATAACCTAGTGTTGTTAGTTGTCACAATATGATGTATAGCAATATTTTAGTGTATTCAGAAATAGTATACATATAACATAACTTTTACCCAAATAAAAGTTTTCTTACAGCGCGTGTATTTATTGTTGATGTGGCAAAGAAAAACTTTTTTTATGATTTTCCCTTGGGTGAAATAAAGGGTCACATTATGTTAGAGATCGGCATATATCCTCATCATCACGGTATAAGAAAGTTCAAAGAATATGTTATGAGTTATATGCAAAGAGAAGATACGGGTTTAGAGTATGTATACAATGGTAAATTATAATTATGTGCTCTTAACTATTTCAATACTTTTACCGAAGTAGAAAATAAATGATATGGCCATCTTCAATCGTTTTGACACTTAAATGTCAATTCTAAGCATGCTTTACTCGGTTAACAGACTTGCTCTACGATATCGATTTGAAATGAAATTTCATTCGGTTTAGTGATAAAAAAAAGACTCTCAAATTACACCTGCTGGGTCTGAGTGTAATATAAAATATATTTTATTGAATTTCGCTAGGACAAAGATCGTATGCTGAAATCACAGCCGGAAGTATTTGGATGATCCGATCGATCTAAGCTTTTATTGAAAGGGACGCTTTTAGTCGTGCCATTTTTGTTTAATTCCATGCGGTAGAACTTGTAAAGCTGAAAGTAGTGACTGCGGTAAAACATTGGGTAGTAAATAAATAGCAGGCTACGAGAAAACTTTGCGTAGCGCTACGCCAACGAGAGCATTATGGAAAGAAGCTACGAGAAAAAAGTCTGACGTTTTATATTATAGTAGAGTGCGTATTGGCTATACAACTGAAAGCGCCTGACCTACCAGAATAAATTTAAGGTACTCGAACGCCGGAGAATTGTATACATAAAAGAAAATAAAGTATAGTAGCGGATAAAAACAAGCAAGATATAAACGGACCAATAATCGATATTGGCATATTTTCCTCACCGCATTAACGCAGGATAGTAAATGTTTTAGTAGTTCTTGTTTACCTCGATACAAATCACGATAATACAGATGTTATAAATATTGTATTCAATTTGCAGTGAAAAAGAACAATTTATTACAAAATATACGTCAATACTGAACGTTAATTTTTTTCACGAGTAAATAAAAAAGGTATTGACTTGCATATTTTTTTTCAATGTTAATTTGTGGTGGGCAAAAATTTAATTTATTAAATAAAAAAAATTGTACGATATGGCAAAGAAAAGTTGCACGGAGATAGTTGTTAACGTCAGCTGATTATGACAATACTATTGATTCTGCTGGCAGAGTAAGAATTTAATGTCGGAATAAATAGCGTTACTATTCAAGATTACAAACAAATACTATGGAATATGTTTAACATACAAAGATGATTGTACATTGATTTCTCTGAAATGGACATACAATTAAAAAGAAAATTGTAAAAAATAATGAACTCTTATTTATAATTAACATTTCCGGTACAATTATTATCATTTCAAGTATCAGAAATGACATCGTATTAATTAAAAATATCGAATAGTATTTTCGATGAATTCGTTAATTCGTTAGTACATACTTGAAAAACACGAACAAAATTACAGAGATGTTTTCATGAGTCGTATTGCTTTTTTCTACGTTTATTTTTATTTGATCAATTCCCAAGCTACAATTTCTAATTATCTACTCGGTGTGATAGATTAATTCAAAGAAAGTTTTGACAGGAAAATAACGTATAAAAACATTTCTTAGATGATTATTAAAAAAATGGCGTACCTGTGGGTGTGTTGACCAAAGTTATATTCAAGAATTTATAAGATATAATAATACCGAGAAAAAGTAAGCAGTAGGCTCCATTTCAAATATAACTAAAACAATCGGTTAAATACAGTAAAAATGTTGATTCATTTTAAAACAAAAACATTGATTGCAGCCCATGCATGTTGTAAATATACAACTTACTGTGTAATTATATACGCAATATAAGAAATTCATAAAATATTACCACTTTCAGTGTAAATTTAAGTCCGAGAAAAGGAACTGTAAAAAGCGAAAACTAGTCCAAAATAAAATAACTTTAACAACTTAATTTATGACTTAAAAGTACTACAATTTCTCAGAAAATATGAGCATGTTCACGATGAAAATAAAATACGTGCCTTAAGAAAGATATTTTAAAAACTGTGCATATCTTTTTCGGTACAAATCCTATAATCCTATAGTAAGGATCAGGATCTGTTTTGCTCATCGTAAAGATCGAGCGCCTCTTGAAGCACGAAAATAGTCATGTATTAAAATTTGACACTAGGCATATTTTTTTTTGGTTAATTATAACGCTTCCTTTTTTTGGCAAGAATTGACAGTAAACTTCCAGTATTATTAGATTCATAATGTGGAAAAAGTTATGGAATATGTTCACCATAAGCAATTTATTTTCTCTATTCGAATAGGATTATGATTGGTTCGAGTCGTAGAAATTTTAACAATTGTTTATTGTAAAAAAATCAATGGACTAAGCGGATGGGATAGGGAGACATTTCATGCAAGAACACTTTATGTATTCATTTTTTTTATCTACACAGTAGGGTCGCATTTAAAAAAAACCTATTTTTGATAACAGAACAATAAAAAAAAACTAAAGTCTAAAGGCCGCAGGGTTTTAATTTCTGCAAAAAACAATTACACTTTAAGAATATGGCATTAAATAAGATTTTAAAGAGCATTCGCTTTTGTAGACTTACATATGCCCCGGAGGGATAAGGGCTATTTCATTATATTTTGAAAATTTCAAAGAGAAATGAAAAGAATAAGTTACATTGATTATAATGGTTACTAGGCTAGGCTTTCAAGTTGAAGTTATTTGTTTAAATCGTTGTTGAAGGCTTTGACGGTGATATGATGATTACTCAAATGAGAGGCACTTCGATGATGTGATATAAGTTAGAGACATTCAACAAAGCGTTGAACAATTTGCGAGGGGTTCATAATTAATACGTTATACGAAGGTTTTTGGATCTGCACCTCGGGGAAAACTGAAGCACACAAAGTATTTTGCTGTATTACAATGTAACAAAGACTTAGCTACTAACTTCTCTCTTTAGCTCGCATGCCTTAGTGCGAAAACTAAACTTTCAAGTTTGCGTTCTCAGATTTCTTACAAAGCGTTCTTTAAGTTGACTCAAACATTGCTCAGGGCAAATAAAGAGCCGCTTTAAAACTAATAATTTCAAATTATTTTTTTTACAGTCATAGACGTGATGAAAAAAAGATTTTATAATGCTGCCTTCAACTGTAAAAACAAATGAGTCAGTCACTGGCTCAGGTCAAGTTGGTTTACGTGTTTACAGTTCTATGTGTTGAGTACTAAAAACTTGTTCAATTTATTTCTTTGTAAGACTTCATTATGCGTCAAAGTAATGTAATACCTGTTTGAAATGGCCATAATAAAAATCATGAAAAAATTGTCAAAGTTTTCCTATATAGACAAAAGTGAAAACTTTTTTGCGTTTGCCTAAATAATATTTAATGTGAACATACACCTACACACTTATTACTATACATTACTTAAATGGAATATTAGAATCGTAATGATGCAACATCAAGTTTTAGGCATAGCCATAAATGACACCGCTGATGACATGTATTAAAAAAATACAATGTTTCAATAAATATAAGTATAATATCAATGATTGTTTACTGTTTTCATCGGGTAAAGTCAGAAACGAGATCAATAATGCGCTCGCGCTTGAAAACCCAATAAGTTGCGAAATTTTGCCAGTTAGAGTGTTTTGTTTCCCATGGGACTATTAGTTTAACGAACATAATTCAATTGTAACTTACCTAAGAAGCCTCGAAAAATAATAATTTTCGTGTACTTGTTCCGGGCACATTTTATTTCTAAAACTTTAATGAATCAATACATTCATTCTTAACCTAATTGATCATACTATATAGATTGGCTAAAGAACTGATTATTCAATGTATAATATAAATATAACTACTGTCCTAGTATATGTGGACAGAAATGAGTATGGTTTATCTTTCTTACAAGATTATTAAAAACCCAATTTTGTATGTACATACATAACGTAAGCATTTTAAACAGATTAATTTGACTATGTATTAATAAAAAAAGTCAATTAATTAAACAATCAAAACCTGAAAGAAATTTTTATACAAAATACTGATGTTACAGCTTTTAATTGCACACACTTTTATGACAGTCGTTCCCTTAGCCGAGTGGTTTACGTTATTGGCTTCAGTTACAGTTTCATAAATTTTCTTAAATTGAAATCAATCGCTCTTGAATCGTTCCTTACAACAGGGCGAAACGGAAGCGGTTTTTGAACCACCAGCTCTGATCTAAATCTATCACTCAATACGAGCTCAATTGGGAGTCTACATGCTCCATATTGGGAGCGCACATGGTCAAGACAAATAATCATATGAGAAAGTGTACCTGAAATTATTGCAAAAAGCAGGAATGGTGTTTATTCGCTGTTGAGCATTTTCAACTGATCTAATTAATAAATAAAGCAAGAGTATTATGTGAATATAAATCAGATTAAATACTCCCTCGCGCCAGTCCAAAGTTTTCCCTAGATTTCCGTTGCACACCACGAATAAAAAGCATGTAGAAATATATTTAATAATGCTGGACATAGAAATTACACTAAGCTAGGTTTGTTTTTATCGATATACTAGTATTCGAACCCGGCTTCGCTCGGACCAGTTTGGGGTTATGTTCACCTCGGCGCGTAAATTCAAACGGGCCAAGTTGAAACAACTGGCAACTTAATGACCAACAATGCAAAAGGGAATTACAGACCCACATACATACATACGCCGTTTCGGTTTTATATATAAGATATATGTAGGCCATAAAAGAATAGTGTGCCATGGCTGAGTATTGGATATAATATACCAATTATTTGATTATTTTTATTCTCTAACTTCACACTTGTGTGCAGTGACACAGAGGTTGTGGAACATTGAGCTAAGCGATAATGGTCCCTTATCTTTTTAAATGTACGTATGTATTTGTATAATATATCAAAAAAATAGTAAAAGTCAATATAGCTTCTACTAGAAATATACTAGAAACTTACTAAATACAAAATATCGCTGGAGAAAATAATGATATACAAATAGCCAAGCCTTAATAAGAAATACAAAAATTTTGCTTTGTAAGTATAGTTCATCTTAGTCAACTGGAGTTTGGTTGCCGAGTAGCAGTTTGTCAGTGGAAAATAAAATATTTAGAATAAAAGCATTAGTTAAAAAAAGTTTTAACCAGATAATATTCTAACATCTACGTGAATAACAAAACGGTACTGAACGATGCTATCGTATACATCAACGCTTTCACAAATAATATATTATCGAGAGAGGCAAGCGGCATAAGTGTTTAAAGAAAATGGTTTTAAGTAACGTGTGCATGTTAGACTTAGTGGATATACCTACTTAAATTCTCTAGTACGGCATTAAACGAGTAAAAGAGGTACAGTGACCACCAAAGTGGAAAAATACGTTTTTATAATGGATCTGAATTGTCTACATGGACCGTTGGGGAATTTAAAAGCTTTTTACGCTTCTAGTGCCCTGCTTGTATCGGCCAGAGGCTTATTTTCAGTTTTGATATCTTTGCAAAAACTCGTTTAGAAAAGGCATCTCAAAAAGACATCGAAGAAAAGGGACACAGCCAATATTAATCGCCAATTTATTTTGGATGGAAATTATTTAAACGCAAATTAAAGACTTGCGTAATGAATCGCATTACATTTTTTATCTATGTTATTAAGCTTGAAAGGGGAACTAATTGAATCACGTTATACTCAATTTGTTTTATTGGTTATACAATAAATATAAACAGTAACTTAAATTGACAATAAAGGATTTACCATTCGAATAAATAATAATTACGTGTGTGTGTGTGTGTGTGGAGAATAACTTAAAATTCATCAATTTAGGGATTTGTATCGATAACGTTCAATTTTAAAGACAAATCGAATCGTATGCAAATACTTTTGAGCAAGCGAAAATCTTGTTTTATATAATTACTTTACCAGGGGAAAGATTAATGATTTTTTTTTTAAATTTGAAAAATATATTTTCAAGTATTCAAGTGAATTTGAAAAAATCTATCTACCTGTGATGTTTACTAAAAGAAGAAAGAAAATTTACTCATGTTTACTATATGGCAATGATACAGCTAGACGAATTAAATGTACTCGCATTTATAATTAATATACAGTATTTTATAAATATCTATGAAAAAACATGTGTGTGTTTTTTGTCAGTAGTTTTTCAACAGAAGAAAGTAGTATGAAGTAAAAAAAAGACATAGAATTTGCGATTCATCGTTGAGGGAAAGGTTGAAAGTATGGTGCGTGGTATATAATATAAAAAAATCATTAAGGCTTGCGGCAAAAATTACAATTTTTAACACCGGTCGTCCACAGTAAAAGGCAACGACAGAGGACCAAGATTATAGCGTCAACCAAAGCAAATCCTCATGAATAGTTTAGGCGTGGTTAGGCAACGAAACATCTTCTTGCTAATAAACACGGCGCTTTGCCAACGTTACACGGTATAAAGGTAGGGAGTGAAATTCACTACGCCAGATTTTTAATACGGCGAAGCTATCAGCAGGGAAAATTGTTTTTTCCCGTATGCAATACTCATTTGTAAAAAAAATCCTGCGAAATGTTTTCGGGCCTTTACCGACATTAGGCGTTTTGGTACCGTAATAAAAACGTGGAAAATATTCGTAAAGAAATAATTACTATTCATGAGAAATAAATAGATATTTGATAATTTTGGAATGTAATCTGAGCGGGTCATATATAACTTTAACATGTAGCAGGGTTATATTATATTGTCCAGTCGTCGACACAAAGTACCAACAAAATGTTTTTTAAACAGTCAACGCTTATTATAGAAAAAAGTATTAATATTATAAGGTATATTAATACATACAGATGATTGATAATTTCGGTAGATTTGGCAGTAGCTCACTTAAACGTAAATATAACTAATATTTTTAAAGTAGCTATGCGATAATAAGTCTGAAGAAGCTTCTTAAAGAAGCAAAAGACGTGTCACTATTTACTATGCAATTTGTCGAATAAGCAAAGTTATCTTTTAATTTTAAATGAAGATGATATACCAAACAAATTCAGATCAGAAAACAGATATAAAAGACAACATTTATTTTGGTATTATTATGTCAGTTATAATATAACTTTACCATTTGTCTATGGAGAAATGAAGTGCGCATAATGAATAAAAATGTGTGAGATAACATATTTATGTAGTTGATTAATAATAGTTATTATGTTATTGTGATTTCTTGGAAGTGTAATAAAAGTGTTTCATAGAAATATTCATTATTTTCTTCAGCTCCTTGTATTGTTTGTTCCCCGAAGAGCACGCAAGTAAGACAAGAGCACGCCATTGGGTACAATCTATACTATTCAGCTGTGTCTGATTCTGAAACATGCCTACAGCGAATAGATTGCCTTCACGATATCTCTACTCGCACAGAATAATTACAGAAAAGATTAAAGTACCTCGGTTAAAATAAACTCGTTACAATGATACATTGAGAATGTGAAAACAAGGAAATCTCACGTATATCATAATCACACGACTTTCGTGAATTATATCATTCTTTTGCCACAGAAATGGATTCGATTTGTTAAATAACGTATTTTCATCTTGTCAGTGATATATGATATTGTATAACATCGATATTTTCCATTATTAACGTCTGGTTTCTGGTGGTGGCTTTTTTTTTCACTAACCCAATATTGACAAGTCAATTAAATCTTCTTTAGAAACATAACAGGAAAACAGAGTAAAAGAAATGAAAAAAACAACATAATAATCCTTTTCGACTCACGTGTGAGAGTAAGATGACGCAAAACCACGAAATGTTATTTATTTATTCTAATGCCAAAAAGAATTTGCGATTTATTAAATTGATAAGAAATATTCTTGCATATTAAAGTATTTATTTTTTTCTTGTTTTGCGTTTTCATCGTTTTTTCAGCTGATTGTTAGATTGTATTTATCTCAAAACATAATTCTTATAGTTTATTTATCTTTCAATATGTCTGCATCATACTGGTTTTCAATTAAAACTTAAACGAAAGTAAATTATCTACGTTTGTAAAATAAACTATCTAAAACTACATTTCTTTCAACTACAAAACGAGTGACTCGTCGACGAGGCGGATTCAGCGGTCGCAGCTGTTAAAAGATTTAATTTTCCGTATACATTTTTTAAAATATCCTTAGAAGAATTCCCGAACTGCTCGAGGAAGGAAAACTAAATTAAAACCTCATCTTAAAAACTTTGCCAAGCCAAAGTGGAGACATGTCATCAGTAACGTTCCAAATTCAAAGTGAATGTTAGTATATCTTTATTTAAACAACCGACCGTAAAGTTTTCATGGTGTCTTTAATGAGCCCTTAAAAACTGTCCGAAGAAAATTTGCACATGAAAAGATAACTATAATACGTTGGTGCAAACTGCAAGCATTTCCAACCACAAACAAGAAAAGTGCGATTTGTTTGATCACGATTTCACGGTTCGTACAAAGATGGCATTTCCTGTTGCAATGTTACTTGGCAACTTTAACGTTTAGCTTTGGCTTTTAAAGTAAGTAACTAAAAAACGTCGAGTATTTACACTTAACAATTAGTGAGGAAAGACTAGTACAATTTAATATATATTATTTTAAAACAGGTAAGATAGCATCAATTAGTCGTAATTTCACTTTTTAAAATATGGCACAATCGACTTCACTTTATAAAAATAAATCGTTAAAAACATTTCTTGAATTGTATATGTATAGTTTTTGGTGAATTAGATGAATTAGAAAATGCAAGAAGTATTTAATTAAAAACAATGTTAATTATGAACCAATCGACATTGCACAAAGTTACTAACAGTACCAGTTCATAAAATATCAATTTCAATGTTATATTGAAGAGATTTTGAAGTAATCATTTCAGGATGAAGCTGACTATTCAGATGAAATATAACATTAGTCAATCATTTTTCATTAATATTTTTGGCAAAAATAATCAAATACGATACAGTTATTTTTTAAGAGGTACGCCAGTAATGTTGATTTAATTAAACGGGCCGTAATAAAAAAAAATACAAACGAAGGAAAACGAAACTTTCAACAATCGTATTGATCGAATAAGATTTCGTCTCAAAATTATTTCTTTCAGAATCCAGAACACCTATAAACATTTATAAAATTTTGAAACATCTCATGTTATCAACTGTTAAATCTATGCTGCCGATGTAAAAATTAAAAAAAGAACGAATTAATGTCTTATCATTATTATAATCGATCGCTATATCATAGATTGTAGCTATATTATAGATCGTTATGATCATACATACATTGGCAAAGAATATCTTATTTCGAATGATAAATAATGAGTAACATCTCGTAAGCGTAATATCATGATGGAAGTAATGTTGTATTGTACGAGTTAAATGTAGTTTCGCAAGAAAACTTGTACGAAAGTAACTGACAGTGATATTTCTATATTGATAAGGCAAGAGGTAATAATCATTTATTGTGGGATAACTGTAATCGGACTATCCCAAGGCAATATAAGTATGGGAGGCCATCAGCTAAATCGATACCCGTTGTGCTCCATGTCCGCAGACGGCGTCGGCCAAGTAACCGGAAAATCTCATATTAGACGGGGTTTTGAAGAGTGCCTCGTCTTTATATTGTCCTCTTTCAAAAGAGATCCATCAAGCCGAGAGTGCCGTGCTCAAGATTTTATTACGTGCCTTAAAGGATCGTAAAATTGTCCGATATAACATGCGATATAAAAATTCCCGCCCGCACGTGTATATTCACCATTGACTGATGCGCGGCGCTAAACGAAATCTCATTTCTACTCATGTCGGCGAATGTTCCAGCTTAAATTACTGCTAAGCAATTGTTGAGAAGGAAGAATGGAACAAATTTTGTGCTTTGATAAAACGCTTAGCTACAGTTTAACACGTTCTTTATCCATACACACGTCGGGCATAATTTAATTCACAAAAAAAAATTACAAATTCTTACATATGGCACGGCTTTCAATAGAATGAATTTTTCAAGAATCAAGAAATAAAACATAAATTAAATGTGACAGCAAAATTTGTCTTGCGTTCAATGCCGTATTTTGGTTGTTGATCATTCATTGAGCTTAAACAATAATTTTCTATAATCAGATGGAAGCCTTGCGACCACTTTTTTGCGGATTTGAAGAAAATATTTGCATACAATATTTGCGAGACGAGACAGGTTGTGAGCATATGTGTTAGAGTTTGTAATATACGTTAAATCAATCATATTCATTGATTAATGAAGGTGCTTGCACAATATATTTTCGGGAAGAAGTAGTGATATATTTATTTACTTAGCTTAGACTATAGACGAAAAAACATTTTGGAAAGCTTATATGTTACTTATAACTATGTAACCAGTAATATACGGTGATACCTAATTAAGAAGTATGATTATTAAAAGTGTTTTCAAATTGAGAAGTGATATGATTAGTTACTACTACATACATATGTATAGAGACGAAATAAAAATAATATATTTTTATTCAAAAAGTAATGATAAAAAGCACTTCGCTGTGTTGGAATTGACATTGAGTGGAAAGTTTCGCAAAATGGAGACCGAGAAACTTTTCGTATTTCTGGAACGAAAAATAAATTAACAGTCACCAAAAATCCGAGTCGGATATTGAGAAAATGATAAAATAACGAATGACGTTTGATTGAGTTGTCAAGAACATGATTAAGTTTACATAGGAGGTACATACAAATATAATATGAAAATGATTTTGATACGGAGATAATTCGAAAAGAATCTTAACATATAAGTTCAAACACAATGTTATAAATTATGAAAATATTTGAATAAACTTTCTACGTAAATATATAATACAACAGACTGTCACGATTAATGTAAGTTATTATCAAATACTATTGAATTATATGAATCAGCATACAAACTATAAATTGAATTATTTATAATGTGCGTAATCTTTTAAACAATTTATCTACATGGGAATATTGAATTTTCCTAACAATAAATTCTGGCCGTCTGCTTGTATTTTGAGAATGTGGATCAAAGGTAGTGTGTATTTCAAATGAAATTTATCACCATAAATTGGCCCGTTCAATATAAACTCGCGACATTTTTATTCGCAATCAAGATAGATTTGAACGAAAACTAGATTGACGATATTCAATCGCATTACTTTTTTGCTTTCTCAGATAAACTCGTTATTTTTTTCAACTACTAAAACGGAATGCGTCCTTTGTACAATTTGGAATTATTTTAACGGCTTCAATAAAGAATGATTTATGCGAATATATGACATAAAGTAGATAAGTCTTTCCGAATAAAAAAATCAACCGTGCAATAAAAAAGGCTATACAAATAAATAAACAATATTGATAAAATGTAACGAAATCGTTTAAGAAGTTTTATTTAAGTTTAACTCAGAGAAAATTCTGATATAGACTGTAGAATTTTTTCACCTATAATATATATGTATATGTTATTGAACGAATCAAATAATGGTGAAATAAATGTTCCACGGATAAAAGGTCCATACATAATATTATTGATGGACTCGATGGTTAGATTATCTAACTTAGATACATTGTAGTGTGTATTTTATTTTCGATAAAAGGAAATATTTCGTTTAAGTTATACTACAACTTTAACAGATTTTTATCTCCATAAAAATCAAAATTTGTTAACAAATAAATAAAAAAAAATTATATTGGTAAAACTGCTAGAACCTTAAATATAAGAGTGGCTGAGCATTTAGCCGCTTTTCGCTTAAAAAAAGATACCTTCGCCAACCATTTAATTCTTGAAAACCACACGTTTAATTTTGACTCAGGTATTGATTTGTTACATACTAACAGGGGCGAGTTTGAACTATTTTATCAAGAAATCTTAGAGATTAATCGAGTTCAGCTCAACAGTTTGCCAATTTTGAACGAGCAATTTTATTTGCCCAATTCGCCATTGTTGTACCCTTTTAAATAATTGTTATTTTTAAATAATTGTCATTTATTTATAATTCAATTCACTTGCTATCATTAAATATCAATTCACTTACTATCATTAATATTAATTCAAAAGCTTGAAATCAATCAACTCATTAATGAGAGGTCGGATAAAAACCTAGATTTATTTTAAATATTCTTATGTTATTATCTGGTCATTAATATTTTCAAAAATCCCCATAATTATAACAAACCCACTTAATTCATTGAAACTTGTATTCAATTAAATTTCGTTAATTTACATTTAAATAACCTTTTAACTTAGTGATCTACTTATATTTTTGTATATAAACGATACAAAATGTTTACTACGCGTCAGTTCAAGTACATCCGTGCACTTGGAATGTCTGAAGATGCCGAAAGGCGAAACCCGGGTCGTTAGCGACAAAACTCATGGAAAAGTACAAAATTCAAAAAATTCAAATTTGAATAAAAAAAACATTATCTTCATTATCAAAATGATACTTATGTAAAAAAAAATACACGTCAATTACATAATATTTGACAAAGTATGCATTCATATCAACTGCTCTGAAATTGTTTGGAGCCTAACATACATATTGTTTTATTTAATTTTTATACGAATTCAAAACAATGACTATTTGTTGGATACGTAGTGAAAATTTGAAGTGATATATGCTAATTTGACCCTTGAGCAAGGGAGAGTTAAGTTGTTTCATTGTCAGTTTCAATATACCACTTTATAGTATCCTACGGTAATAATATTTTTTCAATTGCAATAAGTGGCTTTAATAATAAGCTTTACAGCAAAAAAATGCAGTATATTTCACACCAATAGATGACAATGACAAAAAACAATAGATGGTTCAGAACTCTTTTTATATGGGCAAAAAGCAAATCCAATTAAGAGTGTCTGACGCGACGCCTACCTCATCCACTATAACGCCTCATTCGTGAGTTAGTTATTAATAACAGGATAATTACTACTATTGTCTAGGCAAAACTAACGCTGGAAGCCCTCTTTATTTTCGACACCAAGAGAAAAGCTGCGAGATCAAGTCCCTTCCCCTCTCGCAAGAAAGTTGAAATCAAATCAGTCGCGTAATTTATTATACAAGTTGCAAAAGCATGGAAAGAGCATTGAATTAAAGTGGCGTAGTTGTGTAAGAAAATTTTCTAAAGAAAAATACGACTTTGGATTTATACCGTGCATAAATTAAGAATATGGAACGTGAATTTTTCACCCAAAGAAACAAGAATGGAAAAAATATTCGGATGTAATTTATCTAGAAAATATTAAAACCATGGAAGATAACAGCGTGCAAAAGTCAAATTGTACGACTGCAACAATTTTCATCAAAAAATAATTTATTTGTATTCGGAGACACCGTTTTTTTATAATTTAGTTTTCAAATGAATACGAGCGATACTTTTAATATGATAAGGAAACGGTATGCTCATTTTCCAATAGGCAATTCATAAATACATTCGTTAGATGTTGAATTTAAAATGTCGACAAAAAAATAATTATTAGCGCCTTTGTTGCAATCTGGCTATCAACGTTCCTGGGAATAAAGTAAAAAAAGATAATTAGAAGAAAATGGCAACATTATTTTAATTTCATTTATGTATCTACATACGTATAAATTATATTTTGTGTTGACGCTTGCAGAATAAGTCAAAAAATGCTGACAGTGCCATCATAGATATGTGTGTTTATTTATATATATTATAGCACCACAACGGCAGCATACGATTACCAATTAACTAGATTCGGGGGCAGGCTAGCTTTTCCAATTAAATATAATTTGATTGAAAAACATCCACTGAGTTTATAATAAAATGGTTTAGTTTTCATACGAATACAGCTGTATGATAATTGAATGTAGCTTAAAAACTATTATTCATTTCAAATATCTGCTTATTCTGTCTGGAAAACATATTAACAAATTAATCTGCAGTGGATTAATTGAGTACGTATGATATATTCGGTCATTTATTACATAATTGTATAATATATTTTGTTCTGAAAACATATTTTTTTTTCAATGCTATGACTCTACTTGCAACACAATGTCCATTAACGTAAGCTCACATATTATTTAGCAGACATATTGTTTATGTAGCATATTTAAACCAATTCACTGGTTAATTAGTATATTACTTTAATATTTTATGATTCTTGTGATGTTGTATCATACAGAATGTAACAAATATTTTTTTAAGACACCTATTAAGTCCGTTTTAATTATATATGTATCTGAAAATATTTTTCGTGAATTTTTCAGAGTAGGTATTTGCTTGACATTTCTCTATTTATTAGTATCACTAAAAGTACTACAAAGCATGTGCATTCATAGTGTTTGCCTCTAAAAAGATGAATAATTTAGAAAAAGAACCTGAAACTCATGAAAAGTAATATGGCAGAGTTAAAGTAAAATAATTATCGCAGAGACCATTGTAGAGTGCAAAGAGAATAAAATTCAATTTCGTCTTTCAAACAGTTTCTATGTTTGTTATTTAATATTCGCAAATAAATAAAATATTTTCGCTTCAAACGATCCAGTAGTGCGCCAGCAAGTCTCTGATGCGCGGAGGAAAAAATAAAATTGTGAATAAGCTGGCGGGATGCAATCTATGTAGCATAGATAGACATACATATATGGGCTGGATTGTGTATAGAAGCAATGCAAGTGAATCAACCCACCGTTCGGTCGTATGTCATTTGTACCGGGACAGGGTAGGTTTCCGGATCCGATATAAAGGTTGTTTTACTAAAGAATTCTGCTTCTATATAGTTTTCTTGTGTCAGCAGGTAGCAAGATTTATGTTGATATTATCAAGTGATAATAATAGTATCATTGATTTACTTATGAAGTGGTGTTTCATTCCTTAATATTCATTTATATAACATCAACATTGAAATGTGAAAGATACATTATTAAGTTTTTAGCAGCTACAGCGAAGTTTTCATCGTTTAAGTATGCGAAGTATTTTTAAAAAGGATGTGGTTTTTTGTACATCGTTAACCTATGAATTTTAGTTTTGCACCGACATTATTAAACGATAGTATTCAATAATAAGCCCATAGCAACTATTATCCTATCGTAGTATATTGAGGTGGTGAATATTTCATATTTATGATTTGTGTTTAAATGTAACAATGGCCATGTACTTATTTTATCTAAAACTAAAAATAAAGCGACGTTTTCATAAAGATGTAAAAAAAAAATTTAACGTATTTTTTTACATTTTTATCATTGAAATGTTTGAACATTTGTTCCCCCAAATAAATAAAATCGCGGTGTTTTAACAGCACACTAGGAAATCGTACTGTTTAATCAAATTCACGGTTTATTTTGTGAATATTAAAACGTACAATACCGCATAATTCCTGACAAACAATTGAATTGCCAAGAATTGATCGAACTGTACTCAGCAATCAGCAGAATAATGGAAATTTGAAGTAATCGGTTCTCTGGTTTAAAAGTGTCAGAATAAATAATCGAAAATGAAATAATAATTTTTGCCACAGCGATCAAACATGAATTGATTACTGGAAAACAATAAACTTTTGCATTTCAGTAAATAATTGATGTTATGATTTATTTGAATAATTTAGTTACTCCTTTATATTCAACAAACAAATAAAATAATAAACTCTCCGTTTAAAATAATCGAATAAATTAAAGTACCGCATTTTTAAGACACTTGCTTTTGCACATAAATTTCCTTTATTTTATACAATGCAAAAAAAAACATGAAATATCTTTCGGCCTTAAGGAATGTGTTTATTTTTGAGTAGTAATTTATGGCGAACAAGAGGAATATGCTTTAGCTTGAACAAAGAGAGAGAATATTACCCTTTTTGGAAATAAGTTGATATTTTACGTTACGAAAGTAAATGTTTGAGTAAGAAACAAATTATAAATCCAAAAAAACGTAAAAAATAGGGTCCCGTCCACTCCAAAACAGCGATCAAATGAACTTGATGTTGATGAATGGCCAAACTCATTAGCGTTAACTTAAGGACCATTCAGCAGTTTGTTCTTTTGGCGGACACTTCTCTCTCTTTTCGTAGAGAGGTGCGTGTCGTCGCTTCCAGAGCCAAACTCTAGCTTAGACTAATATAAATTATGTTAAGAAAGATTGATTCACCCATAAATCCAGGTAGAATGTATTTTCGTATAAACATCAAAAAGAAAAAAAGGCACCGTGTACTTCTTCAGGCAAAAAATATAAGTAAATTTCAATTTAAAAAAATGTTTAAAAATCTTTCAAGTAGATGAGAACTAATAACGTATGTAAAATGGATAAAGAAATATCGCTAATATAAATCCAAGATTAAAAAATGTTCCTTTTTAATATTACAAACGTTCAAAATAGAACGCAATTTTAACATGTTATCATTAAGATAATTGGAGAATTATTATTTTCTGCTTACATGATATGTTAAATGTACAAACATAAACACAGAAATAAAAATTCTAAATTATGATTAAAACAGATAAAATCTTTTCAAGTCTGTAACTTTTCTGAAATATAAATAATAAATCTTTCAGTAGAGTTAACTACAACGTAGTAATTAAGCAAACATCTGTATTGTATATGCTAGCATCGGTAAATTCTTTCACCGACTAAATAATATACATAAGTTCAGATTGTATTCAGTTATAATATAAAAATGTATAGTTTGGTAGCGCTGTGTTTGGGTTATCAACATATACCGCTTTTGTTAACACTTCACACTAAAATTCCAGCCCTGTCCTATTTCTCGGTCCAACGCAGGAACGCAAAGCGATTCATTATGATGAACCTTCATACGCCGTAGGATGGGTTTATTGCCTCAATTTGCATCGCGTCACTTGTTGTTGCTTGCTTCCCCGCCATACCCCGATTATAATGCCCAAAAAATAGACTGTATCTTGCGAGAAAATGCGACGACATGATGAAATCATAAAATGGGGAGGTATTTGGAAAAAGGCGACATAGACAAGAAAATATTTTCGCATCATAGCGTTTCGTCATCACAAATTAAATAATATAAAGAAATTCATGTTTAGGGAATAAGCAATTTGCTTCAAAAAATATCATGCGAATACCGCTCTAAAGGCGTGTTATCAAAAGCTTTGACAGAAATATTTAAGTCTTTTAAGGAATTTTAATAAATTCATTACACGTTAAGATGATTATAATGACATCATCCTACCATTTGACGTAAGTATTAAAAACGAAACTCTTAAAATTGAAATGTCAACTGAAAAATGATAAATTTCAATATCTAAAAACCCACGCTGAATATAAATTATATAAACTCTTTCGTACTTACTAGAAATAATTCATGCATTAAAAAGGCTTTTAAAATGTCGACAAGCGAATATAATGTAAAAATATTTCATACAATACAATGGTAGAATAAAAATATCATGGCCCGAATTATTACAAAAAAAAGAATAATAAATACATACGTAATATGATACATATAAGCATTGTGTACAAGGCTCGAGAGTTGAAAAATAATATAAAATATCGTGATATAGAACGCAATTTTTGCACATATTCAATATTTCTAAAGAAAAATTCACAAAAAATGATCCATGTTATTTAATTATTAATCCAGTATGATCTGTCAGTTGATTGATCCATCCGACTTTAAGTAAAAAAATATTTCTTATATATAACATAGATGTGCCAGCTGCTTCTTAAAATATTTTTTTTCGGTATATATAGTATTTAACTGAAATTTTACTTATGTATTTCTTCTACTTTATGTATTCTTATGTAGATAACAGGTAACGGATCTTTCGAAATGAAAACTATCCAAAACCATAATATAATAACATAATTAGTAAATACGAACACAATTGGTAAAATTCAGGTAAATGGAATATTACGAGCAATAAAATAAATCATCAAGCGTATTTTGAAAAATGCCAATTATATATATATATAAGAATTTCAATTGTAATAATGGATCAAAAAAAACTTAAAGTATAAGTTATGAAAGAACTGGAAGAACAGTTTCTATTTTAATACTCAAAATGTATTTTTATTTATGGAGTCAAGTTTACTATTGGCATATAAGAAGGTGTAGTAATATCAAAAAAGGGTTAAGTATTGAAGTGTGTGAACTCAATCGGTGGTATTACTGTGGAATCCATGATTTTCATAAATCATACTGAATACAATCAATGGAGTTTAGAAATTTTACGGTACAAGAAATACAGGATACCGATAAATAATTAATTGCCACGACAATCACAATGCCTGCGATTAAAACGGTAAGTCACGAATAAATCACCGAAATGGCTATTCCGTATACAAAATACAAAGTCAGCATTATGAAATTTAATAGAAACGAGATTATGTGAAAATTGATTATCGAGCCCAAGATGCGAATTAACGACCCAGATCAATCAAATTATTCCGCCAATTATATTGATGTTTAAAATTTTGAATTGCTGCAAAATAACCACTTAGAAAATTGGGTCGTAGTAAAATATGTAAAGCTTTAAAGCGAAAGTGGAGTTGTGTCATGGAAATGATAAATTTTTCTCTATTTTATTCGACAGCTTCATTAGCATAAATATTTTTTGTAGGTACGGGCTTACGTCAACATGAAGCCATTATGGCTGTTGTGTAAAAGAATACATTTTATAAAAAAAAATCAATCATCGGTTTCTTTAGTCATTTTTTCTAATAGCCTGTTAAATTTACCGATATTTTCTACTTTTGTATTCGAAGGAATCCAAGACTCTTTTGGAATAATGATTTAAAAATATATTAAAAAAGAATTTATGCAAAGGGTTTATTGAATTTAGTTTTTTTCACCACATTTTTGAAACATAAATCAAATACTGTGAAAATATATCATTTTGTCAAGATGAAATTTACTTGTAACGATACTGTAAAAGCTTCAAGCTTAAAAACTATTGCATTGCTAAAATATACCCGTTATGGATACCGCATAGATAACATAAAAAGTTATTTTTATTGAAAGGCCGATCTAGTCCTATCGCATATTGTCAGGTTTGGGGCAAAGCCATGTAACGAATTTGACAAAAATGATACAGTAATTCGTATGTACGTATAGCTAACGTGTTTCAGAGAATACAATGGACCTTGGCAAAGGAACGGAGCCAGTTAGGGACACGACGAAGCTGCGAGGCGGTATAACAATTGCAATCTTTTTGGATTCGTTCAATTGGAACTATTTATGCCTCCGAATTCTTCGCTACACATCGAACAATTGGAGCATTTTTTAAATTCAAACCACAGACTGAAAATTGTGCCAATTGTCTGCCTTTTTTGAATAGTCTTAAATTCACACATGATGAAATACTTCATATTTTTGTAGGTCCATATAACGTTAGAATATAAAATTATTTCTAACGCAACTAAAAAGAAGCGATATAAAATGACAAAGCTGGTAGACAGCACGTTTTTACTTTATTTTTGAAATTTATAATATACTAACATGATAGTACTACAAGTAAAGTTTAATACAGTACAATAAAGTAAAAAATGTTTCAACTATATCTGTAATCATTAAAAAAAAGAAATCTAGAGATCGAGAGTCAATGTAGATGAAAGTAATAATTGATGCTAATACAAACTCCGAAGTAAAATATAAGCTTCAGTCCAAGGCTCAATATCCTGATTGAAAATGGAATCCGGAAAGCATTCATTTGAGAAATATTTTAATGAAACTCTTGACAAGCCAATCTCGATGCATAGTATTTCGATTTGAAATCGACAGCAAACATTTGGAATCCAGTAAAACGAATATGATTAACACACATCTCGTCCATTTTTTTTTTACTATTTTGGCGATTATCTGTCATAATATCTGTTTTCAAGTGAAGTAAAAACTGACTAAAATATTTAAAATTTGTAAGCTTCACACATTAATTAGTTTGGTGCTCAAAACTGTTTTAGAATTTTACGTGTAAATCCACAATTAACCAATTAATTCAAAATTTACTTTGTGGTTTATAATTAAAATTTTGTAAAATAAACAAAATGAGCATCCGAAACTTTTTAGTTAAACAGAATTGTCAACTAACCTTACGAAATCTCTGCGATCATTTGAAAATGTTCATGAGTAATACGGTTTCTCATCGTCAAATTTAAAAAAGAAATGGAATAATCATTGGCAATAAATTCAACTACATTAATTTAAGCCTGGTTTTGAGTAGCCAACAACCACAAATGTTCTGCGAATTTTTGCTGTATCATTTGCATGCATGAAATGACCACGATATTTTAGCAAATAGTTACGAAACATAAAGCATTAAATTTTCTACACGGATATCTGATGTCGACAATATCCTTGTAAGACAATTCATTGTATTCCACGAAAATGTTTCAATTCTACCAAAGTGGCGAAAATCGATGAATTCTGTTTACAAAAAAAGTGTTCCAGGCTTATTGGGATTTTAGAAAATAATTTTACTACGCAGAAATTTTAATATATCTTGCTTTTGTAACAGAAAAATAATTGTCTTTTAATCTAATCGAGATTTTCGCCGAGTACGAACTTCAGGCTTTTGAGCGGAAAATAACTGCTTATCTTCTAGCAAAAACATTGGTGATCTTTTTACGGTAATCTTTTTTAAAGTGATATTTTTCTCAAACGTTTCTAAGGCGAACTGTAGTAAAGCCGACTGTGTTGAATAATCAATGAAGTCAATCTTCCGCAGTAATGAATTGGAAATCTCGCGGTAATAGCACGTTCAATTAAAGTCTTTAAAGTTATCACTATCTGATGCTGAATGTAATGAGAAATTATTTTTTGTGGAAATTCACTGAAATCAACAGATGATATTGCATTGTTCTCATGAAATTATTATAAATGGATCAATTCAATATGTATGTTAACACTTTGCAAAGAAAGTAAATTTGATATTTTGACTATAACAGAAATAAAAACTGTGCTTTCCACTAGTGCGACGATACAAAGAGCGATTGAGTTTATTTTTTATTTTCTATTATTTTATGGTTGATTGTTAATCTAGCATAGTTATTATATATTAGAAAAGGGAACTTAGTCATTACTAAAAAAAACAAATAAGGTTAATTTTACTAGTGCCGTGTTTGTAAATAGTACCCTCAATTTCTAGCTACAAATTCTCTCAACGATTTGAAAAAAATACTTCATAGTCGAATAAAAACTATATAACTAACAGTTGAATTTTTAAGAAAACATTATTATCAACCGTTGGAAATTAAAATAATTAACAATGACTTATGATCATCATATTTGATAATCTCATTTTTTAATCGTATCATAAACTTAGTCTTCTATTTTTAATTGCCAACATACTTATGCGGGCGCATTATGATATTTGACTCGATGACGTAGGTTTATAGCTATTGAGAACTGAAAATATTATACGACCTCAATCCTGAAGTATTTTTCTTGCTAGATTATTTCCTGTCGTGTATAGTATCTATGCGGCGAGACTGCGTATGGGATATGTTGCATGAAAAAGATGGGCACAGTTCATAGAAAAGAAAATGGCATCACTTACATTCATCGTGATCTTTGGCGGTGACGGTGAGTACGGTGTGCTGAATGTCTTCATTCTCGTCGACTTCCGCCTCGTAGAGCGCCTTGTCGAAGTACGGCGGGTTGTCGTTCTTATCGGCGATTCCGATGCGGATGAATTTAGTCACTGTAAAAGAAACAAACAGTCAAATAAAACATTGGCTTAAAAAGTTAAGAAGGCATTCAACAAAAGCTTTTTTGAAGAGGAACGATCGTCTGTTATAGAATATCAAGACAGAATCTTGAGAAAACTGTAAACACGACTTTGTCAAAAAATAAAAGAAATAAACTATTTGCAAGAATTTAGTTTTCACTGATTATTTGTACAGATT
Source organism: Himalopsyche kuldschensis (assembly GCA_028554975.1). Taxonomy (NCBI): domain Eukaryota; kingdom Metazoa; phylum Arthropoda; class Insecta; order Trichoptera; family Rhyacophilidae; genus Himalopsyche; species Himalopsyche kuldschensis. The sequence continues at coordinate 2,875,534 of JAHFWI010000001.1, read as the reverse complement.
TGAAACAAGCAAAAACTGTATTTTAGTTTTATCAAGTATACAAGAACCATACTTATTCAACAGTGAAATGAAAATTTTGTGAAATGTTTTATATACAATATTAAAAAAATACAAGACTGTAAAGTAATAGTAAAACATATTTTTATAACATTATTTTAACTGTAATAATTACAATCTGAATAATATCTTGATAAAATGTGCTCTGTGTAAATAAAAACTAGTATTTTTTTTTCATAATTATAAATTACCTTGTGTTTTATTATAATGATTAAAACGGAAATACATGTCGGGCAATTATGATTGTATGCCAAAAAATGACATATAGACGACAGCTTAAATTCAATTCAATTTAAATGAATATGTCAATCATTTGAAGAGAGAAACATGCAAATGAGCGAAATGTATAAATGATTTTAGCGAGGATTTGAGTTATTGGAGTAATCAAAATAAACATTATCATTTGAAATTCTAAACGTTCATATTTCATATTATTTACATTTCTAGTTAGTTGATTAAAATCTCCGAAGCAAAAATGATAGGCTTTTATAGAGCTCTTCTAGTAAGATCATGTTTTTGGAATGGAAAATCATTTGGGGATTGTGGCGGGCATGAAGTAAAACGTTACAAAGGAATGATTTGTAAATCAACGGAAAACATGAAAACATTCTTAAAAATAATAATTTCCTCAAAAATGTGACTGTATGATATGAAAACGAAAAATTCGAAAGTACTTTTTCAGAAATATTTCAACATCTTAATCGAGGGTATTGAATAAGAATAATCATCAGTGGGATATTTAAGAAGTGTGATAACTCGTTTGCGTAATCTTTAAATAAAAAATGCTACTGGAGTTAATTTCTAACTGAAGAGATTTTTAAAAATTTTTACTGTTTGTTTATATTTTCATTAAAAATTAATCACTTTTTTAATCACAAAACTTGATTTTCACAAGATTAAAAAATAATACAAAAATGTATTGTTTAAAGTGTATATTATTGTCCGTCATGAACCCAAATCACTCATTACTGAGAGAGGAAAAACAAAATTTAAATTAAGTTTTTTTCTAGTTTTAAAATTAATTAAAAATTTTCATTTACTTAAAATGTCCTTTTTTGTCCCAACAACGAAGCCGTTTATTACACATTGACGTATTCGCCAACCTTATAGGGTGGTGACTTTACCTCGGTAAGAAATACATCATTCCTGTCTCCCAAGACTAAGCGATAAATCCAATCTTTTTTGCTAAAATTATCTGTTTTAGGGGTTTTTACATAATTAAGCACTTTTAATTAAAGTGTGTTTTTTTCTTTCTGGACATCTTTTCAAACTATATTTAAATACTTTATAGTATTTTGCGATTAAATTTTTTATCACTTGTGAGTATAACGACAGTGAAATTTTTTACTTTTTAAACGTATTTACTTTTCCAATAATTAAAAGAATTCGTACCCACCCAAATTCACATCCACTTATTTTACACTATTAAATCATAAAAACAGATATAAAAGCGAGCGATGTGATAACTTATAGCCCTTTCTTTATCCCTCTGTATTGTCTGAAGCTACACGTAAAGCAGCTAACAACCAGTTCTCGTCAAAAGTCGCGTTGGGAATTGATAAAGTAAAAACATGAAATTTGTATAAATATTGATCTGTTTCGTACTGATGTGCTTACTCTTAGCAGTTGAAAATGCTCGGGATGAGCGAAACCGGTCCTAATCTTTAAAAAATAATTGTGGAATAAGCACAAAAAATGTTTTAGTATTTTTAATATATGTATTGCCTTTGTATTAATGTATGAAAAGTGATATTGGTTGGGGATATGTTACATACTCTTAACGAGGCGTAACAAATGAAATAACGTTCTTCAATATAATTTCTTATGCTGCTTTAAAAATTTTACGTGATTATTTTGAAAAATATTTATTATATTGGCATTGATTCTATGTAGTTTTACCAATTCAATACCGACTGGATCCGTCAAAAATTATACAGGCAAACTAAAAATAATACGTGATGTATTGGTTAAGACTCGTGAGAAGTCTACACATTTTAGCAACGGATATTTTCCAAGAACCCTTGTAACGGCACAGTGGTTGCAACTTTTTCTTGAGACTTTGTTGCTGAAGGAGAGTTACCAACAGAGCTATCGGGCGAGCAGCATCATTAGCGTCAAAAGAGACAATGAGCAAACAACCTTTGGCATACCAGCAGTGACGGCTGGTGACGGGGTGTTGGGGGTGCAATGGAAGATTAAACCATTTTTGCAAGAGTTCTTTCATATTCATTGGATTTTAAAACACTTCTATAGCATGGACTTTCAATTCAGATGTTCGCAATACCAACTGTTTCTCTTCCGTAGTACATAAAAATAGTTGAATCTTCCTTTTGCACCCCCCAGCACCCCGTCACCAGCCGTCACTGCATACCAGTTAAGTCATTGAATGCTACACGGATTTCATATTGTATAGAATCATACCACAAAAGTACGGGTTTACAAAAGTTAATCTTAATATATGCGCCACTAAAGATGCTACTACAATCGTCATATATTAAAATAACTGTTGTTTAATAAGTTTAAGAACACGTAGAAACGACGACGATAAAGAAACTTGAGTCTTGCTCATCAGTAAAATAAAATATACAACAGTGAGTAATAAATGTTGATTATAAAAATATTATTTGATATTCGAAGATCAGATCCGACAGAGAGAGGTTGAACAGCTGAGTGACTAGCAGTTCTCGTAAACAAATTCTGTTGAGATAAACTCCTTTTTAAAATTTTGAAAAAAAAAATGAAATTCAACAAAATTATCTTCAAAATGTATAAATATCGTCAGTATAGAGTGAAAAACAAACCGCAACTCCACAAATGTCCTATAATGTGATGCGAATAAGCAAAATCAATTTATTGTATTTTGATTCAAATTTGAAATAATTGTTTTGGTATTTTTATAAAGAATGAAGTAGATAATATTATTTCATACCAGATTAAACAGTTACGGAATGTATTTTGAATATTTTTTCCCAAATTTTCTTCCTAAAAATCTTCTTGTTCTTCATCAACGGTATGATAAAAGTGGCAACAGTCCAATTATTTTTATTGAAAACTCTTTGGAGAAGAACGATACAAAAAAAGAAATTCAAAACTTAGGTCTCCACTCAAAAAATATTAATACTTATATAAATTCAGTAGTGATTATTATGAAATACAGTACAGCCACCAGAGATCTGCTTTAATAAAACTCTAATCATATTTCATCACGAAATCGTAAAAAATAATTTATTAAACTCCATTGAAATGAAGTAGGAATACGCCTCCGAACATTATTGAAGTACGCGAACTAACGAATTCTTAAACGGTTCTCTTAGAATATAGGTTAATGCTTTGCAAATGGTTGGCATTTATCCCTACCAACTTAAAACTGACAATGACTATGCCGGACGGTACTCCTAATCTGAAATAAATTACATCTCGCAGGCAAATTGCAAAAATATAAAAGTCCTGCGTAGCATATGTACGTACAGCCTTAGCATGTGCACGTCGCACATAAAGCCTTCTTTTTACCTCTTAAAACAACGGATCGTCGTAGAGTTTGCGATAGTGGAAATATGATAAGGGCCTTTGCGTGTCGTATTATTTTTCGCTTGTGGGCAGTGCGTGAAGTTATAAACATTTGTCGGGGTTGTTGATGATTTTTTTATTTAGTTTTAATCTAAGCTAAACGTTTCCAAAACTATAGGCAATGTACAAAAAGATTTATCATAGAGATATTTTTAATACTTTGCATGTTAGGGTTTTTGTTAGTTATTTTTAATGCTTAGTTGTAAGTGTTTTTTTTTATCATATGTTCAAAAACTGTGAGTTAAAATATTAAAATGTATGCATTATTTTTAAGATAATAGAAAAAAGTATATTTAACGCTTGCAAATTTTTTCTGCAGAAAATACGTGTTTGACAAATTTATGTATAGGACGTGACTGAAGTCGACACTTTGTTACATGAATGTTTATAAAACTTTGAACAATTTTTTTAGCACCGTATGCTTAAGATTTTTTTGTCATGGCGTAAAATTGATAACTTACATACGTTTAATATATTTACAAAATATCATCGAGATTTTGTTGAGAAATACAATTTTAGACTTGTTTAGGTTCTCAGTAATGGAAAAGTAAGGTTTCGGGTTAAAAATCGAGTTATATAATAATATAATTTTGTTTTGCATGTGAGTATTCCAAAGAGAAACCGTAATCCCAGCGTATGTTTTAGGCGAAGAAGGTTTTGGTGTGCATATAGAGAGAAGTGCGTTCTCGATATATAGATTAACTTTATCGCACGCTCCCTATTCAATATGTACAATTATGTGCACGCCAGTAAGTTTTTTTTATTGTAACGTTATTCCAATATCCCAGGGCTGTTTAAAATAAATTTCCTGTGAAATTCTGCGAGAAAATTGAAAGGGATCATTGTGATACTAGATATTTTTCTGGGAAAAAATGTGAACCTCACGCTTCCGAGACGAAGAAAGCTGATGGGTTACTCACGTTGGATAACCGAAAACGTTATACAAACCGATTGAGCGAGTGATGTTATAAGTGATTTGGTGGAAGCGTGATTCCATCCAGGGACTCATTTTCATACGGGGCGTTTGGATCTAGACATTTTATTCAGGACTTTGGCACTGTGCTATAAAATATTTCATTTCAATAGAATCATTTTAAAACGTTATTTATTAGAACGAACTTCCCAAGACACATATCCAGTTTTGTTAATAAGATACTGATTGTAGCTTTGTAGAATAAAATTATTTATATATGTATGTTACTATTAATGAGCAAATCTAATATTTAAAGCTTTTGGAAGGAGATAGCTAAAATATTTTTCTGCAATGTAAACATTCTTTAACTGGAAGGATTTATTGTAAATTAAAAACTGTATGACGTGTAAAAAATTGGCGTTCTTATATATATACAAACTTATAAAAGTTACGTATTAGTTGAGATTTTTAATGCTAACAAAATAAAACTATTTAAAGCTTGAATAGTTTAAGCTAATTTTTTCTTTGTGGTTTAAGTAAAAGATTTTAAAATTACTTCTTACCTTTTTCTAAATTGCTGCTTATATTAAATAGAAAAAAAACGAGAACCTTTTAAGAAAATGTAATTAAGAAAACAGCTAAAAAAGAAATCTTTTTTCCAAGTTGTTCTATAAATAGTTTTTATGTGTTCGTAAATTTCGGACAACTAAACAAACTTTCGAGGGCGCCTTATTAACAAACATTCCGGCAAGTAGAAGAGCGTAAATTTTCTCAGACGGTGTTTAAACGGTTGGTTTGTAAGAAATACAATTCTTGAGTAACGCTAAATAGGAGGACCTAATTTGTTGGAGATAACGACGTCTGTTTTTCACAGTCGGCGACGCCGAGCTAAAGGTTAAGGGGAGGAACGGCGTCGGATTCGACGACGACCTGCGCCGCATTTGCTGGTGATAAATGATTCAAACTGATCCTTGCCCCTGCGACATTCGATAGAATGCAGCCTGCATTATTTAAGCTTAACTGTTTTTCAAAATTATATTCATAGCTATTACTTATTTTGAAGACAGTTGGTTCAATAATAAAAAATAAGTTTGTTTCGAAATGATTTATTATTCAAATGATAGACATTCTTAAACAAATATTGTTTAATTGACGATATTGACTTAATACGTGTTAAAATTTTCTTCTGAGGGAGTATACAGAACTTCAATCAATTGTAATGATGAAATTTGGGATAGATATAAATAATAAATTATAATGATTGCTTGTTACTGTCAAAATAAAATATTGTAAAATCTTACACTTAACGACAAGCAATAAGGTTGTTGAAAATGGCTAAATATAAAAAAAAAATAACAAAATGCTATAATTGATTAAAAAAAACTAGCAGTTTATATATTATACAAGTTGTTCACACCCACATATATTTGGTCCGATACAGAGCTGCACTGATATTTTATATATGCAATTTGGTGCTCAAACAAAAGAAAAAATGATAGAAATAAAACATTATATAATGTAATAAAGATGAAAATAATTTTAACATTTTACAGTTTTACGCTTGTTTTCAAGCACTAAAGATTAGTTTATGCAAATAGCTGTAGATGTTCATATTTAATATCCTATTCGAGGATAACGTTTCTATTTTAAGACAAAGGTGAACACATCAATGAAGAAGACGTCGTACGTGCATTCAAGTCTAGACGCTAGATTGTAAAATACACCCAGAGAACAGTAAGTGTGATAAAACAATGTGTACCTACATCGTTTAAAATATTTGTCAACACAAGTAATCTTGCTACAATTTTACGTGTGATAATTCAAATATCCATTAATATTTTTTTTATCTTGAAGTGCAGTTTTGTGGTTCTATTGTGTTCTGTGAAATTGCTTGGGAAACGCATGAATATTTATTGCAAAATTAATTAAATAGACTGAATTAAGTAAAAAATGTAATTATGTATCGCTTAGCCGATTACCTGCACGGGAATATCACAAAAAATGCACTTAGTTGTAAGTTTAAAGTTACACGGTGAATATAGTAAGACTAAAGCTTTTTTGGTACAATTTGCTAAAAACATGTGTTAATTCAGTAATAAATTGTTGAATAAATGCATTGAAAATGCGCTTCAAAATGTAATTACGGGGAAAGTCTTAAATACTTACTAATCGCGTCGTAAAAACCGCTTGAATTTTAATTCTTCGTTTCAGTATTCTTGCTCTCTGAATTATCTGGGCTAAAGTTGTGTTTTAATGAAAATTTGTATTTTAAAACTAATGATCCGTTGCATCTTCATTTAATAAAAAATGTTGGCAAAGATTATATTCAATATAATTTGAATTTGTATTTTTTCAAGGGAAATGATATTTTTCTTTACATATGATAAAAAATAAATGTAGGGTAAATTATTTTTTGTAGCAGATTACAATAACAGTAATCGAGTAACGGATGAGTTTTAAAATGATTTAAGATTTCGTAAATATGGTATGTAATCGGACGGCCCCGGCCATTTTTTAGCCAATTAAGAATTTGGTTGCGAAATATTTTTGGATTGATTTCATTTAATCAGAAGATCATTAACGATTGTGTGAGTAACTTTTCGTAAGGATGAAATATGTAGATAATCCAAAAATCATTGAAAAGTTATTTAACTGAAAGTCTGTTACAATTGCCAATAAATATAAAATTATACCTGATCGCGTTTGATAACTGTATCAGCAGCGTAAGGGCGAAACCTTAAAAGGGACCAAACTAACATAAAGTTACGATTTCACGCAATTATCCCAATACTTTTTCGATTAGCCGGTTAGGCGCGGTATTAGATTCATTGATAAACGTGATACGGAGCGTTCACAACAGTTGCTCTGTGGGCGCGACAAAAGCAAAAGTTTATCAAGCTGATAGAACACTTAGAGGAAAATATGGAAACGGACTATGTATAATAAATTATGTGGGTCATTTCTACCATCCATTCGTGCCGAGTTGGCGGTCGCAACAATGGAACGCAGAGTGTGGACGCAAACAATAGGCGAGCCTCGGACCCAAAGAAACTTACTCCCACTTGACGCCGGCGTCGAGTGCCGGCGAATAACAGCCACAAACGATGCCTGCTGCTGCTATATACCACTCGCTTTAATAAGGGGAAAACCAAACACCTGGCTTTACAATCACGGCCATAAAATGCTGACAGCCAAAGTTGTTTTTGGCAAGCTGCACACTATTGCTGTAGGCTTCAGACTTGGATGAGGATTTAAATGAAATTTACGTTAAAAGATTACAAGACCTATTATATTTTTAAAGCACAATGTATGTTGCTATATTACCGACCAATGGAAAAGCCAACCATCCGAAGTAAATTCAGAAAGTCACAATTGTTTGATAAAATACTTATTTTTATACCCACCACACGTACATCAACGCATATTTTATGAATGTTCGACATGTAAAATAAACTTAAATAAAGCTACCTTTAAAATGTACTAAAATTAATGCACAACATAGATTTTTATGTTGTATAAACCAATAAATTGAATTTTTGAAATGTACTCATTTATTTGGAAAACGTCGCTAAAATGAAGAAAAATCTACCTCAGACTTTATATTCAATTCAAATGCCAATATTTTGTAAATGTGTTGTTCATTATGAAACGCAATGAAAAGGTTGTTTCGATTATAAAATAAAAATAAAATATTTTAAACGTTTTTGACGAATAAAAGGTGAATATTTATCCAATAAAGTAATCATATTTTGGAGGTTTGGTTTATGGTTGCCTAAAAATTTGCACGAATGAACGTACAATATACTTTTTATACGGTGAATAATGATACTTAGCACAATGGCGACAAAGAAAAATATTAAATACCAATTTAAAATATCTCATCAAAATACAATGTAATAATAAAGTATAACCTGGCGAATCTCCATTTAACGACAATGCTTTTGTGTATGACAAAAAAGAAATTATAATAAAATAATGAAATTTTCATTATTATGAAGATTTTGAAATATAAATAAACTTACTTTAGCTTTTTTTCTGGTTAAATCTAGCATAGAAGATGAGAAACAAACTATTCAGGGAAATATGTGTATTGAGATTAATTGAATCAAATTATGGATGAGAAAATGTTTTCACATTTTTATAAAAATACTGCGTGATTCGAATAGCTTATGGATCCACAAGATGTACATATTTAAATAATTAAAGTAAAGTTAAATGAAAAAGAGTCGATCATAAAATCATTGCAAATATTTGTTTACAGCTTAGTAGTTTTGAGTCAAGAAGGGGCCACGACGATATAATAAAGGTCTTACCTAAATATGTACTATTGGTTAAAACCCAAAAGATCTTAAGAGGGTCGACCATCACCACTGTGGTCTATGCCCATCGACTGAGCTTTCATCACAAGTAATCATTTCAATGTTTATAAACACCCACTTCTAAAAGCCTTCAAAACGTTTCACATGCATCAAACCACACACATTAATGAAATTAATTAATCAAGTATTCACTGAACCGTTGGTAATAAAAAAGCAAACAGAAAAATGTTTTTAATTATTCTGAAAACACAACACTCAGAAACTGTTTAATTCAATAAAGAATTTGAGAAAATCGACACGCAAACTTAAATCGGAAAAGTGTAGCGATCATAAACAAGTTTACTTGACGAGATAAAATGACGAAGTTGGCGAAAAAATAAGAAACTTTTTCGGATGGATTTCCGGGACGGGAACAACACTACGATAAATCACGGCGACTTTGTGCGGCGTTCAGTGGGCGGCTGAGGTGACGGGCCGCCATGCGCCTTGTGACCGAGGGCGGCAAATAGCGGCGCGATAACGCGCAAGCGCCGCCCTCCAAGCCCTTCCTCGCTTTGAAATTTCCTACGGAGGGCTGCGCGACCAGTCGGAAACCAAAATCGCTATCAATTTGAAATTTCAATTAAGATTTCGGTTGTATTTAGTAATCTTCGAGATTGTATTTTAAATCATTCGTTTGGAGCGGTACACAATTAGTCATTTAAATTTAAATTGTTAACGACGTCGTGATAATTTCAATACATTAAAGAATTTTAAATTAAATGACTTTGTTAATGTTCGACCTATCGCGCAACAATAATCTATCCATTGTCTTTCAATAACCGTGGTCGAGTAATTACGATAGGTTCCATCCTCACTGATATCTTTATTCCAAATATATTCCAGCTAAAAACTTTTATGGTCTTTACTAACAATTATTGGTAGAGAAAGGATTTAATATAAAATACATAACTCTATATAAAAAACATTTTTTCACTCATTTTACCAAACGATCAGGGCCAGTTTTGTTCTTCAATAAATTTTTACCCTTACAATACACATTAGCATATATGAGTTTTCAATAAAAACATTTATTATTGAAATAATTTATGTGATATTTGAATACTTCACCACCAAACAATCTTATCAACAAAACAAAGATCAAAAACATTTAAAAAAATGAATAATAATATGCACATTGAAAGAAATGTGTGTAAATAAAATGAAAATAATATATTAAAGTCGCTGCAGATATTGTTAAAATGTAATAGTATACTCTATCTTGACAGATTGATATGTGTTAATGCAATTTGCAACAATATGTAAAAAACGTATTCACGCCTTTATTATCTTGTATGAAAACTTGCACAATTCCCACACCGGGCTTCAGAGAAACTTTGTTCTCTCCGCACAATCGACACGCCAGACTTGACAAGGATTTATCGATACATATTAATTTCCTATTCATATCGACAGGCATATTTATAATAGGAGAATGGCTTCTACAATTCAACATTTTATAACTTATAAATTTCACATTGCAAAATATTGCATGTTTGACCATTACTAAACAATTCTAAAATGAATATCTCTACTTTTCTCTTCCTAAAAGCATAGATTATAAGTATTTCAATAATAGAATACTTTCAAGTAGGAAAATACAGCATCTATGTATTTATTTTTAAACTAAGAATCATATAATATTTTACCTTCTGAAATTAGCAATCAAAAAATTTAATGATTTTAATATTAAAGTTTACCACAATTAGGTAAAAAAGGTAAAAATTGAGAAATAAAATGATTGGATAATATATCAAAATGAAAGAAAATATCTGATGCACTGATTAAATTGGAATAAAAACAAATTGAATAGGTATATGAAATTAATTAAATTGATTCAGATAAATACCACTACCGTACTCAGTATTTATAGACGATGTTTTATATGGAAAATAAATATCTTTTCTTCAATATTAATGATTGAAAATTCGCAAATTTATTGCCAATTTTGAATGAGGCCTTTGAAATGTATTTTGAATACACACATACATATATGATGAGTTATTTCTTTGAGCTTAGAGGTTTCGCAACCGCCATATTGATGGATTCTAGATGTTGTAGGGATTTTAGACTACGTGTTTATTGCCCATGTTGACGTTTTGAATTATTAACAAGCCTACTGTTGGGAGAATAAACTAAGATACATTCTATCCACAAGCAAATCCAAACAGTCAACATAGTGTTGGATAAGATATAGAAAATCAACGAAGACTGCAGGTAAATATTCATATTTGATAGCGTTATGAAAGTAAAGTTTTGAATAATGTAACAGTGTATTACTGAATACACCACATACCACAATTATGCTAATTTTGTTAATTTTCAACGGAGCACGTATTCTGTTTTTTTTTAAATCACTCGAAATAAATTGATAAGAAAAGAAAAAAACTGTTTATAATATAAATATAACTATTTATATTTAAGATAAAAGAAAAAATACTTGACATTGTACCAAAATTACATGTCCACGATCTCTTTTTCAATTGAAAAAATCTGACCTTGCCGGAACCCAGACCCACCCGATCGCTAGGGCAAAGTTCTTGACATTGATCACAAAGACCGACTCAAATGAAATATATTCTCTCCTTGTCAGGAATTGGTCCCGGAAGCTTCAGATCTTTATCAAGATGTTTATTTAATATTGTAGTCAGTATTTTTTAGGATGAGATTATGATTGAATTAATGTTTTTGATAACTTTTGTCTCATATGGTATAAAAAATACTACTCAAGTTAAAACAGCTCTAAAAATGAAATTTAAAAATAAAGAATAGAAAACAATAAAACAGCCAAAGTTCTTAGAGAATTCTAAATCTTTAATCATTTTAAGACAGTCAGGGTAAAGCTGAAATTGTATATTTTTTGCAATTCGAAATGAAATTAAAAACGTTTTTTTTTACACAAGAGTGTTGAAAAATAGACGATAAAATTATTCATTTCAGTAGACACGGGAACTAAATTGACAAATGAAAGAGAGATTAAATGAAAATCCCTGGAAAATCCCATTATATCTAGCCGAAGTTATCAGAGGCAGGTCGAAGTAGCTTCGTAAAATCTTTTTAATGCGATGAACGAACTACCTCTGGGGATAAATCATTACATGTACATTTTAAGGTATACATGCAATTATTCACGACAAGGGTTTTAAAACGATTTTTATAAAAGGATATGTTTTTTTAATCAACTGAATTTGACATAATCTATCAATATATTTTTCAAAATTTCAATGATAGGCGTAAGTAATATGAAAGCATTAAATATTAAAAAAAAACACACTTACCAAATACTTTTAGGTTTTAACTATCTTAATAAACAACCTCAGTTGATAATTCTCGCGATGAGCGAAACCAGTCCTGATCTTAATCAGAATATGTGCGGAAGTATAACTATAAATTGTGTAGTATTCGATAAATCTTTGTTATTCCACTTGTACGATAAAGATAGTTTTAGAAGTAAATACATTTTTCATATACTGGCTACTTTTATATTTTCAATAAGTTCGGTAGACACTATGTGAGAACTCGAATGTTATCAATATTGATGTCAAATAAAAAACAAATTTCCAGAAACCATCCAGCAAATTTACCGAGAGTAAATAATGGGTTTCTGACAGGTAATAAATAGTTATGACGGTAGTTTTCAAAAATTATTTATAAACGTGTCCGTCTTTTTTTTCTGCGCGAAAAAATCAATCAACAATACATTTTGACAGATCGTCCTATTTTTAAGCCGTGTAATAAACATACATAGATTCATGCAAAGGAAAATTAAATATTTCTGAATATCGCTGTTTTTAATACAATATTAAATGTGAATTTGTCTCGCCTCAGTGAATAAATATCAAGTAAATTTTAACTGACGTAAACGTTCAATTTCACTGTAAAAAGCCAGTGGAATTTATCAAAGTTGTATGGCACACAAAATATCATTAGATATGCTACACAGAGTGGACTGTATACTAATCTAGTTGAATGATCTTCGCCAATCGCTTTGTTGTGTGCTCGAGAAGCTTCCGCGGTCGTAGGCCACTTGTCACAAGGCTTTCATGGCAGGCCTTTTCTGGAATTAGCTACCAGAGCGGGCTGGCGACAAAGCCATTTCACTATAGACGAAAACACAAAGTTCTCGGAAGATAAATACAAACCATCGGATAGAATGTATAAATGGTAATATTATTAAACAAAAGAAATTTCCTTTACATAGGATTAACGAAGAAACAAACCAGATGTATAGGAACACTATACGTAATTTTTTTGTATGCTGTTTATTGAATATGGCTAAGAACACGTATTTTATTTTCATACACGTTGAAACAAAAAACAAATAGCCAACCGTGTGGTTAGTCCGCTAACGTAATATATAATATTATATAACAAAATAAACATGATAATATAATAAAACAAAAAACACATTTTTGTTTACTCACGATGAGTGAAACCGGTCCTGAGCCTAATTAATTTTAAGTGGAATAAGAACAAAAAATGTGTTATTATTTTTTTTATATTATGCTATTCCACCAAGTATTGACAGTGAACACATTAAAAACTAAAAGTTTACACGAGATGTACACGATTTTTTTTTGTTTATTTTAATGTCATGATATTTATAGGATTTATTGCATCGACGTTATGTCAACGCACTGTTAAAATTCAACATCCCAAAGTAAGATTTCATAAATTAAATAAATTCAATGTTAACGGTTTGCTTAATGATGCCCCACCCATGTTATCGTAAACTTTCAAGATAATTAATTTGATTCATCAAGTAAACTTAGCCAAGAGAAAACTTAATCGAGCTGTCGGCGCAAATTACCCACCGGACGCCGGGGAATTTGACCAAAACTCTAAATGCGCTAGTGTCCGAACTATGAGGGAAGAGGGTCACAAGCCGACATCATTGAGATGCAAATTTGTCTGGGTGTATTTACAACGCCACTACAGGCGAGGTGCGCACTATGAGAAACCGGTGCCATCATTGCATTGGGGCTCCGTCTATGAATAGGTAATGAGACTGCAGCGGAATAACGAAGAAAACGCGAGAATACTCGCCAAGAATCACGCGGTAATATCCGAAGCGAAGGGAAATTAGTCAGCGTCTTGGTTTATATTGATAAAACCGTAAGTTTTACAAAAAAGAAAACGAACTGAATAATATATTTTTACACGCTACCGATTCGGTAAATTTATACAGCCTACTGATAAAACTATATCGGTAAAATGGTTTTCATTATTCAAGCTTGAAAAAGATGACATTGATATTTTAAGGAAAGAAACCGTTAACTCCAAATGAATTTTCATATTAATAATTCGAAATAAATTCATCGTTTTTTAATCACTTTTGACTTGTTACTATTAATCTTGGTGGACATATTGATAATACTCACGATAAGCGTAATCAGTCGTGATGATTTTTAATGGACCGGTATTAATTGATACTTTAAGGTCGACTAAAGTTTATTTCATATTGGCCAAGCTCAAGAAATACAACTTAAGAACGATTTGCGGCTATTTACCGCCAAGCTCCGACGATTGCTTTATCTTCGCAGGCACTTTATAAAACAATTGACCAACATAATAATTAAAATAGCTCAAGAACAAATCGTAACTGTGATATAATCGTAACTATGAAATATTTCATTTTTATGTATTTTATTTTTATTGTTTGTTAGATGTTTGACACACATGAAAGGTACACCTACATTTGATGTTTACAAAGTATGTAAGAATAATTCTGCAATAATGAAAAATAAAGCATGAAACTTGTACCCAAAATTACCTCTTTTTCAGTAGAACGAGTCACAGAGATATTAGGAGTGTTTGTCAATGAACGAAGGGCACGAAATGAGATTCGGGAATTACAACAGCATCAAAATTCTGTTCGCGAACAGTAAACAAGTGCAACGAGACTTGAATTAATATGTATCTAGTACATATCATAAATTCTCTTCGTTCCAGAGAAACATTCAAAAACATTTATTAAAAAAATATTTGTCTGTAAATTGAATGATACAAAGCAAAATAAATCTACATAAATTTTCATTTTTCACAGATTTCAATTTGTCAACAAGAATAGCTAAACTTATTAGTTACTGGCTTTACTTGACTGGTCAAAATTACAAAAAACTTTCATTGACGAATAATAAAAATATAACAAATTAGTGTACAATTTCCGGCATTGGTAGAATAGTGGTAAGTCTGTTTTATAGTTCAAAATTTCGACAGTAATCAATTTAAAAGTAGTGAATATTTTTATAAATCATTCGTGCCAACCGTCGTAACGCTTTGGAATTTTCGTCATTCATGAAAACTATGCTACGGATTTGTGTCCCCAAATACACACTTTCAAATAAAAACCTATGATAGGACATGAATGCATTTGACGCATTCTTCGAACTATCTTCAAATGACTGCTAAATGAGAGCAGTAAGAGTTTTTTTCATGATCCTTATTTCTCAATACACTTCTTAAAATAATGAGATTTTTTTGCTATTCTGTTATAACCCTAATAACACTATTAAAAACTATTTTTGTAATCCAATATAACTTGCAGTTTTATGATGTCAATATTATTTCATTTCATCGCAATCGTGGCCAAATAACAATCATGTGTAAGAATCATATGTTATGTCACTAATATTTGGATTTCATTGTCTATTTCGTGGTCAAGTGATCAAAGTCGTTAGCTTGAGTTGCGCCACTCACGGGTGTGAATATGAGTACGGAAAGTTTCATAAAATGATTCAAAAGATTTATGGAAATTTCTTGACACCCATTCTATCCTCAAAATGAACTGTTGCGATAGCAATAATTAAATGTTATCATATTCACAAAATAATTCATTGTTAGACATTCTAAGTTGAACAACGTTCAACAAATTCAACATTATCACGTAAGTAATATGATGTACATATATTGTATGAGTGATTCTTTACATCGTTACGCTAAGACAATCTCAAAACCCGAGACATCAAGGTTAGCCATGACGAAGGTACAGAAATTCAACTAGGACCTATTAAAATATCTACGAAAGTATGTATTCTCACAAGGATATGTTGGAGGAGTATTTTTTGTGAGAGGATTTTCCGCTTCCGTTGCTGCGTTGTCAATTGGTCTCTGATCCTTTGCCCAAAATGTCCGTCCGTTGTTTTCTCAACCCTTACCGGTTGACCTACATCCATCAGGTTTTTATAAGTGGTATTTTACATATGCCGATCCCTAGTCTCCGAAGCTTTTAAAATTTATGAAAAAAGAAACGAATTACACGAGAATTAATAACGAGTTATCTCGAAATTAACAATCAAAACCTGAACGAATGATTAATGAATAGAACACAAAAAAATGAAGTGAAATACATGAAAAAGTTTAAATATTTATTAATACGATCGCATTTTCTTTTCTAGTAAGAGAACTGCTTAATGATAAAGATACAATCTGACGTTATATGAAGTTACATAAAATTCGACGGCAAATATTACTTCAAAATATTTTTGCAGTTTCAGCTTTAACACCCAAGAGTTGTTCTTTGCATTAGGCAGCTTAGACATCATCATACGCACTTTATACTGCTTTGCGTGTCAACAAAAACTAAATAGATTTTTAATCAACATTGTCAATTCAAAATCTAACTGTAATTTCGAATATTTTCTGAACTGTAATTAAAGTACATATTCGAAATATTTTCGTTTAATATTTTTTTTGATAAGCTATGGTAATTAAAAGTCTTTTAAAAAGGCCATTTTTTCAATACAATAGTTTTGTGAATACTGTTAACGAAGCGAAAAAAGCGTGGTTTAGTTCTATATCTGATAATATAATGCTGTAGAAGTTTTCAAGTATCGTACATAGGGCGAAGACAAACTGTAAAACCCGGGAGACCAATAAAAGGTATTTTTTTAAAAATCCGTTAAAATAACAGGCATGGCACGGCCGCCATTATGGCAGGGCCGGATTAATATTTCAAAAGAATCGGCGTGCGGAAGGAGGCGGCGGGCACACCGATGTAAGGCTATCCCGCGATAAAACAAAAAATGCGCCGAATAAAACAGTCGCGTGGCGAAAAATTCTCATAATATACGGCGTCTCCACTTTGAACAATTATCGTTTTGTTTTACAAATGAAAAAATTCCACAGTCACGCTTGTAATGGATTATGATACCGTATTGTTTATCTACATATTTCCGTATTGGCGTATACATTTCGGCTGTACTAAATATGTTATGTAAAAAAGATAAAAATGTTACATCGTAGGTATATTATTCCAATTAACCAGTAGTTAACAACACTTGACGAGCATTTCTGAATGTTAAGTCTTTATATAACGTAATTTTTATTGCATCGATAAAATAAAATTTTCCCGTTTTGATAGAAAGATAATAATGCCATCACATTACTTTTAAATATGAAAGCGGATTAAAGGTGGTGTTAACTTTGCATTTTTATATTCCACTCTTATTGAAACGACAGTCCAAAGTTTTCTGAAAATCTTGTTTACTTAAAATTTTGTGCAAGTGTGTTCACGAAATCTTTTTACGCTCTATTTATCCGGAATGTATTAAGCACGTCCAACTTGTGATAAAACTTCACGTGGAAGGTTGAGAGTGTCTTGCTTTAGGTCGTAAATTTAGCCCTACTTTAAATAAAGCTTTAGTAAAAAACAAGCCTACTATTTAATATAATTTAACAGATATGCACATCAAAGTGAAAAACCTAGCAATTAAATTAGGAACACAAATATTAAAACGGTTTATTGATTGAATTAAATTAAGATATTCTAACGTCAATTAATAAACACATAATAATTAGTTACACGTATTATTATACGTAGCATGCATTATATTTATAAGAAATACATACATAAGACTTCTTTCTTCTAAAAAAGAAGCTCTAAATTTCAATAATATTTTGATACTTCGAATTTGTATGATCATATAATTGGACCGTAGTTTTTCAGTTCAGCATTATTTAGGACTATTCTTAATATTCATACAAACTGAAGATGTCTTTTTTATATAGTATGATTAAAGTATAGAAACAAACGAAAATTGACCGACTCAGATGCAAAATTTTATTGATAAACCTTCCGAAAATGGTTTTTTTTTGTAAAAACTAATTAGTTTATTGCGCATGAAATTCTTACAAAAATTACAGCTGATGCAAATACGCCATGCATTTAAAAAATACAATTAAGAGCACAGCATAGTATTAATATAGAAATTTATCTGACTAGAATCAATTTTTTTTTATGCATGTAATTACAAATACATCTACGTATCGGTTACGTTCTTCGGTCTTTGTCGTAATGGGTTACGCAATTAATATTTGTACCACTGATTGAATACTTTTAATAATACATTTAGACACTGTTTTATTTTAATGTTTACGTATGAATTCTTAAAGGCCGTGGATATTACTGGAAAAAGGTACTTTTATAGACCTATATATACCGACATAAAAAAATGCAGCGCGGACAAAAGCGAGATAAAAAACGATGTAGTAATATTTTTTTTCCTGCACGTAAACAAGGGAAGGTCCTGTCCTGGCAATAATTTATATGAAACAAATGCTGTCAACCGCCAAATGAACATACGCACGCGTAAAATGCATACTACGACATACTCGTAAATACCACTCATGCGAAATATGAAAAAACGCTCTTACTTTTATTTCACTAAAATAAACGTTTGAGATAAACCACAAACAAGCGAGTGTTTGTTCAGACCAAAAAAAATGATTATGCAGATATGTTTAATCACAGTAAAACTCTACAAATGGTTTTGAACACTTTTTAAACATATAAAATGTTGTATGCATATAGTATGTCTGATGGAAAACAAAATTGGATCATGAACAAAAAAAATCAAACCTAAAAACCACACAAGACGCACCCTTTGTTAAATGGAGAGATTTTGTATCAACACTATTGATTTCTATTGAAATTGTACATTTTATAAAAAAAAAACTTCTTATTTTAAAGGCTTCTATTTTTTAAATACCACTCTACCTATCAAAAAGAAGTTTTCGATACGGAAACTTGGTAAAGTATTGTCATCAAATTCTGGTAAATGATTCGAATTAAAAATTATGAGAGAATTATAGTTTATTGTATTGGTCCTCTTAAAAAGGATGTAAAGCTTTCAATTCTAAGTGATTGCACAAATTATCTATACTATCTAAAATACGCAGAAATAAAAAAAAAAGAATTAAAACAGTGAATATGGTAATTATTAAGATAACTATGAATACTCATTCAATACTTCAAAGTAAATTTTTTTGCGTTAGAAAATTTATAGCTTGAATGTTATATATTGATAAGCACACACATATTTAATAGTATCAAAGCAAAGGATTTTTGAATGATTGAGAGCAAGACAAAAAAATAAATATAAAAAATACTTTGTATTCAAATGGTTGAAAGAATGAATCAATTTTTTTTAGTATAAACGAAGGTCTGAACTCATGACAACTCAATGAAATTGTTAAGCTACATGTATGATAAGTATGGCTATTTTCCAGTAAAAATGGTTTGGTAATTGATTGACTTTATAAAAAAAAAAAAAACGCTTTCTCGAACGAATAGACCGGCAGCGAATATAGAAAATCAAATAAAGAACTGCCAAGGGACACTATTATTTATCTCTGTAAGTTTATTCCAAATGCTAGGAAAATTTCTCTTTCATGATGCGCGCTTGTAAAATATACAGTCCCTGAGATCATCGTTTTGCTGTTTGAGAAAGTGAGAATATATGATAGCTTTTTATATTCATAAACCACAACAATCTGTATTATATTATAATCTCTAACTCGGCAAAAAAGTGTTTATTGAACCACGTCAAGTTAAATAGTTTTGCTGTTTCCGTTTGTTATCGTTGCGTAGACGAAATTCCACAAAGGAAACATTTAAATTATTCAATGCACATTATTCAAATAATGTAAACACAAAGCAATAAAAGTTCATTTATTGGAATGCCTTAATGGTGACACTTAATGAGAAGCGATGTAATTATTTGATGCGGTATAGAGATGATGCTTTAATTGATATATGTTTGATTACCGATGAATCTAAAATAATGAAATAAAAAATGCTCTTTGATTTTATCAACTGGAGAATTTGGATGTCTTCAATATACACATAGCCATTGTATAATAATTGATCTTTATGGAGAATAAAGAAATAAGCAAATATCGGCTGTAATGTCATTTGCTTCCAACAAAAATAAGTAATTTTCACCGCAGTGAGAAAAAAAAACAGTGCAACGATGAGAATTTGGATGATTTATTTCATTCGAGTGTCGTCGTGGCTTGAGAAAATTATCATTTCTATAAAAGGCCACCGAGGAACTCTGGTTATTTGTGTACGAAGGCAGTTGTACGTTGCGACGGTGCGCGTGCGCATTGCGTGTCTCTTTTTTCCTCGCCAGGGGTCCAAGCGACAGGATACAGTTATCTTCTGAATGTTTATTCTCTTGGCAAACAGACGAGAAAATGATAAGGCGCAATATGTACCTGTTATCCCTTGGAGAGAGAACCGGAAAGAATGTTAAATGAGGACGCACAGTGACGCGATCTTTTGGGTCGACCCCCTATCACCATACAAGTATTATGGAGATACAGACTAGCCGTATGCGAAGTCAAGCCATCAAAAGGCATAATTCCTTAGTGAAGAGGAACCGGAACGTGACAGTTGAGGTCCGGACACTCAAGTCATGAAAAGTAAATGGGGCATTGGAAAAGTTAAAAACAAAATCCTTTCTACTTACGTCCTATTTGATTATAAGCTACGTAATCTTGATAATGGTTTTACAAAATAATAGCTTAAAAGAAATTTTAGACAAATTTATATCACTTTTTTAAGGAAAAGGAATAACCTCGATCAGTTGGTTAGTAAAAGCAAAACATTCATCGACGAACCCATATTTATTGTTATTTTAAAGCCCCTGAAAATATAAATTACATATAGATTGCATTCATTCAAAATAAAAAAGTTAATACAGAAAGGTTACTCAAAAAAGGTGATTACTGTTATAACAATAAACACATCCATAAAAACATCTGAAAAATCAAATTGAAAAAAAATATAGAGGAATCTTTTATTTTCAGAGTGAAAAATGCTATTCAATCAAGTTTGTTGCACAAAATAGTAATATTGGTTTTTTTAATACCTATATATAGAAATATTTGAAAAGTAAAATATTCTTACAAATATTCGATGCATTTTTATAGCAATGAATATAATATGACATTAATTAAATATGAAACCTTGAATTTCAATAAAATTTAGATGACAACATATTATATATATGTAATGAATAGTATTCGATAAAGTATGGGGGTTTTTAAATACTCAAACTATGAGATCTCGAAGATGTAAAAATTCTACAATAATGAATTTCAAAACTAGTATCTTCACATGAGTATTCCCGGAGTTTGAGTTCCCTCGCTGACAAATATATCGCGCCGATGTTGGCACCATAGAATGCCTGAACGCACGCCGCCAAATAAAGAACTTGTGCAAAATACGACCGACATAACCGTTTTGAAATTTTCCTTCGATTTGCGTAGCAGCATTTCCACATATAAACTACTGGAGTACTTTGAGCAAAAGGTGAAGCAAATAAATAAATTGCCTTTGAAGTATTTACTGACTTTAAATGTGCTTTAAAGTGAACGGAAATTCATATGTTTTTTTGTAGCACAGAAAGAATCCATAAATTTATGCAACTATGTATTTGTAAATTGATGAATTTAAAATAGCTTCACTTGGCAATAATTTTTACGTATTGTGAAACATATATTAGTAAAGAAGATGAAAAATTACATAATTTTACAAAAACCCTTTGGTTTGAGAAATTGGGGAACACAAAACTGTGCAATATAACTGAATCAAACTTCATCATTTGTCTAATTTGACGGAATTTCTTCGTTCTCGATTTTAAAAATTTACTGCATATTTTTTTGTTGGAGGTGTAACTGACAATTTTTGGTCGAAAGACAGTGTGTTATATAATTAATAAAACGCAATGTATTCGAACCGATTTCTCAAATTTGTAAAATTGCCACGAACGGTGAAAATCAGCCGAAAAAGTTCGCGAAGAGCAAAAGCGTTCCCGACCATTTTATAATATTGTGTAATTAGTACCAACGAATTTAACGAAAACAAAATAATGAGGCATTATCAGTGAATCATATTAGTTTACTTGATAACATTCAACTAAGTATAGAAATGATTTTGGAATCCAAATAGCGAATGCGTTTAAAAATGATAATCCTAAGGCAAAAAAATACGTGACATATTTTTTCGGATTCTAAGAAAAATTTGTTAAAATGTTCATTCATACGTAAAAATGAGCACCTTCAATAAATAATGATGAGATCTTGATTACGCTGCGGGTTTTTTGAATGAAACTAATTGAGATGATAAAAACCACGTTTATTGCGTCCAATTCACAAAATATTTCTCTATTGTACTTTTGTAAGGCTCTAATCTCTTAGTGAATCCAGCTATGAAGGTTAATTCTCAGGCAAAATGAAGTTATTTCAACATAACATTAAGTTCATACTATCATTTAAAATTAAAATACTCGCACTGTCCTTTTAAGAGCTCAATAAAAGAAATTACCCCACGAATTTTCGTTTAAGCTATTCACTTATTATTTTTATTAATATTTTTTTTTCTACATATCGATGATTTGAAAATGGCAAATCGTAAAAAAAAATAACCATTCACAGAGACTCGTTAAAGTATTATAAAAAATCAGCAAAGAGTAAAAAGAAGTAAGCAATATCTTATATCAAATCACTACTGAGAATAAAATATGACGATAAGAGTTTTCAATGTAAGGCTGGTGATATTTTGAATATCGAACCTTATTATATTATTTATGATCGTGACATGTGTAAATTAAAATGAAAAACCAATAATCTGTTCTGCATGACAAATTATCAAAAAATGATAAATCCGCTAGATTTTTGTGAAAATTTACTTTCGCAAATATTATTGAACTTATACTATTAATTAAGTATTTCAACTGAGGGTGCTTGATAGAATTTCAATGTCAGTTCAAGTACATCCGTGCACTTGGAATGCCTGAAGATGCCGAAAGGCGAAACCCCGGGTCGTTAGCGACAAAACTCATGGAATAGTACAAAATTCAAACAATTCAAATTTTATACTATTAATACTTATTTATTTTAGAGTAAAAGTATTTTTTTAAAACTGCAGGGTGGCTCATTTTTACATTCGACGTTATTTGCATTAAAATAGGTCAATAGTTATATTATTTAAAAAGAAAATAAACACAATATTTGTGTTTCTAACAAATATTTCGTAAAGCTCAAGATCAGTGTCGCACCTCAATTGATAATGTTAAAGATGTGTGAAACCAGTCCTGATTATAAAATATAGGGAAGTTATACAAAACAATTCAATCGATTCAATAAAAAAACATTGTGCTTTAGTTATTGAAATACAAAGAATCTCTTTCCGCTAATAACAGAACCTTAAAAGTGAATATAAGGTTGAATACATTTGTGAATATGAGCTCTATATTATTGAAAAAATCCAAAGACCATTACCATAAGAAATAAAAAAAGAATACTGAAATTGTAATCGGATAAGTAAAATAATATTTAATGTCCGTTTCATGATCTTAAATAAAACTGCCAGCTACACATTATGTTGAGTGTTCTGGTATGTATTTGAACCTGTTATGCTTTGCATGCAAATGTAATTGAAAATTAGTTTCACATATGCAAAATTATGCCATTAGATGGGGCTGGTATGAAATTTGAGTATCCTTTGCCCGTCCTGAGACTTATGCAAATTTTAGACCTCCATACGTCACCACCTGCAAATAAGGTACTGTCAGCATACGGAATAAATATGATTTTAATTCACACTCGTAAAATTAAGGTTACTAATCCATTTGATAAAGTATGTCTTCATAAGAGTGAATTCACAACCTTTATATATTACGAAGTCAAAGTAGTTAGTAATTGAATTTAAAAAATATAGTATTAAGTATCGAAGATAATTTGTAATAAAATATATTAAAATTTTCAGTTGAAGAAAAATGATTATAAGATTATAAAAGAAAGAGCTGAGTGAGTTTCGATAAAATATTACACTTACTGGACTCACTTACGTTCACGCAGACTATGTCAATATCCTATGTACATAATTGTTAAAGCTCTCCTTATTGTAAAGGTAACAATTTTATTCATTTCGAAGATTCCTCATAAAATGATCACGAACATTAAGTGTGACATTCTTTATTCAAACGATCAAAATTTATTTTGGAAGTTACGTATGCATATTTATTATAATGATGATATTTTGAATTTATGTAATATTTTACGTGACTGGAATATATAAAAATAGCATGGCAAATAAAGATTGTTTTGAGTGTTATAGCTTACGAGTCTGTTAAATAATAAACAAGGAAAGCTTACAATTTGAATAGTAAAAATATACAATGGGCATGGTGTAAATAACTTTTTTATTTGAATATATAAAATTATTGAAGTGGAATGTTGTAAAATTTCAGTGCTTCGTGTATAAAATTTTCTATATTTTATGTAATCATAATATGATGATAAATGTCAATCATTCCGAAAAACAGCAATAGGAAAACAAAAAAAACTGCGTAAGATTTAAATAACATGTTAAAAATTATTAAGAATTGTTTTGTTTGGAAATATTTGCCTTTCTTTCAACGAGTGTTAATTTTATTTTTATGTTTAGTTATATCTCTAAGAATTTAAGGGAAACAATAATAAATTTATATTTTGATTACAATCAATGAATATCTTATATAGATTAACATCATTTCTGTGAAATATCCCAGTGAGAGGTGGAAATAATGACTGGAGATTGACGATATAACAATAAAACGATTAGAAGTAAAGCGCTTGTAATATATTCGTTAAACAAACGGGTGACCCTTTTTGTTTGGTCGGGGTCACTCGGAACAACAAATGAAAAGCGTTATAGTGAAAATAGTGGGGTGACGTTGTGGAGGAGAAGTCGGGGAGAAGTCAAGGAGAGCATTGACAATCGGCCGATTGGTATGCGGATCACAATATTCACTGCCGCAGTAACATCCCGAGCACCTGCGGCAAGGCAGCGTGACCAACCCCCTCCACTTTGATTCAGTGGCCACCCCAAATTTGTGTAGCAGAAGGGTCGAAATACAGCGATAAGAAAAAAATACGTTAGTCATTGGTCTGTCGTATAAATCATTCATTCTTGATGGCACAATCTATGCCATAGAAGTAAGAATATACGCCTGCATCGATAGTATAATATGAAGCAAAGAAGTTTTTGTTTAACGTCGAGATATACTACTTGATTTTGAATGGCATTTTTTCAATGTTTATTTTTATGAGTGTATCAGAATTGTACGTTTTCGGCTGACCCCTATCATATTGTAAGGTCAAATAATGATGAGGTAAATTAAATTTCTACTATTTTAAACGAAACTTAGATGTGAAATCCATATTTTTATGCAACCTGAAAATAATGTTTAAAAGGAGTAATAGCTTTACGACAGAAATTAAAAATGTCTTTTGCGAAGTGTAAATATATGATTAATATGGTTTGTTTATATTTTTAGAGACATGATAGATTGTTATATGAAATATATTAAACAAAAATGACTGGGAATGCACTGGAATTATCTTGACAGCCTCGGAATAATTCCTGCAATAGGAAATGGACACGATTTTTACCTATAAGCGTAGAAAAGCAATGTTAACATAATATATAATATGGATCGAATTTTTCGAAAACAAGTTTATGAAATCGGCATAATTTTAAAACTGTGTCAAATAAGTCTTTTTTATTCCACAATCCAATGCGGATCGTGCACAATTTACGATTACTATTTGATTTCGATGTAAATAAGTATTATCTGGTAGTATTTTGCGTGTCATTTGTAAATATTATTATCGAATAAATAAGCCACAAACCTGCCCAGTATATCATATACTATTGCCAGTATTATTTTCAACAACGGCAAGGCAGCTGAATTAATTTTTAAAGCGGCGGTATCGTTTTCAGTTCGATATTTAAAAATAGTTTATGTAATATTTATTATGGTGAACAAAGTATTTATTATATATTTAAAATTTTAACAAGAAGATTACTATTTGAATTATAATTAAATGTTATATCGTCATGGTAATTATACAAAATATTAATGAACAGTAACTGAGGCATGCAAAATAAACGAAGGCTACTAGGGACATGGCTTGGCTGCGGGTGCCCCAGGGGAGCCTGAATCCCAATTGTATCTTCTTTCCAACCGGATGGATTGTGTATCCCTGGAAAGCTAATGATGACCATCGATATGATGAACTTGGCGAAGCTACAAGCCGCCCAGATAACCTAGGAGGAAGCATGAAGGTTGGTCGGAGACATAGAATCTTTATGGCACCGACTGGATAAGGAGCAGATATAAAAAAACTAATGCGTTAAGGTTTTTTGAAATAAATGATAATATTTAATAACACATGAAGTTTTTATTTTAATTATTTATCGGTTAGATACACTCACTTCGTGTGACTTGTGTGTTGATATCCACATGACTATTTTTAGCCGTTTTATGTTTGAAAACTCATCACAACGTTCTTTTGAAGTAAGAAAGACTCGGTCGGAAATTAGTTATAGGTTTCCGATGAACAAGGCAGACAATGTCGCGTGTGGGCTGGGAAATTTCAAACTTTCCCGCCGTCCGGAGCTCGGCAAGCATCTTTTGACATGCTCAAATTAAAACAGAGTGCTGCGGGAATGTAATTAAAAAAGTAAAGAAAGCCGATTTCAACCGGGCAATGTTATGAATTTACAGTGGCCGGCCATCACGGGCAGCAGAAAAACTAAATAAAAATACCGGCGCACATTTGCATTTATAATGAGAACTTTTAAAAAATACAGTGGTATTTTCGCGACGGGCGGATGGCAAATGGAAAACGAAAAGATGTAAGCCAGCGGGAGACGGCCGGGTAAAATTATTACTTCGGGATTACAGATACTCGGTAGTGGTTCAGTCAAATAGACGGCAGAGTAACACTACAATCGTGTGAAGCCGTAGAACAAAATACATTATTTACCCTTGTACCCAATAAACAGATGTCTTTTTTATTCTAACATAATGCGGGGCAGTAAATTGGGATTAAATTGTCTTCATTGAGGTAAACACTGTGATAATAAATATTTGTTTACAAGGTAACTCTTTTATTAAATTCAAAGCATATTCAAGCGAATAAGTAATGTAAAAATATAGGAATAACACATTTAACTCGTGAGAGAAAAATAAACGCAAAATCTGAACATTTTTTATGAAAATTTATTCAATGCCTAAAATGTTATCATGTGGTTTTGGCAATTGGTGCTATTTATTCATAATCTTTATTGGTACTATAAGCTCAACGTAATCATAAATTTAATTATAAATATATATGTATATACACGTCTTCGATGAAGATATAATTAAACGATTGATATTAAATCTATATCAAATAGTAGTTTGGCGGTTTTAATTTAAAAAAATGATTAATAAAAATAATTTAAACTTAATTCAAATAGTATCATGTTTTCTCAAAATTAAATTGTAACGAATTAAAAACAGGAAGCAGTTTGTTTTTGAACAATGCTGTAACGAAGTACCTACCCAAAAAGGTTGGATCCGGAAATTTACTATTTAAGTCAATTTATAAAAGGTTACGTAATTAATAAGAAAATGTGGATTCAAAATTGAAATGAAAATTCTTACAAAGAAATAATTTTATGGTAACCAACATCAAAACTTACATCAATATAATGACTGGGTATAATGAAGGGGTGTTTGTTTACCAATTAATATTTTCGTTCATTAAAAAAATAGAAGACATTTACAAATGGAATAAAAATTTCTATTGTTGATAAAAAAATAAACAAGTTTTTAGAAATATTAGACTTTTATGGATTTATCGTGAAAATTTTTAATGGCGATGATAAAATCTATATAAAATGGTTTTAGATATTTGTCAAAAATAATTCCGGTCCTTGAAAACCAATTGTATCAAATTGATGAGCGGTATCTTTCGATTAAAATAATTCATAAATAAAACCGTATAACCCATATGAAAAAATGTATTTATGAATTTAATACTACAGCATTCTATGTGAAATAATATTTTCATATTTGGTAAGGGTTCCATTGAAAAGGTTCTAGATTGGAAAAACCCTTTACATGTTTCCCCCAAAAAGCTTCTATAGCAATCTTAAAGCGTATATTAAAGAAATAAAACATGCGGTCAGAGAACGAGGAGCCATATAAATACAAATATTGCATATATTTTTTGTTAACATATTTGAGTTATTTTTGTTGGGTTTCTTAATAAATATATGTTACAAAATCATGTTGTTTGGTTCTTCAGAAATGTTCATAATATAACAATTTACAAATATACCAATGGATCACGAATGGGAAGATTTACTCAAGTCATCTTTAGTGACTAAAGACAATGTAATTACAGCAGCGTCGTGCGGAGAGTAATTAGATTTCAATAGTATAAACGTACCATGAAAGTACCAGTTTTTCAAGTCGACACTATTGTATATGGCAAAATAATGAACTTAATTTTTAACAACCGGTAGAAAGAGTATCGAATGACTTGGGAAGATAGATATTCGTATAGCGGATTATAATACTTTAAAAAATGATACCCGATTTTTTGTACTTCTTCCACGTAAAATTTTAAAAGGACCTGCAAGAATTTGATGATAATGCTACAGATCGGTAATAAATACCTTTCTAGTAACAGATGACACTTAAAAGTGATTGTAATAATAACAAAGTAATTTCATATTTTCGATGGTTTCGGCGGTAACTTTGTGAAAGTTCATTTTAATATAAAATTTAAAATAACTTTGATTATTCCACGTATTGTGTAACTAACTATGACACGCGTTTCGCCTCTTTCAGAGGCATCTTTAGACTTACTATCGCAAAGTTTGCTTAAGTAATGAAGCAAGATAAATTCTAACATTTTAACATTTTAAATTATGAAATTACAAAATGGATTACGGGTTTTTTTCCTTCTAAAGGAAACAAGGAAGGGGGTGATAGAATCAAAACAATGCAATAACATAATGATACTAATAAGGTGTAATCAATCAATCAATTAGATTGGGATTTTTCCTTTTTAAGGGACGCAAGAGAGGGTTATAGAATCGAAATATAATATATATATATAAAAAAGATATATTATAAAATAATATTCTTAACAGGACAGGATGCTCGTCTTTATTAACATTATTCCCCATCAATAGAGTAATCGCCCAACCTAACTGATTGATTGCAGCTCATTAGTTTATAGTTTATTAGTTTGTAATGTTTAACGTCATTAGAAATATATTTGTTTGCTTTCTTTCGATTCTATAACCCTCTCTTGCGTCCCTTAAAAAGGAAAAATCCCAATCTAATTGATTGATTGATTGCACCTAATTAGTATCATTATGTTATTGCATTGTTTTGATTCTATCACCCCCTTCCTTGTTTCTTTTAGAAGGAAAAAAACCCGTAATCCATTTTGTAATTTCATAATTCAAAATGTTAAAATGTTAGAATTTATCTTGCTTCATTACTTAAGCAAACTTTGCGATAGTAAGTCTGAAGATGCCTCTGAAAGAGGCGAAACACGTGTCACAGTTAGTTACACAATACGTGGAATAATCAAAGTTATTTTAAATTTTATATTAAGTAATTTCATGTTAATATCATTTTAAATTATAAAAAGTTTCCCATAAATACAATCAAAATTAAGCATTATAAATTATAATGCTTTTAAGTTTGAAAATCTTTACATAAAATATGAAATAAAATTTTCGTAGATAACAAAATATTATTTAAAGACTTGGCTGTGGTAGGTGATCAATCTTATTTTAATTGCGAAGCAATTCTGTAATGGGTATTAATAGTATATATAAGATTCCCTTGAAGTTTGCGGATATGTATAATAGATTGTATTACATTAGGCGCAAATGTCAGATACAATAGTTTGGTTAGATTGCAGATGGTATTCAACTAAACTAATATTATCTGAAGTCAGTTCATATATCATTTACGGCTTTACATAATAAACTGAAATAGAAAATTGTATTATAAAATACGTATGTTTGAAACGTTTTTGATTCAATATTGAATTAAATAAGCGATTTTAGAAAGCTAACTATAGATCAAATAAACATCAACCGTTTCATCTAAAATCAAACCATTTTTTCAGCAAATCAAAAAGCGTTAATTAACAATTAATTATTTAATGAGTTATTTTTTAAGTGAGTTTGCAGTTCGATTATTTCAGTTTATCTGTGTTCAAAATCCCAATATGGAGTAAAACCGGTATGCAGATTATGCACTCGATATTGAAATGATATGAGTTGTTTAATTTATAAAAACGTGATGATATCTACTCAATTTAGTTTACTGAAACTTAACTGACCACAAATAGGTTTATAAAGTTTATGTTGAATGTTTACTGTTAAATAATTAAGCGGTCATGTTGGCAACATCTTCGAATGGAGTCATCAAGCTTAGGAATACCCATCAGTCGACAGTATAAACTGCTTGTTTTATTTCTCCCTTCTGTAGGAGCTAAAGTAAGCTCTTACCACACTATAACACCTCACGTCCACTTTATTGTACAACCGATAAAAATCACCCACTGTCTGGTGGGCAAACTTACCTAGAAAAGTGTGGCGTGGGGCAATTGAGAGCATTTGGCGCCGATACCGGATTGGCCATTCATTCAGCCGTCGCCGGCGTCGCAAAAAAGCTTCCCAAGTGTTGTGGACCGCACCGACTCGGTCGGCGGGGACTGGCAGCTCGCCTCTTTTTCGGGGGTGCCCAGAGATTAACGAGTCACCCGTTGTTGACCGCAAATTAAGCGAGAACGTGCCAGCCGTCGCAGAAAGGTGCTACTCTCTACTGCCGCCGATGTTTGAACACTGTCTTTTCAATTTAATTATTTTGATCTACCCTTAACACGCTGATTGGATATTTGACCAGAAGAAGAAATAACAAATTTCCAATTAATTATTTGGAGGGTGTGACATCATACTCAAATTCGCCGCAACGCTGAAATTGACGCAATTCATTAACAGCCAAAGTTTTGCAACAAATTTCTGTATTAAAAACATGAAATTGTACACAGGTATTTTTCGAGCACTGCCAGAAATATTTTAATTCTGTACGAATGAATTGTGTTTTGTAAATAGACTATGTTTGTCAATAATGAGTTGGGAAGTCCAATTAATTACAGTTTAGTAATACATAAACTGAACATCTTTTTACCGTTTTCATGCTCCTATAAAGATAATCTTACATTAAAAAAATACAGCCAATTCAGATCAAAACAAGAATTGCAGAGCTTACATTTTGATGTAATCAAATAATAATCGATTTCGAAGAATAACCACTTTCAGGCAGCAACCTATGAATTTTACTTACTAAAAGACTATACCTAAATATATTTGTAACCGAATATTTTAAATAAATAAGCACACGATATAAGGTAATGTAAATATAAAATAAAATCAAAGTAAAAAAGAGAAATTTTAAATGCAAATGAATCTTAGTGCTATTTTTTTTTATCACAGACAAATTTTATAAAATACTCGAGTATATGAATGATTCAACTAAGCATGCAATGAAAGCAACATCAACAAGACAAAATTTTCTGCAAAACATAACTTTATGAGAAAATAAAAATAAATCCTTGAACAGTAGGAACAACTCAATGCCTCTATCTAGCTTTATGTCAGTAAGTTATGGGACAGTATTTTCCGGACCATTTATGATTGATTTTCTAAGGTTCGCACATAATGTGTAGTTTGCGCATGACTTCCCTATCCCTTTGATATGCTTGATTAGAAAAATGCCATACGGAAAAGGCTTTACATTCGCATTAAACTAAAGACATTTGGAATGTTATATTTCAATCAATGTTTCTTTTGTAGTCAGTCTTTATCAAAATGTGGCTTATTTAAGTAAAAAGCTACAAAACAATGGGTTTACTTTAATTAGATATAATGCCTTTCCGCCAAGAATTTACACCTTAAATATGATTACAAACAAAGTTATTAAAATCGATCAACACTGCGCGAATTGAAAAAATAGAATGCGTATAAAAAAAATATTGCGTAAAAAAAACAAATTGACAAATATCATATTTATTCATGTAACCTTACCGGCAGCTAAAATTGAAAATTAATTTGTTTTCTATTATCGCTTGAGTTAACTTCACTCGACACTCTTAATCTTAACGGTTTTTTTAAACGAATTTATATTCTGATCTTACTTAAAATAAACCATTTTCGTGGATGTTACGTTCACAAATAGACAAATAAAATAAATTATATACTCGGCTATGAAATGAAATAGTGACAGCGTCAACTACACAAAAGGTTGTAAGTTCAGCCAAATTTGATAAGGGTATAAACTAAGACCATGAAAAATAGCTGCTGAGATTTATTTAGGTAGTTACCTGATATCTTAATTTAATAATGATAACTTTATGGAAATAAAATTCTTCACAAATGTTAAATAGATATATGTATTAATGTTTTTGAGTTTAATTTTGTTTAGTAGTTCTACTTAAAATATACATAAATAGATACTAACTATAACATTCCATTATATCAATGGTGGAAAGCGTTGAATTATTCCTTATATTAAATGCAAAAAAAGTTCTATTATCATTTGATTCCAATAATCTCTATAATGAGAAAATGTAAATCTTAATATTATAAATAAACACTTTCAGTCGAAATCCTCAATTATTCTGTGTTTTCTTGGCATTCCAGACATTTTTTGTACTTATTTTAAAAATTACAACCTAATAAAGTTTATATGGAATAAGTACAAAAAATGTCTTATTATTTTTTTTTGTAGTGTCATTCTACCAAGTATTGACAGTGAACACCTTCAAAGTGTTTTATATGAATTAACTACTGATACTATTTAAAATTGTATTACGACTTATTAACGAATGTTGTAATAAAATGTGAAATATTTATGTATTGAGACGACTTAGATCTCGGCTCTAACGTTAAATGAGAGGAAGCCTCCGGTCCGACACTCGGTAAGTTGAATTTAGGGATTGGAGTAGGAGAATCAGGATGCTCTTAATGAAATACGATCTCAAAGCGTTAAACAAGTGCGATTTGCACACACACACACACACACACACACACAATTTACATATGAATTACGTTACTCATACAGATGTAAATACAAGACAAAAACAACACACTATCAGAAATTACTAAGGAGATATCAGGAATTTAGCACGAATTAATTTTTAGGGGGAGGATTAGGAACTTGAAGGCTACTTTCCAGTGCTTATGCTTGGGAGAATTGCCCCAACCAGCTCGAGACTATCTAGACCAGACTAATCTGGATCTCAAGTGCACTCAAGGCTCGCTAATCTCTAACTAACTAATTCTTATATGCCCATTATCACCCGTGATAAGCGGGTAATGCCCAACTTAATGTCATCCTAACGAAGCAAAACCGTTAAAAACTGTTAAAAGATGCGTTGGATGATCCATTTTTTATGGTCCATCGAACTCTGCATGAAATACCTCGTATCTCATGAACTCCGGGCGTGAAAGAGTCAGAGACATTTAGAGCGAGACGTAAGCTCCTGCTCCGATTTGGAGACGTTGCACCTAAATGTCTCTTCTCGGCATGAAAGAGTTAGAAATATTTAGAGGGAGACGTCGGCTCCTGCTCCGATATGGAGACGTTGCACTTAAATGTCTCTTTTGCAAAATTTTAAATTACTCTATATTGAATCGCTATAGATTTCAATATAGAGTATTAATAGAATGAATTTACTTAATGATCAACTTAAACTCATAGACTGAGGTGATTAATAGATCGTTCGAGAGAGTTCTGGTGACCTACCATATAGGGCGGTATCAGTATAAACGTAGTGTGTGTTTCGAGCACACGTGTTAAACAGGCACCTGTTTATGAATTGAAATTAAATGTTTCGACAAACTGAACACAACACTATACTTAGATGAAAACAGGAACTGAAGATAAAAACATGTCTCCGTCTGACTATAGCCGTATAATGCAGTGGTTCTTAGACTATGGATACAGCTCAAAGTCAGTTGGCACATTATCGGGTAACTAATTATGTCATGTCATTTAAAAATCTTGGGGACGATAACAATTTAATTTTGATCAAATTAACTTGCAAAACGGTTTTTGTCAATATACCATTCATTGAAATACAACATGACGAGTCCGTATGATTTTTTCATGTATTCTGTTTCAAATTAAAATCAAGGCAAAACCCATATAAGATATGAGTAAACAAAGAACTCGTGTAATGAAAATTCATTTTTTTCATATCTTACATAAGCACCAAATTTAAAAAAATCGCTGCAGTATCAAGACCTATCTATGGTGCAGGATTTATAGTACTTCCAAGATGTAACAAATTTTTTCAAACTAAATGATATATGATATTGTACTGATGTGTTGTGATACTGTTTTAAATTCATATTCTGTGGCTTTCAAGGGTTCAGAAACACTGGTTTAATATATATTCCCTATGGTTCACTAATGAGTGTAATCATAGGAGCATCGCACGTTCAATGCACTTAAACGCCATACACGTTTGATTGCCTGTATTCGCTACGTTCTACAGCGCAGTGCTATGATCCACTTTTGGATACCGACACCGAATCAGAAAACGACCCCATTCAAATACGATTCTGTTACAATGCGCCTAATTGAGATAGATTTTTTCAAAATGGTCTGGTACTATAATTAATTGCAGTCAAAATTGTAGTACTTACTTATATTTGCTTCGGATACTACGGAACAGTATCCGTAACACAAGACATTTCAAATGATGGCATGGTCTACTATAAAAATTAACTCCTGTGCCACCTGTCCATCGCATGTATCCTAACAGTAATATTATACGGTTGAAGGTGATTGCATTACACTATGAAAGACGCAAACTTGCTTCTAAACAGTGGTTTGAGTTTTTCAGGAATACGAAGGTAAGAAAGCGGACAAACCAGCTCCTTGTGATCATTTGCGTTATCTGTCCTATCTCAAATATATTCAAATTATTTTTAAATTTAGAGGGTACTAAGTTAGATCGACTGAGTCTGGATTCAAAAATATAACAGTGTATTCTTGGTTTTCTGGACCACACTATTTCCTGTTTTGAGCTGCGGGCAAGACACGCCTGACCTATTCTGTAATGCATTGCCGAATAAAACTTTGAGGATTTATAGTTTTTATACGGTACGAGGAGGGCTGGTGATGTGTTTTTTTAAAAAAATAAGAGAGTTAGAAGTGGGGAGGGGAATATCACAAATGCCTACTGAAATGTATTTATTATTACAAAATGAAAAATATAGTTCTCATTTTATAAATTGCCTCTTTTAGCTTAATTCAATATTTGACGAAGCTAAATACCAAGAAATGATATTTCGTTTATTAGAATATTTGGCAGGACAAAATGAAATTTTAAATATTTATATGCCAAATTTCAATTGCTTTATTGAATCCCAATATTTCGCAAAAGCTTACCATATTGATTACTTCCGCGGGCTTAATATGAAGGCTTTATAACAGAAACAGGATATCATAGAATATTCATTTCCAAT
Organism: Himalopsyche kuldschensis; assembly: GCA_028554975.1. Lineage (NCBI taxonomy): Eukaryota > Metazoa > Arthropoda > Insecta > Trichoptera > Rhyacophilidae > Himalopsyche > Himalopsyche kuldschensis. The sequence goes on along the minus strand of JAHFWI010000001.1, from coordinate 2,839,968 downwards.
TGACGAATCAATCGATGCAATAAAATAACGGTATACCTGTGTCCGATTGTTATGATTTTATAATGAGGCTGGAAATGTTAAATATTCGATTCAATAGCTTTAATAGAGATGCCGTATTTATGATTTGTTTTTCATTGCCTGTTTGAATTTATGAGGGCCAAATTAAAATAAATTATGGATCTGCATTATGTTATATTTGAATGACATATTGCAAATTCAAGCAACATTTGCAAAATTTTGTCATAGTTTTTAGATTATTCATATTTGATTTGTATCAACGAAATAATCATATTCATTATTTGCTAAGAAATATAGTATCAATTACTGGAATGAATTAATTGTGAATTTATGATAGAAAATCAGTACGTTTATTATAAAATATACAGTTCGTCGACCGATAGTACGAAGAAGTGTTACAAGCAAGATATTGGTCTCAGTGATTTGTGGATCTATCATTGGATGAAAGACTTTATATTTTAATATATATACGCGGTGCTCATATTCAATAAGACTATGAAATTCTGATCTCTAAAAAGTCTGATGGCCGATGTAAAGCTCCGTTAAATGATTTCGACGAAATCAGTAAACATGGCTTACAATTTTACGAAACAACAGAAAGGTTATTATTGGTGAGAGATTATCTTTATGACTGGATTTGATGTGTATGATTAAGATTAAGCTGTAAAGGGACAAAACATACAGGAATCATACGGAAATGTTTTGTATGAATATTACATGTAAACAAAACAAATCTACCCCTTGTAACACGGTTATTTCTGTCAAAAAAAACATAGCATTGCTGCCAATATGACGTGATACACATATCTGATATGTATGTTAGGTCTATATTGGCTGATAGGATTTTGGAAAGGATTCCAATAAAACACTCTTGGTATAAAGGGTTATTTATGGGACATCGTGACTGAACAATATGCAACAAATTACGATGTTACGGATATTATGTATTGACATCTGCACGTTTGAGGGATTAAAGTTGTTTATGTATTATAAAATGCTATAACATAAAGATATCACAAAAACAGTTTAATAAATAGTAAAATTTAAAAAAAACCTAACTATTTTATTTGATAACATGATTTCTTTTGAAAAACAGTTTTACACATAAATATCTCAACTGAAACTATCAAAATCAAATGGAAGCATCGTAAATTGTTAAAGTAGAGTTTTTTTTGGTCCAGAGATGTCACATTAGCCGTGCTGTTGATTGTCATTGTTTTACTAACGTTTCCTAATTTTTTGGATTATTTTTGAATAAAAATGTAAAATATAAAATTTTATCTTATTTTGTAGCTGTGATAAAATATTATAAAAATACTGGACTTACATTATACATCATTCATATTCACTACTCCAATTACAGGATCGGGATCAGGACTTTTTTTGAATATGTTGAAATACTTGTCAGCTAAGCGACTCTGATCTATCGGTATCTATTGTACAAAATGAGGAGCGTGGAATAATTTGTTTTCATTATTCAATGCTTTGCATTTATATCTAGGATTTACTGTTCACAAATTTGAATCAATTGTATTACTGATCGATAATGATAAAAAAAAATATGTAAAATATTCACTTAAGTTTGATTCCAGTACCCCAAGCATGACAAATCCCTGAAATACAAGAGACGACATTGTGAGTGTTGTCGCTTGGGATTTTCGCCTTTCGCTTTTCACAATGGCAAAGTGTTTGTTATAAGCTATTACGTCAAGCAGGTTTGCGTTTTGAATGCGAAGCCATAAAGCTGGGATAGGCGCGGAATATACGGTCGCGGCAGGCGAATAACGCACGTCGACAAAATGGATGGGAAATACGATTGTAAGGCTTAACGTATAGACAGGTATTTGAGAGAGAAGAAAAGAAGGCATTCGAAAATGGAACTACTTCTTATTTTTCTTCGGAGGACGATTTAATAAAATTACTGGTTCGATACTGAGCTTGAAATGGTAAGATGCCGTTTGTTATTGCTCGTCCAATTCAAAAGCTAAAGTGAAGGAGTCTTAGAATATAGACATGAAAAGATGATCTTTGTTGCACAATTTTGTGTACAAAATCATTTGAACTGAAGATCCTAACGGACCATAGAATAATTAACACGTAAGTATTGTCAGTGAAACTTTATATTTATATCAAATTAGTTAAATCAGTCTTCTTTGTGTAAGCTGTGGAAAGTATTTTGGAAAATCATTTATACTGAGTTTTATAATCGTAAAATGTTCATAAAGAAACCTATGGGAGTTAAAATTTAAACTGGCCGTTTTATCATTGTGATAAAAAATATAATTTCATGAGTCGTAACACGGTGAAATTTCGGAATATAACTTATAAAATTCCTTCAGTTGTTCAAAAATGATGAAGATATTAAGAAGAAATATTCAAGCTGTAAAATACTGATGATGATTTAAAAGTTTAATATGAAACATTATAAGCTATTATTCAAATATTAAATGAAGTAAAAATTAGTTATGTACACGAGTGATCCAGCTGCGAAAACAGCTTGGAGCACCTGTTAAATAAACAACAATTTATTATTCACTTTGTCTGATCACTTTTAAACACGAAACATAAAAGTAATTTTCAATATACCATCGAAACTGAATTGCATTTAGGGCTACAATTTAGAATTGAAGAGGCGATACACACCCTTAAAGATGTTAATAAAGAAAAGACAGCGCAGCGCGTGTTTTGAGACTTTAATATGTCGCAAAGCCAAAAAGGGAAAACATTTTGCGTTTATTCATGAGAGCAATCATTCTGATCAGAGGAGGCCACCGTTGTTCCGCAAGGGAAAACACAACATCCAGTCAATATGGCGGAGTATCTACACAGGGCCCGGGAATGCCTTTCTCATTATATCTACGAAAAGGCATTTGCCTATTTCTCACGGAACGGAACCCCAAAAAAATCGGGCTAATGTTTGGAGTATTTCGTGATCAAACAATAATATTCCGTGTTTTTGAATTTGCATGTAAAAGGAAACCTCTGTTTGACAATCAAATTTGAATGGAACAGTAATAATCTTTTTTTTATGTATTTTATTTTATAATAAATAAGACTTATTTTCAACATTGTAGCAGCAAATTTATGGCTTGAATATAAAAAAAACTGTTGCCTAGTAGCTATATGTTCTTTATTTTACGTAGCTGAATAGCCGTTTTAATAAAATCTGAAACAAGTCTGCATCATTGTATAGATTTATTTATGGACCGTATGAATCTATATATTTGAATTTTTTTTACTGAACTTAATAATTTATAGCAAATTATGCATGTTTTTTTGATAAGAGTTTAGTTTAATCTACTTGGAATCTATATATTTGAAAGTCACTTTATATTGAATATAAAAATCGATTGAAATAGTTTGCAATCAAAATCGTTGGAAGTTCAATAATACCGTTTTGTAAACGGAAAACATGTAAATAGTAACAACTGCCGACACAAGTGTTGCACTCAATGAAAAATATAAACATGCTAGTGAGTGTCGTTGGGGTCTACTTTTTATTGTTATGGCGCTCTAGAAGCCATCGGTGTTGCGAAGAAATGCTATTGGAGAGACGATGTAATAGCTAGTTATATTTTTACTATCTAGTTAAATTGGACAAACTGTAAAAAAACATCGCTTTTATACAGCGAGCATCTGATTTCTATTGAAGTAAAAATTGCTACTGCAATAAAACAAAATACGTTTTTGTTTTATATTGTCAAAGACAAAGTAAAAAAACTGACGTGCTTAGAATATATATATTGAAGACAAGGGAAATCTTGTTTTTTATAAACGAGCTTGATTATGAAGTAAACATTGTTGGCAAGATTTTATATATAGTTATTTTTTTTTTATAAACTTGGCATAAAATAATTGCATCATTGATCACTATTGCAATAGAAATTGAAACACGCTTTCAAATTTGACTATTATGTAATGGTTTTCCCCAGCATGCTTATAAGCAAGTTGAATATTAAGTTTCCCGATATGTTTTTTACTTAAAACATTTTTTCCATAAGAAGAACTCCATCAAGTTAACAAATTGATAACACTGACGATATGATAAATATGAGATTTTATATTGCTTTATATTAGGCTGTTTTATCTTATATGAGCGTGATACACATCAAAACAAGAGATTGCGAGCTGTGAGAACAGTATCGTAGCTTCTTTTTGACGCATGATAATAACAATATGTCAAGAAAGTTTCATTCCTCAGAATTTCGTGACATATTCATGAAAGTACTTAGGTTTGCCGGGGGCTTACTGTGTTTTTACACAAGAATGAAAATATCGAACGCGCTACATCCGCTGGAAAAATCTGAGAGTAAACACTCTGGGATTGCGTTTGTTACACATCTACTCATGGTAAAATACTAAAAGTGTAACTCAAATAGAGCGCACGCTTCTGAGTATTTGCAAGCTGCCATGGCATAATCGCTTGATAGTGTCTTGAGACGTTAATATATTTTAATGATTCCCATCTACATGTGAATGAATGAAAGTATTGGAAAAGTCAAAGGGATCAGAGAGTGGTATATTTAAAGCAAGATTTCAATGGATTGATCAAAATATCAAGATGGTAGCACATCTCTACGATATCAAATAGTATTGAAATGGCAAATCAGGATATGTTAATGGCGTCGTTAAATTTATTATAACATACACCTTACTTTATTACGCACATAAAAACGTACGATGGTGTATTCCCTATAATATGTATATCAAATAAATAATACGTTTTTTCAAATATTTATCTAAATAAATTGATTTCTATTTTTCGTATATGTAGGTTCAATTTGTGAAAGTTATATTTCTAAAAAACGTAATTCTTTCAAAGAAGATTAGGTAAATTCACAAAAAAATTATATTGAAAATGTGTTTAATTTTATAACATACTTTGAGTAAGACTTCGAGAGCAAAGATTGTCAGAAATCAAGAAGCTATGTATGTATAAAAAATAATATGTAAAGAACTAACTAGAAGTTAAGTATTTGTTGTTTTACAAATATAATGTTTCATTTAATATAACAGTATTGATATAACGCTTGTATCGAATCATTTGGTGTAATTAAACAAGTTTTCAAAAAAAAAAAATTTTTTTACATCTCGATGTATACATTATTAGTTTTGCAGCGTTGTTTTTATCTGAAGCTGATCATCAAGTTAACTTATTTTTTAATAGTTTTTCAAAATGCTATTCCAGAAACTAAACCGTGATTCAGACTCGTATTATATGTTGATATTTAGATAGTGTATTTTATTCACTCAAGAAAAACAATAAATATGAATACAATTTATTACCACTAAGGCTAACGATAATTTATGACATTGAGCAGACAGACGGGGCATAAATAAATATAAGCGTTTCTCGTTCCCAGCTATATTTTCAATAGAATCTTTATTAGGGTAGACTTGCAGGGAATATATGCGAACAATAAATATGTACAAAGATTACAGGGTGATATATCGCGTAGGCTGCACTCTGTAAAATCATAAGCTGCCTTCCGCCCGCAAGTAAATACAGCCTGATCCTGTGACACAATAAACTGGTACACCGAGAAACGATGTGAGCCATTAGCGAACTCAAATCTGAACTTGGCGTAGATACAAGCTAACCAGTGGCGTGCATTACCATCATTACGAGTTGCCATTTCATTGTCTCTGATATGGACTAAATGGAACCAAATGATACTGATTACACGTAAGTATGGGACCATAATTGAGAAGGAATGGTATCTCAAGATTCAAGATCCTACCAAAGTTTCAGAGCCGTAAATGTGTTGTGTATACACTGTATGCAATCAAGCTTTGAGAACTCGATGAAAAACTATAAATGATATCAAATAAATACGGACAGTAAAGTTCAATGATTTTTTAAGCAAACAATGGAAATAATAAATATTTATCTTATCATGAACTATTTATAAATAATATTGTCCACTTAAGTAAATTGGATATGAGAACGATGGTAAATTTATGACTTTTAGCCGGTGAAAATGATTCATCAGTTTTGAATCACAATAAGATACTATGCACGCCATAGATATCTTCACATAAATACATTGCTTTAAAAGCTTTACTACGGTGGTAAAATAGAAGGAACTTTTTATTTCAAACCTTTCGCAAGCGGGCCGTTTCAGTACCGGCTACTACGAGCTTTTGGAAACTTTACGAACAAAGAAAACTGGCGTGTTTATCTGTTTTCAGAGCTTTCTCGATTATCCTGTCTGCATTATGTATGCTCCATAGAGACTAAAACATAAGAGGAAATAAACTAAAAACGCTGAAATATAATTACTTCCACAAACGTGACAAATATTGATAGATGGAACTTTTCAGTGACTTGCATAATATCCTTATAATATATTCTTAATGTGAGCTACATAATATCCTTATTCTCTTCTCTCTTTTATTGTTCCAACAGTACATATTTTTTCTAGGATTCGTTGGTAAATTTGCAAAGTATTGACTTGAATTATTCTAAATTAATATTTATTAAAAATTAACTGTACATACTGATACCGCCCTAAATGGTAGGTCATCAGAACTCTCTCAAACGATCTATCTATTTTCTATTTTCCACCTCAGTCTATGAGTTTAAGTCGATATCAGGAAATAAATTCATTCTTATAATACTCTATATTGAAATCTATAGCGATTCAATATAGAGTAATTTCAAATTTGTAAAAGAGACATTTATGCTGACGTTCCAGAATGGCATTGCGGACGTCTCGCTCTAAATGTCTGACTCTTTCACGCCCTGAGTGCATGAGATACGAGGTATCTCATGCAAAGTTCGATGGACCATAAATAATGTGTTATCGGGCGGAATTTTAACGGTCTTTTTTGGAACGGTTTGGCTACCTAAAGGAACCGCTTTTTTTTCATTCAGTTAGTTAGAGATTGGAGAGCGTTGAGTTGAGTTGAGTGCACACGTGCTTGCCAGATAAGTCTTACAGTCGTGGTTAAAGGGCTTCTCCCAACTGTAAGCCATGGAAGTAGCCTGCAAGCTCCTAATCCTCTCCCTAAGGATAAGTTCTAGTAAATTCCTGATATCGCCTTCGCAATTTTAATAGTCGTGTATTATGTATTGTAGAACGTAACGTGTATTGTAAATATATCTATGTTAAATCCGTGTGTAAAGTCTGTGAAAATTCGTAACAATTAAATAATGGTTGCTAACCGCACCCACATAACGCTTAGAGATCGTCTTGTGTTTATAAGAGCACCATGTTTCTCCTACTCCGTTCCCAAAATTCCTCTTCCCGAGTGTCGGATAGGAGGGTCCTTCTCGATTTACGAGGGAGCCGAATCAAGGTCGTTCTCAATCCCTACCACCACAAAGGGTATTCTTGAAACTTAAGATTTTTTTTTATAAAAATAATGTTAAATAAATTCATCAAAAAGACTATATATGCAACCATATATTTTAGCTGCAATTTATTGGATATTTCTCTTAGTAATAAATCAGCGTCTGGCATGGTACTTGATTAATAAATTAGAAGGGAACAAACACGTTTCGGCCAGGCACCGATGTGGCCGATAGAATACTGTCACGTCATAAACTTGGCATGTAATTTGTGATATTGAGTGAAGCAACTTTAGCGCTAGTGCATAGCTAGAGAAGTGCATCCCCATTCACGGAGAGTGCGGTTGTTAAGCTATACAATAACGAACAATAATTGCCTGTGGTAATATATTAACAAGCTATCAATTCAAATGTATTTTCATCACTGATGTAATATAATCAACCAATATTATATCGTATATAAAATTTTAGATACAGTGAAAATAGCCATCAAAACCTTCGATAGGGTAATTTAATGTAATTTAACATATCAACAATAATCATCGTGTCATCGTTAATAACTTTGAACAAATGACCTTTTGTATTATAAGAATGTGTTCATAGATTTGAACTACCGCACAATTACCTTTCATTAATTAATTGAATAATCGATAAACTAAAATTTGTTTTCAAACGCAAGAATATATTATGTAATGTTTACGTTCGATTCTGACAATGAGGCGCAGTGAGAACTATCATCTCACTGTAAGTACTTTCTTCGCCTCCTTATTTAAGCTCTATCATGTAAGAAAAATATGAATTGAGTGAATAAATAACCATCTTTTACCATGCAACCACTTCTGTTGAGATCCTCCATACGGCGATCATATGCCACACATGGGAAGCGAAATGGTTGAAAACACTTGATACAAATCAAGTAATTGAGTATTTTTTATTTATTTAAAACTGTCTTTCATACAAGAAGAATGGTTTAAAAACATCCGAGTAATGTTATATTTTTGAAATAAATTACTGCTGTATGGGAAAACGGGAAAGGCTTCTCATCATAACCCACTTTGCATTTAAACGCGGTAAATAACTTTTTTCTCTAGTAAAAATCAAACAAAACTTTTTTCTGTATTTTATAAGCTGGTTTACTGCAAGGAAAACAGAGGAAGTTTCTATGAACAAAACATCCTTTTGTAGATCTTTTGTAAAAAGTATTGATTAATGTTATAATTTTATTAGGTAAATTAACAATTTTCTGAATTGAAATATTGTATATGCCAAGCAATTAAAATATGTATATAAATATTTTCATGCGTGTACAGCGGCCAATTTTAATTAAATTCTATAATATTCATTATGGTTACAAAACATAATGATATATTGCGTTGAAATTAAATGGAAACGGCATTATAGTATAAAAAATGGATTATTATTGTTTATTTGTTATCCTCGAGCCTCATATTGAATATGATTAAATAGAACTAAAAAACTGATTGCAGAGAATATTATATAACTGTGTTGCATCCGATGGTTAAAGCAAAGATAAAATTTTATTTTATTATAAAAGCAAGCACTTAAATATATTTAAAGTGGAGAGAAGTCAAACTCATAACGTAAAATTTGATTTTCCATGAAACATAAATTGCTTTCTTGTAAACTTACTTTACTATGAGAAGGTTATTTATTTCATCTTCGGGAACGGTACGATGAAACCAACTTAAAACAAAAACAAGATTTGTTCTCACCAAAACACAAGAATTATTTTTCAAAACAACCCTTCAGTTTTAATTTAAAGGAAAATTTTCCTTGGAGAGTTGAAAACTTTCTATAAATAGGTTTTATTCAATTGTTGTGTTCAAATTCGTTGATTCTTTATAATTTGTTGGTATAGGATATAATTACTAAAAACAATTTCTACAATAATTATTTATGATTTTTGATTTCCAGATAAAATTTGTAGTATTTATTCATTTCGAATAATTTAAAAGTCTTGTGTCAGACTTCTGAAAAATTTTAATTGAAAATTGGTGTTGAATAATAGCTATATTATGAATGAAAATTAACGTTACTTGGTAACATTGCAGCTTAAAATATAAGAAGGCTGATGATTTAAAAATCTTCAGATTATCATGTCATGAGATTCCGTATTTTTTGGATGTTTTTTTTTTCTCCATATCCGCTCCTTATACGGAACATATGGCCGCCACACGGTGCCTCCAAGATTCTCTGTCTCCCGCCAACCTCCTCGCATCTTCCCAGGACATCCCGGCGTCCCTTAGCTCCCCTGAGTACATCCTATGGATGGTTATCAGAGGCCTTCCGCGGCGTCGGGATCCATCAGGTTGATAGAAGAGGCAGGCAGGATTTAGGCTCCACTGGGGCATCCGCAGCACATGTCCAAGCCAGGTCTATTGTCACTTTTTAATTTTGGACGTTTTTCGATGTTTTAGGCATATTTAAAAAAAAACACAATTAAAATAACTTATTATAACGTAGGAAGTTTTTTAAGTGATAGTTGCTTTTTTATGTGCATTTTAAATTTTGCCAACTATAATGACTGAGCTCCAATAATTGCGAATGCAGACAAACTAAAACATACAAGATTATAGTATACGATTTATAAGACAGCGAGTGTCCTAAATGGTCCTTATCAAACTGACCTGATAGTGAAGCTAATTGAATTCGCTGACGGGGCGCTTTTGGCGTGATTCAGACAGATGGAAACGACGGGGGCTTTACTCTGACAGACTGTCAGCAGACGAATGATCGGTCGGAAAGATAATATGTGTTAGAGGAACGGGGATTTTTAAGTAATGATATGATCGTTTATGTCATTGTTACACTATTAAAAAAAAAAAATTGCTATCTGTAACTGTGCATGGTGTCTATTATCTATGGACTATAAGACTTCTTTATCTCTCTCACATGAATTTATTTAAAAGAGTGTCATTGAATGCAAACAAAAATACGTTTGCTGAGATTGAGTTTGCTTTGAATTCAAATTATTAATAATTAATCAAAATGATATGAAAATCAAAAATGGATTTTAAAATTACTAATGTACTAATTAATTTTGTAGACAAGTGATAGCGTTAGTCATATTAGGTTTCGGTGCAAATGGTTCTATTTTATGATTACAGATTTTTTCATATTGATCTTTAAGCGATTTATGGGTATGTGTCCAAATTCATGAATGTATGACGGGTATTGTTTTGATCCTTTCTTGTTAAATACGAAAACTTTCATAACCACAACATTATTTACTTACCCTTTATGAACTTGAGTGAACCTAACTGACTAACAATTGGTTCTCGTTAATACAATTTTGCTACTCTTCCACGTGTTTTACTTAATATTCAAAGCATATTCAATAGTGAAAATTATGGAAAGTTCTTTATCAAAAGAGATAGCTGACGTGGATTGCACCTGTTCTCTCTTTAATGTGTTTCATATTGAACGAGAAACCAATAGCTTGAAATTTCATAATCTTTTGAATTAGCATGAATTGAGACTTTTCATATTTTGCCTAAATATTACAAAATATTATTAAGGTCTTTACTTACTTACTGTAATTGAAATTTATATTCCTTGTGTAGATTCTGCTCGAATTTATATACGAGCATAACAAAATTGATGAGATAGAGTTTAAAAAAACCCTGTATGAATTTTACATAAGATAAGAGCGAGCTTCATACGCTAAGGTTGATACCCGATCGAAAATACCCCCGTAGTGATTTATTCGCAAAGTGTGACTCCCGTCATTTATCTAAATCTATCGATGCTATCTACATAGGGCTTTGGAGAGCTACGCTTGCCAAGATGGTGATCGATCGGGTTCCCGAGATGCCGTTACAGATAGTACATCTGCATGTGATAGGTAATTGTCCCGTTTAACGGAAAGGTTCTTGAAGTAAATTTTCTCCGGGAGCCGGAGGCGCCCGACAGTAAAGTGCAACTCCGAAGGAAACCAACCGAAACTTGCATCGAAACTTCAGCACTTACGAGAGTTATTTTCGATTATACCCGATGCACGGTAACTGAATAATTATAGCCTGTGTGGTGGAGGGACGGCGTCATGGGATTCCAATGCTCAAAGCGCATCTCTGGCGGTAATTGAATGCAGCGGTGTCATCCGTACTACTTGAAATGATAAAGGACCGCACCGACAAACTTTGGAAATTTGACTCGATGTGAATAATAAATAATATCAGAAATAAATTTCTAATTCTCGTATGAATTCATTACACACGTGACGGATTATCGCGGAATATAATAAATCGTAAAACTATATTGAAATACGCCTGTAAAAAATATGTGTTGATATTTTACGATAGGATATTAAAAATATAGGAAATTCTTAAGAAGTAAAAATATTGAACACTAAAAATTTTGGCAATAAAACATTTCTTTTGTTGGAAGCAGGGAGTTATTGAATAGACCGTAAAACAGGCATTTCGTTTTAGTAAGATTGTGCTCGATTTTAACTCGACATGAGATGCTTCAATAGATATGAAGTATAAATTTAATACCTTTGATACTTAAGATATTTTGTTAATGTGAGTCCGTGGGTGAATGTCAAGGTCGTTGGCGACGGTTGCGGCGCTTACGGGCTCGAATACCTGTTTTATTTTTATATCGAATCATCGATTACTATTAGAAGACGTGGATGCCTGTCTGTTGTAAAAAATCACTCCTACACCCATCCGATCTTAAAAACGAAACGAGAAGAATTAACTGTCTTATTACCAACCCTAATATCTTTGACAAAAAGAAGTCGAGAAACTAAGTAACAAAAAGTTCTCGTAGAAAAACATGAAACTGAGAGTGGATTTTAGATTTGTACACGTTGACTGACTTCTGGAATAACAGATCGAGATGAAGAAAACATAAACCTACTTGTAGCTTTTCAATTAATTGCAACATGTTACTGTCGAGGTGGTCTGGCTTACGTGGAAGGCTACGAATCTCGATAAATATATCTGATGATCGGTAGCAAAAACATAATTTTCGGCTATATGAAACATACATTTACATTTTGTACATGTTGGTAAGCGGAAATTATAATATATATTGAAAGATCAACTTAATGAATTTGGTAACGATGACACAGCTGTGAAAATTAAAACTAAAAGTATTTCTTACAGAATACGGTATATTTATGACCCCTTTTAAAGTTGCGATTTTGTATATAATATTTCATATAATAATGAAGCAGTAATATCGTCTGCAAAATTTTAAATTCGAGCAGAAAATCTTATATATAAAACCGAAACGGCGTATGTATGTATATATGTCTGTAATTCCCTTTTGCATTGTTGTTGCAAGTTGCCATAAAAACGAATACGAAAGAAAATATTTTTGAATTTTTATCGGCGAAGACATTTAGTCAAAATGTAATAAATTAGTCTTCTACCAACTTTTTCCCGGCTTTTATTATTAATAATAATGTTTATTATTTACGCGAAGGTATTATTTGACATTTCAAATTAGAAATTGGAAATTAGATTTTTTCCTTGAATTTGGACATTTTAATGGGCGAGAATGGGGCATCAAATTAAATAAAATTTGTGATTTTATTTTAACTCTATTTTGGATGTTAGATTTTGTGATATAATTATGTCGAATGATATAACATTAAATAATTATTGGTCACTTAGTCCGAGCGACGCCGGGTAGCAATACTAGTAGTCTAATAAAATAAAAAAGAATATTGTTGTTGTTTTCTAAGCGGCTGCATTAAACGAAGTAAAATAACAACAGTAAAGATTCCAACGAACTGAAAACCAATTGAAAATCTCTTAGCCGTGTGGCTTTTCCACAAAAGTTCTCCATATAAATCCAGCACGATGAGACAAGCATAAAAGTTAACCACCAGAACGAGAGGTGACACTTTAAAACTTTGCACCATTGAGTCAAGTGGGAGATAAATTTGAATAGATGACGTTTGAGAGAAACGTTCGCTGGTGATTAAGTTATTAAGCGACGTTCTAAAAGGGTCACGCTTCAATTTATAACTAATGTTTGCAAATCATAACTTACTAAGAATGTCAGTAAATTTGAAAATAAGTAAACGGATAAAATGATTTTTGCGAGAAAAAATATTTTTAATGTCAATCTTGCAAACGTCACACATAAAAAAATATATAATCAGGTTATTTAGTGCACTCGGTTTCTGAGACAATAAAAGAAACAAAGAACGGAAACTATTTTAAATTTAAAATTGAAATTAATACTGGTTTCGTTCCTGTGCCCAAATGTTCATAAACTAATATAAAAAATGTGCATTTATATTACTTTTGGTTATTCTACTATACGTATGCAAATCATCATTTCATCGCAATTAATTAATCAGTAATAAGAACTCGTGTCAGTCAGTTATTGATCAATAAAATAGTAATAAAGACAGGTATGTATTAATTGCTTGTATATCTATTTACTGAATCGGGTTCAATTTTTATAGAAAAAAAATAATATTGTAAAGCAATATTTAGCCCATTTTTTTCTTGAAACAAATCTATTTTTGATTTTAAAGCTTTTTTCAGTAGGTACTGCTGAATTTTAATAATCGTCAGTCGACAATCGAACTTCATTGAGACGTCCTCATGTTAGTTGATTTAAGACTTATCTAAGTATTTCAATGACTAAATTGACTTATCAAGGCATAAAATATTTGAAGCATTCTTCACTCAAGAATTCCTATTTGTCGGAATACGTAAAGGGTTATAGGTTCAAGTAACTATTCAAATGTACAAGCTCCTTTAGGGTAAAACGAAGCACTTGAGGAAAAATCCCAAAGGATTCAGTGGGAGATGAAGAAACACGAACGAGGCACGGGCCAAATGTTAATTTTGCCATGGTTTTGGTAAGGGACGAAGCGCAAAGTTTATCTTTGTTTAGCATACAGTAAAACATTGTGGTCGAAACGTGTGAAACAGCATTTGAAAACAACGAGAGCCACTGTGTGCAACTGAGCATAATATAATATTTTGGTATTTTGCAATTTATTTTGTGAAATAGGAACTTATAAAGCGTGGAGTGAAATCGAGAGGATCAATGGTTTTAGGTACCTCGCGGTACACATCACGAGAGATGGCAATCCCCGTAAAGAGCTCGCGATACGATTAGGGATAGCTGGAGCAACCTTCAATTCAATGCGGAAAGTCTGGGACTCCCGGTAGTACTCGGTCAGAACCAAGTGCTACTTATTCAACGCAACTATCCTGCTTTACGGTTACGAGTCATAGCACATTACAAAAGCACAAGGTAACCGTATACTGCGCTTCGAAAAGTAAGAGTGCGGATTTGTCAGGAACACGGAAGTTAGAGAGCGGAGTAACCACCCCTTTATGGACTTGACTTGGACACGTGCTGCGGATGCCTCAGAAGAGCCTGAATCCTGATTGTCTCTTCTATCAACCTGATGGATTCCGACGTCCCGGAAGATCTTTGATGACCATCCATATGATGTAATCAGCGGAGCTATGGGACGCCGGGATGACCTGGGAGGAATCGAGGAGGTTGGCGGGTGATAGAGAATGCTGGAGGCACCGTGTGGCGGCCATATGCTTCGATATGAACATAAGCGGATATTCTTATAAAGCGTAGATCCTCAAACATGGCATTCGCAATATACTAGAAAGACTACCCAAGTTAATCTGAACCTAATTGACATACTGTATGGACCGAGTACGTTCGCCGGTCCCACAGTCGAGTGACGCTTTTGTTCTTTCGTTTTTGTCATGGTTTGAGTTCCAGAGTGAACACATTCAATTTGTTTACATTAAAACTTAGTATAATAAAATTATTAATTTCTTTTCCTACTAATTAACAAATTTTAGCTTATATAAAAAAGGAACTTTTAGTATCTGTAAACGTCAATTGCTTTTGAAGGACACTGTTTTTAATTTATACACCGTACTGAGAATACGCGTACATGTTATGAAATGAACTTAATCATATAACTAACGGCCGTTTACATCTCGAGATATTTTTTTGCATTTCTTGCTAAAAAGTAAAAAATAAAACAGGCACAACAACAAAAAAATAATTAATAGGCTGACAAAAAACTATTTTGTAGGAAAATAAATTAGTCTAAGGAAATTTTCGAGCAAAATGAAAATGTTAGAATTTTTTTACACTTTTAGAATTTTTAAATGTAGGAGTAGCTTTGTATTGAACATATATTATATTCATCACGACCGTTTTAGCAATAAGTCAAAAGTTTCATCTATTAAAAAGTTTCAGCTCATGAACATCAAAAAATTGCAAAATATTCATATACGGAATTGTTTCATGAGCCAGTTTTAAAGACGAGTGGTCAACACTTTTACACACCCTTTTTATTAGTTTGGGTGTTTACTTGCTCGAATTCTCGTGTGTAAAATTTTTGGACCATGTCAAAAGAAATAAATATTACTTTTGTTCATATGTTTTGTTGTTTAAATTCCCTCGCACCCTTAATTAAAGTAAACGATTTTCATAAGAAAACAGCTGTTGAAATGCTCTGCTAGAAGTTCACATACAAAATTTCAAAGCAAAAAAAAGGTCTTTGGAATAAAATCAAATGTCCAATATCTTTCGGTACACAGTACACAGAAATACTTTTTGTTTAATATTAATTTATATTTATAATAATTTATAATTTATAATAGGCTATAAATGTGTACAAAATATTAGTATAATTTTTAGCATAATATACTGACGGGAGAATTTTCAATTTTACATGTTTTTAACAAATTCACACGATATTTTTCGATTATTATCTTTAAAATAGCCGCCGCGCGTTTGAAAATAATTATGGCATTTAAAATGTGGCATTTAAAAATGCATGGCTGATCTGAAATAACAGTTGAGGTCTTAAAAAAAATAACCAACGCGATAATTTAACAATAACATTAAGTAAAATATGAAGGCTTCTAGTGCTTCTACTGAAAAATAACAAGATAAATGGTGTATAAATCACGAAAATCTGAGTATGCAGTATTACTTTAACAAGGTCAACATAATTAATTGAGGGATGGGTGTATATAGACTTTGATATTTTTGAGTTTTCTGTTTGAGTATAAAGCGTACGGACTATGAAGCACACAGCATACTATGTAAATAGGCCGACAGTGAATAAATAACCCTCGTGAAATAAGTACTACGTGCCTAAGAATAATATTAAGGGCAGAAAACGATTAAACATTTTGATGGCGCGTCTGCCTCACTGAGGCTTTTCAAGACAAGCGAGTAATTTTATGCATTGCTTCAATAATTAAGCCCAAAATTTAAAAAATATAAATTTTCAGAATCTATGAATTCTATGTGTGATGAAAGTCTTAGAGTTTTGATTTACTGTTCATCGTTTATAACCGGCGGATTATTTTAATAACACAGACGGTGATAAATATTCGACAGATAACTGTGCGGTAGTTAAACGCTTATTATGCCAAGTTTATTGAATGTACATAAAAGTTGATAGTTTCAAACTTCACTATATCTACACTCTGGGATTTAGAGACAATTGAAATGTATTCGGTATTGCTTAGGATTTTTTTTTTTGAATAAATCAGATCAGCCAGTTATTTAAAGACATGGCAAAATTCTGGCTAGTTTAACTGCCATCGGAAAATTAGAGACGTAAGAAGATTTGTAATTGTTTAGCTTTTAAGCCATAGGTGGTCAACGCGTAGCCCGTCGTTTATGGCCCGAGGAGCTGTAAACAATTCTAAAAATGTTGTGTAAATTTGGTGCACATTAAAAAATGTCCATAATGCGTGGTTAGTATTAGCGAAAGTATCTGAGTTTTTTATAAGAAATGATTGAACCCGCAAATAATCTCTTTTCCAAAATCTGGCCTGACTGCTGAAAAGGTTGGCCACCTTTGCTTTAGACTTAATCGATAATTGTTTATACTCCGTCCATATTTGAAAGTAGTAAGTTACCAAAATGAAAAATCAATCGAATAAAATTGTAATCAATTGTGTTAGTTCATAAATATCCTGCTAGAAAACATTTCATAAATTTTAATGAATTTCTGCTTCATTAAGTAGCAGCAAGTTTTAAATGCGGAGCAACGAAAATATAAATTCGCGTTCATGTACAATTGACAATACATTCGCAAACTTCCAATAAATTCAAAACTTTTACGATGTATTTGCAGCGAAATTGTTTTGAATTTATGAAATGCAGCGTTTCTAAAGTTTTGCATATATATTACAGTATTTTGAAATTATTTATTGTATATATGTATATATAATATATACACCATGATAAATAATAATATATCATTGTATCTACCTGTTTCAGTCTCAGAAGTTCTATGAATTTAAAAAAAATCACTAATAATTTTATACTATTTTTATTACGTTAGTAATAAAAATATTTTTTACGTTTGAATTTCACCGTTGTTGTTTAAATATTTCGGTTTGAATGATAAAGAAGTTAAAAATTAAACTAGACAATACCGAGTAATGATTGTGTTGCTTAACATTATTTTTGTTTATTAAGACGAAAATGCAGTGGCGGTAATGTTTTTTTTTCTTAATCCGATTAAAACCAGTAGCCATTTGAACTGGTTGATTCAATCAAATTAAACCTCGCTTGAAGCTTTGGTGCGAGTAGATTCGGTCGGATAATCCTTCCCAGTTAAAGCAAAAGCGAACTCACAAGAGAGCAGAGGTGGGTTAAAAGTAAAATTTACTGCGGCGAAAGCTCAAATGATTGGTGGTGCAATTTATCCAGTCGTAAAAACCTCTTGAATTCACAACTGCATCTGCGTTCAAAGCGATGTATGAGAGAGTGTAGAGTCTACGCTTTCTCAAACACCTCTACGCCGTAGAGCCACTACGCCAGCAGCAGTAACAGCAGGCGTCTTTTACAATTTACAGAACGTAACACGATTCTCTTTATCATGTCAGGTATCTTGGTCATTCCCTGTTTACTTCAATTCAACTTCTTGATAATGGTCCAAAAGAAGCCAATCAAAATTCATATATAAATAAATATTTACAAGTTTTACGGCGAAAAGATATTCACAAAAGATATTTCCACGACATTGGACATAATATATATATATATATATATATATGTGTATCTTTTATGAGACAAATATTTCGTTCGCCATTAATATAAGTTATTAAAAACAGATTTCTATAAAAAATAAAGTAAATATTTATATCACGATTAAAGTCTATGAATATATTTTTATAGAAATTGAATTTGTAGTAATTAAAGCCGATACATAATTTACGTTTATTTAAATCTAAAGGTAAGTCACAGTGCTATTTATGGTATGGTTTTACAGTAGTAAGTAAGTGTTGAAAGCAGTTTTTAACACGTCAAGAAGTAACTCGTCTATTAGAATTGGAAAACAGAATATATGCCAATAATTTTTGAAGGAATAATCATGATTGTTTCAAACGTAAACAAGGAGTTTTTCTACTGCTCGTGACGCAATCGCTTAAATAATATTTTTTACGTAGAAAGTAAGGCTTAAAAGTCGGGACCAAAAAATGAATTGCAGTTTACTTATTACCCTGTGTACTATGTATGAACTGCACTCTTATATATAAACACTACATTTCAAATTATTTACGAATCGACTTCTAAAAAAGATTATTATAAAAAGATATTTTATTTATCACGTTTTTGTTGTCTCACTATAGTGTATAATCATTACCGTAGATAAAAATTATAAATTTTAGCAGCAAAGACATGACCTTACCTGATGTAGACAATTGAAAAAACGTGTTAAATTTGACAAAAAAAAATACACAACTGTACTTCTGTTTGTCTTCAATGAGTGATATATTATTAAAATTAATAATAATCATGACCTAGTGCTTATTCGACCCTAACAAAGAGTAAAAGGGACAAGGCAGAATTTCGTAATTTGACAAAAAAGATAAAAGTCTCTTATGGAAAGAGCTCATTAAAATATAAAAACGCAAAAGCAACTTCTTTTGTAGTGAAAATATTTTTGACAAAACGCCAAGAATTCATCTTTGTTTCTTTGTTAGCACGCCCCCTGTTTTCTCACAAGCGCCAAACGAAATTATAATCAACATAGCAATATACACAAAAGCCTCAACACAGTTGTACTTAATCGTTGCAAAAAAATGCTTCTTAAGTATAAAGTAGTTTGTATATTTCTCTGACATTAGTTTTAAGCAAGACATTCCAAGATAAGTATCAGCAAACACAAAAATTATTTGATGGAGTATTTGCCTAGTACACAGTTGTTACATGTTAACTTTTGGTCGAAATTATATAAATTAAAAAAATATTATTAGACAAGTAGTTAAACTATAAACATTAACTAATACATTACATGAAAAAAGAGTAAAGTTATTCTTTGTTCAGTACGTATATGCGCTGAGTAATGAACAAATAGATTAGAACCTAAATTAACAGGATTACGGAACGAATCGGGCATATTTCCTCACAAAGAAAATTCGGCCAACATATTCAGTAATACTAGAGAACTAAGCCACGGGATTGATTAAATAGTAGTATGTGCCGCCCCATTTCATTGAACTTGAACGTTTGTATATCATAAATATTATTATTATATATATTGGCACGGCAAGAGATGGTCGAAATCATGAGTGGCATAAAATTTTGCGTGAGAATCGCAAAAGAGCCACCGAAATAGGCAACTGAAATAGTTGAAAGTTGGATATGGTTGAGGATATGGACAATTTTTTTTTAAATATTTTGAAACTTCTGGCTAACCTTTTTTTAAGCCTTAGCCGCTACCAATACGAAGCATATAAACTCCTCATTAAGTTTATATCAACAGAAGAAAACGGCCTTTTACTCAAGTTGCACAAACTGAGGATATAAAGGAATAAGATATGATTAAATATACGATAGCTTATCGCTTTCACAACGTCCTGTTGAGGATCGGATTGATGTGGCAGGGAATTTTCAGACTCATAAATTCATGTCTCTGAACAAAATTTATTAATGACATTGAAAAAAGAAATTGCCTAGACTGGGATTCAAGCTCGTGCGGTTCGCAACCGGGCCAACGGCGTTGTCACTTGACCCAGGCCTTTCATGAAGTTAAATTCTCGTTTCATTTTTTTTTTAATTGATTATTAAAAAGTAATATCATGAACCATTATAATGGCAGTACGTCATTCTGGGTAGATTTCATTGTTCTCTCAATATTTATTGTATTTAATATGTACAAAAAGCATGTTTGAGTATCGATGTATGCAACACGTCGGGTATCATTAAAGGTTATTAAGCCATGACAGGCTCTCTTGGAGATTGTTAGATCGTTTTAGATAAAGGACGTCGGTATTGGATGTGTAATCAGTGTTGCGATTCACCGATTTCCAATTAACGGAAACACTAATGGGCAAATATCAGCGGTACACGACGAACAAGATAAAACCGGAAGCATCGGGATAGGCCGGTACAGGGGAGCCAGGGCCACACATACCCGGCAGTGCTTAGCCGTAATAAGCGATACCCGGGAGAATGAATACTATAGTAATCACGTGAAGTACACATATCTAAAATTGGGTCAATACATTTACTGTTTGTTACAAGAGCATTGTTTATTGCTTGCTTTGTGTGTATGACTAATCATATATGCTTAATGTGTATATTAAATGTTTACTGCAAAACTAAGCGATTTTAACATGAACGTAAAGGTTAAACATAGTAAAATACAATATTTTAAGCACAAAATTGATGCCTACATTTAAATACCTAAGTACTTACCCTTGTTATCATAGCATGGCAAAGTAATTAAATCCCTTTAGTGCCCATAAATAAAGACCGATTTACTAACAAGTTTATCAACAAAATAACGCCTAGTAAAATAGAATATTTACATACACAAGGGAAGCTATTAATGCTAGTCTACTAACTTCAGTATACATAACTTCTATCGTTTGTTAAAATAAAACTATTATTTTTTTAGCAACCAATTTAAGGTGAATGCTACTTTAAACGTTAAAAATATTTTGATGACAGAAACATCAAGCTTATAAGTAAGATTTATCTTGGAAAGTTTATTTCAAAAGTTGTTTGATATTACATGACCGAAAGCTTAAAGTTAGTTTTCCGAAACGTTTTAACGAAAGCCAGAAAAATGTATCTGGCACTGTTCAGGGAAAGTAAAAAAAATGACTACTCGGCGAGAAGCTGAAATATGTCACCGGGCTTATTCAATTTTGAACCGAAAAACATACCCCGCGGGTTTTTACTCGGCCAACCCAGAGGAAAACTTTATTTTTCGTTCGAGTCATAACAAAGCCCACAGATATGATTGAAACATTTTTTGCGGCTTTATTATGGGTAAATTTACAATCGACTTGTGGACGCTTTGAACATTATATCATAAATAAAGACGTAAAAGAGCTCTGACGTAGGTTCAGGGTATATCAAGACACTATATTATTAAAGCTTAAAAACTGAATTTACCTCAATATAAATACAATCACCCCAAAAAGAGACCGTAAATATTATTTTTACTATTATATTATAACCTTCTAACATAAAAGCTATGAAATAAGCCTTGGGATTGTTGAGATAACAAACCCCTAATTATTTATAAAATAATAAACTCAATGCGATGAACCGGAATAGAAAGACATTGTTACAAAGGGAAGTAGCTCTACGGTAACATTAATTGGATGACATTTATTTACAAGGATACATTTGTCGGCATCTATTTTATCTAATTGTTTGTTGATATTAATTTTGAAACAGTTAAATTAAGATTTTTTTGTTTTATTAGGGATTTATCGTTAACATAGACTTTATTTGATTTGAACAATTCTATTAATGCAATTTTAAAAAAGGTTATTACGTGTGTGCACGACTGGTTAAAATCTGTATTGCGACAGCATATGCAAGGCTGAAAAAATTCGTAAAGCCTAAAACGCTCTTGCGAAAAAGCACTTTATTTCTCAAATTTCCGGAGTGCAATTTCTGTATATATTATATGATAAAGCGTTTCCCTTCTCATAAGCGTAAGTTTACATTTATTTTATTCGCCATTCATGAGAACTGAAAAGATTTGCATTTAATTTATTTCCGCAGGGTTAGAAGATAGGTAGAGTTATACTCCTTTTTGTTGTATTAATAAAAAGCTACAACTTCAATTGTTTTCAATTATTGGCATAGATTATATACTACCAGTATTAACAACAAAATACATATTATTGATTGAGTAGGCATTTACTTGGTAGAACTCCATTATAATACGGAAAGAAAAATAACAATGTATTTTAGTTCTACATAAATTATTTTATATATTTGTTGATAGCTATTTCGGCTTACGCCTTCGTCAGAACTATAGTTCTACATCATTAACTAAGTCAGAGTAAAAAACTCAATAAACTATTCAATAGGGTTGAAGTGGCACAAATAAGAGTTAAAAACAAGCAATTCGTAACGTTTGCGCATATCCTAACACGTACTTATTAATGGTATTCACTAATTCTAGATGCTATCGATATATAAGCATAGCTATTTGTTAGATTATCGTTACAATCAAATAATATTATGCAAAAGATAACATAGTTATTAGAAGATGGGTATCATGTAGATTTATTTCTAGCTAAAAAAGTATGAGATTTTGAATATTTTTTTCATATTGATATTTTTTTAGATGCGAAATTTTATGAAAAAAACAACTTATGTTGCTTATGAAAATAGATAAAATTAAAAAAAGAATCACAACAATTTCCATTCCCAGCTTCGATTTGTGTAATATTTATCAATATAATCACAATTAGCATAAGCACACAAAAATATTTTTGAATCGTAAGAAAAAATAACATTTAACTACAGCCAATCAGAGATGAATCCGGCGATAGCCAATCAGAAACGAATTACAGACATCGGTATTTGTTTTATAAATAAGATAATATGATCGTAGCACAGTATGAAAAATTCGAGTGTAGATTTTTAGATTATCTATCTGAGACACGGTATGTAAAATTTTTATATTTGTTACTCAATTCTTCGTTGTATTTTTGAAGTCTATTTACTTTTGTTGCTTATAACTATAATGAAATCTCATGGTTTTTTTTTGTCGTACTACATTGTGTCGGTTATGTATGCTCAGCAGCACAGATTTAGACCGATGTTATATAAAAGGGAAGCCATAGACGTAAAAAATGTACTTACCCCAAGGGATAGAGAGAAAGAAAACTTATTTCCAGTTTCATTTGAAAGAAAACTTCCAAAATGATATTAATAAAACGGAAAATACCTTATGAAATTGCCTCATTGTTTGCTAGTATGAAAAAATACTAACCCCAGCGGGATGCGGTAGTGAAAATTCTTGCTCTCATATGATATGTAGTATGCGATATCTTTACAGTGTCGCACCGAGCAAATAAGCAAACTGTCACAAAAACTGAGACCAAACCTGTTAAAAATGTAGACCGCCACCCTCATGGGGGGCATTCGCGAAGCAAATAGCTCGGGGGCCCATGCCGAGGCGCAAAACTGGAACGTCCGGTCGCAGTTGATGCATTGTAAACTTACCTGAAACAAAATAAAAGGATCCATGAGACGAATATTTGTACAACGTGTTTGTATCTGACAGGGATAATAGGTAAAGTGTGAGATGAAAAGATAAGTGAACTTATTTACTCACAACAAAACGGAACAGAACTGAATGGGCAAAGCTCTACTCGAAATATCTACTACACAACAGAATACACAGATACACACTTAAAAGCTGATATATTGTGGCCAGTAATGTGGTCACATAAAAGAGGAAAGACAAACTTATACGAAGAACGATCAATAATTTACAAAGTTCCTCATTTAAAGTGTTGGTGGACTTTAAGTCCGACGCAGTAAATAAAGATTATTTTCTATATCCAGTTGTCGTAAATTATTGATAATTACATAACTATGATTTATTGAGCATTTAAAGCTACTCGTGAACCAAACCTAACCTAACGATCGCTTTTCGTTTTTGTAGATTATGAGGTATGTTTGAAATTATAGGGGAATGTGGTTACTTTTATTGAGGTTTCAATGTTCAGAATTACCTTGAAATTCTCATAATATTTTTCTTGGAGAAATAATAAAATGGCTTTGCAATCCTTAAATGTACGGGTTATTTAGAAATAACAAATTAAATCTTAACGATTAAAAACATTCTTCTATAAATTATATTTCCAGGAATAATTAAGTCTGTATCAATAATATGTATCCTTAAATGTTGTTTTCATTACAAAAAAAATAATGAGCATCGTGCAAAATTAAAAATGTTGCTTAATTACAAACATTTCTGAAAATATCAAACTTTAACACCAGCCTTTTATATTTAAAATTTCAAGAACATTCGTGAATGAATGTAATTTATTCGAAGAGGCAAAAGATGGCGCTGAAAACTCACGTCTCCGTGTACAGGCATTAAATAACGAAAAGTTTTTGTCACGTCATTACTCCTCCTCCTGAACACTTTCGGTAATCGTACCTGCAATTTAATTTATTCTTAATTTGAACTGTATAAATTACGTAATCATGTTATAGTTCAATTGCCATTGCTCTAAATTATTTAGCTTAAATTGAAGAATAAGTCATCGTTGATAGAGGCCATGGCAAAACATAAAATAAAGAAGAAAAGAAGAAAGATTGACTATATGTTTGTTATTATCAGTAATTATGCATTTGAAACGAAATAAGATTATGTGTTTTGACGTCGTCTTTTTTTTCTAAATGGATATGATATTTGTAGATAAAAAAAAGTTGCCAGCCTGGCTTGCTATAAAAAAAAAGTTCTAAAAAAAGTAATATTAGTTACTTATATCGTTAGCTAAGTAACCGTAACGACGTGATGAGAGGTTTCAACACGGCGAGACGAGAAGCAATTTATCTATGTCGCAGGGGTTATTCTTTCAGAACGTGACCAAAACTTTGCGAACAAAGCTGAAAAAGATAACTTCAATCATGTTGAAAAATGAAGCTGTAATAAGATTTAAATACCTCACCTAAAAAAACATATTTTTTAAAGTAATTAAAATAATTTGTAAACAATCAATATGCTTGTAGCTAAAAATAACGTTCATTAACTACTATCATCTAAAAAAATACAGTTTTATCAGAAACTATGATAAATTATATCTTGGATTAAAATTACTGTATAATATTTTTACAGCAACAGTTTTTGAAAAATCACAGCTATCCGCTTTTCAGCGATAACAACGCCATCTCTCGGTTTCAGTTAAAAGATTCTATAGAAGTTTCCGGAAAATTGGTGGTGTACCACGCTGTATTTTCAACTTCATGCATCTAGCAAAGACGCAAATCTATATAGAAAAATCAACTAGGACTTTAACAATGTTTTTGAGCGAAGAAAAATCTCAGTTATGACATGCTAGCATACGGTTCATTACTATTCATATTTAACTAAATATAGGATAAGTAAAAAATATAATCAAAATTTAATTCGATCTTTTATAAGTAAAAAACGGAATTAAAGGTATGTACGAAATTATTGTATTGTGTCTGAAACGATAAATGTATTTTTATGAAAGTAAATAATGGAGAATTTAATCGGCAGTTCCTGAATTATAACGGTTGTCAGCTGCAGAATACAATTGGTAGATGGCAGTATTCAACCACAGTGGTTTTGTGGTTTGGAAACCTACCGGTAAATGCTACACTGACATCTGGCAGTGAAAGCTTAAACCACATAACAATGGCAATTGATGTGCTTAAATAAATAAGTGGAGGTTGGAAATTTTGAGTATCGTTTCATTTTTTTTCACATGTAGGAAATGATGAAGAAAATCTTCTTGATTGGGATAAATTACAAAGCGCTCATTTTAGTTTTGAGCTCATAAGCAGTGTAAATAATACAATTTATTCTCACAAAATTATGTTAAAGTTATAAAACGAAGTCATACGATGTACATTTTCTTGTCGCAAAACATGATAAATGTGGTTTTGTTATGTTCTTCTCGCCCACTCGGGCAAAAATAAATGAAAAGATGCGCTAAAATGGAAAACGTAAAAGGCTTCGCTGCAGTGGAAAATATTTGCGAAAATAAATCATTCGCATGCGAAGTAATTGCAATCCAGAAACACGTCTAGAACGGAGACAAAAACAAAAAACTTTACTTCAGAACTAAAATCTGTGAGCTTAAATAAACTTTTACGAAACGTTAAATTAACAGTGTGACGTTATCTCGCAAGCCAAGTTTAAAAATGTGTATGAATTTACATATCTTAGATTCGATTCATTCCATGACCCCATGGCAAAATGGCATTAAAAATAATACATTTTATACTTTGGTCATTATCATATTAATTTTAAGTGTAAAAAAAACTGAATTTGAATCAACCGGATAGAACTAAATTATTATATAATGTTAAAATCAACAATGTTTTCAGTTGTAATTGGCTTGTCATAATGTACCGATTGAAGCTCTTGTTTCGGAAGATTATTTTACTAGTTTTAATATATACATATGTACTATTATTAAAAGATGTAATGGAAGAATAAGAATATTATATGCATTATAATACGTAGAGTGTTAAAAAATATTTCATTATGTCACAATATACATGGTTTTTCAGTTGATATAATACACGAAAAAAGGCGACTTTGAAATTATCGATTTGTTTATGTTCTTCGTAAATGTAAATGCACAAAGCTTATTTGATATTTCATTTGAAATTAACAGTAAGCTTCTAAAGCGAGCCACTAACTTACATGCAATACATTCTGTTAAGATATAAAACTGTTATTTTAACATATTATTTATATTAGATGAAAAAAAACTGTATTTCAATATCGTTTAATTAAGGAAGAAAACAAATGCATTAAGTGTGAAATGTCTATCGTTCTGGATTTAATAAAAAAACTGCGAATGTTATGCCTAAAGAATTCTCACAAAAATCAGTTTTCAAGCTTATAAAAAATGGTCCGCATTTACCTATATTTTTGATATTTATTGTATATATTTTGTAAAATAAGTGTTATTATTCGAATCGACTGTAAATGATTTTTATACTATTTGAAAAAACTGCGTTAGAATAAATAAGTATTAAGGTCGGAGGAAACTTATTTAAAATACAATAAGATTTTCATTATCACTATAAAAATATAAAAACAGAGTTATGCGCTCGCTATATTGCTCGTACAAGTAGAAAAAGAATAAAAACTCGCGGGAAAAACTCCAGATGCATGGAAAGAGCGTCGACAGCATGCAGATTTACGAGTTTTGAATAGTTTTCCCCTCTCAGATTATCATATTACACGAAGTTTCCAACTTTATGAGTGGCTAAAACTCGCTAAGTTTCTCGCCTTCAAATAAGTAGGTAAAGTACCTACTTATTTGAAGGTTGGTGAAGCCGCCCGAAAGTGTTTCGGTCGCAGATAGTTCGCGGAGCGTGAATATTGCAGGAAGAAAATTTAAAATGCATCTAATTTGAAACAATAATTTACAGGCAGAACGAGCGGAATATCTTTCGTTGATATATACGCCGGTCGATGCGCAGCATTCCATTACGGCGGAAATTCAAATGATACAATGGAATCGAATAAAATTTTATCTTTCCGCTGTTGAAAATTTAATACGTACTTACTTACATATGTAAATATTAAGTTCAATCATTTGACTTCCATGAAATCGGAAACGTATCGCGTTCGTGTTGGATTCAAGAAGTCACATCCATTACGAGATATTTACAATTATATACATAAATACAATTTCAATATTTAATTCATATAAAAGTTATAGAAACTAACATACATGGCTAAAATAATCAATTAGTCAGCAAGAAACCTTAAACATATGTAAGTCTAAAATGATTGAGATAAATGAATATTTTTTTTTTTTTTTAACGATGTCCGCTCCTAACTTGGAGCATATGAACTCCTCGCGGACTTTGTCTCAACATATGTTTTTTCTACAAGAACTATTTGTTACTCAGTTGCTGAACCTCTCTTTTTCGAAGAGAGTAGGGATGGAAAGGATAAGAGGACTAGAACAGGACTAGTGATTAGCTAATCGCTGTCACTATACGTCGCTCTTTGGGATTGGAAAGGTGGGAAGGGATTTTCAACAACACAAACACCCATGCCTTTGAACAGATTTATCAACTGAAAAAATCCACTCGTACCGGGAATCGAACCCGGGCGGTCCGGCACGCAAGTCAAAGCCGTTGCCACTGCGCCACGGACCGGAATACTATTGTCATTATAAATTTACTCTTATTTCTTGAAGAGGAAAAAACTTCAATTTGTTGTGAGTACAAACAGGACCTATTTTTCTCAGTGAGGTATTCAAAAATTCATTTGAAAAGTTTTATTGAATATGTATTTTCAATGGTTTGAATACAATGGACTTTGAGAAGACTCAATTTAAAAGGCTTGGAATATTTTGCTTTATATGGGATATGTTTTGTTAAGACTCAAAGTATTCGTATTGCCTATTAAACATTTATAATATTTATATCGTTGAAAAAGCAAAAGAAAAAAGTGGAGCGCACTGTTCTATGGGACCAATTATCAAAAGTAGCATTAACATTGTAATAGTCGGTGATGTGAAGGAGGAGAGTGTAATTTAAGCATACGATTTATTACTTTACTATTGCATCATTAAAAAAAAAACACCTTTAATACATAATTTTTGTGTCAGTCGTATTGTCAAATAGCCTGTTAATATGTTGTTCAATTCGTGAGTTGGGAACAGTTTGGCGCTATCTATTGAAAATACTTGAAATACGAATACACAGGACAAAGCACACCGCTTGGGGGGTACTTGGGTCGCAATCACAGTCGGTACTTTGATAGCATTGGACAGAGTCAGATGCCACACTTGACCCTACAATTCACAATACGTGAAATTCGTCAGAGGCTATGTGCAAATAACATATAAAGAAAAATGTGACTACAAATATTCTTTGATATGAATATAAAGCGTATCTGTGCATTACAGATACATATCGTAAAGTGTAGTGAGTTGAGACGGAATAATTGAATTGACGACGACGAAAGTGAATGATTGAATTGACATATACTTAATGTAACTGCATTTTTATATGGTCTCTTCCTAAAGATGACGATGTATTATTTATTCAAGAACAATCGAAGAGCTTCTAAATTTCAATTTGTAAAAATTAGTACGACAAGTTTAATATTTTATTTAATCGCATTGCAAAATTATTAACCTTAAAAATACGTCGTGTATTTTAAAATAATATCAGTTGCTTTAAAAGTTTTTTTGGGCTTATAAGTTTTAAGCCTAAAAAAGAGTAGGCTTAAAAATAACTAATACTGATTTAACATTGTGTGTATACAACACAAGTATCAGTTAATAACCATACTGTGTCTTTTGAATAAGGGTACAAATTGTATTCGATGGAAAGAGCTAAATATTTAGTAAATCACATGATTAAATATTAAACTAAAACTACCTTTTCAGTGTGTTACAGATGAGATGAAATTAGGTCAATAATACAGAAACTACGCGTTTATTAGAACGAACAAAATCTAAAACATATTAATTTTCAATTCTAGAATCGTAAATAAGAGAAAACGAAATAATTCATCTACCTTTTATTGCGTGAAACGTTTTGAGAAATTTTGTTCCCATATTTGGTGGATGAAAATAAGATTGTATATTGGAACGAAATGCATAAATACCAGCAGCTTTAGTTGACATAGTAATATATACGCAGTGTGGTGAAACATATTCCTTCCAAATTCAAATATTTCCAATTTCCAAAAACTATTGAAGTCCCTTCAATCACGAGCTACGATGCGATTGTTTTAGCGATGTGGGTATTCCCCCAGGAGGCTGCAAATAGCGTGAATCAATCGCTCACGCCAAATTAAATATTGATGAAATGTTTGACAACAATCCCTGGGGATATAGATTGTAGGTTTCGTTTAGCGATCGTTTTTTATAGGTTTACGGACAATTTGATGCCGAGAGTTTCCAAAATAAATAACTTTGATTATTCCACGTATTGTGTAACTAACTGTGACACGTGTTTCGCCTCTTTCAGAGGCATCTTCAGACTTACTATCGCAATGTTTACTTAAGTAAACTTTGCGATAGTAAGTCTGAAGATGCCTCTGAAAGAGGCGAAACACGTGTCACAGTTAGTTACACAATACGTGGAATAATCAAAGTTATTTTAAATTTTATATTAAAATGAACTTCCACAAAGTTACCGCCGAAACCATCGAAAATATTAACTATTTTTAAATTCGAATCTTTTAATTTTTGTGTTTTGCCATGAGCTATGTTTACAAATATTAAAATAATAAACAACGTTTTGATGAATACCAAAAATATATATGGTAAAAATGTGTTAACTATTTTAAGCGCTTATAATTTGGATCGAAGATTGCGCATTTTTGCAATTTTACATAATTATATATTGTAGACATTATATTACTTCATACAAATAAAACTGTTTTTGTTACCGTGTCGACAGTTATTTTATTTATGATACATGAAAGAATAGCTTGAATGCATCATTTTCCGTTGGGAGTTTATAAAGAAAGCAGCAGTGAATATGTATTTTGTCTTTATGATTTATATTTATGCTTTTGGGATATGGAAATAATCTACGTCAAAATATTGAGGACTGTAGTAATTAAATCTGCTAAAAAAAACGACGTAACTGTAAAATGTCCTGTATCATTTTTCTTAAGCTTTAATTATAAATAATAATAAATAGTTTAATTACAAATAAATCGTTTAAACCAAAGGATATGAATTAAGATATAATGGTATATTTAAATTATTTGATTTCGAAATAACAAAATGAAGACTCTGGGTGAATTGTCATGGGTCTGTATTTATCTGGGTAGCTTGTTCCCGGAAGCTCAGTGTAATAATGGCCAGGGTAAAACTAAACGGATTCACTATCAATTGTTATGCAAAAATTCGATACGCTATTACAGGCTATTACCATTTATTCACGATGAGTATTTAGAAATTGAATGTCTACACTAAATAATAAACTAAAAACAACAATAGGCATGGTGTAGAGATTTTGTTCACATGCGAATTGTAATATTCAGATAATTTCTGTTATAAACATAAATTATTCGGGAAACATTAAAATGAATATTTTGTTAAAGGAAACTGTTTCCATTTGTTTATATATAATCGTTTTTGATGTATTGTATTGTTCGACCAAATAACAACTGTTTATTTTCATTTCCAGCAGTTATCTACAAGAGATAAAACAATTCAGTCAATTATTAATAATTTGCCCAAACCTCTAATGTATCCTACCCACCTTCAATCCAATTCCGAAAACGGATAGCAAAGAGCGTGAATAGCTCTTTTCGATGTGGAAGAATTGAGCGAGGGATTTACAGACGGTCAAATAAGTGATTTTTCGATGCATGTTCATGGCATGGTTAGAAAATTGATATATTAATCAAACAATCAAATATGTACAGTTTTTATTTGCATTAATTTCGATAAATTTAAACTGATAGAATTCAAACGGTTCAAATTTGATCGTGTATCTCGTGTCTTTTGATTGATACATAGTGATTGATTACATTAAAACTTTATAAGTATTCCGTCAAAAAAAACATCAATTCTTTTTGATAATCGTGAATAAACTGACGGATAAAGAGATAGTCAAACAAATTCAATTTAAGGTTGCGGCTATTTTTTTTTTACTAAAACGCTTAAAACGCTGAGTAGCTACTAGCTAGACTTAACAAGTAGTAGCTTGAAGACACAAACAAACTTTTTGATTTGAGCATTATATTTATAATAACCAATTTATCATATAATCCCATTTATTTATCAATCATCATTATAAAAGATATTTTAATGGTATAGTGTAGGAACCGGTAAATGTATGATTTTAAAATATGCTTTTGGCACATATGTACATACAAACGAAAAAATTCTCAGAAATTTGGGAAAATGAGATCAAAGTAAAAAAAGAAGCATTCTTCTAAGTTGAAAGAATTCTTCTTTTTCGCGTAGAAAGAATATTCGAAATCCAATCATTTTTGGTTGCATAAAACTTCATGTCTCTGGATAAGGTTTTTGCAATGTCTGTAGCATCAGCTTTCTCGCATAAGGTTACCGACTAGAGTAATTTTACCTGAGATGTTTTGACTACAAAATGCTGTTTGCCCAAGGCTGTTAATCCGTGTGTGTTTGGCGAAAATCTAAATACATTTGGGTTATTGGTATATACGATTTCTTTGAAAATATTTTGTTGTTTAATGTGACCATATATATGGTATGAGAAATTTCGACTTCAATAATGAACGGAAACAAACATAAATATATTTAAGTTTCATTCAACTGTCTTCTTTTGACACGACAAGGATAATATATCAGTATCTGCCATACATAAAATGATGCTTTAGTCCATGTGTTGCTGATTGAATGCATTAGTAAATAAGCTTATATTTACTGTTCTGAAAGAAATCTATCGCAGTTGATGACTTTTTACATCACTAGCGTATGCTATTTTTGGTTCGTCGATTTTTAATGCGCCACTAACAATGTCTCAACAAACAACTACACTAATACAATAACTTGAACAGAGATTGCCGAAATAGATACGCGTAGAACATAATTTACGACACACACGATCCAAAATAAGATTCCAATACCATTATCAGCGGTAACCTCCATGATATTTCGATACAACTGTTCCACCATAATGTTTAGAAACAGAAAAGCACAATAAAACATCCGAGTCAATACCATGCCTTATTTTTAACAGTGCAAATATGTTATCTATACAAGCAGTTTTGCTTCTTAGTTCTTGGCTATTGTCCAAAGAATCTTTTGTTATTCTTACAATACGCTTTGTTTTAAAGACTGAAGGTGTAAGAGAGCGTACTAAAAAGGCAAGGCAATGTTTGTGTACCTACAAGTAAATAAGCTTGAATCGTAGTTCACATCACATATAAAAGCTTTTATATTTTTTCTTGAGGTAATAGCTCCGTTAAATGGACGATAATATTTTATGTCATATAACGAAACTACCAAGCTTAAATCTCTACATAAAAAATATGAAAACATAAACAACGGTTTTGTGTAATTAAAAACAAAGTTTTAAAACAAATTTAATAATAATATTACCATATCCACTTGAGTATACTATGGATTTATCGAGATGGAAAAAGATCATGTTTGATTTAAGTGTTGGCACAGATGATTTATATTTAGTTTTAACAATTTATTGTGGAAACCGTACAACAAAATGTTATCAGTTTGCAAGATGAGTATGCTCATTAATCAGTTGAAATGGAATTGAGAGATTTTGATGTGTACTATTTATTATGCAAAGAAAATTTATAATTTCCGACTCAATTATAACAATTTATTAATAAAGCGAATGTTTGACAAAAAAGATCACATTATTCACATTGTCTTGATTTGATTTCTCACTTGTATGGTGCTAACTGTCTCTTCTTGGTGCATAAGCATTATTTCAAATAAATAAAACACAATTTTGTATACTAGTTCCACATATAATTTAAAATACATCAGATCCGGTTATGTTTATCGCAAGCATTTTCAGCTAAACAGAATCAGATGATGTGATTTATTTGTTACAAAAATAAACAATTTCTTTCTGATCCGAAATAATTGAATTCTTATTAGTTGTTTTAAATATATGTTAATAGTTTTGATTGACAAATGAATTCGTTTGTGACAATCGTTTTTTGTCGTTATAAAATGTTTGAAAAATAAACCGTGAAAAAACATTTGAACCACACTGTGTATTTAAATGAGGACTTACCGATAATAAGCCTTAGCAGGTTGGCCGCCAGGAGACTGAGGTCCGGTGAGTGCCCCATGGGTGCCACGTCACGTCCCATCCACTACCCTTGCAGCTTCATCACACGCACACACCCCCATCTTATTAAGGAGAGCTTTTTAAAAGCTTAGGCACCCGTTTTGTTACGTAAATTTCTCGTTATTTTAATAGAACGTGTCCACACTTTGACGTTTTTGCTCATTCATTAGCTTGCGTAATACATGGTGTGCAGTTATGTATAAGAATGTATACTTTACCGCAACGTATTAAGTAGCACTTACCATAATTGGCGATGTTGTCTACGTAAGGGGTAATGCACTGTATACGCAAGGAAACACTACTGAAATATATAAAAATAATGAAACAAACTGTTTATTTTTATATTTTACGGCAAATATTTAAGATGTTTTTATCTCTTTTGTAACTTAATATTCGGCACAAATGGAATTTATTATTAAAGTAAATAACGGTTATAATTGATGGGCGTGAGACCATATAACTTAATAAAATAACATTTTACACAATTAATATTTATTTTTGGTTTAATCAATATCAAAAAGCCGAATTGAAATTAAAATGCCAATGTCCAGAAAAATTTTGACATATAAAACAAAAAGTCATATTATTATAATACAAAAACATATAACAAACACTCCGGTGCTTTTTCGTTTAAAATTGAGATTTCTTTTCATATTGAACGACTCTTGTTTCATCTTAAAAAAAACTGAATACTGGAAATAACAAAGATTTTTTTCTGCCGAACGAAGAATAAACGTTTTCTATTTTATTTTGTATTTCAAACGATCTGCATACAATTTAAAAATGGCTGGTTAGAGCAACATAGCATGGTATTTGATTCATAAGAATCATAAGCATTCATATTTTTTGCAACACGATGGCGTGATGCCAAAATTGCATCAATCAAGTATATTTTATAATTCATAGATTTTTTATAGATTTTAGCATGTTTGCATGTTTAAATCATTTGGCATTCTCACAATTACAAACAGAAAAAGACATTAACTCGATGGAAAAGCATTATTTTAAAATAAATAAAAACACGATTATTTTTTTTAATTGAAAAATTTAACCTTGCCGGGAGAATTTTCAACTGCTCAGAATCGGTTGAGTTCAATCGCCGAATCAGTTGAAAATGTCCTGGTTTATTTATGGAAGTACATAGTAAAAAAAATTATGTTTTAGTTTTCCATATATCCAATATATTTCAACATAAAAATTGTATACATAACACGTTTGTTCTCAATTTAGTAGTTACTTGATGAAGAAACAGTTTAAGAAAATGCTCCAAATGTTTTTTTAATTACATGAGAAAGAAGCACAAAAAAAATATTTTGCAAGTAATTTTGTATTTTGTAAGAAATAATTCTCAAGGGAACTATTAATTCTTAAGTTAAAATATATAAAGAAGACGTCAAAGATTATAGTATAGACCAAAAAAATAATTTGTAACGAAAATTTCTCCAAGACAAGATTATGTTTGTAATATTTTCTTGTTGGCAATTTATAGCTCAGCGACAACTAATTAATATGTAAATTTTAGTTTGCCTTGTTTATCTTTGCATAATTAAGAAAGTTCTTTTTACGCGAGCTTCCACCCGTTAAATAAGTCAGTAAATAATATTTCCGGAAACCCAAGTTAAGAAACTCGCATTTTAATCTTAATTCACCGCTAGAAACCAACAAATAAGAGTAGCACTTACCAATAAATCACAAAAAGAGACGTTTTGACTCGGATACATGACTAATGAAAGATTTCTCTCGCCCTTAGCAATGTATCGTGAGTTTATGAGTCCGTTAACAACGCGATCGGAACCTATATTCATTGTATGTGTTGGGCCGTGAGGAAAAGCTGACATAAGCCAGACCTGAGTCGCTGCTTGAATTTCTAAGTAGATGAAAAGCAGAATAAACTTCGAATATAAAAATGGCTTCATTATTAACGTAGGGATACAACGTATCGGTGTATTTAAAACAGCCAGTTTGCAAGTTTCTTAAAAGAATAGCAGAGAAGAAATATCTTAACACATTTTACTATTCATAAGCACTGATGAATTGAATGAAAAGAATAAAGACTAGTGCATGATAAGTATTTAACGATTTTCGTTTATGTTTGCACAAAGCTGTTACGCATTTGAATGACATGATGTGGATGGACGGACTACTTGCATAGCCACATTTAATTTTCTAATTATATGGTCATATTTCATTTGTTTACAAATAATATGATCAGAAAACCTGGAAATGATCGACTCTGTCCCAAGGATAGAAAATCCCAATCTCATTGATTGCACCTCATTAGTATCATTATCTGATTGCATTGTTTTGATTCTATCACCCCTTCCTTGTTTCCTTTAGAAGGAAAAAACCCGTAATCCATTTTGTAATTTCATAATTTAAAATGTTAGAATCAATCTTGCTTCATTAATTAAGCAAACTTTGCGATAGTTAGTCTGAAGATGCCTCTGAAAGAGGCGATACACGTGTCACAGTTAGTAGCACAATACGTGGAATAATCAAAGTTATTTTAAATTTTATATGAAAATAAGTATGTAATATTTTCTCAATTTTCAGACGATTTCTGTATAATTGATGTTGTAGAGGTGTTGAATATGGTGAAAATATGTAATTATACATTGCAACATGTGTAAGTATTTTACAGATAAGTACAATAGAAGGACGAAGGCGTAAGCCGAAATAGCTATCAACAAATATATAAAATAATTTATGTAGAATTAAAATACATTGTTATTTTTCTTTCCGTACAATAGAAGGAATTGCTACTTATCTAAGAATTTCTATTAAGTTTTATATGATACTTAATTCATTGTCGATCCCGACACTGGTGCAGATTTCAAAAGCGTAAAATAATGGAAGTTTCATTAAATATTGCATTAATAAATCTTGTCACCTAACATGCAACACGAACTGGGTCAACAATAATGCGGAGATATTCTCGGAATTTAAAATCATGCCATGAAATACAAATTAATTTAAAAATACGGACATAAAGTATCGCCAGGAGACAATTTATCACTGCGAAATCTATAAGCTACTTGTTTCGCGCTGCCAAATTTTAGCATTTTTTAATAACGTTTAGAAACAAACGAACAAGACGGAAGACCTGAATAAATTCATGTTCGTTGTATTCTTTATCTGTAAGTCGAGCAGGGTAACTGTCATCTGTTTTACCAAAACGAGAAAGGGAGAGTCCGATAAGGCAAACATATTTATCGTAGTTCCGAAAAGGGCAGTATCTTTGTTTTATGCGCAAAAAGCTTTTGTGTGTTGAAAAAAAAAGCTCTGTCGTATTCACTTTTAATGTCACAAAAGTTTCATAAAAAACCAGTAAAATATAGTCGTTAAGATTGACTGGAAACAATGAATAAATTATTGCAGGAAAATATGTATTTTTATTGCACACAATTTTTAGTGGATATTCATATATGTATGTATATGAAATAATAAACAATGAAACTGCTGTTTCCAATAATACCCTGTATCACAAATTATAAACAAGAACGTTTTTTTTATTGGATGCCATAAAATATTGAGAGCTCGGTACATTTCTCGATTGCTTAAACAATTAAAAAAATTTGTTGTCTTTCATTTTATACAACTATCTTGTGTCAGTCATATTTGGTTGGTTAAGGTTTTTTCAATTCAAATTTCAAAGTCAACATAGATAATTTTTCGTAAAATGATGATCTTTATGAGAATTATATATATGAGAGTATAAAATGAGATTCATTTTACCTTCAAAATGCTAGGTAAAACGATCATCATATTAAGTAACACAATGACCGCAAATATACTTAATTAATTTAATTAATAAGATTATTGAACATTATTTTTGAGAGAAAATTTTTATGTCGTAAAAATAAACTTGTTCATATCAAATGTTGATAATTTTATTGAAGATTATCTGCTGAGAAAAATATTTTATCAGCATTGTAAGATATCAGATCGTTGTTAGATATTGGATTATTCCCTGATACTTCATTATTTTGAATGCGGAGTGTTTTTTCTTTTGTTTTCTTTGTTATTGTTTATATACAAGGATAATATGAATTAATATAAATATGAATATCAAATTTCTTTATGTTTGAAAATTCAAACGTATTTTTGTTTGAAAACTAATAAAACATTGCTCAAACGTAATTTGCTGGCTGAAAATGCACCGAGTAAAATTGGAGCCAAAAGTCTTAACCATAATTGAAAATGAACGTTTTCTTATGTACGCAGACGTGAATAATGAAACATTAGCAGGATAAAGACACTGCACTTAATTGCAACATGGCAAGTGTTTTGAGTCTTTCTTCGAGCTCTAACCACCTAGACAAGTACCTACTTCAAAGCACCCATTTTTACAACTTACTTAGTGAAGACGGATGAAATCTTCAAAATTGGCACTTAGTAGGTAAATTATTCTTTATATTCCATCTCTGTTATTTCTTTTCTTTAGTTAAGGAATAGGCAACAATTTATATGGTGAAAACAGGAGTAAATTTTGAAAGTTTTTATAACTATTAACAAATTTAGGATTTCGCCTGAAGCTGCTTGATAGAATTTCAATTTCAAATTTGAATTTGACGCGAAACCCATGTCGTTAGCGACAACTCATGGAAAAGTACAAAATTCAAACTTATAATAAAATATTGGCATTGATTATCACATCAAATCGACATTTTTCATACTGTTTTTTCCGCAGTTATTTGGGATGGTGTTGTTTTTGTAAAACATTAGAGTTTGTTTGCATTGCTTCAAATTAATTAATAATATATTTCATTTAATAGAGTAATTTAATACATTAAAAACCAAATGATAAATGATGATATAAATGATAAATAATGGAGTTCTACCAAGTAAATGCCTACTCAATCAATAAATGATTAAAATAAAAGGACAAAACATATCAATATGTAATAGTTATATATGTAAAACGACAGCGTTTTACAAATGAAAGTCAGTATATATCATTTTCGATTTTTTCTCAGCTATGTTTATTTTTGTAGATGTGGATTATGTGAACTCTTCTCACCTCATGGATGAAGTGCAGTAGCTGGTAAAGGAAATATGATTGATGAGTATAATGGAGAACCCGTTATCAACTATAAAGGCTTAATGTACTGTACACCGCGGTTTGTTCTTTTAGTTGACTGAAGGCAGTATCATTTTCGTTTTTTCTGTGTTATTTGATAAAGCATCCATTTTATTGACTTCTAATGACGAATTCTTTTTGAATCGTTCGTTAAAAATGATATTGAAATATATAGTAATATAAAACGGTTTTTGATCTTTTTTGATAATATTTATACACGGTTAAAAAAGAAATGTTGAGAACCCTAAAATATCATTGAACGTTGATTGAATGTTTAACAAATGACTATAGCATTTTCGAAAATAGTAAAATCAATTAAACTTTGTGAGGTTTTTTTCTCTTGCTAATATTATGTTTTAATGATTTGTTGGTGAAATTAATATATTTTTTTTAAAACCCCCCATAGTTTTTTTTTGCTATATTTTTTTAATATCAATAGTTTGGTGCCGCAAATAAAACTAAATGCTTATCTGTAGATATAAACAGAAATAATAATTAATATGAAATATGAGATTCGTATATTCAATAAACAGTCAACGATTATATTACTAAGCTACCTTGTATTTCTTACTTAACTTTTGTATAAATATCACTGTTTTATTATTTTCCTTATCAGTTGACAATGCTCGCCATGAGCGAAACCGGTACTGATCTAATAAATGTAATGTGGAAAAAGTACTAAAAATGTATGATAATTTATATTCCACCAAGTATTGACAGTGAACACCTTAAAAGTGATTATATTACTGACAGAACTTATATTGTGAGCATAATATTCGGCAAAATGTATATCAATATTAATAGTGGATATTGAAACTGGTTCAAATACACCATAAAACAGTCAAAACGACTATTGGTGTTATAAACTTACCATGTTAAATGGGCAGATACATATATAATGGCAAACACCAATTTGCATAATGAATTGCAAAGCGTAATGAATGTGTTCAAAATCAACTGCCAAAGCACGGATTCAAACCCCAGACAAACATAAGGTAATTGATGATGTTGGAGCAGACAGCAGATAAAATAAACCGTTGGGGACATTTATTTTATATTTTATTTCTCTAAAGTCAATATGTCATTGAAAAAATGTGTGAGTTTACAAATAATAAACTGAATCCTGAAAGGTGCTAAAACCAACAAACCAAGAAAAATGTGCCATCGTCTTGCAGCGTAATATTGGTAAGTTTTTAAAACGAACTGCGCAAAATTTATTACCAACAAATATGTGTACATAAAAAGAAATTGCACTACGCAGTATAGTTTTTATAACCGCAAATTTTTACCGTATACTCAACAAAATTTCATTCCATAAAAAACACGTCAATCCACAAAAATGTGCTCTCTCACTTAAATTTATGAAAAAAAGTTACATAAAAATGCACGGAGTTCTAAACTCTTATCTTTTACTTCATAATGAATTCATAAAATAAGAATTTTTGGATTTTTCAAGGAGGCTTATCACCATTGCGGAAAAAAGGAAAATTACGCTGAAGAGGTTGTTCATAAAATGTTTTTCACCTTTATTTTCATTACTTTTATAAATCACGACCTGGCCCGTACTTATGAAGAGATCATTATCGGTTTATGAAAAGTTTACGACCGGGAAAACGCAGCTAAGAAAAAAGAACGGCTTCAAATGAAAATGAAGCAACTAGTAAGCGTAGAGATGAGATTTTTTGTCTTCTTAAAAAGATCTGCAGTAAAAGCTTTTAAGACAGTATTAACGTTTGTAATGCTCGTAAGTTTAGTAGTTAAGAAATGAACGTTTCTTCAGTGCAATTAATACTCGAATAAAAAAAAAACACTTAATTAAGGCTCGTTTATGGCGCGGTTCTTATTTACTTAAAAATGAAACAAAATACATATTTTATCACGATTTTATTCACGAATGAAAAATTATTTGATCATAAAATAAATTATAAATTTATATCATGTTTTCATACAAGTAGCTTCTCATTATGCTTTTCAATCAGATGAATGAGTGCGTTTTTGAATAGAGGAGAAAAGAGTTACCTGAAAACAAACTACTGAATATTGTCTTATTTTAATTAAAAACATTTAAGTATACGATGAGATTGATGCCAGAACCAATGTCTGCAATGTTTTATTTGTTAGCTGTATTCTTATTTGAAATTGCCGATGAAGAATAAGATTATATATTTTAAATCAAGTGAGGCATAAATAGTAGATAAGTAATAGATAAAAAATTTGCCATCCATCATTAATATGCTTAAAGCACCGTAAGGATGAAGTTGGTGATTATATGAAAGAGA
This sequence comes from Himalopsyche kuldschensis, assembly GCA_028554975.1. Classification (NCBI taxonomy): domain Eukaryota; kingdom Metazoa; phylum Arthropoda; class Insecta; order Trichoptera; family Rhyacophilidae; genus Himalopsyche; species Himalopsyche kuldschensis. The sequence continues at coordinate 2,798,525 of JAHFWI010000001.1, read as the reverse complement.
TAAATGTTTATTCATTCCTTGAAATAATCAAAAGGCTAATGAAAAGTAAACATGATTCAAAAAAAAAAACATCTATTTTAATGAGTACTTAGAAATCGCGTAAAATCGGAGAGTCCACTTTTGTCTGGCTAACAGCTCAGTAAGAATACTTAATATCATTATTCTGATGCAAACAACAAATGCTAAAGTTTCGAGCAAGAAATAGAACCAATAGAAAAAGTATCAGTTTCGTGGTATTTTTCTTCTCCCTCTCAGAGTTTTTATTTAATTGTCAGCTAGAAGCCTAATTCAAATGTAAAAAATAATGACTGCTTTAAAAAAGAAAACTAGGATCAATTATAGAAATATTTTTAGTAAAACTAAATTGAAAACGATGATAATGTTAAATAGTCTATACTTAGTAAGAGTGGTTAAAATATAATACGTATCATCCATAGAATAAGTCTTTTGTTGTTCTTTTTGTTTCTTATAAACTTGCTGTAATATCACACACAGTGTTAATTAAGTAAAAAAATACCTTCAATATTATTTATCACAATACATAAGACTGTTTCATATCTTTAACAATTTGGTTACAATTAGCACGCATGTTCCGAGAAGAGACTGGTTCAGTATCAGAAGATGGTCGTATCTTAATTGGAAAGTAGGTTTTAGAAACGAAACGGCCCTTAACTCGTAAGAAAAAAGAGGTCTTGACGGACTGAAGACCTTTTGCGAAAACGATTCTGGCCACGTAACCCTAATATGTGGAATAATTAAGCCGAAGCTTCTTCTATTTTTATGAATTCCTTGAAAGCTCTCAACTAAACGTGACTTTTTATGTATGTTAACTATGCTATGTATGTTAGATAAAATAAAACTGTTGACTTAATTAATTTGTATGATTTGTGTAAACTTTACCTACATAAGACAAAGATTGAATAAAATATATTATTATTTTATACAATAGTTACTATTTTCTATACTAGTATAGTAAAGTATCATTTAACCTGATACATACTTGTATTGAACAGCTGATAGAGTACATGACGTAGTAATAGCATTGAAACTGATAACTGTTGCCAGCGCCGGCCATTATGCTACAGTGACACTATCGTCAGCTGAATAATTGCTTTATGAGAGACAATAGAATCGGAAACTGGCAGAAAGTAGAGGCGGAGGAAATTCCAATTATTTAAGTCTAGGTGAGAAAAATTGCAAAGAAAACGTTCGAGTCGTAGGCATTCCTACTCGACCCGGCGACTCCAATAATGCCCGGTCGCATTTCTCTCCGAGAAGAGCGACCAACTATGCCCAACTCAATAAAAGCCTTTTGGCTATTTCGTGAACAATTTCCCAATAACACCACAGTCGTTCGTGCGCGCGGTCCGGTAGATATCTCTTCAGATTTATAGCAGAAAAATGACCGAATGACAGAAGAAATTGTATTAGATGGGCCGTGACGATTCCATTTCACGTGGGCCGAATAAAAATATTTTTTTGCGAAAACAATGTTCAATCATAAACGAATGATAAAATTAATGAAATTATTCTACACTGTATATAATACACATTTCTATATAAGAAAAAAAAATATCTTAAGATGAATTCGATGGTTTGTAAGTGATATTCATTTATAAAATGAAAATCGATAACTCATTAAATATTAATTGACACTTTCGGACTAGTCAAGTGGTTCACGCTACTGCTTTATTGTCCTGTTTGTTGCGGTTTTAACTCCGAGGTAGAAACTTTGGATTATTAATTGTTCAACCGATGTATGGGCTTAATATCAATACAATTGACGTATGCGATGTTTTCATACATCTAAGTGAGATTGAGTAGTTGATTAACAATATGTTCTCTTAAAAACAAATTTAAGATGTCTAACATTAAAAATATGTACATCGATAAAGGTGAATTTATAAAATGAGTTTTTTTATATAAATTCAACACTATTCTCAATACAATCATTTGAAACAACAAATAAAGCGAGCAAAAATGAATAAATAATTTGAAAATACACGAAACTCTAGCATTGAAATATAAATGTTTTAATGATAGAATACTGTGTGGGCGATAAAATAATTCAGCACAAAAAAATGAGGCAGATAACCACATTGTCAGGTATGATGAAAATATATGCGTTTTTTTGTAAATGAGTATAAATGGATTGTGTATTTTTAAAATTCGAAAACATTTAAAAGCCAGTGTACCACCAGACCGTAAACAAAAATTTTATTTTAGCGGATCGGTGACAGACGGCGCGAAAAAAGTGGCCCATTGTTTTCACTTACTGGAAAATAGTAGGTCAGCTCCAGGTTTGACACATTCGAATTGTGAAGCGAGGCTGTGTGATTTATTCGCTTGACATATCGCCACTAACAGAGAACAACACAAAGCGGTTACAATAACGAGCGCGCGTGATCGGCTTTGTCACTTTTTATGGACGATCTACAAGAAATACAATATTGAAATAAAAAAACCAAAACAGTTTCATCTTGCAACACATCGATATAAAAAAAGTATTTCTCACTATAAGTGGTGAGATTTAAACGACAAACTTCGTAAATAGTATAATATGATACAATGCGAGGGTTTACACTAGAGATAATGTTGAAAATACTTTTCTGAAAGCACAGAAAACTTCAATTTATGGTAAACTTATACTTTCTCAATGCGTTCACATTAAAATAAAGAGCCATTGATAATCTAAATATTCTAAATGACAAAGAAATTAAGTATTTAGAATTAAAAAGAGTACATAAAAGGCAAATAGTTTTAAATATATTGATTAAATTGGTATTTACTCGGTAGAACTCTATTTTAGCACGATTAAAAAATATTTTTTTTAGAACTAAAATACATCGATATTATTTCACGTTGTAATAGTTTTTAAGTCTAAGGTAGGTATTTTTCAATGAATAAACAAAGTAAAGTGTGGTATGTTTGTATTTATTGATGAAGAAATACCGAAATATGTCTCTCGGCATAATCTCGATCTCATGTCACAAGATATATTTATATGATCTGAAAAAATCTTATATATAAAACCGAAACGGCGTATGTATGTATGTCTGTGAGTCTGTAATTCCCTTTTGCATTGTTGGTCATTAAGTTGCCAGTTGTTTCAACTTGGCCTGTCTGAATTTACGCGCCGAGGTGAACATAACCCCAAACTGGTCCGAGCGAAGCCGGGTTCGAATACTAGTATTATAATAAAAAAAGGTTCGTATCGTTAATAATACAACAAAATAGTGACCATAGTAAACTAGTGGAAATAGTACTTTACGTGAAAAAAATCACGTGTAAATTTTAAAACTTTCTGGTAGAAAGCTCATAATAACGTTGTCACGTCCCTGGTGGAGTTACGTGTTTTTCATTCTAGGCAGACGATATTTATATGAAGATGCGTCCTGTAGAGTCAGCGCTCAAACCATTGTAGAACAGCAATAAATTTTGTGATTTTCTTTGCCGAATACATAATAATAAGTTGTGATACCATTACTGTTTACGATTATGACCCTATACTGAGCCGGCTTAGCCTTTAAATAAATTAATTTAGTATGTGAGTCTAGAGCTCGATTAATTTCGCAGGCTATGCATATTGTGGCGTGCGGGCTTTGCATAATGGGTCGAAGTTGGAGACGGGCCGATGATAGGGCGGATGCTCTGAGATTCATGGGTGGCAAAGCACGAGAAGGCGCCGTGAGGGGACATTTGTCAAGCGTCTGGGCGACCGCGATAAAGGTAAGGGCGCCCCGCTCGCCGATAGGTGCGAGGGCCTCCGGCCACTAGAATTACGTCGTTGATTTATGTCGGCGATAGTGGTGAACGGCGCTTGGCCTAGGGCCACCAATCCACTAAGACTATAGTGGCATATTTCAACTATTACATGTAAGATTATAGCAATTGATAATTAAAGCAAATTATCTACTGGTCATGAATTATGTCAAGTACAACGTAACTAAGCAAGTGTACAGGATATATAAACAGTTCTAAAAATACTTATTTTTTGGAAACGAATAATTTAAATGATCATTACTAGTTCCAATTCATCTTTTTTGTCATTGAATTTTTAAATAGCTCCCTCACAAAAAAACAATCCTGAATAGATCCTGAACCGAATTCACAGTCAAATACATTCTAAGAAAATACCTATTCAATACAGCTAATTAGACACGTAAGTTAATTGTGTAACAGGTGTATTTTATTTATAACGTTGTAATTTCGGCAGGTCACGTGTTTCGATTCATTGATAAGAATCATCAGAGAAATGAACTGTTGGTTGATTAAAAAATTGATTATAGAACAAACTGAAAGAACAAAAGATTGAGTAAATGAAAACCAGCCATTACTTACTTCAATTAAAAATGTGATTTGATATTTATTAGAGTTTATTATATTGTTAAAATGACTGTAAATAATATTATGGTTTACAATAAAATAAAAATATATAGTTTTTTTTTGAAAGTAATAATTGGAAATGCTGCATGCCCTGTGAGGAAAAACGAGAAGAAATTGTAAGGTCGCGGGGGTGGCGTTTTTCTCCGCTGCATACCAATTGGAAGCACAAATTGGAAACTAGATTGTCTTTTATGTATTCTTTCAATAGTAAGAGACATTCTTTGCATTTCCAAGAAAAGTATCCCCGAAAACTGTTTTCGATACTCTCTATAAAATACTGTTATTCATGATAGACGCTTGCATAATGCTGTTTATATTTGTTTAAATATAAGTTTCCTTTTCGTGAAATATATGTTCTATACATACACTATTTTGCTATTATACCAAGGAACTAATTCCATGAACCATTTCTCTGATGTCTTAATTCAAAGTTATTTTGATTGCATTATATTCAAACGTACGAACAATAAATTGAATTATGTATGATGATAACTGAAGTCTTTGAATACATACATTAAGCTCCAATTCAAAATTTCATATAAACTTTCCTAACGATTTTTTTTATATATATTTTTTTTAATACATGGGTTATTGCTTTTGCAATGTGAAAAACGATTATAACACTGAAGTCATCAGAAGAGAGAGAAAAAAAGGTTCATTAGAAATCAGAAAAGAAGAATGAGTCTGACAAAATCAACTACATATAATTCATATAAAATAGTACTAGTCTGAGTCTTCTCACGTCCACGTGAAAAATGTTGATATTTTAAGCAATAACGTTTAAAATCGTTAAAGGTCTTCCTATTGTCATGGCCATTAGCAGGCTGGTTTTACTCCTTGTAGAACAAACAACTACATATTTTCACGATTCCTCAAAAAAAAAATATCAGGAACATTCAACGTAACATTGTCAAGAATTGTGGAATTCAAATTTTGGCTTCGGATAAACCGAAATAAATATATCTACCTAAAGTGTGTCAAGGACTTTCACTAGTAAAGCACGACGTAAAGATATTGATAAAACTTATCCCTGCCTGTGAAGGTTGGCTGCATTAATACAGTGAGGTATTCGCGAAATGGCTGACGCATGTGAGTAATTGAACAGGCGACCGTCTAAACCGAACAAAGGAATGCAATAAGACATTTGAGCTGTCATTCGGTGGGAGTTTTTCCTAACGGAACACGGTGTTGGGAAAATTTCAAGTCAGCCTGTGACAGATGACTGAACAGTGAGGAGCGGGAAGAGAGGTGTTTCGTTAGACCAAATGACATGACGTCGCGAAATCAGACATTGGGTTATTGGTAAAACTGCTTTTACGAAATCCAATTTGTTTTCTTTTATTTGCATCGAGATTTGACACAGTTTAAATTGCTTTTCGGCAAAATTACTTAACGTTAAATGCCTATGCCTAACATTTAGTTATTGATATTTGAAATAGCCGCCGTTTGAAATAGGCCCGGCCCGTAAGCCGTATCTTCAACATAAAATACATTGTTACTTGACACATAAAACATAACAAAATAAATGATTTGGAGTATAAAAAAATTATGGAACGAAATTTTCCAGCACAAAATATGACTTGGTTCCAGAAATAAATATTGTTGTGTCTCTAATTTTACGTACGAATGGTAACATATTATACATACCACTAAAACGCTTATCTTAGTTGAAAGAAATTAATTTAAAATTACCATGGTGAAATGACCCTAAAAAGTTGTGGAATTATTTTATAATGCCAAACTATTACATCTCCAAATATTCTAATATCCGATCCATTAAAAAAATATATACTTTTTTTGTAAATGATGACGATGTAGAAAAGATGGTTTTTCATTGGTGATTTTGAAATTTTCGGTGTGGAGAATAATGCTATGTATGTATTATATAAAACAAAATAATTGGTAAGTAAGGTAAGTCACGTCTTGTCACAAATTGCACTAAACATATACTGACGTATTTTGGTCACGTCGCTACAACCAAAAAATGCAAAGATGACCCCTGGTAGCATGTAAGGGTGATGTTCTTCTTTTTGTCAGATTTACAAAATAACTCAATGGAATAGAGAAACCCGTGCATAATGCTGGGGTATTCACCCCAACCCAACTTACCAAAGGGGTAAGATAAAAGATATTATGCTGCCAAATCTTGTTAATTCGGAAGAAGTAAGATTATCAAATGAATAATATCGGATGAATTTTGAAGTAATACTAACCAAATATTAAGTCTTAAGATTTATATTGAGCTTCAAAGTTTTTGAGTGTTTACAACGCTGATTTAAAATGAAAAAAATGTGTCCAAGTAAAACGTATTGAAAATTCTGTTTTATTTAGAGTTTTGAAGTTATCTAAGAGAAATTTATATTCACATCATTCTTTATATATTCAAAAATCACATAAGGCGGGTATGTATGGTAATTGTTCCATTCCTCTCCACTGCGCACAATATTTAGATGAAATATTCTATTAAAGTATTATATTAAAGTAATCGAAACAATAATAGATATGACATTTGCATTGGCGTATTATAAATAAGTATTATAGAAAATCAGGACAAAATAAATTACGTTTATTGAGTAGCATATAAAAACGGTCCGTGGCGCAGTGGCAACGGCTTTGACTTGCGTGCCGGACCGCCCCGGTTCAATTCCCGGTACGAGCGGATTTTTTCAGTCGATAAATCTGTTAAGAGGCATGGGTGTTTGTGTTGTTGAAAATCCCTTCCCACCTTTCCGATCCCAAAGAGCGACGCATAGTGACAGCGATTATAGCTTGTCCTGTCCTAGTCCTCGTATCCTTTCCATCCCTACTCTCTTCGAAAAAGAGAGTTTGAGCAACTGAGTAACAAACAGTTCTTGTAGAAAATACATATGTTGAGACAAACTCCGTGAGGAGTCCATATGCTCCATGTTGGGAGCGGACATATTAAAAAAAATATATAAAAAAAATGTCATTTCGTTTTTGTCGGAATGTTATATCGTTAATCATTATGAATAAATTATAAATGAGTCTTAGGTATAAAAACTTGGCTGTTAAAATACGAATAAAGTAATAAAATCAAATTTGACAATAAAACTTATTGTATAAATTTCAATTGTTATCTTGATATAATGAAATTTATAAGGGCAGACTCTTTGCAGAGAGTTTTGTATTATCTTATATATAAAACCGAAACGGCGTATGTATGTCTGTGGGTCTGTAATTCCCTTTTGCATTGTTGGCCATTAAGTTGCCATAAAAACGAATATGAAAGAAAATATGATTGAATTTTTATCGGCGAAGACATTTAGTCAAAATGTAATGAATTAGTCTTCTACTGAACTTTTCCCGGCTTTTATTATTAATAATAATGTTTATTATTTACGTGAAGGTATTATTTGTCATTTCTTTGACAGCAAATTAGATTTTTTCCTTGAATTTGGACATTTTAATGGGCGAGAATGGGGCTGTCAATATATGAAAGGGGCTGTGAAATGTCAATGCCAGTCTGAAATGTTCATTTTAATTCCATTTAATTGACCTAGACTTTTGAATTTTGAAAAAAGTTATTTCAACTTGGCCCGTCTGAATTTACGCGCCGAGGTGAACATAACCCCAAACTGGTCCGAGCGAAGCCGCAATACTAGTATCGTATATTTAATTATCATGTTGTTGGCGCTTTTTAGTCTAATGTTTATTAAAATAATAATGTTATGTTTCCAACGTGATTTTACAGCGGTTTCTGAAGAACTATTCAAAGTATATAAACATAAAAAAGAAAGAAAATTTGGGTGATATTTTATATACAGCTGAACAAAGACATCCAAAAGTGACTGGATAAAAAAGGTTCATGTGATATCGTTTGCAGTGCTTATCCAGTTCTCACAATAAAATGAAGGTCCATCGCCATTATACAAACAAGGCCGGTAAAAAGGTCTTGGATATGTAAACCTCGCAAAAATTGCAAACTTCCCACGCTTCTCACATCTTCATTTCTACTGTGCGAACAACAGTTACCGAATATTCGTCGACGAAGATCCAACAAAGGGGTAAATAAACAAACCTAAGCCACGCTATTTGTATTCGAAAATATATTTTAGACATGTTTATTATCGTATGCAAACATAATGCTCTGTATGCACAGCATTAAAAACGTTGTCGTAAATTCGGCAGAAGTTGAATACAAAATGATATGTATGTTGTTTTGTTTGATCTAATGTATCATCAAATTCTAATGCAATCAGAATCAAACTCCGTAAATAGATTGTTTTGTTATGGTAACGTGTTATTAGTTTTCATTAAATATTTAAAAATTGTTTCTGCTATGAATATTCAAAAAATATCGAATCGAAGGTTGTTCAATAAAAATTATAAGGTCAGTAAAGCTTAAAATAAACTTATTTAACTCATTTTTTTATTGTGATGAGATTTTTCTTTATGCTACAAACAGTACCAACAAACCAGGGCTTAACAAAAATGTTTTTTTTAACATCCATCAGCAATATTTGCACAATAAAAAAAATTACACGATTATTGTAGTGAAAAGTAACCATCGTTAAGCTATTTTTTATTATTTCGTTATTTAATAAATGTATATAAAAAAGCACAGGTCGCTATGTTTTACAATTTGTATATAAGTAAATTTGGTAACATGTTGATTTGGGATTCAGAGTTCATTACCGAAATATCGAATTGGAAGCTTAACTTTTAACCCCTATTTCTTTCAACGGCGATTAAAAAATGTCAACTGCTATTTCCAGTCAATGCCAATAATTACTCTATTGCAGAAGGAACCAAGCTTAAGATTATGAAAGTTCAGAACAGAAAAAATCATGACTTGGATGATGTTACCAGTTGTTCTTAGTTTTGTGACGAAATAATTTACATCTTGTTTCAATCAAAAATAAAAAATAAATTTACTAATTTACTTCTGTTTCAGTTGGATTTATATTTGGTGTGAACTGGCAGGAGATAATAATATCGAAATCCTGACACCGCTGACTCCTTTCACGCGAATGGTCCATGTTATTTTATAAATTGTCACATTTTTTACACAACAAAACGTTCGCTGGTCCGCGAGATTTTTCCTGATGACGTCGCATATTACGCACATGTACGCGAGAATTCCAAGGGTTGTTTACTGAAAAGGAAAATAGGGACATAAAGCGAAGAGAAGCGAAAGAATCCACTTTATGGGCAAATATCGAGACTTTTCTGAGTGTTTACTCCTTTCGATGTACTTTTATCTAATATTATGAGAAATAAATAAAAATACAGGTTAACAATTTTTACTATCGTTTCATAGTTACTTATTGTATACATTGATAAGGCAGTGAAACCTTAAGCAGTGCGCTGAAAAATTTATATGATGAGATTTTTTTATTCCGTCAACCAGTGTTCCGCATACTCAAAATATAATATTTTACGATGTGTAAATATTGAAATAAAAAAATACCTATTAGTTTGAACAAGTCTGAAGATATACACTATTCAAATAGATTCGCAGTATCTTTACAAAAATGCTTATTGACAAAATGTGCCTATGTCTAGTAAGAATATTTGAAACCTAAGTAAGTAGTGTTTAATGGAGCGTTAACAGTTATGATAAGGTAAAATAGCTTAAAACGTTGGCAGATGTTCACTATTTTTTATGTGATTACTTCACAGTGCCAAATTTTTAACCATTGACGCTATTAATATATAATTAAGACCTTAAGTATTTTTTATAAGTGGGGTCTATGGATACCTTGCGTAGTTTATCTCAACCGAAGTTGGTCTACGTGAACTGCTTGTTATTCAGTTCCTCAACTTCTCTTTTTTGGAAAGGGCAAAACTTGTGGTTGGCTTATAGCTTTCTTTGTACGATCCGTTTCATGATCGGATGGATCGTGGGGAAGAATTTTAAGACAACTAAAATCAATAATTCAATTGAAAAATAAATCTGCCTGGACTAGAACTCGAGCCCAGGTGGTCCACAACCAAATCCAATTATTCTATATTTACATAAAACAAAATTCGATTCGATGTAAAACTAAAATGGAACAATATATCGAATTAACGCGAAAATTGCTCAGGAGAAGTATTCTTTGTTTTAAGTGAAGCATTAAGTAATAGTAAATTAGTATATTGTTTTTGGTAATCTTCCACATATTAGAAAATTTGGTTCAATTTATAAAATATATGGAATACGTACAGTAATATATGCTTTTTTAATGCAATGTATTTCCACGCAAGATTGACAAAGAAAGCATTATCACAGTGAAATCCATATTGCTCGATAATTGAACACGGAAACAAAATATTAAAAAAGTAAAAACCTATTTTGCCCATATATGTAGAATGGAATGCGGGTATAAAACGGTAACGTTATTCATGTTTGATTTATAGCCTTTATAATGATATAATGGGAAGTAAAATCTTTTGAGTATAAAGGTTTTAAAGGTAGTGAGGGACCACGTGAATACGGTACTTTACCACGGAAAATTGCATATGATGTATGGAAGAGCTTTCAGTTTGTGGATAAATCGGAAGTATCCATTAGGAGCATATTTCAGCCGGTGCTGCGACTGACACTAAAATCTTCTTCCAAATTCCATACGGGATATATGAAGCTGCATAAAATATGTTTTTCACTATCAAGCCGTGTGCAGAAGTCGAAAGTGATGCTTAGTCACCATTTTGGATGTTTTGACATAAATGCACATTAAAAGTAGATTAAGCATCGAATAAAAAATAAATATTAGAAGAGACAGCTCACTATTTTATACTCCAAGATTGTTGTAAAAAACAGTCATGGCTATCTTTTCTTAATAGTAAAATGGACAAAGCCTAAAATCATCTCAAAAATGTACCAAGAAAATTGATAAAAATTATATATTTACTATTTTAAATAGGTCAAAAGTGATCAATGCCAGGCATTGTTAACATTTTATTATATAAAAGAAGTATTTCAAATGGTATATATTTTATTTAAGTCTGTAATTTGAATAAATTCCTTGAAAAAGTGTCAGTTCACAAGACATTCCTATACACACAATATAAAAAAACATTGTAGAAACCGTATTGCAAATACTGCAAAAATATGTTGGAACAATCTTCATAAATATTTTTTTTACATTTTCCCCTGATTTTTTCCTAGATACCGAATAAGCAATGAAAGATAATGTAAAAAAATAACACTGGAAAAATTCCGCGGAAGACTGTTGACATAATCAAGTCCATTCGTATTCCAATCGCGATCTGAGTTCGCTATCGCCACCTGCCCTCTTCGGATTGAAGTTGCGCCAGTGTTTTTAATAACCCAGAAGAGGGCCGCGGGCGAATGGCTGTCTACGGTAACGTAGAGGCGCTACGCCACACTGTAGAGTCCGAGGAACGGTTATATCCGGCGGCGCCCCTGGCGGTCAGCCAGACAATTAGTGCGGCTCCGGCTCTATGGATGTACTTAAGAATTTTCATTTAAACAGAGTGCTCTTTTTGACGCGTATTTTATAACTCAATGCAGAAATGCGCCAAGATAATAGCAACACTGTTCAAAAGTAAACGAACTCATTTGGGAGATAAAAGTTGAAAAAAAAAATCTGTTGACAAATAATTTTATCATTGGTTATTATTTTGGCTTGGAAATTCTACACTATATGTGTAGACTATATGGCATACTATGAATTCACGTTTTCAAAGATTTGAAAAGCTTTAACAGCAAAATTATTTTAGTAAATGACGCGATGCTACTATTTTTACTCAATCGATTTAAAAGATGCTTAAAACTTTTTCATTATTTAAATCTGTTAGTCATCGATAAAAAGTATCAGAAAAATAAAATATGTATAAGATAGACATTTGATTCAGAAAGAAGAAATCGTTTGGTGTAATAAATCATATACAATAAAGATTAAATTTCAAAAAAAGAGAAATATCGTTGAAATATTCTAGATGTGCGAAGGAGTTTGGTACTGTTTATCATATTTATATTCGAAGTATATTTTATTTACGTATATTTTACATTTGACAAATGTCCAAAGTTGTAAAGTTTCCCATCATTTTGGATTCCAGGCTTGTTTTTACGGGCCGTAGAAAACAAAACGTCTATCCGAGATCGAAGTAAAAATTCATGGAGCGCGTATTATGGATTCAGTGTGTAAAAAAAACTCTTGTATCGAAAGTCCCAGCGAAATGAAAGTGTGGTAAAGTAAAAAGCCTATTCGGAGCCGTAACTTTAAGGTAAACAAAAAAGTTTGGCGATTGAGCAAAACTTTGTCGAGCGTTTGGGTTACAAAAAAGTTATCTCGTTAGTTGCAGTGATGAGTACAAACTTTGTCGAGATTCTTTGAGAACAGTTATTTTATTATTATAATTTGACTTAAGATTTGAACAGACTCGTATTGTTCTTCATGAAAAGTCTTTGAAGATGAATAAAGACAGACTCAGAATAATGTCATTAAATTGAGACCGCGAAGATCTTTATCTTAACTTCTGATAAATGTTTTTTCGGTAAAACATATTTTACATTAGATCGTGTTTGGTTTCTTTGACTGAAAGTAATTTGTTCAGCTCACCTTGGTCAATGAATAGAGAGCGGTCTAGATGTAAGCTTATCGCCTTCGTAAGTTTCGTTTTCATAAGTCAATTGGTAGATATTCATGAAGCGTTAAAATACTTGTCTAATCTACATTTATTTGCATCATTATTAATTTACAATATTGCGATTATGTTTTTAAAATTTAAAAACTGCACAAATAAAATGTTACCTTACAGAATGCACTCGTCTAATGATAGATAATATTGTTAAGAGAGAAGCTTATTTTATATTTGAAATAGTACTAGTTTAACAAAATTTTCAATTCAATTGCGGATGGGAACTTCTTTAAGCCATCTGCTTCCGTGAAAAAGGATTACAGGAATCCAATGGTCATTTTATGTTAAAATAACGCTTTTCCTACCGGGTCCGTTTGCTTATTCAGATGAAATAATATATTAAAACCTTTATTTTTTTTAAATATTCTAATTACAATCATTTCAAATACAAGTCTTTCAATTATTATTTTGATAAATGTTCTATATAATATAAAAAACAGGACTATAATACCATTATAATTCTATTGAATCCTACTAGATACAAAACAGCTTAAGAAATTTCTCTTATAATCAAAAAAACATTTTCTAGTTAGGAAATCTTACGTCAGACAATTATTAAGATCTATTTAAAATTTTAATACTTCTTAAGATACGTACTTTATTTTATAATTGTATTTTAAATATTATTTGAAGCGGTTCAAAATTCACTCGGACAAATTGAAATTTATTACAGACTAGTTTGCAAAATAATAATAAGGTCCATTAAGCACACAGCAATTAAAATATAGATCATAGCAGTTTGATGTATTTTATTAAGTCATTATATTTATGGCTTTTGATAATTAAAGTGGTGCGCATTTATAAACTGTATACGTAATAAATATTAATTAAACAAACTCCACATGGGATGTAGAGGGAAAATCCGTTCAGCGTCGAACATTTTCTTTGCTCTAGTGATATTGCAATCACGACTAATGGTTTGGAAAATGGTCTGATTACCGTTTGCAGTTTACTCTCAGAAGTTAGATTGGCAAAATAGTGGGAGCTGTCTAGTTACCTGAAAAGATAACAGTGATCATTTAGCAGTATTTGAAACCAAGTTGGTTTAAGTGAAACTGGTATATTATAAAATTAATCAAACACTATATCAGAAGCATACCAAGACAAAATAAGGTACGCATTCTAGGTAAATTTAACGAATAAAATGTTACGTAACATAATATGTATCATTGTGCTACACAATCTATTATGAATGCTATTAATAATTATACTTCCTTATCTTTTATATTTGGTGAACTTATTTTCATGAGGTGAAGTACTTATTTTATTTTCATCTGAATTGATCTCTATTAACATTGTTTCAATGATCATTTAATTAAGCACGCTTTATAAAATCGACATAAAGTAAAACTTCAACATAAAGATCATCTCATGACAAAAACCTTTTTAAATACTCGTCAATTCTCTATAAAAGTAAGTACATTATTTGTGCCGAGACGGTCATTGTTAAAGGACGTATAGTAAGGACGTTAATAAAGTAGTATAAATCTTCTATACACTTCTCAGCCAGAAACTAGTACTTAGATGTCTAGCAAGATATATTACTGCGACCATTTAAAATACTCAATGAATACCCATTTCACATTCAAATGTCATTAAGCACAATGTGGGAATATCAATTCGGTTTAAAACAGTTTTTGTCAATTCTGTTTGGTGAATAAATTGCAGTGGGCAACATTGAAAAAGTAATTGAATAGGGCAGTAGTAGAGAACGTTTGCCATTAAGGCCGGTAATACCGATGGATTTCATTTACCTAATGCTTTTTACATTCGCCATGTAAGCGTTATTGAGTTGAGCGTGCGTGCAACTTGCACGCGATTCCCCTCAAGAGCGCATAAGCGACTGGTTTGATTCGTTTATACAGAGTGCATCCTCCAGTATTACTCACATATTACAACCGTATTATATATTTACGAACATAACAAGTGTTTATTAATGAAAAAAAGACATTGCATAAATTCAGTTTATAGATTACTGTCTTATTTTTAAAATTCGAATTGACAGGTCATGTTATAAATTTAATATTACTAACCAATAAATAGCTGTCAGTAAATGAATATTTGGTAAAAATAATTAAAGGCTTTTTTAATATAATATAACGTTATAGATTTTTTTTAAAAGTAATAATTGATATAAAATATCAATTAAATATATTGCTAATCAATTGAAAACAGATGGATCGATTCAATTAACGATATTACGGATTTTTTAACATTGACTATGAATCCACGAATTCGTCGCAGAAAGCATTAAAAATAGTATGAATTTATATTATTTTTCAAATGATTTCATTGCAAAACGATTCTGCGTGGATGGCAAAACTTGAAATACAATCAGATAGGTAAATAAGCTGTATGAATAAATACTACTCGAAATTTGATAAAGCTTAAACGTGTAAGACTCAAAGTGAGAGAGTGAAACAAATGGTAAAGGCAAGGCAAGATTGTTTTCAGAACATTCATACCTACTAACACATTTTCTAATTGAAATATGTAATTCTAATAATTCCGTAATTAATTCTTGTATGAATCTGTTTCATACTTTATGCTTTTGAATGCTCAATAAACTCATCCATAACGAGTTAATACACATGGCTGTCAAAACATTACATATTAGGTAGATTTACATGAAGTTTGATAAAGTTTGTGTAACTGTATTATAATGCTTTGAACGTAATACCGTATTCAGTTGAGATAACTTCTACTTAAGTTCATTTTTGTGAAACTTGGAATGGGAAATCCTAAAACTAAAAAGGTATTTATTATATAAATAAAGGTCAACAGTGCGAGCTCGTTGCTGTATTAGTCAAATGAATATGCCTCGACGACAATTTGTAGCTGACATAAAGCTCGTCGCTAATAATTTTAACAGAAAAGGGTATAAAAATCTTGTCTTTACAACCGTACAATTTTCGATATTTGACATTGCAGCATAAATATTCAAAATGATAATTTCCTTGTGTTTGATGAGATGGTAAGATGGGGTTCAGAAAATAGCGGGGTGGTTAATTTGTTATTTGTATGTGAAGTGGTGGATTAACACTTCACTAATATCGATGAACCTATTTGAAATAGATGTATGCTAGAATTAAGTAGAGCATTCGTAAATATTCGTTAGCTTTTTATCACCTGCAAACAAATAATGAATTCTCTCTTTTTACAGTGTAATATTTTAATCCATTTATACATATAATCTATAACTTCACCAACGGTATATGAAAATTAAATGCATTTTTTCAAATAATAAATATTAGCGGATAATATTTAGATAATTAGAAAAATTGTGGTGTCATGATATTGCATTGGGGTTTTCATTATTTATAATATGCACAACTTTAAATTCTTTTTTCCGATTCCAAAGTTTTCGTTTCACTAACAACTGAAAGTTGGCAGACGTTTTAAAACATAACAGTATATAAAATACATTTATAATGTAACACGGGGAATAAATAGTCGCGTCGTAAAAAATAGTTGATAATGGATAGTCTAAATGAGAGTAAACAGTATAATAAAGGCAAAAATAGTGCGCCTATTACAGTTTGGCGGGTGGTCCGGTGAAAAAATAAAACTTAACGATATGAAAACTTCGATGACCTAGCAGCCGACGCACGGTCTGATGCGATTTACCATCGAATAAAGCTGATATAAAATGTAAAAAGAAAATACGCACATATATACCTTTGCTTTCAGTCTATGGAGTATATTTACTGCGATAAACGTGGGAAAGTGTATGGGAAGCAATCCAATCTGCGGCCGGAAGGACCTTTCCAGCGGCTACCGAAATTAGATGAACTTCGCTTCCGCTAACTTATACTGTAAAATATTTAATAATAGGCCACTTTCTCGGGGTAAATCCCTATCTGTAATCTAGTGCCGCCTATAAGGTTAGGCTTCTTGTAAAGAGGTTTTGATGTATATTTATGAATGTATCCAGGGGGTGAAAGTAGTCTTTTATACACGATGTATGCTAGAACGATTCGAGCATACAAATAAAAAATGGAATCGATGCCAAAAAGTAACGCAAGTATAAATATTTAGTGACCCGATTAAACGATAACCTACTAAAGGAAAAGTCTGAAAATACTGTGATATATTATATTCATGGTTAATAAAATAATATTTTTTTGTCTCACAAGTTTTAACATTACACAATAAATAAACTACGCACATAATGATGGCATTTATTTTATATTAAATATGAATCTGCTTTTTCGAATGATTTTTTTCATTTCATGCATAAAATATGATAAAAAATTTACTCTTCGAAAAAATAGGCATTTCATAACACAAGCATATTTGATGATTACATATTTTTTAATATCACAATCGACGCAATAACGTTGAATTGTTTAAGAGTATCTCTAATTAATATGAGTGTAACGAAATAACTACGTAAATATGATTGAAACGTGAATTACGAAAAAGGAACTTAACGTATTCGATCGAATAAAAGGTAAAATTCGTACAGAATGATTAAGGAAGGCATTTTGTTTTCTCAGAGTATATGAATGGCATTATAGATTCCGGTCGCGAATCTCTGGCTTTCTTGGTAAGCAAACGACACGGATCAGAGTGCGCGGCTTGCACAACAAACAACAGGCAAGACTCGACCCTCAGTTGAGTAAGCGAGCACTATTTGTATCGAAAAGAACATAAAAGTTGTGAACAAACATTTTCAAAGTCCCTGCATCCAGATTCTAGACTATGAAAACTAATGTCATGTGAGGGTAAGGAGGTGGAGATGCAGGAAAACTTTAAAGTATATATTGAACAGAAGTCAGGAGACAATGTTTGCTTTCAATTGAAATAATCTGTGTGGTACGTTAGTCATCGTGCATTGCAAAACGTGGTTATTAGATAATATGATGTTTTTGATCAACTTTATTTTTTTATATGATTGATTTAAAACTACACAAAACAAAATATTTCAAATAGTCATCAGAATATTGTAGTAAAAATAACAAAATCTTACGGCTCTTCATATTCTTGAATAATAAGGAATGAAGCGTCGACAATTAATGTAATATATCTCTTCTCAACAAAGATTGTTTTCGAGATTTAGTAAGTAGAAATCCATTCCAATAATGTAAAAAGGGCAATCTTTTAACCTGATAAAGAAGTTTATATCGTATAAGTTGTCGGTGTACTAAGCCCATGAATTTTAAATTATTTCAAGCTTTTAATTATGAAGTTATACAAAAATTTATAGGTTAAATTTAAAAAAATCTGTGAACGTTTATTCCGAATTCAAGTAATGATGGTTTATTTTAAATAATGTGTTATGCACAAAATTTTCATTCCATTTTAGATATAATTTGAAGTTTGGAAGAAGGAAATTATTTTCGTGGAGAAAGTGTGTTACCCGCGGCTCAGGTAATGAAAATTGATTAAAAGCAATCCTAACTACACGTGGCATTCGTCGACAGGTGAAATTCTACCAAACTTACAGTGCGAATAACAGAATTTTCCAAACCAAGTCGAGTTCCCTTGCAAAGGCAAACTTTTCCATTGACAAGTCAGCATCGAGCATTACTTTGTATGTTATTAAATATTTCTTCCGTAGAATGCTACTTGGGTGAAAACTTCAATTCAGTTTATCACTTTGAAAGTTTTGCACCCTTACAGAATTCACAGTTTACATGTTTCAGAAATAAGAAATCGGTATTTAAAGAAACTATTTTCATTAGAAGAACAGTGAAATGGCATACGATAATATATTGATTACCTAGTACTCAAGATATGTAGAAAATAAAATATTTAATCTTTGTATCATATTTTAGTAACAAACCATTAAATAAACATATCGACATGTTTGCACACTAAAATTTATTGTAAAATATGTATCTATTTAATTTTGTTAATGATCATAATTGCAGCATTTTGTTTTAACTAATGTAAATATTCAAATAAGGTTAGTGATGTTAATAATGACTAAATATTTCATTTATTTTAAGCATGGGTTTTTATTTAAAATGATGATATATTGAGTATTCAAAAGAATGCTCACCAATTAGTAAAACTCATATTTTTGATGGTTAATTTATGAAAATTCTTTTCAATCTAGAATTATTATAAATAACCTTTAATTGAATATCGGGATATCAAAGCTATCATTTCAAAAAAAAGTGCTACAAGCGAAACGGAATCTAAAATTTTTCCATATATTATAAAATTGAGTAAACTGGTAAACCTTGTTGTCAAATATTTAAAAACTAGAACATATACCACAAATTTCATTTAAATAAAATGTCGGCTTAAAATACTGCAATATAAATGATACAATTAGATTCTGAATGTAGAGTACGATTGATAATCAACCATTTATTTGTTCCATCAGTGTGTGAACTTCTATTGCGGATTATTATAATAAGTAAGAAGTACGAAAATATGATATAATGAGTTTCTCATTATTGCTCTGTTTTACGTAAACTTCTAAGTCAAAATTATTTAATAAAGATCAATATAGTAAGTTATATAAAGTTGTATGACAAACATCTTAAAATGATTGCAAATAAAAAGCTTTTGCTAAAATATTAAATCAAAATTGCTAGACGATCTCCTGTCTACCTTTTAATAAATTTAAATATAAAAAGAACGATTGAGCGCAATTTTATGTAGTGAAATTTTCTATTAACGTAAAAAAATTACCGGTCGGGACTATTTTGTAGAGTGTAGACGATGGTAAAATAAATCAAGGTAAAAATTTTAATTCCAGAAATTCTAGAATAAGAAGCTACAGCAAGTAATGGAATGGGGGTATTGTTTGAAACGGATCATTCATTAAAAATAATACGCAGAAATAAGTGTGTACATTACTGACATTTAGAAACACAAAAAAATACTTCTTGGTATACAGTAGCGCCCTTAATTACGCAGATTTAAAATAAACAATGATAAAGTCTATTGATTGAGTAGGCATTTACTTGGTAGAACTCCATTATAATACGGAAAGAAAAATAACAATGTATTTTAATTCTACATAAATTATTTTTAAATATTTGTTGATAGCTATTTCGGCTTACGCCTTCGTCAGAACTAGTAGTCTGACGAAGGCGTAAAAAATATATCAACAAAAAAAAATAAAAAAAAATACATTGTTATTCCGTTATAATGATAAAGTCACTATTTTTTATTCATTGATTACATGCCTTTCAAAAAAAGTAAATGAAAAATGGTATACTTATAGTGATAACTACGTATACATTTAATTATAATAATATGGATGTTGATATTAACCATGAAAACGTATGAATGTTTCTACTGTTAACAATACGAAGGTTTTTTATTTCATTATTATGCATTATACCTTTACAGCAACGTTATCAAGTAAAAGAGTAAAAAGCAAAAAAAAAACTTTATTGGTGAGATGATATGAGATGAAGCCTTAATAATAACTATATCATGTCAAAAAGAAACAGTGGATTTCGACTCCGTGCCAAGGCTTTCTCTGCTCACTACAGTATATGCGACCAATTCTGGGCGAATTAGTTTTCGGAAATTCTATGCAAATATTTTATGAACGAGTAAAATCTATACACTGCAGAATACTTACAATATGTGTTAGATAGGTGTAATGACGTAGCGGACGATAAATGAGGGAATATTAATAAATATTATAGTAGATATATGTATGCACTTGAAAAATGCCAATACAATAAAAAAAAGGCGAATCCATAGAAAAGGGGATATATGAAAGTATAAAGTGATAAAATTACTTCTTAAAAGTTCTTTCAAGTACTCCACTGTACGGCTTTCACAGGTTAAAGAGCATAACAAGGGAGGAAGGAAATCCAGTTGAATCCTCGAGGGTCTGACAAAGCAGGGCCGCGAGCCTGGCCAGTCTAATTGAGATCAATGACTCCGGTCGAGAGCACTTAATTTGCTTTGCCGCGCAGCGTAGCTGGTAATATTATTATTCTACCTGATTATCGGGTTCCTCGGTCACTAAAAAATTTTAATTTCGATAACAGTACCCAATGTTTTCCAGGATTTTATTGGAAAAGTGTACGTTGATATATGCGGTAAAAAATAAATTATATTATTATAGAATTATCAGTGCAAACATATTTGTGTCTTTGTAAATATCTTTTTCACATTCAATGTGGTTTAAAATGGTTTCCCATTGGAACAAATATTGCTGTTAATAGGTATGGAGATATTTGTTAAGTTTTAAAAAATGTGGTAGTTCGTAAATTACATGTCATATAATTTAAAACTATTTGTTTTAAATTTGAAAACAAGTTTAAAATAAAAAAACACATTTTGAGCAATAAAATATAGATGCAATGATAATTAAGAAGAAAGAAATAAATGAAAGCATTTTTAATGCTATTATCATTTTTTTAACCATGTCTGCTCCTAACTTGGAGCATATGGACTCCTTATGGAGTTTATCTCAACATATATTTTTTCTAAGAGAACTGCTTGTTACTCAGTTGCTCAACCTCTCTTTTATCGAAGAGAGTAGGGGATGGAAAGGATACGAGGACAGAACTAGTGGTTTGCTAATCGCTCTCGCTATGCGTCGCTCTTTGAGATAGGAAAGGTGGGAAGGGATATTCAACAGCACAAACACCCATGCCTTTGAACAGATTAATCGACTGAAAAAATCCATTCGTACCGGGAATCGAACCCGGGCGGTTCGGCAGGCAAGCCAACAACGTTGACAACTGCGCCACGGACCGGACTAATAGCAAATACTAAATAAAAAAAACACTTATGAATCACTTTAATATTTCCGCGATGTCATTTGAAGTAGTGTAACGCTCGACCGGCCGATTGTGACTTGTGTTTTATCATGTAGGCCAGTAAATTATTGAGCTTAATTTTTTAGGCACTTTTAATAGAAGCTTAATTCAAAACAATCGTTTGATTTCATATTAATAAAATAAGGATATTTATATTTTCGATCAGCAATACATACTGAATATATTTAAAATAAATTACTATTATTTGGAGAGTTGGTAAACAGTGATAGTTAGTTAGTGAATTTGAGAATGAAAACATCAAGGGGAGCTCTTTTCGACATTTTCACGAAATGCATGACTTGGATTCAATCCCAGCTATTTACAATGGCAAGTGAAAAGCACCGTGTAAATTTTTCGAGCGGAAAACTTTGGATTGAAAAACTTTACGCGCTACGAAAAGTGAAAAAACCAGTACCAAAAGATGTGACATTTAAAAGTTCATATCCATCTTAAGACCGCTCAAGATTGTTTTAAATATAAAAGAATATAGGTCTCAAACTAAGGGTTATCTGATTTCAGCTAAAGGTCAAGCGTAGCCTACAAAAAATGGAAAAGATTTAATCTGACTGAATGTGTAATTAAATTTATGATTTATATTTCTGTAGCTGTCTGACAACGCTTAGCAGTTGGTATTTACTTTAAATTAATTCTATGTGAAAATGGCACTCTTAAAATATTAAATAAATAATAGCTTTTTATTGAAGAAAAATAATTGATATATTATTTTAATTTTAAATAAATAAAACACATTTAATAATTCTACTACCACAGATATTCTGATAAAAATCATCGGTTCTTATCTTTACGTGCATATATTTGGAAGTATTACAATTAAAGGTGTTATCTTATTAGGAATAATGCCTATACATAAAGAAGTGACAATTATCACTGTCAAACGGATAAAATTTTATATCAAGAGTTAATATAATCAGAAAATTATGAAAAAAGTTTGTCGGGTTTATGTTCCAAATGTCATTTTGTTTTCGTGGAACCACTTCAATTTCCTCAATCACAAAAAATCAGAACAGCGGTATCACATAGAAATAGATAAAATTGGTTTTATTTCATTGGGAATCTACGTGCTTTTTTTCATTTCCTCCGGTAGAGAATTTAAGCGAGAGATCGTTCAATTTGAAATGAGTTATTCAGTGATTTATAGACGTAAATTTTGTTTATGTATACATGGTAGAGTGGGTGACTACCTCCTCATTTTATTCCTCTCCACAGATCCTGGCCTCCCCACACGTAAACAGGGCCCACTCGGAGATGATTGATTGCCAGTATTACCGCATGGTTGCATTAGTTGTCTTGCCGATATGAGCTTGCGGAGCACTCTTTGAGCGTTTTTCAACTTTTACTTTAAAAGTCCTTAATAAGAGCATTAAAAAGTATTCATTACTGACTATAAGCATCGAGTACTTAAATGGCAGTAGTTTTTTACGCGCTTCGCGTATATGATTTCTAAAAATGATTTTTACATGTGATTATTATATAACTGTTAACGTGTTCACTGTCAATACTTGGTGGAATGGCATTATAATTACACTGATTCCACATTAAATTTATTAGATCAGGACCGATTTTGCTCATGGCAAGCATTATCAACTGATGAGTTACATTATCACTTGATCTAATGAATTTAATGTGGGATAAGTACGAAAAATCTTTTACTATTTTAATTGATTATTAGAGTTTAAACTAATACGGT
The DNA here is from genome assembly GCA_028554975.1 of Himalopsyche kuldschensis. Lineage (NCBI taxonomy): Eukaryota > Metazoa > Arthropoda > Insecta > Trichoptera > Rhyacophilidae > Himalopsyche > Himalopsyche kuldschensis. The sequence continues at coordinate 2,775,074 of JAHFWI010000001.1, read as the reverse complement.
ACATCGCTTAATCACAATAGTTAGCAAATGGACTTTGAAACGTCTGTATTAACATATTTTTTTGTAACAAAGCAATTAAACATGATTCACCTATATTTCTTGCCTTATTTGCAGTAACAATAAATATCGTGACACAAAAATAATAAAAGCCTTTAAAATAATACGCCACATCAATAATTGGATAGCATAAATAATTTAAGGAAATGATCAACCACTCTCCATCATACGTTTTCCGATACGATATATTTTGCACGGATTTAGGAAAAAATCTGTTGAATCGCATTTGATTACAAATAAAATGAATCACATTTTATTTCTGGTAAAAAAATGATGAATATATAATAAATAACTAATAAATATTTGATATGTTCGTTTATTGGTAAATCATAACACGTATTTAATCTATAGAAGAGTAATGCAATATTGAAAAAAAATGGGCATCTTTACATTTCGCTATTTGCTAAGCGTGGAAAAATTCAACCCGTGAATCACATCTGAAAGAGGATTGAGGTCTTTTCGCGGTGCTCTAATGCCGTAAATCGTTCTATGAGTTTAATCCGGGGTAGAAAAAGGCATTTACCTGAGCAGACGGATTATGGAAAGGTTTTTTTTTCACTTTGTGTAATTCGAATTAGATGCCATTTGCCTTTCAAATTCTACCAGCCGCCGGAGGCTTTGAAACAATTTCATTCTCACTACTTAAGCCGAATCATTTTTAACCGAATTTTATATAAAAAAAAAGAAAAGCAAATAAGATAAAAAAAGAGAAAAAAAATCAGTATGCATCATTGCTCGTTGTCAAATATAAAAATATTTTCCCACTTATAATAAACATATCTGGTAGTCGCCGTTGGTGATCTGGTGGTAATATATGCTTCATTATAAATTCATAATTATGAAAGTAAATGCAGAAATATATTTTTTTTTGTGTTGTATAAATTGACCGCAAATTTTGTGAAAATTAATTAAAAATATCATAACACGAAATGGATTAAATTTATAGTCATATGTATAAAAAAAATGTTAATTTGTATTGTATTCAGTTAATGCTGTGAATATTTCACATACCTTTTGAAATTAAATCAAACATAAATTTGACTGCAAAAGCAAAAGTACTTGAAGTATTTTTTTCTAATAAATCGTTCTACAAAAAGCCAAATAGTACTTATAGAATGAAATATAGAATATCAAATAAACGATTTGACCTGCTTCTATATTATATGTAATTTTTTGAATACATTAAAATATTCAGTAATATTAAAATATGAAATATTGTGGCGCCTGTGTTACACTGGTCAACGTCGTTGGTTACCGTTTCAGACCACACGAGTGCCAGTACGAGCGACATTTTTTATAGTCGATTTATTGAAGACAGGTATGTGTGTTGTCTAAAACTTCGGTCCCTATCACCCCGATCTTATCAACGGGGCGTAGCAAGAAAACTAGCTAACCACAAGTCGTGTCCTAGGTTCTGTCCATACTCTTAACGAATGAAAGAGAGTTTTTCGTCAGAACTAGTTCTGACGAAGGCGTAAGCCGAAATAGCTATCAACAAATATATAAAATAATTTATGTAGAACTAAAATACATTGTTATTTTTCTTACCGTATTGTAAGATATAAGTATGATATATTTTGTAATTATTAAAGTTTTATGTTCTATGTCAACCTGTATCGACATTGAAATCTTTAGATCATTTTTTCGAAAATAACATTTTCTTTGTATTGTAGATCATTTATTAGCGCAAAGGTTTAAGATAATATTGTAAACAGGAACGAAGCATCAATCACTTTGAGTATTTGAAAAAAGCCCATCCAATCCTTCGTGTCAAGAACAAAGCAACTCGAGTAGTTAACCCATAAGCTGTCTTAATCGATTACAGCTTAATGTTTACAAAGTTCATGAAAGTTAATGAAGCGCCTGAAAAAGTTTTCAATGTTAATTAACAAAAAGTTTTTAACAAATAATTTTGATTGGCGAATATGCTAAGCGTTGTTATTTATAATACGAGACGGAATATCTCACATAAAATATTGTGTTACTGAAATGAAATATTAAATCTTTAATTTGAGTAAACGCCAAAAAATTACTCCACATTATTGATGTGAATATTATTTATTAAGACAGTTAATAATTTATAAAATGTGATATTCATCAGATTATATTAAACCAGAATTTCAACAAAATTAATGTTATAATATAAGTACGACTTGGCCTAATCAAATTATCTTTGAAATACTACAATTAAAGCGAGGATAAAAATGCTTTTTAAGTCACGATTATATAGTTAAATTTGTGTATGGTTTGTATTGAAAAAAAAATAAGTTGAATTTACGGTTAAACCTGGATAAAAGATGATATAGGGAAAAGAATTTGATTAAAAGAATATAAATCTTACGAGTAAAAAGGACAAAACTATTGAATAATACATATTTTAAAGATATTATTATAGAGAAGAAAATACCGATTGTTGATTATCACGGGGATATTATCATTTAACGTTAATAGTTTTGCTTTAAAGCCGTAAACTTTTGACCAACTAAGCCACGTTTGCATATAGCAGACTAGTCGTTAAGAAATATTTGTTTTCTTCTTTAGCACAGATAATTTCTGCTAATAAAATATTATTTGGTAGAATTTTTGAATAGATTGCATTTTTATTGATAAATGATTTTTTGGCTGTTGACCTAGTCCCAAGGTAGGTATTTTGTTTATAATAAATAATAAACTGGAAATGTTTTGGGGAATTCATCGTAAAAATGTCTAATGGGTGGAAAGTATACACTGGCAACAAAAGGGTATAAAAGTAAATAAACCCTTTGTATACATAATCATTATTCGAAAGCCTCTTAGATGAGGATAGAAAAGTGTGCGGAAACAATGCCATTACATGTTAAGAAGGGATGGAAAATAAACTCACTAACAAGAAAAATGTGGCTCCATTAGCCATTAACTTACTACAACACGCCTGTTAAAGGTGTAATTTCGGCACTCGGTATCAACTCTTGAGAAATAAAATAGTACTAGAATATGGAACGTTTTGCTGTGAAAAACAAATAAAAATACTTTTGAATGAAAACCAACACACTAAAATAAGTCATATGAGATTTTTATCAAACAATAAAATGAAAGTTACCTTGTATTTTAGCAGAAATTGTGAATGTAAAAAAATATAAATTTCAAAAAAATACTGAAAAGGGGTGTACAACAACTTAGAACTATTATTATATTACGTTTGTAAATGAAGCTATCCTCATTCTCACTCTATCGAGGAAAATATTTATGGCATGTTATGACGAAGATTTATAATCGATAAAATCTTTTATACGTAAACTAATCTTAATTTTATACGTATCGTCTAATAATAATAAAATAATACATACCTACCGAAAGTATTGCAAAATTTCAAAGAAAATTCTATAGCAGACACAGCCAACCGTTGCTGATTGAACTAACAAAAGCTTTTTTAAACTTAAATTTGATTTTTTAAAATAAAAAGATTTTTTTTAGTAGTACTTCCAAATATAATTTTATAAAGAATAGGGCTGGTTCCACTCATATCGAGCACTATCAGCGGAAGTTCCCATCTGAAATTTAACTATACAAATTTATTTGATTAATTAAAAACCATGTCTTTTTTAACAAAAGTGACATTTAACACCTAAAAGTGATTCCTTCGTGCAATGGCATCAAATAGAAGGTGGTCATTAAGTCTGCCAGTCCGTCCACAGATGGTGCACATTTCAACGCCTACGAAGAAAACTTTCACGACAAACGGCTATTACTAGACTAACAGCGCGAAATAATTGATGATTACTCGGTACAAAGTAAAAAGAAAATTTAATGCTTTCCGGCTGTCAAAAAAGATAGTTTAAAACAAATAGTTTAAAAACAAATTGTTACTTAAAAATAAATCATGACTCAGGACATTGGTGAAGAAACGCAGATGCTACAGAAATCGTCCTGTTAATTAATCATAAAAAAACTATGATTTTACCATCAAAGATTTTAAATGAAAGATTGTTTATTTAAAATTTAAGATTTTTTTTAAATATGGGTTTACTAGTATAAAAAAACATCACTTGCATAGATAAATATTTTGGAAGATAAAAGGAAAAAAACTTAATTCAAAATAATAAAACATTTTTGTACTGATTCCACAATAATTAAAAAAAAATACAATGTCTTTCCACCAAGTATTGACAGTGATCACCTAAAAAGTGGGGAACAACTCTATGTTCATTTCATTTTGCCGGTCTAGATTATTTGAATTACTAATAAATTTGAGTGAAGAGTAACGGCATAGCATAGAGATGTGATTGGTCGTTTGAAAATAATTTGATCAGTACACATATCTAGTCAAAGGGTTATCCGCTGACCTGGAAAACCAGATCACATATCACAAAATGTCATGAAAATTCTTTTTACTGAGATGTTCTTGTGAGATGGCAAACGCATTTTGTATTTAGATACGATGGAAGAAAACACTACATAGTGTCAATGAGTGGCACACTGGTTAAATTTTGTAATAAACAAAAATAATAAGTATGGAATTATACGAAGTATTTAAAATAATTAAGTATTTCGACTGAGGGTGCTTGATGGAATTTCAATATCAAATTAGAATTTTTTGAATTTTGTACTTTTCCATGAGTTTTGTCGCTAACGACCCGGGTTTCGGCTTTCGGGGGTGAGTTTAAGGCTTTCGGGGGTGAGCCACAGGGGTGAGTTAAAACTATTTTATCAAGAAATCTTAGAGATTAATCGAGCTCAGCTCAACGGTCTGCCAATTTTGAACGAGCAACTTTATTTGCCTAGTTCGCCATTGTTGTACCCTTTTAAATAATTGTTAATTTTAATTTATTGTCATTTATTTACAATTCAAGCACTAGCTATAATTAAATATCAATTTACTTACTATCATTAATGAAATATAATAATAAAGGCTTGAAATCAATCAACTCATTAACGAGAGGTCGGATAGGACCCTAGATTTATTTTAAATATTCTTATGTTATCATCTGGTCATTAATATTTTTAAAAATCCCCGTAATTATAACAAACCCACTTAAATCATTGAAACTTGTATTCATTCAAATTTCGCTAATTTACATTTTAATAACCTTTTAACTTAGTGACCTACTTATATTTTTGAATATAAACGATACAAACTGTTTACTACGCGTCAGTTCAAGTACATCCGTGCACTTGGAATGCCTGAAGATGCCGAAAGGCGAAACCCGGGTTGTTAGCGACAAAACTCATGGAAAAGTACAAAATTCAAAAAATTCTAATTTGAAGTATTTAAAGTAAATAATCTTGATATAAAATGATATTTAATAACTTTGTTATTTTACATAAAGTGGGACGTGTTTTGTCCCATTAAAAAGAATCATCAGTAAATATTATATTAATAAGCTTGTGTGAAATAGGTAAGGTTTATTAAGCCTTAAGCAAATAGCCAAAACTCCAAATGGGAAGCTTTCTTGCATTAAAGTCTGTTTAAGGCTTTCATCTTAGACAAATACATAGGAAAGCATGACTGACGTTTGTTTGTACTTTATTTCCATTATTGTTATTGTTGTTTGTCATCTTGAGTCAGTTCTTCACTCTGTGCTTACTCTTCGAATGGCTAAAGTTATTTGTACATAGTTTGTTTACCCATGTCGACTTCATTAAGTAGACGAACAAAGTTTTGATAGCTGTGTGCTCAAACGAGCTTCTAAGTATGCAAACGTGAGAAAAGTATGCGAAATAATACTTATTCCTTATGATGCTACGTTAGTTTTTATAGATGTATACGTTTCATACAATTAACATAAAATAAATGCCTATATTTGTACAACTCAGATGTGACTTTCACAAAAAGCTCAAGTACTCAAACAAACAATTGTACAGTACACACTCGCTTCGGTGGTGAACTAACGAGAACCACTTTTGTAAATTACTGAGATATAGGTATTTCAAAATATAACATACGTATGTATATGTTTAAATGATTATTTTTCTTTTCATAGCTGACAAAAAACACTCACTAATTGAATTGAGATAAAAAGTTGTAATCTGCATGAATCTTCTAACGAATGTAGTTGGCATTTACTTGGTAGAACTCCATTATAATACGGTAAGAAAAATAACAATGTATTTTAATTCTAAATAAATTATTTTATATATTTATTTGTTGATAGCTATTTCGGCTTACGCCTTCGTCAGAACTACTGTTCTACTAGTTCTGACGAAGGCGTAAGCCGAAATAGCTATCAACAAATATATAAAATAATTTATGTAGAATTAAAATACATTGTTATTTTTCTTACCGTATCACTTATTTCTGTTTCAAACCATTCAATTTTATGTTTTAAAAATCTTGAGGCCAAATAAAAACGATGTTTGAAATTATCATGCAATGCCTTTTATCGTTAAGATTATCTTAAAAGAAAATAATTAAAAATATCCAAAGTTTATAAAAAAACAAAAATCTTAATTTTGCTGAATGTAGTTTTTTACAATACTCGTGAACAAAATAGAATATTAATATTGAAAAAAGAACATGCAATATAGTACACGAAGATGATGTCAGATATGAAACACAAAAAGCCAAATTAGACAAGGATTGAGCGAATAGTGGGAAAAAATCATATATAGCAAGAAGCACGAGAAAAATATACGTTTATGAAAATGATATATCGGGTAATATAATATATACGTTTGAAACGAATGACACGTGCAAGAAACATTAATTTAGTGATGTAATTTTTTACCAATTTATAAAATCTTGTTTTTAGTGAAATTACAAAAACTTTCGATGAAACTAATATGTATGTCTGATTCAAATATGCGATTGGTGTATTATATTACGAAGTTAAAATAAATTTACGTGTATTTTTTATACACGGGTTTTCTTAAATCAGTTCTTGATTGGAGTTGACGGTGGATCATACTATCGTTATAAAATGGACAAATTTATATGGAAAACAATGTCCATGAAACTTAATAATAGTTTCGGTAAAAATGTATGTTCAGCCCATACAATATTTTAAAGGCAATTTGGCTGTTGGTGCACATATTGTATAAAACAATGATTCTCACGCTGTAGAGAAAATGAATAGCTTTATACATATTGATGACATCAATATTGAAAAGTAAACACAGGGTTTAATTAGAGTGTTTGTTTTCACAGCGCACACCCCAAAGCAGATTTTATTTTGCTCCCATCCAAAAAACTGATGTTAATTAAATGAATCATTCTGTTGTTAAATAAATAAACAGGTGTATAGATTGAGAAAAAAGCAGGACAATTAATATAAGATAAACACGATATTGTCCACTTTGTATACAGAACATATAAGTGGAATTTCATTTCAGTACTGCTCTGCAACAATTAATACATTCATGAATTTTGATACATTTTAATAAATTGATTGGAAACTCGTAAGTGGAATTGTTAGATTGTTTACCTTAACAATTAACCACGTAACAGATAAAATGTTATCCGAAAACCGTGAAACGATCGGCAACGGTAATTGGGACCATATCAAAAAACTCAAAAAATATATTGAAATTTTAATTTTTTCTTAATAAACAGTGTATTATTCTGTTATTTCATGTAAAAGTTTCTGTATAAAGCACGTATCAATGTTTTTATATTAAATATTCTTTCGTATATTCTGATATTTATTTTATCAGTATGGCTGAATTAATGTGTTGTTGTTTTTAAAGTGTATGCAGTAAGTAAAAATAAAATTAGGTTATGCTGGAAAACCACATACATTTTTCGAAAATAAATCAAAAAAAAAATGTGGAATAATTATTGAATTATATTAAAGTTAGCCCATTGTATTCTCTAACACTTTTTCCATAACGTTAGATGATTCTATAATCATAATTATAATGAATAATTTATACAGATAATATTGTGCTGGGAATACGATGTGTGCAATATAACAGTGTATGTAAATTAAATAATGATAAGGCACGTTCCGCAAATGGGGTATAAAATATGAGAATGTTCATTTTGTTCAGTGACGAAGAGAAATAACGCAGAGCGACCCTGTCACATCGATACACCAAACTGTATAAATTCCATGTTCCAGTGACACTCGCGAAATAGTTTTTATCTACGGCAATAAGTCACAGATGTAATAAATGCGGTGAGCTTGCAAAAATGCATGGTAATATGTTGCAATATAATTTCAACTCTGAAATGTGACTCACGGAGCATTTTTCAAAGAAAATGTATGGATATAACTGAATAACCAAATTGCAATTTTAGCTTACGTGAGTTATAAATATCGATAATATTGAAATGTGTGCTAAGGTATTATTCAATATTATTTAAAAAAACATGCTACGTGGAAGATAATACGTCAATTTCTTTTGATTAAAACAAGTTTAAATCGATTATATTTTACAATCTCAAAACAGACAAGGTTTAGCAGATTATTAATGTTAAAATCAAATGGTGAAAATATGTCAACAACAAACAATTTAAATTTATATTCCATAAAGTACACCAGCATTCCAGAAAAGATACCATCAGAATCTTAATTCCAGTCGAGCTTTATTTTTTGTTTTATAAAATAAAAACATTTTAGAACGTTAATAATATTGAATATCACTATATTATGTTGATTTGATTTATTTTTTTACTATCAGTAATGTAGCTATACGGTTAAACGACCTACAGATCTATATTAGGTTTTTTTTGTATTAGACTTTATCGACATTTCATTAACGCAACTCTTGGGACGCGTACTGGAAAAGTTGAACTTATTGATTCTCGTCATAGTCTATTAAATTCTAAATGAATATTGCTATTTTATACTAGACTTACACCATCTAGGTGACATTGAACAAATACGGGCCATTTATCAGCTGGCGTTGATCAAGTGAAACTTTTAAAACGAATCGGCGTAATATTGCTAAACCAATCTTGGTGTAAATCCAATAATTCAGTTTCAAGAGAGCGATCAGGAGCAAATGAGAAAATGGCCCAGCATTTCATTACGAGAACTAGAATGATGGCCATTGTCTTAGAGTAAATGTGAATTCATAAATATAAGTCTTCCCTTTAAGTCGGTGAAAAAAATATACGACCTTTCTTTGTGATATGTCCCTTCAGACATAACTCGATGCGGTAAGGAGCGAATGAAAAATGAATAGTGTCCTGGTTAATGTATACAAACATAAAAAAATGAATAAGCCACGCGTTATATTATCGTAATAAATAAAAAGTCATATTTTAAGATAAAAAAGCCCTAGTAAGTTAAACATTCTTTCTTTCATTTATCCACTGATGACACGATTTTAATCATATTTTTTTTCGCTTTTATTATGGAATCAAGTGCACTCGTATTACGGAATGATGAACTTTTCGTTAAAAACGAAAATATAAATACAGTAACTTTATTTTTACTTTATCAATTCTATGATCATATAGATTTTCAAATTAGTACACATTTTTTCTGTAGTACACATTATTTCTACATATTTTTTGCAAAAAATAAGTAGAAATTATTGATGGAATAAAATTAAAATTGAACGCATGATTCCTGTAAGTGCTGTTTACGGTAGCGAGTAACGTCACATTACGAATTCACATAATAAACGAAATTTTTTTCTTCTAAGCAGATGCTGTCTAAGAATACGGTTCTTTGAATTTTTACAGAAGAACTCGATAACAATAAAGTGGACAAATCAGCACATACTTAAGTGAAACACAAAAAGGCAACGATGTAACTGGCTTGAACATGTGCGGCAAATGTCAAAAATAAGTCTGAATCCTGTTAGTTTCTCCTACTGGTCAGATAGATTTCGTCACCCCGAAAGACCTTCGTTGCCATCCATTTGATGTACTCGGCAGAGGTACGGGACGTTGGGATGACATAATCTTTACTATGAATAAAAAAATGACCTGCACCTGGATATATTTCGAAGAATTGTTTGATATATCCCCCCCTTTGTTATTTATAGCGCTCAGGAGATGAAATTGAACTGGATATTATCTGTATTCTGTCAAAATATAAAGTGACAATCAATTCTTGATGTGTTTGCTCGTCAGTATCAAATCGCAAAGAAAACAGATTTTTAGTGTTTTTGATGTTTGAAAAAAGCTCTTGAAATATATTCTACCATCTGTCACAATGAATGAAAACAAGAAACCCGACCAGGAAACTCGACGCCCGGAAGCATTCTACACTATGTTTGCGCTGTTATATTTTTTAGTCGAATGGCAAGTTTGAAATTTGACATTGGTGAAATACCTACTCGCTAAACTACACTCCGCCTTCAACAGTGCGTATGTCTGGTTGATTTATGTCGGGATTAATTACTGCAAATTAAACTAAAATTTCAATTAAGAATATTTAGAAGACGGTTCATAATTATGAATGAAACAAAGCCATATTAAACGATTATTGTAGATATTATGAAAAAAAATCTTTTTTATATTTAATACGATATTCAAAATCTCTATCGTCATACATGTATTGGACAATGACAGAAAGGAAATTGTATTGGTAAATGCTTATTCAAAACTTCATCTACAATTATTAAATACCTTGTTATTGCCAAGTCAGTCTTTCGAATAAAGAAAATCACTCACTAGGCATGCGTATGAATTCAAATTATTTATAATATCTAATGGTTTAGCCAGATAGTTCTTTCAAATATAACATTTAACATTTTAGAATTGTATATAACTGACTTTTAGTATTAACTACCATTCGTAATTAAATGTTTAATAATAATTTATTGTTCTACAAGCATTTTTGTTGAAAAAATTATCCCGCATTTAAAACTAAGAAATAAAAATTAAATATTCAAACTATGTATTTTTGGAACGGATAGTGGTTATTAAATATTGTTGTTTTTAAATTAAACCCATTAAATAGTTCATATGAAATGGAAGCATGACACAACACAATCCTTAATGTGTCTAACTATTAGGTGATAACAAGGGTAAACAAAGTTTTAATTACAATTCTAGAAATTATTAATCTATGCTTATAACGATCGTACTATTTTATATAATATGCTATTGGATATTTAATAAATTAATACTTTAATTATTTGTGATAATTATTGCAAAATATCATTGGTCATTTGTGATAAATATAGATTAATTTTAAAATTGATGCAATGATGCAATTATTTATTTTAATGTTAGAGAATATTAAAATTACTATAAGGATTTTTAAAAGAAAATATATTTGAGTATGCTAATGGCAAGACAATGTTGAAGATATCAAATTTGGTAATTAAATGTTATATTCATAGATTTTGATGTTAACGATGTAGTCTAAAAATATTTTGTATTCGAATCCAAGATTGCGCAAATTATGATATTGGCATAAATTTGAGTAATCATAGCGGATATAAAAGTGCTTTTTGCGTTCAAAATAGTGTTACTTAGAAATGATGCGAAACGTTATGAGTTTCAAATGTAGGATTTTGTCTTTAAAAAGGAAGCAATATTTTATTACGCGTTGAATTTTTTTTAATTATAGAAAACAAATATAAATTATTTACCCTTTGTTCTGGATGACAATTGAATCTTATTTAAAACTGTTACGAAATAAAAAAATAAACGATTTGTTATGTTTGTAATCAAGATAAAATAAATAAAAGCGGAAAAAAATCTAAATTAAAAGTTTGCGCAATTAAGATAACACATCTTTGTTTAAAAATTTCAAATGTCGGCTGTAAAGGACTAATGAGCTTGTTTTTTTATAAACCGTGAAATAATTTGTGGTCCGTAAAGAGAAACATCAGGAATGAAAACGGACGTGATATGGAGAAACGTATCCCATTCAGAGTGAAGCATATATTTTTACATACATAAAAACGCAATATTATTTATGTTGTTGCCGAATAGCAGGCACGTAGGTGACACATATGCAAATAAGTTATTTTTCCCCTAAATGGCAATACACGTAGACTTCTCTTCCACGCTCGGGCTATGAATTAGAAGCGATTGTCCGCTCGAAGCGTGGTTCGTGTTAGGCCGACAAGGGAATCATTTCCACAATGCTGCTATATTCTAAAAATATAACCCTATCAATATGGCCTATTTCAACCGAACTTATTAAACAAAGTGACATTTAACCGAGAAAATTTAAAATTGTATTTTATCATCAACAAAGTGTTAAACATTAAACTAAGTATACAAATATGGGTTAAAAATCTAAGATACAATTTAAACGTAAACTATTATCGAAAAAAAAAATCATTCTTTTCATCACTGCTTTTTATAAAACTTAAAAAAGGCTTTAAATAAGCAACCTTTTTGAATTTGTCCAATTAACATTGAAATATACAGCCTTAATTCTTATATTCAAAAGTCTTTTGAATGTAAGGACTTAAATATGATAATAATTCGTATTTTATAACAATATTGGCAAAGGAAACATTAAAAAACAATTCTTGATTTCTCATGTTTTAATTTTAGAATACGACACACTTAATTTCATTTTTTTAGATCCAAAGGTTTTAAAAAGAAACATGTTTTCTTGTACAAATGATACTTAGATAACTTTTCTAAGTGATGTGTTATAAAATATGATGACTAGTTTACTACACTTATTTGAATTGTGTTGTTACTTATTTCTGCGTATCAAATATCCTATCGATACTAGTACTGGTTTCATCTATTGCTGATCAGTTTTGCTGTCAAAATGTTATTTGAGATAAAATGAAAATTATGTATGTATGGTAAAATGAGTATAAACATCGTAGGCTTGAATAAACGATGTAGCCAACAAACGTTATAAATTCATTTGGTAAATTTAGTTGAGTTCATCATTTGCCCTATTTTCTGCTGTACGAAAACATTCCAGCATTGGATTGTACGCGGTATGACGCCACCATCAATCTCTCTATGCTAATTCAACCCCGAGGGCTCTGCCGGTCAGCTGTACGTGTTTGGTTATGCATAATCCACCCTTTCGGACTTATTGTTAGTCTGCTGAGTGTGGCGGTCCTGAACTTGTTAACATGACTGAAACAGGCTGTTTTCATAAACCAAAATTTAAATCTAGTTCGTGGGTGGCTCTAATTATAACCATTCGTAATCAATTCTATAATAATACATATATCCAGATTAAATTTTATTGTGTTTGTAAATTTTGTTTTTTTATTTTTTTAGAAATAGTACATAATAATCTTAAACGTGATATTCAACCGCAAATGTTATGAAAATAATATTGTGCTTTTGGATTAAAAAACATCTTTTATAAACTAAAACGGATAAGAGTAGTTAGCTGTGTTTATTTGACAATAAGTAGCAATTAACCATTTGGATCTCAGACCATTTTGGAAAATGTTCACGAAAAAACCTAAGACATTTTTTCTTAAAAGACAATAGTCATCATTGTACTATTTATCTCAGCGTATATAAACTTATCAGTGCTATTTGTAATGTCATCAATATGATGTTTGTATCGTCTTGTAATGAATAATTGTTTTATATACTCTAATATTAAAACAAATGCCATTATAGCTACGATAAAAAAACTACGGTCGATAAATCAGTCTCTGGAATTGTTCACATACATATATTCGCTAGGCCGATAGATGCCAGAGAAATTAAAAGGGTTAAAATTAATTTGATATTATTGAACTACAGTGGAACCCGATATTACGTTCTCGATTTATACGTTTTCCCGAGTGGTTCGTTAATTTTCTATAGTCCCGGCATTTAGTTCATATATAAAACTTTCCCGCATTCATCGTTTCCCACATTTAACGTTTTTTTTAAACGGTCCCTTGAGAAACGTAGAATCGGGGTTTCACTGTATTTGAAATTTTGTAAAATTATATATTGAATCATTGTCTATTCAGCGAAAGAAGTATCACGTATTCATTTCAACTGGTGTATAAAATTAATATGATCGAAATAATGTTATTACAATTTTTGATAAAAAAATAATATTTATGTTAAATTATCAATGTCATGATTTTTTTTCTAAGCATCATAAATATTTATTTGTCTTTAAACCATTATAAATTCTCAAATTTTAGGATACATAAAAAATGTGTGAAGTTTACTGATATTCATATGCTACTTGAGTCTGATTAAAAAAAAAGTTTACGGAGCATGATATAATATATTAAAATGAAAGCAATCCATAAAAAAGTTTAAAATGTGAATAGAAATATAATAAGGTACAAAAGAAAAATGATCTTTCAGTAACAATGCCAGTGAGATAATTACAAAATTATCTCTGAAAAAAGCTTTTGGATTCATATAAAGATAACACTAAGTACGCATTATATACTGAAAAGAGGTAATTAGAATGTGAAGCTTTTAGTTTAATGAATAGTGTCGCTTAAAGAAACTTTTTCTATCAACAAAAAATCTAAGTGAAAATTTAACGCTTTACTGTTTTTTGGTAAAACATTTTGAAATTAAAAATTATAGGTGAAAAAGAGTTTAAAATTTTTTTATTTTTGACGCATAATGATTTTGAAGTTGACATAGTTCACCGAGTTTCTATATAAATATTATAAATGATACTTTTGTTCCATGAAAATGTCTTTGAACGTAGTAGTCATAGCATAAATTATTGACGTGGAAACTAAATATATTGTAAGGCATCGTGAAATTAGGCGCAATATATTGTATGCTCAACTTTTTCAAACATATGAATCAAAAAAGTTTTGAATGACAATATTCAGTAGAATATAAAAAAGCATTACTTGAATTATTCATTCCACAATTTCCATGATTAAATGAAAATACTCAGCTTAAAATGCAGCCGGTATTTATAATATTATAAACATGTGGAAAAAGAACTTTAAATTGTATTTTAATGTTTTACGTTTTTTTTTATCTAAGAATAATACTTAGTCGGGAGAGTATTATTGAACCTTTTAGCGATGGAGACACAAAACAAATATGAATAGCTTAAGACTGCTGTACTGTTTTAATCAATCAACATCTAAAAATCACTTCTTACTTAATGAAAGCTGAAATTAATTTATTCGAAAGTAAAATGCTTATCTCACCAAATCTCTGAAAACAGCTTCTGTGAGTGGTGTTTTTCATTGACAAGTACAATGCAAATCGAATCAATTGAAAATACTGTGATTACTTAAATCGAAGCTTTTTGTCACGATCCCAATCACTCAGAATCTTCAAAAGCTACACCGAAAGCTTGAATATATATTGCATGGAAATTACAACTGTAGATACTGTATTTGCTGAGTGAAATTAGAATAAGAGGTGGAAGTTGATCCTGCATCTCTATATTATAACATATATATATATATGGACATGAAACATCTGTATTTCTACCCTAGAGAGTGATTTCTCTTACTCGATAACGAACGATTTATCACGTATAATGTTGAACAAACTCTCATCAGAGCCATTTATGTCCCGAACTTATCAGTCATACATATTTCAAATCAAATTTTCTTTTGCCAGATTTTGACGTGATATATACACACGTATGACATTTTGGGTGCCAAAAGCTGTATATCATTTAATAATCTAATTTTTGACATTTTCATAAATTTCTGGTACCAGTAAAAAATCATTTCATTCAAAATAAATTGAAAGTTTTATCCTGATACGGTATGGATTTTGTAGAGTATTCGTGTTTTATTTGAAGACGATTTTATATAAACATTATGAAATAATTGATCTGATAAATAGACTGCTGTGCAGTTAATATATTCATTATTTTATAATCCCTGCCAGTCAAGATAGTAAAACTAGTAATGCACAACCCTTTAACACATGAGCTGCACTATTATTTTCCAATTGTTCGCGGGCCGCAGAGGATACAATTTCAACAGATACTCACTATCTTTCTATATATTTAAGTGATACATATTATTACTAATATAATATTAACAGATACTTCCGCTCTGCATTTTGTACATGTTTTTAAGATGTTACTTAGAATCAGCACTCACTATTCCGATCACTGAAACTACGAACAGGCAGCCAAGTCTCAAATGCTGAAGGCGTGTGGTTGCTACCCTTAGTATATTTATAATATTACATTGTTTACGTGATTTTATTTGTAAGTTTTAATTAAGTACAGGTTTGCCAAGAAACAAATTTCTTTCGTCGATTAGACACCATAAATGTGATTTTGGGCCTCATGCGGCTCACGGACCCTGGGTTGCACATAGCTGGCTAAAACTTTATTTCAATCAATAATTAAAATTAGATGTACGGTTAAGTTAATAATTATATGAAATATTTTTATCTAAGCCTTTGCTGTAAATTTTATAAATATAAAAATTGATTATTTTTTCAGCTGCATAATTTTTTTTTATCAAAATTATTTATACATATAAAAGAACTAACAGTGATATATATATACATATGAAAAAGCCTTCAATAAAAATTCATAAAAAAATTATCTTTGATCACAGGTGAAAAATGGAAAATCTTGGAAAAGTTTCATAAAATGAATATGAAATTTATATTCAGCTTAAATAACGTGTTTATATTATGCAGGAACAATTCAAACCATAGCTTACGAGAAAAAAATCCATTTGACTATTCAATCGGGATTTAAATTCGTCTCGACAAAGTCTCATCACAAATTTCACCAAAAACACTTATCCCTTAGGTAATAGTTGTTACGATTCACGTACTGGAGCAATTACCGAAATCACTGTGAAAGATTTTATCTGAAACGACCACAATCTATACCGCACGGGAATATGATCAAAATTGCAAACGTTTCCACCTGAAAAACAATTTCACCAGTTGGTACATTTTTTGAACAAAGCAAAAATCGGAGTCTTTTCTCGACAGCTTTTTGATTGATTGATTCAAGAATTGTCTTAAGCTTAGCTGTTTATAAAGAATCCAAAAACATATAAATAAAAATAAAGATACATTTTTTAAGTCTAATAAAAGATTAATGAACTTTTCCTCAATATTTAGTAGCTGTCACTGATTAAAGAAATAATCCAGCAGCTATGCATATAAACAATGAAATATTAAACAAGAAGTTTTAATGAGAAACCAATGACTGAAAATATAATTGATGATTTTTAATAAATATTATTAAAATCACTGTATTTTGTTTTGTTGTCAAAAAGTGAATGTTAAATAATCAACAGCAAAATAAAACCTTTGTCTATAAGAGATATAAGGGGCTGTATAATATTTTTAAATAAATTAATGAGCTGAAATGTATTATATATAACACATCAAATGGCGCATAAATTATTTATTGGCAAATGGAAGTTATAAAAACTGTAAAGGTATAAAATAACGCACAATATAAAAGTATGATTTTTTCAAAATAATAATATGAAAAGCTGAATATATTCGAAAGTAATACCAAGAATCTTAATCTGTTATTTATTATGACAGTTAGTAAGAACCACTTTCACTAAACGGATTGTCTACAAGTCAAAACGCAACTATAAATAAGAGAGCACGTGTGTGATGGGCGTAGAATTTGTATGGGCGCGAGTCTTTGGGGGTAGAAATCTTTGCGAAGTGTCGCGGCGGGCCGCGCAGGACGGAGGCTGGCGCGGCACTGATGGACGCCGAGAAGCTCGACCCCGCCGCCCGTCGCTTCGACGCCGACGCCCGCATCGATGCCTTCGCGAGGCTTTCACAGTTTACTAAATGCGCTTATAATGTGGTTTAAATGATTTATGAATTTGATTGACAAAAACAAACACACCTAGAACGTAAAACTACATAGTCTATGTTACTAAAAGTGGAAATATGTATGATATATAATATATTTACTATTTATGATTTGTTGTTAATAAAATACTTGTGTTAATAAAAAAAAATGTAAATGTTTACCCAAAGAGAGGAAAACGAGAGTCGTGTAAATAAAGCTCTACGAAATGTTATTTCTTACATCTAGAATCGACAGTTCATAACTTGATTACTTGATAACTTAAAATAGTACGAATATACCTAATAAATTTGAGAATAAAATCAAATTTTACTCTCAAAATTATTTTGCAAATGTATTTAGCAAAATGTGTATTTAGGATAAATGTATTTAGCAAAATAAGCTTGTGAGTACGTGTAAAAAAAAATATCATTTTTGTAAATACATATGTACAAATCTATATTGAAAAATAAATAAAAAGATATTGACAAATGCATCTTGTTGAATAAAGAGATACTTCAGATTACGTACTTGATAAATTGAATGTTTAAATAAATAAAACACATTATTTTGTAACACTGTCAAACTTTTGTAAAGGTTAACACCGGTTTCGCTTATCGCAGGAATTTTCAGAACGATACTCATTTTATAGTCAAAATATTACTTAGCAATCGCAAACGAATTGATATTATACCACCACAAAAATCTTATACAATGTCAATTTGTAAAATTTTGTGTATTTTTAATGATCAAAAAAAATGAAATTATAGCGCAAATTAAGGTTTCCCTTTATGCCACGTTAGGTGGATTACTTATCGGCGGCGTAAAATATTTTGCTTCACGAGTCAAAATATTACGACGTATTTTCCTTTCCTTTTATTATTAAGTATTGATATTATATTCCCTTACATATCAGTCATATCACATTAAATGAAACACGGGACCTTGACAGGTTTTAGCATGGTTTAATAAAAACACTGCACGGTTTTATGGTAAAAATTTTCACGATGAATCTAAAAATAGTAGTTTAAATCTAAAAAAACCGAAACAAAAGAGTTAGCAGAAAGAAGTTTTTTTTAAATTGGCGATCGTAAATATTTTTCAAACAGTTTATTGGTTCAACTCATGGCAAACTTTACTGGATTCATATTTTAAATTAATTATTATTGGCTTTTCGCTTATATTCCTCAGATCTTTTTGAGCTTTATTTTTTTATTATTTTTTGTGAATAGTTTCAAATAACATGAAAGAAAAATTTGAGAAACTTTCTGCTACAGAATATTTACCAATGTATTTCCCGCGCCGGAAATGGAGTTGGTTTTTTCATTAGCAAAGGAAATATCACCTCGTTGGATTATTTATTTTTATTATATGTTTACATCATAAAGCACTTACAAAAAACAAAAACAAGGAAGAGTTACTGCAGTATGAAAATAATGACGGCATTCGTAAAACAATAAATGAAAAACATACTTTGGTTTTCCAAGCAAAGTTTCAAATCTATACATTATTTAGTAACAAATCCGTTCCTGAAATAAGATCAAAAAGGCTATAAAGATAATGTCAGTGAAAACTGGGATGGTGCCAAAGTTTTGAGATACGATGAATACGCAAAAAAAACAATAAGATTAAATAAGTTGTGTACTAAATAGTCTAAAAATAACGCAAGATACTATTCGTCCGTTAAACTGACACGTAAAATATAAGATGAAATCAAGAAATTTCACTTTGCCTTAGAACAATCTATGAATACGTAAACATATTGAGTGTGTGCTCATTTTTGGGAGCAGCGACCTAAGTTGTAATAAACGGATAAATAACCCGTGAAAGTGATATGTTGGGAGCTCAATAATATACAATTTCATGATTTAATTAAATATATTTTTTTGTAATAAGATTAGATAAATTTGTTTTTTTAAATATGAAAAAGCGTCGTATAATAGAGATCTCAAACAAAAATTTATATCGATTGAGTAGGCATTTACTTGGTAGAACTCCATTATATGTAGAACTAAAATATGTTTAGCATTTTTATTTTTCTTACCGTAGAAAAATTTATATTGTTCTTGATTAATCTTTCAGTAACGATAGAACAACACTGCACGCATGCACGATGCGCGAGAGTTTGTCTGTGAATGTAATCGTAAGAGAAAAATTGACAGGTGGCAATGTTACTCAAGGTAACTCATTAATTAAAAATAATAAGATACTAATAACTGAGAGATATTATGTAACATAAACGGTGTATGGAATTAATCTTTTATTCAGTGCACAAATCGAGATAAAACATTTCGAAAATTTCATTTGAACAAAATAATGCGTATTCCATGTATTGACAGTAAACCATTTTAAATTTACTTTTAGTTCTTGGTATTTCTTCATTGGTACTTTTTCGATGGTTTATGATTGAAAATAAGTAAAGTGACACAATTTCTTGGTTCCCAATATTGGAAAGCATCCAAATATCTCTCGACAGAAAACAGACAACCAAAATTCATCGAAATACCTTGGTAGCTGATATACTAAATTTAAATAATGTGAATATAAAATTTAAAATAGCTTTGATTATTCCACATATTGTGCTACTATTTGTGACACGTGTTTCGCCTCTTTCAGAGGCATCTTCAGACTTACTATCGCAAAGTTTGCTTAAGTAATCAAGCAAGATTGATTCTAAGATTTTAAATTATGAAATTACAAAATGGAGTTTGTGTTTTTTCCCTTTAAGGGTTGCAAAGAGGGGGTTATAGAATCGAAAAAAAGCAAACAAATAATCATACTACTAATGACGTTAAACATTACAAACTATTAAACTAATGAGATACAATCAATCAGATAGGTAAGTATCAATTGGTAATAGTAGTGAGCAACCTGTCCTATTAAGAATATTATTTAATAATACTTCTTTTTTGTTAAGAGTTTTATTTATTTCTAAAAATTCTAAACTATTCATCTTTAAACACTTTTTATTTACTCGGTGGAGTATTTCTAAATTACTATTCTGTTTAAAATTATGATCGTTTTCTATTAAATGATTGGAAAATTCAGAAAAATTGTTACTTTTTAGACATCTTATATGTTCTTTTATTCTAATATTAATCAATCTTGGTTCATTACTTAAGCAAACTTTGCGATGGTAAGTCTGAAGATGCCTCTGAAAGAGGCGAAACACGTGTCACAGTTAGTAGCACAATACGTGGAATAATAAAAGTTAATTAAAATTTTATATTAAAATGAACTTCCACAAAGTGACCGCCCAAACTATCGAAAGTTACCAAATTTGTATTACAAAGAAATATTTAAATCAATTTTAAGATTAGAACATAAATTTAACGTATAAATTCGCTCTATTCTTTTCCTCATCCAACAGATGTTTTGGCGGAGAACAAACTATTAAAGATAGTCAATTAAAGTCTTTTAAATGAGACAACAAATTTTCTGCACGAGCGCGTTTGAAATTTCGCACCCTTGCTCTTCACACCTTTCTGTTCCGATTTTCAAAACTAGCGACACCTTACCTAAACTGTTCAGGAAATTAAAAATCTTATGGAGACACTTTCGTAATGCACAATCGTTAAACTAGCGAAACGTATAACTGGGGAATCGCAAAAATACATTATGGAAAGCGCGACGTTATTAGTGGATGAAGTCGTGTTCAGGTGTTGGTGTGAAATTCTCCCAGAATTGTGACGTTCGCCATTCCATTCCGATTCAGAGCTTACATAACACGACCTTTCTTCACTGAAGCTTAATTTTTCACAACTAATGAGCGCATTCAATGAACATTCATTAAAAATAATCCCTAAAAAAGATATTTTCTGCAAAAATATTAAGAACAAAAACGTTTTATGCCAGTGAAATGCGAACGTTTATCATCTTAATGAGAATAATCTGCCAACGCATATTGGATATGACGGTTATTTATTATTCGCATTGTAAAACATAATAACATTTATTTTTTTATAATAATTTACCTAAAATATCAAAAAGAAAATTTACAGCATTCTATTGACACAACTTCTGCATACATTCCGTCTGATAAAAGAAATTCAGCATACCATGTTGGATTCGTTTGACAAAAATCAATACATAATTATACAAATTAATGTGATTTTATGCTAGCGTAGAGTTTTTGCTAAGTATTTATTATTTATTTTTATGGTGAAAGTGTAAATACGTATGCAAAGGTAATAGTAAATAAATTTTATATTATACGAATGAAAAATTACGATGTATTGGCTTCAAATTTCTCTATGAAATCCCAGAAATATTTCAAAATCTGTTAACAAAATACAGCGGCTATTAGGCTTCCAAACATAATTTGTCAGCGCAAACTTGACAGTGTTCCTTGGTTTAACAGATTTAGGCAACCTTAAGTGCTAGCATTATACGTTTCGTAACATTCCACGTGTTGTCCCCTCAAAACGGGAGAGTTGCCCAGAAAAGGGCGATGCTGAGTCGGTACATGTAAGTTAGTAGTTTCGATGTCGAATCACAGTGAACCGCATTTGTTTATCACTTTGAATTTATTTCAATATTATCGCAAGAGTGAACTTTACGAAACTACAATTAATAAGTTAGTCTGTCATTTTCATATAAAGTGATTTTAGTAGCAACTTTAATCGGGAATCATTATAAAAACAGATTTATTTCAAAAGGTTGCAATTATTATAATTGGCAACGGTTAATGTTAACCATTTCGAATATTTAAATATACATGACTTCAGCTATTTATTTTATTAATAAACATGAAAGTATAAAAACATTTTTAGTATAAATGACGACTAGGGTAAGAAAAACTATATAGATTTATTGTGACATCCAGTTTATCCAGAGTATGTGTTCTTAAAAAAAACCTCTGCCAACTTTGACGAGGAATGTAGAAGCAAATAAATCATAAAAAGCTTACCCAATAATATTGTTTTTTTTAACGCCACCGATGTTCAAATGGTTTTATTCCTTACCTGAAAAATAAAATAAGACATATTTTGATTAATTTGATATGATATACTTAGTATTAAATTGAAATGGTGGCTAAAATAAAAATATACGTAACAGTAGAGTAGATAGAAACATTAATCATATAATGTTGTATTCAAAATCAGCAAAAAATATGTTTTTAAAACATTAAAAACTGCCTCTTTAATATCGTAAACTGATAAAATAATCAAAGAAAAAGCTTTCCAGTTAACGATAAGAAACGCTTTCTTCGAATAAAAGACTCAACCAGTTGCCTTATATTAAGACATCTCGCTATTAACGAATATGTTAATTTATCAGTATGTCAACCAGAACAGACAAGCGCCCGATGAATATTCATACTACTAAGAAACGACTCAACTGGGCGAATTGAGACAGGATTGTTAAAAGCTAACGTAAATTACGTGGGACTTATTTTTAAAGGAAAATCTTAATCTCTTCAAGAGAAGACAAAATTTTGTAATCTCATTATTATATTAACTCTTAAGTTAATACAAACTTCACAACAATTACTGCAAAGAAAACATCTTCATTCAAAATTAAACGTTTAATATGGTTCGAAAACATTCAAAGTATAATACTTTCAGAATAACAGTTTTATCCTATAAATCATGTTATAGGACCGAAAGCTAACTCCTTATTTATGTTTTTGTTCAGACTGTGTTGCATTGTTTTATCGTTAATATGCAGATTTCTTTTGAAAAGATATTAAACACACCTCAAAGTATTAAAGTATTCGTATTTGTTAGGTACGGAAAATGATGAAGGAACATCAACAAGCGTCATACTGTATATAGTTTTTATTCAAAATGGTGTGCTCTTGATTCTTAGCATCTCTTTTGAGGATACTATGAGATTCTCTGGAAACTGTTTGTAGAGATAAATCTTTTTCTTCCTAAAAAGCGCTTATTATGTGAGAGTAATGTTCTAACAGCTTTATCAATTCCGTATTCGGTAATAGATTAAATAAAGAAAAACTCAGAATAAATTCTGCAAAAATCTTTATACTTCGTTGATTTATTTGCGCTTGGGCACTTTCTATACTTACTTAGTGCTATGCAATGAGCAGAGGAAAAAAAAAAACTTAAGAGAAACGGAAAGCTTGCTCGTAAACTAAGAGACTAAAATATTACTAGCGATACCGTTTGCACTTAATACTAAATGCATATTTTTAAGTATGAATGCTAAAGTATAGCGTTGTACGCTTAATTAAGTTGGAAAAAAACGCACAAAAATAATTTAACCAATAAAACGTTGTTTATGTTACGACAAGAGACTATCTATTATATATAGACAAGTTAATTATTGGTTGATAATTAATTTTTAATAAAATACATATTGTCACACAAAAATATTCCGTTTTTGTGACTAAAAATAGTAACAAGAAAGCGATCGTCAAAAGTATGGTAGAATATTTTATAAACAATATTTTTTTGATATTTGTCTGGAAATAATGGAATTAAAGCCTGGATCATTCCAATGATGCAGTGATTTGAAATTTGTATGGTTTTTATATCAATATACTTAAAAAAAAAAGTTAAGCACAAGTCATACTTAGTGGAAAGGTATTGCATCATTCCACTTAACGTGTCAAGTCTTCAAACTCATCCAAATTATTTTTTATATTGCAACTTTTATCTATGTGACAGCATAGGAAGTTTTTCACGAAGTTTTACAGTGTTATCTTTGCTTGAATTGGATAATTAGTATTAATTTTTAACTGATCATACGGTTAATGTGGTTAGTTATTGAGTTACGTAAGTTTAATTTACAGTGTTTACTGGTGAAAAGATGTGAATTCCCATGTTGTGTTTAAGGTGTTTCAATAGAGTATGCTTTATATTCAAACAAAACGAGTGTTTCCCCCTGTGCAAGGCTTGCCAGAATTTAATCAAAATTATCGATAAATCTCAAAAAGCTTAAAGTGTAAAATAGAATTTATTCAAGGTGTGTAATACTGTGATTAACAAAATCAACCTTGCCTTACCTTCAGTAAATGTTCCGATTCAAACTTTACTCATTACTTAGTTCAATAGAGTTGGTACGTTAGCTAAGTGAACAGGAGAGTAGGTACTGTACGAACTAATTCATTTCCCTCCATACAAGACTGAACACACCCCAAAATAACAAGCCTATCAAGCAAAGATTGAAATCTTACATTGAGAGACATAATACGTTAATGTTTTTATATTCTTGAAGATTCAAACCTTCCAAAACAAATATGGAATAAACGTATATCGAGCGCTAAAAAATGGAATGCACTATTTTCAAGTGCAGCTATGCAAGTGAACACTTATAAAAATTGTAAGGAGTTGCAGAAGTTTTAATACTGGTGGTGCCCCATTCAATAGATAGCATGAATAGATTTTCAGCAACTGAAGCGAAAATTTCAAATAATAATGAAAACGGAACTAGTCTTTGAAATGAAATAAACGGAATACTTTCTATAGAAAGAAATTATTGGACATGTATTGCTATATAGAAATGTTAAAAATAAAATGTAGACTTTAAACGTGTGTAAAATAACAGAGTGAAATACAAATTTTACTATTTAAATAATATTTTATACAGTTCCATAACTTTGATTGTGATGAAGTATTTTGTAGTCAATGGAAATATTTTTTATAAAATTGATTCACAGAATGTAAGAATCAAATTAAAAAAAAATAGATTTTTTGCCAGTTTCTTTTTTGAAATGAAAATGTTTGTTGCTTTAAAAGATCCATGAAGTAAATGTGATGTGAGTTAAAAAAAGCCAAAACCTCAATACGTAGAACACACAAAGCAGTATTAACAGTTTCAAAGCTATGAAATCCCTGTTATTTTTGCGTTAAAAAATTAAACTTCCAGTAGATTTTACGCCCGGTAGAAATTTTGCATACCAATTATTTTTACTCTTTATGTGAATAGTTTGATATGGGACAGTATATCCTTTTATGTGATATTCCTAAAAACTCAAATGTAATCACTTAAATTACGAGTGGTTATATTTCAGCGATCACAAATCATAATATAGTTTTAAACGTATAAATCATTTTGGTGAAACATTTTTAGCCGTGTAAATTATACTCCACTGATAAACATTCGACGATACTCAAATACCACTCGACTTATAAAATACTAGTATTGCTACCCGGCGTCGCTCGGACTAAGCAACCAATAATTATTTAATGTTATATCATTCGACATAACTATATCACAAAATCTAACATCCAAAATAGAGTTAAAATAAAATCACAAACTTTATTTAATTTGATGACAGCCCCATTCTCGCCCATTAAAATGTCCAAATTCAAGGAAAAAAATCTAATTTACTGTCAAAGAAATGTCAAATAATACCTCAACGTAAATAATAAACATTATTATTTTAATAAAAGCCGGGAAAAAGTTGGTAGAAGACTAATTTATTACATTTTGACTAAATGTCTTCGCCGATAAAAATTCAAACATATTTTCTTTCATATTCGTTTTTATGGCAACTTGCAACAACAATGCAAAAGGGAATTACAGACCCACATACATACATACGCCGTTTCGGTTTTATATATAAAATATTAAATATGAAATAAAGTGAACGGCACTGCGGAATGATCAGTAAAGTTGAATATCCCCGTCATAATCAAATCCGGTCCTGATCACTAAAATAAACTTGAATTAAACTGTTCTATTAACATTATTTTTTTGCACACTTGGTACATCAATATATGTAAGATGATTTAATAATATTCGATTGGTCATACATACATATTACATGGAAAAGAGCGATATACTTATCAAAATGAATCAATTAAGTTGTGTGTAAACATTGTAACAAACGATGATTTTTGTTTCTCTGAAATAATAAGTACATATGTCTCTCTTCTTCTGTATAGTAAAATTGAACAATCTTTTTATTTTCATTAAAAAAAGTGTTGATGCATTACTGTAGGGCTAGCTACAGTACTGCATCATTTCCACCAATCCGAGAGCACACAATTCTTATCAAGATATATTTTAAGTATTTACAAGTTACAACTACATTGAAGACAAGGACGATTGATGCTAATTCGCTTTGATTTACTCACATATTAACGTTTTACAAGGCTAAATTTCTTTAATGGCATATGTATTATAATCTTAATAAACATAACACATTTTTTGTACATATTCCACATCAGATTTATTAAGATACGAACCGTTTTCGCTCATTGCGAGTATTGTCAACGGATCAGTTTAACATGTGTAACTATCTTTTAATACAATGTCAGTTCAACAAGTATTGACAGTTAACACCTTAAAAGTAATCTTTTGAGTCAAATGCCAGACTTAAATACAGGCGGAAGAACATTTATAATAAAATAATTTAAAGCTAATATCAAAATCTCTATCTAATTTTTACGTAAATTTAGGATGTTAGTGATTTCTGAATATTGATTCATTAGATTTTTGTTTTCTCAAAACGTGATTTGATTTATTTATTTGATCGCATACAAGGAATGTACGAGATAAGCGGTTGAAACTAGTCCTGAAACTTCATTAGTGATCGTCTCACGCTATCGGTGAGGGGCGGAAATTGAAACCACGCATCTCAGCGTGTCGACTGCGCAAAAGCTGACCGGAAACAAAAATGAGCAACTTTTCAGTCAGCTGGCGATCAGAAAGAAAAACTCAGATAGTTCTGACTAAAAATTGTACAAATAATTCTGAAAACCATTTAAATTTAAATAATAGTTCACTTAGTAAGTACGGGAGAATGCAGTATACTATATTAAGGTTAACAATAGATAAATATTTATTTACATTAGATTCTATTATCATAATGTTGCCGGGTATAAGCGGTGGTCAACGATGTTGGCTTCCGTGTCAGACCTTACGGGTTGTGAGTCCTTATACGAGAAGTTTTATTCAGTCGATTTATCGATCTTACTCGAATGCAATGACAAATTTTTCTTTATAAGATATTTAAATTTAATATCGCACGTTACTGAAATAAAATTTAAAGATTATAGGGAAGATAAAGTTTATATAACAAGCAGATTTTTTTTTAAATCATTACCTTTAAAGTTATTTTCTACTATAAATAAAATATTTTAGGCAATAGTTTTTGAAGTAAAAATATGTATACATGGAATTTTTATCTTTATTTTTGTAACAAATAATTAATCAATCACAGTAGTGTACCTTTATTGTAAAATAAATGTATATTTATAGAAATTATACCCATATAACTGATATTGAGTTTTGACAGGCTCAGCAAAACCGCATTCAATAGCGATTCAAGTCATATTTCTGTTACTGAGCTGAGTGGCTATATCATACGATTCTTGGTAATAATATAGCTCCGTCGTGCATATTCAACAATGTCTTCACTCGTGGGAGAATCACAAATGCACACGTAGATTAACGCCACACAGATCCGGTGCAAAGAGAGTTTCGAGCGTTCATTTCATCAAACAACGGCCGGGCTTGCGGCGTTCACGTATAAGGCAATAGATGCCAGGATCATGGTGACGCAAGATTTTGGTGACGTGTCAGAACATTGTTTTCCGCATACATAATGCAACTGCTTGACAATAAGGTGTTTGCTTTTTGAAAAGGGACATGTATTGTAATAAACAAGTCATTTTAAATAACGCAACAAGTTTATTTAGATCAAATTTGTATCGTTTGAATTTTGTACTTTTCCAAGAGTTTTGTCGCTTACGACCCGGGATTCACCTTTCAGCTTCTTTGGGCATTTTAAGAGCACAAATTATCTAGAACTTTCATTTCATCAAGTACCTTCAATCGAAATTAAAATAATTATACCTTCGATATTCCACTTGTCTTTCATCATAAGAAATATTTTGATATGATAAATGTATCTTAGCGGTAATCTAAGAAAAATTATTGTGGAATAATTACAAAAATGTCTTCTTATTTTTTTCATATAATGCCTTTCCACCAAGTATTGAACAACTTAAAAGTTAATTTCAATTAAACATCAACGAGGCTTTGTATTTAATGACCAAATGCATTGAAGATTAAGATAATTCCAGTTTTACTTAATTTAATTAGTAAATAAAACAGAACCAAAAAGGATGGATGCAAAATGCAAAAAATGCAAAAAAATGGAAATATTTTTTATGAACATAATTTATATGGATCTAATCTACGCCTTTTAATGTAAAAAGCATATTTTTGATTTCAGACTTACGTTTGAATGAGGCGCGTTTGAGAAAAGAAAACGTTATCTTAATGCGCGTGGGCAGTGAAGTTAGAATCTGGGAATTTGTGGCGACGTTATAGGGGGTTTTGGAAATTATTTTTTTTTTAATTTAATTGCGACAAAACTAGTCGATAAAAATCATTTTTTTTCTGCAAAATGTGTAAAAAACAATGAGTGGAGAATACCAAAAGTTTACACATATAACACTAATATTAAGATGGATATTTAAGATAAAGTAGTAGTACGGGTCATCTGTCTCACCCACCGGGAAGCAAATGTTAAGAAAACATAATATATAATTCAATTTATATTTGATTTTACTCCGTGAAATATGGCTGGGCGTATGAATTGATCAAATATATAATTAAAAATAGTGAAAGAAAATAAAAGGCTAGACGAAATTAATAATGTTAAATTATGTCTTCTGTGATAAAGTTATTTTAGCTTTCTATAGCTTTTATAATTTATCAATAGCATGAATTATCCGTGTCCTATTCATTCCCAGTGATTTTTTGATCAAAAAGTTAATCAAATAGATGACTTTGTTCTGGATGAATAAAATCTGGGTAAAAACATAAAATACATATATCTAATCGATGTCAGAAAAACAGCAGTTCAAAAGGTCGCCTCCTCCCGCTTGTCGAATTTTTTTTTTTACTTATCACATTCATTCTAATAATATTATCGGTTTCTCCAACAGCTTGAAGAAGTAGGGTCCGGGTGAGGCCTACAGCTTGATCTCTCACGTTTATCCGCACGTAAAATGAACTCACTGTAATACAAGAGCTCACAGGACAGGGCGGACTACTTTTGGCGAGAAGCTATGGGGGAGGTCAACGTAAGTGACGCTTATAGTCACCGGCCAAAACTTTGGCAAACATTGTTATAAGTTTGCTCGTAAGTAAAGCCAAGATGACGGGGACGTTATACAGTATACGTCGGGGCTTCCCAAACTTTTACTGCAACGAAACACTTTGCAAACCCGGAAATTTTAACCGAACACTTTTTAGGTTAGGTAATACCGACAAGTAAAATAAAAAAATATATATATATACACACACATTGTTTACTTAGTAATTATTTTAAAATATGAAAAAATAATATAGTATAAACATAAAAATACTATGTTTACCTTGGCATCTTTCGTTAAACTGACGAGATTTCATTACCTTAATTTGAAAAGGTTCTAATTGACATTTTTGCCTAAAATGACCTTTTGGTTGGAAAAGTTTGTATTTACCGCACTCTATCATATATTATACTAGCTGTACCCTGCGCGCGTTTCTACGCCAGCAATTGTAGGGGGGATTGGGGGGGGTAGGGTTGTATACGCCAGAAAGTTTCGCGGAATTGTACTCCAGAAATTTGTAAAAAATCGATATCATTTTTTGGGGGGAGGGGGGTTGTTTGGCGAAGTGGGGTATGGGAAGGTATGCCAGAAACCTTCGAAGGTGTGAACTCGAAAAATTCGTAAAGTTTAAAAAATAATTTGGGGGTGGAGGTTGGAGGGTGGTTGGGGGGAGGGGTTCGTAGGCCAGAAACCATTGCGGTAGTGTACTCAATAAATTTGTAAAGTTTCACATCGATCGGTCGAGCGGTTTAGTAGTCCATAGCGGAAATACAGACAGACAAACATTCATTTTTATATATATAGAGATGAATTTCAGAATTATCTAATGTTGAATAGAGTTAGCAGAATTCCGAAGTTGCACTGCATTTGAACACTTTTTTTACTAAATTTATATGACAAAGTTCTAAGATTGTCTTAATTATTTTCATCATTAGATCTTAAAAATCATTATTTCACAGCAAGTCAGTTGTGAAACAATATGCTTAAAATAAGTAATTTTGAAACATTTTTACTATTGCTCATTACAAGTGAATTTTAATCAATCGAAACTTCAAACGCTCATATCTCAGTGTCAAGAGCAGTAAGAACATTTTCAAAGTAAGCTGTCGACTTGTCAGCTTATCAGACAAAAACAATATATCCAATATCTTGAAAAAAGATGGTCTTCCGCCTGTACCTACTAGATACTTGACGTCGCAAAAATTAGTGCAGATTGATTATCACTCGCCTTAGAATTTGAAAAAGAAGATCTTTAAATGTGTTGCAATGTATAAAACCTTAACAAATCGACTCGGAACACCTTCTCAGGTACAGCGAAAAACAGTTTGGGAAACACTGGTGTACGGAATACACAGCTTCAAGCCTACCCTGCAGTTGGAGAACACGTCTCATACTACGGATTAGTTTGCTTCTAATAATTAATTATATAGTCTTAGTATATTAATAACAAACTAAAGTAAACAGGTGTAGAGTTCAATATGTTTTTGATTTGCATATATGTAAATGCATCCTCCGTGCAGACCAGGTTATTTAAACGGTGAAATATTTTACATTGCTGATATTGACTAAAAAGTATCATATTTCCTAATTTAGGATTTTCACTGTAACTCTAGTGATTCAAATTTAATCATATTTATATACAAATCAAACTTAAGCCCAGTCTATCTACAAGGGTTAGAACTGTATTTATAAAAGGATGATCAATAATATAATAGTTGCTAAGCAATATATGTATTTTATATTAATATGTCGAGAAGTCGGTTCCAAAGTCCCCTGGTTTGATAAAAGAATGCTTACAACTACTGATAGAACATTACAATTTAAAACATCAATTGGTAATCAGATAGTTTTTTGGCTACTTTTGGGAAAATTAATTTTATATTTTCGATGGTTTCGGCGGTAACTTTGTGGAAGTTCATTTTAATATAAAATTTAAAATAACTTTGATTATTCCACGTATTGTGTAACTAATTGTGACACGTGTTTCGCCTCTTTCAGAGGCATCTTCAGACTTACTATCGCAAAGTTTGCTTAAGTAATGAAGCAAGATAAATTCTAACATTTTAACATTTTAAATTATGAAATTACAAAATGGATTACGGGTTTTTCCTTCTAAAAGGAAACAAGGAAGGGGGTGATAGAATCAAAAAAATGCATTAACATAGCTGACATTATTCCCAATTCAAAAGAGTGATCACCCAACCTAACTGATTGATTGCAGCTCATTAGTTTATAGTTTATTAGTTTGTAATGTTTAACGTCATTAGAAATATATTTGTTTGCTTTGTTTCGATTCTATAACCCTCTCTTTGCGTCCCTTAAAAGGAAAAAATCCCAATCTAATTGATTGAGTGATTGGACCTTATTAGTATCATTATGTTAATGCATTTTTTGATTCTATCACCCCCTTCCTTGTTTCCTTTAGAAGGAAAAAAACCCGTAATCCATTTTGTAATTTCATAATTTAAAATGTTAAAATGTTAGAATTTATCTTGCTTCATTACTTAAGCAAACTTTGCGATAGTAAGTCTGAAGATGCCTCTGAAAGAGGCGAAACACGTGTCACAATTAGTTACACAATACGTGGAATAATCAAAGTTATTTTAAATTTATATTAAATTAATTTTTGATAAAAATAAATATACTGTAATTGAATAGAACTATTTCCACATTTATTCTGATTTAGATACAGATCTAAGCCGGTGCCGCTCATTGCGAGCACTGTTATCATCCGATATTTGACCTACACCCAACCAATCCTAAAAACGGAGCGAGAACGATTAGCTAACCACTAGTCATGTCCTGGTCATATCATTTTTATCTCGTATCACTCCAGAAAATAGAACTAGAGCAACTGAGTAACAAGAAGTTCGCGTGGAAAAAGTGCTGTTTAGATAAAATTTAGTAAGAGTATATATTGACACCGCCTTATGTGGTAGGTCATCAGAACTCTCTCGAACGATCTATTGTTCACCTCAGTCGATGAGTCAGTCGATATCAGGAAATAAATTCATTCTTATAATAATCTATATTGCAATCTATAGCGGTGCCATGTAGAGTTATTTCAATTTCTCTTATCTCTTATCTCTTGACGCCCGACAATGCATGTGCTTCATAAAAAGTTCATAAGGCGATAAATCATCCCTTATCAGCGGGCGCATGTGTTAACGATTTTTGAAACGGCCATTGTTTTTCTTTCTAAAATAACCGTTTGTTTTCATACAGCAGTGAGAGATTGGACGGCATTGAGAATGCACGCGCCTAATCCTCTCCCTAAGAATTAAATTCGCGTCAAATTCCTGATATATTCTTCGCTATCGTAATATTTGTGTGTTGTATAACGTCTGTGTAAATCCTTGACGATTAAATAATGGGTGCAAATGAGCGCAACCACATAACGCTTTGAGATCGTCTTTTCTTTATAAGAGTGCCATGTTTCCCCTACTCCGTCCCCAAAATCCCTCTTCCTGAGTGTCGGATAGGAGGCTCCTTCTCGATTTACGAGGGAGCCGGAATAAAGGTCTTCTCAATATGTATGTAGGAAACGGACATCTCGATGAAGTGAAACGCGTATTTCACCAAATAAACCTATAAATTTTATAAGAAAACGCTCAAAATATTTTTAATAAGGCGTTTTTTGTAGAAATACTTGTCATATAAAATATACAGGTATTAAATATTGAAAGCAAAGAAACTTTTCAGCGTATCCATTGATTCATGTAGGGGTTAAAAAAGCTGTGTTATTAGATGCATGTGTTATTAGATAATATTATAAGCTTCAGGAACAATCCTATGGGATTATACAATCTCAAGTACACAACGTGGTCTATATTCTGAAAGCCGCACCGTAGCCTCACTATTGTACACATTAGTAAAGTTAAGATTTCGAAGTGTAGACATTGAATACATCCGGAACAAGGCCGCTAATAATGTGACGTAGGATTAGATGTCTCACGTATGGTAAAGAAATAAGAGAAACACGTTTATAAATGGACTTTTATTATACACAGCCCATTGTTTTTGTTGTATTTTTAATGACATACAATCCTAACAGTTATAATACGGAAAGAAAAATAACAATGTATTTTAATTCTACATAAATTATTTTTAAATATTTGTTGATAGCTATTTCGGCTTACGCCTTCGTCAGAACTATGTTTAAAACGTGTATTAGGGATAGCTTATATACCCTTTGCTAGACAGGGTGCCTCCTACATAATCTCTTTCTGTTGAAACCATACCGACGTCACATGAAAGAATTTAAATAATTTTGATTTATTGGTCTTAAGTAATGGTGGGAAACAATAATTTGGGTATTTTTTAAATCAATTAACTACTTAGGGAGTATTAGTGAAAAAATTCACCACGAGATTAAAAATTCAGTAAATGTAGCATTTAAAGTTAATAATAACTTAGGTACACATCTTAAAAATAGTAAAGACCGGATTAATAAACTTGATAGAAGCGGTATATATAAGATGACTTGCGGTACATGTGATTTAGTATATGTCGGACAGACCGGTAGAAAATTTCAATTCGAGCTAACGAGCATGTTAGATCCTTTAACAATGGAAAAACTGATTCACAATATGCAAATCACCTTATAGAATTAGCACATAATCCGAATTCGGTCCCGATTCGTTTACATTCCTGCAATAAGGGCCTCAAACTGAATGCATTGGAACAGCTTGAAATTAATAGGTATAATCAGTCCAATGAAATTCTTAACGATCAGATCACAATTAATAGCTCACCTCTGTTAAAACCATTAACAAACAATAAACCTAAAACAATTTAAAATAGATGCACTTAGAAATTGCAGATTTTAAGTGCTTTCACACGATCCCCCAAAAATACCCAAATTATTGTTTCCCACCATTACTTAAGACCAATAAAACAAACTTATTTAAATTCTTTCATGTGACGTCGGTATGGTTTCAACAGAAAGAGATTATGTAGGAGGCACCCTGTCTAGCAAAGGGTATATAAGCTATCCCTAATACACGTTTTAAACATAGTTCTGACGAAGGCGTAAGCCGAAATAGCTATCAACAAATATTTAAAAATAATTTATGTAGAATTAAAATACATTGTTATTTTTCTTTCCGTATTATAATGGAGTTCTACCAAGTAAATGCCTACTCAATCAATATCCTAACAGTTATCCGGGTTAGAATTATTTATTTAAAACAGATTTTCAAGAAAATTAAAAAACCTAAATTGCTCATGGAATTGAATACATTGTATTATTAATGACAGGGCAATATTGTGCTGTTTAGATGATTAAATGAAGTATTGTATTCACACGGTGAAAAAATATCAAAGTATTTTAGTTCTACGTGTTATGTTAAGTGTTATTCCGAAAGCTCCTGAAACAGTATTTAAAATTGATTTTGAATATTAGAAATCTGTTAATTAGTAAATGTTGGGTGACCTCGTTTTTACCTTGACTAAGCCAAAGCACTTAAAAGACCCAAATTTAACAGGCAAGTAGGAAATTATTCGATAATTAATAAACATTC
Source organism: Himalopsyche kuldschensis (assembly GCA_028554975.1). Classification (NCBI taxonomy): domain Eukaryota; kingdom Metazoa; phylum Arthropoda; class Insecta; order Trichoptera; family Rhyacophilidae; genus Himalopsyche; species Himalopsyche kuldschensis. Next base: position 2,739,929 of record JAHFWI010000001.1, on the reverse strand, counting down.
AACGCAAAATTTTTTAATACACTATAAATGTATACTAACAATGTATAGTTTTACGGAAAAACAACGAAACTAAAGAACATTTAAAAAAAATCATTTTAGGAATATGACCTGTTTTCAGTGCAAATGTATTACAGTAATGATTCATGATGTTTTAAGACGATATACATTATACCTAGTGTGATGTTTTTTCTTGTTATTTTGTATCTATGGAAATTTGTCTTAAAGTTGGAAAAGTATCCAAGCGATTTGTTTATATGTTGAGAAATAATAAGTTTGAAATATTTATAGCAGAATGTATTACATGGTTTTTTGGCATTTTTGAATATTATACGGGAATGCTGTTCGCATATTCAATATACTTAATATCGAAGATAATATAATATTATCAACATCCTTTTAGCTTTTCCTTGCATATGTGGTTATGTAGATACGTATGAATATAGGGTGGATCTCCAATGAATTCGTCATTTTTTAGTTCAATGTATCAGTATATATAATTGTATAGCATAACGTCTTTCCGTTCAATGAGTTTGCCCAATGAAGGTGAATTTTGTAAAATTGTTGTGCAAATAAACAAAAAAATTTGCCTATTTGGTTGTTGCTTAAAAAATATAACAGTAATAAGAGCTTTTCTTATTGGTACATTATATATGCTAATAAAGTTTATTAGATACTAAAATAATGCACTTTTTATCTTCAAAATGTGATGATATAAAATCAAGATGGAGGATATACGGACAAAGAGGAACCCAAATAATGTAAACCAGTTAGTAATAACTCTCAAATTTGCTCAACTTTTATGTTTCATACAAAATAAAAAAAGTCTTCTGCCTAATGAACTCCTTATTGCATTAATTTATGAGAACTTAAATAAAAAGAGAGGTTTATTTAACTCTAAAAGCGTTGATGAAAATTGACACGTATGAAGTTTTTATATTTAAATTTACCTACTTTAATATTAATCGAGAAGTTTTTATATAATCAATCATGTCTAGTACAAAAACATCTTTGCAGGCATTAAGAAAAGTATAGTATAACATTAAAAACTATTACTAATTAAACTTACACTTCTTATTAATATTAGTTTACATAAATTCACTGTCTTATTGAAAAAATGTTTCTAGAACAAACGTTATAAAGATTACAGTCAATGAATACCGAGTTTATCTCTGTTTTAAATGACATACAATGGAAAAAATATAAAAAAGGTTGTTTCTTGCTTTTCACAACGTACTTAATTTGAACAGCCCTAAAGTAATATTATTTAATATTTATACATTAATATATATATATAAATGTGTAAAAAAAATTAAAAACCACATGTAACTGGTGTATAATATAGTACGTAAGCACGCATGCTGATGTTAGCCAATTCATTAATGCGAAGAATATTGTTATGTCTACTATAAAATTTCTAAACACCATGTGATGTTATATTTAGATTCCATATTCCATATAGCGGTGGCGTCTTGTATAGATCCCGCCAGTCTCCATTATCATACATAGCGTACATAGCTGCCATATTATCCTGTTTGATAAAACAGGCGAACATTTCAATAAGATCCTTAAATATGGAATATATAAATATCAGCAAAAAATACAATTGGCGTAGGCTTATGGGATTACAAAAAGAGATTTTATTTTCATGAATAAAACCGGCAATTTATATTTATAGATAATTTAAGTGAGAACCTGATACATTTTCATATCAGAATGATTCAGGTATGTGTGATAACATAAAGTTGACATCATCATGGCGTACGCAAATAATACTACAAAACATTAAAAAAAATATCTATTGTTATAGAATTTTTGCTTGACAGTTGATTTGGTTTTTTTAATTGTAGAGCTTTATTCAAAGGAAAAAAATTGCTCTCTACGTTTTGTCCTTTTCTTGCGAAAATTTTTATTTCAGTGGAATTTAAAATTATCACTCTTCCGGCAAATACATAACCGAATGTTGTGATCAATGAAATAGGAAAACCGTCTATGACGATATTGTAAAATTTTGGAAACATTCATTTATGTTGTGCTTAATTTTTATAAATTTATTTCTAAAGCCATATTCGATCATAAAACTTTCTAATGGAGCCTTTCAATAGAAATAGTTTAAGAAAGCTTGATTTTAGCAATATTATTTCTTTGACATGAAAATTTACTACACTTACAATTTAGAATCGTATATTAAGTGGGGAGGTTAATAAAAAAATATCTCATACACTTTCGTATAGTTTGGCTAATGTGGATCGAAACTCCGTACTGTGCAAACTAGTTAAATGATAGACAAAAAATGTACGATTCGATGTGTGTCCATTTCCGATAGTTATCTATAATACACAATTAAAAAAGTCAAGGAGATCAAGCTCTAAATCAATGTTAGACATTATTATTCATGTATTAAAATCAGATTTTATGTATAATTTTAGCAACACTGTAATCGTTTCACAGTTGGCTGGCGCGAATATATTTTCTGATCGATTTGCACTGTGTACAGTAGTTCTGCAGCGTGTGTTGTACCAGGCCATCACTACAATTAACGCACCCATCAATATTTACGACCAATTACCCAGCATAATGAGGTGACATCACAAACTACCCTGACAGGCACAGATGACCGTCTATACACTCTATACTATGTGGCAACGTCCAGAGAGCCAGCCAGCCGCCGCAAGAAATGGCTACCAACTTATGAATCCCTAGATATACCGCTTAGCCCGTCTTGTGTATAATAATAATCGTGGTTAGCGACTGGGTTGAGATTTATCCTCCCGAAACTTTGGCCAATCTCTATTTTGACTGGCGTTAGTTGGTGAGATAAAGCAATATGTTTATCACAATTATCGCTTCGAGAATGAATGTGTACACATATAGTACGTAATATATTTACTTATATAAAACACAAATCCTTGAAACATTATATGGGTTGTCGGATATATTAATGAACATTGACTGCGACATATTAAGGAAACGATGAAAATATGTCTACAATTACTAGTCTACATTATAGATATTATATAAATGCTATTTTAATCAATTATATATTTAAATTAAATACAAAAAACTTGACCATAAAGATAATATAATATAAATATAATGATATTATAAACAGGAATACTTGTTATATTATTATTTTTTTGTTACTATGTCCGCTCTAATTGCGAGGAATATGGACTCCTTTTCTAAGCTCAATCCCTCTTTTTTCGAAGACAGGGCTTGTGGTTAGCTAATCGTTTTCGGTAATTCCATTTTGAAAGGTTCGATGGTTGTGGAAAGGAATTTTTAGACAACACAGAAATCAAAAATTCAATTGAAAAATGAATCTGCTTGGAGTGGTTTTCGAACCTGCGAGCTCCGCAACCGAAGCCAACGACGTTGGCAGTCGACCACGGACTCGACCTGTTAGTAATATCGTATAATCCAAACTATAAATAAGTATCTGAGTCCTATACTTAGTGATTAAAGAATTGATAATATTTATTGCGCAATAACTGAACCACTTCTAGGTCATGTGAAATATATTCTAGTCTGTTTGATAGAGGCTATTAGAAGACAAATATAAAAATAGGTTTCAGATATATCAATGCCATAAACATAAACATCCGTGAGTCCCCTTATCTTCTTACTGCCACTGGAAAGTAATCCCCGTTATCGTAAACTCCAGTATAATTGACTGTCACAGCTAGCTAGACTAACTTACAGACTGCTAGTAATAATAATACACCTAAGTGACAAACTCTGATATTTATTGTACGTAGAAGGTTTCTTGAGGGTTTTTAAGTATATTGTGGGTAAATTTTCTCATTGTTATCGAGTCCTTTTAAATTTCCTAAAGATACGGTACCTGTATAGGTGATATAAAGTCATTCGGCTTGATATATGAATATCAGAAATAAATAAGACACAAAAATAAAGCTTGTGGATTATATAGAAATAAAGTAATGAATTCAATATTTGTTTGAGAATGATCGAACATTTTATTTAATTTCTTTTATCATTAGACCACGTTAGGTGAATTGATGAAAAGACAATTATTCGATGATTGTGCTACATTGTATGTTTCATCTTGGGAATTCTTATGAATCATCTTCATAATTTCTTTGTAATACGGCATTACAAAAAAAATACAGAGTGGATATACGTTTTGAACCATTATTAAAAACGAAAAATATGTAGTTATAATTTCATACTTTTGACATATGGATGTCAAATGATTAAAGCTTATTGAATATGGTTCCGCTTCTTTTTTTTTGTTAAAATATTCGCGCACCTCAATCTCATTTCTCAGAGATTCAATTTGATTAAGTATAAATTGTTCAATGGAAATCACTACTTTCGTTGAGTCATTTTCAGTACGGATTTTAGTTAGTAAAAGACGAAATTACTTATTTTGGGGCACCATGAGATTCGAAAAACATTGAAGCAGCAAAGATATGCATCATATACAAAAGCAGCCTTACATGGGTCTTTATGTATTAAAAAAGTTACTAATTATGATTACGGAAGAGATTTGTTGAAAACGGGAGTAAGTGTAATTTATTACCATCATATCTATTTACTTTTATGTGACCCTAAATGTTACCGTAGCTTATATTTTACTAAGCATACTTCCGTATTTTGAATGTTTTTATTTGTTATAAATGACCATTATCGCAATGTAGGGAATTCAACACGTGCAAGGACGAGCGTTCTCCAATAAACCCACTTTTAGTCATTTTTCCGAAATTGAATGAAAATATTTTTTTTCTGGTTCTACATTTTAAATCGTTGATGAAAGCCCTTCAAAAAGTATTTTAAAATTGACCCTTTCACGACGGAAAATTATGTTATTCTAGTTGTTACTGGTAATGACAAATAATAGGATCACTGTAATATTTTTATATAATTAAATACAAAAAAACTTTTTTGAAATGATACCGAAGATCTTTATTTTTATTTAATTTGCGTAAAAATATTCCTCAAAGTATTTTGGCACACGGATGACATGTAATTTATCATTGAAATGCGGAAGCGTTAGGTCGTATAAAAGAAATGATGCGAAATAAATTTCTCAAATATGAACCAAATTGAAAAAAATGTCAGTGTCCGTGTTTGGTCATTAGAAAAGACATTGTAAAAAGCTGAGAGTTGGCCATTCATTAAATCGACAAAATGAAAAGTCAGCGATTTCAGAGAAATACTGTCTGGCCCAATAAAATAATATCCGTAGAATGAATTTTTCGTTTTAAAAAGTAGCGTGAAGACAATTAAGAGAATCTTGGCAGGTCTCCAGGATGTCCTGACTACTGTCACACAAATTTCTCTTTGAAATTGATATTTTCTAAGAATAAAACATGTTTTCAAAAGCCTTACAATTTATTTAGAGCCAATATTAGGAAAAGTAATTCACACGTAATTATGGAAAATTAATTATTTGCTAAGTAAAAATGAAAGTTGTAACTTAAGTGTTTTGTTAGTTATTTTGTGACATGAAATATTACAAAGAACTGGATTTAAATATAGCAGCTAGTAAAAAATTGAAAATAACATTTTTAATTAATGTGTGGATTTAAAAAAATCTTATCTAATTTATTTTAAATTGACAAACTATCTCAAATACATAATTATCCTTTGTATTAATTACATTAGTGGAAATAAATATTAATACTTGTGGATAAAAAAAATTTAAATGTATTCATATATATTTTTTTCAACATATTTTATATTTATTGATTGAGTAGGCATTTACTTGGTAGAACTCCATTATAATACGGTAAAAAATAACTGTTAAATGTATGTTAGTTATACATAAATTTTATATATTTGTTGAAAGCTATTTCGGCTTACGCCTTCGTCAGAACTATGTTTGAATAATGAACAATGAGGCCTTAAGCTAAATGCATTGGAACAGGTAGAAATTAATAGGTATAATCAATCCAATGAAATTCTTAACAACCAGATTACTGGTAATACTTCACCTCTGCTTAAACCTTTATTAAGCAATAAACTAAAAACAATTTAAAAATTAAAATAGTAGCACCTAAGATTTTGCAGATTTTAAGTGGTTTCACACGATAAAAATAACCCAAAAATACCTAGATTATAATTCACACCATTACGTTAGAGTTAGACCAATAAACTAAACTTATTTTAATTCTTCCATGGGTGGTATGGTTTGAAAAGAAAGAGAGGATGTACGGGACACCCTGTCTAGCATAGGTATATAAGCTATCTCTAATACACGTTTCAAACATAGTTCTGACGAAGGCGTAAGCCGAAATAGCTATCAACAAATATATAAAATGTATCTAGAACTAAAATACATTGTTATTTTTTACCGTATTATTTTATATATTATTTGAACTAAATAATGGATAACCAAACGTTAAAACGAATGTGAAAAATAACTGATTTGAAAGAGGGCGTATCTTATGTTTTTCTTAAAAGTTACTGAAAAGAAATACATGTCAAAACATTATTTTTATACACCAAGTATTATGTTTGTAAGTTATCCAACTTCGAATACATGGTATGAATTTCTATATAATTGATTTGTCTTAGTTCGACTTGGTGTCAATAATGATTAAATTTTAACAAATATTTGAAGTCGACTCCCTTATATCAGTATCTTTCGCTAACATTCCTCTATTAAATAAGATATGAAGCCAAATAGACATTTAATAGCAAAACGAGACCTTCCTCATCGAGTTCAAAATTACATTTGACGGGAGAAATGACACGGGAAATTGAAGTTCAATCAGGATATACATGTAAGGAAGTAGGAACTACGGCTAGATCTGGGTTTCCACATGAATCACTGGAGGGGGTAATAACTAAATTGACTTGTGGAGTTACCTATCAAAATGTCTTAGCGGTGATTGGCATTAACTAGAGATTATAGTATTTTATCAGATATTGTATTTGTACCATAATAATAAAACTATAAAGCGTATAACTCAATCAAAACGACATCGTTGTTCTTTCCATTGCTTTATTATGAAAAGAAAAGCTTAAAAAGTTGGTTTAAATCTGTTCATTTCTAGTGTAAAACACGACATAAAAATATTACTATCGATAATACTTTCAATGAATTTTGCAGTTACCATTTACTGTTGCGATATTAATTTTATTAAATTGTTATCCACGTGTTGTGTATAGTGCCACGACGTGTTTCGCCACTTTAAGAAGCATCTTCAGACTGTCCACACGGTGAAGTACATTTCATTATTATGTTATTAAAACTTCATGTCTTACGGATGAACGTTAAAATTTAAGGTATATTACGATCAAGGCTGACTTACTGGTTTTGGCGGATCTATCTAACATATTCAAATATGTATATTATGTGTACTTATGTAGCTTAACTGTGTTATTCATCTCATCTAAGTAAAAATATATGATTAATAAACTATTTCAAATTTATTTTTGTAGAGCATTCGATAAATTTCAAAATATATATATATAGACCTATAAATATGAAGGTACAAAAGTAAGCAAAGATGTTTTTCCAGCCTTGATTATGGAACATTGAAATAAAGCAAATCTAAAAGATACGTCTTGCTAAAAAAAATATATAGATACGTATAATTCTTTTGTATATATTATGACACTGACAAATAATATTTCTTTCATCCCATGAGTGTTAAAATAAAAAAATATTTTGTTATCGTCGGAACGAAAAATAACACTTAACGTAAGGATGTCTTTTTTATATTTTGTCAAATAAATGGAAATTTTTTCGTAAGCAAAATTTTTACTAACCATCACTCCGTGTTATTTGATTTATTTGTGCTTTGTCAGGTCGTAAATGAAGCAGGGGTTTTCGTTTTCATAAGAAATTACTTTCTGAACGACAGAAAATCAATAACTCGACCCTATTTGCATATATGTTTCGGTAAGTTTACTGAATCCCTAAATAAAGTTTTTTTCTCTTCCTTATCGTTACCAGAATAGTAAACAATTGTTTGATTTGTAAACATAAAAAGCGTGTTATATGCTAATGTATATTTACTTGGACAGCTAAGTGTAAGAAATAAACTTTGCTACACGAGAATACGAGAAGTTTAGGTCAGTCAATTTACTCAAAGAAAGCCAATTTCCACCAATTACGATGCGTACTGCTATTGCGTCTCTTCAAATGAGTCTTCGAGTTTAGGTTCAACTACTTCAATTACAAAAGCAATTTATTCTCATCTTGTTACATCAGAGATGTAAGCCCAAAAGGATTTGTTTCTAATTTATATTTCGTGTTTGAAAGAAAAAAAACTACACATTAATTCAAACAAATCACAACACTTACTTTTAAGTGTCCATCTAATACTATAATATTCAGGCAAGGTAGTTTTTGATAACTTATCTAACCAATAATGGAATAGTATTCCAATATGTAATGCACATTAAGAACTTACATTTAAATGAACAACTATAATGATAATATATAATTGTAATAACTTTGAATATTCCACGCATTGTGCTACTAACTGTGACACGCGTTTTGCCTCTTTCATTTTATACCGATGTGAATATTGCTGTTATATTAAATAGTAACAATATGTTTCAGTGTTAAGAGATGATAAACTTTGAAAATTAGGATATAAATAATATTTAAAATATATATTTCACCATAGTTTCAGTAAGAAGGGAAGCAATATGATTTTTTTTAACATACATAAAGGACAAATTAAAACTATATTTGAATGTAATCACAAAATATTTTACAATATTTAATCATGTTTGTTTAAATGTTGTGTTGTTTTGCGATCAAATAAAAAATATGAATGAATAACTAAAAATATTTTTTAGTTTAGTAAGATTATACTTGATACAAAAAGCCTCGGTTAAAAACATAGTATAGGCTGTTTTTTCTTCAATAAAAGACGACCAGCTATTTGAGTCAATAAAATGTATCCCCTGCGGTACGTGAATACTTTATTGCAAGTTATAAATTTTTATAGTTCAAGTGAATGTTAAGAAAGAGCCATCAATTTCAGGAAAGTCATTCCTGACTTATCCAACGTCCCGTGATGCCAAGATTTTTAATGGGATAGTAGGAGTCGAGCGGTGTTTTATAATATTATAACATCGGAACATTTCGTACAAATTTTGTAAGCATTATTTTTATTGCCAACTGCTCTGTAGCTGCACTAGGAGGAGACTGTTATATCAATAAGTCTTAATATTATATTGCATTGCTAAGGTAAATATTTCGTAATATTTCACAGGTTGCGAAATTATTTATTCAATCTTATAACCAGGTACTTGTTGTGTGCGTACTTACTTACGAAATGTGGTATATAACATTTTTATTAAAAAAGTTATACTAGAGGAAGAAGATTCAGTACAACGAAGATTAATCTGAACTTTATGAAAACTAATTATATTAAAGTTGAGAGTTTACTCAATATTAATAAGATTGTTGAGAGGTAAAGAAAGATCAATTTATATTATAATTTATAATATCTAAACGAAGTTTTCACAGATTATTATGAAAGGAAACGGTATGAATATTCAGGATCATACTGTTTGACAATAAACACTTTTTATTTCTTTTTCGATACATGAATATATATCCAAACGCATGGATGCCTTTAAGATGATGATAAGCAAAGAAATACAAAAGATGTAGAAATCATCTTTCTAAAAATATACATTTAGCAACCAGTTAAAGTTGAAATGCATATTTTTTTTATTAAAATGTTCATATGTATTTGTGATTTAAAAATAAATCTTTTTGGTTCCAGAGGTTTTTTTTTTATTAATTATCTTATATATTTGACATTCTATAATCTTCTCAACTGATTTGTATCATTAAGGTAGTCACAATGTTGTGATACTAAGACAATGATTTTATATACACTAACAGCGGTTAATGCTATAAAACACTCATTAGAGTATAATTCCTTTATAAATTAATTAATTACATGAGTGAATTTGGGATACATTGATGATTTTTTCACTCTCATGTTTGAAACGTATTGCTGAAAGGTCAAAAGAATAAAATGGCTGATAATTTAAGTGAAAACAATATAGGCAGGTGATTATCGTCAGATGGCTCTATTCAAGTGTAAAGAAACTGACCAAGATTAATTTGTTTCTAGATTAAATTAAAGATTTCCGGTTCGGCGTTTATTCCGGTCTGTAATGGTCAATAGAAACATTACGGGAAACCTTTGTTCTTTTGGGCCGCCATTATGTGTAAAGATCTTTGTGAAAACGGTTCGCTGGTTTGAAAAAATCCTTTGCAAGAAATCTATGTAAATTTTTTTGTTTTGTTTTATTCCACTAAAAATAAATGATTCAATCCGAAAGAAATAAGCACGATTAAAATCAATATCCGACAATACATTATTACTAATTTTTTTTTGTCAATAATTTCATAAAAAATACAGCACATTTTATACATCATATAAATAGTACCTACATTCGATGGTTTCGATGATAACTTTGTGGAAGTTAACTTTAATATAAAATTAAATTGGTTAATTTGTAAATATATCAAACATTGTTTTTTAACGCGATTAAGTATGTATTATAATTTTAAAAGCCGTTATACGAATATATAAAGTTACGCAAAATCGTTGAAAATTAATTTAAAAAACTAAGAACGCTTGAAAAAAAGTGTAAAATATTTTTGAATATATTATCTTCAACATGAATAGAGTTGACAGTTGGCGTAAGTAGTGGAAAGAATACTCTCATTTCTCATTAGTAAAAATAAACATAATTATTTAATTTTCTTTTGTTAAACATTTTTTATGGATGTATTCTCTCAAATACGCAATCACGTTAAATAAACTTTACTTTATACTATGCTTAGTCAACATGTTTACATGTGCTTAATTAAATGATTAACATTTACGCAGTTTGTAAAAAAATAAAATTGAAAAGAAACATTTTAGCACAAAGTTAAAAAGCAATTACAAAAAATAGCGTAAAACCTCCCGTAATTCAGTACTGGCAACGTTTAAATATGGAGGCTATTCAAAAATCTGTGGATTTACTTTGTCACGTAACTTTAATGAAAGCTCGGTGCGTGCATTTCACGTGGCGGAATGAGGTATGAGGCATGCTTCAAAGCCTGACCAAATGGGAGAGAGTTGGCGAGTGAGCAGAATATATTTAAACTTTTAAGGCTTACGAAAATAAAAGAACAATACGCATTTAATTCATGCGTTATAAATAAAATGAGAATTAACTTGGAAATTATTTAATGAAATATTTTATTCTGAAGTAAAACGTTTATTGAAAGCTCTTCTTTAAATTTGCAGATAAAAATGCAACCTTTCAAGCTGGCAAGATTTTGAATAGAAGACAAACATGTAATTTTTGACATTGTCTTACCATGCAGCAAGCATACGGAAATTGCTCTAAGATATTTTTTAAAATTTGGAACATAATCTCCGAAAACAAATGAATAACAATATGAAACAAAAGAATTATCATTTGATAGCTGTCATTAGAGAACCCGTTTCAAAATATTTCTCTGCATTCTGAATGAATTTTTACAGAGTTTAAGAGTTTATTTAGCGACAGCCTATTTCTTTTTGTGGGAAAACGTTTCTTAGGCCTTGTTAAAATTCAAATTGAAGTCAGCTTTGCCTCAGAGACTTTGCGAAGATTAAGATGAATATCGCGGCAGGCTTACCCTTTTTGTTGGTATTGTAGGAAAACACCGCTTGAACCTTTATAGTTATAAGCGGATACTTTAAACAAAAAAATATAGATTTTCTATTTAAACGATCACTTCCCACCGTTTAAAAATAAATGAAAAGATGTCTTAGGCTTTTCCAAATGGTTACTAAATTGGTGAAAAGCAGAAGTTTAAGCAACTTTTTTTTCCTTTTACATATGATTATTATAAATGCTATTCTGGAAAATAAAATACCAAATTTAGCAGTAAACCAACTATTATTTATATTATTCAATTAAATCACTTACCGAACGCCTTCTATGTTTTCAAATTGCATTTTTTTAAAGCGACATACCTGTAAAAAAAGAAAAATGTATATAAATACACATACACGGTAATGTACTTGTTACACAATTTCTTAGCATGATTGGGAATCTCTTAAATTGAAGAATTACATCTCAAATGTTAACCATCTGAAGACAAAGAAGCTGATGGTGATAATTATGAAATAAATTTTACAAATGTTGTTTTTATTTGAATGGTAATAAGAATTTTGAACAGAAAAAAATTAATTCATGTTCCATAAAAAACCTCTTTCCATTGTAATAAAAATAATATTATATTTTTAGTACTTATTTCACATTGAAATTATTTTGATTAGGACTGGTTTAGCTCATCGCGAGCATTATCTACTGATGAAATATATTGGGACGCTAAAAACTGTTTTAATATATATTTCTTAAATAAGACAGTACGTTTAGCCGTACCAGCATCATTAGTAACTTTTATTGCAGTGTCATTTATTGGTAAGGTCACGTTTTTATACCACCAAGAGATAAATAAACTTCGTAATATTGAATATTAGAAATGGTATAAAATTATTGATACTTTGTTTATTGATGTTTAATTTCGTGATTGTTCTAAATACATTTGCAATTAGCTGATCAATCTGGCCTGGTAAAAAGCAAACATTGACGGTCGTCTCGCTATAAATATAGAAGGTGTATTTATTTTGTCAGTTACATTCTGATTTGGCGCTGCAAATCAACCACACAGAGTGACATCGCTCAAGGGACAACCCGAACTAGTAATGCAATAAGCTAGCAGAGAAATTGAGCTCGATTGATGTCCAAGTAAATAGGCGTCGATAGATATTATACTATATTGAATTAGGTTGGCGTCAAACACGATTTCAACAAAAACAGACGAAAAAAGTTTGATGATAGATTTATTATAAAAATTACAAATTAATTACAAATTTGATTTCTTTTTATACTAGTTGTGTGCTGAGAATATAATTACGTTAAATTCTAAGAGAAAAATTCTTATTTATTTATAGACAAATTTTATACTATACTAGTAAAACTTATTGATAACAACCGATTGTTTACTGACAGTTACTGCAAGGTTCAGCTTACGAGAGAAATAGTTGAAAGCTGCACGTCCTGATAAGTTTACATACATCTGGATAAGTTTTTCGTGTAAGAAAAACAACGAATGTTACCACTCAGCCACGACGCTGAACAACTGTATATATCTAAGCATAGTCGTATTATATTTGAGAATGCTATTAAAAAATGCGAAGGATTATTTAATATGATGTATGGATTACGAAGTATGAAAATTATTTCAGCATTTTCAACTGACAGTTAACACCTTGAAAAAATTCAATCAAAAAAATCATGTTTTTTTGTTGTTTCTTGATTTTTATTACAAATTTGATTCATTTATTTTGCTACATGAGCGCAGTTTCTGGTGTATTTTTTCGGATCTGGCAAGTATCTTCTTTTAGATCATGTGATTTACTCTTTTCATAAAAATTTCAATGTCTACAGAAAACGAGAGCTCATTTCTTTCTTACAATACTAATACAAAATTAAATGTGTTTGACGTTTTAAAGCGAGAATTTGCCTGCGCGTAGCAGTCACGCTTCACTAGACCAATTATGCTACAATTTGATTCAATTTGATACGAAACAAAGGCCGAAAAATATATTGGGATGCAAACAAACATGCTAGCCGACAAGTGGTATAGAGAAATTGGTGCCGGACGTGGAACGATGGTTTCCGGTTGGAAGGGTTGAATTAGACCGTCCATAGGAAATCGATCGGGGTCAACCATGCCAATACCCCCAATCAAAATTTTAAACACTTCTTTAATGTTGTAAGGAAAGACTATAGCTCAATTTGGGCACACTTTTTTTTTTAAACGAGAAATACAATAATGGCCTACTGTCACTTAATTTCAGATTTATTTTTCCATTAAAAAATGTTTATGTCAACAAGAAATGTAAATTAAGCAAGAAGTCATAAGGCATTCCATCGAATATTTTTTACGCTTCAATAAGCCCAATGGTAGGAATTTATTCTTTTAATAATGTGTTTTTTTGAGGACATTGAAATAATCATACGAATGAACATTACCGGTATATTACGAAACAGAATGAATTGAATGCTTGAATGATGAATTGCTTAAATCCTTATTACGATTGAGTTTTGTATATTTAAGCGTTGAAATGTGCGCTTATTCATTTTGCATAAAATGTTTCGTAACCAAAAGTTTGACAAATAATATACCGGGTGAACGAGGACATCTGAAATAAACGACACTATTTATGTTTATGCGTGACACTGCGCGACCATCCGGTGGTATACTGCTGTTGACATGTCCATCACCCAGCCCGATTGTCCGCTAAATGATCTAATAAAAGTCCTCCCTTAATTAAGCTGGGAACAAACTCAGGAGGAAATATTATTTTATACGTATTTTAAACACAACAGAACCACTTTCGGCGTATTTTGCCGCTGTACGTGAACGTAATATTTATTTTGGTTAAAGGATCTCTGTTTACACTGATGCTTCAGTCACAATTCAAATCGTAATTTGTCGGAGATTTCTTGATAAGATTCAATTGCATCTCTTATTAAATTCAACAAATTATTTTAAATATTCACGGTGAAAAAAGATATTTTTAAATAATTATCCCTCGGAACACAAATAAAACAGTAGCACAATGCACAAGACACGCGCTTTGAGCTACGAATACAGACTCCAATTCGTGTATCGAAAACTCGAGTTACTCGAGAATACTCGTTCATTTTTCAACTACTCGATACTCGAGTATTTTTAAATGAAGATTTATTGCAATTTTATTTAACTTTTTAAAAAATATATATATATTGTTTAACCGTTACATTTAACTGAGCTTACGTGTGGACTTTAAAACAAAACTTCGAACCAATTTAAAATTTGAGACGTTTAATTCTCTATTATTTTTTAAATATATGTTTTATAAATTAAAATAAGTGAAACATGAAATTAAATAAGCTTATCTTTATATATATATAAATTTTAACTATTTATATATATTTAGGTACATCTGAATCTTCTCTAAAATTTTACTAGTTGATACTCGAGTAGTTGAGATGTCGAGTAATTGGAGTCTCTAACTACGAATGAAATTATCAGGAAAACATAATTATGAATCCCATGTTAGTTATACTGTCGCTTTATAATATGACCTATGAAGAAAGCCACTATGAAAAATATTGTCATACTCATAATGCTACAACAATGTCTTACCGTGGAAACGAGTGGAAACGAGTGGAAACGCTCTCGGTCTACGGTTTCGCACTACACGGTCATATGTTATATTTCTTCATGCCTTCCCACCTAGGCCATCCAATTAAAAAAATGGTGTGCAAGCCAATTTTCAATATGTTTCTATCCTATTACTTTTTGGTTGAGCGATGAACTTGCAACCATTTATCGGTCGAGATGTTTTGCCGAAATATTCCATCGAGGATCATCATATTCACCAAATTACAAACAGGTTTTGGCTATCGATTTTTTTTCATCGCTGTGATTTTGATTATGACCTATGAATCTTCATTTGCAAATGAAACTGGGATAGTTTTATACTTTTATACTTACAATTTTATGAAAGTGGAGAAAAACAAAACTGAAACGGATATTAATGTATGGAACATTTTATAATATTTGCGAATAATGAAATTTATTAAAGTATAGACGATATGGTTTCAAAGTTTTAATAACAGTAGAAATTAATTTCCCCCAGCTAGAAATGCATGCAATGCAGTATTGTAAGATTCAAAACATATTTACGATTTCAAAGAATTAGGGTTTTATTTTTGTAGCATATAATATACGACGCTTTGAATTTATGGATATGGTGGCTTTATAGCCGCGAATTGCGGCAAACAAAGTCGTTGTAAAACTTAGAAAACACATATTTTGAGATAATATGTAAGTGTTATGCTCAAGTTGAACTATAGCATACCATAAACTGGCAACATGTTGCCAGAAGCCTTCGCTAACAATCCTCCAGAACTACAAAACGCTAATTGCGTGGAACAGTGTTGCAAGTTGGGAGATGCGACTTGTGGTGCTCTCAGTAGTACTACACGTGCTAAAAAATGAGAATGCAGTCAATATTTTTTTTAATTTTATTCTCATTATATTTACGCACGTATTCGTAAAATTTTAAGAATCGATTCTGATAGTATGCTAAAGCTTGAAATATTTGTCGAATACAATAATGTTTTTCCTGAAGGTTATTTATCCGCTACATGGAATCGCAAAATCGAAAACTGCCACTAATATCTACGTAATCTTAATATATGTGTAATAATAATAATAAATCGAATTAAAAATTTGATAAAAGCTTTTTTTTTCTAAAAATAATTTGAAAGCGCTTTACGACACGGTGCAAAAAGCAAATAATCTACAATAATCAATGTTATAAAATGTAAAAACAATACTGATCGAAAATGGATTGATGCTAAATGCCCTTAAATGCCATTGCCGAATAACAACATTATCGAGTCCAATTTAAAATCTTATTATTATTCTATGCACATCAAATAGAAAAAACTGCTTTACACATTCTTTGTTATTTTATATACACGCATTAGCAATACAGTAGACGTAATCTTTTCTGTTTTTATTAACAAAGCGTGAGATACAAAACGCTACCAAGAAAGCACTGCCTAATGAATTGAAACGCTACGTTATTTAAAAATGTGAAAAAAAGCTTTGTCGGACCCTTAGGGATGTTTGTTATTTACCAAATGGGCGTCTGGAGCTGGGTGAAACAATTAACCGAGGGGTGGTTGGGATTTCCCTCACCTGGTGATGCCGCCCTTCGTCATGCTACTTTCCGCCTATTCTAGCACTGAGAACATTGCAGTGAATCAAGTGGTAGGTTGCTTCGAGCCTAAATACACCCAGACATGTGTAAGTATTTAATTCGACCTGCCTAAGCATGTGCTACGGATAAGCCTACGCTCTTAAAAAGGCTTTTTAAATGTTATTTTATTGTGATGCTGACGAAAACAAACACAATCTCAGATTTGTTTTGTTTAATATTTAAAGACCTATCTTGCAACATCACTTATATACAATTATTTGAATAATTAAATAAACAGAATCCGGGCTGTATTTTCAAGTATATTTATTTTCGTGGTAAAAAGAAGTAAAAAAACAATAATTTTTTAGTTTATATTATTTCATTGACAGTATAAATCAAATTATAACAAAATACTACCACAAATCAAGAGGTATCTTAAATATGTATGATAAACTTCTAAAGTATACATGGTATTAATATTATACTTCTTAAACATTAATAAAAGCTATTTTTTGTCCCTGATTTTATAAAACCGAGTCTTCATAATATAATATCTTAGGTTACTTGAATGAAGAAAAAATCATATCAGGTCGAAATATATGACAGCTTATTTCGTATAAAAGTAAAAGTAAATAAACTTTTCAGACGATTTAAACGTTGCAAAGCTGTGTATGTATATCGTAGCCTAGTCTAGAAAGTTTTAATTTGTATCGTCTCAAAGACGTAACGCCAATACTAAAGTTTGTATGAACGTTTAAATAAATTGACTTGAGCTTAATGCTTTGATTCAACTTCATCTGTATTTAATTGCAATCATAGAACAGACGAATATTAAAAAAGACTTCATACATTAAGGTATATTTTAGTTATATTTAAATTAAGAGATCTGTTTCGTGAGACAAACTATAGGGTATTAAACTGAACATCTAGGTGCAAGTATAGTTTACTGCCAAATGTATACATCTGAGACTTCTCCACGGTTATATGTTTTGTGTACGATTCAAGCTTAAGTGTGCGAAGGTAGATTGATGCATAAGCTGTCACGGTAGATCACGTAGAAATACGGTGGAAATCCCAGCTCATTTTGCGGATTGAATGAAGTTACACGAAGTAAGGACAGAGGGAAAATTTTGAAAGGAATGTTTCGCGAAACGCAAGAAGTGTTGTATCTTTTCATGCTCTCTATCATTTCGTAAAATACTGTAAATTTCGAGAAAGTTTATGAACAGTAAGATAGAATAGATCATTTTCGTATGTAAATTAATCTCAATAGAAATTGAATTCGTTTGATTTTGACAAAAGCCAAAAACAAAGTTTGATTTTTTATGACGAACGATTATTAGTGTAAAATATTTTTTTTTAATGTGTTTTTATTGAATGAAATAAAATAACGAATACAGCTCACTGGAGAAAACTAGTTCTCTGTAAATAGAACATGTACTCTGTATTGTTTAGTTTGATTTCGTTCCTCAACAGGTAAACTTATTCAGTAGAAACACCAGTCAATACCACAAGAGAAAAATATTTAAATGTAATTTTTGAGAGATTTAAAGCTTTCAAGCCATGTCGATAATTTGCATACAACGATAAAAATAAAGGTGTGTTATGTTACGTGAAAAGGGAACGGATGTGTTTCGATTCGATTTCATGACAATGCGAGTAGTATTATGACGGGTGCCTTTTCACGGGCGCTTTTGTGTATCGGGAATGGAGGAGAAGTTGTTCGAGCTCTTGTGTGCCCATTGTAAGTATGTATCTCGTTGCGAAATTCACCATGGGAATTTTACTGCTATTGCAACGATGCTAAAGTTTTCTGCGATTGCACAAAATGCAGCAAAACGTGGACGTGACGCAAATATTTTCATATTTTGAAACCGGCGAAAAATGGTCGGACACTCACGATCTTTTATTAAATTTAAACACATGCTTGGTGTTGGATAAATTAAATTATTCAAAATAACAGATTTTTTACAGAATATTTATAAGATTTGAGTGTATAAATATTCAAAGGATTGAGATAAAATCGCAAATGATTACACAAACAATTATTCAGCGTCTTTGGACGTACACATTTCAATGAAAATACAAATTGTACATGTGAACATGTGAACATTTTTTTTAACCATGTCCGCTCCCGTCTTGAAGCACATAGACTCATCACGGAATTTATCTCAACATATATTTTTCTACGAAAACTGCTTGATACTCAGTCGCTCAACCTTTCTTTTTCAAAGAGAGTAATGGATGAAAAGGATACGAGGACTCGGGCAGGACTAGTGGTTAGCTAATCGATCTCGCTATGCGTCGCTCTTTGGTATTGGAACGGTGGGAAGGGATTTTCAACAACAAAAACACCCATGCGTTTGAACAGATTTATCAACTGAAAAAATCCGCTCGTACTGGGAAACGAACCCGGGAGGTCCGACACGCAAGCCAAAAACGTTGAAACTGCGCCACGGACCGGACATACTGAAGTGTCAATATAATATAACGTTTTTTCAGGTGAGAATCATTTGATTTATACAAAAATCTAAGCTTTGCAGCTATCTGTAAGAATTGAATATAATTAAAAGCACTTTGTCACTATCGATATATTTTCCAAAGTATTTAGACATCGCACTATGTTTTTCCCACAATTAAGCATGTTAGTACGAAATTATTTTATTATGTGTACACCGAAATAGAAGCGTGTTTAGGCACGGATATCATCCATGAACATGGCTGGCGCCCCGAGAAATATTGAAATTAATTCTGCAGCATTTCAATTTAACCAAATGATCACTACATAAACGACTATTGTAATTTTCATAAAACACTAACATATGTACATTTATCACCTTATTTATATTAGTTAGTATTGTATCATTATTTATTCAGTCATAATGAAAGGAATGAAAATAATTATTTAATGAGTCAATAGCTAAAAACCCATTATATTTATTTATAATCCCTAGAATTGTGTAAAAAATTATAGCGAAAATCACGTCCTAGTCAGAGTTCTTTTAAGTAAGTTATTTACAAAAACACCATTCATTTTTAGTATTGAAAATATAGCACATGTATTTTTGTCAATTTTCAGTACATAACTATTTTTTCACCTTGTTATAATGGAGTCCTACCAAGTCAATGCCAATTCAATCACTAAATTGAAAATGTACGTATTATAAGACAATATATTTCTTGATCGCAAGACTGGGAGTGAAATTAAATTAATTGCTATATTTTAATTCAATTAAGCAATGTTTCACCAAGTAAATGTTAATTGAATCAAAAGATATCCATGATGTATTGATTCGTTTCGTGTTTGAATTAACACCGTGATATGGTTATATGGAAGAAAACTTATTTATATTATCGCATACATATATATTCGTTAAATGAAACCTCATCTGTAGTTTAGCTTATTTAGAAGATTTAAAGAATTGGTGATCAGAGTTGAAAATGTTTATTCCCTGAGCAAAATCATAATTAAATTGTAGAATACGTGTGGAATGTGTTTATGTTTTAAGGAATAAATGTGTCCTTTTCAAAGATTATCATATAATTTACGTCATTTGAGTGATGATAGAATATTACGATTTAAATAAAGGGTTTTCGGATATTCTTATTTGCAAACAAATAAAATCAATTCTGTTAATTTATATGATTACTATCGTATACAAATAAAAATAATATTTAATGATATTATAAAAAAAAATTGTGAAAATATTCCGTGCGCTTTTGAAAACGCTGCATTTTATATGGAACAAAACGTCTGAAAAAGAAATTGTGCACTTATACAGATACCAGAAACTCGAACAAAACTAACGAGATGGTACGGCTAGATACCGAGTCATCTTTTGCAGAGCTCGAACCTCTTCACGACATCTTCTGAACCAATCTTCGAGCTGTATTATTAGCGCAGCTACGGTGTTTCAACAGAAAACAAATACAATATTCGTTGTACTTCACTTAACTTTACCATGAAAACACAGGGTGATAAGAAAAATGCAGGATATTTCCCAGTTAAATTGAGAATATAACTCTTTCTATAAAAAGAGTCATTTAGTTAGAAAGCATAGTTTTGAGTTCAGCTATATTTAATGTAATGCGTAAACACGTTCATCATATATGTAAATATAATAATAGTTAAATGTTTTTTATAATTATTACAAGAATATTTATACTTCTCAAAATCAGTCAAAGACAAACTGTGGCTAAGTTATGGTGGTAAATATATATTAAATATATTTTTATGAAGCAAATTTTGCTTCATATTTGTTTTTAAATTTGTGATAACAGCAAGATAAAGATTATAAATGAAGAAAACCAAATCTTTCACCTTTATTCTTTATCCCATTTTAAGACGCCAATCGTGACATATTAAATTCACGGAACAAAAAATAACATATTACAAAGACACATAAAAATATTTTATACATGTATTTTGCTAATGGTGTTTTGAAAATGATATATTATTTCAATAAATAAAATTTCTGAATACCCGTTAAATAAAACTCCAGCACATAAGTATGGTGGAATTATGCTAAAAGGAAGTGGAAGAAAAATGAATGATTTGGTTTTAACAAACAGTGATTGCGGTGGTATTCTAAAAGGCCACAATCCCTGTACTCGCCCGCTGACGTGACGCGATACGAGACTTGGGGAGTCAATAAAATGCACATTCGCGAATAATAATTTGAATTCCTTATACCCAAGAGTAGAAAGTAGCATAAAGGTTCTACCAGATGTGTGCGCAACGATAAAAAGCTGGAAGCTTTTTCCGGCTACAGTTGGACTCAAAGCTTTCAGATTTGAAAACTTTTACAGGAATATTTAATTAAAAATAAATTGTTCGGCGGCGTAGTGTAGATCAGGAGTTAGCGAATTGAGAAAAATACAAAGCTCTTAAAAAACGAAAGCTGTAACCTATATACGGTAAAAAGTCCACTAAAAACCATTATATAAATTATTTTCAATTGCGAGGGAACGTAAAAAAATACTTTTAGCTATCTTTAATATGACGTTAAAATAAGAGCTTTATCAAAAAACTAGTAGTATTATTTTTAATATGCCAAACTAACGAAAATAAGAAGGCCTAAAATAGTATTAAGCATAATTTTGGCAGTGTTGTTAAATAAATATATTTTTAGCGAATTTATAACTGCTTTTTATAGATTCTCCTATATTATTTTTATAACCCTCACTTTTTAAGCATATTGGTTTAAGTATGAACATGTAGTATTAAAATATGAATTCAATACGCTTTTTATTTAATTTAGTAGATTAAAAAGTATATTTTTATATAAAAATTATGATTTTTATTTTTTTAGAAGCAAGCGGGCTTGAATTAATATTGAAATGTTAAATTTCTTTTTCATTGTGTGTGTATAATATAAAACATTTAAATTCAAATGCATAATTCCATGAAAATCGGTTCCATGAAAGTTAATTTACCGGTAAACGAATTCCCTAACTGATTCACATTAAAGGCTTGTTCGTTCACGATTACCATAAATGAATTAATTAACATTAAGCAGAATCCCGTAAGCGGCATGCACATAAGATCTAATAGTTTCAGTACACTATCAATTGTTAGAACTTGTCGCTAAATCTAAATTGAAACCACAAAAATATAATAAAAAAGGATGAACTTATTATAGAAAAGCAATTATTACTTCTAATGACAAATGTAATGTAATAAAAAATGAATTTCTATTAAGAACTCGTACAATTTATATTAAGTATTCTTGAAAAATGGAGATGAGATTGAATTTTTAAGTAAAAAATCACGAAATGAAGTAATAAAAAAAAGTAATTGAATAAAAAATAAATTTCTGCTGTGAATCTTGATGCAGTTCATAAACGTTTTAAAAACCTTTCAATCGCGCCTCATCCAATTTAATCGTTATGTGGCTATTTAGATCTGTCAAATTTGAAACAATGTGTAGCTATGATGTTCCTGTGGCGTTGTGGATGAAAGGTATTATTAGGTTGAATAGTCTAAAAGACTATTTAATAAAATTCCTTGCTTTAGAAATAGTTACCAATTGCAAAATATTTTATAACGTTCAATATAACGGACTGCATAGGATCGAGCGCGCTGAAGCTTTTAAATTATGGACGCATTGAATAAAACTCGGCGAACTTAGGAATGGCGGACCAGCGTAGATCCGTAGAAGCGGGCTACGAGAATAGAAATTGATTCATGCAAGGGCACTTAGCTGGAGACGTATTTGAAATGTGCTCAGCAGACAGTTTATACTCATGAGAGGTGTAAAAATGTGGAGAAGACGATTTCCATTCAACGTTTGCAGCGCAGTGTTGCAATTCAAATCAAAACGAACTTAGACACAGGTAGAAACTTCTCATGGCATTATACATATTGTATGTTCAAACAGTCAATCAAACCCTTTTTAATGGCACATACTGAATTACTCACTCTGTTCACTAATAATTACTGTTTTACTAATCAATCATGGACACTTAACTGAATGCCACATGTAATCTCGTACTAAGTCAAAGACCGAACTTGTTATTTGCTAATTTACTAATGTAATATTGAATCATGGATACCGCATTCAAAATTTCATTCTGCATGCGTCCATCGCAGCGCAATTTTATTACCCGTGTTGTAAATAAGCTTGTTCATAGGAAATGTTAAAAATACATATTGTAATCTATGCGACCTGAATGTGAGAAAGAGATGTGGAAATGCATAAAATTGTAGTATGTTTATTGTGCTAGAAGATTGGTGCTAAATGTTCAACTGAGTGAAATATGTATGTTTGTTTTATTAAGTGTTTTGTGAATTGGCATCCAGGTCATGGGTTTATAAGATGTACATATATAGCGAAAATGTAAACAATCGAAATTATCATTTTTCTTTGTTAGTGTAAATATGCCAAGCCAAATTTTCACGTATGTGCTTATTAAGATTTGGTCGTCAATGGTAAGCATGTAACTAACTTATCAGCGTTGTTGGAAAATTATGTTCAAAACCACGGATGTCTGAGATGGGAACATTTTCTACCAACCACCTGAACTAAAAACGAGAGTGATCAGGTAACATTTATGTTTTAATAGCTTTATTTTAATATATTTACTCTTAAAAGCAAGTGAATAACAAATAATTGACGAAAAACTTCGTCCATTGATTGATATACGCTTCATTAGGAGTGTGTATATTCCATCTTGGGAACGGACATGACTTCAAAAATCAAATAAATAAAACACATTTAAATTGATAATACTTGATACGCCAATTCGGGATCAGTGAAACTTGTCCTGATCTTCATTAGAATACACGGTGAGGTCACTGTCTACAATGTGTTTTATTTATTTAATTTAAAAAACAAATTGTTTCATATAAAGTTTTGATTTCTATTATAAAATAAACATCATTGTTAATAAATCTTCGTTAGAATAAATCTTACTTTTGGCATAAGGTGGGTAAGCCAAGCAATATAATTACTGATTATTATTGAGAAGCTAAATTACGCGGACGAGTTTATATCTACAACTCCGGGAAAGGATGGCTTAAGAGAGTCATCCCTTTGCGAATTATCGTTGGAATGAACGTATTAGGCGAAAATAATACGTAGTGAGTCTCCTATCATTCATTTGAAGATTATGAAATTTATTCGAAATATAAAATTGGTAAGTATCTGAGTAACACGATAGGCATGGCATATTGATTACTATTTACCATTTTACTAGACATGTTCCTTACATATATGAAATATTATGATAAAAATAAGTTTGTTACAAAAATTGCCTTTGTATGTTTGCTTATAATACTTGCAATGCAATGTTAAGTCACAAGGAGAGGGCTAAAAAACTTTTATAATTTACTTATCGATCTTTCTACATACCATTTTCAAGTGATAAGAAATGAAACCATAAGAGATATCCTTTTGTCATAAATCAATGATGACTAAGATGATGAATTACTACCAATCGCATAAATTTACAGTAGTGTATAAGTCAAAATAAAGATTGGACACTGATCAACAATTAACTAGAACGTTCATTTAAATTTTCCCTGGGGACAATTTCTAGAAAAGGCTTATTTAACGTGTCCAACGGCAGGGTGGAAACAAATAATATACCAGAAGCGGGTGTTAAATGATGATTTATTGAAGACCTACCCGCTATTTAAAGGCAACCCCGAGTAATTACTCAAGGTATTATAACAAAAGCCGGATCGAAAACCTTTAGTCTACTTTATGACTACCATAGTTGGTAAGTTTAGGTAATTGACGTTATGAAAGCTTCGCGGATTTTGTCTTTCGTGTAAAACAAAGAACTTTTGATGATTGGAACATTAAATTTTAACTTTCTATTAATCAGGTCTGGTTTTGTCAATAAAATACGAGACATTTAATAACGTAAATTTATAACTGTATTTTATAACCGTAAGTATTGTTGTGAGATTTATAAACCCACTAATGAATATTATCAATTTCTTACGCATCTTAAACGTCAAAATTTGCATTTAATCTGCATGTATAAAAGTGCCATGAATAAGTGCCATAAATACAATATTTTCTTTTGTATCAATTAATTGGATAATATTTGATGTAAAAAGTAAGTTTCGTCCTTAATAAGAAAAAATGTTTGTGACAGTTATAATACGTTAAGATAAGAAATGCATTGGTGTATTGTATTCATCGTATAAGAACAAGAAAACTTTATTGATTTTTTGTTGGTAATAACGGTCGCGGTCTACATACAATTAGATTGGTTTTGCTCTTGGTGAATTAATGGCACTGGTATCATTCAATAATCTAACATAACAAATAAGTAATTTTAAATATCAATATGTTTTATTAATGATTTTCATATAGCAAGGTGAATTGCAATTAGATTTTGAGCGTGTAAAAAATAATATTTCAATAAACTTAATAAAGTGTCGGTCGATAGAAATCCGTCCCGGCAATAAAAGAAGCCCTTTAAGATCCTACTCCTTTGAAGTGAATACTCTGAATAACAGGGATTGACATTACGCAAGAGAAGACAAAAAAATCATTATATTGCATGCAGGGACGGCTCGTGTGAAGGAGCAAACGTGCATTAGTCCCCCAAGAATCGAGCTCATGAATTTCAAAATATATATACCAATTTGTTCATTCAAAATTCCAACGATGTATGGTTTCATAAAACGATCTTTCACGCATGCGACCTAAACACACAAATATTATATAAGTAGATTCCCCGAAATAAGCTGATTCCAGATGTTACTCGATGGTGCATTTCTTGAAATTCTCGAAATGTCCCATTTGGCATAAAAAGTAGGTAGAAAACATGACTTTATTTCACACGGCGAAGGCGTATGCAAAAAAAATCTTTTGAAATTTCGACTAACCCGGTGCACTAAGACCCTTTGCACCAAAATGACGTAAAGAAATTGAGCGAAAACATATAGATTTGTATTCTGTCATTCAGTATTGGCCCAAATTTTGGCAGATGAGGTCCTTTGAAGAACGGAAAAATAAAGATATTTGCGGGTGATTTGTGAAGTGCGTTTGTGACAGTGCATTCTAACCTCATCTGTAGTTTCGACTTGATTCACGCAACACGCAACTATAACATTTTTATTATTATTTTTTCATACTTGTTTTCATTTCATAGACATCTTAATACAAACCCTATTAGCGTATATAATATGAATCTTTTGTAAGTTTTTGTTATATGGAAAGGCTTTGTCTATATAAAACTGTTTAATAACTTTAAATACAATATCCTACTATATAATATTCTACAATATAATTTAACTTTTATTATTATATATCTACTATATAATATTAACATATATTATAAATAAATATTAACATATATAATAAATTAATATAACAAGTATTATTAATATATGTATTATAGCATTGAATATTATTATATATATTTATTATTTATTAATAATACTAAATAATAATCAATAATGTTTCCTGCAAACTCAGTGTCCTATATCAAAGAAAATCGTCGAGATTTTCTAAAAGGCTAGAAATAAAGCGAAGTGTACGGCCAAAACTAAAGTAGTCAATCGGTATTTTAATGTAGTAATTTATAAAAAACTCCATGGCTCTGTGGCTGTACTAGCCTTAATAGAGTTTTTGTTTTCTCCGCCATGCTAAGTATAGAGAAGCAGTTGGTATCGTCAATGTCGGACTTTAATATCCGTGTTATAGATGTATTTTCAAAATCCAAGAATCGGAGGATGGATTTTTTGCATAAATAGGTTGTTTTATTGCACTCCCTAATATTCTGGTCACCGGCCGCCACTGATTGCATGCTCGTATAAGCGGAATAAGAATTTGAGAAAACAACAACCTATGGGAAAAGTGTGTGCTATTTTGAAAATTAGCATATCTTTCTTTTATTTGAAACTTCCCTCCTTCGCGCGATAAATCCATCCGTTTTACGGAAAAGAGTATTATTCTATAATGATATTCTTCCTTCATTCCCATGAAATATAATATTATATATTAATTCTCGGTGAGTTTACTAGCGTTTTAAGCGAATTGTAACTTTACGCAAAGATAGTTTTTGCAATAGAAAAAAGCTGAGGTACATACATGTGTGATGATAAAATGTTGAAATTTTTCGTCTGGTATGCCGCTAGCGATCAAAATGTTCTTTTTTTGAACGTTTTTTAACATTTTGACAAAGTAAATATTATTTAGTTCTCTCATATCAATTAAAATGAAAAATATTTCGTGCAATTGATTTATGTATTTCAATTACTTAAAAATGCAAAACTGTCTCAGTTTTGTCAGTTTCAAACTTTATTTATGTCAATTTTATATTTTTATTTAAACATTTCTGTTAATTTTTTTTAACCTTATAATAATTACAGCCTTAAACTTAAGAAAAAGAATGTGAAAAAATAGCTTTTCAATTCAATGCAATGATAAAGTCCGCAAATGACACATTTTAAAATCGCGTACAAAAACTATTGTTCAAAGAAAAAGAAAAGTATTAGAATTTTAGAAAAAAATATATAAAAAGAAGACGCGGAAAAATGCTTGCAAGTAATTAAAACGGGAATAAAAAGGGGAAGATTAAACGAACAATGGGGCGCCATTTGTCTGCAACAGGACGGGTCCGCCGTCTACGAGTCGACTAGGAAGTCTACACTCAGAGACTATAGTCCGAAGCCTGAAGATTTTGAAGAGATAATGGACTTGAAACGGGAAGACTTCAAGTGGCTAAGCGTCTGATTGTCTCAGGCTGCAAAAATTGTTCCGGGAGGACAAAGGAGTCGCCGCACTTATCGGCTACAAAATATCTACCTTTTTATCCATTTATCTGCAATTTTTTGAAAGTTGATTTAATTTTAAAAGCTTGATAATTTTTTTTTTAATTCAAACAGTTGAAAAACTCACTTGATAATTGAAACCGGCTCTGCTCAAATGCAATATTATTAAATAATGTCATGACTAATAAAATGTCATATATGTATTATATGTTGAATATATTGAGTTATTTTGAATTATTTTAGGCAAAGTCATCACCTAGTAAATATCTGACGGCCAAGCTACAATCGACTATAATTCCACTTAGAATTGACACAAAGAAATATGTAGAATAGTAAAATATTTGATTTTTTTAGAGTACCATTAAGCAACATAATATCGTACATGTAGTTTTTTTTTTTACAAATTTACAGCTTTTTATTAAAGGTACGCACACAAAATACATTAATTG
The DNA here is from genome assembly GCA_028554975.1 of Himalopsyche kuldschensis. Classification (NCBI taxonomy): domain Eukaryota; kingdom Metazoa; phylum Arthropoda; class Insecta; order Trichoptera; family Rhyacophilidae; genus Himalopsyche; species Himalopsyche kuldschensis. Next base: position 2,711,490 of record JAHFWI010000001.1, on the reverse strand, counting down.
GGACAAAAACAGTTAACTTCAAATTTATGGACGATTACGAAATCCGCGTTTATGTGTACCGAAATAAATTATACAATAATTTGCAATAAAGGTATGAAAAAGGTTCAATTTCAGTTGTGTGGTACTAAATAAAGACGAGCATGGGATGTAATCCATGAACCTTTATACATATCAATAGTTCCGTAACCACTTAAATGTTTATGTTATAGAACGATATACGCATTATATCGGCTTGTTTGTTTTGATATTGTGCTATGAACCGAATAGATAGAAATATTGTGTTTTGATTAATGGTGGAAACGAATGTTATTTTATGGAAACAAATTGGTACAGAAAATTGTATACACTGATCATATCATCTATACTAAATAGAAAATATCACAACAGGCGTATAAAATAAAATTGAGGAATGTGTATAATTACTGTGCAATGAATTTGAAACTGGCGACATTAAAATAAATGTTAATTTTGTATTCGCAATAAAACGGCCCGCTTAAATTACCAATGTGCGCAGTATTATAAAATATTATATGAGCTGAAGTGAGCCAAGTGGCATTTTTGGAAAAAATATCGTTAGATGCAGAATCATATGCAGCTCAAGTTCGGATCCCAGTACGGGCAGTTTCATTTTTCAATCGAAAATAGATCCAATTTAAAAAAAAACCGGGACGTAGCGCGTGTTATTAGTTAACTACTTAAAAACAAAATTAAACCTATTAACATTGAATACAGGTAACTTAATTGATACAAAATATGTGGACAGAGCTATAACGGAGTCCTACTAAGTTAATGCCAATAAAATATATTCTCAATTCATGATTTTTGATGTAAGTTACGTAAAATGTGAAGGAATGCTCTGCGGCACTGTAAGTGTGAATTTGCAGGAACTTTAGATTTTTAATTCATGCTATCCTGAATGTATTATGTTTTAACATATACATACATGTAGAGATTACTATATGACCGGGCACGGTTAGTCGTATTATCGTCTTTCTCTCATGAGGATATTTTTTTATCCACGCAAAATAAGAATACAAAATAAAATATGATAAAATATTATTGAAATTAATTTCAGCATTTCTTGTAAGTGTCACTTAAATAGAAAAAAAATGTAGTATAAAAATTGGCATTAGTGAATTTTAAACATTTGTATGATGAATTTTCGATGATAGTGCAAGCACTGAAATCAGTTTTAAAGCTAACCAAACCCGCTTACTCGTAGTTTTAATTAATTAAGTTTTTATTGAACTTAAAACGATGCTTTCACAATTAAAGTCAATAATTTGTTTTTTTAGTAGTAGATACCTGTATCATTATGATATATACATACATTAATGTGGTTCTATCACCCACTAGATGGAATAAATTCGAATCTGGTATGAGATTTTTTCTTTGCCGTCACGGTTTAAATTCATAAGCAAGCAATCAGTGAAGCGTGGCGAGGGGAGGACTATCAGCTGAACAAATTGTCTTGGCGTGTCAAGCGGCGCAGGAGTGGGTACGAGAGCGGACAGAGGCGAGGGTAAGGCAAGCCGCGCCGCCTTAGAGGAGGGCTGCTGCCTATCAGAGCGTGAGATGACCCGCCGGTTTACTCCCGCAACAAAACAATTCACAGAAAACATTCATTTTCTTAAAGGGAAGCCGCACAATACGTGGCCGGCTTACATATACACGTATTTCGGGTGGTGCATATTGTAATCTACTAAAAAGTAAATTTTCTACTTGAAAGAATTCAGATGGGAATTGTTTCTTTTATATTTTTCTCAGTACTCGAAAAGGTACTTTTATTTTTATTCAATTAACATAAACAATTGTCTGACCGATTCATTGAATTGTTTTTAATATCATTTTTTTTCTCTCTTGTAACGGTTTCCACTCCCAGTGCGAAACATAAAAATTATTTATCTCAACTAAACTTATTTTTTAAATGACTTTAAGCATCTCTTTTTCGGAGAGGTTAAGAATATAAGAATGGAAGCAGCAAATAGCTAATACTCGAATGGGTGGTAAAGGCTATAAACACAGTTTCTTAATGACTGATCAAAAAGCAATAAATTAATTAAAAAAACAATTATTTATGAAAGTGCCCGTATGGCGACTTGATCTAGTGGAAGAAGTTTGTTATGAATTTGTATGAAAGAAAATGCGGACGCCCATTACCGCTGATCGCTCAGCTACGAGACTGGAAAAACTTAACTAAATTTTTTAAGTTTCAAATTTAATCTTGAAATATAGTTATTTGAAGTTAACACCGGATACATTTAAAACTGCTTGATATATACCATCACAATTGGCAGTCGGATCGGTTTATTGTCTGTACTGAATTATAACATATATTTAATTGGCAGAATGCTGTTGTTCTGTGTATTGGGTACAATAAACCAATAATCTTTTAAGCGGTATACGATTCTACATAATAAACAAGGTAGGCCGATGTGTGTTAGAGCTATGAGAGTGAGGCACTAAAGCGTAACGCAAGGAGCTTTATTCCTTGCGTCCTTTGAGCTTTCGCTTTAGCTCAAATGCGTGTGGTTTTAGAAAACTTTTCATCGAGTTTAAGAGGCGTGATATTAAGCGGATTATTCCCATAAACAAAGCTGTAAAATACATTATTTATTGCCTAAAAAAAATCTCATGCATCAATGGGTTTAATAAGAAATGTAATATTCAGAGCAGGTATCTTCAATAATTTTGTAAAATTAAGATGGATTTAAAAAAGTATGATTACCTACCTAATCTGACAATTATCCATTCTTAATAATTGTATGGTTCGGAAAAATGTTGATTGTCCTTCCACCACCGATGGGTGGCTGCGATTCGAAATAATTCAAAATCAGATAAAAATTTAATGAAAATCCGAGGTAGGTATGGACTTACGTGCATTTTTTATTACTGATCTGTAGAAGATATTACTTAAAATTTTTGGTATCAAATCCTAAAGTGTTTTCTCTGAATGTAAATGTTTTAACAACCATTTTTGAATTTGTGTTATTCTGTTTTCCATAACTTTTTAAATAAGAAAAACAATAGCAAATGACATTATCGAAAAGAGCTATATATCAATATTTTTTTAACTAAATTCAACATATTTATTTTGTCAGTAATGAGTGAATATTTTGTCAGTAAAGTTGTATGGCATTTAAAAAAAAAGTAAATATAGGTAATATTCCATACGAGAGCGACAAAATGTCATCTAAAATTCTTCTCAGCCATAGTCGCATTATGATTCGAGACGGCGAAGCGTGCATATTGCCTCTGAGAGATTTAATGTTAGCGTTGAATCTATGGCGTCATCTTGGTTGACCTACTAATGTAATGGTATGCATTTCTGTTACCCTGAACATAACAATGACGATGAACTACACGACAGACATAAAAGGGTCTCCGGAATCAGCAGACTATGGTCATTCATACATCTTCTTACCATTAGTTAACAGTTGAGAAAATCGTATTAATTGTTTTAAATCAAATTTATCACATAGGAGTTATACAAATGATAACAACGTTTCATTGAATGTATTAAATCCTCCATGTTGATGAAAGTTCTGGATTTATTTAATCAAAGCTCTTTTGTTTTATTTCCACTTTAAGTTAAAGTTCTTGCTACGCTCTTTCGGTAATAATGAGTCAATTTTTGCTCACGTTATGAATAAGTGTATGTTAGAAAATTATTAACTAATCACCTATTTATTGCGACAATTTTAAATTTAAAACTGATTGAACAAAAATCTCTACTTCTTCTTTAAGGGCATATTATATCCGCCTCGAATATATTTTGTCAATATGATTACGAACAAACACTGTACGTCAGCAACTCGGCGTCTTTTATAACGAGAGGTACAATAAAATAAATATTATTTGATATTTTCTAAATATTTTAAGTCGGTGATTTCAAACATTTCCTTTAATGTGCTGGCCTTTGATTATGCAAAATTGTGATCTTGTTTTATTCACGTTAAAAACTATTTATATTAAATTCATGTTATTGGGACGATCACGTAGGTTTATGTGTAATTAATCACATGCTATTCGAGCCGTAAAAATTCAAATGTATCAAAGAGTTTGCTGATGATTTGTTGTTTTTAATTGAAAAGCGTTTTATAAAGAGATTTAATGAAACCAATTTTGAATATAAATTGTTTTGTCAACGCTGAGCGGAATATAAAAAGCATTTCTCATTTATTTATCGCCAGTAATCAATTAGAGTTTTTTTTATATATTCAGTCATGTAAAAATAAATTTCACGTACGTATACTTTTTCAGTGATAAACAATAACATATTCAGACTTATATGTTGATTTAAAGACTTTTAAATTCATTAATACCATACGGTTCATTAATATATAATACATATGAATAAAATGATAACTGTCATTAAACTGTTACTTGCTTAAAACCATTCAATTAAAAAATATGTTTTATTCAACGACGCGGTGTAGTAATTAAATACTTTATTATCAACCTTCCCATAATATTATGGGGTATAGATTACAAGTAATAATCTAATTATCCCTTACTAAGCCCATCTTCAAATCCTTTTCGACTCTGAAATGAGAGGTTAAGGGACTTACAATCGGTTCTTATGTTCAAATAACAATAATTTCCCCCATAGAGCTTGGAAACTGGCTGTCGAGGAAACTTTGGTAATATTCTTATATTAGGGTTGATTGTGTATTTTTGAAATACCCATCAATACCATCCATAGAATCTTGCAAGAGAAGCTGGTTTTATGAATAAGCAGAACGTCACAGCAAAACAGCAAAAAACAGAACTATGCCAATTCAAACAGGGAAAAAATATAAGACATCATTTTGCAATATCTATAAAATAAAAAAAATTAAAAGACACAATACCGTTGTCATATTTATATCAAGAATATGAAATACTGTACATACAAATACAATTATGCATAAATAATGAGGTCATAAAATAAGCTGTTGTTTATCAAAATGTAAAAACAAATAGTTTTCGGCGTTTTCAAAAAACAAAATTCATGTTAAAGACATTGAAGAAAATATATTATAATCAATTTTTATTCAGTTTAATACCTAGATAAATTCCGCTTAATTGAGGCAAACTTCTGCAAAACTACATATTTGTTTTATCACACTCACATTGTGTTTCAGGTAGATGAATTAAACATAATGTAAGATTAAACTTAATTTTCGTGCTGTTATCCCCGTGTATCTTAATTTGATACAATAAGTAAAAGAACCTCTCTTAAAATTTATTACTACTTATAAAGGGCAATTTTATTTTTTTCTGCAAAATTATGTCCGTATATCCCAGTGCGTTGAGCTATCCCGGATACTTATTCATCTGAGCCTTGTCAGCGATTAGTAATATCAAGACTAGATAAATTGATGTTCTAACGTCGAACAAACCACGGAATTTTTAGTATAAACGATTTATTTTTTCCCTGTTCTGAATTTTCATAGTTCTGTTTATTCAATTCCTGTTATAGCATTTTATGTTACTAGTATTAAATTTAAAATTTGCCAAAAGTAAATATTCTTTTAAAATGATCAAGGAATTTTTAGAGTTAAATCAAGTTAAATCTTGCCCGACAGAAAAATGACGTAAAATATAGAATGATATACCATTTTATTTCGTGAGGTACATCTTAGAGGAAACGAAGAAAGAACAGCCCACAGCAAAGCCGCAAAACAAAAAAATAAGGCAGCGGAATGTAATAAGGACATATTTCGCTTTGCTCTAGTTCTGCTTATAGAAAATACTTTATTTTTCCTTGACGTATAGTGAAATGTAAAGTAGCTTTTAAGAAAATTGGCGGACAAATACACTTTGTTATCATAATTCTATCAGAACGTTTTAAAAACATGAGTTTTCAATATTCGAATAGAACATTTGTGTACTTGTGTTTATTGAGACTATTTTCTAATTTATGATATTCTATTGCATTCATCTTTTGTGTTGTTATACAATAATATGCATGTGATATTGAACATAATTTGATTGGACAATTATTTTGTGAAAGTTATGTGACGACACTATGTATGTCAAAATTAATATTTACAATATTATACAATTCTTGACTACGAAATACATTGTTGTTTTATACCGCCATTACATAAAAATCAAACAATAACAGTGATAATCATTGTAATAACATCTATAAGAGCATAATAAAAAAATAGATATAATATTTCTTTATATTTAATCGAGTCGTTGATAAAAGTTCCATTAATAATTGATGAAAATATTGTTTAAAAAAAAATACGTGGTATGTGTAAGTGGTATATTGACAGAAAGTTATATGAAACTATTATAATAATGAATAATTTCGACAAAATATGTAAAGTAGATGAAACTTATTCAAGTATAACTAATCCGATTATTTGAGTTCGAAAAACCTTGCAGGCGATAAAAGCGTTTATATCTCCTATCCGGGATTTTCAATAGTACTATCGGATTATCAAAAGACCCTATTATTTACGCGATATATAACAATACAAGGTCTTTAGAAACAGCCCTTGCGACGGTGGAATTCTAGTCAATTATTAGCACGCAGTTAGGCAGCAAAGTTTAATGCAAACTTAAGCTCACGGTCTGCGTTGACACATCCAGCTTCCACAGATATACGATTGCTTCATAAATCTCTTTCAGTTGAGAGGTTTTCAAAACCTACTCTTTATGCGATATTCATACTATAACCAACATCTCTTAGGAGAGTGCCGATAATCCACCACATTTAAAGGTTGAATAAGAATGAATCATGTTTTTATTAACACAATGCGAAGAAAAAAAACAACTTCGAAACAGACGAGACATAGAAAGAAAAAACAATTTATAGCGTAGGGTGATACAGACAATGAAAGAATTTTCAAATTTAAAACACAGATACGTTCGTGTCATTAACTGCTTTCCGGCGTTCACGCGAATATGCGTGAAAAAAGTTTTCAGACTTTGGCGATCACGCAAATACGCGTGATGACAGCTGCGCGTTTGTTAGTTTTCGCCGCTTGATTTCGGACATACCAACAAAAAAAGTCCTTTCAAAACTGATTTATTTATTTATTTCGATTGAAATGTCGCAATATTCATCATCTAATATTATTATTATAAATTTTACACTAAAAATAGTTTTTTTGGAGTGATTTTGCGAAAATAATTTTCCATGGAAGTGCTTAATTAAATGAATAATTGAGTGTCAGTATTTAACCAATAAATTATGCCATCAGCAGTTAAATAGAAATGTTTAAATGACGACTTTTATTGCTGTCATATTTTTTCGTGGAAAACGATTTCTCATCTACAAAAAAAATATGTCAACTGCTTCTTTCATTGAAAACCAGAATAAAAAAGAAATCACCCAAAACACCACACACTTGTATCTTTTATGTGAATAAAATTGTAATTCACACGATTGACTTCGTACTAAATAAGTATAACCGAAAGAAGAAATGCACATACATAAGTATGTATGTACATGGTAGAACGATTGCTAATATATCTTGATTGAGTCAAATTAAATCAAATACACAATGTAAAGTTAGTTATGCTTATTGATAAATATATCATTTTCACAATTAAATACTAGATTAATCATTATGGCAACTATCTATTCGACATGGCTTAGTCAATAAAAAATGAAACTGAAAACAATATTGCGAAAATATATAGCGAAATACCATTTTCTAAATAAAGTTACATGTAGATAAATAATTGCTGAGCAAAGCAATCAAAATAAATTTCATCAAAATCGTGGAGATAATAATTAATCTTGTGTATTTATTATACGTAATAAAATATAGAGATGTTAACAGGAAGTCAACATAAATCACGCTCTACTCTCATTGAAAAGAAAACTTAAATTATGATATACGTTTAGGAACAAGACATTAATTTACTTAATAAATTACGGCATCGTAAGATGACAAGGCGCTGACAAAAAATGTAATAGGACCTTTTTCATATTGGTGCCATACATATAATAAATTTTAATGAAAAGTTTTCCCATAAACATGAAATGCGTGAAAAAAGTTATGCTATTAGAAATTTATGAAACGAAAATTAAAATTTACGCTTTATTTGCGTACTCAAAAGAAACGGTCTTACTTTAGCAAAAAATTATAGAATTTTTAAAGAAATCGCTCTTTGGCCCTTTGAATATTGATTATACCAGTTAAGAGATACTCTTTTTTACTAAACAGCGCTTTTATATTCTACTTATACCACGAACATCAAAGATTTTTTAGAATAATTAAGTATCAATTTATTTGGGAAAATAGTAAAAAAAAAAAAAATATTTTATCTAAATATAAATAACATTATAATGCCAATTGTCAGTAAAACAGATTATATTTTAAAATATTCTAACGCAATTGTGAGTAGATACGTATCATGATATTAGAACTCTTACCACGATTAATCATTTATCGGAACTAGTTTATTTGTCTGTTGTATTTAGTTGTGATTTTTTTATGGTCGCAATGCTTAGCCGGCAAGGTATTATTGATATATGAAAACTGTTACCAGCGATAAGGCTGTGTTAATAAATGGCGTACGCCCCGCATTTCCGCTCCTGTCAGACTAGTCGTGGATCGTGGAAAAGCATTTGCGGACTCAGCTCACAATAAAACCTTCAACACCAAGTGATACAATGAAAACAGCGCTTATCCTTTCAGCAGTGGCGTAATATATAGCCTTGAATAAGATGCTACAAATTATATTCAGGCTGCAACAAAAATTATGCTTCTTTATATCACGTAAGATAGAGATTTATAAATTTTCGTAAGCAATGTAAATAAACATTCATCATTTTACCAACATTTATCATTTCTTTTTTGTTTGTTCAAAAAGAATAGACTGTTTATCATGAACAATTTGGGGATGAAAATAAAAAGAAATGCTTATACAATTCAGTCTTGATGGAAGGGATTAATTGTAAAATTAATTAGCTTATCAATTTATTATTGTGAATTCAAATCCGTTATGGACAATAATGTGATTAAATAAGAATTATAGAAACACAGAAAATTCGAGTTTTTGACAAAAAAAATTCAACCAATTTGGCGCATATGGACTCCTCTCGGAGTTTATCTCAACATATACTTTTCTACGAGAACTGCTTGTTACTCAGTTGCTCGACCCCTCTTTTTTCGAAGAGAGTAGGGATGGAAAGGATACGAGGACTAGGACAGGACTATTAACAGGTGATTAGTTAATCGCTATGCGTCGCTCTTTGGGATCGGAAAGGTGGGGAGGGATTTTTCAACAACACAAACACCCATGCCTTTGAACAGATTTATCGACTGAAAAAATCCGCTCGTACCGGAAATCGAGCCCGGGCGATCCGGCACGCAAGCGTCCGCCGTTGCCACTGCGCCACTGACCCGGTAATTTTTTTTTGACAATAAGTAAATGAATTTACCAGTATTTAAAGATCATACAATCAAAAAATATATACATTCCTGAGAAATACTAGTTTTGTGTACATCAATTGTCAATATTCGTGCCACTTACATACAATTCTATACTTTGACCACGTCTCAAAAACTGCGTGTAAGCACGGGCATTGTTTATGGCCGGCCCTACGAGCACGGAAATGTTTGGCGTGTAAACACGGCCGCGGCATCGAAGAGATTAAAAAATATCTTAGCAATATAGTAGAAGATGTGATACAGTCGAAGATTGTGAAGGAAGGTGCTCGGTAGAATATCAAAATTGAATCGTCAGTTCAAGATCATTTGTGCACATGTGAACTTGTAAAGTCAAGAGATTTTTTAAAATTGATTATATCTATTTTTACAGGAAATTAATGAATTTCATTTTCGTACACATATATTATCTATTCTAAATATGATACAGTTATAAAAATATTAAGATGTTTATCTCATGTTAATATTTGATAGCTGTGAAGGTGTATTTTTACTAACCAGGTAATAAAATGCAAAATGCATACGTGAGATGTGTTTATTTTTATGGTACAAAATAATAAAACGACGAGGAAAATAGCATTATGATGAGATATTCGTGAAAAGAATAATTTTATTTTAACTTAAGATTTAGGTACCTACATAATAATCATTATCAAAGCGCCCCGTCCTACTGAGATATAACCTGAAGAAAACTAACAAAGTTATCTCTGCAGATTGTCAAGATTTCGCAAGTGGAAGGGAGGGTGTCGTTTTGATTTATCAAACTTTTGACGACATACCTATTCAATATTTTGTTCAACTGAATACAAAATATTTCCATTGCTATAATTTAATAATTTTATGTAACTTCGAGACGTAAATTTATGTCCATCAATATGCCTTTATTTCAGTAACGAAGTTGAAACGATACTTTTAGCGATCGCTATGAGGAGGGAAATATTTGGTATACGGCATGTAAATTTCCAGCGAAAATATGTTATTATGTTCGGGGCATGTGCGGAAATAAAACAAAGACATCGTTGTTACGTATCTGGGACAGGTACGGACTACATAAAAAGGACGTTTATTTGAAAGCAGATGCGAGCACGATGTCCGCTACGACGGATCGAATAGCCTACCATTATTTTATGAACAGACTTGCCATCCTAAAAAATAACACAGTTATAGAAAGTACTAGTCTTGACAGAGTTTTATATGAACGCTCACTTTGCATATTAAAAACCTCTTTTCTTAAAACATGTAATACACTAAAAATTTATACAATGATAATCATGTTAAAGTTTTATAATATTGTTTATTGAAAACAAGAACACTGGCAAATTGCTCAACAAAGAGATTAGTGAAATTTATAAACTCTATAATTATTAGGTGATATCATTTAAGTAACCGATTGTGCGTAGATGTGTAAAAAGTAAATATTTATGTGATATCAAGCCTGTTTCGTAAAACTCCAAAGATGTTCACAAATTTACGCTTTCCCGCCAATCTCAGCGGGGTATTTATAGTCCTGCGAGTAAGATTGCGATTAGTTGCTTTTGGAAGGGGTTAATATACAAGTTGTGATGATATATTGTATTTTAAATAATGGTGGCAGTGTGAGATAACTTAAACATTTTTTTCAATAAAACATACTTCAACATAATTAAAATTATTAATAGATACATAATGGAGGTATTGTACACATCTATTTCAGTCCTGAAAAAATCCTGAAAAGTCATTGATGTAAAAATACAAAATTTGAAATGTTAAAATTCGATAGTACTATCGATGGATGTAACCTTTCATATTTATATATATTCATTATTTCTATTACAAGAAAAAAATATTTGTATAGTTAAAAAAAACATCATATTATGTAGTTACATTTTTGAATACGTATAGTTGTATATGAATTTGAGCAGTCAAATAGTTAATAAGCAATTTAATATGTAATCTGTTTGATTTGATTTTCAAATCTTTAGTAAATCCGCATAATGCTGGTCAAAAATTAGGCAACCCATTCTCCGGGTAGTCCGCAATACATAACCGTAAAGATTTTGTCGGACATTTACATAGAACGGGAGTTTCAAGCGCAGACGGCAGGCAAAATGCGACGAGCGTCGTATGCGCCTTTACTAGGGAAGCACGGATAGTCTGTGCATCGGGAAATCCAATGAATTATTCAATTAGGAGAATGAACCATTTCACTGGACCATCTGACGCTATCTTGCATCTATCTATTCGATTGTATGGGAATAGCTCACTTTAAAATGTTTGATGGTCGGTTTGTAGGTAAGTTATGGTAGTAATAAACTAGATACTGGCGCGGATGCATTGTAAGCTTTTATCATAATAATGAATTATGGTGGCTTATGTTCAATCATAACTAATATATGAATATTTATAAAACACGTAAAGGTAAGGAAAAACTGGAATGAGAAGATCTCTTTATACAATGTCATTGAATAAAAGTTAGTTTAAGAACCCATACTTAAACGAGAGTGAAAACAAATATTTCACAGCGAATAAAGGTAAATATATAGATATAATCATACACCTACTTCAAGTTTTTCCTGCTTGATTGTATTAATTATGCGATTCCTTTAACAATGAAGATTTGTAAATTGAAGTGCGATCTAAATTTTTGACTGTGTCGTTTGATATAACATTCTGAACATAATTTACAACTATCTCTGACAATTTTTAGTATTTCTGGATAAAGATCGAATCGAATTTATACGTATTAAAAATAACCTAGCATTTTAAACGCTACCACAGGAGTATCAAAACGTATTATATAAAGACATTAAAACATAAAGAAATATTTTCAACAAAATTAAAGAGGAGTAATGCCTGTCTAAACGAAATTATCGCGTTTAATATGAGTCCTTAAAAACTACATTTCGGTGTAAAATCCAAATGACCATGAAATACTGTCGGAAACATAGCTTTACCCCAATATCGCCGGACTTATATCGTAAAGAATAAGTATTCGCTATGATTCCGAAAGCACACACGAGTACGCAGAGGAATAAAGCGGGTCTCTGTTTGAATGAACGTAAAAACTACAAGTTAGTACTTTTCTTACATCAAGGAAGCAGGAAATTAATTTAAAACGGGAACTTCGTATTTCATAGCACGGAAATGACTTGCAACAGACCACACCGAGAAAATTTAACAACCATTGTAAATTTCACTGAGAAATAATTGTATTAAAAATGTTTATAGATCAACAAAAACAATGGTTTGAATAATTAACAATGTAAACGGTTGACGTTGATTTAGAGATGTGTTCTACAAAAAGTAAAAAAAAAACTTATATATGTGTACAGTTCTTGACACTGCTATATGTATATTATGCAAATAAATTATTATCGAAAATATTGAGAAAAGTAAAATTTGAATTCATTCAAAAATATCAATTGTTCGAACCATGCGAACAATGCAGAAATACATGCAAATATATAATTGTGTCTGTGTCCAAGCTGCAATTTTGAAGCCATCGAAGGTGGAAGAGCAAACATTTATTTACTTAGTTGGGTTTGTTTTTTAAATTCAAAAATTGATTTTTATTTTTAAATTTTCGTTTTCTCACAAAACATTATTGTATATTGTGCGAAATAGATTTGTTTCGTAAGGTAAATATAAACTTTAACGTTTAACTCATCTATATTCAGTTTTTATTATTATTGTTATATTTTTAGTTATAATTCAAATGAAATTCCACAAAATTACCGCCGTAGTACCTAAATTTACGTTTTTGCTATTTAAAAACAACCTCCGTAACCTTCGGCGTGGCTATTGACCGCATAGCAATCCTCGTAAGCTCTAGTAAGTGTTTCTTTGTTTTCTCCTAGAGTCACAATTAGACTCCAGGAGAAGTATATTCGTCCATTTTTCTAGTACTCGGAACTCGGATATTTAGAAAAAATACTCGAGTAATACTCGTAATTTATAAATGAAGATTTATTTCCAATATTTTATTTACTTATTTGAAAAAAAATATAGTCTTACGCGTAAATTTTACTGTCAGGTAATATATATTTTTGAATGGTTTTGCCGTTGACTATGTATGCTATGTGAAAATTTCTTTTTATTACTCCTGATATGGGTCCTTATCTCAACTTATCTTAAGAATAACAAATTTATGTTACGACACAAAATAAAATATTGAAAAAAAATCTTTCGTTTTGCCTTTTATTTTGTTAAAGTCAAAAGTATCAGTCATAAACCAAAATCTTAATCCCTTAAAAATTAATGTGGCCAAAATGAAAAAAAAAAGGTTTCAGAAAGTCATTTAAACACCAGACTGCAATACCAGATGCCAATTTTAATTCATTGAAAAAGCCGACGTTCAACTAAGAGAGTTTTTTCTTCTGTTTTTATTCTGTGGGAATTATAAAAACAAATCTTCGAACCAATTTAAAATTTGAGACCTCTATTATTTTTGAAATATATGTTTTATAAATTGAAATAAATGTTTTAATGAAATTTAATAACCTTATTTATTTTTTTTATATACGCATATTTAAATTATTAATAAATTTTTAGCTATAGAATAATAAATATATATCTAGCCCGGGATCGATTGCCAGTACGCGATAAATCGTTTTTGCAGAGGCAATGGGTGTTTGTGGTGCTTAAAATCCCTTACCACCTTAGTGACAACGATTAGCTAACCACTAGTCCTATCCTAGTCTTCGTATCCTTTCCATTGCCCCCTCACTTCGAAAAGGAGAGGTTGAGCAACTGAGTAACAATCAATTCTAGTAAAAAAAAAGGTATTCAAAAAAATGGTACATCTGTAACTACTCGAGTATTTTGAAATTTTGCCACTCGATACTCGAGTAGTTGATATGTCGAGTAATTGGAGTCCCTAGTCACAATATATATGTAAAATTTTGATGAAAATGATAAACACTTAAAATAAGCCTAAATTTATATTCATGAATTTCATATATTCAAAAACTGTTCTTGAAACGAAGATAAATGTGTGAAGGTAAAACAGTATAAAATAAACTCAGGTCACAAAAACGACCGTTTACTCTTTCCGTTTACTGGTAGTGAACCGAAACATTAGCGAGTCGAGATAAGTGAGTAAGTTATATTGCAACCTAAATAAAAAAGACAAGGCAAACTGAGCTGAAAATAATGTTTATTAAGCACAAAACTTTTCAGAATATATAAATAATTCTTTCGTCTGCACCGAGAGAGATTGTTATCTCGTCGCTAGAAAAACAGTAGAAAAAATAATACCAGACGCTCGTACCACCAATAACCTTATTTGTATTTCTCTCCCAAACTTTAAGAATGTAGAACTTCCAACTTTCTTGCCAGAGTTGGCGATCTTTTTTTATTCACAAATATAAAAGTATGGCTAGTCTTAAATGTATAGGTAGTAAAGATTTATTTTTCGAAGCTGGGGTTCTAGATTTGTATTATCAGACGTGTTTATTATCTAATCAGGGTAGAAAATCACAGATGTTGTAAAAATTATGCTAAGACGTGAGTGGCTTATAAAGTAGAGAAAGCAATTTATTTAGCAATGTAAAACTTTTTGACTGGCTTTTACAAATCGTTCATTGTACAATATACGAAGGAACGTTTCTAAATTCTATAATGTATTTGTACGATATTGATTTTGTGAAAATATACAAAATTTAATTCACTTTATCATTTAAATAAATAATAATAAATGTTTATTATTTGTACTACCAAAAACTCTAGACTCTAGAATCTCTAGCTAGATGATGCTGAATTATCACTGGGATTTTTCCTTTGAGGCATACAAGTTGCAACATTATACAATATGGGATGTGGTTTGAACTTCTCTACACTCGCAAATTGAGAGTGGTTAGACTCCACCAAATGCAGCATGTACCCAAACTAGAGTATGTGCAAACCAGATTCTGTTCGGTCTAACACTGAGCCTATGTGAAAATTGAATGCTTGGAATTCATAATATAGTGACCGCAATCATGGGATCAAACCTCTATTTCAAATTCCGAATACTTAAATGAATTAATTAGAAAAACATTTTTTTTTCAAATAACATCCAAATCAGGCATTGATTTGTTACATACTGACAGTGGCGAGTTTAAATTATTTTTCCAAGAAATCTTGGAGATTAATCGAGCTCAGTTTAACAGTTTGCCAATTTCAAACGAGCAACTTTATTTACCAAATTCACCATTGTTGTACCCTTTTAAATAATTGTCATTAATCAATAATTCAAGCACTTGTTATCATTAAATATTAATTCAATGACTTAAAATCAATCAACTCATTAATAAAAGGTCGGATAAAACTCTAGATTTATTTTAGATATTCTTATGTTATTATCTGGTCATTAATATTTTGAAAAATCCCCATAATTATAACAAACCCACTTAATTCATTGAAACTTGTATACATTTAATTTTCGCTAATTTACATTTTAATAGCCATTTAACTTAGTGATCTACTTATATTTTTGTATATTAACGATACAAACTGTTTACTACGCGTCAGTTCAAGTACACCCGTGCACTTGGAATGCCTGAAGATGCCGAAAGGCGAAACCCGGGTCGTTAGCGACAAAACTCATGGAAAAGTACAAAATTCAAACAATTCAAATTTGATATTGAAATTCCATCAAGCACCCTCAGTCGAAATACTTAATTATCCAAAAAAAAGTTGTTAATAGCGAGAAAATAATTGACGAGCATAAAAATTCCACAAAAATAAATCAGTTTAAAATGACGGACAACACCCAAGGAAATGCTTACAATTGTGAGCAATATATATATATATTTAACGTTATATTTACATGACTTAAATAAATGAAAAAAATGTGAAATTATAAAGGAAAAATACTTTATTCATTGAATCAATCTATGTATGCTTATGTTTTTTTTTTATATATATAAGCTGTATGTTTTTTACCCTGGAAGATAATAGATTTTAGAACTAGCACTACTTATAAAACTTCAACAAAAAGTCTTTTCCCGGGATAAATATTCAATTTCAATAGAACTGCTATTGGCACCTTTTTTGGAGATACAAAAAAGGTCAGGGATTCGCCTTTGTCAAAGACGTTTATAAAAAAAGCGATGTGTCCCTCAGGATGCGACCTCAGACACGATGGAAGGCGGATAATTTATCCACAGTCCACGGAGCGATCGGGTATAACAAATGTGGGGCAGAAGACAAGACACGGTCCTCTCAACATAAATCATCACGCATACGAGACAACCTTAAGCCATTGCTACATCGGTTCTCATCCGAACAATGCTTCTATAACAGACAAACACCTCATGTGTTTGTTATTTGAATGGACCTTCATTTAACATTCAATATAGTAAAATCTCGATATAAGAGACTAATACATATGAATCCATAAAAGTTTAATGTCTGTTGTATGTATAATAAAGAAGGTCCGATAAAGTTTGCTCTTTGTTGAACTGTCAAACTTTGATGATTTAATGTGGAATTGTGGACGAGAATAATTGTTTTTTTGTGTGTCAAAGTGTCAAACGACTACTATTTTTTATGATCTTTGTAGATTTTATCGAAATTTGTTTGGTAGACATGTCAATTTATCATGATATGTTTTTATCTTTTGTCACCTTCTAAAAGCAATACACTTGTGACTTAATTGAACGTTTCAATAGTCATTTACACGATTTAGCCGGGTTTTTTGAGTGACTCCATACCTATTTATTATGCGAATATTATTGGGTGGCTTTCGGAATTTGAATAGGTATTTCATACATCACTGGAAAATTTGTCGGTTAAAATCCAGCCCATAAAGGTTCGTTAAGCCGAGGTGTTGTTATATGTCTAAAAAGCACGTCAAAACCAAAATGATTTACCTCCTACACAAACCTAGATTACAGGATTAAATTATTCCCATAGTGAAATTTTTACAAATTTAATTAGCTGTTTCCTAGTATTTACATAAATACGCTAGGCAGAATATTTATTATCCATTAATAACAATTTTTGCTGTCTCAGATATTAAGTCTTGTCTGAGCCAGCTCAAAAAATACAGTCGACTTGAAATATATTTAAAAATAGAATGAACAAGGATTGACGTTTTCTCTTTTCTGTTTTGACAGTTTTTTTGTATTCGTCTTAAAAAAAATGTAGGTAAGTACGTCAAATTAAAAGAAAATTAAGATTTAAAAATATCCAACTTACATAAGTTTTTTGAGGAATAGAATCTTTATATCGTTCGTAATTTACACGACAAAATGTCAAAAATATATAGCAGTCTACCATGAATCTGAGTATCGTTATTTATTTCATTTAGATAAATATTTTTTTTTTTTTTTAATTTTTAGGAAATAAAAAAATATTTGGCATTACAGCTTACGCCAATGCGCCAAATATTCTTAATTGTGAAAGTCATACGAGATTAACTCGATGATAAGTAATGAATCAGTTGTGGACAAAATCAACGATAAATAACATACACCCAGCCCAAGATCTCTTTTTTTCAATTGAAAAAATCTGACCTTGCCGGGAATTGAAACCGGATCTCTAGATCGCTAGGACAAAGCTCTTGCCACTAGACCACAGGGACCGACATTCCATGAAATATAGCAATTGCCTGCGGTCAAATTGGATAATTTTGAATTGGTAAATTTGTCTATGATATTTATTGCATAGCAATTTAAGAAAATTGACAGTTAATGACAGCAAATAAAGAAACGAATACATTACACTTGTAATGAGCTAACTATCACTTCTCGAAGGAAGGTCAATATTTCAAATAAGTAAAACACATGTTTTAATTCGACTTCCACATATGTATATTCTGATAATTTATAGCAACTGTTGCTTGTGATGTGAGAAACCGGTTCAGAACATATGTATGTCGAAAATAGTACCTACTAAAAAAGGTATCCTGTTTATTATGAATATATTACAGTATTCAATAATGAATATTACTATCGAGCAAAAAAAAACACATAAATTTCGATATCAACAGTAAGTTTTAAAAGAAATATAAAGCATGTAATGTTGACATGACTTTGATATATTAAAACGCGAAAGCTGTTTTATGCAAGCATTGCTGCAGAAAAATTACCATACATTAAATAAGTTTTCGGAGACCTTATTGCAATTTTGCAAAACTGACAGTTATCAGTAATACGGTAAGAAAAATAACAATGTATTTTAATTCTACAGAAATTATTTTATATATTTGTTGATATCTATTTCGGCTTACGCCCTCGTCAGAAGTAGAACTTAGACATACCTACACCTTCAGTTTATTATTCAGCTGGTGTTTCGAATGACAATCCATGCCTCATATTTTTATCTAAATAGCCACACATTACACAGATGAGAATATTAAATGAAGTGATCGTCTTTCATTGTACGTGACATTATGATTCCATGAGTACTATACTTGCGAAATAGATTGTGTAACAAAATAGAAAGACTTTTTACATACCTTCATTTTTAAGTAACCATATAATTTTTCTGTCGAATGCATATATTATATAATTATTACCGATATTCTCATGTCAGTCGCAGCTTCGTTAGACGTTGGTTTGTAAGATGTCAAGGGGATACATTCAACCTGCATTTGATCGATTGCGGTCGCTAGGGGAATTCAACACACACAATTGTAAATAAACAAGAATTTAGATATTGCTAATCAAACCAAAACAAAAGATTAAGTCATGGACTGTACACAACCATGACTGTTTGGATTTGATCAGTGACATGCATGAGTTGAATATATAAGATACACGGTTTCGTATTAGCAATAATAAGTCGAAGATATCATATATAATATCGCATGTACGGGCGTCAAATATTATTTGCCCTGTTAGGTATGTCAATATGTCATCACAGTGTATAGAAAAAATTCGCGTATTACAAGGTATTTAAATTAACAAAAAAAATACAAATTTTAGATGAGTCAATTATTTAATCTTAGATATAAATCGGTCAGTAATTTTCTGTGTATAAATGAATAATATTTGAAATCGCAAATAATAAAAATTTGTGAATTAAAAATCTATAAATATATAAAAGTCTTTATGGTTATAACTTTTAAGTGACTTTTTACAAATGAATATCGGAAATATATTTTATAATTTGGTTCTGTATCGAATTTATCACGACGACTAATAACTACGATTTTTTACATTTGTTTTGTATTTCAAAAATAGTAACACATCTTTAGTACTTATTCCACATTCAATTTATTGGATCAGGACCGGTTTCACTCATGGCGAGCATTATCAACTTTTTTTTGTATGTTTAAATTCTCAGATTGATTGAAAAACAAAATTCATTACAGTATGTCTCAGTATAAACAATTTAGGTGTATATACAATATATTATGTCGACGTCAGTCAAATATAAGCACGGCAACTTCAGGGAAAAATTATTGTGGGAAAATGATATCTGTAAAGGCTTTGACGAGAAGTAATACGATTTTCGTATCATCGTACAAAGGGCAGGAGGGCCTTTTCATAGCGGGCGCTTTGAATGATTTCACGCAGTCTACGCTACCGGATGTTCTTAAATATCGTAGACCCAAAAAATACAAATTCGCGACACAATACGAAGTTTTTTTATATTATTCAACTACGTCTTTTGTATAAATACTTGATGTAACGTGTGTATAAGAAATATGGCTGTAATATTTTAAAAAGTATACAATTTTATTCTAATGCAAAATATATTTTAAAATATATAGAATATATACTGAAAAATTCATCGTTTGGTAAATGATTGTTTTTATAATAGATATACAAAAAAAAATGATTTCTAGCTTTTTTATATGACTGAGTGTATTCTTTTTCATTTTTAAGACACTGTGTTATGGGTCGTGATCATCCGACGTTTCGAAATCATATCAAGACTCATTAGTTAATTGTGCGACCATGCTCGCAGTGCTTAACCTCACTTTTATATTACGTTTAAGGTGCTAACTGTCACTTCTTGGTGTAAAGGCATTATTTAAAAAAAATAAAAAATAAATGCCTTCATATATATGTAATTTGGTAAAAAATTAAATTACCTTGTTTCATTTTATATTTCGTCAATTGATAATGCTCGCGATTAGTGCTACTAATCCTGACTATTATCAAATTACATGTGGAAGTAGTACTAAACAATTTGTTATTTTTATGTAAAAGACTTTTAAATATTTCAAGAGAATAATTTAAGTATACATATTCAAGAAATAGTTCATACTCAAAACATACTAAGTCAGCTGAAATATTGTTGTAGTATGTGTGTCGAGGTATATTTATACGTGATGCATTGTCGCACTTGTCCAAAATGTCGATACGACAGTATAGTTCGATTGATAATTTTGAAACGCACTGTATCGACAGACCAATAATCTGTCCGTACTAAGACTTATGCGAGGTACTCGCCCTCTCATCGTATCGATTTATAAGTTTTCAATACGTCGGAATTTGCCATTAGGCAGGCAGACACATACTTCGGCACATCTTGATTTACGAACGAAAATGAACCGAAGAGCACTCCTTTATAAGTTTGTCGGAAGGCTAATTTGGTTTATTGTTCCTGATTGACTGAGCCTCATTCACGGAAATTCTTTGATAATATTATAAAAGCTAATAAACAAGCATACGAGTAATAAAGATGCTGTATACAAGCTTCACTGACAACAACAAACCTTCAGTGTTAATATTATAACGACTTCCTTACGAGTCTTCAGTTTATCATGCATAAAACAGATGGCATTGCTTTGGAGTAAAGTTATTTACAAGCAGCGTTTTAAAATAGTATCGGCGATCGTGACAGCTTCGCTTAAACAAATATACTTTTCACCGTGTTCAATACAAGTATATGTATTCTTTTATAAAGCATTTCAACATAGTACAGTGACGTCAGTAAACGAAACTGGTTGTAAGTCAGTCACTAAACTTTTATTGCTAGTACGGGTAGGTTTCAAGGATGGGGTTAGGAGATCTAAAGCAGCTATTTTAAAAGACTACGCTTTGAAATATATCCATAATTCAATCAAAAGATAAATATTCGGAAGAACCTAAGACCGTGATAACATCAGAGCGTTAAATACTCAGTTTTTTTAATATAGTGCATTATGTGCAGTTTATTCTATAGCCTTCGTATCTAACTTTGTTGGTTCGACTTTAGATGGAGTTAGTATAACTTTAGCGCATATGAAAGGGATGAAACAATACTTAAATATAATAAAAACAAAGCTTCATTTTATATTCATTCACTTTCAATGCTAATCACGTCACCGTAAAACAAAACAACAATATTAAGTATAGTAGATGTCTTCTTTCTCGCAGTTTTGACTCAACAATGGACGGATTATGTTGATGGCAGATCTACGAGAATCTAACCTGACAAGACGAAACAGAAAACAAGTGGAAACTAGAGGAACTTGAATCAAACTCGGATTTGCAGTGTTTGTTTGCTTCTCCGAGGGTTTGAGGTTCGTGTCTTTGAATAAAGTTTTTGTTTTACGCAACTGCGGGTGGGTATCTCTAATTCCGCAAAATTACGAGTTAACGAAAGTCATCTTGATTAGAACAAGGCGCATACTTATTATTGTTGAGTTCAAAAAGTTAACGCTAAACCAATAATATGGTAATTGAGTCAGTCAGTTGCGTCAGGTTCAGAGCACTTAGAATAATGATTATTCATGTATTCTAAAATATTTCGTCCGAAACCATACAACACCACACGCGCGCAAAAAATAAATAAATACCTATACGGCTTTACACTTTTATTTTTCAGAGAAATAAAAATCATCTAAAAACATACGCAAACATCAACCAGTATGAAATAAATAAACATCTGAGTAGTTATAATAAAAAACAATTCCAAAAAACATTTTTTTCAACGAAATCATAAATACTGTTGACTTTAAATAATAACCATTATCAAAGTACAAAAGCTACTTATAATTGTTATAAAAACATTTTTATTTAATGAAAATGAAAAATCCTGGGGTGATTTTGAAAATATTCAATCAGCCCTTTGAACAAATGTCAAATTTATAAGTAAAAAACAAATAAAAAATGTTGCAGTTGACGTCAATGAGCCATGCATTTTTAGCCCGCGAACATTTTACTTAAAAACCACATGAAATTTGTATGGTATATTACAATTTTCATTATCTTTATACATATTCACTACATAAAACAAAAGACTCTTCAGACGGATTTGAGAAACTACCAAAGTAGTTTATTCATATGGGAAAACATACTCCTGTATAGCACCAGTACCACTCGTTTTCGGAATATAATATAAATAAAACTAAGATTCTTAATAGGTTCAAGATAAACCATCTCATAAACAGGTCTGATTTCCGCCCACTTTACACCGCCTTCACGTTTTCCGCCCTGTGTTTTCCTAATGCCTCCAAATCTGCCGCCAGAGCACCAATAAATAAACCTAAGCCTACAAAGTAGGACGGTAGAGCAAACAGCCCTAGCATGAGTTTTTACTTGCTGCTAAATATATCAATAAAGGGTTATACGAACATACCTTATGTATCAAAAACTACTCTAAAAGCACAGTAGAAATATGCTAGTTTATTTATCCGATGGGGCAAGTTTGTTCTCAATAATAATTGATCAACTGAGCGCAAATATAACTATCGCTGAATTTTAAACTAACTTCAGCAATATTATTATTGCTGACGGAAAAATATTGTACATGGGCAATTGAATAATCTTATATATAAAACCGAAACGGCGTATGTATGTCTGTGGGTCTGTAATTCCCTTTTGCATTGTTGGTCATTAAGTTGCCATAAAAACGAATATGAAAGAAAATATGTTTGAATTTTTATCGGCGAAAACATTTAGTCAAAATGTAATAAATTAGTATTCTACTGAACTTTTCCCGGCTTTTATTATTAATAATAATGTTTATTATTTACGTGAAGGTATTATTTGACATTTCTTTGACAGCAAATTAGATTTTTTCCTTGAATTTGGACATTTTAATGGGCGAGAATGGGGCTGTCAATATATGAAAGGGGCTGTGAAATGTCAATGCCAGTCTGAAATGTTCATTTTAATTCCATTTTAATTGACCTAGACTTTTGAATTTTGAAGAAATTTGTTTCAACTTGGCCCGTCTGAATTTACGCGCCGAGGTGAACATAACCCCAAACTGGTCCGAGCGAAGCCGGGTAGCAATACTAGTATTTTAAAAACTTAAAATACGTACAGTTTTGAATTCTAATGAATAAAATTTTCACATAAAAGATTTTTTTAGATTTAAAATTAATAACTTTGTTATTCTTCTTTACCCGAGCGATAAGAGAGCTACAAATCAAATTTAGAAATTACTCATTGTAAGAAATTCATTTTCATCCAGTATATACAAAAAAAGTTGTTGTATTTAGATAGTATTTTTTTTAATAAAATCATCTTTAAAACATTTTTCAAACTGACAATACGAATACATTGAAAAGAAATTTTAACTTTAAAGTTATTAATATTTTAGATTACAATTTTATTGAGTTGTTTTTTCTCTCATCTTTAAATAATAAAAAAATGATTTAGATATAATTTAGTGAAGCATAAAAATCTTAAGCTTAAATTAACGTTGTTATTTTATGAGATCTTTTAAGTATCCGAATTGCACAATTGAGTATGGGAGATTCACGTGATACGCAATAATGTGTACGGCATACGATCAATAGATTGCTACGTTTCGATTCTGTGCGCAGATCATGCCATCGAAATTATGGAGATCTGCACCGTACCTGAAGGACACAGCTTGTGGCCACTGACACAATTCTGAGGGTCTGTTAATGTACTAAGCTAATTATAATTCCGACTAACTGTCTAATCGCATAAGCATTGTATGGGTGATGAATATATCTTCACCCACCAATTCAATTAATCAATAGCTTACGAATGATAAACTGTTTTATTTAAAACATACTTGTGACGTCGTTCTCACAGACAGAGCTTTGTAAAAGCCGACGTACTAGATTAAAAATAGTTTAAATTAATATCCCTGAAACTTTTGCTGTTAACTTACTACTCGACTAAATTCCATTACGTGCTATGATTAACGAGATCTTAATATTGTCTTTCAAAGTCTTGTGCGGGTGCAATGTTTACGTTTCATAAAAAGACCACAACGTTTTCCAAAATGGACACTTTGATGACTTAATATGTCAATTTGTATATTTATTAAAATGTAAAACTTGTTTTGGGCTATATAAAATACGTTGATTAATATTTATTCTTGATGAAGTAATGAATCTGAACGATTAAAATGTCTGATTCCTGCACTTAAAAAAACTCCAGCTTAAAAGAATATATAGAATTATAAAGAATGCCATAATATGTCAACAATAGTACATGTATGTTATTCAGACTTACGACGGAGACCAAAACGATCAAGTTGACCCAAAAACGTACCAAAATTTTGGTCCTGGCAACTTTTGACATCTGACAAATAAGAGGAAGAGGTTAAACCACCAATGATAGAATACCGAATGATTTTTCCAGTGTCGATTTCACCTTGATTGTGGTAATTATTATTATATTATAAATATATTATATGTATATTACTTATAGTAGGTACATATTCTAAAATAAATACCATTTTCGTACCACGCACTTACGCCTATCATTTCATTGATTTTTTGTATGATATTCGACTTACGACCATTTTGACTTACGTCATAGGTGGTGGAACTGAACCCCATCGTAAGTCTAGAACTGACTGTAATACAATACTGGTGAATTCTGGTTGTTTTTTGCAATAAATTAACTCTTTTTAAAATGCTTTCATTTTATATTAATAATGAAATATAAAAGCCCCAGTTTATATTCATACTAAGTTTAGAGAAGCGGTTGCATACTCGAAAGATTTATTACGGATCTGTGTAAAACAGTAACGGTTTTGATTTTGAGAAAATCTCTTATTTATTGCACGTTGATGGTACAGGTCCGCTTTCAAGTAAATCCGGGGCCGCTAAGCCACTGTGTTTTGGCCATTCATAAAAAGTCAATTGCAAAGTGATTCAAATGGACGTGTGTAGTGCAACTAGGGATTGCAATGTCATTTTAGTCAGAATACCGGTATTTTACCGATTTAATTATTTAATGAATTTGATGATCTGGCTTTTTCTGCAATTCGACTTATTTTCACGACGATCCGATGAAGATTTCCAAAAACTAGTATTATACTAACGCTAGATTTTTTGCTGAGAGCTAAAGTAACTAAATATTTACGATTTTTATATCGTCGATTTCCAAAGTCGGCATATTATGTCTATGATATAGTTTTATTTTATGAAACCGGTATTGTATATGAAATATAAAAAAAAATCAATTATAATTCAATCATTCAGTATTGAGATCATTCCCAACCGATTAGGTGTTTTTAAGCTCGTTATTATATGTATGTGTAATACCAATATTCATATTAAAAAAAAAAACAAATTCAATATGGAATATAGAATACCGGTATTAATATATTCTTCCGGTATAGTCTTCCTTAAGAACGCTTTACTTGGGCGAATGTCAGCGTTTCCAAACATTGAAATGATAAAAAATAATCATTGACATTACAATTGACCAGTAGAATAAAAAAAATATTACAGTTAATATAACATTTCGTCATTGGAATAAGAATGATAATTCGTATATTATGATTGCATTCGATATACGGAGTAATTTTAGTAATCGTAAAATGACTTAATTACATACATATATCATTGATTATTTTACAAATAAACTATCGGCGACTTTATTTGTTCATTGAAATAAATCTTATAATTGACTATAAGTTTTGAAATATCATTGCTCACAAGTTTTGCATTTTTGTTAGTCGCGTTATCGCCGTACGCTATAAATTCAACAAAAAAAGAAAAATATTAAAAATTAATGAAAATTTGCAATTAGATTTAACGGGTTTTATAAGTGTGAATACCTGATCATTAAACTCTCGCTTTAAACAATTTTAAAAGCAATGGAATGGAATCCTGTATTTATTTGACGATTAAAACGTACTCAATGTTGTATTTAATTATTCCAAGTGACCCACCGATTGAGTGTGGTGTTATTATAATACGAATCGCACTGGTCCCCGTGGAAATTCACGGAGAATTAAACACATTTTTTTTGTTTAGGTATCTAAAATACAGAGCTCCCACGACGCGCGCCCGTTCGTAAAGCCCGTGTTTAAATACACTTTTCGTTTTGCCGCATTTTTAATTAATCAATAAAATGCTACATGTTTTGCCTTTGAGAGCATGCTATAGGAAATTAGTTTGTTTTTTAGCGAAAATACTGCGATGGCTTATTTCAAGAATTTGTTCAATGCAAAAGTAGTTCAAAAAACATTTGCTTCAATTTTAAACAAAAGCTATCGGCAAAGTATTTTTTAATTAGTGGTTTGTTAGGAATTTAAAGATTGGTTTTCTTATAACCTGTGCGGAATGTATATATGGAAATATCACAAAACTAACTCAATTCCTTGTTTTATCAATAAATGATTATCTGAAAATTTTGCTATTATAACCGACAAAAATATTATATTTATTGATTTCATTGAACGTATTTCTTATGGTGACAGAAAAAAAAATGGCTGTTTCATTTCGTTTTGTCTTCATAATTTGTATGCGTATTAAGGTATATCTGACACTGTTTTGTGTTCAGTATATACAACATGGATGACTACTGTACTGAAATTTTCATATTAAAAATATCCAAAGGTCCTCATTTCCATAAATAGTGTGCTAGGTATCTCTTGTTAATACTAAGCAATATCGGAAAATATGTTGTATTAATATTCTAGACACAGTTCATAAAAAATGCCAGCCGAGAAGAATAGGATAAATTCCTTACATTTCTATAATAAATTAATTTCAGTATTCGCAAGAAACGCGTTCAGGGAATAGAAAAGTTGGCGATCAACTTCATTCTCTGTATTTTTGCGTTTCGAAAATCTATTGTGAATTGAAAGATAAATTTACAATTTGAATGAAAGACCTTATTGGAATGAGTAACGAAGTACAAACTCAATGCTTCTACAAGCGCCCGCTATTTAATGGATTACAGTGATATAGTGTATTATTCATATTTAATTTTACTGATTTACTGAACGAAATGCTTGTTAACAGAATAAATAATTTTAATGTAATTTCAGCTTGATAATATTCCGTTAATCGAGAATTCTTCAGCCTTTATCGAAGTATTATTTCTGAAGAATCAATATTACGAACACTACTGCTAGAAACACTCTTATAATATGTAATATAATTAAATACATCTTAGAAAAGATGTCGCTCAATAGTGCATTATCGCACATTATAATAATATATTTTAGATGATTTCAATTTTTAAAACTGTGAAATGCACTTCATTCTATTAGTTTTTTTGACAACATACAAAGGTGTATTTTTATTAAATTGTTTGAAAATTCTAATGGCAGTTGATACGTTGTTTACTTGTTAAGTTTACGATATAAGCAATTGACGTTACAGTTTTAAGTGATGTATTATTAATCGTTCCTTTTTTGAAAAGTTGTGCGTGGTAAAATATACTTGGCTTAGCCATATATGTATGTGAGTGACTAGTTGACTGATGATGTATGGAAGAGAATAGTAATACCAGGCTGTCAAAGTGCACTCACTTATAAATTTATTCATACGAAAAGTTTTGCTATTAAGAATTCACAAAGCAAACTGCATTCGGGTTATTAGCAAATTCTAATGAAAATTTATTTATTCGAAGCTTTGGCACGTAACTTTAACTTGTCCGGCGATTGCAAGCATCAGCGCATGCGTAACTCCGGGTGAAGAGCTTTACCAAAGAAATTTACATAATATTTATAATCGTCCATTGCGTTGTGATGGGTTATCTCAACTTTCATATTTAACTTGTAATTTTAATTAAATTACTCGCACGAAAGCTCACAATGCAAAACAAACAGGCAAACATTTACCCAGGAGTTTAATGTTTATCAAAATAGCGTACCTCCGTTCTAAACATATTTATTTGATATACGATTATGTACATAAGTAATAACAATTTTCCCATACTAGGGAATATATGAAGCTCATTTCTACGTCTAGAAAATCATACGGCAACAAACGTTTCACATATAATTCTATAGTGGGAAAAAAAATCTCATGAAAGATCTTTTTGGGACAGTAGCGTAAATAAATTTGTCTCCAGGTGGTGAAAACTTATTGGAAAACCCATTTCACTATTACTACCTCTGAAAATTTCATACGAAGAGTTTTTTCATTCACAGCTTTAACGATAATGTTTTGGGTATCGATTAATTCTGTTTCGTCGACAGTGAGTTATTGACTATTCCATCAGTTTATCTTTTTACATTATTATTTTTTATTATGTATTCTGTTAGATTAGCACACCATTATAATTGTTATTTTGGTAACGCGCTGTAATAAAAATAACATTATTAAAAGTTTTTTTTTATGAATATTTTACAGTTATCTATAATTATTTTATAGTTATTTTAAATTGTGTTCATAGCGTGAGAAATATTGAATTGAATTTTTAATAAAATAACGACAACTGAGGGCTCACGTTGGGATATTATAAAAATATTAAATTGTTACGATTTGAAAAATACACGAAATTACGACTACTTAAAATTAATAACTACTTGAAAAAATCATTTCATCCCAAATATTATATAAAGAGCAGAGATAATTAGATTGTACTGAAATATATTATAGCACCGCTGTAAGGTACTGTTATTGGACAAGTTTCGTTGGGTTCTAATTATTTTTCGACGTAAAAATCGTTAGACCGAATAAGGTTTTATCTGATTAGTCAAAAAAAAGTAGCCTTATAATAATTACTTGGTAGGTTCATTCAATAAAAGTTTTTCAAGGTAGACAGATGGAGTTGTAAGAAATTTTAAGATCATATATTTTTTATAATATCTTGAGAAATTTCAGACGAAAACCGATGGAAAAGAAAACATGGAAAATGAATTAAGTACTTATTTTACTGTGTGTTGATTTATAAAATGTTTCACTTCAGAAATAATTTAATGTTATTATTCAATCTTGCCAAATGATATTCAATTTTTTTTCGCAGATTTTATTCGATTAAAGACAGCTTTCAAAAAAATACTGAGGCCATACAATAAATTTTATGATCGATTTTTTTTTGCTATAATATCCACGTAACTTTTGAAATGTCGAATCGAGATCATTTCTCTTTTAAAAAAATACTAAAGTTAAGAACTAAACTACATTGATGTTTTTTCATCAAAAAATCATTATGAAGTTGACTTTATAATTATTATGGTACAATTACCGAATTTATTTCAAAGAGCATAAATCTTCGATGAAAAAATAATGTGGAAATTAATTATACACATTATTAAATATTATAAATCGTTCAACATTTTACGCATTGAAAAAAGAAAACATCTCTTGAATAACACGGTACGTATAATTCTTCAAAATGCCATGAAATTGGGTATGCAACATTAGTTCCTATGTTTTCTTTTCAATATATTTAACATAGCATAAAGTTCCTTATAAATATTGCAAACATCAATGTTTAAGTGTAGTGGGACAGAAAAAAAAACGTACATGATGTGCGTTTACATTCATTTTTTTGTATTCTGTTTCATCAACTAAATTGTATTTGTAGTCGACATAACTAAATGTCCATTTCATCGCAACATGGTTGTTGTTGTATGTATCAGAGAATCCGTATTCAACCGTATTTTAAAAAACACATAAAATTTACAGTCTATCCACTACAAACAACCTAACGCATAAAAGCTCTGCAGTAGTCATGCATCTCCCATGTGAATAAATACAAATACTCGACAAGAAACGACATTCCTATACGGAAAGCTATTTCAGCTCAGTGTTCTGTTCAGCGGCATAACCGGGTTATGTAGTTCTTACTTTGCATGGAGTGCGTTCCAGAGAAAATGCTTTAGCCGACCCAGCCTTTCAAGATATTCGGTGAAAACCTTCTCGCTTACGCCACTGAGCAGGGGAAAAATTAATGATGCTTTAGAACTAAAGTGTTTGTGAGGAATTATGTTAAGTTTTTAATGAAATCGAAAACGTTTTGCTTATTGAGAATATTACTTATCGCATTGAAGGCATTAAATGAAATAATTTAATATATTATATATGGACGATTAAGTAAAGGAGCTCTAAAATAATATGTAGAAGATTGATATCAATACAATATATTTAGATAATTTTTAACATATACAAATATTCATTATTTTTGGTAGAGATACGGGAGGATAGAGCTAGCTCTAAAAACCTTCACTTTAATAATTAATAAATCTTTTCCATGAATGAGAATATATAATTACTCGATCACTTTATTACTGTTTATATTTGGTTTATTAGGCTTCAAATGAACACTGTGAATGGAAATAACATGGACTAAGATAATTGACGTATGTTCAATATTAATTTTAAAAATTGATATTTCGCCTACGGTGAGAGTGGATTCGACTCCATCAAAATCTTTACGCCAGAGTAATTTTTTTAGCATTATTTTGTTAGATAAGTTAAGATTAATATAACATTTTATTAAAATGAACTTCCACAAAGTTACCGCCGAAACCATCGAAAATATTAAGTTAAGATTATTTAAATTCACGTAATCTTTTGCGTCATCTGCTATGATCAAGAATTCTACCGGAAAACATTTTATTATGCAGTGTATTGCAGGTAAACTATATTAACTCCGCTGTGAATTTAATAATCAAATCGTATTAACTTGTTTGGCTTTCCTGTTGCTTTGTCATAAATATATTAAATGCAGCAAAACAACATCGTTCAAGTAAACTTTCCGTTGAAATGAGAATAATACCCGTTGAGTGAAACAGAAAACTCTATAATCAAATGCAATGCCACAGCTGAGTAGCTAAGCAAATATTCATATTAATATGTTTTTAAACATATTCTCTTCCAATGCGGAGCGTATAAACCTCTTTGTTGCCCAACCTACATTCGAATAGAATATGGATAGAAAGGATAGGGCCAGGACAAGATAAGTGGTTACTTAATCGCTCTCATTACGTCTCGTTTTAAGGATCAGGAGCAGTGTGCCCAGTGTACTGTAGACATTCTCCGAACAGAAATTAATAATTTAATTGAAAAATTAGTAGATGGCCTGGATGGGATTTGAGCCACTGCGCTTTGCAACCGCAGCCAACGACGTTGACACTTCGCCACGGACCCGGCATAAAGATATACGAAAATAAAAAGTATTTTTTTCAACGAAATTAAGTAAAAATTCACGTGTAAAAAAACATTTTATAATTCCTTTGTTATTTGAATATTCAATGAGCTAACAGCAAAGCATATTATATTATGCTGAAACCTTACGCAAGTGCATGCTTTTAGAATTAATTACATAGATACATGGAAGCTAGTAAAATCGTTCTTTGAAGAATTTTATCTAAATACATGATATTATACCAATATTCTTATCGTAACTATGTTATGTTATCATTTTTTTTCAGTTTCATTTAGAATATTTTAAACTATTTTAAGGATTCGTGGATTTACCAAATTTATTATAATTTCTACAATATTGTACATACTTATGTTTATAATATATAAAATACATCAGCCATGATAATAAGAATAAAAATATAATTGAGTTGATTGGTAAGCTAGGCCATGTATAATATTTATAACGTGGCATGCTGTGAGAAACTTTTCGTTTGCTTTAATATTATCGATAGTTTATGAATAATAATGGTGTATAAATATTGAATTGTATAACAATCGTCACGTAAAAAATACTGCATAAATTATTTTATTTTGCGACAACTGTTACGGCACAACTCGATCT
Organism: Himalopsyche kuldschensis; assembly: GCA_028554975.1. Taxonomy (NCBI): domain Eukaryota; kingdom Metazoa; phylum Arthropoda; class Insecta; order Trichoptera; family Rhyacophilidae; genus Himalopsyche; species Himalopsyche kuldschensis. The sequence continues at coordinate 2,679,299 of JAHFWI010000001.1, read as the reverse complement.
TAGTCTCATAATCGTTATTTATTATTTTTTTAAATTGCTTAAAAATCACTTATGGTATAATATTTTCAGTTACCAAAAATACGAATATCATTGGAAAACAAAAACTTTGCGTAAGTGAATATTATCTTTATGCAGTATGCAGTGTAATTTCAAGGGGTGAAATAAGTCTTGCAAGATTATCCTTACAAATAGTAACAAGTTGGTACCGCGCTGAAAGTGAGATTAATAAAATACGAGTAGAGTACCGATTCGATTACCTGCAGCACTCTGGCTGAGTGACGGTACGCTAATATTTAATGCTGAGCAGATAAGTACCGGTACCGGCATTAGAAACGCACAGACAATACCGTTGGGATGGTATACGTAAAGATAATTACATTTTACTGAACTTGCTTTGTTCGCCGGCGAATAAAATTGAGAGGATTTGAAACTATTTACGGTGTTGCATAGCATCAAGGACTGACTGTCCGTTCGTTGAGCATTACATATAACAGTCACCATGAACGGCATCTGATATAGGTGGATCAGTAACAATTAAATTAGTCAGAAAAAGTTCTGGTGCATGACAATGAGTTCTTTAGTATAATGTTTTGTTTTTCGATATCTTAGAAATGGAAGCGGGCTGTCATAATTTTTAAAATATGTTTGATTAAAGATACTGAATAATTGCACAATAAACAATTATTGCTTTCTTTGTTTTAGAATTGATACGCCTAATCACAAAGCGATGAAAAATCATACATATTACCAGCGGATGATTTAATATATCAACTGTGGGTGCTTGGAAGAATTTGAATAACTTTAAAGGTGTTCACTGTCAATACATGGCGGAAAGACTTTATATAAAAAAATAGCAAGATATTTTTTGTACTTATTCCACGATAATTTTTTTAAGATCAGGACAGGTTTCACTCATAATTTTTAAGGAATTTGAATCGTTATTTTTTTTCGTTAGAGACCCGGGCTGTACCTTTTGGCATCTGCAGACATTCACGGACGTCCGTTAATGTTTGTGCAAAACGCATAAAACTTTATTGAAGGCACTTTTAAAAAAACTGGAATGTCTAAATGCTTTCGGAGAAAAAATATTGAACAAGACAATTTTTTATTAGTTTAATTAGTAATTAGTTTATGTATTTTAAGAAAACTATATTTCAAAGATCGGTCACATACATATGTAGATCACAAGCATTCATTAAAGTGCATGTACAGATTGAGATTTTCAAAATTGTGGATCGCATCAATAAAATCAACTATTATTGCTGTACTTAATTCGCTAGTCCTGAAATAATGGGGCTGACGTGAAATTTTGCATGCATAATTGCATACTATGGCCGGATTCAACATGCCGACAAGCTCCAATATAACCTATTATTTGTTCTACATAATATGTATATGTTAGTATTGCAGCAGAAAACGTGATTGTTCAACTTTTAATTAAAGCTATTTCCGAAGTGTGGTTAGGAAAGAAAAACCACCAATAGAATTATTGCGATCTTAGTAAATAATACTCTTAAAACAATTATAATGTGATTGGCAATGGCTAACATTTTTTTTATTACTTACACGTTCAGTATTTTATGAAGATCAGGAGTGGTTTCGCTCACCGCAAGCATTTTAAACAGTACCTTTCCGCGAAGAATTGGCAGTCGACACATTACAAATTCTTAATGAAGTTAATCCTGATCTTTATAAAATTATATAATGAAAATAATCAGTTGATAATGGTCGCCATGTGCGAAACTGGTCCTGATCCAATAAATTGAATGTGGGATAAGTACTTATTAGTAAATGTGTTATTATTTTTATTAAACCAAGTATTGACAATGAACACCTTAAAAGTGATAAAATTATATGTTGAATATAAAAAAAATATATATTTTTAATGCCTTTCTACAGAATCTGTACAAAAAGTTTACAATCAACACGTTAAAATTTGTAAATGAAGCGAGTCCGGATCTTTATAAAATTATATGACAAAGAAGTACAAAGAAGTGTGTTGTTTTTATTTACCAAGAATTGCCAGTGAACACCTTATAAATCGCTAATTTATTATGATTTGATAAGAACACGTCGCAATATTTTATTGACAGTGTGTACCGACTTATAAGAAAAATTATCTTCTGATGTCGTGTAAACACCTGTTGCGTGAACTTATGTAGTTTCCTTATTAAAATTAACAAACCACTCGTGACGGGTCAACCGAGATTGCCATGACAAAGGGGTTGCTTTGGCAAACGTACGGAGAGCAAGCAAGCCGTGCGAATATATTCCAACGAGCAGTGGATATTATTACTGCTAGGCATATTTGAACAGCACAACGAAGCGGTTCCATTAATATTGTAATTATTATTATCATCGTGGAGGGAAGTTTTCCCCGCGGCCGCCAGACGCGAGGCAAACTTTACTTTCGTAAAAGTTCCGCTGCGTTCACTTTGGATGAAAATCTGCAATTCTGGAAATATCAGCGCGGTTATCAAAGTTGGTGTATTATGTAAGACAAATTGATTTTCTTTTTTCAACTTGAATTCATAGAAATATAGTTAGTTAGTTCCTTTCCGGAAATTCTGCACTCGTATTATAAATGAGACTATTCAACTAAAACGGATCGTTTTTTCAAGAGATTTATCGACTAACAAAATGTATTAATGATTATAAATTTCTACTTGATGAGATGTATAATCATTGAAGCATTCTGCTGGATAATCAATTGTTAAAAACGTTTCGTCAGACAAGAAATAATTCAAATAAAATGAGTATGTGGAATAAAGGTCTGCAGGGGCTCGGTAATGCGCGGTAACAAAGCGCGCGGTAACAAAGATTTGGATTCGGGCACGGGCTGGACATGAGCCTGGATACACAAAAAATCACATATTCCATTATTCCGGATGGATACGCATGTGTTGTTTATCTAAATTACATACAAATAATAATTTTGTGAGATTATATTAAATTAATTAAAATTTTGTTGAATCCTTGAAAAACTGTCGGGCTCGGGTGGGTTCGGGTAAGATTTTCGGGAATGTTTTCAGGCTCGGCTTATGTAAAGAAGCTACTGTCTTTTGCTTATGAGAATTCTTATTATATAAAAAAGAACTATTGACATAACTAGAGCTTTTATTTTTCGTAAATTTGTAAAATAATAAAAGTAAACTGAAATAAAATACATGTATAAAATTAAAACGTTGAATCGTTAAATTAAAAAATGATAAAATGTTTTTTAATAAATTCCATTCCACCATGTATTGACAGTGAAAACCCTAAAATGGGACAAAGATAGATGTCTTATCCACTTGTGAGAAAGTCATACTTAGATCACAGCGGGTAATAAGTTAGTGGCGTCATCACTACTCTAGCGCGCATGGCGTGTTATAGAGGTCTGCACGGGCTCGGGATTGGCCCGCGGGCCGGGTCGGGCCGGGTAACGAGGATTTTGATTCGGGCCCGGGTCGGGCTCGGGCTCAGGCACACAAAAAATATAGCAAAAATCGGGTTATTTTCGAATGAGCTCACCATTCTCGGAAATCTAAATTTAATACTATAATAAACTTCACGTACTCGTTACAGTCATCTTTTCGACGCCTTGTTCGTTATTTAAAAAACTTATTTTCCCTTATGAACACATCCATTCGATAGAACAACACGCATTGTTCTCGGTTTATTGACTGCTTACACCAATATATTATTTTTTAATGGATAGTCTTCTGTTGAGGATTCACCGTGTGTGGCGGCCATATGCTCCGAATAGGGAGCGGATATGGGAAAAAAAATTTGAAAACGATTAATTTATTCAACATTTTTAGGATGGAATTGTCTGGAATCTTGGATTTGTAGTAATTTACCCAAAAAAAATAATCATAATTTGATAATATTTATCATTTTATATATTATCTAACAACTACTATGTCCGCTCCCAACTCGGAGCATATGAATTCCTCACGGAGTTTATCTCAACATGTTTTTTCTACGAGAACTGCTTATTTACTCTCTTTTTCGAAATGATTTCGAAATATTTAAAGGAAACGACAGAACTAGTAGTTAGCTAATTGATCTCGATTTTTGGGAACGGATTTTTAACAGCACAGACACTCATTGCCTTCTAAAATAATCGATAAATCGACTGAAAAAATCTGCTCGTAAAGGGACTCGATCCCGGGCGGTCCTTCACGGAAGTCAATGACGTTGAACACTGCACCACGAATCAGGCTCAATAATGCATATAAACGTCACTACCGATAAAAGTTAATTAAAAATCGCTTAAGCGGAGAGAGTACTGGAGCGCGCTATTAAAAGCAAGGTGTTTTCGCGGCGCAGCGTGTGAAGTACATAAGTGCGTTCGGAATATTCATAGATTACTCGGGTTAATGAAGTGTAAATGAGCGTGACAGGTCGTTAAAGACTTTACCGTATGTCTAATTCAATACACCTACGATAGACACAGGTAAATTAAAGCATCGATATGTAACTAAATTATACCAGCGGATAGCTTCGTACAATTTAGTGCAAGTATTTGCAACGAGTGTTTTAGATTTATCTTTTAATATTGTTAATATTAGATGTACATGAATTTTTCAAAAATATATTGTTGTACCAATATACATTTATTCACATAATGACTATAGGGCAGGAATGGCGATCGTACAATTTTGATAAAATATTACGTGAATTATGAATTTATATCATTTTTTCCAAGATAAACGATAATATTTTATTATTTTATCGTGGCAACGTTTAAATAGTGGTATCGTTTTTTTATTTTTATACTGCTTGGGCACGCAACATAATCGAGAAATAATATTTGAGGATTTTTCGCACCCGAACTCAAAAAGGTTCGCCATCCCTGCTATAGGGTATAAGATTGTCGACAGATAAAATCTACTCGGGAAATAAAAATTAAAATCGTAAGCCATTGGAACCATTGTTAAAGTGTCATCGCCGAAGCATATTGATATTTTTTCATTAATTAACACGCATTTAACATTAATTTTCATTAATTACACGGAATATAGAACTATCATCGATAAAAGTAGCTGTTATTTATAGTTTATGCATTAATATAGGCAAGCGTGTAAGCAATTTGCGAACGATTTCTTGCACGGATAGACAATTCTAATATGAATTTCTAATCATTTATCCACAGAGCATGTAGGCATGTCGCATATAATAAAACAATATTGTGCGATCCCGTGAAAAGTAAAACCTCACTTTGAACTCACGTACAAGTTGATTGCAGTAGAATTATTGCATTCCATCTTTCGTGACTTGCATTAACAATTTCGTAGACGCGTGAGGCTTTGGCGCCTACTTGTTGCCTAGAAACTACTATCAGTCAATATGGCCATCGAATCCGATTTGTAGTGATTTCTTTTCAATGACATTCCTTCGTAAAGGAAAAGGTGGTTTTCGATATAGGGAGACTTTTTTAAAGTTGAATGAAAACTAACTCGATATAGCATTTTCATCAAAATCTAATATTTTTCTTTTACCATTATACTTATTTCGTATTGTTGATCTTGGAAATTTTTCATACATTAAATACCTAATATTCGAATTTCTACTAAGCATTGTTAGTTAGGGAAATGATAGTTGAAGTCTTAATTTATGTATTCAAGTGTTAAATCTGTACTTTGCAAGTATTTCATGTAAGTTGAAAAAGACAGCATAGGAATGTATTGTAAAAATAAGATGTTACCAAATAGTCCGACTCTTGTTTGAAATTTCAATGATTACCAAATTCCTACACACTTACTTTATAAGCTTAAAAAAGATTTTTTTAACGTTAATCATGCGAACTTTGAATTCTTTTTGATCTTTAATACTATTAACAAGATTAAGAAAAATGGAAATTAAATAATCACAATGAATTAAAATATAACAATATTTAGAAAAATCTGTCAGTCTTCAAATGCTTCATTATTAATTTAATCAAAGCAGTAGATGATAAATATTATTATATGCTGGCAGTTTAAATTAATATTTACAGAGTTGAAACAAAAAAAAACACAAAAAGCTCGCTGTATTTGAAAGAAAAATTCAAACAAAGAACTGCCTGCGTATTTATTTCATCATTTTACAAGATTAAATAAAAGCTGAAGGTCCGTCATGATTTTCCCCTTATAAATTCGTTTAAAAATAGTCGAAAAACAAGCCGCTTGTCTAAAGCTAAACTTCTCGTTGAAGCGCTTTATGAACGTCTGACAAATTGTAAAGACCGGAAAATCAACGACTTGCTTGCCGCCTGCAATGGAGCAGTGGCGATTGAATTAAATTGTATGAGAGTTGTAAAATAAATCAGCGAAACTGCGGAGTGTTGTTGCACAGCCATCGTTGATGCAAACAGCCAGGATAAAAACCTGGTTGCCGTTTTTCACAATCCACTAAAGGATTTTTTTCAACAATAAAACACCATTATGAAACGTGGTTCTAAGTTGCACGAACGGAGCTGCAGAGACGAGCAAAAAACGGTCTTAATGTCTGAATGAAATGTGAATGAGTTTTTACTATGCGCGAATTCACAATATTTAACTAAGTATACAATCATTAAATTGATAAACAAAAAAAATGTTGACATGTACAAGTACGTAATTAAAAATCTGTGTATTTACCAGCCTCCGCAAATAAATTAAGGGGAAAAATTTTAATGTCACATCTGAGTGCTTAACCCTTTCAAATAATTCGTTACGTATTCATAAAAGATTATCTTTTCAAAACATTAACGTACGTATAAAATTACGTAGATGCTAATTCTACGTGTTTTAATTTAAAAATGGTTTTTAGTATTAATGAATTAAATATTAATTCAATATCTTGATAACTTATAGGTACAAGTGCGTTCAGTATAAAAATACAATATATTATTTTGATTGAATACAGCTATTTAAAATGACGTCAATTTAAACTTTTAATAGTTTTCTTTTAACGCCACGAGAGCAAAATGAGGTACAAATAGATAACAGGGTACGTGTTGTTTTATGGATATAAATGCTTGCTATCATGAGTCTCTTAGTCACGTAAATTTACTCCTATCCCAGAGGCGGTGAAACGTGAGAGGATTTCCCCTGACCACATTGAAAACGGGGGTTTTCAAAAACATTCGCTTCTAACCCGCATCGCATGCATACTAAGGTGAAGTGAGAGCATTAATTAAAATTTCCTATTTTTATATCTATGAAATGAACCATACTATTCCTATAAATATAAAAACAAAAATTATAAATAAAAGTTCATAGCTTTATGAAAATGATCTCTTCACTTATAAATAAATGACAATATATTAAAAATATATAGTCATTTTAAGTTGTTACATTGAGGTAAAAAATATTTTTTTTAGTTTATAACTATTATCTACATAACGATATTTTTATTTAATTGACAGCTATTTTATGAAGATATAGAGAGTTTCAACATAAATATTTTTCGTGGCATTTCATCCAAGAGAATCACATGAAACACCCTATTATTCATTGGTATGCCAAAGGAACATAGTGACCACAAGGTAATTCAAAAAGCTGTTGGATAATACTCATTGGCGTTAAGGCGATCGAACTTGGACTCGTAATTATAATATCTAAGAAAATATGGAGGTCTTCTTTTAGCACTAGATTCTCAGTGGCAAACTTCGTTGTTTTATTAACTGTCCAACATCTGTAAAATATAGTCATGTTTGATTGTATTATATACACTGATTTTTCAAAATACCCCTAATACATTTTTTGTAAGCTTCAGTTAATGCAGTGTTAACTGGCATTTATAATAAGCATTAGTATGTAAAAGTACAGATAAAATGAAGCATACATACATAGGTACCAATTTTCCACAACTTAGAAATATGGCTTCACCCTAATGCACAGTGCACACGTTTATTTCGCCCGGCCATCTCTTTTTCCTCACACCATTTCCCGCCAAATGCTTATTGCTTTCATAATAATAATATCATGTATGTGCAATGTGTGAGCGCCTGGCAACCTTTTTTTGTTCGTACGTGATCAAAACCGCTAGCGCTTTGAATTTTTGAAAAATTTTACACGCCGCTCTGGAGCTGGTATTAAGTTAATCTGTTAGTAAAAGCAACACGAATTTTTATAAAAACGATATCTTATTTCAGAGATCCTATATCGGAGTTATTATTGAAAGAATAATCATCAATTATTAGAAGATGAATTAATAAAATAGTTATTTCTTAAATTAGTGCCGCTTTGCCAATTATAGGTGAGGATTTTAAGTGACGCAAATCTGCGACAATATGCATTGTAGGATTCAATGCTACATGCTAGTGACACTTTTCACAAACTGAGAAAAAGCAGGAAAATAAAGTCATTAAGTTTGCCCGCTGACTTAAAATATTAGGCTGGAAAAACTATTACTATTGCAAGAGTATTAGCAATAGACAAGAAAAAGCAGTAAGGATTATAAGTTCACAAAAAACTCCTTGATTTGGAAAATCTAGAACCACAAATCACTCGTAGCTCTTTAAATATCTCCTGCGATCAAACAGTCTAATCAGAACTGGGTTGAGAGCCAAAATAAAAAATGTTGGCTTTATTTAATAAACTTTTGCTGAGTAGGATCAAGAAAATGTATTCAGTTATAAAATTACAAGAGACAACGAATAACCACTGTCATTAACATTCACTTGAAAAGCCAATATGCAATGCAAGCAAGAGACTGACTGATGCTTATTTTGCAACCTGAGTGCCAAGAATAAAGATTTTTTTGTTGAGAATATGTTCATAGTAAATTATGTAACCATTTTATCTGTATTATGGCATAATGTATTATATAATACGATTAACTGATATAATATTCATAGCGAGTCATTTCCATTCTTTCTGTTTCCTACTCGATTGAAAATGAAATACATAACACGTACATATTCAGTTTTTTTTCGATATTCACGTATTGAACGTATATCACATTTTTTCAGTATTTCCAAGCCGTGCGAGTACCAATTGAAACAAAAATATTTTTGATTTGAACTAATAAAATAACCATAAATATCTCTAGTAAAAAACCGATCATTTTACAAGTGTTTTCTGTATCATTATTAAAATCCCAGCATGATAAATACTATTATTTTAATGGAGAGTATTGTCAATAAAATCATTTAATTGCATTAACGTATATTGTATTTCCTATAAAAAATAAGCTTTTAATAACGTCATTATAAAATTCATTTCGCTGTTAGTTATTAATTCAAACCAATGGACTAAAATATCTACTACTTTTTTTCCCATATGATTGAATAGTAATTGTTGATACTGATTGTTATGTTACTTGTACTGTTACTTTTGTTTCGCTGTTTGAAGGACGAAGGCTTGCTCGTATATAGGGTTAAGAATACTTCGAAATAGAGTTATGTTATAAATTACCTCAAACTGACCCAAAGAAAATTCGGTACGCCAAATATTTCGTTAGTTACTGCGTGACTATAACTTTAGCACTTCAATGAATCAAGTACATATTTCGATACTGCGAGTATCGGGATCGTTCGGCAAATTAATACCGAATTGTGTTTTAGGATTACACAAAACTTATTTGGAATGTTTCTAAGGCATGTTGCAGGGTGAATGTCGCCAGAATGGGGGATGTTCCGTGTACAATATGGGGATACCGTGACCAAATTAGCTCTGCGTCCAAACTTTTCCCATCACTTGCGGCCGTGATGTCCTTCGTCAGATGTCCGAATTTAATAAGGATCCAGTGAGGAAGGAACTGCAAAATTCACGAACCTTTAGTGCTCTGAAATATCTCCACACTGAATTATTTATGGTTTACTTATCAATGAAATAAAACACCGGAAACCACTTTTCCGATATCAGCTCGTCAAGGACGGGAAGAGAAAAAGCAGGAAACTATTTCGAGTCTTTTAAATTAACCTCTTTTTCCTTTTTGCGCAGAAAAATAAATAATAATAATAAGAAAGGAAAATTCGCGAGACACTTGGATTTCGTAAAACTTAACCTATTATATATTGAGTTATAAAATACTGGTATACTAAAAGTCTAAAGATTTCTATAACGGATATGACATTATCACAGTACTGAACGATGCCCAATTCTTAATATTGGTATAAGACTATATTTATATTGACTGATCCCGTGCCATTTCGAGTATCAATGAAATATACAGCGTCATAAACCACTGTCGTATTAATTGTCTTGCCATTTATTTTTATACAATGTAGAATATTTTTTGACAGAAAGGCAGAAAATGTTTTCACCAAGGATAATAAGACCAAATCTACTGTATTAAAATATTTGGCCAGTATTCGTCATTATTTTCTTGAGATATATTTTACTTGTAAGAAACGAACCATTTAACGCATTTGAATGAGTAAATTTTACGCTTATTTTACTAAAATCGACTAAATTAAAATAAATATGTTTCGATACACGATTTTGATAAATTTAAAATATAATCAAATTTTTAGATGGATGGAAATTTTAATTATGTATTGTACTCATTCAATTACAATGAAATCCATTTTGATAGTTGTATTACGCTGTGAAAAATGTTTTTGGAGAAAAACAAGACAAAACAATTATGTTTGTATTAAATAGATTAAGTCGTATCATTCTGAGATGTTAAAATTTCATTTTCTGTAATATTACTTACCAAGTTTCTGCTAAAAGTACAACTCGTACCGAACTAGTTTTCTGCAACTGAAAACAAATGGGGTAGCGTAATGCTGTCCTCTACGGTTGCAACTGGTGTTAGCGGTGTAATTTGACTAAATACAATTTGCATTTAACATTTGAGAAACATTCCGTATTAAATTTAATATTTTGAAAATGGTTTTCACACGCAAATACTAGCCCGATGTCGTCTTTTCAAATATAGGTAATGAGTAGCATTGTGCTTTATATACAACTTTCGTGTAATAAGTTTGAAGTCACGTGGATTTTGTCGTTTTATCAGTCGTAAATAATTTGGGTATAAGATGTAACCTTTCCCACTCAAATGCTTTTTACGGCCTAATGTATTCAGCCTGATTCAAAGGTTTGTAAATGCCCATTGATTTTATCAATTTACGAGCCGGGTTTATCCTTTCTTTTTATTTAAATAAGGTGGGTATTTAAATTGGTTGCAAAGTTCTACGGAGCATACACACAAACACACACAGCCGATATTACTCTGTATGTATTTGTAGTGAGTGAGTACTTTAAAGTGGTTCAAACAATCCATAAAAAAATGTACTATAAAATTGTATTCCATATAATATATCGTCATTTAAGAAACAATATCAAGTTTAATAGTTGTCTCGATTTGGAGCATATGGACTTCTTCACTCAACGTCTTTCCGGAAAAGGGTAATGAAAGAAATAAGGTGTAAGGAAAAATTACTCGTGATGATCACTGAAATATGATATACATCCTTGAATCAATACAAATTTAATTATATTATGAATGCATTTAGAAACAAACAGCTGTTAAAATAAGTGAACATTTGTCTGTGGGGAAGATCTGAATAGAGCATGTAAAAATAAATAGAAAAAAACATCTTGAGGTTATCCCTTCGATAGTTTTTTTTTGTTCAATATGCATGTCGGTGGGTAAGCTAAGCTAGGCCTTTGGGAAAGTAAAAGAGACCCTCACATTTTAAACGTCAACACGAGTTAGCCGCCATGGGCTTTTCGCCTAAGCGAAAATGTAAATTAGACAGAGGCCATATTCATTGTATTAACCAGTGGAGTATCAAATCAACGGATAAGAGTTTTCCATTCACCTATCACTAATAAACTAAATTTTAAAAAAGCCGGGTTCCGAGTAAGAGATATAATATGTTTCATTTTAGTTTCAGCTGTGCCGAATAATAAGTGAAATGTGGCAACATTAAAATATTTTTTTTGGTTTGATTGCTAAGTCGAACATTTATATGAAAGAATACGCACTATCAACTATGTAGTTGAAGCTATTATTTTTTGGTTAAAATATTCTCTGACGTAATTATGAAAATTAGCTTGTAACACAATAATTTTTTTACACTATTCTTGTTCACGCTTTCAAAGCTTTTTTGCAATAGGAGGATTTATTTTCGATAAATAATCGTAAAATAAACGTAAAAATAATTGTGTTTATATTCAATATCATTTTTTTAGTCAAGAATAATCGCGTTTTAAAATACTGTTAAAAAAGCTTTTGTCAACACAGAACTGTAATGATTTGTCTTGAACGAGTATTTACCACTTCTTATAATTGCTTCTTACAGTTACACCGCAACCTTGTGTATAGAAACGTGATTCCGCCACTGCAATCAACCCTTAGGTAGGCAAGACAATAGGCATCCTATTCAAATAAATTTGATTACGAGCGATGTTTCAAGATGATTGGATACATTGTTTATGGTAACACTGTTATCTGTTGAGGTAGCGTTTTATTAATATTTGATGGAATACTGTTCTGTCTGGAATAAGCTTATCGCTGAATTGAAATTCAAGGGTCACGTCACGGCTAAGTTCATTAATTATTATCACTGTAATTATGTTTCATGGGAATTGGTAATGATGATTCAGGAATATTGGTATTGTAAAAGCACATATACTAAAGACAATCGATCGATCAATTTTATGAGATATTTATTTAAGGTAAATGTACCAGTCGTTGACCGTGTACCAGTAGTTGACCTTTTGAGAATAAAATGTCCCAAAATAAGAAATGCAGATGCGGGATTGCTCTAAATTGTAAAGTTAAGACAATTAAAGGCATCTGTGGTCGGAATGAGCCAATGGAGAATCACCATATAGCCAATGGAGAGATCTACTTATATTTTTATATATAAACGATACAAACTGTTTACTACGCGTCAGTTCAAGTACATCCGTGCACTTGGAATGCCTGAAGATGCCGAAAGGCGAAACCCGGGTCGTTAGCGACAAAACTCATGGAAAAGTACAAAATTCAAAAAATTCAAATTTGATATTGAAATTCCATCAAGCACCCTCAGTCGAAATACTTAATTATATCAACATTGCTAGTACGGCAAGATTGACTGAACTCTACAGTAAATTAGTGTTGAAGTTTCGTGTTGTTAGCCAAAATTTATGGTTTAATAATAGTTGTTCAAAAAATAAAGTGATCCCTAAATTCATAACGAGAAACATTAATAACCTTTTAACTTAGTGATCTACTTATATTTTTGTATCTAAACGATACAAACTGTTTACTACGCGTCAGTTCAAGTACATCCGTGCACTTGGAATGCCTGAAGATGCCGAAAGGCGAAACCCGGATCGTTAGCGACAAAATTCAAAAAAATCAAATTTGGTATCTATTTGAATATAACAAGCGATATATTTTAGTTTCAAAATATCTCTTACAAATAACATTCTTTAAAGGATTTCACTAAACTATAAATATCGATAAAAAGGAAAAAAAATCCTGACACCTTAAAGTACGATTTTTCCGAAAAATATAATGTTTTACTGTTTTAATGATGTTTTTAAATTTATTGTATGTACTAATATTTAATTTATTGTACTAGTATGATTATAATATATTTTATATTGAGATCGGCGTAAATTAAAAACTTGCAAATTATTTTGCCATCATATGTTTTTGTTTATTAGATCGGTTTTTAACAAAGTTTCAACACAGAATTATTCTTTAACTTTACTTTTGTTGTGTTCCATAGTAAACACCATATTATTAAGTAATAAAAACGTGATGTATTTAAAACTTATTCGTTACTGGTAATTTGGCGTTTGTATTAATTATTAAACCGAAACTTTGAAATCAAATTATTTCAAATATTAACAAAACTCTAAATATTGGAATTTCAAGAAATCGACTAAAAACATCATAAAGGGCACATGCTATCGAGTTTTATATTAATAAATATGTACTGCAAAACAAATCAGTTTAAGACGTTTTTGAGGAGGAAAAAATAATATGATCAATTTAAAATCCGGCTCTATTTATTTAATATATGTAGGTCAGGGGTTCTTAACCTTATTGCGGTGGCGGGCGCATTTGAGATTTAAGAAATGAGAGACGGGCACATGCCAGATTTAAAAAAAAAACAAGATTAAGGTAGTACATATTTTTCTATTTATTTAAGTATTGTTCCCTTCGCAGCTTTACATTTGCTACATTCATTGTATTATTACTAAACTATTTATTATAAATCAGAAGATTATGGATTTATTTACATTTACAAACAAAATCAATACTATTCACATTTAGTGCGATATTTGACATTGCATTTCATTAGCTAACTTTTCAAAATAAGGAGTGTAAGATGTTAATCCCAATCGTAAACACTTATCAAGGTTGGCATTGGTAAGTCGAGATCTTGCTTTTGATTTCATTATTTTCATGGTAGAAAACAAACATTCACCCAAATATGTGGAATCAAAACAGGACTTTATTTTGTAAGCTCCTTTTTCAAAAAGAGGGTAGGTATTTTTTATGGTCAGCTAAATTCCAAACGTCGGTCCGCTCGATTTTAAGATAATGTTATTTTGAAAATCTAAAATTTCTTCTTCAATATTTGGCGTGTCTTCTTGAAGAATTTTCGCTAGGGAACTAGCTATTTTATTAATGCCTATGTCTGCATTGAAAGGATTTAAGGATAAAGGATAAAAACAAGTGCACAATATTGACACTTCATTAACCGCACTAATCATGCAAGATTTATACCCCAAATACCGGCTATATTTGATAAATATCAATGAATTTCGATTGGTCGATTTAAATTTCCCATTAACTCACTGACAGTGGAAAATTACCTATTCAGAAAATAAGATAAATATGCTAATATTTTTGAGATTCAATTAACACTTTATTTATCATTTTTTCTTTGCTGGGCGCATGAAAATAGTTTCGCAGGCACAAATGTGCCCGCGGGCACGCGGTTAAGAACCCCCGATGTAGGTGATAAAAATGTGTTAAATATCAAGCCACTTTTACGAAATATTACTTGATTTGTCTTGCTAACGCCATCTACCTAAAGTTGTTAAAAGCAGTGGGTAAATTTTATTTGTTATTTGAAGGAAAGCGATTAAGAGGTGTTTGAGAATTTGGGCAAAAATTAGATTGCAACCATATTCATATTTTTCAATAAATAAATCATTGCATTTGTTTGACTGTCAGCATTACATTAATTTGTTTATAATACTTACATGGATTCATTAACGCATGGTTAAGAAAATATATATAAGGAATTAAGAAAAGACATGCGTCTGTCTAATGTGCTTCTAAAATAGTAGTTCTGTACCCCTGACTTACAATAATGTTTTGAATAGGAACCATCTATACAATTTTGTAAATAACTTATTTTATTAATTTTATTGATGGAATGTTTCATTAAAATACGTTTTTGCGATAGCTGTCTGCCTTTTTACTGAACCGGTAGTTTACAACTCATTCAATGCCAAAAGATTTTCTGGGAAGTCAAGGAATGATTTCATTTTATATAGTTTTCTAATTTTCTATAAAGAAACCTGTTCATAAATTTCTTTCTACATGTATAAGAGTTCTGTGGATTAAGAGTGGATTGAGTTTGGGCGGAAACAGTATAGATTCAGACCAAGTGGGGCTTGGGTAATAATGGCGGCTTGGGACTGGGCTGTGCAGGCCTCAAGGCAGCAGAACGGGTAGATTTATAAAATGTTGAGCCGTGCAGACCTATAACGTATATAGTTTCACATTGACTAACCTGAATTTGGCTGCGAGTTAGAATTAGGTCGGGCCGATGGTGCTCCGTCTCTGGCTTCCACCTCCAACGCATATGCTCCCTGCTTTTCTCTGTCAAACACTATCTTTGTGAACACTTCTCCAGTCTGCAAGTTGATCTCGAAGAAATCTTTGCCTTCGTTTCGGGGCGAATCCACTACGTAGTAGTATACCTTGATAAAATGAAAATGATATTAGTATTATCAATTATAAATAATTAAATGGAGATAGATGTATTCGCTGCCCAGAGGTTTACGTGAATATGTGTGATAATTGATACTGATACGAATTATTCAATTTCTGAATTGAACAGATATTAACCTTCGCTGCACGGTGATATGTATTTACTACAACTCGACTCTAATAATGAGAATATTTCTATTAAATATAATAGATACTGATCTGAGAATTTTTGTATTCCTCAGTAATGTTATTACGTATTAAATAAAATTACAGTTATGTATGGTTATTCATTTGCAGCGATGGAAATAAATAATTAGTGGAAGAATCGGGCAAAGAATCACCCATACACACAAACGTATTCCAATTTATGCGCGTGTGTAAGCGCGAGTGCGAGCGTACTTTTGCACGTGTTCAGCTCCGGCGCGAAAGCGCATGCGTAGAAGTGATCGACTTCGAACTAGCCATTCATTTCGTCATTACGAATTCGACTGCCGACGGGTGAAGACGTCGGAGCGGCAGCTAATTGCGATGTTTTTTCTTCTTTTTCAGACACTTAGATAACAAAAATTGTTATATTTCAACTTCAACCATAGTCAATCAAAGCAATGTCTAGAAATATTCACATTTTCCGGTTTTTAAATAACTTTTTCATATGGTGTAGTAAATACATATCACCGGAGCTCGCGGAAGTTTTTAGCACAGTATGGGGAGGGTTAACTGTTGAAAGGCAAAGGATGTAACCCTCAATTTTCTCAATATATTCTTTTTTTGATAATCTCAATGTGCACAACTAAATACGCATTCTATCAAAAGGATGTTAGCTGAAAACGCCAAAGTACTTAGAATCTAATTTAGCTGTTGATTTTGAATAGAGGATAGTCTATAAAATTTGCAGTGAGTAAAAAGGACTTACACTACATAAATTGTCATAATTTGTTCTGTGATTGTTACACCCTTTAGCCTTTCTATAATCGTTATAATAATTTATTAATTACGCATTTGTGCAAGTATTTAGTATAAAGTATCATCCAAAATTTAACACCTTAAGCCTGACAATGAGTTGGAATATTCATGGCAGTCTAGTAATGAGAACAAGATAGAAATATTGCACAGAATTTGTCGAGTGGTTGAGGATCTGGCAACACCGAGCTCCAATTAAGTTTAAATTGTATGAAACAGAACAAATGATAACTTTTTTAGAAAACAGCAAGCGTACACAAGTTTCCCCGTGTGAAGTTGCTGACAACATAATACCTTTGTATGCTTCTTTACAATTTGCCTCAACATGCTAATTAGCTATCGGGGGGGGGAGTATAGTCGGTGAATTAAAAATAATTAACAACAAGACACTGACTTTCTACTGCAAGTCTATTTATGTTTGTTGTCTTTCTTTATGAATTTGTATGACAAACATACAATTTTCATTATATTTCGTAAAATAATAATGTTATTATGAACTTTAAGACTCTTAGTGGTAAAATTGCATTGGTTCTTAAATATTTGATATAATTATAAAAAAAATGATTATTTTATAATACTGAGCAAACTATCAAAAACTATTGATAGGTACATTTTTATAGACATACATCATTTGAAAACAATTTTTTTCCACTCCATAAAAGGAATTCATAAGCTAGTTATTATAACTGAAAATAAAAAACTGATATAATTTTAATTAAAAATTTTCCATTCTTACTTGGTTGTTAGGGAATGTTCCATCTTTGTCGATCGCATTGACCTGAGTCACTTTTGTTCCAATGGGTTCTCCTTCAAGTACCGTCTCCTGTTCTCGTTCAGTGAACAGGGGGATTTCATCATTGACATCCTCCAACATGATGTAGACCGTGGCTTCAGAAGCAAGCTGCTGGGCTCCATTGTTCTGCAAATAATTATTAGATTACACCATTGAACTAATCATGTTTCTAATCCCAAAATGTTGACTTTACAGTATACGTTGCATTGGAATACATTTTTCTGCGTGAAATATTTTATTTTCCACCAAGCTACCGCGTACTTATACGGATTCATACAAGAGAATCATTGATTATTTTTTTTGTAATTATTGTCAACAGAGGACCACTACCAATAACACATGCCTATATTAATTATTTTTATTATCGAATGAAGAATATTATTCTTTATAGCAACTCTCTATAAGCTTAAATCTCTTGAACCAGTCAAATGAATGACTAAGCTTTACTTTTAAGGTTTTCACTGTCAATGGTGGAAAGGCATTATAATAATAATACATTTTTAGTACTTTTTCCATATAAAATTTATTTGATCAGGACCGGTTTCGCTCATGGCGAGCATTGTCAACTGAGCTTTAAAACATTGTCAACTAAGCTTTAAAAAAACAGTCATGAAATTTTAATCTTCTGTAATCTCTAACAAATGGTTATTACCAACTATTCTTGAAAGCTATCTATTGAAATTGAAATAACACATAGTGCATAGGTTCCCAACCTTTTTCGGAAGGTGCCTCTTTTTATGAAAGCCATTTGACCCGCGACCCCCTAGGCCAAATTGAAAAGGGCATTTTTTATAAGGTAATTAAAAAAATCAATGAAAATTCATTAAAGTGAATATTTTTTTAGTTGACTGTAAGTTGGTGATCCCACAGAAACTCGTCGCGACCAATGGGTTGGGAGCCCGTTGCTCTAGTGAATAATTATTGTTGGCAGAATACGAAAATAGTCATAAATATTCAATTATTATTTATTTACCTCCACACGAATAGTCAAGTTATATTCCTTAATACTTTCATAATCCAGCGGATGATTAACTTTTATATCAGCCCACGTAAACCCATTGTCTGCTCTTTGTTGTAAATAGAAAGTGTGAAACTTGTTTGTTTGCGCAGTTGATCCAGGCATTAACCGATAAAATACGGTCGGGTTATTTTCTATTCCAGAGCTGTGAAAAGTTCAGAATGTATTAGAAATCTTCATATGTTGAATAAGACAATAAAAGCATTT
This sequence comes from Himalopsyche kuldschensis, assembly GCA_028554975.1. Classification (NCBI taxonomy): domain Eukaryota; kingdom Metazoa; phylum Arthropoda; class Insecta; order Trichoptera; family Rhyacophilidae; genus Himalopsyche; species Himalopsyche kuldschensis. Next base: position 2,660,466 of record JAHFWI010000001.1, on the reverse strand, counting down.
CTACGAATTACACATTACAACATTGAATATTTCATTGTAGTTAAGCCTACGATTTATCATCGGCAAAAAATATACGAGGCATAGGTGTTCTGCTTTGAGATTAAAGGATGCTGTACAATCCAACGATAACGAAAAGCATCACAAAGATGGTATCACGGTATTTTAAACAGATGATGCACTTGCATTGAGTCAATGCAAATCTGGATTTCCAAGAAAGAGAAACCGTTGAGAAGTCGGCAAGATGTCGATAATTGGTTTTCCTATTGAGAAAAAAACTTTATTACTGACAATTTTTCATAAATTATCATTTTATGTTTTCGTATAAAATATATTAATTTGGTTTTCGAAATTGACTGTCAATACATACGGTTTTCAATTATTTTATTTTTAAATATACAATCAAGTAAATCAAGCAATACATGTTTCCTAGATTTTGATCTTTTTTTTTATTTCCCATTCAATCTATCCCACATTCAATTAAACTTGAGTGTAAATGACCAATGACTCAATGAGTCTCGAAAAAAAACAGGCAACTTTCTATCTGAACTTTACCCTAATGATATTGTTGTGATACTTTTTATAAATGCATCTATACAATTTATTGGAAATGAATGACAGTTTTAATGAGTTATTTCCCCTGGGAATGCATATGATACTGGCATACCCTTTGATGGATTTTTTCTTGGTTTTGTTGACGTTATCGTAAGATGATGCAGCTACCTTAGATCGTTGTGAAAAGTTTGCTACCACATTCCTACCCCGTACATTTTTCCTTTTCAAAAGCTGAAATATGACTTTGTCTATGCTGCATGGAATATAAAATTCTCTTTTTGTCTAATCAATTTATTATTAATGCAGCTGAGTAATTTTATACTTTGACAATACAACATTAAATAAATATTATATTAAATTACTTATATGAGGATGGAATGTTAGAATGTTAAGTGTTTAAAACAAATAAAAATATCAGTCTATACATGAGATATGACTGCTTAAGAAATAAAAATCCCATGGAGGTAATGGTTATATCTAATTGACTCTTATGTAGAATTTGATTCCAATTAATAACAGGTTGAAGTCACATTGAGTAATATTTTGTACCAACACAGTGAATATATTTGACTGAGATTCAATTAAAGATACTACATCGCTTATGGTACCGAAAGAAGGAATTCTTCTATGAAAAAAATACTATAACAGCTATATTGAAAATGATTTTTCAAAACTGCATGCGTTTCCCGTTGTTGCCGAAAAAACACAAACATTTGCTTATCCCTTTGCCTACATGCGCTGGTTTTTCGCGATCACAATGTAACAGATATTACGAAATTCACAATGCAGAAAAAATCAAATCATCTGTTGGTTGTGGGAATTAAATAAATTTTATTGATTTATCAATCTACATGATTCGCATTACTAAGTATTTTGTTGATTCCCATTAGAGTTATGATGTTTTTTGTGAATTCCGTAAAAATGCATGCTACCTCCTTTATTTCCATTGTCTTAAATGAAGCGGTGCGCCCTTGCCGGTGTGGCTGTGAGATACACGAATTATTCGTTAACATAGTGTTTTTGCAAAATATGGGTATTAAATGAAAACAATACCGAGATGCACGATCACGGAATGAAATGCAAATGAAACATCGATGGAATATTGAATATGCGATGCGGCGAAACGTCAGGAGAGATGGAAGCTCTGGCAGAACGCTGTCTGAAAACATCAACCCGACCTTTCCCGTGCGCGAAGAGTGCAACATAATTCTGCGAGCTGGGAGCTTGGCGAGGAGCGGGAGAGGGTGGAACGGTCGCCCGCGTGTCGCACGACAGACCGGGCTAACATTCAACGACACTACGAGTCGAGTAAGTTACAGAATACAGAAATACGAATATCGAATGAAGGGCGGGATCGATACGCCACACACCACACTGCGTGCACAAGTGAGGGGCAGCGTGCGGTGCCCGTGCGGCAAACACTGACGCCACAGACCTGGCTTTGACCGACACGACCTTCGCCCCGACGGGCAGGTTCTCTCTGATGTAGATGGGGCCGTACACCACGTGGTCCCACACGGGCGGGTTGTTTGCGCGGTCCACTACATCTATCTGAACCTCCACGGTTCTGGACAAGGGAGGGAAGCCCTTGTCTTGGGCCATTGCCTCCAGCTTGTAAGTTTCTCGCTATCGGGAAAACGGTAAACGGAAACAGAGAAAACCACGTCGTTAGTAGTGTTAGGGAGCGGAGGGGGACGGGGCGGCGGACGGCAGAGGCTGCGGCCCGCCGCCCCGCGCGATACCAACCTTGCCTTTACGCAGGTCACTACGGTACCCACTGTGACATTCTCTTTGATGTGAACGGGGCCGTACGAGGTCTCATCCCAGAGAGGAGGCTTATTGTTCCTGTCTACGACGTCTAACTCAACGTCCACGTCCGCGTGGGAGGGCGGCTCTCCCCGGTCCGCGGCGCGCACTCGCAGCCGGTACCTGTCTCGCTATTGCGAACATAGCCAACACGGGTCAGAGGTCAGCGGGGGGCAAACAAAATAATAACCCAGACAAAATAAATCGATCGCTAAGTAACTCAACAAAATCATAATGGTAAATCAAATGGGATCGATCGATGTCGCACAACCGATCCGTAAACAATAATAGAATACCAATGATCTGCATAAATCGATTTGTGAGAAAACAAGACATATCAAGTCGAAACACAAATTAACAAATTAACTACTGCTCTGTGCCTCGACACATCAGGCATGACGACAATCACACACTTCACCGTTCACTTGCTCAAAGCTAGAAATTGAAATCATAAATAAATCATAAGTAAATATCTCACTACTTTAATACTACTGTACAGAACGATCATTCCTCGAATGGGATATTCAAATTATATCCTCTGGCTATCATCGATATGTATATCATATACCTACTTACTGGAAAACATCCCTGGATGCGGCCAATGCCGAAGAAAACAATTGTGCGGTTGAAAAGAATAAAAAAAATAATGATGATGATAATTACAAGTTTCCAAATATACACGAGAAATATATGCAAATATTACTTAAAAATGTACGAATACAGAACTAAACTAAGAACTTAAAATTTGAAAGCAGGCATGGCATGCGGAGCTTTGCATTCTCATAAAATGGCGGGAGAAGGTCAGGATGTCATAAAATATAGTTATCTTGACCTCATGTTTACTAATTTACAATGGAACGACACTCATTGAAATTATAAAAAAACGATGGACGTTTAAGATTGCTCGGATTATATTACAGTACGTCGCCCCTTTCACAGAAGGAATATGTCACAACATGCGGGATGGCAGTCAGGGTACCTTTTTTTTTCTTTTTACAATTTTTCGGTACCCTGACTGCCCCCGTTAAACATATATTTTATTTATATATATATATAATATATAATACCACATCTCCTTCTTCCCTGAAAACAAACCACCAAATATTCATTCATGAATTATTATACAGTATGTATGAGTCTGATTATGTATGAGATGTCGTCTGATGTTGTGAAAATAAAATACAAGAGATATGAAAGAAAGGCCATCGCTCACTGTGACCCGTGGCCATCGTCTGCGGCTAGAAAATCTGAAGTGGCGGCGCCCCTACGGCCGACAGCGCTGCGCTTGTTAGACGCAGAGCCCCCGGCGACAAAATAAACAAAATCATCACACGTTAGTAACAAAACATGTACGTACAAAAGTATATCCAAAAGCTGAAAGCCTTTCAAATTATGTCAAAAAAATAACCAATAATTACTATGTGTGCGCAGGATATACAGAAGTGCAGTTATACGTAAACTGTACATGTTTTACAACTAAACATAAAAAGTCGACAGTGAAATATTTACAGCAGTTGTTGTTTTTTTTTATTTATAGTACAATTTTTTAATAGAACGACAAGAGTTATGCAAGAGGTGCCGTAGAAATAAACTCATCGTAATAATAATATGTACTGAGTGTTGCCTGGCCTGTTGCGGCCAGACTGCAACTGAAACAAACGGTGCTGAAAGGAAGGAATAAGCTACCTAACGAGTCGGCGTCTGCGCGCTGCTGCTCCTTCCATCAGGCTTACGGAGTTATATCTCCGTATTTGATGGACGATTGCTCTTAAGAAGAACCAGGATCCAATTTAGATAATAGCAAAGAAAGCAAGTCTTAAATATTAACACGAATTTGTACATAATTTACAATAGTCACAGCCAATCTCACAATCCTAGGTCTTCGAGGCATTCATCCATCAAACACAGATCATCACTTAAGAACTAGACTTTTCATTCACGCTTCTGCACACATTTCCTAAATATATCACTTAAACTAAATTATGAATACATCAGCATTAAAGATACTTACGTCGAGCGGTTTTTTAAGAACTATCCAACCAGATTCTGGTTGGATTTCAAAATATTCTATATCGCCTGGATTGTAAGGCGCGCTCAGCGTGTAAACAATTGCCCCATTGTTATCTGCATCCTCATCTGATGCTGATACTCTTAAAATATTTGTACCAATGCTTGCGTCCTGTTTTACATTTTCGACATATTTCTGTAAAGAGAGGGTTTTAATTTGATAAAATAATATTCTACAAATATTATCAATAATGATGAAACATAAGCTCTAAGAGTAATTGTAATGCATTACCTGTCTATCAAAGAGTGGCGGATTGTCATTGACATCAGTAATCTCAACAGTAAATGAGCAGACACCCTCCAAAGATGGTTCACCTTGATCGGTTGCCTTTACAGTAACAGATACAAATTTTCCGTCATCACCTTCTCTGTCGAAGACTTTGTTCGTTGAGACGTCTCCAGTTTCTTCATCCACAGTGAACTTAGTTCCTTTCTGGTTTGGTTGCTGTACAATAGAATACTTAACCTGGCCATTAACTCCTTTATCTTCATCAGTGGCATGCACTTTGATAACTGGACTACCATTGGGTGCTCCTTCTTCAACTTTTGGGTAATAGCTTCCGCATTCTTTGAAGATTGGTTTATTGTCGTTGACATCAGTAATGAAAACCACAACTACAGCTGTGGAGGTATGTATTGTAGTGTCTCCATTGACACAGCATGCTCCGTCATCTAAAGCTGTGACGTTAAGCTCATACTTATCCCTGTCCAGAGAAATTGCTTTTCCGTGAAGTCGAATTACTCCAGTTATTTCTTCAATGACGAATTGGCCAGAATGTGTGCCTCCACCGACAAATCCAAAACGAACATTATCACCATCTTTATCTGAAGCTACAACAGTTGTGACAAGAGTGTTAGGTCCGGCGTTTTCATCAACATTTGGAGTGTATACTTGTTGAGAAAACTTAGGTTCTTCATCGTTTTTATTCTTTGTGTAGACCCTTACAGTAGCTGTTCCAGTCTTAGCAGGTTCACCTTTATCTTTTGCAGTCACAACAAACTCATAATAAGCGTTGTTATTATCAGCATCTAGTTGTTTGTTGTTTGTTATAATTCCACTTGAATCAACGCTAAAATGATCATCTGGAAAAAAATATGACAAATTTGAACATTGGACCATAAAACGAATATTTTCGTCGGGCTATTTGTGTGCATGCTCTATATGCGTATTGGGGCTGTTCTCTTATTTATTTTTTTAACCAGCCATTCATTGGCGTTAACTAAAAATGAGTATATTTTTAGAACCATTACGCAGATTATCATTTCTAAATATCTGGTATGTGCACAAAAACAAAAGAATCCACCGGACTGATTAAGTTTGGCCAGTGGCTGAGTGGGGCCTCACAAGTGCTTATGTGAGGCCCCAGGAGCCCTCTTTTTCAAATAAGGAAGCGTCGTGAAGTTTAATAAGTGTTCTTCACTTTTAATAATGTCATCTAATCACAGATGTTTTATTATTTTTGTTGAAGAAAGCACAAAATAAAGAATATGATGTAACAAAAAAGTGGTACAAAAAAAAAAAACAATCTCCTTCATTGTGCGTTATCTGTTATTTTTTCTATGCTGCAAATATTTATCATTTTATCATAGAACTGCTTATAAAGCTGTCTCAAACATACACGGTTATTATTGAGGCCCTCAAGATTTCGAGCCCTGAATCGTGCACCTCTTGTGCTTATGGGGTAATCTGCCATTAAGTGGCGGAATTTTAAAAGAAAGTGTTAACTTTTTGACCATAGTACATATACAAAATTTTACAAAAGTAACATTTTTACTGATACCCAGTGCTAGATGTGATGAAGGGTATTTGTGGTACAAAGAGGGGTATATATCGTTAAATTTCATTTTAGTTAATTTTCCAATATATAATCCAAAGATCAGTGCCGTACAATGCGGGATATATAATTGGTATAAATATGGGTGTTCAATATCAAACTAAGAGAGATTGGTCATATGAACATGAAGACCACTGTAGTTTGTAACAGCAATGTCTTTACCTGACATCTCTATTCAAAATAAAATAGCTTAATTCTACAGATATCTGTTTCAATCCTACAGCCTTTAAAATTACTCAATAGGTGCCACTGAATGTTAACTCTTTCGGTCTTCTGTGAAAAAACCAATGAATCATAAATACAACTAATTTTTGGTTATATAACTGAGATGCATGATATTTACATTTATAAAACAATTTTGAGATTATAAGAATGCTAAAAGGTTTTAGTTATTACACTAGTCTACAGAAATAATGCTTATAAACGACCATACCTGATACCAAATATTCAATCTCTGCATTTTTTCCAGAATCTGAATCCATTGCTTTCACTTTTAGAATACTTGTTCCTAGGGGTATGTCTTCATCTACATTATGGGCTTGGTAATCGGGTAACTCAAATTTAGGAGCATTGTCGTTCACATCAGTTACTCGAATAGTTAACTGAAAATATGAAATAGGTTAAACAATAATATTAATAATATTATAGCCAAAAACTTTTACATTTAAAAAAGGCCTTAGCAAGTACTGTATGCTTCAACAGTCAGAATAGAAGCCAATGAAGGGTAGATAGATTGCAGCATACTGGCAATGATTATAAGAATGAAATACATTGAATAAACTATGGTTATCAAGAAAGCGTAATCATGTTTTCCCAATGTTGTCATAACCATGGCTGCACAAAATAAGACTTCTGTAATAATAGCCAAAATTTAGTGTGAATTCATTACTTTACCCTGGGATCATTTTTAGCTGCAGAATGTTGATATTGTTGAATAATAATTCTCATTTTGGAACTAGTTTATAATACGGTAAGAAAAATAACAACGTATTTTAATTGTTGATAGCTATTTTGACTTACCAAAAGTCGAAATAGCTATCAACAAATATATAAAATAATTTCTGTAGAATTAAAATACATTGTTATTTTTCTTACCGTATTATAATGGAGTTCTATCAAGTAAATGCCTACTCAATCAATTAACTAGTTTATAGCTAAGATATTGTAAAAATATTTAAATTTACTAAGTTTTGATACATTCATGACTGGTATAATGACAATTTTTGGTAAGATAAATATTTTTGCAAACTTTGTACTGATTCTAGTTTTATTTGAATATTGGAATGTACCCATAGAATTGCATCATATACCTCAGTATCAGTATCAATGAATCTATTCATGAACAAAAAACAGTGATAACAATTTTATAAGAAGGTTCAGAAATACTTGTCATGACACAAAATGATAAATGTTGTTTGAATTATGCCAAAACAACAAATGCGGCACTCGAATGTCTTTAGCACATCAATAAGTAATGTAGTTTGTTTTTTATACACAGATGCGTTCACATTCCTGCCTTTGGTTGATTTCTTTTCAAAATTATGCAGTTTCGTGAAAAGTAATATCCTTATTTCGGAAATTGGTCTATTTCCAGACTACTCATGCACATAGCTCAGATCAGCCATAAATGTACAGTCGTGGTTTTGGCATCATTACGACAATTTAGAAAGTGATAATTATTAATTGGTATATCAGATATAAATAAAATACCTCAACAGATGTCGAAAACCCTCCTGAGTCTTCAGTGGCAGTAACAACAAGAGAGTAAACATGTGGTTGTCTCAGATCCTCAAAATCAAGCTCCTTCGCCAATTTGACAATACCAGAAGTGGGTCCAATGTTGAAGGTTCCAGCACCTTGGCCCTGAGCTTTCAGTGTGTATCTTATTTCACGATCAGCAAATGACTTGGCTTTCACAGAAATTATGCTGAAATAAAATAAGCATAACATTGAATTACGGAATGTAATAACTTAACCCTCACCGCCATTTAGTGTGATGGGTATGAGAAACTCAGATGAGTGAAATATTTAGAAAACACCAAAAGTAGCAGTTTTTTAATGGTGCAATAATTGGTCAAATAGAAATGTTCTAATTGAGGTTTTATATGTACAAATTTTTCGAATGGTTTTATAGGGATAATATTTTCTTGTAAAACCATGTATTGTGTCAAAGCTCTATTAGAATTGCTCACATAAATAGGTTTCTTTTTTGGAGAGCATCATCTCAAAGTGTACATGTTCATTTTAAAAGGAACATAAAGAAATAATGGCCAGAAGATAGATAACACACAAACACCAAACCAAGCATAAATAATTTTCCACAATTATGTACACACAATAAAAGCACTTTGTACAATTTATTTACAAAAGCCAATAAGTTTTCATGGTTAAAGAAGGAATTTTTTTTAAAAATCCTTACTCTGAATCCTTTTTCTGATTTTCAGGAATCTCGGCCTCATAGCTTGGCATGTAGAATTGTGGAGCTCGCTTGCCTCCAACAATTGAAAGGCGCTCTTCAGGTGTTGATTGAAATCTTCGCTCGTCTACTCGTCCGCTCTGTAAACATTATTAGATGATATAAGATTTTTTTTTAGGATACATACATGTTCGGTAACTTATTTATGAAACAATGACTGATGTGTGTAATTCGTTTCTGAATGAGCGCCCTTCGATTCTTTATTATTGGCTGAGGTAAATAATTCTTTTTTCGTATGATTTAAATAAATTTATTAAAAAACAAACGAGTGTAGTGTAAGTACATCATGACGGAATAATTTGGAATTTGTTGTGAATCATTTTTGAACATGTTATGTTGTACAGCTGTAATTATATTATTAATATCAACATATTACATATGCCAAGCGAAGCCAAGTGGAACCACTCGTTTATATAATATTATCATTCATTTATGTGTGAGCTGGTATGATAAAAAAGCAAATGTAAAAATACTCTTACATACTAGAAATAAATGTCTTTATAGAATATTTCTGAATTAGTAAAGAAAGATAACAATACAAGTCAGCAAATTTGGATAAAAAAAATAATTTGTATGTACCTAATTATGATAAAATGAAATATACCTGATCTTCAGCTTTAACGTAAAGAACATATTCCATGTCCAATTGGAAAACATCTGTTCCTCTGGTGCGTACAACTCCTGATCTTTCATCTACTTCGAAACGTCCTCCTGTCCTGTCACGAACAATGAAATAGTGGATGTTGTGATCTGTGTCTGGATCTCGTGCCTGGAGAGTGAATACGGGTGTGTTCGGAGGAGCGTTGAGTTGAACCACGGCTTGCATCGGCAAAGGTCGGTTGATGAAGTATGGTGGTTCATCATTAATATCTTTCACGTGGATTATGACGCGTTGGTTGTCAGTATCTGGAAATATATAATACTAATATTAGATGATAATAATTATTGAAACTTTATTTTTCAATCATATTTTGAATATATTGTTAATTATTTTAAGTAAAAATATTTGTAAATAAAATTTCATCAGACAGATTGGGATTTTTCTTATAGATTTAGATTATTACTTTATCATATGATATAATTTATAAAGTCAAAATGTAATGGAGTTACAATTTCTTTATAAATTTGATACAAGCTTTTATAAATTTAAATGTCTGATCCAAAGAAAATTGTTCATACACATCAAAGGGATAGATTATTTTATGAGTAAAACCTACAAATACATTTATCTTGTATTATCTGACAAAGAATTTTGTTATTGTCTGTGATTGTTTGTAATTGGAACAAAGTATGTGAAACAAATGAGTAAAATGATACTCTATTGTTCTCTGACAGCATTTATTTCTGTATTAGATTACAAAGTAGTTAGTTAAAGAATTTATGTATCACTGTGACTTGAAATTAAATAAATAACAAATAATGAGTTTAACATCTATTTACATTGAGAAAGTAACTCAAATAATTATACTTACATTTGAGTCCAGCTGGAGGAAAGCATGAAGAAAATAAACCATATTAGAAATGTTTTCAAATATTAGGCTGTATAATTAATTGAATAGTACATAATTTATCACTAATAGTGGACAGCATAGTTATTCAGAATAAATAGAATTATTATTTTGGGTCAACACCATGTTTCCTTAGGAGACCCATATTTTATTCTCATGAGAATGTAATGAAACAATGACAATAATATATTGTACATGACTTTATGCTATCTATATATGTATCGTTCACCGATGAAACAATCTACACAACTTGTATTTTGTTGTGAAGCAGAGACTGTTGTTAACTGTTATGGAAATATTAGAATAATTAAGAACCTTTATTTAATTTACACGGGAGTTGGTTGTTTACTTGTTTGATTCGCGTACATGACTCGTTTCCCATGTCTAAAACATATATTATTTATTATACACCTGGAAGATGAATCTGACAATAGTTTCAAAACAGTAAGTGACACAGTTTCATCTCAAAATAATAATTTATAATATTTATAAATAAATACTTCTTTTACACTAAATAAAAACCTTCATAGATATAGCAGTTTTTGAAAAGTAGATAAGTTGGTTTTGAATATTGATATGTTGTAGAAAATCCGTTCTCTCTTTTTTAATGCTACTTAATATCCACCAGTAGTGTGTTCATAGAACTGTTGATTTAATCAAAGAATACTGATGACACATTATTTCTTTTAGTCTCACACAAAAATGTACAAGATGGAGTCATAATCTATTTATATAGTTTAATGTCCCTACTGGAAAGCAAAACAGCTGTAAGTGCTAAAATATGTAGAGCAGCATATTTTTCACATTACATAATTGAATGGATACAATTTTGTAGATGAAAGCTTATTGAAAGATAAATTTGATTTTCTATGTTGACATCATAGTGATTTATATGAACAGCATTAGTCACTGGCTACATTAAGGACGAAATAAATGATGTAATATCATTTTTCCATGTGATATATTTGTTTTTATTACAGCACTGAGCATATCCATGTATGCATGAATTCTCTTATTTGTGTGAACTTTTCATTTCCCAATATTTTTAGGCTAAGCTCAGCAAGATGTGTATGTTAAGTTTATTTATTTAATTCTGACAATTTGACTATTTTTTTACTTTTTTTCATCAACCGGTGATTTAACTATTCGGCATTCATTTATTTGTTTTAAGAGGTTTGAAAATGGTTATTTAAGGTAAAATATTTCTGGATATTAGCTATCATTGTTAATATTATATTTGGATAATAGGGAAACAAATACTAAAGTAATTAGTTCCACAAGAATTATAAGATTTTGGCCTCACGCCACTATGGACGAAAAGGTTGTGACGATGATGTGAAGCCGAAATAGCTATAGGAAGATCGTGTGATTTTGTATAACTAAATACTTGATAATAATTTTGGGCTAGTAAAAATTGTGATCTTCGAAATATAGCTATTCTGATTATGCCAGATGGTAAGTTAAATATGTATCAATTGATTTATTACATTTTTTAAAATGGAGGTCTAGCGAAATTTGTATATTTCAGCGATTAGCAATAATCGCATAAAATTACTGACTTAGCTCAGGGGTGGTAAACCATTTTATATTGGGAAACCGTATTCATATATCTGAACCAATTAAGGCCGCAGTCTAGAAGTATACAGACTAGTTCAAGTTCTTTTTAATTGAATGAACATACTGAATAGTTTTTAGATGTATTTTAATTTTATAGTTTATAACTAAAAATGTGTTATTATTTTTGTTTATCTAACTCTTGAAAAGTAGGAAAGCGTTTGTTATATTTTTGTTTTTGTTAAATTTGTGAAATTTGATTTCGCACTTGAAGAATTAAACGCCGCAGGTTCCCCATCTCTGGTCTAAATATTTAAGTTACAGTAGGGGACGTATGGGGTACTGAGACTACTGAGTATGCACATAGTGAGGGTAAGAAGTAAAAAAAAACGATAATCTTTTAACAACAAAAAACCTTGCGTCGAAATTTCAAAGAAACTTATTATTTATGAATATGTTGAATTGTGCCTACTTATCTAGAACCATTAAAAATACAATGTTTGCTTTGTAACATCCTACAAAACCGAAAATTATTCCCGCCGAGGAACAACCCATGTCAAATACGAGCCAACGAAATGGAAATTATTCATGCATCGCAATGAAGAAGAGATTTCTGGGAAAATGCAAACATGAGAAATAAAAACGGCGCCAACCGGGGAAAATGCCAGTGACGTGGTACGAGAAAGTCTTCAAAGAATAATACCGGATGACTCGGCGAATAGTCCCTTTCAATAACAGATTATTTTATTGGTAAGTGGGTTATTGATCTGAAAAAGATATACAATGCAACATAACAATGAAAAAATGGTAATGCATAGATTTTATATGCCAAAGTTTGCGTCACGGCACAGTGACCGCTATCGCTTGTGATTCTTGGTCAGGGGTCGCCAAATCGCTTCGTCCCGTTCGTGTGGATCTTCATTAATATATCATAGGTGTAGGGACATACGGGCGAAACTACAAAAATGGCTGTTTTGAGTTAAATATGGCATTGTCATGCTCAAATGCAGTTTTACAAGATATACAAATATGAAACTTGTACGACGAGCGGTTTACCAGATATTGCTCGGCTTTCCTGCAAATCCGCAAGAATAAAGTTTAACATTGAAAACTGTTTTGCCATTTATCTCAGTTCGATGTTTTTGTAGTTTTGCAGTTTTTGTTGTAGTAGTCACTACACTCACGATATGTATGTGAATTTTCATTTTCAAACACGAATCATATGAAGAATAATTTGAGAACGAACCTTTTTCACAACGAAATTTTTTAAAAAAATGACCCAAAATGTTGATAAAAAAAAATATTAAAACTTTTAACGTCTTTCGGCAATGACATTTAAAAAAATCGACAGTTAAATGTAATTCAGTTGCAAAATTGCGTAAGTAGTATCTTTTCCTATCCAACAAGAATGTAAAAGGTGAAAATAATTGTATTGGAAAATTAAAAATATGAATACCCGGCATAAAAGTATTGATCCAAAATATGTGGTTATTTACTTGTATTTCACCAAAGCCATGGTTCTATTAAATAGGTTCCGTCGCCAACACTTTTTAGCTTTCTAAGTGTTTTCGTTTCTCATGAAACCTTTTTTAAATCAAAACAAATCGCGGAACAAAAGAAGAAATTAAATACTCCAGTTTCCGACGAAATAATAAAAAGCTTTCTCGAATTCAAAATGTTGTTGTTGTGACTAAGTTTGATAAAAAAAAATATTATTGCGTATTTTATTTACCCACAGGTTGTTTCAAAAGATTAGCGACGAGTTCAAGAAACGGGAAATGGAACGAAAAGCATTATTTTCTTTTAAGGTTATTCCGAGAAGAAATGATTAAAAATAATTTCTAGGAAATCTGCGCAGTATTCTTTATTTAACTTATTTAAAAAATGCGGAGGATTTTAAGAAGAGTTTTTAAATCAGAAACGGTTTATCTCAGGGGAGGGCAAACTTTTCGGATGGCGGGCCAATTCCAAGAATTCAATATGAGCCGCGGGCCGCAACTAAAATACCATTTTTAGATATACACCCGATCGTTTTTTACGCGATACTTTGGTTTCAAAAAGTGGCGCACATAAAAAAATCGCAAACATTCCCATTTTCATTCAATAATAATATTTTTATCTTCAGTTCGTATTTATAATTGTGCATTTAAAATATTTGGACGTCTGAAGTGTATTTATTTGGCATAGTCTCTATAATAAAATGTACGACCGGGAAACGGGCTATTCAACGAATTTTACAAAATGCATTGTGCTTAAATAAGTTTCAGAGCAGAATCACCAATGATATCGCATGAGTTTGCGCACCATTATGTATTTAAAAGAAAAATCGCGTACCTACGTATAAATCACGGTGCCTTCCAAAAAATCACGTAAAATCGAAATCACTAAAAAAAATCGGTTAAAAAGAAGACCGGGTGTACTCTATTTACGAACACGTAAAATATTTTTTTCAAAAAAAATATAAGAATGAAGCTGTTTCAAAGATTGAATTTTTTAAAAATATTTTTTAAAATTCAGGTGCTCATTTTGTAGTTGATATTTTTAAAACTGTTTGTGAATAGTCATAGAAGAATATGGAATCAGAATTAAGCTGAGGTTCATGATCAAAAATGTCTGTTCACATTTATCGTGCAAAATTTTTAAATTGGTCGAATTTGTCTGAATTAAGATCATTGTAAAATTTGCAGATATTGTCACGACGGTGTAATTCTCTTAAATCAGTGTCACGTTGCAGATCAATAATCTCAAGTTGTAGCTCTTTTAATAAAGTTTTAAAATTTATTGAAAATCGATCGCTTAGCACCAAACTTGTCTCAATTTTTGAAATCACCAAATCTTTGTGAAAAATCGTCATTCAGAGCGTTAATAACATGGAGTTAATATTATTTAAGTGTGGCACGATGACCAGAGTAAATGTAAAATCACAAATCCCTAATCAGTATCGGGAAAGTCCGTAACATTCTTCATTTCCAAAAATAAAATTATAATATTTATTATATCCCAAACTCTTCGAAGCATTTTTTCCAAGCAAAGCCATCGAATTTGACTATGAAAAGGAATATCTGTATACTCACTCAATATCTTGAAGAGTTTTTATTTGATTTTCAATATATATTTTTACTTAAAATTAGGATTTATGATGGCGGGCCGCAGAAAACACTCGGCGGGCCGCAGTTTGCCCATGCCTGGTTTATCTGATTGCTATTATAATTTAGTCGCGTAAAAAAATCTTCACAGCACAGTTAAGCACAGCTTTTAGTATCTGTCAAATTTGGGGAGTGAAGTTTTTGGATCTATGCGATCGATCAACCGTAATTGTCTGCAATTGTCATGTAACTATTAATTTGATTCAGAAATCACTATGGAAACTAATTTTAGCACTGGTTATACAACAACTAAAATAACTTCATAATTTCTAACTCAAATGCTGTCGAAAACAGATATTATAAGCCAGTAAAATAGCATATTATTGAGGAAGCGTAACAAACGAGCAATAATTGGTCGACCTTATCAGAGTTTCCATAGAATGTGGGTGAAATTTCCTTAAAATGGCAGGTAAGAATCATTGTTAATTAACTACCATTTTCAATTTATTTAGGGATTGCTTTTAAGTTCATTATATTTTTCTTCAATGTAGTATATTTTTAATTACTGATCAATGATAATTTATTTATCAGAGATCGTTAACATTTTAACTATAGACAATTTGAGATATTTTATATGACTATCTGTGCATTATTAATACATCACTTGTTTGATATAATTATCTTGTCAGTAGTCATATTCAATTATATATAAATAGCCCTGTTCCGATTTAACTTTCATCAGTTTATAATGCTCGTGATGGGCAATGCTGGTCCTAATCTTTATAAGATATTTACTACAAAAAATAATGAGTTTATTTTGTAATATAAGAATTTGGAAAAGCACGATTCACGTGACATAACCGAAACAATGTATGTGGTTGAAATACATAGATGATCAGTGACTTTTTTACTTTGGCTATACTACGTTAAATTACGTATGTATATTATTAGGGTTTTGTAAGAATGTTTTTCCAATATATATTATATGTAAGGTAGATATTATTGAAAAAAAAACGATAGGCTAAGATGATATTATTATGGTTTCTTAAACCTTCAAGAACATGCGCATAGTAAGAAAATATGTATCGAAATCTATATTGTATATTTTTATTTTCTCTTTGTTTGACAGTCAGAATATTATTTGTATAATATAATGGCAGCCAACTTTTGTATGTGCTACATAAATAAGACAGTGAGTTTACTCTGATCCGGTCGTTCTGCCTAAAAATCCTAGATACGCCTACGACGAGATACCGCCACGGCTTGCCCGCTTATTTTTGTACGTATAAGGGGATTTCACAGCAGTGGCGTGTTTGTAAATTTTAGTAGGACTAAACGACTAGCATTATAATATTAAGTTTAATGCGATAAATCGGCTACAATATATCCTTAGAGTATAACGACGGTCTTAAGTTAACAATAACACGAATGAATAGGCCAGAGCGCAAACTTAGTGATCATTACCTTTTTTATAATGGTGTATATTATTCGTGGCCATACCTTGTATATCGGTTTAGGTAAACACACACCGCGTCCAAATGAGATTATTTAACGTGTGAATGTTTTATAGACCGTTAATCACATGCATAACTAAAACGTAAGTTCGAGAATGGATCAAACCATTGATGATTCCTGTTCTAAATATGAAAATATGATGTGAAGTCACCTTTAAGGTGTTCATTTGATGGAATGGCAATACAATTAAAATAAAAACACATTTTTAGTAATTATTTCACATTGGATTTATTAGAATCAGGACCGGTTTCGTTAATCTCGAGCTAATGTTTGTATTTCTTATCAGTTGACAATTCAACTGGTAAGAAATCCAAAAATACAGCGTTATTTCTATTTATCTAGCTTGACTTTTGAATAAATAACAGAAACCGGTCCTGATCTTATTATATTCCTTGTGGATTAAGTACCTACTAACATGTGTTATTAGTTTTATTTTATGCTGTGGAGTTCGGAGCTTAATATGATAAACAGCGAATATCGAAAAGTTAGGGGGAGTAATGACATAAATATATAGTTTTGTATATAAAGTTATATACAAATCATTATCGGATGTAAATAATACCATTAATATCCGGCATATTTGTGCGAACGATTGTCTGCGCTCTATAATATTATTTAATATTTTGACGATTGTTTTAATAATTTAACACATTATTTTACCCGGAATGTTCAGAATCAAAATGCAGATGTCGCGCTAAACATCGGCAACGATTTGAAAATGGACAAGCCACTGACGATAGACATATGAATTAAGTAGTGTGTTTTGCCACGAGACAAATAAATCTCAATTCCACAATAAAGTCAGCGGCGTCTATAGCGTGGCCAACAAAAACAAAAGAAATTCCGCCGCCGACTTATCTAGGATTGTACTACGAAGTCCTGTCCTGGCTCCCGCAAAACGTCCATTTTATTTTCGCTGCGAAAATTTCAGCGCAATCTCTCGTGCTGCTGTAATAATATTGTAAATATATTTTGGCAGATAAAAAATTCATTAACATTTTTTCGAAATACGAAAATTTTTTCAGCATCACTTCTTGAGAAAATGACAGTTTTATAATATTATAGCGTTCATACGCTGATAGAATTTTGCATAATATGATACAATGTAAAAACTCGTG
This sequence comes from Himalopsyche kuldschensis, assembly GCA_028554975.1. NCBI lineage: Eukaryota > Metazoa > Arthropoda > Insecta > Trichoptera > Rhyacophilidae > Himalopsyche > Himalopsyche kuldschensis. The sequence continues at coordinate 2,642,949 of JAHFWI010000001.1, read as the reverse complement.
CGTATAATCATGTAACATGTGTGTATGACAATGTATTGTTGAAAACGTTTCATGAAAATGAAAATATAATATAGACCAAATAAGAGTGCTTCATAGATTTTGTATGAAGACTAAAATTGATCGCGCTATATAATTCTACCAGGGCAGTGGGCAGTCGTCAAAAAAAGTACGACTCCGGCATTTACCAAAATCACGACTCCGACTAAAAAAAGTTTAATTTCGTAACTATTTTTTCCTATTTTTCCTATTTATTTGAATTCAATTAAATATTAACCAACCAATCCGGCCAATTGACAAATTTTACATATTTTATGCAAAAATAAAAAGTTCAAACTTTTCAAAATTTCCGACTACGACTCCCGCAAAAACGCCGAGAGGACTCCGACTCCACAAATTCTTCTCAAATTAGTTCTGATAACGATTTGGGTTTGAATGTTGATAAAACTACTCCAAAGTAAATACCAATTTTATACGTCAACCTGCCCTCCGTAATTTAAGAAGACGGTAATGTTAATATACATAATTCAATTAATATGTTGTACTTTTTATAATGATTTTATCAATTAAAATCACACAGTTCTATTTTTATACAATTATAAATGTGGTTTCATCTAGATTCTAGAAGGCAAAGTGCAAAGAAAAAAATTCGGTTGTTAGGGATTATATAATGTGTTCGTATTTTTGGTTGTAGTTGTGATAAAGGTATCTAATTATGTATTGTTATTTTCATTTGGATTTTCACCCTCATTAACTTTTGATTAACAAAATAATCAAGTAAAAAATATTATATTACATCGAATTTAATGTTTATGCCCGGGGCGCGTAGTTTGTTTTCCACCCTCGCAATTTTAAATATTATACGAACTTGTATTATTCGTTTTTAAGCAAACAACTCTGAATTTAAATCGTATTTACTGCTTTCTTGAGTTCTAGCGCAATTTTCTCCTTTAAATCTCTCATCAAAAAGTTTTCAATCAAAAGTGTAAATCTTATCGTAGTTAAATTATCTCTGGCCAGGCTAAGGAAAAACAAGGTCAGTGGTAGTTAACATGTTAAATAATTTTATGATTTATATAAGATAGTAATGCTATAAGCTTAGTAATACTTTAAAGCTTATATTGTTTACCGTTTCCATAAAACGAATGGCATAGGCTTATAATATATTTAAAAATATTCAACGTGGACTGGTTATTGTCGCAATAAAGCAACAATTTTTTTTTACCAAATCACAGCGACTAAATTGATTTAAAAATAGATCCATTTCAATATTTTTGAATTAACGCCCAATTGCCGTACACTATTTTGAAGACACGTACATAGTATTTACTTTCATTACTAGAATTCATTATTCTCTCCAAAGTATTCAACTACGAAATTCATTATTCCCTTTATAATTTTTGGTTAAATAAACTTATTTATATTTTGATGATTTTCTTAATTGTATTTTATAAGCCAATGGCAGATCTGCAATCCAACAATAGATTTTACAATTATATCGATCAAAAAATATTATACGACTGCCTGCAGTTTACTAGTCTAATCCCACATAAATTCGAGGTTGAGACATATTGTTTAGTTTTTTTTTGTTTTTCTATGGATTTTTTCAATTTTCTGTTGGTACCTAATTAATCTTCAAGGGATCGGAAAATGTAAAAGATTTTTTAAAAAAATATCCCAGGTAACGGTGAGTGAGCACCGTAAATTGCTTTTTCAAGTTTTCCAATGCGATTCAGTCCCACTTTAATAGAAAAAACAAGAGATGTGATCGATCAATTTGTAGAATTTTCCGTTTGTTTATTTTTTCAATGTTGAAGTACCTTGGACGATAATATTATTTTTAAGTATGAATAATTGAATCAAAAAGTTAATGAAGTGTAATAATGGAATAATATCAATTGATATCTCAACAACAAATTGAAACAATGATTTTTATATAATAGGTCTTTTCTTAGTAGCGTATACCTTTACCCTTACATAATGTAAATACGAACTAGGAGGTGTCAATTCAAGCCATCGATAAAATTTGCTAACCATCGAATAGTTTCTCATATTTTGTTAAAAAAAGATATGGTTAATGTCTCGTGTCATTAGGGATCGTTAAAAATACATAGAAAATCATGAAAAGCTATGAACCAGTTTGATTGCGTAAAATAAGTAATTTATTTAAATGAATTAAAATTGCGTTTCAATTGTATGGTTTTAGATGTATGTGCGTAGTATTATATCGTTACAAGCCCATAAAAAACGATAAAATTCTATTCATGATTGCGGCCTAGTTACTTGAATTTTATAATTGAGCTTTTCGACTGAATGTGCTTGATGGAATTTCAATATCAGATTAGTATTTTGTTGAATTTCATCTAATATTACTCACCTTTTGCGAGGCAAATAACGGACAGAAACAGAATACCAGCAATTTTTTTTTCAGATATTCAAAAAAGAAATAAGAAAATATTTGACAAAAACCTAAGATAACAATTTGCTCCATTGCTTTGTAATAAAAAATGTTAACGACAACTATGATGTAATGTTATTTTTGAAAAGTAATCAGAATCCCGTATTCTTCTTACATTTAAGAGTCAGGTTTTCATGGCTGATTATTTACAACGCTGAATGTTGGACGTAGACAAAGCAAAGTGTTTATTAAGCAAATAGAGAGTAACGGAAAACTATTCATATAAGTAAAAATCTTTTATTCCATTATACAGTATAACAAAAATCAATGAAATCTGCTTGAAATAGTAATTAAGGCTTGGACGAACTAAATGTACTAACCAGCTAGATGTTATCAAAGCTTACTTCTTTGTTGAAATCCTATTTTATAACCCTTAATGATCGAAATGTAAAATGCTCGAAAAGTTTTTCACAAAATGGAAAAATGTAAATCTGGAATGGGACTAGATGATGAATCGGTCGCTTCTTATAGAAACACCGACGAGGTTGAATACCATCACTAATACAACTACTGAGGTTTTAAAACAGAGGTCGCGAAAACAGAGCAGCCATAAATAATAACAGGAAAATGGCGCCTTTGGATATATAACGTCGCTTATAAGTAGTTTGGCTTTATATTGAAGCGATTTTTATTATTAATAAGAAGCCATCTCCCAAAAAATTGGAATCTTATAATAAGATATTTAAAAAAATTTCATAAGCCTACATTTTCCGATCGATACCTGCAGCGTGATCAGGTCAATTTTAAGCGGATATTACAGAACTATAAATTGAATGAAACTTTTCTGGATCCTTATACTATTTCCGCTTTAGAAATTCTGCTCTCTTATTTTAGTGTTTAGAATTTAATCAATGATTATTTCTATGAACAGCAACTTTCCGTTATTGCAAGGTAAAACGACACGACGAAGATTGGTAGAGGATTGTTGCATACAACAATTCATTATCTTAAGTGAAACTTTACATCCTTTAGTAAAATATATTATTATGTATTCTAAATCTAAAGAAAATACACACACAATACCGTATAGCCAAACGAGCGTTGTTCAAATAGTTTAAACAATTCGCTCAATTTGCTTCCCGCCCCTTGCTCAAACAATGAGAAGCTTTGCAATTTATAGATAGAGGTTGTATTCGAATAGATATTTTCAATTGTTTATAAAAACCTTTCCACTTATATCCCTAAATAACAAAGAGGCTTTATTTTCCACAACAACCACATGTGTTTATTATCATTCAAAAAAATAATATTCACATAGTCAGGCTAAAATTCGTTTACGTGGAAAACCATAAAAGCTCGATAAAAAACAACTGCACACAAAACATTAATATGGATCATGTTCCCCGTTTTTCCTTGTTTTTCCGTCCTACTGGGATGAAAGTGTTTGTGAACCTAACTAGGCTCTAGGGCACTCTAGGCAATTAATATTTAATGAACCTCACCGTTTTTCTACCAAATTTCTGCTCTAGGACAAACAAATAATATTCAATCCAAGAGACTATCGTGAATAAGTGTGGATAGTTTTGAAGATAGATTTAAAAACTATATATTTATTATAAATGGGACAACATCAAACGTTGTAAAAATCCAGATTTCCTTCATTTATAGTTATATTACATAAAGTCGGTTATTAAAAAATTATAACTTGTATTTTAAAAACTTTAAAAAATCGTTTGTTCTAAGTGGCTTCTCTTTTACACTGCAATGAACACTACTAAAGTTTATGTGCTGTGAGAAGTTTAGAAATCGCACGAGTGCATGGTGCAGTGAACAAAAGTTAGATATATACATACATATGTCGATGTGTATTAAGGTAATGTAAAAGCTTCTACAAATATTTTTCTTGGTCCATATAGTTCTCGGTGAGATAAAATGATAAATTAATCAAGCATCGGCTTTACGAAATAAGACATTTAAGAATAAATATTTACGAATTATAATGCATAAACGATTCTGAAGCTCAACAAAAAAATACATTTATCTGTTCTCGAAATATTATGTTGATTTATTTGTAAGTAAGAGATAATCGAATTGCGATGTTAATTCGCTAGATGTAGGAATAGCGTGGGAGTAACCATAAATATGAGAGCTTTTGTGAAATGTGTCACAATCAGTGATACTATTCTTTATGATAAAAAATACAGTTTATACAGTACTATCGAGTACCCGGCATGCTCTTGCAATGTCACTCAAAGAATGAAAGTGTTTGTGTTTTAATTATGTTTTTTGAAATGCTTTTGGATACACATATATATTTTAAAACAGATAATTAATAAACTTTCGTGTGCTTCGACACCAAAAATTACCAAAGTTTTATCGCAATCGGATGTACGGTATAGGAACGCATACGGAACACACTAACAAGCATTCATTTTTAAATATATAAGATAATAATATTAAAAAAACACTTTTCGTGATCATGAAATTTTAGGGGTTTCTAAATATTCACTACTTGTTATCTTGATAAAAACATGTGAATGATCGCGCACATTTCGTCCTTAGTAGGATGAAGCTTGAATAGAGACATTATGTTGCAACCGAACCTTCTAAGGTTGTCCTCCTGCCGGTACCTTGTCAACCCTTAATAAATTCCCTTTGAATGCTCAGTTGCAGCCTTTGATACTCGTGACTACTCGTTACGCGCCCTTATTCGTACAATTTGTACAACACGAGATTCACATTAATAAAAGCTTTAAAATATTAATCGTTTTTCAAGCCATGTTATGCAATCTAAGAAACCAGTTTATATATGTAAGTAAACGCGGAAAATAGACCCGATGCTTCTTCTATATCACTCAGAACTTTTAATTGTATGGTCCATATAAAAAATTTTACGACTTTTAATAGATTCATACAAATAAAACAAATATATAATGAAGCAATTACTTATAAGAAGTGTAGTTGGGGTGTTACAAAAGTAATTCGCACTGACCTAACGACAATTTATTTTGATAAGTATTTCTGCATCAATACGGCCATTCTGAGTAAATAGTTAAGAAGCGTTCATTTAAATTAATGCAAAGCATCGATATCTCACAAGCAACGGTGGTTGCCCCCTTTAAGCCAGCGCGCTCATAAAAAATTCAATCATCCCCGTCTCAGGTGAATAGACACATGTGGTGGTGGGTACATACAATTTATGTACTGCCTGCTCCGCCTCTGGGGATATTCTGAGTACGGACCTTGCCCGAATATTCGCGTCTATCGTGGGTATCGGACGGTTTTCTCTCTCCATATTATTTTAGACTTGAAAGGATTTTACTTGGTTTCAGTGGCCGCTATCTCCAATTATATCTGTGTTGACAGTGAAATTGAGACATTTTGTCTGCGAAATAAATTATGATGTTTCAATGGGATCAAATGTCTAAAAACAGAACATATATAAACAGAGCAAACGAAAACAAAGTAATTCATTCGGAGAATTCTTTTGTTTACTGATCTCAATGTTTAAAGTTATTTGTAAATATAAAATCACATAACACAATTATTAATAATAAATAATAATAATTGTACTGCAATATTTGCAAGAAAATGTTCTCAATTGTTTATTCCATTTAAAGCCACCATATTTTGTTTAATATTTTTTTTCTATATTTGCTCTCTATTACTGTTCTCTATTATATGGTCGTCACGCGGTGCAAAATTGTATTGTATTACTATTTCAATGAATGTATAATTCAAAATAAATTCTTGAATTGTTGAATGTAGGAAAGGTTGTTGATATGCATTCACAAAATAGGTGTATCAATCACACAACGAGCTTTGTCACACGAAGAGCTTTTATCGCAAATGTGTGATGGCTGGTTGGGAAAAAAGACGTCGTATACTGAGATGTGACCTCATTGAGAATCAAGCTTTTTGAGCTCGTTTCATTTTGGCGTAGCAATGATTTTCCAAAGTAAATAAACCACATATAGTCAGTAAGAGAAATAACAACATCAAATGGAAAGTTTATTTATTGAAGTGGGTGTTTTTTAGGGAAAATATAATCCAGTAGCGTGTTTGGATAAATTTAAATATTTTCACCCAACCATCCTCGCCTACCGTTTGTATTGCGATAAGATCATAAAAAATAATCTTTGTTTTCGTTCTAGAATGGCCTGAATGAACTATATTTAAATCCTAGATTTTCCAAACCCGAAAATTGTAATAGTGCCAGCATTTTTTTATAATGCAGCGCAAGAAAATCATAAATTTACATAAGTAATGATATCTTCTAAAGTTATGGAACCAAAAAATTACTCTTTTTTGTTTCAACTGGCAATTCTTGGTAGAAAGGCAACTCAGAATTTTACAATTGAAGTTCTATATAATGTAAATTTAGTTAATTATTCAAACTCACATTATTCCTCATTTCAAATTGTTTCATGTAGGACTAATTTTTATTTCCTGATTAGTGATCATTAATTCATTTCAATTATTGACAGTTTGATTCCATTTATGTATGATTATCTGAAAGTCTTATCATTTTTCATTGACCCATTTTGTATGGTATCTTGTCTTCTCTTTTGATATTTGATATAAATATGCCCGCTTCTATATATCAGTTGAAAATGTTCGCGATGAGCGAAACCGGCTATGATCTATACGGAAAGCATATGTGGAAATGGTGTATTATTTATTTATTCTAATATTTAGTACCGTTGTATTTAAACATCCAGCTATAGAAACTTGTTTATTATATTTTATTTTATTATTTTATTATTTTATTATTTATTATTTATTTGACTATTATTTTCTATTTTAAAGCACTTTAATGCATGGTTCAAAATCAATCCCGTGCAGATCTGCTCGGGCCATGAATGTGAGGGGTAAATTCCTTTTTCTAAGTCGATAGCGTTGTGAAAGGCGGCCATGCAAACATTGGCTGCATATACACAACGGGTGGGTGGTGTTGGGAAAAACCAACTTGTATATAAACTTGTTGGCTAAGTGAAACCGGTCTTAAAATTATTGAAAAACTTGGAATAAATCATAACTGAGGTCTGCCGAGAAAAATTAAGAGAATTATGGATGATAATGTATGCATTAATTATTTTTTCGTCAATAATGGTCACCGAGGAAAAATTACTAGATACTAGGAATGAAATATTTCATATTATAAATGGACATATTCGAATTGCTTGGAAAAAATAAGTTTTAATATATATTTATGCATTACGACTAAGAGTGAAAGATTTTTAAGCGAATAAAAAAAAACCTAACCAGCAAAACCCTTTAAAAAATGCTAGTTACAACGGTATAAGAATTCCATAAAGCACGTAAATACCGACTCAATAAATGCTATTTGTATTGCTAAGAAAGCTATCAATACAAAGCTCTATTCACTGTTTTTCATTGTTTTCATTTTATAGAACGTCTCCGCAAAATCTATAGAAATACGTTTAGTATTTCAGGCATCTTATAGAAAATGCCGACATTCTTTTCAGTTCAACATTATTAAATTCCTATCACGTTTTGACCACGCTAAACTCGCGAGGAAAACGATTAAGAGAGGGATGAAACTGTCAGTCTTGCTGACTCGTTTCTGCGTTCTATCGTTTTGTTTTAATAAGAAAAGTAATTAAATATATTCATTAGGTTAATAATACTTGGTTATCAGGATTGAAACGTTGTTTATCTGAAATAATTTCAATTTAAGAAAAGCCACAAAAGAAAAATTGATTTTTAGCTGAGTCTATTTCCAGAGGATAATATAGACTTCTGATAGAGCAATTTAATAAAAAGTATAGGGATTGTATTAAAAAAATACTAGAATTAAGTTGATAACTATTTTTAAATCTTGTTTTCAGGATTGGATAACATGAGAGAAAACAAATAAATTGAGGTAAAAAACATATATGAAAGGTTTTATTCGGCGTTTCGACATGATCTTTGGTTGAAAATCTATTTAGAAAACTTTTCACTGAGAAGCATTTATATTATTTCAATAACGCACAATATAATATATATTATTTCAATCGGATATTACTTTGTCAGTTTTTTTGGTACGAAATAAAGCTTTATCAATTTGATTGCGCAAGAAACGTGGAAAATTTACGACCGGCAGAAAATGTATGATAGTAGTCTTCCTTCCGGTGATTTTCGTGTGTTGTATGTGTAAGTACTCTGAAGCTTCTAAAAAACATAAAACCTTTTATGGATCAAGATAATGTTCTGGAATACAAACAATTGCAACAAAAATCAGTTGTTTGAAGTATGCTACAATATTTCTTTCGTGTAATGAATAGGAAACTAGAATGTTATGAGAAAACTGTTAACGACCTAAAACCTCACAGTTTTAAATATTTTCGTTCGCTCTGCTTCATTGTTAGTTTTCATGATACTACATAACATTTATTTTGTTTCCACATTGTGCTTTTAAGAACCAAATTATAATGAATTTTCTTTTGAAATGAATGGGTTTTCATATCCAAGCAAACACGCAAGAGCCGTTGTAAAATGAACCATAAATATGCACAAAAGAATGCATATTTAAAAATACGAAAGCACCGGGAAAGCGTATATTGCTGCATAGTTCTTAAGAACCGTACATGTTCAACTTGCATTTTATTTGATAAGTTTTTAATTATCATTACGATAATAATTATAAAAAACAATCATATATATATTTTAAATGTTTGAGTTAGTTTATGTAACTTATATTTACGTATATCTTCTGCAAATAAAATTAGTTTAATTTTGATTTATAGAAAACGTATCTTCAGTAAACGTATCAATTTAATTGTTTTATTACCCTTTGAGTTTAAGCAGCATCAAATCAATGGTACTGTTAACTATGGGAGTTTACAGTTCTAAAATATGTCAAATGTACATATAATGCTTTTTTGATTTCAAGTGTTATATTGTTTATTAAAAATCTTGAATTCAAAATGTCTATGTCCATGAGTGGTAGATAGTGACTAGAGAATAATATTTCTCTTTCTAGAAAAACTGTCATGCCACGAGTTTGGGCTCTTGAGTGTTGAAAAAGATGAAGGACAGGTGCGTGTCAGCGTCAGGGGAACGTCGCTTTGCTTTTGATGGTTCACTGCTCGGTATGAGTTGACTACCAAATCATTTGGGACTACTCACGCATTGAGTTGCAAATTAGTATTTCGCTCAAGATTCCAGATCTAGTCTGATAATTTAGAATAGATATAAGCTTAGGGCCTAGACATTGTATATTTTACATTGGTTTCATTATTAGAAGCTTTAAAAAAAATACAAAACCTTGTCAAGGAAAGACGAAATAAAATAATAGTGGGTATTATATTAAAATATGCCAATATCATTTAAAAAAATTAATACTACGTAACCATGGTAATTATTTAAAATATGAAATCAATTATTTTTCATATAATCTCACGAGTTATTATTTATAATACCGAGACATTCAGAAGTTTTAATAATGTATTTGACTATTAAAACTGATTTTTCGTCCCTCAAATATCAATATTTTCAATACAGAAAAAGTATTTTTATACAACATAAAACTCAAATATCTAAAAAACCGAAAAGGTTTTTATCGAAAAGTAACTAGTATGAAAAAATATGGGCTACATTTTAAAATTTATTTACTATGTGAATAATAAACTCCTTTATTTAATTCAGTATAATATCTCGTTGTTTCACTGCTCTGTAGTATATCTACGAAACTTTGTGATTCATTTTCAGACAAGGGTATAAAGATTAATTGTTATATTGGTCATGTATTGTACGTTTGCCAAATATTAAACCATGATGTATAAGGGATTTTCCATGAAAGACGTCACACGATTTTGGGTTAAATTTGAACCCACATCTTCTTTAAAGACATCTAATAAATTTATCACTTACCAGGCCTGTAGCCAAGAGGTCAGCGACGTTGGTTTCTATGGTGATTTAATGAACAGTTTCATTATCAAATCGATTTGTGTATTTGTGTAAGAAGGCATGGATGTAAAATTTCTTCCCACTTGTTCAATCCTAAAAACAAGGCATAGTCAGAGAGATAAGCTTATTATTTCTAGCCCAGACCTAAGATGTGTTAATCGTATTGCATGGATGGGTTCTTATTTTTTGTAACTAAAAAATAATAAATTAAAAGGCTACCGGTCTATTAAATCACTTTTTTAGTATAGATAGAAAATATTACATCGCTTAAAATATTATCCTAAAATGTTTGAAACTACCGACGATGATTTTAATCTGTTATTTATCGTTCGAACAATTATGTACGTTAACGTTACGTAGTTCGATATTTTTCTATCAAGATAAGTGGGCAAGTGTTTTTTTCTCCTAAACGTTTGCACGATGTATGTTTATCGTATGTACATACATAAAAATCATATTATTATTAGTATTATTTATACGCGGTTTGTCAATTTTATACCATACATAAATACATTGTTGCGTAAACAAAAGAGTGTCTGACAGGGAAAATGATTGATAGTTATTCGTTAAAATTCATTTCGTTGTAGACATTCCGTAGCATTAGTGATTAAAATAATAACTACAAGATTCGTGATTTTTTTTCAAACTATTAATTTTTAATGAGCTTACTTAAAATTCCTTAGATAAGTAATATAGATTCTGATTTCGTTTATATTTTTCATTATTAATTTGTTTCCAATTCAGTTATAAAATACTTTATCGACAGTTTATTTTTTCGATTGTACTTTATTCATAATTAAGAACAGTGTGTTGCTTTTAATGTCCAGACAATCACCAATATATAAATATGTATCTGCATTAAATTCATCGGTTTCTGAATATGATTTTTACAACGTGCGTAAATATTTAAACATACTTTTTTATCTGACATTTCAAAATTATGCGACATGCGTACTAAAAATAATTTTAACACATTTTTAGTACTTATTATTATTATAATGCCATTCCACCAAGTATTGGTAGTGAACACATTAAAAGTGACTAGTACTTTCATATTTTTTGTTCGATTTTGGAAAAATTTGATGTGAATGAAATATGGACCTATTGGTTTTAGCTTTAAGTGGCTTCACATAATGAAACATTATTTAATGTGAACGATAAAAATTTTAAAGGGAATTTCTGTCAGGCACCGTCAATCGAAATCTTAAGTTAATAAATTGAATGAAGCCTTCATCAATATTACATATTATGTAAATCCAATAATAACTAAAACATAGCTTTGATGGCACATTGTGTGCATGAAAAACAACGCTATATTGTCAATATAGAATCGAGTAAATTTAAAAAAAAGTCAAACACACGTTGTGTCACACCCAGTGCTGTAGTCGTAAACTTCCCAGAGGGTAAATGGGAAAGTACTGTTTGCTCGATATCTGTATATTCACCCATATTATTATACCCTTTCACATATTCTTGTATTAAACCTCACCGTATCTGGTATGAAAAAAAGAAAAAAAAATCAATTTTTTCCAATGGAATCAGTATTTTATTTTTCGTTTGATGGTAGATTTTTTTTGTGGAACTATAGGGTTTGCACTACTTTGCAAACATATCTAAACGTATATGATGCATACCTTTCAATACAGCACTGTTCACACTTCGTTTTGCAACAAGTGATATAAAAAAATCCAAATACTAAGGGCAATAATTCTAATAAAAATTATAGCACGAATTTACACTGACAACATTTCAATTGAGTTATATTTGTGCTATGGCCGGAGAATTTCTTAGAACGAAGATTATTTATTTGTATACATAGATGGAAGCTTTTGGGCTGTTGCTAAATCGATGACAGTATTCTACTTTAACGATTTTGCACGTGAATTAAGAACGTTAGATTTTCGTCAAATTATATCGATATCATTTCGGTAATCAACGATACTATTAACAAGCCAAATGATGTTCTAACGGTTTGTTTAAGTATCGATGGTCAAACTTTCGCTAAGCTACAAGGGGTAATAGGGTATGTGTAAGCACTAAACAAACCTCCCTTTGACCAACTCCCCTAAACAAACACAATCATGTTTAACGGCATTAACTTTCACTTCATTATTATTAATCAAGGAGAAAGTTCCTCGGAATAGACATCGTGTGATTAGTTCCTTTATCAAGATTAAGGATAAAATAGTAGGTACCACAAAAAGAAACGAATAGTAGGCACACGTTTGTTTTTTTTCGGAATAAAGAAAGAATAGATACGTGAAATGGTTTCTTTTATTCCTTAGTGAATAAATTCAGTTTTTTTGTCGATCCTGAATCTAAACGAGCCTGATTTATTGCGATTTAAACGTCCTCTATCACATAAATGTGCCAATAATTTCACTGCTTCACCGAAGTGTTTATTCACGACGTAGAATAATTGTATATGTTCAGCTATATTTTTGCTTTTGTTAAATGTATATAAAGAGAACTATAGCAGAAAAATGACTTTTCAATTCCAAAAAAAGTCCAACAAATTGAATAGCCACCATTGAACTAAATACAATTTAAGGAAATTTTGTATTTTGTTTTATTTTGATTGTATCAGTGTTATTATTACAATATAGTTATGATTATAAAAAAAAATTTGGAAGAATTTTGTTGTAAAATAACTTTTTTTAAGGAAAAAACTTCACACATAAATCGTTTAAAAAAAAAGAAATTTATCATTAATTTAACCTCTCAAATGTAGAGCGCATTAAAAGGTCGTTTTCAATAAAACTTGGAATGTTTTGTTCATAATTTGTTTCATGAAAATAGTTAGAAATTTAAAGGTGGCTGAAAGTACCTTTGCTTAAGGCGCATCTAGAGAGACATTTAACAAAATTTACTGCACCCCATGGAAAATCAATCTTACCTCCGCAGGTATTTGGGGGTAAGTTACAAGTAAAGTATTAAGCGCGAGGCAGCAATAATTATTACAAACTTATTCTAACTGACATTAAAATTTGCGTTATAAAACGAAGAACTTTATGTGAAACTTTTGTATTGCAATCAAGATCCACAGTTTTTTTTATATAAATTAACGTAGTATAAGCTTTTAAAAGTGACGAGGATATCGTCTCAAACGTAACATAAAGATGGGTAGTGTATTTCTAATGATTACTTGTAATGTTTAAATTTAGAAACATTTAGTAAGAAATAAATATTCTTTTAAAATCTCACGTCAATAATAATTATCAAAGTCTTTTATTAATAAAGAACTCAGGTATTTATTTTAAGTACATTGTTATTTCTTTTCCTTTAAAATTTTTAATAAATTCTCAGTAAATAATGTTTAAATTGGACATTTTATTTTAATAGATCTCTTTGTGAACTAATGAACTGAAACAAGTGTAACAAAACAAACGGGAAAACAAAGAAAACATCAATAGCAATAAGAAAAAAAAATGTGTAGAAAATGAACTTCCATTACCATACATCGAAAGGAAAGTTAAAAACAAATGGTCAACTAATTATTATTAAAATAAAAGTTGTACATAATTGCTGGGCTTCATTATGAATAGTTTGTTACCTCCTTTTTTTCTTTCGTTGAAAAATAGGTTCCAATATTTTATGTTGGTAAAAAAATGAATCCTAACTTTTATGCTCTCTTAAATTTAACGTCAAAACTAGACGTACACAGAGCTTTGAATGATTATTTCGGCGATTTCACAGGGGCAAATAATCATATAATATTAAATAGGCTATTAAAACTCTTTCATTCGATAGCTCTTTTAAATCCGCGATAAGGCTCGATTTAACACCATCGTTTATTCACAGTGAGCTATAAAATTGCAGAACTGGTTAACTGTGTAGGTCCTTAAAGCCTTCAGTATATAAAACGCGATCCCAACAGAGTGTGGTGTTACAAAGTGTTGTCGGTCCAAGAAAATACATGAAGTTTTCTGTATTAATATCCGTCTGCCAACCAAAATCCACGTTACGTGCTTCTCATAATAAAGAAGAGGCTTCCAAAAACAGCAAGGGCGGATTTTCTCATCTCAAGTGAGAGAAAGGACTATTACAGGAAGAGAAAACCGGGAAGGGGCATCGACCCGGACCTTCTATGTCTTATTAAAACACACACATGCATTTGGAAGATAAGATTATATGACCATAATGTATCATAATATCAGCTCCGAGGCAATAACAACTACAAAATATGTATGTATATAGAAAATAAATAGGTATGGAAATAATATCAAAAATTATATATTCATCGCTACTGTATTATGAATCAAAATTATAAAAATTAAGTTAATGTACAATCATTTTATTACACCAGGTATTCGTTAACGCAAGAAAGTATGACATAAACATTTTAAATAACTACCTAACATATAATGAAAATAACACATTTATCAATCAGCTGCATGGCTAATTTTCAACATTTTTAACTTTTATTGTGTGCAAACAATAGTCAAAATCTCGTTGAAAACAAATCGTATTTTTTTGGTGTCCTACGTATAGATTAGAAAATTTTTCAACAGAATCACTAAAAATAGCATGTATGTATATAGGTACGCGTTCATTTTATATTATTGCTAATTCATTATCTTTTTAATTTAAATTTATTAAATGGATGCATTACAATTTACATATATAAAAAAGGTGGTACGGTACATATAACAGCATTATAATTTCAATCGATAAAAACTGTTTGACTTTAAATTATTTATGGAATAAAATCGAAAAAAAATAATTTACATACGTAATACGTTGTCAAACAGTTCGAAAAACTATGTGAGCATGTTATCTCACCACATCAAAAAGCTTTTGATACAATAACGTTTTTATTGTTTTACAGCCAAACTTTCGGAACATTGATAGATGTTTTTGAATAAAAAATACTTGAATAATAATTAGAGTACGAAAGTATGTACTTTGTAATGACGTCAATAAAAGTTCGTTTTGAAGGCGGCTTTGTTTGTCACGGGTAAAGTATGAATAATAAAGTTAAATACAAACTTGTCACTTCATCAGAATTGCTGTCAATTTACATAAAACATCTACATATTGTTTTATTTAGTGAAACATCGGGTATTTGAAGAACAGGTTGATGGGAAAACAAGTCCCGTTGTTATTTCATACGAAATAAAATCTTTCTTAGAATTGAGGAACCGCAAGCACAACAAAAAGGTAAAAAAATACCGAATAAATTTATACGTTTATTCAAATATTATTTATTACTCATTGGCTACGGGGAAAATTAAAACACATAAAAAAAAGATGCGTATTCCACGTTCCCCGTTGCCAATGGATACTTTGAGGATCCTTCTTTTCAACTCGGCTATTATAAAAAAATATATAGGTATGATGATTTGCTTTCATCCACTTCATTGACGTCTGAAAAATATTTTGTAACGAGACTTTATTCTTTATAACCTTTTTTTTTCTTCGTCGGAATTCATTTTATAAGAACGATGTAATTATGCATGTTTAATTTAATAAAAATATTAGATAATTTATACTGAAAATTGAAAATTGTCCGGCTACATAAATAGCCCATTTTTAGGAACAATATTTTAATAATAATGATTACTTTTTGTCGTGAAAATGAAATCACTTTGAAAAACATGAATGTCACAAAAAAGAGTCAAAATTTATTTTAACGATAAAATATTATAACTATTCGTCTTCTCCGAGTAAAATGACTACCCCAATATAATTTGCTTCACGGGTTGTTATATTACCTGCCATCAAAAGTTTTTTGACAGTGTGTCATTGCCAGCCACGTTTTGTAATTAGCATCGGACCCATAAAATTTGAAATATAATATTTTTTCGTTTCGGTATGAACATATTTTGATAGCTTAAATCATTTTTACCATTCAAAATAGCGTGTATATGGATACCATTTATCATCATTGACAATAAAAATTAACATCGTGGGTCGGATTTAATGTATTTTTATACAAATGTACAAGGAACATTGATTGAACGAACATCTCTTTTTTTAATCCGTAACGCGTATTTGAATGTATTTTGACTGGCGTTCGTTTGATATAAGTGGATTAATTTAATGAAAGCCTCGTATAGGCCAACAGAAAGACAACACGGCACACATCATTAAGCTGTTATGCAGTGGTTACCAACATAACCATCATACAGCATTTTCAAATATAATAAAATTTTCAACGGCTAATAGCTGTCGTTCAAGTATTTCAATCCGGATTATTAGGCTCAGCATAATTTGGCATCGATTGGGAGACTTTTTCTTCATAATGATTTTAGCTAGTGAGGGAAGTGGTGTGGCCTTTTATAAACTCAAAAAGTCCGATAAAATCAAATCAATATAGAAAAAATGGTCCATGTGAGATAATTAATCGAAAATGCTTCGCCACCGAGCGAATTAATATGTATACAAAAAAGAAGAATAAGTCGAATTTAATTTTCATATACATACATAGATATAATATATTTCCACCGAAAAACATTGAGGAAATTGAAAAATAAATAGATAATCACAAGCAAATGAAATTCATAAAAGCAATAATATTGGAACTTTTACAATATTTCAATAATTAAATTCATATTCCGAATGTCATTAATAATAAATTAACAATGATCTTCAGTGGAAAAGTAATTCAATATGAAATACACATTCGTCAAGTAAAATCCAGTATTTTCATTTAAAAAAAGAAACAATCATTAGATGAATTTAACGCTAAGAGAGCGTTATGAATTGTAAGACAATGGCATTTTATTGAATCCATAATCGAGGAAACTTCTCATAAATTTACAATATTTCTTAGGGTTTTTTTTGTAGAAAACAGGCCAGGCTCGTCTAGCCAGTTCACAACTGGTCACAGTTTTCCAGTCACGCAAAGTCAAAGTCAAATACCTTTAAATGACTTTAAATCTTTTTCAACATACTGACATGATTGCGTGTAACAAATTTTCACAATTTTTTAGTTTCAATAATGAAACATGTCTTAAGCGTGAAAGACGCAATGAAATCGTGTAAAAGAGTTGAGTAAATGGTAAATTAATTAATCTTTCTTAATTAAATAAAGCTTTGTTAAATGGTTTCTTGAATTCATGTCAGCCTGCATCGTTGAGTATACGGACTATCGATTGATATGTTCAACAGAAAACCTTAAACGAAAACTGGCTGTAGTCTGGTTTCTCAACTTTTTTCAGACATGATATAATCAGTGAAGTGGTTTTAATGAGTTGATTGATCTTATATTTGTCATGATTGGGTGTGGAGGACTCAAACTTAATACTGACAGAAATGACTTTGAATAGTATTTCGTTTAAGGCTGCGTATAGTGAATGTTTAACAGCGTTGACTAATCGGCTACGGGGACACTATTAAAAAAAAAATTCATTGGCGATTTAAAATCAATACACTGAAACCCCGATTCTATGTTTTTCAAGGGACCGTATAAAACAAACGATTAATGCGGGAAACGATGAATGCGGGAAAGTTTGATATATTAACTAAATGTCAGGACGCTGGAAAACGTATAATGCGAGAACATAAGATCGGGGTTCCACTGTATATAAAAAGATGAATTGAAAATAATACCAATAAATGCTTTGGAATTTACCGATAGTATGACAATACGTAGGAGGAATATTGGTTCATGAAAGGTTTAATCATATATAGTTAGTTATGTCTCCATAAAGATTTTTTTTTACCTTTGTTGAAGTGTCAACTGTGTCAAAGTTACGATTTTTTTATTAGTTCCTCATTTGCTTGTTGAAATACATACATTGAAATGGGTTGAGAAATTTGCCTTAGAAGGCTTTTAAAGAGGGCCCGCGGCTTGGAGTAGAAAGCACCCCGCAGGCCGCGCTGCGAGCCAGCCCGTAGCCGGCCAAAATAACTCTTATCTTTTGTATTGCCTCCCATTGTTTTAACAGCGGGATGTTACGTATTCATTTTGACTGTTACACAATATAATATCATGTTTTATCGTTCTTTCTTCCGACTCACGGTTGTAATTATCGCCATGAGGCCTGGTTAACACGCTCTAATGGGATGGGATATTATTTCTTCAAACGAATTGTACAAATTGTGTCGGTTTGCAGTTTGCTTTATCAATAATCCCAAACTGATGTAACAGATTACTTATTTAGAAATGTATCATCACTCATTCGAGTAAAACAATACTAGTCATCCAGTTGTGGCAATAAATTAATTACGCAGAACAATAAATAACTGGTCGACTCTAAAAGCAATTATAATTACTATACAAGTCATATTTTAACATACATGCGAATAAAAGTAAAAACATTGCTATATTTCAAAGGATATTATTTACATCCCTGTTAATAATGAAGTATCCAAGAAATATATATTTGGAATACTTTTTGTAAAGCACACTTTAAATTTCTGAACTTCTAGCGAGAAAGCATTTCAATTTAAATTTAATAATAATCAAGCCTCTGCCACGACCTTTAAGTTTGTTTAGTTTAACAAATTATCATTATCCCGTTTTTTTATTAACGACCCTGGGCACAAAAATAGTCGATGTAGATAATTTATGTTTGAAGTACAGTCGGAAAATCACCATATTTTTTTCATACCTTCTTCTTCTTGATTAAAATCGTTACATAAAGCCTTTTTCTGCTTAGAATGGAAAATCGGAACCGTTCGATGAAATGAAAGGTCACGAACGGTTCAATATAGAGAATATTTATTTTATCTGTATGTCAGCACTAGAGATAATTAAAAGTTATTTAGTGCACAGATAGTATCGTTAATGTTTACAAAAGGCAAATTAGTGCAAAAAGGATAGCGCAATAACCGCGATTACGGAACACATCCACTGAAAAAGTTGGCTGTCCTCCCAAGAACCATCGCGTGATGAGGTAAACAAATTTACCTTCGCAGGCATTTTGCTTACAACCTCCGTGGCGTAAGCCACTTAATTCAATGACGGGAAAGCTATTTTGAAAGCCAAACATATTGGCCAGTTGTTGAATACGACCTAAAAATAATTAGAGTGTAAAATATATACATTACACAGCATTTCTTCGACGGATTTGCATATATTTTGCATATAGTTGTGATCGATTTTCGTTAAAATTTACATTGTGAGTATATAGTAAAAAATATAGCGGTCAAATAATTTCAGCAGAATTTCACAATATAAACGACAAATGCTATAATGAATATTTGCTCTAATCCAAAAATCTGATTACCTGATTTTTACGTGAAGTAGTATTTACATAACATTGATTTTGTTTGCTAGAACTGAGAATAAAAATCACTTATTCTCGTTTTGCTGCTTTACGGTTGCGAGCCGTGTCACGTCATGGGAGTTCGAAGAAATCTTACAATATACTTTGAAGCAGATGGTTGGGATCGAATGATGGTTTGATTTTGTAAGGTATTGGTGGAGCTACGGAGGGCTAGGATCGTCGGAGAAGAAGCAGATTGGCTTTCGGGAGACAAAATATTCGAAACGTGTTATGGCTATACGCTTCGAAAAAAAAACGGAGATAGAAAAATACCCCATTTTTTGATATACACCAAATAATATCACATCGAAGCCGACTCCCTAAAACTTTCTACACTTAAAAATGTTTTGCCAAGGTTTTATCTATCTACATCTGCAGGCCTCCGATCACACGAATGAAATCGTATAATCTTTTAGTCATTCAGTAACTATGCAAGCTTCTATTACAATAAGCATTTATAGTAATCGCTGAACAATAGCTTTGATAATAAAGCTTCAACTCCCCAACCAAATAAGTTAAAATCATTAAACCCAATGTTCAAAACACGTTTATTATTCAGTTATGAACGAAAGGTTTTTTCAATGTAAAGCTTCGAACTAATTATTTTCTACGCTCCTTTTCATAAATTATTTTTTCAGAAGCTTCTATACGCACATTTAAAACCATACACTTTTATAAATAAGGTATATTGACTACGCTTATCTTGATCACGTGTACACTTCATAATAATATTTTTGCACACGTAAAAAAATGAAACGTGGAAATTAAATTAAAAAATACACATTGACAGTGATATTACAATTATTTCTATGACTAAAATAATACGAATGATGATAAAACAATCGGACAATGTCAAATTTACAGTCAATTAATAGTTAAGAATTCAAAAGATCTGAAAGAATCTTGATAAATAGAAGATGCTTCTTTACTAGGTGAAAACTGTTTTAAAGACAAACGTGGATATTTTATTTTCATTAAAATGAACTTCTACAACCTACAATGAAAGTTACCCTTTTATCCACCGAAAGTACTTCAATCAATATTTAAAATACAACTTAACCAATATGTTGTGTACTCAAATGGACTCATCAACATTTTGTACCCAAAAAAACATGGTTATCTCGAATTTTTGGATATCTTGTTTGTCGGAAAAGAGGGATTATGCACCAGATTAAAAACAGTACACCGTCTGTTACAATACTACTCGAGGAGTTCATATGCCATATGTTCCACATTGGGAGCACACATGGCTTAAAAACGTATTCAAAAACCAAAAAATATTTTTTTTTGTTTATGAGTTGATTGCTTACCTTTTCCTTCACACTTTCATAGGTTATATATTGTTTATAACCTATTTTACACAGCTATTATAAACATCTTAAATCAAAGTGGAGTAACAAATAATCTGTAATAATATAAAACGCAGCCAAGAATCGATGGAATGATTTTATCTTTATTTCATTCGTTTTAATTGCTCAACTGACTATCGGAACTTCGTGGATAAGCAATTTTTAAATACCATTTGTTGAAAGCATCCATTAGTTTTATTTATACTCCGCATTGGAGGCGCACATGGATTGATTTATTTTATGTTTATGAAAATTTTCTTCGAATTTTCCATTGTGTGGTCAAATTTAAATGACTGGAACGATAAAATTTTCCCTATAACGTAGTGTTTACTTGCAATATAAGGGGAAAGTAGCAATATATTTATGTGTGGCCCAACGCCAAAAGTATAATTACTAAAAAGTTTTCGTATAGATTAAGATCTAATAGCAGTACAGCCCCTCGGAGTAATTTAAAGTATGTATAACGACTCTATGAAAACGAAAACAGTATTTTTAAAAAACTTTATAAATATTTCCATGAAAATATCATACTTGCATATTTAGTAATACAATTTATTATAATATACCTGTATGTTGCATTATAAAGTTACGGAATGAAATGTCAAAGAATGGCTCAGGAGGTTTATGTCACAATGTATTGAGATTCATGTATTGTACAAAAATTTCGCAAACATATTTTCAGAAAAATTGTCTACATTTTTACGTTACAATATATTAGGGGTGGCCCAACTTTTTGCCATTGCGATCAACTAATAAAGCAATCAAATAAATGTAATCAATAAAATTATACACATAAAAGGTTGACCTTTTGCCGATCAAATAGAAAAGAAAAAAAATAAATCTAATAAATATTTTGCACATATAAACAGTTCATCTGATATTAAATTTTCTTTAACAAAGCAAATTTCTTGAAAAAGTTATTAGAATATGTACTTTTTGTCTCTTATTCAAAACTATTTTAAAGCTTTTTACAATATTTCAGATAAAATATATTAGAACGAGCTTAAATATAAAACAAAATTTTTTCCTGAACATTATAGTATAATTAATTGATGCATATTTATACTTGCTAAGCCCTGCTTATACGCACACTTCAATGCGAATTGATGCATTCGATATGAAACAGAATTTGGTTGTTGGATAATAATCCGTTTCAATCGAATGATTTTATTCATTTCAAACTCTATATAGAACTACAATACATACTTTTATATCGAGAGTAACTCGTATTATTTGAATGCATTTCATACGTGCACGGAAAAATGACTGTTTGAAATTGACCACTGTTCGCGCGGAAAATTTATCGCATTAATAACCCATCGCGCAGAAAAATCATGGCGGCTAGAGAAAACTCTTTGCATAGATAGTTGAGGGAATTTTTGATGCTGATGATGATTAACTGACATTGGTAATAACGAAAAAGGTGTTAATATCAAACTATTTGTAATCAATTTTTTCGATCTGAGCTTTTGATGTATGACCATAAACTATATTCCAACAATCGCCGAATTGTGATTAGTGGCGTGATATTCAACTTATTATTATTAAATGAAGAAAGGGGTTTAATTAATGGTTTCTATGCTAAGTTTCTTGATTATAAACCTACTAATTAATCGTGAGTTATTCACACACATATAAACAAGATGGCTGTGAAATTAAACTACTTAAGCATTTTCTCGCCGCATAATACATTAAGAGAAGATATATTACATCTCATCTCTTAATATATAAATACGACATATCATCTTATATCCGTAGCAAAATAAACCGTTCGCTTGGCAAGATGGCCTGTTATTTTAGTTTTGCCTAAATACTAAAGTATCATTAAGAGTACGTTAAAGCACGTAGGCAAATAAAATAACTCATTAATGTGGCATAAAGTCAGTACTTAGCTGAATTGTCTACTCTACGATAAGCAAACCATGTCAAATTTTATCGCATATTTGCATGTTAGAAAAACATCAAGTTATACTAGACATGAACATAATTTTATTCATATTTATTAAGGTTTTATATGGATACACATTTCATTGTCTTAAAATCATAATCAAAATACAAATAAAAATGAAATGGAACATTCAATTCATTATTCTCAATTTACGAATGTTGAATAATACTCAAATATATTGATATTTTATCCAGTCGGTTGCTGGGCACGGGTTCAAGTCCCGGAATTGACTGTTTGATGTATTTCTCGGATTACCATTATTTTTTTTAATTTAAGAAAAATATTTTTATAGCTGATTAGACAATATTTTACGTCACGCTTAAGCATGATGTTTGATGACGGTAACCTTCATTGTGTCAATGTAACTTAAAGCTCGCTTTGTTTCAGCGAAACATTATTTTCCGTCATGAAAAGACAGCAAATTAAATTTAGTTTTCCCATTAAACGTAAGCTGTCGTCCCAAATCGCTACCAAGAGAGCGTGTACAGCCTTTGAAAGCTTTCAAAGTTTTTCCTGGAGTTTTTCACGGGCTCTAGCGACAGAAACGTGAAACATTCGCGCTTGAAAATTCCTAAACTCAAAATTTTCAAACGTGTTGTTCAGAATCTCAAAAACTATAATGGCAATATAAATTGTTTTTATTGCCTCTGTGAGAGTATAAAATTACTATAACTGAATCTTGGAAATCTGATTCGTAAATGATTCTCATGACCACGATGTTAAATAGTACGTGGCAATAACTACTTAATTTGAAAGCGTGTAGATTAGTTTCATAATATCAGCTGAGAGATACATAAGAATACCGAACTAAGAAAATAATATACACACAGCTCATAGTGGTGGACTATTTGACTACCTGGACTGACTGGAATAAGTAATCGTACTTTGATGATGTCGACTTGATTGGACGCAAAATGAAAATGAAAGATTATGAAGTATTAATACTCATTCGGTAGATAAATTAAATCAAGATATTAACCGGATAAAATTAAAGAACATTTTTCCGGTTAATGATGACGATTAAATATGTAAGTAATTTTTACTGATATAATTTTAGGTATTAAGGATGGTATAAGCACAATTATTCACAAGCAGATACGAATACAGAAGTTTGGAAGCTTTCAAGGTGTTTATTATTATTTTGGGAAATGCACATATAAATGTACCAGGATTACGGGAACGATAGTTGAAAATTGTTCCAAAAAGGCCCATGAATAAAATACTAAAATAATTCGTTCAAGTATGAAGAAACCTATCAAGATATTTTAATCTAAATGAGGTGTCGGTTTTAATAGCAAAGGGTGAGGGTAATTTTGGAAATCGAGGGTATTTTATTATGTAGGCAATAATCCCCGGCGCCCTTCTGTTTATTCTGGAAAATGGAAAGCTTCAGGTCGATTCGAGGCATGAAACACCGCTACGTCAAAGTAAATAATAAAAACGAGTATCATCAAATAATTGCTAGTTTTAAGTACGTCCGTTTTTTTATTGATGGGCGATTTATGTTGATATGAAATAGTGTAAGTTGGTAAATTGGTTACCAAAGGCGTCGTATCTTAAACACTAACATTATTAATCAAGGATTATTAAACGATATTAATCTTTTAACAATATTATACGCACTTAATTTATAAAATAACATTCATACACCTACTCTCAGTGTTGAGAATATGTGCAAAAGACACAAGAATAGTAAGATTTTGTTATAAATCATTCGATTTCTAAAGAGGGTGAAAAGTATATACTTATTGAAAACAGCTTTCAATGACAAGCATCTTTTAGTTAAAAAGAATCTTCGATTGGCGTAGTCACTGTACAGTAGTAACCATTTGAGGATTCGAGCCTCGGACCGTGCAACAGAGTAGAACGAACTTCATGCAATCGGTTATTAACTGTTACTGTTGAAACGAGGATTTGGAAAATTTAAAGAAGGTATGCTTAACTTGAAAGGATGATGTGAAAAGCAATTTTCCGTCTAGTAAAATAGCTATATTAACAGAATATGCCGTTGTACAGTTAAAGCACGTTTTGCATCAAAAATATATGCACGTTTTAATGGTCTCTTAGGACTCCATAAAAGTCAAGACTGAGACCACAATAGTTTCTTGGTTGGTGTTATTTTGCTAAAATTTTATATGTTATGGAAAATATAAACAATATTGTAGCGGAATAAAACGTACACTGCAAAAATTCTTCTTAAATATTACTTTGTTAGTTAATATACTTATATATATATTATTATAATAAAAATATATACATTATTATAATAAAAAATACATACATTAGAATAGTAAAAAATACATATATTATTATAATCAAAATGATTATTTCCCTTTTTACAAATAACCCAGATTTTTTGATGATATTCATAAACCTCAAATGAGTTTTGTACGACTTAAAAGTGTTTTTTTAAAGTGCTAATATCCATTGAAACTATAATAAAACAGCCAATTTATAAATTCCATTTTCATTGACTACAATCAATCGTTTCAACGTATCAATCATCTTGCAAATAAACATCAGCTTTATTCTGGTAGACATTAGTACTAATGTGTGATATTTTCCATCGAATTTTATTTCTGATTATCTGAGAATAAAAATAGACAACAATATCATAAAGGTGTCGATTATTTTTAAAATAAAACTTTAAGACTTTTTGGCAAATGACATTACGTTCAATAACGATGAAATGAAATGTGAATAATATTCGTACGGATTCACGGCCAAATACACATAAACAGACAATCTATTAGAGATATTTTCATTGCTTTTAGGCATTTTGACCCACTTACAATAAAAATGACAACTGAATTGTAGATATGATAAATTATCTTTAAAATCATAATTACAACTAATTTTTAATTATATATTGCCATGTAATAATTTAATCGTTAACCACCATTATAAAATAAAGGTTTTAAAATGAAACAATCCTGATATATGATTTACGTAAAATATCTAGTTTTTTTTGATTATTTTGCAAAATATGCATTCCATCACCAGCAGTTAAGAGATGTTAATATTTAGAGTCGAAACTTTTAAAAGCTTCAATGCAAATCAAAAAATTATCACTATCGACATTGCCTTTCAATAGGGGTCACTTTTCAATTCGTGATGGAAAAGCATTATATTTAAATATTAGTTAATAATGCCCGCGATAAAAAAAAAGAGGCCATGGTCATTTTAAAATATGTGTGGAATTAGAAAAAAATCTTATAAGTAGCATTGTTTCTGTTTTGAAATTGCATTAAGTAGAAGATGTTGCAAAAGTTCAATCCCTGAATGAATATAAATTTCAGGTAATAACTTTCCGGAAATTTTTCAACTTCAGCCCTTAAAGAGAATGTTAATACGAAAGAGCAGCAGTGATTTTTCATGCGAAGCCTGCATTTAATCTACGTCCTCAACATAGTTTAGATAAATAACATAGTATTGCTCTTAACTCTTTCAGCAGAGCTTTTTATGTACAAAACAGTGTATAGAGCTGTCGCTAAGATTTTGAGTATTTTTAATGTAAAAGCAAAGTCCTTGCTACCAAATGAAATATAATTTCTGTCTTTTATATAGTCTAGTGCTCGTTAATTATTGGCTTTTTGCCATGTGCATAATTTATATAGTTTAAATTGCTTAGCGCCTTTCATCTGTTATGGAAGCTAGGTCTCTCATCCTCTTTATCTAAGTTAGGTGATATTAATGTTTGTGATTTAGGTATATCGCGCCAGTGACTTTATATCTATCAATTTATAGAATGTGTACAATTTTAAAACACAAAATTTATTTAATTATGAAAATAAACTTGAGGGGTTTTATTTGTTACAGTTTTTGATAATACGGCGATAACTTAAATTTAATACACTGCTTTAAAATTCTAAGTAAAAATATTAAATATGAAAATAAAATCGAATGCACACTTATAACGATAGAAAAATATATCTGATATAATCATGAGTATATTATTAAAATAACTTGATAAGAATGTTCGTGAAAACTTTTATAGAAATAATATGACCAATTTAACAAGATAAAATAATAATACGCAATATAAATACAACATGGGAAAGGTGGACTAGGAAAGGTGTATAAATGCCTCCCTGGTTATAATATATTTGGAACAATGTATAGGTAGAGAAAATGGAAAACGCTGAGCAATGGTCACGGAATATACCTATCAATCATTTAAAACGTCACTGAATGTATTATTAGGGCTGTGCTCACAGGATGTGTTTGACTATGCAAGGCATACAATAATTTAATAATGTTTACTATACCGTGTAAGTGAAAATCTAAGAAAAGGTTTTTAAGTAAATATTTGAACAAGCAAAATGATTACTGTAGGAATAAAACATACTATGAAATATTGTTTACGTGTGTCTCTCGAATAATGAATAATGATGTAAGTCGAGAAGTCAGATTGAAAAAAAATATTAATAATATAAGGCTCTTTTATGCTGCTAACGGTAATTTTTTGAAAAAATGCGTTATTTTTTTACGAATTAAAATTGTTGTGTGAAATTAACGAAACCAGGTGGAATAATTCGATAACACTTTGGGATTTGTACAAAAACGTGTTTTATTTTTATGAAAACATCATCAGGCGATTTTCGCCTATACACTGTTTCCTCTCATAAATATTCATATGAACTTGAAGTTGACTTCAATCTTGCACTTGAAATGGCCGAAGATGTTGAAAAAAGAAACCTGGGTTAAATAAAAAGTACAAAGTAAATTTAAATGAATCGAAGTTGATATAGATAGGGAATATTTTACGAAAGTGTTGATAAAATTTATTTTTGGTTTATGAAATTGTGACTAACATCTTTTCGAACAAACAATTCAAATTTAGACGAAATCCTCAATTAAATAATAAATCTTTTGAGTCACTCAATCATATCGTACAATTTGAAAAGAGACATGAAAAATAATAATTTAGAAGTCACATATTTTTGTTTGGGATGACTGCTATTATGTATGAGGTCGCGTTAGGAATAGCATACTTATATCTGGAATACTATGTCAGGCACTTGTTAAGTATGTACAAGTGGGGTGCTTGATCGACTTTTGTGACGTCAATAAAAGCTCCCGGGCTTAGAAGTTCTCTCACGAGCGGGACTGTCTGGATGTCTGGCATTATCCAAAGGTCAAAAGGGTTTAATTAATTTGATGCACCAACAGTTCAAAAGTCAAAATGAATTCTGCGCGTTGGTTCGGTATATTAATGCAATATGCAAATTAGTTTGAATGCTTGCAAACCCGGCTAAGTCGACAATTCCACTGAAATACAGCTACCAATAATCTTCCATAGAATGCCTAGGTATTGTAAGGAGAATACTGCAACTGTTTGCAAGAATCTTGCATACGGATATTTATGATTACAGTATGTACAATATTGTATAGCATGGTTATCACGTTGAAGTTGAAATGAATATTATTCTAGAACATTAATACAGAATGGGATTATTATAGTTATTGATACTTGCAATAAAAAAAGTAGTTTCTCGTTTTTGGAAGGTGAAGCAAACAAATATTAAGTTAAAGATTTCGACTGAGGGTGCTTGATGGAATTTCAAAATCAAATTAGAATTGTTTGAATTTTGTACTTTTCCATGAGCTTGTCAGTTCAATTACATCCGTGCACTTGAAATACCTGAAGATGCCGAAAGGCGAAACCCGGGTCGTTAGGTAAAAAACTTTTGGAAAAATACACAATTCAGACAATTTAAGTTAAATATTAAGTTGTTTTCTGTGGCCTAGTGGTAAGTGCTTAACCATAGAAATCTTCAGCAAAAATGTGTGAGTATTTGTGATATCGTTTCTTTTTGCCTTTATCTCGAGTGACTTTTCTAAAACAAAAGTTTTTCAAAATATCTAGGCTGTTATTGTTATAAGCGTGATGTTTGTCTCCAAACACTTACTTTTGTACGATTTTATGTACATGTCTTCACCATTTTTAAAAAAATGTATTTAGTACTTTTTAGGAATACTATGTACACCATTCTAAGCCACGTGACGCATTTCGTATGAAAATAGATGTTTCTGTTTTTCAAATCATTTGTTAAATTATCTTTAAAAAATATATAGTTTGTTTAACGTTAGTTTCGAATTATATATTTTTTTTAAATGTAGGATTGTATGTCCATAATTTAAAGGCCGTTATTAAATATTAACTCTTTCCGCAATGCCTAGATGATCACAAGTTATGGTACTGTGGGAGAAAATTCCTTTTCTTTATTCTAAATAGCGGTAAAATGCGAAGCCTTTAATGGTGCAAAGTTGAACCTTCGCCGCGAAAGCTCGTTTTGTAGAATAAGACATCAATGCAGCCTTGTAATAGTGAACATAGTTTTATCTTAGCTTTGGTGCAAATCACGGGTAATGTGGTATTTGAACTTCGCCAAGTTTTGTAGATAATTCGGACTTTTATGAGAATATTTAAATACGGAAAGAAAAATAGCAATGTATTTTAATTCTACATAAATTATTTTATATATTTGTTGATAGCTATTTCGGCTTACGCCTTCGTCAGAACTATTTCTCAAGAATATTTAAAACTCATCATACGTAAATATTTTGTACGCTCTCTGAGTGAAATATTAATCATACAATTTAAATTAAAAACTTGTGTGACACGTGCTTTACTAAAGGTATTATTAATTTTCGAACATTTCTTTTTATCCAATTTAATTTTATATTTAGAAATTAGTTCTTTCATTTCCCGTTAATCAGGATTGCATGGCAACCTTTCATGCTTAATGGGAGAGGGCTTAAAGGTCGTGACCAGTGGCGGCTGATGACAGAGTATTAGGGAGTACAAAAAAAGATTCAACTATTTTGCAAGAGTTCTTTCCTATTCATTGGATTTTAAAACACTTCTATAACATGGAATTTCAATTCAGACGTTCGCAATACCAACGGAGTGCCAGTCTTATGAATTTTTGGCTGTCCGTAGTACGAAAAAATAGTTGAATCTTTTTTTGTCCTCCCTAATACTCTGTCACCAGCCGCCACTGGTCACGACCTTTAAGCCCTCTCATGACATATATAATATTTTACTTTTTTCAAATAAATTTATTTTTATTCATACTCATAATAATAATCAGTAATACTACATATGATATTTTTTAGCACCTTTCCTTAGATCCATACTAGTAGAACAAACTTTTTATTTATGTTTGGAATAAGTATTATATTATACATGCCAATGTTATAGATATTTATGTGCAAGCCGCACAGCCGCTGCTTATAAAAAATAACGTAAACGTTGCATAAAAGAAGGGTTCACATAATAAGGAAATGACGATAAAACTGCCGCATTTTGTTTATTTAATTAGATTGATGATTTTCCAGAATTCAGCTGTGAAAATGTTTCGAGCGTATGTGACATTTCTATGGCGATTACCTGTTGTCACCCAGCATAAAGTAACAAGTATAACAACCACAAAACTTCATAAGCCGAGATAGCTATCAACGATATATTAAATACAATTATATTTTTAGAACTAAAATATTTTTTTTTTCACCGTGATATAATGGATTTTAACCAAGTAAGTGCCAAATCAATCAATAAGTTACAACATATTTTAATTTTTAAATAATTATTAGTGGGTCTTTAAGTTTATGCGAAATTCGCATTGAAGAAAAATACGTACGAATCTTTTCCAATCGCTCCTCTTTATTTTATAACATTCTTATTATTTTTTCGTTGGCATGTAGTCTCCAGTGAGAATTAAGCCTACAATGGTTTCACATCGATAAGTGTATACTGCCAGTGTCCGGTCCGTGGCGCAGTGGCAACAGCTTTGACTTGCGTGCCGGATCGCCCGGGTTCGATTCCCGGTAAGAGCGGATTTTTTCAGTCGATAAATCTGTTCAAAGGCATGGGTGTTGTTGAAAATCCTTTCTCACCTTTCCGATCCCAAAGAGCGACGCATAGTGACAGCGATTAGTTAATCACTAGTCTTGTCTTAGTCTTCGTATCCTTTCCATCCCTACTCTCTTCGAAAAAAGAGAGGTTGAGCAACTGAGTAACAAGCAGTTCTCGTATAAAAACATATGTTGAGATAAACTCCGTGAGGAGTCCATATGCTCCAAGTTGGGAGCAGCTATAAATAAAAACCGTGCAAAACAAAATAAATTTCCTTTAAGAACACAAAATACAACACAAATCTTTCCATTATGTAGAGGTAGTTGCTTAGAAAAAAGATAAGTAATATACGCACCGGGAAAACCTGTTGTATATTTTTATAGAACGATTAATAAATGTTTCAAGAACAAATGGGATGTTCAGAGTATTAGTGACAAGGAAACCGACTCGCTGTTAAGTGCCAACGTACGATTTAATTTGCTCACTAGACCGAGGTAGGTTGCGACTTGTGACTCGAGACAAAACTGTTTTTACTCATAATATACCATATATGTCTCGTAGAATTATTATATAAATCAGTTGTCTAATACAGCTACTACGTTAAGATTAACCCATTTTACATATAGCAAGATGATTTATGTTCCAAAGCAGTTTATTAACCGGAAAATATAAAAGTAGAACTGTCTTTTAGGAAATGATTTTCTTTTCTTTGTTTGACAACTAATGTTATTTATTACATATTGCGATACGGGTAACAACAAAGGTAGTAAAGTACCTACATACATATTACACATTTATTTCATTTTATATTTTAACCACCGAGACCAGTTTGTGTGGTAAAAATGGTAAAGACTTACCCTCAATCTTTGTATTATAAAACATTTCAATCTAAATTTATGATCATTATACACAATGTAAAAAAATATAAGGTATTAAGTGCGTTTATATGAACTCTTTAAAATTTAAATCAGTATTAAAGGTTTATAATAAGTGATAACTTTTATATATTAGAGCGATTGTGCTTTTATCACCGGTGTCATATTAAAATATTGATAAAGAAAAAACTTTTGATTCTTGAAGTCATTAAAATATACAGATGTTAACGATAGGCTTAATTTCGAATCCAATAATATTATGGACAATATTAAGTTGCCAATTATTTTAAACATTAACTTGAAGTGCTTACTTAATTAAAAAACAAACTTCTGAAAAAATATTTGAATCAAAGTAATAAATCTATATCGCTATGTCATATCATAAAAAGGTACTATACATATAAAGAATCTTGAAGCAGTTTTATTGGATACACCAAGTATTTCGCATTTTGGATAATACTTGTATCCTACAGTATGTATTGTATTTACTATTTTATACGATTTTTCGTTTATATTCCCTTAAAAATAATTTGATCGCATTTACTTTGTTCTGTTTTTGACTTGATATTGAAGAATAATGCCAGGCAAACCATGAATATACCATCATATACTTATTTGATATAGTTTCTGTTTTATATTGGTTTCTTATTTATGATGCAATTCTACCAAACTGACCCTGAATCAATAAATTTCGTTCTGGGAAAGCCTCCTCCTATTTTTGTTCTAGCTTTCGATATGTACATTGCATTATGTATCCGGCGTCTGTTTTTCGAAAACTCAGTAGCCGGAAATGTTTCCAGCATCCCCCTGAATGTTTCCATTGACTTTCCCTTCACGTATGCAACATTTAGATGCAATATGTATTTGCAGCACGTCATTGTCATAACATCGAAAGCTCCCTGTTCCTCGAGGCGACGACTACGCAACATATTTTTCGGCAAACATAGTCCAATCCAATCATTTCCATAATCTTATTAGAAAAATACTCACATCTTTCTTTGGCTATGAAGCGAGAAGAGTGAAGCTTTTATAGTGAAAAGTGATCGATACCACATTATCATAACATAAAAATTATGTAATTATTAGCTTAATAGTTTGTAATGTTAACGTCATTAGTAGCATAATTATTTGTTTGCTTTGTTTCGATTCTATAACCCCTTCTTGCTTCCCGTAAAAAGGAAAAATTCCAAGCTCCATTTGGTAATTTTATCATTTTAAAATGTTAGAATCAATTTTGCTTCATTACTTAAGCAAACTTTGCGATAGGAAGTCAGAAGATGCCTCTGAAAGAGGCGAAACACGTGTCACAGTTGGTAGCACAATACGTCGAATAATCAAAGTTATTTTAAATTGTATATAAAAATTATGATTTTCAATGAGTAGTCTGTTACATTGAGAGTTGTTAGGTACTACACCTTAATGATAAAATGAATTTATTTTGAAAAAAAATTACGTTTTTATATATGTGCACTTAACCGCTTGACGACTGTGAAAATAATATCGCGTACATTTACCGGACACCCGTGTCCGCTTGGGATCCAAGTGGTTAATATGGTTAAAAAGCTTTGTTATTAAAAATATACCTATTGCTTTAAACGTAAAAAAAAGCTTTATTCTTAGCACGTGATAAGTTAACCGTATTTTAACGTCGCATTATTAGAGTTATTCGATTACAACATCAAATGTAAATTCGTTAAAGAACTCACCCTATATAATTTTTCTGAATACATTTGAATTCCTAAGGACGACGAAGAAAAGTCGCTGGCCAAAAAGGCTTGAAATCTTCTCGTAACGAAGTTCAAACAAAGAACTTAACGCTACGATTTCACATTTACCTATGTGTGAAACTTTTGCATGTAAGTTCTCGTATCGAATAAGGTAGAAAATGAACTTCATAAATGGAAGATGTGAGAATTAAATGACACACAAAAAAGTTAATGATTAAGGTTTAGTTGTATTTAGTTTACAATATATCAGTTAATATAACTTAATTACTAGAATAGTATATCACTTTTAAGGTGTTCACTGTCTATACTTGGTGGAAAGGCATTATAATAAAAATGTATTATTATTTTTATTAGAATAGTATATGCCGAGAAATATGTTATACATATTTTATATATATATTAGAGCATTTTAGACCGATAAGATCTGTTTCTAATGCTCGCGATGAGTTAAAACGCTTGATTTTCTTAAAGTTTTATGTGGCAGTAGAACAAAATCTTTGTGAAAACAAAGTATGTATGTACATAATTATCGGTGTAACAACTTTAATGTTGTGGTTAACGTAGTTTTTTTTTCAAATCTTCACCTGAAAAACGGATTGGTCAGTAAATCATCAAACTATGATTGGATATCATTGTTAAGTCAGCAAAAATGGCAACGCCTTATTAGCAGGTAAACGTAAATAATTGGTCAATAAACGGACAATAAAATTAAAAGCAAATTCTACCTGATATGACTTGACCAATAATACGAAAATACATATTTCCTTATATATTATAATATGATTTTATCCATCTCAAAATAACAATTATTAGTTCAATCGTTCGGGTGGTTATAAAAACACGTAGAAATAAATTTATTGTCATTTTTTTTGCATAAAAGTATTTTTTTTAATGGCTGATAGTGTTTTTGTAATGAAAACATTCATTCAAACATCGAGATTTCATCTAAATTGAAATGGTGGTCAAACATAAATTCTAATTTAATGCAATATTGTTAAATATGCCGCAAAATTTTAAGCTTTTTAAATTGGTTAGTAAATTTTATATCAAAATATTCTACGAAAAATGTTATTACGCGCTGACAAACGCAATGTGTATTTATTTTATATGAAGCAATTACGAAATTCGAAAATTTCAAGTAATAAGCAGCTTATGATATTCATAAAGTTACTATAAAGGGAACTAGATTTTTTATAATCTAATCGAGTCCCAATAGTCCACATTAGGAACGGAAATAGTAAAAAAAACATTATTGGGAATTCGATTAAAAAGATTTCTTACGTAATCTAAAACTCATATATTGAGCTAGCGAAATGAGCTCTAAGATTATCTGAATATATTATAAACTAGGATTTATTTTGAATTGTCCCTAAACAAATACTGTACACATTTAAAAAACTAAAATATTTTAAACTTTAATTTACCAACTTAGCAAGCAGGCTTGTTAAAATTTCAATGTTCATTCAAAATATGTATTCTATCTATTCAAACCTATTTTCATATACCAATTTGTCAATAATTTGTGAAACATTGAAAATAGCTATGTATGTATGGTATATATCAGGGGTTGCCAAAGCGTCGTTTGCGTAGTCATTCCTAGTCGATCGCCTATCTGATCTGTACAAATATCTGGTGCCTGTCCCAAGAAACGTGCGAGACAAGTCGTGTGACAGGGACAGCACGCTAAAATCTCGAAGTTAGCCGATTATCGACGAAAATCTATTTCTTAAGCCCGGGTCAAACAAGGGTTAGCAATTAGATTAATATAGGCTTTAAATTATCACTTTTAATGTTGGTCGATCGCCGCCAATAATTTCAAACGAAAGTCGATCGCGGGCAAAAAAGTCTGGCCACGCCTGGTATATATATATTCAACATGTTTTAAACATAAAGGGACAATTAAGTGCTCATATTTATTTTTTCATTTAATCTGAATAATTCTTTCCATCTTTGTTCAACATCACAAAAGTATTGGACTTATTCATAAAATAATCTCAATTAAACTGAAGTATGATTTACTTTTAGTAATACGTATTTACGTATAACACGGAGTCTCCCCTTATTCGTATAGCCCCACGTGCCATATGCACACGGCACATGTGATGGGATTAGATGAATCTGAAAATGACTGGCAATATAAACCATAGAGAGAAATCGTTATTGGAAATATTAAGCCATGACAGAGAGCATCTTAGATAAATATTTTCTATGATAGGGATTTTAATATTTATAACAAATGACGTTGGGCACCTGCTCAAATAAGATACTTACTCATTGTAAGAACTATATTATTATGATTATACCGTTTGAATTGGGTCAGCATTAGAGAAATGGATATAATAATTAAAAATAAATTCTTTCGATGGTTTCGGCGGTAAATTTGTGGAAGTTCATTTTAATATAAAATTTCAAATAACTTCGATTATTCCACGTATTGTGCTACTAACTGTGACACGTGTTTTGCCTCTTTCAGAGGCATCTTCAGACTTACTATCGCAAAGTGATTTTAAATTTTATATTAATAAATAAATTCGTTCCAAAGGGTTCCGCGTGGGTCGTAGAATACTTATTTATGACGTATTTACATTTTCGGATCGAGGGATAATTAAAGAAATGATTATAAATGAGTGGAAGTGGGTTATAATTTGTAATATATATTTTTCAATATTTCAATTGCGTGTAAATAACGGAGATTTTTAAAAAATCAACTTTTTGACTACTATACGTATAAATCATCTTAATATGAAGGCTAACTGTAAACATTCGGGATCATCTCATTAAAATTTAACACAATTTTCTCGAAGAGAATTTACGAGGAAGTATTGAATTTTATTTGTTACTAAATTATATGCGAAATGCATGGCAGTATTATTTTATCCGCTTATTCATAATTTCTTTTTAACTACACGACATCTGCATTGTCACTATATTATTTATAACTTTGAGTCGACAGTTTGAGTGATTCATGCCATCGCTGCAAACTTAGATGGCGTGAAAACTAAATTAACGGAAATATTATTGAATTTGCAATAGCCGTGAGCATTTCCATGGCAACCGAAGTCCTCCCTGATATCTAGTATACTTCATCCAATTATTTTGAAGAGAGTGAGTCATTTCCAAGAGCTTACTTCTACACAGTGTACGACACATACTCATGTAGAACAAACGTCCTATCTATTCAATAAATAGATCGATAGAAAACAGTAGTTATAGGACCATTGGGGTTGTATCCCCGGACTGTAATCTTTCATGTTAGATTGTATAAGGGGGAGTACAATAATGTATTGAAATAATAGCAATCAATCTTTTCAAAAACACTTTTGCGGCTTCTTGGACAGGGAGAGCCATTTTTACTTAGTAATATTACAATATAAGAATTTCATCAAAGTGTGCACGTAAATCAATGTGGTCAACAATTTAATGTCAATTTACTGTAAACGCCACATGATTTTTATTAACTACGTCCGCTCCCAATTTGAAGCATATGGACATTATGGAGTTTATCTCAACATACATTTTCTACGTGAGCTGCATGTTAATCAATTGTTCAACCTCTATTTTGCGAAGAGAGTAGAATTAACCCTGCTACGTCCCGATTTTAGGATCAGATGGATGTGGGAGAAGTCAACAATTTTACTGAAAAATAAAACTGTCAAAATTCGAGCTCGATCCCGGGCGGTTCGCAACTAAACGACGTTGAAACTCGACAACTATCTTCATAAAATCTTTTTCGTTTCCTAATGACCCCTTGTTTAGGACTTATGTACATAGGTATTGATAAAGTTTCATAGAATTCAAATAAGTTTTAGTCATCACATAAAGACTTATTTATTTTCAGCACTAATTTGGATCTTAGAGGAAAAAATATGTTTAATGCGAAGCTAAATTTTCATTTGTATTGGATAATCGATCTATTATACAATATAATATATTCGGTAATAACTCATTTTGTTAGTGATGTTCACTTTATACTGGCTTACCTAACTTTAATCTTCAAAATGTTGTAGATAACAATCATCTAAATATTCGAAAATTAGTGTGAATTTTAAATTTAATAAGTATGAAATATTTCTACATTATAGATATATTTATGTACATCGCATATGTGAAAGAATTGGCAGTAAAACTTTGAATATTTTATATCGCATCCATAAATTCAAAAGTTTGAGGTTATGACATTCACTTTGGAAAATACCAAGATATCTAGGCGACCATAAAAGACGATATTACACTTCGATAGACGCAAGGACTTAAAAGGGCGTTTTGGAGGATATGAAAGTTTTTACGGTACATTTATGTAAGGTCCATTGAAAGCGTAAAAATGGCAATTTTATAGGCAAACTCACACAGCTGCACATTAATAAATCTGTCACAGAGGAATCCAAAGAGATAAATTTTACAAATGCAATTTTGATTTTTTTGAAATCTCGGGAACGTTTCTAAGGGTTGCTAAATAAACAATTTTTTCATTCTGTGCACAGTGACAAAACTATACAGTGGCGTCGACAAATTTGTACTATTATCTATGTGTTTTTTTGTAAACAATTACCGAATTTTATTTGACATTTTTTTTTAAATAAATTAATCATACCTTTTTGCACTTCTTCCGAAGATATTTAAAAATAATTAGGAACAGTTCCACTCATCACTTTTAATCAGTTGATAATTCTCGCGACCAAAACATCAAATTTTCAATTTAAAAAAGGCTGCATTATGTATTTGCCTTGCCATGACTTTTATTCGGAACTTTTTTATCACTCCTAAGACGAGCTTTTATCGCCGCAGATTGATGAACCTATGCAAAGATTCTTCGATATAATCTCCAATTCAAATTATGTATATTTAGTAACTTATATTGAATGTTAGCAGTGCATAATTTGAAATAGATAAAAAAAATACCATGTATTTCATTCATTGAAGGTATTTAATTTTGATACCAAATTTCTTGAAAAGAAAAATTGCATAGAATATGGGCTACAAGGATATAATTATAGTTATAATGTTGTGGGCAGGTTGTTCGTATAAATAAATTCAATTGAATGATAAATTTCTCTAAATATAAAAATTATTTTATGAATACCCGTTGTTACTGAAACATATTGCAATTTAAAACACGCTTCTGTTGTATTAGGCTAAAACAATTCTGATAAGTCGTACAGCTTAAGCCACAAGACAAACTCCGATGGAAACTTTCATATTTATATTCAAAATGCTTGTTAAAATCCCATTACGCTTAAAAATTTCTGATTCCGAGCATTAAAACTAAATCAAGAGACCTACAGATTATTTTTCAGATAAAGCAGCGAGCGACTCATTTATTGCCAACTTGAAAAGTACTCACACATAAGGCAAAGTTAGTTGGACGCAAGTTGTTCAGTTATGTTGACCAATGCGACACAAGGGTCACGGCCCTTAAACTCTTAAATATTAATTAAGACTGTTACTAGCATGTTAGCTGTTGAACTTTACTTACACATAACATATAACTTCCATTAGTTAATTCAGCAGAACCGTTTTGATATATAACGGTCAGTACGAAGTTGCAAGAATGTATAATTTGTTTTGCAGTAACATATGAAAACGTTATGCTCAACAATGACTGATTATGCTGAAGAACTATCACACATTTTTCAGTAAAGATTTATGTACTGATAAAATAATTTTAATGCCACTCAGATATGATACTTTTTACTATTTCAAAAAGCAGACGCATTTTTAACAAAATAATCAAGGACTAATAAAAGAATGTTTAAAAATGTATGCCCACGACCGACCATAAAACTCACTTAAACGTAATCCTTCCTCTTCCTCCTCTTCCATCCTCTTCGAAAAAATGTATTTGGACCAATTGGTTTTAATTATTATTAAATCAATGACAGATATAACTTTAAAATAATTATGTTGACGTATCAAAACGATGAATAGACTATTTTGTGTAACTGTGTAAAGAATATTATACCATTTTTTGACTGTTGAATAAAACTATATTTACTATTAGATTCCCGACCAGTTTTATGCTAATAAGATAAAGAGAAGACTTGATTGCAGTACATACCTATCAAATTTTGTTAATTGTTTTTATTCCCATTATATTTTTTAATATTCTTGATAAAAAAAATATTCCATCCGTATATTGAGATTCAATCTATGATCAAAATTTATTAGAATTTGTATTTTCAATTATCATTTTAGAGATCATTCTGAATTTAAATGTTTTGTAACTTTTTCTTGTAGTCTTTTTCTAAATGTATGTTTCAATAATACTTTAAAATCTAGAACGTCGTCTCTGTTACGAAACATTTATTTTTATTAAGACGTCTGGAAAATCAGAACGGTGAAATATAATAGTACGTTGTATAATATATTCACTTAAATAAGTACGGGGTATGGATCGCTGATTTTTGCAGATGACATTTTGTTATAATATTATATTAAGTACCAAAGCAGTTATACTGGTATGTTTCTGAAAACGAAGTTCATAATTACAAGAATAACGAAAGCATGAAGCAGAAAATCGATATACTTAAACTAGCAAGAAAACTCTGAGCCAACAAACTTTGTGTCATATTTATTCGAACGTTTTCGCTAGTACTGAACACTGTTGGTGGAAAAACTTTGCTTTTAATTTGATAATACTTTCTTCTGAAATTGGAAAATTGTTTCAGGGAGTTTCATTGCTCTGAAAAAATATATTCCAATAATGTGTTTAATATTATAAAGAAAAATGTTAACAATGCATAACAGGAAAAAATCTGTTATGTATACAAAAACATGTAATTATATTCGAATGCTGATAAAATCGGGGAAAAGCTATTAGCTAACCAGCAGTTTTTCCAAAACCCTGACTTTATATTTTTTATTCTTGAGCAATTAAGTAAATTACAGGTCTTGTAGAAAAAGCTTCAATTTGGAGCTCATATGCTCCACATTGGAAACGATAGTGGCAAAATAATCACCAATATCGAAAAGGCTTTTGTTATAAATGTTGAATTGTTTACAACGCGACTAAAAAATATATTAAACAAAAGAGATACAATCTTGAAGTATTCAGGCCTTACTTATTTAATTATTTTCCATGCGTACAGAATACCGACCCGCTTCGAATTAATTTCACAGTTGGAAAATATTTTGAAGAGTTCTTATTCGTCTTACAATGAAATAGCTATGTTTTACAAGTCTGGACAATAACGGTTATTTCTGATATTGAGTTTGAAAAGTATTCAAGAAATGGCAAGAGTTATTTCTGATTCGGGTTCAGTCACACGAGAAGCAAGCAACATCTTGCACTTGGTAGAACTGGCATGGACCGAGACGGTAAATTAACGGCAGTTTAATGATTTACGGAGAAGACAGTAATTAAATCAATAATAAACCAATAACAGATATTGGAAATCTTCATAATTGCTGCGCCATACGGCGTGGCATTTATTCGGTTGACACAACTCTCATTGTCTGTTTTAAGAAATGTCAAATATAATTATATCATTTATTCTTATTGAATATTTATATTACAAGGCAAGTTTTTACGGTTTTAAAACAATTATATACGCAAATCTTTTCTTTAATAAAATGCTTATATTATTTTAAGACGAGTATTTTAGCATTGTTAAGTTTAATATAAGATTTCCGAATAACGTGCGTTGCCTTTTATGTCCATTGAATCTAAGCACTTTCAACCGCAACTGTTCATAGAAACGGGTGCTTATTACGATCGGATTCTGATTTTCCTATTATTAGTCGACGCTATATTGAAATTAATGATCAATGAAGAGAAATCATTTTAATACTTCAAGGTATTGAAATAAGATGCAAGGGTCCATAATATGGTCCATCTTATATAATAAGGTGATAAAAAAATGATACTAAAGATAAGAAAAGGAAGCTCTTACCCATTAGTATTTGTTATCTATTAAGAAATAATAATACTTTTTTTTGTACTTGTTCCACATTAGATTCATTAGGATCAGGACCGTTTCACTTATAGCGAGCATTATTAACTGATCAGTAATCAGTTGATAATTTTAGTGATAATCGAAACTAATCCTGATCATACTTAATCTAATGTGTAAAAGCGTGTTGTTATTTTTCCAATATAACACCATTCCACCAATAGTTGTGAACACCTTAATAGGTATTTTTAAATTTTTTGCAAAAAAAAAGATAAAGTGTATATTATCTTCATGTTTTTTATTATCCCTACTGATAATCAAATGAAAATTATGGAGATATTTCAGTAAACAATATTTATCTTCAAAATATTACATCGAACGTGTTCATGAAAGAATTAAAACAATATTTTTCCATAAGCAGGAGACAAAAACTTTGTTGTAAATTTTAAAATACAAATTCATAGGAAACATTGGCACAAGTATTGAATTTTTGAAGTAAAATTAGGTTATCACTTGTTCAGCAACGTTTTATGCAAATAAGGGTTGGTACCTACATTCCACCGCCCTAACAATTGCCATAATTAATTACAAGCACGTTTTATGCTGCCACTTTAAAGTGAAATCATTTTTTTATTCTTATATTATGATTTTAATAACATTTTAAGATGTCGACCATATCCTGTACAGATTATGCATTGTCATAGATATTCAAAATTAATACAATCTTGGAATTATAACGTAAAATTAATTATTGCATCTTTATACTAACATATTTAGTTAAATTATTTTAAGAAAAAATACAAGACCATGATTCTTTGATAAATTCATTAGTATAAATAAATAGCATAACACATAAGTATTATCATATAACACTTTTAAGGTGTTCACTGTCAATACTTGGTGAAAAAGCATAATAATAAAAATAATAATACATTTTTAGTACTTTTTCCACATAAAAAGACGTCTTCAACATTTTATTTATAGTCTATTTTGCTTCAATTTATTTGCTTAGTTGTTATACCAATTTTTTTTATCATACCTTGTTTTTCTTACTTAACTTTCGTATAAATATCACTGTTTTATTGCATTCCTTCAGTTGACAATGCTCGCCATGAGCGAAACCGGTCCTGATCAAATAAAATTTAGAACAAGTACTAAAAATGTATTATTATTTTTATTATCATAGAATGTAATAACAGAAAAATTTGTATTTAACCATTCAGAGTGGTTTTAATTTATAGCATTATATTTATAGAAAATATATAAAATACACCCGATCAGTTGGAAATGTTGAGTAAATCCAGTCATGTTCTTAACACATTGGCTACGGGATCGGGGAATAAGCATCGATTCTTTATGTGTTTTGATTACCCCGTAGCCAATGTGTTAATATAACTTTAAATAATCTTAATTATTTGACTGTGTCAAAATTTCTTTCATTTGGGGATTTATAGTAAATGACATCGAATTTATTAAAATAATTGTTTGGTTTTTTCAAAATAATAAAATAGTACACATATGAAATTACAACTAAAATAAGAATAATATCTAAAGATATAAATGAAATACGGCCTAAGCGAGGTGCCCGCTAAATTCGTGTTGTTAAATCTAAAAACAATGTTTTTTTCGAATGCTTTGAACCATACAGGCAATATTGCGTGCTCGCTACCAAAAAATAATATAATATAAAATAGCGCATGCGGCTGCTTCCAAAAGCCAAAATTTCTTGCGAGGGGTTAAAATCAATATTTTCGTCTCGGCTAGCTCGACCCTCCAAAGCGCTCCTGACAACTTTCAAAATGAAACTTCACTGGGACTGTCTGCTTTTATATCAATCAATACAGATTCATGTACCTTATTTTACCTCTACAAGATTATATTTGAGATCATGAAACTC
Organism: Himalopsyche kuldschensis; assembly: GCA_028554975.1. Lineage (NCBI taxonomy): Eukaryota > Metazoa > Arthropoda > Insecta > Trichoptera > Rhyacophilidae > Himalopsyche > Himalopsyche kuldschensis. Next base: position 2,599,879 of record JAHFWI010000001.1, on the reverse strand, counting down.
TTTACCAAGTAAATCTTGAGTATATTGTCAGTGCAAAATTCATTTCGACGGAATCACGTCATCACATTATAAAATCAAGCAATATGTATTTTTTTAAATTCTATAAGAAAATGAACTGGCTATACAGCTATCAACTAAAACGCCAAAAATTTAGTATTTTTAAATCACGATATATCAAGTCGATGAACAAAGTCATCGCAAACGTCTATTATGAAATATTTATTTTTTACAATTGAGCCCAGACCCAGTTTATTGCTAATGATAATCTTTAACAACTAAACCACAGATTCAATAGAAAGAATGTTAACTCAGTGATAGTATTTTTAGCTCTAGCATATTATTTACAATATATTTTTGGTACATATGATTACAAATTTAAAATGCTATTTGAGAGTCTTTTGCTGACATTAGTTAGTTGGTCAATCAAATGTAATTTGTTCATATACAATAATTATACATAGTTTAACCCAGAATTAATCAGTTTATTTGATATCAAAATCTGACACATTCATGCGATTGATACATATGCATATTGATGATATATAACATTACCAATGCAATAGGCTACGAGAAAGTATTAAGCGTTTTCATTTTTAAATACAATCTCATAATTATTTCACCCATGTAATGAATTAACAACATTCTTCAGCGTTATTAGAATCATTCTAATTTTAATCGTTTTAATATTCACAATGAAATTTGAAAAAGCCATAAAGATCATAAATGTATTATATAAAAAATACAGATATTTTTGAAGAATGAAAATTTTTATTAGTATTCACCCCGATTTGTTAATTAAAAAATGAAATATGATATTAAATTGAACAGAAACTTGAGGTCCCAATTAAAAATAAATTAAGATTAGGTATCCCACTCAGTAATACCAATTAAAAATTCATCCAAAATAGCATAATCATAAGATTTTAAAACGATCTGTTCATCGTTAGAATTTTATAAATCGTGATTTTGACTGATTAAAGCTCTCAGTTTAAATAAAAAATCAGCAAACGTAAATAATAGAAGTGAAAATTTGAAAGCTTTTAACGAACGACTTGTAATAAAACTTTTCATTGTTGAATGCACGATAAATCCCAGGGTAGAAGAAATTATTCAAGGTACATAATTTTGTCAAGCATAAGTACGTACATTCGGAGTTACGTGGAAAACTTTATTTACGGCAGTTTTTTTTCAGATATTCTTAACGACGTTTACTTACGTTTGAATAATTCAGTATTTTTTTTCACAGATCACATCAAACAACGAATTGAAAATAAGTATCAACCTCAAATTCGTTAATGTATTTCTTTAATGTTACCGCCCAAAAATTTCCATCCAATACTTTTACTTATCGCGTATTTTTAATCATATTTTTTTTTATTAAAAAGTGAATTACTCTATTTCTGTATCGTTTTGTTATACATTTCGAACGAGCAATTGAAAATTATTCTCAATAGATGATTTATGTTTGTTTCATAATTTCGTTATTTTATATTTATCCACTGAATTGTATTTTTTCTAAAAGGTACTATAAAAACTTGTATTTATAATATTTATAAAAATAGTTTTTGTTTGTAGAACCATTATATTTTACGTTCGTGTAATCAATCGATAAAATTAATACCAACGATGTAGGCCAATTTTTACGATATTAAATTTTTGAATTTTGCCTGTGTTTTATTAAGGAAGTTAAACTAGTGTCGCCTTAGTGAAATTTATATTTCAAAATTAATGCACGATTAAATGTAAGAAATATTTACGATTTTCATTTTTAATCTTTGCTGTAGGAGCTTTGCAACAAGGGACTTATTTAGTCCGCGCATCAAAAGAAAGTAGCAATTATTATAAAATCATAATTTTAAATATATCAACCTAAACCAGAGTGATGAACTAGCGACCTTCTAGGAATTTAAGTGTGCTCTTTCGACTGTATTAAAATTTTCTACTTCGTGACGTATTACAAAATAATGTATAAACATTAATTCACACATATAATAATACATATAATTTTAAATCAATAAGAGCTATGACAGAAGCTAATTATTGCCACACCTATTACATTTCAAAGAAGACAGGTGGCTCATCACTGTCAAATTCATTTCCTATGGGATTTACCCCTCCATGCTCAGTCGTTAATTTTTAATTATCAGTACTATTACTGTTTGTCTTCAGCCCCTGTCCAGTGGAAGGGAAAAACCCCAACTTACAGTAATGATTTATGAGGTATAAATTGAAATCGATGTTTATTGGCATAATAAATAATCTTGCATTACAATTCTGAAATATTGCAAAAACACGAGTCACTTTTAGTAACACAGTCAGTGAAATAGCCAAGTGATCAAATTAAAAATGAATCCCCATAAAGTTACCGAAGCCAACTCCATCAAAACTTTTTAAGTATATCTGACTGAAGTTTTTCGCGTTTGGCCTTATTTGATGGATCGTACCAGCATGGTAATATTCTCCAAGGTATACTTCGAACTATATTTAAAGCTTAAATAATATTATTTAGCCTGGAAAAGAATTAAATGATATAATAAAGTAGTAAATAAAAGTTATAGGTGCGTTTAAATTAGCATCAATTTAACCTGTGCTACGGGATGTAGCTACCATGGGATAAAAAAACAGAATTCGTAATTCGAATCCCTCGTGTGACATTATACTCGGTCACAATGTGACGTGCTTTATGCCTCGTTCACAATGCTGGGGAGCAAGTGATATACAACGCAAAACGTGTTATGTTACAGTGTTTTCAAGGGGACATGGAATGGCGAGTGTTTTTTGTGAAAAGACTAGAAAAAAATATTACTCATATAATAAATCGATTTACAACTATTTAGCAAAGATATCACAAAACAATGAATGTTTGATTTGAATAGACAATCCGAAATGACACTTTTAAAATTCCTCACGTTATGAATTTATGTTTCGCTTTTTTAAAAAATCTGCATATACATAATTTATGCCCCTACCTCGAGATAAGTCTCCTACTTTTTAATATTGTGAAATTTGAATTATTACCTACTTCATAAGATTTTCTACCGTGTAACCGAAGAATATATCTAATATACATATAAAATCAATGTGTGTTTGTTTGTTCGTATTTTATGCGTTGCCATACCGTTCATCCGATCGCGATAAAACTTTGTCAACTTATTGCTTGCACTTGCGCGAAGGTTATAGGCATAGTACATTTAACTTTCAGTAGGTGGCGCGTGTAGACAATCAGCAAGAGACAAACAGCAAATTTCATCGATACCGATCAATGTTAGTGAAATTAAATCGAAATTATTTATCGAAGATATTGTACATCCGAAAGCACTTTAATTCACAACACTTTCTTTCTTTGAGTGGCATTGCAATGTTTTCTGGGTACCGGCTAGTTGTATATACAAAAGGATCAGATAAATGACAATACAAAGGTAAAAAACTATGTTGAATTCAGTAAATTGTATATATGATTATAACACATACCACTGAATCATGGCGATTCTTATCTGAGGAAATGATTTACATAATTAAAGTAAACGGCTTCATTAGTAGTTCTATATGAAAAAATATGTTTTAATATTCATTTCATACAACTTAATTGGAAAAGTTCGAACGATTAAATGTATGAAATATGAGAAACTAACTGGGATATAATTTATTTTGATAAAAGCTTGAGCTATTTCTTCATTCCTTGGCATGTATTTTATTTTTGCGAAGAAAGAAACATGACACGCGCCGAGGGTTGGCGTGCAGTTGTTCTAGGGCTGGAAAACTTATAACGGAGGGGCGAATGTATATATACGTACAGCGATTGTAAACTATATACTCGGTAAACTGGGATTATTTTTTCGTAAGTACCGTCGATTGCGTGCGTTTATTAAATACTAAATAACATAATCTTAATACTTAGTTAAATTTTATTACAATTTATAGTTCTTAAATCTAAATACACATTGATCATTTTAATCGTATTTCCATACCTATTAGTTAAAAACAACTGAGCTCTAAAAAACAATGTATGGTAAAAACTGTTACTCAAAATAAATGTGGAACTATTTCTTATATAAAATAAGTGAAAAGAAATATTTTTTTTTTTTAAATGCTTTTTTTACATGTACGATTTAACTGTTTTATAAAGAAACACGTATTTCGAATACATTTTAAGAGAACTTTATGCTTTATTTACAAATTTTCCTACTTATACTAGAATTTTTCACGGTTTTTTTTTTATATTTGAAAAGTACATATACAGCTGAATTGAGTTGTTAAAATGTGAAACGATTTTTATCTAGTATCTACGACGCATAAAAAGTAAAAGAATGAGAGACAAAAAAGTATAAAAAATGTGGTCTTTCTTCCGTACATTGTCCTAACACTATCGCACTTCCGACATTTACCATCAATTTTGCAGGAAAAATAAATGGTGACATCTGATTTTTGGACGACGATAGTTCACTCTGGTGTCTAAAGGGGGAATAGAAGAGGAAGAATGACGCTGTCGAGCGGAAACCGCCCTGGGGTGAAGGCTAGACAAAACAACCCCTCACAGGCAAGCTACCCCACGCGGTGAAATAAACGCAATTCATCAATATTTTTCGACAATTCAGAAACTATCCCAGCAAGCATTGTAGTCGTTTTTTGACGACATACTAGTTTTATTGATTTTATAGAAACTATGACACACGCTGCTCTTTCAACAAAACTCAGCTCGATAATCTCCCACTTGAAAAATTGGGGTTGATATATAACCATCTGATATAACTTTTTTGTGATCATTCTTAGATTTTTTAATACAATTTTTTTAACAATCGTCCATGCTCACTTATTATATTTTTGAAGAATTATTTGCATAAATATAAAATTTTATTTAAACCTAATTTGCCGATGCAAATACAAAAACAGCAATGTAAATTCCCGGATGTAATTTCGGAAAATTCTCATGAAAATGTAACACAATTTTAGAATTTACACTGTAAAGCTACAAACTTTGCACTCTAAAGCTTAGAGTCCAAGGTTTAAAAGCTGATTATAAATTGGGAGGCTGAGAAGTCGACAAGAGAATAATATTTCACAAAATATAAGAATCAAATTTACTGGCACAACAATGTTTTGTTTGTAAGTCAAAAAATAGTCGTTGTTAATTTTTGACTTTTTTATATCATGCAAAAGTTGTGTTTTCAATGATGAAAGAAATGTATTGACTCTTTGGGGATTTTTTTAGTCAAATTTGTTTAAAGATTACAGTGACTTTACACAGATGGCCCTATTAACAAAGATTAACTACTTTCAGGCAAAGAAACTGTTGAACTGAGATCAAAGAAAACTAGTTAAAAGAAATATACATAAAAAAACGGGAGAAATGCAGAAGGCGTGTTTAAGGCATGGAATTAGAAAATGCCATTGTGAAGATCATTACTATCACTCCGTGGCTTAACATATGTGACGTAAAACAGTTATCATGTGTGGTTGAATGAAAATTATTATTCTGTAAAGCATTTAACATTATTAACGGAACATACATAATTAAGTATTTCGACTGAGGGTGCTTGATGGAATTTCAATATCAAATTTGAATTTTTTAAATTTTATACTTTTCCATGAGTTTTTTCGTTAACACCCGGGTTTCGCCTTTCGGCATCTTCAGGCATTCCAAGTGCATGGATGTACTTGAACTGAACATACATATTTTTAAATGAATAGATAGTAGCGGTCTAAAAACCTTAAAACAATAGTGCATTTATTTTTACATTTTGAGTCCATTCAAGCTTCTTCAATGCATTCTGTTGGCAATTGATACGATTGGAGATTAGCCAAAAAACTTTTCAAGTACCCAAAAACCATTGCCGATGATATTAGTTCGGCATAATTATTTTACGTAAGGTGCTCACTGAATTAGCAAAATTTTAATTTTAGTACAAAAGCATAGAGTAAGATATACCAATATATTGTCTTCTATTTTTCTTGTCCATAGTAATAGTTTAAGAAGTATTTATTTATATTGAAAACTACACTTACACATATATAATAACCTGTAAAAAAAGGTTTGTTCACTCTTACCACCTCTGCCAAAATTATTGTAAACGGACGAATATCTTACCTGAAATAAGAAAACAAATATATGAGGATAAAATTATATTACAGTTTGTATTTACAAATTATTTATTAGCATGAAATGTATTGATGCGGTTGCCGACTGTAATAATATCGAACGTAAAAAATGTTAGATTATCAGCCGAGGCATGCAAATTGAATAACACAATTTATTAATTAATTATTATGTCATAATTGGAATGGGCATATATGCATTTTTCAATCAACTGATTGATAAATTTACAGTCTATTTTATCTATAAAAAAATGAAATGATAGGAATCTAATATTTTCTGCTGTCTAACAATTTGAGTAATTCATTGAAAATACAATAACAATTAAGAAGAAGTCTTCCGTTTTACATTCAATAGTAAAGTTCATACGATTATTTCATATGATAACTACGCGTATCCGATAAAATAACCCATTTCAGAGTATATCATAGTAATTTATGATTCTTTATGTTCAATTTTCCGTGAAGAATACTAATGTCTTTACCAGCGATAATGGATGTAAAAACCCATAGGTAACGAATAACGACCGAATGCATTATCGCTTGATCGCCCTATTGAAGCAGTTCCGCAGGAAGAAAACGATGTCTAGGTAATGTATCACGTACAAAAACGACCAACTTACTTACCTGTATAGTACGGTAACGTATCTATACGATAAAAATTCTTGGAAGATATTAGCGTGCCCAACCAAAAACAGTCTAGACAGAGGTTTCTGACCTTTTTTGATTAATCTTATTCAAATAAATCCTTCCAAATTTAATATGCTCACACACACATTATTGAACTATTAACGAAGTGTATAAATACAACATAAGTATAATACAGAACAAACAAATGTAACTGGTAAACAACTATTTCATCATAATTAGTAATATAAATTTCATTAGATATTGTCAATTTAACTGGTCCAGACGGTGAACCATATTTAAACCACTAATTGTTATCATGATAATAATGATTTGAATATCAAATATAATATCCTAAGTCTATATTAATTATGTATTTACACCTAAAAGAGATCATAAAATGATTAATCATTGAATATAAAACAAATTAATATATACGTAGGTGTATTAAGTGAAACTCTCAATTAATGATGAAATATGTAAAAAAGTATAAGCATATTGTGCAAAGCGCAGAATAAAGCCTATATTATAAGAGCTCAAAGCTCCAAAAACAGAAAAATCTTTTGTTTTCTGATCTAATGAAATAAGAGAACTTAAAATTCTGTTGTACTAATTAAAAAGCCATAGAGTATGATATTTTTCAAAACGAACGATTTTGTAATATTGTGAGATTGAAACTTATGTGTATAAAGTAACAGAAAATAAATATACAGATATAGATAGTTCTGACGAAGGCGTAACCCGAAATAGCTATCAACAAATACATATATAAAATAATTTATGTAGAACTAAAATACATTGTTATTTTTCTTACCGTATTACAATGGAGTTCTACCAAGTAAATGCCTACTCAATCGATATATTATAATACGTTGCAGATCACATAAACACGTCACACAGAGATCTTTTATTTAGATTTTTTTAATTTAGATTCTTTAATTTATTTCCGTGTATAGTGAAAATTTATGGTCACATATTAGTATCACTTTTTTGATTTTTATTTAAGAATGTCTTATTCGGAAAATATTTATATATTTATAGAAATGTGTTGCACTCAGTCACAGACATTTTGCAAGATTTCTGTCTACCATTGCAAGTTTGGCGAGGAACGATAAGGGTCTTATCGAAAACCTCTGAAACATTGCCAATATACACGAACCGCAATGTCCGACTGGTCCAATAGAGTACGAAGCCACGGTTTGCTCTGTAAAACTCCAAGGTGCATGTAACATTTATAACGACATGGCGGCAGTATATAGCAATAAACTGTTTGACACGTTTACGATTGTAGGTATGAAATTTATAAGCAAATGCAGAAAATTATTTTATGTACAACTTATAACGTCTGCCGTGTTTGGCTAAAGATTTTTCGAGCGCTAATATAAATCAATCGTAAGGGAAAGGTTACATAAAAGGTACATAAAAATGCAATGATTTTACAATATTAAATTAACTAAGATAAACTTTAAAGTTAGATAGTGTAATTTTTCAATCCAATCTGCCTATAATAGTAGATACATGTGAATATGTTCCCTAAGAGCAAATTACTGATACAATTTCGCAATGGCATAAAACTATTCCAAGTAATCAGGTGTAATGTACAAAAGTCCCCAGCTGTGACTTTGCCAACTGATATATAATATATCATTATGTTTCACTGAATATTAATACAAATATACAGTTATCAGTTCTAAATTCAGTAAGTATAATACTATTGGAAAAGTTGAAATGCCTTGGGCTTACCGTTATGTCAAGCACTAACTTATCACAGATTTTCCCAATAACCAAGATAATACTGTTCTCGTGTGAACTCTATTTGGAGTAAATTCTCAATATGATAGGATAATATCTTGGAATTGAAGAAAATACATGATATACTGCCAGCATCTGGTTAGAAGTTTAAATGTGGCTCTGACAGAAATTTTATGTAAAGTAAGAATTGGCACGAGTGTATATGGCAATTTTATCGCTTGGACGTAAAAAAGGACCCGACGTTACTTTCTTTGGCACTAAATTTTATTATGTAAACGTACGAATATACTGATATGATGAAAATATTTTACAATTACGAAGAAAACTTACGACCTTAGGAGTTTCGTAAATCCGATGAGTAGGTACTAAATGTAAGTATTCATTTACGAATCGATGTAAATGCTGTTTATGATATTTACATCAGCACATATATTCAAGGAATGAGTATATATCATAGTGAAATGAAACGTTATTTTCTTATAATTATATTTAACTTATAACAAATTTCCTTATCCAGCAGGTTTAAAAAAAACTCACCGTTTTCTGAAAACCCCTAAGCCATGCTAGTAGTAAGAATTTTGCAAGCGCATAGTTCGCAGATACATGTAATGTCAAAAGCTTCATATCGATTACCAGAAAGAAAAACCAGAAGCTGATGATTAAGTGTCAAAGTTCAATTAATGCTAGATGGTTTTTCCATCACCTGTTATGTGTATGCAGCCGTTGTTTTCCGGGCTCTCTTCTATAACGCAATAACATCATCAAGACACATAAATTCCTCACGTTCATGGCAAGTTGCAAAACTGTACTGTACTTTTAATTGAGCAAGTCACATTTCCCTTATGTTATACTTTTCTTTGAGCGCCATGGTTAAAAGACCAGTCAAGTGTAGATCTGTATCGAGCTAAGATAACTGTGAGAAAGTTCGTTTATTTTCTTTATTGTATAGCTTTCTGGAAGAGCCCGTGAAACAGCGATTGGATACGCATTACGGGAGTTGGGGGTAACCAAATTGTAAGCCTTTCAGTATTGTGCTTAAAAATTTGGCGGAAAATGAAGTAAAAATATCTTGCCCGGCTTGCAAAAAAAAACTGACACATTCAACGTTATCAAGAATATCATCGAACCATCATTTTAATAGCTTGCTATCTTTTCGAATAAGCATGTGAAAAACCCTTTCATAAATATCTGATATCCATAATATATTACGGAAAGAAAAATAATATATGTATTTTAATTCTACATAAATTATTTTTAAATATTTGTTGATAGCTATTTCGGCTTACGCCTTCGTCAGAACTAATATATAATATATAGTATAAATTAACTTAAGTGTGTTTGAATTAACAGAGTGTTTTTTCGTATCTTCATACATCTCAAATTGAATACTTATATAAGCATAGTCAGCGCCCGAAAAGGAATTTAAATCGAAAAATTGTAAGTCTGGCACGTCGTCCACATGAATATTAAAATCTTACACCCCAGTTGAACCTTTAACATTTGAATCTCTGCTTATGGATACATATTCATTTTGAAGACCATTGTTGTCGGAATCGAAATAAGGTCTCGAGAATTTCTTTTATATTTTAAATGTCATGAATACAATATAACAACAGTTAATAGGTTGTGTAATACGAGTGTATGAATAATGCTCGACCCCTGGCTGAAAGGTTGTGCAAGTTCGATGTATTTTTATTCGATTATTTGATGTTTCCATTGACCTACGCTTTTCTGCAATGATGAAAAACGACAGGAAAATGAACGTTATATAGACTCTTCGATATCGAAAGGCATGTACGTATATAATTCAGTATAATAAATTTTTGTATTGTATATATTAAAGAAAAACTTTTCAATGAATCATTAATTCACGACTTATATTTTCGGATATTTACGGATATTTTCTAATTCATACAAATTTTGAGGTATTTACTTTTGTTAATTCCCTGATGGAAAGACAAATTCATAAATATATAACATTACACTTTCTTTGTGCTATATCATCAATGTATTTTTTATAATGATTAGTATTGGTTTCGCTCATCGTGAGCATTTTCAACTTCCAACTGATGAAAAATAAGTCTAAATAATATATACATTACTTTTTTGTATAATGATTAGAACCGGCTTTTCTTGATCACCTTTTTCGACCATTGACAAACATATTCAATTATTTATTTAGTAAATATAGAAAGATTTGAAGTAGCTCTCACGAAATATTCTTCAGACTTGAATATTAATGTTGCGTTTGATTTGCTTTGAATTGATTCATTGAACACATTTTGAAATCCCGTGATCCTTGGGTGCGGTTTTATAATTATTAGATATTTTTATGTTAAATAGAACTGTAAATATTCTAAAGCTCTTTTGAATTCTATAAATGATACGATGATCTATAATTATTATCATCACTGACTACAAAATTGTATCTTAAATTCAATACGATCCCAAATTAACAATGTCTGTTTACCTATCATCTATAATATCTGAGAAATTTAAATAAAGTTTAAAGGAAGATAATTATTTTGAATTTAATTCTGTTCGATATAATTAAACTGCAAGAACAATCGCTTGAGATAACTTCTATTTCTCATTTTCCGTTAAGTAAATATTTTACCGGCGTATATGTTTGCTACGCCAGGTCAATTTACCGTAGCATCGTAGAAGACAATTACTGCCACTTGACATGGGATCGAACATCAGAAAATAAAATGAATTTTGTAATTAAGATTGCTTTATCTTATATATAAAACCGAAACGGCGTATGTATGTATGTGGGTCTGTAATTCCCTTTTGCATTGTTGGTCATTAAGTTGCCATAAAAACGAATATGAAAGAAAATATGTTTGAATTTTTATCGGCGAAGACATTTAGTCAAAATGCAATAAATTAGTCTTCAACTGAACTTTTCCCGGCTTTTATTAATAATAATAATGTTTATTATTTACGTGAAGGTATTATTTGACATTTCTTTGACAGTATTTAGATTTTTTCCTTGAATTTGGAAATTTTAATGGGCGAGAATGGGCTGTCATCAAATTAAATAAAGTTTGTGATTTTATTTTAACTCTATTTTGGATGTTAAATTTTGTGATATAATTATGTCGAATGATATTGGTCGTTTAGTCCGAGCGACGCCGGGTAGTAATACTAGTAATTCATAAATCTATGAGCTATATAAAAACATGCATTGAATTTTCGTTAATTTATGTTCGGTTTATTGTTAGGCACTATCTTCGGATCGATTTGCGGCATGAGGTAGATTTATTACTATTTTATTCAATCATTAAATTTTGGCTGTTTTGACCACGCTATTATGGTCGAGATTATTATCTTTCTTAACAACGCAGACGGTACGGTTTATGTAATTCATTGTTTCATTACGTATCAAATATTTTTTTGTTTACAACCTATTGTAGTATCTGACTTTTCATTATTCAGTCCAATAGTAGACACGTAAAAAGAAAACCAAGCTTCATTTAAAAGGCTATGAATACATTTTCGATGTTTTGTTACATTAATATAAATGCTCCTTTACTTGAAATAAGATATTTCTTATAAAAATACTTAACTGTAATCTAGCACAACAGTTGTAGCACTTTTGGATACATGAAATGTTGGTAAAGCTTTTGCTCACTTGTCTCGAGGAGCTTAGTAAAGGCTTCCTACTTATTTCGTCGCTGAACAACAAAAGGGTGCCAACACTGTGACTATTTGCAATGTAGGGTCGCAATGCTATATCTAAGCGGGATAACACAGGCATTTGTTTCTTATTTAACATTTTATTTCAATTGTTTTCAGCGATAAAATAGTTATGCGATGTTATTAAACAAATATCATGGAATATATTATATGACGTATTAGGCGCCATCATCCCAAAGTGAAATCAATTTTCATTGACTTATTATCACTGTATTTATGTCTAAAATGAACAAATTTTTATTAGTCTTGTGTTATTTGAGTATTTGATAAGCTATTCTTTTACAGTAATATTAAACTAGTGAGTTAATGAAAAATGACCATTTGACGTCACGTTGCATCTTGATATAATCTATTTCGTATATTGAAAAACCATAAAACTTACCCTTAAGTCACGAGACACCGATGTGAAAAAACGTCGAATAAACATAATAAAATTAAACATTATTTTATTCGAATATTTGAATACGATGACGATGTAATATTCGATTTTGGAATATTTGTTTTCAGAAAATAATTTAACCCACTGGTGTAGCAAATAGGTTTCTATTTAAAAGCTTTAACCGAAGTTCATTAACGAGTTTTCCGATTGATCTAAATACAAAATATAATTCGTAAATTTAATACAGAAGAACTTTTTTATAATATATTAATATTTTCCCTTCCAGAATATTTTCATTTAGAATTCTAGTGAGTTTTTCTCAGTTGGCGTAGGTAGTAGGGCAAAAACTTATTCTCATTTTGAAAGCAAGTCGCCTGAAAGTTGGCCATTATGAAAGACGTGTCAGATGTCCAAGACACTTAGCGATGCCTGCATAATTTACAATTCCTAAGTGGAAACTGCTCACGGTGTAACACCATGCCGTCTCACCGCACGCTATTCCAAGTTTTAATTGAATTTAAAAGTTGTAAAACTACCCAACTTACCTTGGTTTGGCAATGCTTCTTAATATCGTTGAAAGTTTTCGAATAAGACATTACACAGTACATATTTCGATTATGAGCTAATTTATTAAGGCACTAACGAACCTCGTTAATTTTCCAGCAATTTGACAGATCACATAATAAAGTGTAGACATGAAGATATTATCTCAAAATCAAATAGCCTTTTAAAACGAAAACTACACTAAAATAAAAACTGTCATTCTGGGAGAATAAGTGACAAACATGCTTAATTTTTTTTTTTGAATTCTTCGTTTCTTGAACGTATAATTCTTTATGACGATTTGTGGGCTAGGAATGGGACGAATTACGATATTGTTTGCCTTTGAGTCACGTAATATATATATTGTGATAGACAACACTGAGAGTGAGCGAGATGAAGTTGCGGCGAAATCGATTCTCGATTTTTATCCCAAACTGAGAAGACGTGCCGCGATATTGAAGGAAAATAATCCATTTAAATTGTGTCTCCTCCGCGACGTCTCCATAATCGGATTTCAGATTTCAAATGCAAAAAAACGAAAATAAATTCCAAACGTAAATTCGAACTGTCTGCCAGTTAATTGACATAGCCTTCGTCTTATCATTCTGCAGGTATACCTAGAAGTAGTCTTGTGGCAAAGTGTTATTTGATTATATGGTTTCTTAAAAACTGAATAGAAAATACACCCATTTATATCTAAATGTTTGCAATAGTAACTGCATTTTAAAATTGGAATGGAAATGTCCATCGTAAATCTAAACATCAAACAAAAAGTATATCATTGTTTATGAAAGACGAACTACTGTAATGATGAAGACATAGCACATAATTCTTGTGAAACGTAAAGCTTCGCTATTATTTACCCAAAAATATGAAAATCGATCCATCGATCCGAGCCTCTTGGCTTTAATTCCATAATAAGAATATGGATACAACCCTTTTCCGGTTTGTTCCGATTCTACGCTAGTTGAAAAAAAATCTATTTTGATCAATGGCATAGAAATTTACGGTGCTCAAAAATAATTCTCAGTTGCTTTAGCGCTCGAAATATTTTATTGCTAATAAATCTCAATATAAAAAAATACTTCTTTCAGTTGCGTTTTCAAACTTGGTATTTTCAGTACGCGAAAATATTATACAAGGCGAATTCATATTTTTTAAGATTAATTTTCCGTTTAAAAAAATCGAAAAAATATCTGAGGACACACTAGTTTATTATTGAATTCATCCTTGATTCATAATGGATAGCAACTGGACAAATACGTTCAGTTACTCGGAGTAAATGATCCAGACAGACGATTGGGATACATATTGATACAAACTGCGCGTCGAGGAGGTGAAAATAAATTATTATTTGAGTTGAGGGTAGAAAAAAAATGTATGATATATTATAATATATATTCATCCTTCGAATCTTTATCACATTGGTAGACACAAACAAATCGTTCAGTGAGGTTTATCTGTTTTCTTCATTCTATTAATTCTTTTACGTCAGTGGGGATGTAGAAGTTAAAACCGAGTTAAAGTCATTTATGGACGAATCCTTTCTTTTGAAATTTTTAGTTTAGTACAACTATTCGATGTTGGTTAAATGTTGTTTTATTTTTATTAACAGTTGGGTGAAATTATTCTCGGTATCTATCCCTATGCTTACATTTTCAAGTGAATATACAAAAGTATGGGTAGATTAAGTCTATAATTGAATTATATATGATATATTATGAAGAAGATGAAGTTGTGTTACAAGAAGTAATATGTCCATTGTTGTATTGTTACCATGCATATCGTTTAGTTTTTAAAAGCAATTTACATTTAGCTTATTGAAACTAGTGTGTTTATTCTCTTAAAGTCTGATACTATATTCATAGATTCAATTTCAATAGCATGGTTTAGTTTGTTTACGCGAGGTTTATCTCTGATCACTGAGGAATAATCCTTAAAATTATACAAAGCCTATTCCCTCTAATAATATGTACGGAGGTTCTACTTGGCAGAAGGCTATGTGTGAGCCGGCATAAGAAATGTATTCTCCACGGGATATTAAAGCTTTTATCACAAAAGTATTAATGTAAAAATTATACGAACCTTATTCCGCTACAATGAATAGACTAGCAGTGCTTTACTTAACAATAAAGCTTTGATAATAATTTTAAGATGATGCTTTAAGGCCGCAAATGAAAGGCCTGAGATAAATTATGCGGTGTTAATAAATTAAAGATTTTAATGAATACAAATTACTACTTATTATATTTAGGCAGCTGAATAAATAAATAAAATATTTGATATGTACCAAAAACTTCAAAGATTAAATTATTTGATGATAAAGAAAGTTATGCACAGAATATTCTAGTTCAGTTGATAAATTTATTTGAGAAGGTATTTTTGGCAGTTATATAATACTCGAGCAAAAATTGAGCTGTTGAATAACTTTAAGTTTTGATTAAGGCTGATAAAATAGCCATTAAGGTATGGTATATAATCATAATATATTATAAGTGTCATTCTGAAAGAGAAATGTGGTCTAGCTAAAAATTCAACCTCTACGGACTTTGATTGATTACTTCAGAAGGAAAGTCGAAAGCAATCAAATGAAAAGCTGTCAATTTAAATTTCGAAATTAATATGACAAAGAATGACAAATGGGATACAATTTACATTTCAGCTTAGATTCCTCCAGGCACTATACGCAAGTTCAACTTTTTTCGTCAATCTAATTCGTAAACATACTACGCGAATGTACATACATACATCGTCAAACGTCTTCTTTGATCATTTCAAGAACTGTGTTACCTGGACAAATTGGGCGATAAATAATATTTAACAAAATATTATATAAATACTAATATAAATAAGCGTACTATGTTTCGCTCCCCATATATCGTATTCATGTTATATCAAGACCCGTCTGTCGCTTTTGAGTAAAGCGGTTTTGGGCATTCTTGTCTTCGTTTGCAGGAAAATAGTGAAATACATTATTTTTATTAAAAATAAAATACTAAAATTTTTGGGGTGTCCAATAATTGTTTCTTTTGGTGGCCAATACTCGTAGATTCTTACCACATTTTTTGAATATTTTTTTTCATAAGATTTAACATTGATTATTTTAAACAGGTCAATAATTTAGCCGGCGGTATTTTTTTGCCTTTCTTATGATACGTGTCCACAAAACATGAAAAAGGTGGCTGACAATTGAACATTTTACTCTACTGGCCATTTATATATATGTAAGCCAATAATCATTCTGATTTATATATAATTTAAGATAGTGAGATAGTATTAAAATGACTAATTTTACTCAATGTGCCGCATTTGAAAACATATCTCACTATACTTATGTAAAAATAGACTTGCAGTCTGCATCTGCGTTTATGTGGCTTCGACATTATAAGGGGTGGAAGCAGCGTGAAGTCATGTACTCTGAAAGTGGCATGAACTAGATTAAAAATATTCATGAATACTTAATGAGACAGGAAATGTATGTGCATCTATCTATAAAGACGACGAGTCATCATTCAACATTTCGAGACATCCTTACTTACATAAAACAGCATACAATTGGATATAGAAGTCATTGGTTGATTAAATTGACTTTTGATAATTTTTTCTTAATTTTCTTCAGCGAAGCAATTTTACTCGAACCTGTCAAATCATTTCTTAGTATCTTTATAAAGGTCTTATTTTTTATAAATAAAATTCATAAAAGGCTCATAAATAAATAAAAACATCCAACACGATTTTTGTACCAGAAAACGGTACGGATGTGGTAGCAGTAGACATCTACAGACCTTACCTCAACCAGCGCGACGCCGTGATAAAAAATATGCGATTGTTTATTTCAAATTCAAAAAGACACCAAAGGAACATTCATTTGAGAAATATAATGAAAATAATACAAAATAATAATGAATTGAGACAAATAGCAAGTTACTGTTCCCAACGATATTCAATTCAAATCAATGAAGACTTCTGGCACACGTTGACTCGTAACCCGAACATAGACCGAAATATTTTTCTGAAAAATACATTTCTTTCCCGGGCCCAAGAGCAAATCTCAATTGTCTTTCCAGCTGTAATCTGATCGATGGGCCGAGCCTGGCAGAGGCCCACGGGTCAATACGCGCAGACTTCTAATTCCTCGGCTTAGTACCTCTGCTCATGAGATTTGATACAAATATGGAACATTTACAATAGTGTGGTCAAGTTTCGTCTGTAATTATTTGAGAATGTAGTAATTGGAGACTTGTTTCCTCTCAAAAAAAAATGTTATTTTAATATAATAACTATAAAATCTGCTGTAATATTGATATTGTTTTTATATTATAAATATGTATTACGGCTCTCCACTATTATTAACTAAAAATATTCCACCAGAAATAATTTCAGTGTAGAAATGCATATTCACAAAATCAGGGATCACGTTCCCAATTCCTTTGTGCATCAATCGGGTCATCGATTTGCTCAGACAAGGATGAAAGATAGCGTTATACTCGATTCGTTTAAAAGACATTCTGTATATGGATAAAATCTGCAGACCATCATTTTCCCACATTCACAGGCATAAAACTGAAATGGGATAATAAAAAAGCGAGATAACGATAGAATAGATTGATCCAATCGGCTTCAATTCAGAATCGCAAATATTTGCATTAGAGATTTTGCTGATAAGTACCGGCAAAGCGAATGAAAGAGCGAAGATCGGTCGACTGAGAATAGCGTGGAGGATTATACTTATACACTATATAGTAACGTTTTGGTTTATGTATATATCCTCTCACAAACTGTGGCACATCTCTATAAAATTCGGCTGAGAACAATGCATCTCTCACAGTTTGACATAAGATAATATTTTTTTTTATAAATGTAAATATGTATGTTATAAAAAACGGCTACGTTTCTTGTCCGAATTCAAATGAATGCAATTCATTTTAAGGGTATTGCACAAAATGATTGGGAATTACAAATGAAAGTAAATTTCATGGGGTAACTAATATGAAATTTCAAATATTATGGCAATACCAAAATAGTAATACATACATCCTATGTCCCACAAGAAATGCATATATTTTTATTCGATTTACGTTAGATGAATGATCGTTATATCAGCAAGTATTGCATTTGACAAGCATGTTTTCAGATAATGTGTCATTGTAAAATAATTTTCTTAGTAAATTATCAAAAACATTAACACATAACGTACAAATACAACTTGCATTTTACTCTAATTACATTGGCTACGGGGAACATGGAATACGCGTCGTTTCTCTGTGTTTTGAATGTGTTTAGTATATAAAAAATATTTTATTTACTTTAATCATAAATATTATGGTCGTCGTCGTAGTCGATCATGCGCTTTATGGAAGACTAGTGTCAAGCATACAAAAAAAATATAATGTGTTTACGGTATTTTTTTTTTTACATTTTTTTTTATTTCAATTTTTTTAAAACGGCCATGGATCGGTCTCTTCTCGCCAGCACATCCAACTGAAAATGCTCCAGTCAAAAAGCCTATACATAATAATTATGTTTCTCGGCGAAATGTATTTAATCTATTCTACTTACCATCTCCCGGGTTCGTATTTTAAGCCTTTATTCTGCATCATAATAAATTGCATTCTACAAAAGAAATAACATTACACATACGTCAATTAGACTACTGCAATGACAGCTGAACATTTCAAAGAAATATCAATGTATGAATTGTTTGAATACGGATAGTAGTCTGATTCGCTTGAAATTCAACCAGCACAGAAGTGATCTTTCCCTCAAATGGGTAGTTTATTTATATATTTTTCTCAACAACGAAAACTGTACATGTTTCACAGTGAAATACTGCTAAAGAAATGTTCTATAAAATGTTGGACTGTCCTTGGTCACAGAACTCCTATTTTAAAGTCATTTTAACCCGAAAGGGGAGGATATAATGTAATTTAAATACCAAATATTAGCATAGTTTTCTGGTATTACAAGATTAATTTATTTTAAATGTGCAAAGGTCTATTTGCTACCATAGTGTTAAATTATATTGGTTTCAACTGCATATATTGAAATAGCAACAAAAAAAAAACTCATATCAAATCTATTCATTCGACGTATAAGAGTATAAAATTATTTATAAAGATGTACATTGTTAAGACCCGGCACAAATGTTGAACAAGCAGTTCTCTTAGAAAACATATGTTGAGATAAGCTCCGTGAGGAGAAAAGGGTGAAGGTTTTTTCCTGATTTTTATTTTGTTCTATTTGCAGTAAGCAATTTACCAGACATAATCACATAAGTAAGTATTGCTCTTTCCAACAATGCAATAATGGGTAAGAATAATGTATATTCTGTGGACAGCTTTTCGCATTTATTTGCGCTATAAATATAATACCGCGCATCATTGTAGAGCAAGTGTACGCCACTATGATCGGCATACTGCCAAGTTATTATTACTCAAAAAATGAATGAAACAAAGCGTCAGAGAGTAATACGCCAATCCACAATGTGCTGGGCTTTTTGTTACTCGATCGTACAAAAAAAAAGCGTGAAATTCATTCAACGTTGCCGATTGATAAAAGTATGAAAGAAGAGTGTATTCCATAAGCCTTACAACAGTCGCAGTCTATATATATATATCGCTGTTTATTTTAATCGAAGCTTATTTACGGATTTGTGAAACTTTCAAAGCAATAAATACTTTTTAAGTAATCGCTTTTTGCGCCTGAGATAACATAGCAATTAAAGATAACTTGATGTTATCTTCTTACGCGAATTCATTAGCTTATTTTTGTATCTGCATTTTGCATTATGACCTGCTGTGACCGTTAAGTCGAGTAAGCAGACGGCGAGGATATTGATTGAGTGCTTGTTAGTATATTGTAAGCATCATCCTAGTTAAGGTTGATTGTCAAATTAGCTTCCATTTTTATTGTTTGTTTCGCTGACGGAAGAAAATGTTGGCATTCGAATTTATTTTAAGAAACGAATAAACCAATTGAAACGTTTTTATTATTGGATAAAGATAGTGAATCAAGCTTATATAATATGAATTCAATATTTCCTCAATGTATTTAATAGCTTAATTTTAATACGGAAAGAAAAATAACAATGTATTTTAATTCTACATAAATTATTTTTAAATTTTTGTTGATAGCTATTTCGGCTTACGCCTTCGTCAGAACTATATATTATATATAGTTCTGACGAAGGCGTAAGCCGAAATAGCTATCAACAAATATTTAAAAATAATTTATGTAGAATTAAAATACATTGTTATTTTTCTTTCCGTATTATAATGGAGTTCTACCAAGTAAATGCCTACTCAATCAATAGCTTAATTTTAATTTTAAAACTTCCCCTTTTGATTGTTTTTCGAATTAAATTTTTGTACGTAAGTTCTATCAATAGGTGATTAATTGGATTAGAATGAATCAGAGCATGATAAAATTTTTTGCGTATAAAAACCTCGTAGCCATCCTAAAATTGCAGAAACGCCGCTTTATAATAGTATATGATCAATATGTCTACTTCGATTGATAATGTCAATAACTTAACCTCACATTTCAGAGCGGGAAAGACACGATAATGAATATTTAATGAAGTCAAACAGTGGTTAATGTAGTTAGGATTAAACGAAATCACGAAATATATGACCTTAAATGAAAATACAATAAATTGAAATGACAGTACCATTTCTAGTAAAGGCATATTTATGAAAATAAAACACTTGGCAGTTTTGATCCTTATAAGTAATACCCAATGAGTATTACGAAAAATTGTGTTTTCATTTTTATTTACTATAATTTTATAAAAATAATATGTGTCGATTTTACGGTTTTTGCAGAAAAGATTTTAGTAGATGATTGTACCTATTAGAGACACAATGATAGTTGTATCATCATCCTATTACAGTTACGATATCATGCTCCATGACCCGATACAAGTTGCCACAGATTTACTGCATACAGTAGCAAGTGTACAGCTAGACGACACTATATCTCTGAGCATAGCAATAATAAAGCAGAAATGTCAACCGACTAGTTACCAGAGGCAATCCATTACTCGTAGAGCAAAGTTAATCCGTCACCTAAACCAAAAAAATACATGACCAAATTCACATTACTTCATTAATTCTCACATTATAAATCAACGTCTAATGGACGTATCTTGTACAACTTGATCCGTCTCTATTTTTTATAGATTGATATATCACGGTTAAATAGAAGAAAAAGCTCACAAGAGGTATAAACACTTACATTAGCGAAATAATTTCTTAAGAAACCACAGAATATTATTGCTCATATATTTAATGATATGAATTAAATGACACATTGGTATAATCCTTACTGTGAACATGTTAATACTGTACAAACGGATCGAAATGAATGCTGTCAGAAGTTTGTACTGAGATGCGTTAATTAATATTGGTTTGTATTCAAAAGATTCGTATTTAAAACTGGAAACAAATCTTCACGTATTATAGTGCCAGGAATCTTAAAATACGGCCGCTAAGATGCACATAATGTGCGGTAATGCCAATTTGTCTACACAATAAATTGTATCAATTTTTTAATATCGTAGGAAGAGCAACGGCAGAGATAAAAAAACTATATTCAGAATAAAAAACAGTTGTATTGTTTTGTTATTTTAACTGTTTTAAAAATACGGTATTTTTCAGAAATATTGTCTGTGTAATAAACTGTTTTATATCCGGTTATCCTTCACGTGCTTCGTCATAATTTGAAGCATCTACAGGCATTCAAATATTGAAAACTGTCATTGAGACTTGGTTGTACAATTTTTTTATGTTGGTATTACGCAGAAAATAACTAAAACTTTCGAATGTCAGCCCACCATGGATGGATCATTATTGAACCGTTTAAAAACAATAAAAACAAATTATTCATCAGCTTCCTGCTCTTAAATATCTACTTATTCAACATTGCATACTAAATAACCACTTACTAAGAGAATCAGTATGGGAAGTACGGGTCAATAATGTAAGCATGTAAATCTGTATATTTGATTCACTTAGTGATGAACGGATGCGAGAGACAATGCCAGACATGTAGTCAATAATACTACCATAAATAATACTTTCTTGAACTATTTCTTTACTTTTTCAAAAAAATAGTTCAATGCACACTTGTTGGATTACCATTAAAAGTAAATATAGCTTTTCTGTAATAAACTTTACTTATAAATCATTGCTTTTGATCGCACTTTTAATAAAACGAAGCATTTTACACGTTCGATTTTCCAGTTGAAATTTTAATTAAAAGAAATATTCTATTATAAATTGAGACATTTTAAATAAGTTTTTCTGGCAAATTATAGAGCAAATAAACTAATTGTATCTATGATAATAGTAAATGCTATTTTAATTAATTAAATTAAATAATTACTCGCATGTTCATCTAGCTACTATAAAAACTATCAAATGATATAATATTTTTTATCACATCGTACCAAAAGATGGTTTTAAGAAGAAAATGGTAAAATAAAATCGTTTTTAGATGAATCGTTTAGTCAGAAATACATTTCTCTCGAAAACCGAAAAAAATATGTGAAATATTTGTATGAGAATCATATACATCCAATATATCAGTTTAGTTTTTAGTTCTGTAAAAATATAAGAGAAGATTTCTGTGTGGTAACTGAGTGTTTTAAGCGCAATGCCCCGTTTTCAAGATTTGATTGAGGTTGAGCTGAGAGGTAGGGAAATATTGTTGTCTGTCATGCCACTAATAAAATACAGATTTATAGATGATAGTGAGAGTTCGCAGAATAAAACCTTGAATCGCGGAATCTACTAGGTACGAATACCAAATAATATTGATAATAGAATACCAGTATTGCACATACATTATTTAAAAATGATAATATGCGACCTAAAACATTTGGTTTGTTCAGAGAATCCGTATATAGTTCAGTGTGAAATTGGTTTATACTTGGGTAAGTTGTTGAATCGTATCCTTCCATCTATACACAGACTCGATCCATTTCAATTATGCAAATTCGAAGCACCTAAAACAAGAGCGATTGTTTAAATCTGTTGGCACCGGAACAGGACAATTCGTAATCGGACGGCGGATGGTCAATGTGCGACGCGGAGCTATGACTTACAAATAAGGATGTCTTCACATACAATGCCAATTTACCCGCTGCAAAACAATACAATTTCCAATCAGCTATTAGTAAACCAAAATACTGTCTACTATCCGACTCGAACAGATGAATTTTATCTTCGAAATTGAATGATTCGTTTAGTATTGGTACACTAATAATGTCTTTTCTCTGTCTATACGTAAGCCTTTTAGAACGGATGGTAAAATAAAAACAACATCTGCTCTAGACATTCTACTGAATATATATTAGTTAATTGGTGTGACACTTGTCCCAAAATGGAGTCGCATGGTTGGATTTATTTATTTTCATCGCCACATTTTGTCAAAAATGTTTTACACTCCCTGACTATTAAATCATATTTATACAAGTTCCGCTTGTTACATTTCTTTTACCAGTTTTTAGTTATACACCCATCCCTCGCTTAACACGGTTTCGATTTAGCACGGTTTCAGTATCAGTGGAAAATAAATGGTTTTCGACGTTTTGAAGACGAATTTTTTGTATCGCACGTTCAATAGGAGGATTTAGAAATCAACGAAATTTATGAACGAGTTAAATGAAGAAGAATTAATCGATATGACTACAAGTGTTCCTCCTGAAATCAGAAGCGATACCGAAAGCGACACCGAAAGTTCTGGTCCAATTTCAACGTTACTGCTAAAACATGAATTGCAAATGGCAAGAAATATAGAAATGCATTTCCTTAATAATGATCGAGCTTTGAAATTTAAACGATAAATTAAGCAATGCGTTGCCACTGTTGCCAGATATGAAGAGGTTTACAAGAATATCAAAAAAGATGAACAATCACAAATTACCGATTTTTTGAAACTACGACGGAACATAACAGAAAATGTAATTGAAAGTAGTAGCGTTGATGACATTCAGCCAGTAAAAAGAAAGAAAATTACTATATTAATATCTTCTAGTGATAGTGACATTGACTAATATATTTTATCCGTGTTCATAATATTTCAATAAATTTTCAGAAGTTCTACAAACCTATTTTTTTCTTAATATTTAAAAAAAAGAACCTATCCTCTCTTTTTCATACGTTTGTTAGTCTCGATTAACACGGGTTCGCTTAACACGGTGATCTAGCAGAACCTATCTTCCGTGTCAAGCGAGGGATAGGTGTATTTCTCTTTTTGTTATAAATAACCTTGTTTCAGTGTGTGTATATTTAACCAGTTAGCAATGCTCGCGATGAACGAAAGCGGTCCTGATTTTTTATCATAATTTATGTGGAAGTAGTACTACATAATGTGTTTTATTTATTTAAATGATGCCTATCCACCAATTAGTGACAGTTAATACCTTGGAATTGGTTGACATATAACTTCAGCTATAGAACCGGAGTTGCAAGTTGTTGTTCTCAGTCGATCAAATGCGACTCATTTGAGAGACAGTGATTTTTTGGAGCAAAAAATCGGAGACGAATTTGTGAATTTTAAACTAAACTAAAACCATGCACAAAGCGTATGATTCTTTGTTTTTCTAGCATGACCTTTTCATACCCAAAAATACAGCTTAGAAACTGAATAATTTATTTTATAATTCGATTATCCCAGAATACAAGGAAGCGTGATTTGAATCAAAAAGCTTCGAGGACTCGTTAGATAACACATTAATATTATTGTCCAAGGTGGTTGATTTTTTCCGACTGAAAGCCTACAACGCGAACCAGCTATTAAAATAATATTTTATACAGCTAAACAGTAACTACAATTAAAGAAATACATATATGAATGTTCAAATTTATATGAATCAAATAAAAACCAACGAATGAATTTCAAGTCGTGCCGAGCGGAATAAAAATCGATGTTTGCTAGACGGGAAACGCTTTATAACGAAAGTACACATGGATTCTCTTGCATGAAACATTTTCCGACGACTACTCCCGATTGTTGTGTATTTCAATAGACTTCCGATACCGTACGAGGCACGACTATGTGACGAATAGATTTTTATAAATGTACCATTTGACGTTTTTATTTTTGTACTAGTTGATACTTACAATATGAGAAACGGGTTTGATGGATGAACTTGTCAGCTGTGAATGCGTGAATAATTTTGGCATCGCTATCACTAATTTATATGATCATTAATAATTTAGTATCGGTGTTACAGTGAAACTGTATTCTCAGTGATAATGTATCAAGTAATAGATTTGTATGACAACATGATTTCACTAGTCACGATCATTGAAATTATTGGCCCAAATCGATGATTTGCCGTACTAAGATTTTGGTTTGCTTCAATGAAACAATATCAGCAAGTAGTCCCTTTCATAAAAAGAGAACCAAAGAAAAACACAGACAAACATATGACTGAAGATAGGGCGGTCAAATTTAATTTCAAAGACAGCTTGGAGAAGAATATATTTTCACTGTAATATCGGCACTAACATGATTATTTGAAATTTCTTCAGCTAGCCTATGGGAAAGACGTTATAAAGTCATCATTACCTTACTTCTTTGACAGCAAAGAAAATAATCTGAAAAATGACTGTCGCTTCTTACATCTGTAAATTTATTGCATATAGGATATTAAAAAAGACTATGTTCGATATTCAACAAAGTTAATTGAAACAAAATTTAATTTTAAAATTTATTATGATTGTAGAAAGCGTACAGTTAGTTTGGCCGCAAAAACATATGCTTAACTGAAATGACCTCTACCCCCAAGTAAAACCTTGGGGGGAGATAGGAATATTTAAAATACATATTTGCCTTAATATCCTCACATATTTGTAAAATTAGTTCTTGCTTCCATAATTTGTACGTGACTACATAGTCTGAGAACGGGTGGTTCGCGATACAAAATAAATGTAAGTCTGTTTTTTTCAATATTTGAGACGGATCCGGCGGAAGCTTCGTGAAAATCTATCTCAAAGATGCGAAACATGTGTCACAAATATTAACACAATAAGTGGTATAACGCAGTTATTAATTTTGAATTCACTAAATATATCAAAAATGAGGAAAAACCGTCAGCAAATATTTACTGGAAAAACAAATTTCATTCAAACTTTTTATATTATATATGTGTAGTAATAACTTTCCTATAGAAATATGCATTGATACGATCCAAGCATTTATTTTCAACGTTCCGTGGAACCCTTTTATACAGTAACAAAGTAAAGATAAATGATATGTAACAGAGTCATAGTTTGCGATACATTGGCTGTACGTGCTAAATATTTATGAAAACAACGTCGCTTGCTCTCTTGAGACGATGCTTATAGCTAAATGCACCGCACCGCGGTTGCGTCCAATAGCGTCGCTGCAGCCTCAGGTGCGAGAATGCCGGTTATATCAAGTCGACAAACGCTACCCGAAGTTTCCAGGAAAACCGTGCAACTATGTTATTATTGGAAAGCTTAGCATACATAAGAGGAGAGATTTTATTATTAAGCTCAAGATACAGTATTACAAGACATTTTTGTATTGTTATAATCTATAAAACGAGACCTTCATTGAGTAATTTATCCATCGAACATGCTTTATCTCACGCCAACCCTTTTGCTTCATCCAGGTTATCTTGGCGTCTCGTAGCTGAGAACATCATATGGATGTTTATCGGCAGCTTTTTAAAGTGATAAAATCCATCCAATTGGTAAAAGAGACATGCAGGATTCAGGCTGTCTGTGGCATTGCAGCACATATCCAAGCCAAGTTTTTTTTTATTTTGTACTTAATGAGTGGCTGGTTTGTCGGCTCTCTCACCTCCGAGTTCTTGACAAAGTCAAACCACCGTACTCCTAATATTTAGTACAAGTTTTTGTTTCCAAATAATTGTAAACGGTTACGTACGTAAGATGCCATGACTCGCCGCAGTAAAGAAGCACTGACAGTATGCATGGGTTTAATAACTGGCACTCGGTTCTCACCAAGTACAACCCTGACTCTCAGACTCAAGTTAATAAGTCATTGGCGATTATCAAACTGTAGTAGTGCTCTTATATATTTGTTAAAATCATCTTAAAATATTCCTGTATGATAAACTTATTAACTACCGTTTCCCAGTGGTATTCGTAGTGATTCACATTAATATTGTTTGATGGACAATAATTATCTGAATACATATATTATATATTATCGGATGTCCATTCCAAAATACAAATGTCTTTTAGATGCAGTATTATGATTGATTTCCTAGATGTTATTATTCAAATTTATGAATAAATCACTGTAGAAGTTGAATGTGATCATTATACACCATGGTGAAAAAATGGTCGTAAGCCCGTGAATTTACGTCGAAAAAGAAAAATCGATTTCCCGTTGAACTTAGCATCTATTATTCAACATACCATCCAACACGCGAGATCAAAACAAGTCCATTAATGCTGAATATAGAAGTTTTATCTGACGTTGAGTTCACAAATATTTCATGCGAATATTTCTTCATATATATTTTTCTGAATAGGTACTTAAATTCTTTTACTTTAATAAATCGGCAATTTATCGCACCAACCTGTGGTCAGAATCATCCCTCGTATTTTATTTCGTTATTTATGAATCATGAAAATCGTTTGGCATAGGCATTTTCTAATAATAAATTTTCCTCGTATACCAAAAGTTTGGCTGCCTTGAAAACGCTTACCATTACAGCTGATTTCATTATAGATTAATCTATTTCTTCATTTATGCATCTGGTGACAGTTACCAAATCATGATACATTATTTGTTTAATCTTCTTCATTTTGATATATCGCATTTAATTTCATTGAACTTATAGATTAGCACAATGCATTGTGCTGCAAATAACATTGATTTAAGTCTAATCATGCGAAAATAAACATGATTCTGTTCGGTATGATAACATTCCATAGAAGTATTATATTCTATATTTTTCCTTTTCATGGACAGGTGACACCATTTATAATGAATGGCAATTCAGTTGTGTGCCATACAAATTAAAATAGTATGTATCTAAAATTATGAATAATAATATATGTCACCAAAACCACAATTTGAATGAATATTTGGCAAGATATTCTTTTTTGTAGCAACAATTGCATGCTATGTTTTATTGGAAGATTGATAATTTTTGGCGGACTTTTATGATAAAAGTTGTCCTGCAAAACTAGTGTACTTGCTAATGCATCTGTTTGTCTCGTCATAGTCAACACTACGTCTGGCCGAATATAGAACACGTGCATGAATTATGCAGTCGGGCAGCTTGCATCGAGTTGCAGCTCAGTGACTGGATAGGCTTCCAACATTCGCGTCACCTGTGTTGTCGGCTGGAGTAGAGATCAATAATATTTCATCTCTCATTTTGACCTCGGGACTAAAATAATTTGTTAAAATTGCTAAATATATACGTATATAATATATACCATGTGAAAATTATTGATGATGTCAACGATTTTATTTTAGGGTTATTTTACTATGCAGATTTTTGTTTGTGAATGCACAAGGACGACAAAAGGCATAGTTAAGGAAACGTTTATCATTTAAAATTTAAACGATTCAAATGTGATATTAAGTTGAATCAAGACCGTCAATCGATACAAAAATCGAATGCATATAATTTATTATTCGTACGAAACCAAGCTTGCTATAAAAAAGACACTAACAGTATAAATAATAAATAACACCACGTTATAAAAGATTTGATAAAAGAATGTTTCCGAGAAAGCAGATTACTAACGTCGAATAAATTTTAAGAGCAAGTTTGCGGTTAGGAAGTATAATACAATTATTTGATCAATACGCCACACCGACTTCAACACTACGGTAATTTAACAGTCTTCCAAAATTATTAGCAAGGTGAAGTATAAATGTGATTATGATGGAACATAAGTCAATTGAAATCTATCATGTAATATTTGACATAAACATGGATATTTATTCAGATGCTTGCCGATATCCGATATGCGGCCGATAGATTGAACGGGCATGTTTGTCGGAGAGGATCAGTTGACTCCGGTCGATGTGGTCAAAGCAAAAGGCAATTTGAGTCGGCGGTCAAGGATTCGAACTAAATGACAAACTTTTTTCTCTACCGCAGTTTAATGCGTGATGCAATTACACAACTTAAGTAATTAAAATCTTTTTTTAAAAGCGTAATATTCAGAAGTTGTGTTCAAGGCCATTCAAATAATAAGTTACAAGAATAAGAGTATTAATTATTACTACTTATATGTCGTACATACATTACTTTAAAAAAAAAAACAAGAATAAGTAAAATTTGGTTGGTTTTGTTACTCACATGTTCTACTACCCCCTCGCCTAACCTTTTCGCCAAAACTATGATGTGTCGTCATAGATATATAAAATGCTCCAAAAATAAAGGGTTATGAATCCATTAATAAAAGTCTAGGCAAAATTGACATATTTTATGTGATATAATTTGTATTCAATTGTGGCAATAATGCGAAGTAGAATTATTTAAATGGTAAATAAGAATCTGCCATGCACAAGTGAACTTGAACAGACATTAGTTAAACTTCATTTGGGCACTTGAAATGTTTGAAGATGTCGACAGACGAAGATGTTGAAACCGATGAGAAGAAAGTTGAAGATATTGAAACCAGGGTAGCTGAATTTCCATCAAGCACCGTCAGTCAAATCCTAAATAATATCAAATATATATATACTCATTGCAATCTTTTATACTCAGAAAGGGTAAAAAAGCGTAGAAAGAATTTATGAGAGCTAATTTTACAACATTCGTTGAAGGTATGTATAATATTCATGCAAAGTATAGTTCGATGAATATCGTTCTCTTTAAAGGGAAATGGGAGAAGAGAGTATCTTGCACATATCAAACACATTCATATCTTGGGTTCAATTGAGAATATCGCACATTTTCTAGTCAACACTGCGATACAACGGATGGAAAGTACATATAATAGAAGATGTGAAGATAATTATAATAGAGGTTTAATTATGTAGTTTAATAATGTAAATTTTCAGGGATTATCCATGCATTTTCAGCAGAAATGAAGGTAACTATTTCCATACAGTCCGAAATTTGAATGATATAATTAATTAGCCCATAGTTTTGGCATTTAAATGAAGGAGTAAGCAAAAATCATTCAAAAAATCTTGTATTTTTTACATACATCGTGGAAATTGTCCCCAAGCGTTAGGGCCTGAAAAAATAAAACAATAATAAAATTAATTATATACAAGGATACAAATATATTTCACATTGAAGTAGACACCGATATAAAATAAAAAATAATGACTATGGTACCTGATATTAAAAAAAAATCACAGTAGAATAATACATACCTAAGTATGTAAAAGTTTTATCTAGGGGAATGCATGTAGTAAAAAAATCTATTATATTTACACACAGAATATAATGTGTTATTTCTAGTCATCAATATTTTTGCTCAGAATGTTTCAATGACTACGCCTCGTATATTTGTCATTAATTGACAAAAATATTACAATTGTCTTAAGTGCCTAAAGTTTTCTATAAGCTTGTTCTATACCTTATTCAAATATCTTATTCATAAACGACAAAATTTCTACGGCTTAAAGTTATAAGCCTGATCAATGCATGCAGAGGTGGATATATTCAGCAATCGGTTTTCCTTTTTACCACGTGGTAAATTGGCGCCACTGTCTTTTTACGTGTAAAGAAATGTAATTATTATAAAATCAACCGAGTCATTTAATTGATTTAAACTCTACTCATTTTGGAATCTTATCTCATACAATTCATCTTTTATTCAAATCGTCTGTTTCATTACTGCGGTTTTGCTCTAATGGGATTAGCGAGTGAGCACGCGTATAGATAGGTTCATGCTCTACAGTCATTAATTTTCATTTGTGTACCTTAGTCAAGAGTAACAAATATGCTCCCTAATGATAAATCTTATGGGCATGTTTATAACTTCTATGGGGAATGATATTATGCCTTAAGAGTTTTGGTGTTGAACGTTCGCGACTCATTTGGCTGAAAATTGTATGATAATCTATGACATGCTACGAAATCAGTTGCTTTTTATTATTTCTTCACTGCAGGTACTGATAAACTTAATTACACCACTGTTTTTAATTTAATTTAAATTTTTTAATTTTAATTACACCACTACGCTGACTTGATCTCAACCAAGGCCAATTTTGAGGCATTCGATAAATTTGCAACATCATATGGGGAACGGGATAATCTTGATTCCTCTTCAGATTCAACGCGAAGTAGATTAAACTCCACGGATTCTCAGTATACAGACACATAGGATACTTAATATCACTCTAACAAAGTGGCTGAGCAAGTCACATTATCTTTTTTTTTTTTTCCTTTCTATATTTTTCTCTTTAAGCACCTTAGTGCATGATTAAAAGATCAGTCCCGTGCAGCTCTGTCTCGGGCCAAGTAAGTGAGGAGTAAATTCGTTTCTTTTCTTGATCGTGGCGGCTGTGAAAAACGGCTGCACACACATAACGGAAGGGTGGTGGGAGAACCAACTTGTTCACCCAAATATAAACACCACTGTTTTATTAAAAATGTGTGCAGATGCAGTGCAACTTCGGAATTCTGCTAACTCAATTATTCAACCATAGATAATTCTGAAAAATATTCTATAATTCTGTCGGTGAAAAGATGCACTTTATTAGGATATGGGAATGAACGACCGGCCATGGCCTAGAGCCTTTTACGTTTCACCAGTGAATAATGAATGGCGAAACGAATAAAGAATTTTGGAAAATGATGTTGTACCAATTTTTGAAGACCTACCGAGTATTTACCAAATCAAAACAATTTGGCTGAAACTTTTCCGACTTTAAGATGCCCTGTGTGAATAGCGTGATGTCCTCATGAATTAAACTTGGAATCATCAGAGTATATGACTCGTCTTCAATCGTCCAAAGTCCAATTTTTGTGCACCTTCGTCCAATCCAACCGCCATTTTTGCATTTTTACTGTGAGAACTGGATATTTTTTTAGTCGCCGGGTGGAAATCCATGTGCCATGATTCTATTGCGGACAATTCGCATCGAATATGCTAAATCACCGGTCGACTAAGGCTCATCATGGAAAACTGTAGCAGTTTTGAATCGTTTTTGTAAAACCATAATCCTTATATGAGGGTCATCCTGGTCGGCTGTAAAACCGCTCCCTACAAGTTCAAACAACCCCTCCAGAGCACCATTTTCACGAAATATTTTTAAAAAATTCCACACAATACTTTCTAATTAGTCTACTCTACGCGAAATATTTCTATTTGGTAAATTTTCTACCGAAAACTGCTTCAAATTTGGACTTGAATCGCGATTACGTTTTTCCAAAATTTCGTCATTTTTTACGCAATAGGTCTGGCTCAGTACTGTTGAAGCTTTCAAATCTCGCTTGTCTTTAAAAATATGGCTGTTTTTTTCTTTACAATCGGAAGAAAAAAAAATGGAAATCGGTAAATATTTCGAGGAAATATTTGCAAATGAATGAAATTGTGAAGATGCGGGAAATTCTTTTTTTGCAACGTATAATAGAATGCGGTAAATGCAAGCTTTTCCGAACAAAAGGTATTTTAGGCAAAAAAGGCATTTTAGGCAAAAAAGACAATTAGAACCTTTTCAAAGTAAGGTAACGATACATAAACCTAATTCATACTGAAATGTTGGCCTCAAACATAGCTTTCATCCTTATCAATAATCTAATCAAATATTCTAAATGTGAAGCGTTGCTCGGTTTCCCCCTACAAATTTAATGCAGGTTGAAAATATATCAAAGAGAAAACTTGATCACAATCCATTTGGCCGTGGGGGAGTGAAACAACACACATCTGTCGACAGCGAATACCAGCCTCAAATTAATTATCTACAGCCACCAAGGTCGTCATGACTAGAACTCCCTTATAAATTGAATCCCTTATCAGGCGCAGTAACGTACCATATAAATTATATTTCAATACAAATTAAGCTTCTTCAAATTCCACTTGTATTTTTATGTTTAAAATATTTTGTACGTTTCCATGAGTTTTATCGCTAACGACCCTGTTTTCGCCTTTCGGCATCTTCAGGCATTTCAAGTGCACAGATGTACTTGAACTGACGCGCAGTAAACAGCATGTATCGTTTATATACAAAAATAGATGTAGATCACGTTAAATTGCTATTAAAATGTAAATTAGCGAAAATTTTATATAAACGAGTTTCAATGAATTCAGTGGGTTTGTTATAATTATCGGGATTTTTTTAATGCAGTATCGTAAATACTAATGACCAGAAAATAAAATAACTAAAAATAAATCTAAGGTTTTATCCGACCTATTATTGATGCGTTGATTGATTTCAGCCTCTTTGAATTAATACTTAAATGATAGTAAGTGCTTGAATTATTTAATAAATGACAATTATTTAAAGGAGTGCAATAATGGCGAATTTGGAAGATTTGATGTTCGTTTAAAATTAGTAAAAGCTGAGCTCTATTTTTTCTAATATTTTAGAAATTAACAAAAAATTAAGATTATTTGAAAAATAAATAAGATAAAAAATTATAGTTATATTTTATTTGTAACGCCACTGCAGGGCATGCACTGTGACTTGTTCAATTGTTGCAATTTTAGGATGAAACAATAAATTTGCCTTTATGTATCATAATGGAGGGGCCAACCCTCACTCCAGTGAATAAAATAAAACCCTGAATTATGGGGAAAATCCACCCCAATTTTAACAGTTATTAAAAAGGTGGTTTCAGTTCATGGTGCTGATAATGAATTATATATTAAATTCTCTCTATTTGCATTTCCATTGTATAAACCTTTTCTTATTATTTCATACATGCTGTCGAAATAAAAACAAGCGGCCCATAATGTCTTAGAATTTATGATGACTTATTTTTTAGGACGCTCTGGTAAAGTGACTGCAAATGTAGACCTTAATATTATTACTATAAGACATGTAAAGATTTAGGCATTATACAATCGATAAAGTGAATATTTGAAATCTATCGTTTTTACCTATTTTATCATATTCTTATCCCATTGATACAATGTTTTAAATCAATAATTGTTCCCTGTCATACTGTAGATGTAGCATTATAACTTGGCCGTTAGCGAGGGCGTCACCGTCGCATTGATAATGTACGATACTCAACCACAATCGTTTATAAACGTACACATTTTTTTATGCAGGGTTTAAATGAAAATAAATCTTTGTGTATATGTATTATATTTTTATTAAAACAATACAACTTAAATGGCTTTTTAAGATATTAACTCCTTGGGAACATATTTTCGTTCAGAATTTGGTAGCGGTCAAGTTATGATCCACAATGAGATTGAAAACCCCTGATCTATGGATTCTGCGGTAGCTCGCTTAATGTCTTAAATTTAATAAAAATACTAAAAACAATATTGAAAATTCCAATTAATGCGTAACTAACTGCAAAGGGCGTTTCGTTTATTTAGGGAAAATTGTATAGATGTATCTATCTATAAAGTGTATATTGCTAAAAATATCTTTTGAATGGCATGAAATTTAATGTTTTAGAAGTGTGGGGTGAGAACGGACCAACTGAAATCGTTCAGCATCTGACATGTAATATATTGGCATTTATTCTGCGTTGGAATTAAAATAATGCTGACTAATGGATAGCAGTGCGTTCAAATGATAACACAGTGCCAATTAGACGAATACTATGCTGCAGTTTTTCTTGTTTTTAATAAAATTAGTAACAGTTCAACCATCAATTATTTTTTTGATGATAATATAAGCAAACACGAATCATTCCGGTTTTAAATGATAAATAAGTTTTAATAACATTGTCAACTGCTCCATTAAAAAGGGGATAGAGTCCAATATCCGGTCTGATGTCAAAAAACAAAGCCGGGTGCTCACATTCAGTTATATGTATGCACGTGTATACAAAAGTTTGTTTTTTCAACATCCGTTTATGTTCTTTTATTCTCTGATTCGACTGGATCCGCTATGCGTTTACATTAGGGAGACTGCGCATGTGTCTGCCTACAATTGCATTATTATTTGTTTATAATAGCAACAGAAATAATCGAGCCAGGGCTTGCCGTGCCACACAGACATGATACGAATATGGTTCACCCTGATAGGGCAACGAACTAACTCCCTATTATATCGATTTATTTTTAGATTTTTACGAATCAGTTGGAAATCTGACACATTCTCTTGTTCGACACGTTTCAAAAATAATGGTTACTTTTCATATTGAATTTAAACTCTGTCCTTTGTGTATACATTTTTGAGCGTTTAATTTAGAA
This sequence comes from Himalopsyche kuldschensis, assembly GCA_028554975.1. Taxonomy (NCBI): domain Eukaryota; kingdom Metazoa; phylum Arthropoda; class Insecta; order Trichoptera; family Rhyacophilidae; genus Himalopsyche; species Himalopsyche kuldschensis. The sequence goes on along the minus strand of JAHFWI010000001.1, from coordinate 2,564,479 downwards.
TCTGACCACTTATTAATGACAAATAATCTAATAAGTATTGACTAAAAATTGAGTCTAAGGTTATATCCATACGGAGTAATCAGAACTTTAATAAATGTATATTTTGACTACAACAAGCAAATGTGTGCAAAGTGTATATTTTGACCATGACAAGCAAATGTATACGCATTGGTGTGTATTTTTATTCAGTTATAATCATTGTTAGTAATATTTGAAATGTTCTGATCCTTAAATAAGTTCTTAAATATACATCACTATATCACAAACTATCAGATCTTTCATTAATCGTTGTTTACAATAAGTACTAGTTTGATTCAATTTTTAATAGAATATTTTCCAACGGATAAAATGTGTGCATTTCTTTATTATTTTTGTCTTCATAATAAATACAGGTGCTCCTCCATCTATAATCTATTGGGTAAAGATTAATGGAAGCGTTTTTCCGCAATGAACACAGTATTGAAGAAGCACAATGAATCAATGGTAAGGTAATTTTTATAAATGGGATTATATGCCAGACTATCCTTGGAGAGGTATGTGGCTATTATAACCCTTTCTTTACTTGAAAGCTTGGATTTTTTTCCAAAGGGAGAAACAAAATAACAAAAGGTATATGAGGCATCTGCATAGAGTGAAATGTTATGATTATTAGTAAAAAATATTAATAATAATATAAATGATCACGTTTGTTGCAGAGGGAAGATTATATTATTTCAGTTATACATATGTTTATATATATTTACAATCAGAGAAAATATGCTTATTTATTAAAGCATACATTTTCTTGAGTGAAACCGGTCTTGATCTGTATCAGAAAACGTATTTAAGTAGAACTATAAAATGTGTTGTATTTATTTACATATAAAATTTAATTAAATCAATTGGATTTATTATGCATTCTAATGTGAAACATCGCGATACTATTATATTCTGCCTAGTAATCTATACCTTTGAGAGCATCATTTAAATTTAAAGTGAATTGAATTTTGCAGTTGTTATTGCATAGCGAAAGCTGTGACTGTAGTTTGTCGCAGATGAACAAAAATCTAAGCAAATGTAAAAAAAAACAAGTTACGTGAACACAACAAAATTGTCCGCAAATCGTCAACAAACCGTTAGATGTGCGCAGAAGAAAATAATTATAAATAGAAAATACATGTGTTCCCTCAATCTCTATAGCCGACATCTGCATGCCTCATCAAGTAAATTAATTATTGTAATAGATGCAATAGACAGGAGTTAATAGGTAAGACTAGTACAAACGGCTGCAAACTAAGAGGGTCGTTGAACTGACTCATACAGATCCAGTTAATAAAAGTTTAGAGTGATTAGTGACAATATGCTCTGATGAGCATTCTTAGCAATTAAGCAAGATGAGCAGATGTGTATCGTCTCCAGTAACGCCATATTAGCTGATTAAACGTCATGCTCTCCTTGCAATGGTATCTCTCTCTCTCAAGTTCAATGCAAGTATTCATCTTTTATACCTGATTTTAATTACTTTAACTTCTACAATTAGTAGTGTCATTGTCAATTAAAAGACACAGAAACACGGAGAATTTTTTTACTATTAAGTGAAGCTGGAATGATTTGAGTCACTCATTAAACCAGGGCTGCGGAGTAGCTAAAAAAAAGCACGACTCGGGCCAAAAAATGTTTAATTTTGTCAGGCTTTTTTCCTATCTTTCCTATTTTTGTATATTACATTAAAGATCAACCAACAATCCGGCCAATTTTTCATATAAAACAAGTAAATTGCATAAATAAAGCTCGATAACGACATTTATTTAACTAAGCCATGTCCGCTCCCATTGTGGAGTAGGTGGACTATTCGAATAAAAAGATTGTTGATAAACTACATAAAGAGAAGGGTGGGTTCCACTAGCAAAGCAGTCACTCAAAATTTATTTTCAGATAAAGTATAACGTACGAAAATATTGACAAATAATGAATCGTTCTTTTTACTCTGTGGTGGCCAGGCTTCTTATCAATAAATAAATATCTAAATGTTTAAGCCATATAAAAAATGATATGACTAAAACGCTGAATGTGGTCAGTTTCTTGCGTTTACTCTCAATTACTTCAGATACTTGATACTATGTAAAGCATTTAATATAAATTTATTGACACGAACATTGTTTTGTACAAAAGCCAAGAAGGGACTTAAAGCACACTACCTAATTCTCATATCTTCCATCGGCATTCATAGCACATCGCTTATATTTATAACTACTCCGAAACGTATTTAAGTCAACTGTTATAATTAAAGCTTAATTATTTCTCATGTAACATTTGTAGGGCAGAGAAATTGAGACTAAACTGCTGCATGCAAAGTAAAAATCAAGAATGAAAATAACTAAAATTAGATATTCACTCAATGAAGTTTGTGTATTATTACATTAATTTAATACATTGCTTACGGCGTGCTCAAAATCTTGCTTTTGCTAATTGGATATCAAATGCAAAATAACATGTATATTGCCAAAGCAATTAAAAGGACCCGTAAACAAACTGTCAAAGAAAATTCATGTGCTATAAATAAAAATGATATCGTTTTAATGTATTTTACATACATCAAACTGTTCAGTTGTGTCTTCGTTAATTATGAAACGTTTAAAAATTAGAAATAAAATTCAGCATTATCTCTATATCACTGTTTCGGTATAGCAAATAATCGACATAAAAGAATTTATCCGGGATGTTGAAGATTTTTTTTATAATTATCAGAATGAACTATGTTGTATCTGTGTTTTAGCAGCAATTGTGTACAAAAAATGGCAGCCCATTAAAGTTCATTCAGTTTCATCGTGGTACAAAAAGAATATTTAAAGTCAATTATGATTAATCAAATACTTCCAGGGGGCATATAGACTAACATATTAACGTTAGAACAACAAAGAAAGTCATCGTCTACTCTTATTGAGTCACATAGTGATTTCATTATGGCGTCAGCATTTGACGTCAATACATTCATGATTAAAGGACTAAATTAGTAGGTACGATACGTCGTGAATTTCAAAATCGTTTAACGAACAACTATTAAAAGAGTTGTTTTTCATCTTTGCTAATGGAACTACCGCATGAAAAATATGGTTCTACAGACAATTATTTTATGTTAACGTGCTATTCTTAATGGTACGATAATTACTTTAATTTATGGAGGGTTCCTAACAGAGTTACAAAGAATATTTAGTACTAAATAAGACAGATCGATGAAATTATTTATTTATTTAAAAAAACTTAAAAATGTTACAGTTAAAGCAAAAATCAAAAAATGAAACAGAACAGCATTTAAATAAGCAGACCGCCGAAGTTCAACATCAACAGGCAGATTTATAGATAAGGGTGGCAAAAGACCTATTTTTGAGTTATGGTAAAATTAAATGTTACAGTTAAAGCAAATCAAATGAATTGCGCATTTAAAGCAGACCGAAGTTTATTTGTATAGTCGAAAATTTTCCTTTATTTGTATAGTCGAAAACTTTCCGAAGAAATTGTATGTGCCTGGGGCATGAAAGCGTAAATAATTACCCTAACATATTTGTTTATAGTAAAAAATGATGATTTTATTACTTTGTTACGCGAATTATTTGTATTTTTACAATTCAGTATTTAAAAGTCATACATGATGTCGTTTTAATTTATTTAGGTTGCCGTACGAGCATAAAAACACATACCAGGTAAATATGGAAGAAGATACATTCTAAGAAATTTACTTTTATACAAGGGATTTAAGGAGACCACGATGAAATACAAGTCGACATTGTTTAGTAGAATACTAAAATTTATATATACATACATGAATTGAGTTACAAAATGGAAACTATTAAATTAGATATAACAATTTCCATATGTAGTTGTGTCATATCTTATTTCGCCTTACAGTATAGGATAGGGCATTTTATGAAATAATTATCTTCTAGTATAAAATCACTACATCTCTTCTCCGTGCTGTATTTCCAAATATGGTTACACTAGGGAAGAATCTTAATAATTCTAACAAGAATTACGCATATTATCTACACATTAGCATAGCATTATCCTTACGTAAGGTTTAGTACAGGCATGGTGTTTAATTTCCATTTCCAAGATTAAATCGATACAAGCCTGAAACGTTGAATGAATCACTAATTTCGCGCTCTGGGGAGTTCGCACTTTGTTAATCAACGAATAATCTAGAGTTAAGATTGTTTGGAACGGCAAAAACGACTGTGACTTATGATTCGTAAATAAATTCTGTTTACAGTACACACTACGGTGTGTTGGCAATGTAATAATGACCCAGCCAAATTGAAGATTGGTAGATTTCTAGTTCTCATCGTCAGTCATAATTATTTTGACAGATTTTAAGCTGTTTCTTCTGCAAAGATCGTAAAAACGACAGCTTAGAAATATTGTTTGCTATGAAAACCGCAAGCTTACTATGTTTTATTATTATATCATATAAATATTGTATCATCTTGAGAATTTTGTATGGTTCTAATTCACTGTAATATATTTGTTTTATAAACACGTTCTTTTCTATATTATAGATTTATTTTATCATTATATTTCGTAAAAAAATGAATTATAATGTACATATATACAGAGTTTGAAGAGTAGTTCAAAATCAGTTGGTGAATAATTCAAGCAATGAAAGAAACGTATCGCAGAAAAAATACGCAATGGATTATTATTTCAAGATATAAAATAATGTTGTTTTCAAAACAAAACATGCGAGTAAATATTTGAGTTACCATTTTTTTCAATCAAGGAACAAAAAAAATGTAAAAAGGTTTATTTGTTTTCTGTGTATTGCAAAGAAGTCTAGATATTTATTTAAATTATTTGATAGATAGAATCATTTTGTGTTTATTTATATTTAATGTAATATAGCACATTAGTTGTTTGTTTGTATCATATATTTTTTTTATTGATATACAAGCAAGAATACAATAAAAAAACGATTTCTTTTAATTTAAAACTTTTTCAATTTGGACTAACTTTATTGTAATGTGTCAGAATGAAAGGATTGCTGTCATAGGCAGGTAAGATTACATTCAGTACTCATCAAAGGTAGGCAAGGAGAACATTCTACGTGGGTTGAAGCGTGTCTGTCAAGTAGATCGTTATATACATATATCGTAAGTTACTGAGGAACGCCGCTCAATGACGGGCGGTACAAATTCATAATCAAGACATAACTTTAGATTCAGTGGCAAGTCTAATTATCAGAGGTAAAAGGGTCAAAAAAAAAATACCAAAGACCGTGGGATGCTATATTTTTTAAAACTTTGGATAAAACAAGTGAAATATAATAAACAACACCAAATATTATAAAAAGAACAAAAAAAATTATGGAATGAGAGAATACAATTTACTTTTGGTGGAAACTTTCGGCGAAGCTTATTTTATATATAATATGTTGTTACGACTTATCGTACACATTTTGTTTCATGTACGAAGCATGTTAAAAAAAACACATACACAATACCATCACAAACTGAATTTCGTAAACTTTGAGAGTCCGATTTTATTCATACTGGACCGAGTGATGTTTCATACTGGATTTCTAAATTAAAATGAACATGAACTTTTAGCGGAATTTGAGCATTGGTCACTTATCAATATTATAGATAAATTCTTAAACTGAGTAATTTGAATATATAAGCTACATTTTATTAAAATATTATTATATTATAAACCTAAAGATACCTTCCATTTGTAATATTTATTCCTAACGTATAGTATTATAAAAATATGTCATATGTACGCAACTGCTTGCCGTCGATGGAACAACCTTTGTCGGTTGTGGTCGAAGCATATCAAATAAGATATTGCACCCTAATGTCCAAACAGGTAATTTGATTAAATAAAAAGTACCTACAAAGTACTCGAATCCAAATATTATATTTATTCCTTTTTTAAGCCTGATGACTTAATGACAATGAGCTTATTCTCTTGATGAGAATATAAAAGGTTTTAAAAAGCCAGTGACCTAGATGTTCTAATCTCTTTTATGATATGAATGTCTCCCTGTATTATTATTTTGTTACATGGAATTTCGGAAGGTTTTTTTCGATCTTTTGGGTTGTCGATAAACTATACAAATACATAATATTTATCTTTTTAAGAACGTTTATTTGACTTTTATTAACGTTTATTTACGTCATCAATGGCAATAAAAGCGTTTTAATTGATAACATAAAATAATAAGTGCACATTGACTTAAAAAAGCAATATCTACAAAAAGTTTATCTCATCAATTTGGAGAGTTTTAATTAGTACTTACAATACGCTGAACAAAGCGTCGTAAATTCATTGATTTAATTAACAGTTGTGTCAGTTGAGTGCATTAAAAATGAGTGGGTTGCATCTATTCTTATGAAAAAGTTAAAATTTAAAACAGCTAAAAGAGCCGACGTTTTACGGTTCTTTGTAATTCCAATAAAAAGTTTATTGTCGATTAAAAAATGTATGTAGTTATGCGGTTTTCAAAAAGAATACTGCAGTCTCGGAATCCTGGTTGTTATGGGATTTCTGGGATTCGACATATAAAGTTATATACTTTCAAAGATTATTTTTTAAACAGCCAGCTAAAATTATTACCTTAAAAAAACCATGCCTTATAATTAGTTCACGTTAGTATTACACAAATTATAACACATCAATCTATTCAGTGCATTTCTTAAAATAATTAAAAATGAGGTTGAAATCAAAAAAAAATTGAATGATGTCTAAATACAAGGGCTGTGAAGTCGCTAGTAAAATTAGGACTGCGACTACAGCATTTACCAAAAACACGACTCCGACTCCAACATTGACCAAAACCACGGCTCCGACTTAAAAAAAGATTAATTTCGTCACGTTTTTTTCCTTACTTTCCTATTTATGTGCATTCAATTATATATCAACCAACCAATCCGGCCAATAGCTAAATTTTACAAATTAAATGCAAGATTAAAAAATTCAAACTTTCAAAATTTCCGACTCCGAGAACGACTCCGGCCAAAACATGGTGACGACTCCAACTCCGACTCAACAGCCCTGCTGAATACAAATTAACTAAATTTGGCTAGGCGGAATACGTGTCGCCAATATGTTAAAAACTCCAATTTAATAATTACAAATAGATAGACAATATGTTGGTCTAATTACCATACATATAATCAAATTATTGTTTCAATTCCTTCTAACTGAAGTTAGTAAAAATATTTTCACAATTTTATAAATATTAACGATCGTAGGATAATTAAAAACGTGCGTGTTAATTGACGGCTCAGATATTTACGTACACTAATTAGACTGGATGTTTAATATTTTATATAAATATACTAGTTGAATAAACCAGTAAAAATTATAATAAGGCAATATTTTTAGACAAGTGTGTTTTGAGATGGAATCGGTCTGGTGGTGAATATTTATATTACCAACAGATACTTTCACATAAATGTATTTTTGAGAGGATCAATCATTCAGTCATATGAATCGTTAATTCTGGTTAACTGGTCAACACGCATATATTTGAAATGATTTTCTAGCAGGGCTGTGAAATTGGAGTCGGGGTTTATTGGCCGGAGTCGGAATCGTCGCGGCGCTTTGACCGGAGTCAAACTCGGAGTCGGAATTTTGAACATTTTATTTTTGCATATAAAATGTAAAAAATTAGCTACTGACCGGATTAGTTTATTGATATATAATTGAATACACATACATAGGAAAGGTAGGAAAAGAAACGTGACGAAACTTTTTTTAGTCGGAGTTGTGTTTTTGGACAGTGTTAGAGTCGAGGTCGGTATTTTTGATAAATGCTGAATTAGGAGTTTTTTTTGTTTTAACGACTCTACACTTTCTAGGCATATAAAATCAAATAAAAAATACTTTGTGTTACCCATTGCAGTAATTTTAAATAATTTAGGAATATATTTTTATTTATATCAGCAGTAATTTTCAAGCGGATCGATATTTCTCCATTCGTTCCAGGGTAATTTAACCGGTATGAATAAATACTTAACTGAGCCAATTGCAAAAAAGACAACGCCCGCCCGTTATGGAAGCCTTCACAATTCTGAGTGGAGTTTTATTGGTACTTCCTTCCGGCCTGGCCTGGCCTATGTCGCTAATTTGCATCGCATGCAGTCACGATAGAATTACTTTGCCGACGATTTCGTTCGCTTTTACCAATTGCTACTTAATTAAAGGAGGATTTTCATCGGTTTCCAATGCAAAACAAAGCGTTAATCTGACCTAAAAATGTAGAGAGCCTCTGTATTTTTAACAGCTGACAAAATATTTTAATGTCTACATTTAATTCTGCGTTGGCTTCAAAGCCATTTTATATCGCTCAGCTTAACGATTTTGAAGATTTCGATAAAAAGTAAAACAAAATTTATGGTTCGTATGTATTTCACAATTTTATACTGTAATCATGACCGGCTAAAAATGCTTAAGTGATGAGCAAAACATAATACAAATATGATCATTCTGTTTTTGCCTCATTTCTTAGTACCAAACACTAAGAACTTACATCACAAAATCACAACACGAGTCTAGTATGGGTCCGACCCACAATAAAATGAATGAACATTCGATTAAAATGAAATAGATTTTTGTAACCATCTCCGATTTCAATGAAGTTCGTGTCAACTGACGCTGTTACACGGAAACTGCTTGTTACTCATTCGCTTAGCCACTCCTTTACAGAGAGTGCGCCTATAGGGATTGGACGTCACATGACGTTAGCTTACTGCTCTCGCTACGCCCTTGTCTCGGAATTTCAGAGAAAGCTATCGATCAATATCACTACATCATTTTACTCAATAAGTCCCGGAATTGTTTCAGAATCAGTTGGCAACGCCTCGTGCTTATGATAAGATGGGTGGAAGGGAATGCTGACATCAGACACCCAAGCCTTCCATCACCAATTCATTAGTCAACTATTTCAACACTGCCTATTCTGAAAGTCTACCCCGTGAATACTAAAATCGAATTTAACGGCGTTCACCACTCGGCTACGGCTTATAATTCAAACTAAAAGTAAATATTAGCTTTGTTGTCTTACAAATAAATTTGAATGTTTGTGTTACATTATTCATATTATAACGTTTCCTACTTAGAGATGAATCATTTAATATAATATCGTTGAATTTGAATCAAATATATTTCCTAGAAAACCTCAGTGAGAGAATAGGCACCTACCATAAATTTGTATTCAGCCATACTTAAATAATAATTATTGTTTACTGCCATGCATTCTGAGAACTTTTCTGAATTCAAACATGTGGTGAAAACATGTTGCTTTTTGGTTGGTCCAACGACACGCTGGCAATGCACATGTCATGTTGAATTTAGCGAAATATATATGTTGTCTATTTATAGAGCAATTGAATGAAAGTGAGTGATGAGTCATATGAAATAGTGTGACACTATTCCTTTCTCACGGCATACCGGATTACTGCACATATACACTAGTTATGTCAGGATAAATTCATGTTAATTAAAAAAACGGAACTCACGCTCGCTCATCTCTTATATTGAATTTGTAAATAAAAGCGGAATGGTAAATGAAAGGAGATGGCTACTTTTGAAATATGTTGAGTGTCTATAGGTATATACATAGTAGTTGATAAATCATTTTTTGTTATGAAATCGTAGTATCTTTAAGTATGCTTTATATAAAATTGAATCTTCAATTGGGTTGTCTCTTTTCAAAGCTACTTTGTTTATCTTGTAATACAATTATTATGTAATGATTATTTCACATGAAATATGCTTTACGGCCGTTCAATGACATTAATTATTTCAAAGAATGATGAGATAATCACAACCGACTGTGACTACAAATCATAAGAAACGTTGTTGGTCACTGTCGTTGGCGATGAACGAAACCATTCCTGATATTAATGAAATATGTGTGGAAGAAGTAAAAAAATAGTTTTTTTTATTTATTTCAAAGAAAGATATTGGGCTTGACTTGATTTGACCATTTACTGATCATAGAAATACAATTATATGGGGGTTATTACCGCCTTGGAATAGAACAATATAAATTCATTGAGATTGAGACGTGGTTGCAAAATACTTTACTTGAGGAGCGGAAATTGGCAAAGAAGAAGTACGAAATAAAGTATGTGGTTATAGCTACTCAAAAAACTTTTATAGTTGTGTTTCCGCTTAAGTATCTCTTTTTGATGCGTTATTTTAAGTAAGAATGTGTTGTTGAATGTTAAATGAGGCAATAAACAGGATGTAAAAGCTATGCGCGCAGCAGGAACAACAAAGATTGAGGAAAAACTAGAAAGTTTCTGAGTTCCGAAAACGGGATGCAAAGCAATATTAGCACATGCGGCTGAGGAGAATAAGGGGCGACAGAGATTCATAAACTTTTACGATCGACGCATCTGTTACGGTCTTAACAACATTTTTTCATTACCCTTTCATAACGATTTGTGGAACGTTAAAAAATGCTTGTATGCGAAAGCATGAATGGCAAGTTTAATATTAATACCAAATAAAAATTGGCTTTCTCAATTATTTCTTAACTTTTATTTTAAAATATTGATGACGAATCCAAAATTGAATATTTATATGACAAATATAATACTTTTAACTAACGTTTTTACATTGGATTTCTTTGGAAAAAACTGACTAAATAAATACAAAAATGTTAGTATAGTTTTTTATTTATATAATTCGTACATAATATTAAAAAAAGCTTAACTTCGGTATAATTTATGAAAAATACGTTCATTGCTCTGACGAAGAAACCTGAGAGGCAAATAACGAGTACTGACGATGAATAATATGTGATTGTCGTTCAAAATGTCAATAATTAATTAACAAAACGATAGAAAACACAATTATAAAAATACTCTATTCACTATACGAAGTTTTGTCTTATAAAATAATTTCGAGGACATTTTGCGATAATGTTAGCACATCACAGCGCATCTCCTGAAAATAATGATTATTTCCATACTAACAATCTAATATCATTAAACCTTGCATAATCAAATAAACTGTAATATAACGGGTAACAGGCAAACAACAAGACTGTAGAAAACCGCTGGAACCACTTAATCTCACTTTTGTTTTCTTTCACCGCGTTCCGCTGTCGACGTTTTGAGATGTTACGAGTGTTACGACCCACAGTTTCAGGTGCAGGAGTTACGGTTTGAAAACCGAAAAACATTGCGAGAAGTATACTGCAAAACTCATAGCCGTGTGTTGTTTTATTTTTTCATTATTTCCGTTTGCATTCAAATTGCTCATTCAGATGGCAGCAAAGTGTTTTTATTGTTTATGAACTGTAAAAAATATTATTTCAATTTTTAAGCAAGAGAAACAAACGGTTTGTTGCTGTTCTAAATGTAATTTTTTGTCACGAATAATATTTTTTAAGTTGTCTGATACCTGATAGATTTCAATTATTGTGAAATAGAGATTCGTGCAAATACAGCTAATTTTCTAGATAACTATATGGAAAATGCCTGAGATAAATTGTTTTTTTGCAAATGAAATCAAATAACCGTCCGAAATAATAAATATATATTAATGCAATTTTCTACTATTATGTGTCAATTCATGTGATATTTTAAAACAATTATTTTTGCTTTCAAGATTTCCATGATGTTACATATTTTGTAAAAAAGATAAACGACTGAAAACATTCCAATATCAAATTAATGTTACTATTTTAAATTTTTAAATGAAGTGAAATCTTGGTCATGGGTTTCGTAATTATATTTTCTGCTCACATAATATACCTAGTTCATTTCAAGTGAATTGATTTAAATAATATTGATTTTACATTGTGTTGGGTAGTTAACAGTAAAATAAAATAATATATTTGACATGGTTATGTTGTAATATGTACGTATATTAATCGAATATTTATTTTTTCCATATCCGCTCCCTATTCGGAGCATATGGCCGCCACACGGTGCCTCCAAGATTCTCTGTCTCCCGCCAACTTCCTCGCATCTTCCCAGGTCATCCCGGCGTTCCTTAGCTCCTCTGAGTACATCCTATGGATGGTCATCAGAGGCCTTCCGCGGCGTTGGGATCCATCAGGTTGATAGAAGAGGCAGGCAGGATTCAGGCTCCCCTGGGGCATCCGCAGCACATGTTCAAGCCAGGTCCATCGTCGCCTTTTAATTTTGGACGTAATAAGGGGCTGGTTTGTCCGCTCTCTTACCTCCGTGTTCCTGATTAATCGAATATAAGTTAACAATAATCACTGCAAATTATTAGTGCAATATGCGTAATATTGGGGATAGTTGAAAAACGAATATGGTCAAAGCTAAATAATTCCTAGGAATGAATGCCCTATGCATGCATACCACATGTCCTTATACATAGGTAGGGCGAGTGCCTAGTATGACGATAGGCCGCGAGCGAACGCCACCGGGAACCGACAAACCCCAGACAATAGTTTGCGACCTAGTTTCCACGAACATCTTTCACCCACTGCACTAAACTATTTCACTCATGGTGGTTTATTCAGCTCGTATCGTGATAATTGCTACGGAATGAAACTATGCGTGTATATTCCGACCTATTTGAACCAAGCCGGTCTGACGAAACATATTAGAAACGATGAGATTATCGGATTAGTATTTCGAATAATTATCGTTGAGAATTATAACACACAACTTGTGACAGTTTGTTCTTGCGTATACGTATGATCGTGCTCACCTGTCAACATTAAAATCCCATTGTCACATCTTCTAAGTTCATATTAAGATGCATACATCACTAATCCATGAAGATTGTCAGCACAAAAAACATTTATTCGCCTTCGACACCAAAGTGTGAATTTTTCATCAATATTGTAAAACAGCATAAACGTGATAAAAAGTTTTTATTGATTATCTTAGAGATAGTTTTGGAACTATTCCCCGCATTACAATATTAATTCTAATCTCAGCGAAATATATTACTACGCTAACCTTTCTGTTCTCTAGTTCAGAAGTTATTGGTTAGGTGCTAAGTCTCTCATGCTAAACAGGGTAGGGACACCAGGGGAGGGGGTGCCAGGTATATGGTCGAGTGCCAACATCGCTGGCGTTAGTTGCGGAGCTTACGGCTTCGAACGGACAGTTTTTTCAATCAATTTATTGACTTCTGTTGAAGGTATGGACTTCTGTGATCTCTAAAACTCCCTTCTGCCCACCCGATCTTAAAGACGAGAGCGATTGGGTGACTACTTGTCCAGTCTTTTTTTCGTATTCTCTCAAAAATAGAGCTGTTGAGCAACTGAACAAAAAGCAGTTCTTGTAGAAAAATAAAACTTTGCGAGCGAACATGGTTACAAGAAAGATATACGAAAGGGGATTGGAATGGGATAGAAAATAGTTCACTTCTTGCCTTTCAAGGATCAGAGGATAGATGGAAAGCATTAAAAACATCACAGATATCCACGCATTCGGATAGTCGATAGATCGATTGAACATCAATGTTTTTATTAACTAATTGGGTCCCCGGTAAAGTAACTGGTGAAGGCAAATGAGTAAGAAAGTCATCAGCTAGTAGGAGTAACAGGCAAGTTTATATGATCAAATAAAATTTAAGAAAACTAAATGATATTTTAGATTAATTTTTGAAAGCAATACATAATGTAAGAGCTGAAAAACAAAACGGGTTTAGTGGAATTCTTTAGTGTGGAATATTATTTTTGAAGAAAAATATGTATTACATACATGAAATGAAAAAGCTACATAATATCAGAACCAATTAAATTTGTATAATAAATGTAATACAATTATTACTTGTTATATAAATTTAAGATGGGACTCCTACGTTTTCTTATCATTAAGACTTGTCAAAAACAAATGAAAAATATATTTTGTTGTTCAATTAGAGCTTGTTTACCATGCTGAAAAGAAAACAAGCCGTTTGAATTTATTTTCCCACAGCTAAAATGCGGAGACATGACAAGACGAAATAAATTCGCTTTCATTGTCACGCTTCGAGCTTATGATTTATGGACGTTATTCAAAATAAATACGGATTTCACTTTTATTGAACTAAGTTTTCTTGCCGCCTAAATAATCCCATGAGAAGCCTTCGTGGTTTTTATGTTTCTGCCTTGCAATATGTTTATTACTTTCTGGAGAAAACTTATCAGCTCGTCATAAATTTAATATCAGTCGTTGACGGGCGATTGATGTATTCCAAAGTGTTATTGGTGACACTTTTTATTTTATAATAAAACGTTCGGCTAATAATAAAATATTGGAAACTAAACGCCAATAAGAGAACAAAGGGAATAAATAAATATTCTAGGTATTAGGTAGGTAAATGACTAAATAAACTTTATGCCTTTATAATTTCACATTGGAATTAGTTTAAATTTAATAATGAGTCTTTTTTGTATTTCGCATACAAAGAAGTTGACTGATTTTGAAAATGAAATACCGAGATAAGGAATATGATGATATAAAAATATGATAAAGCACGGCGAAGTGACATAAGTAAATTGAACATTTTTTTCACCAATCATTTCGAAAAATATCAAATTATATATTTTAGTTTTTGACTTACTTGTCTGCTAATTTTGATACGATTGTTAAGCCTTAACATTGATTGTTCAACTTAAAACTATTGCTTTTGATTGAATTGGTATTCGCACAGTATATAAACATATATTACTCTTATGTATTCAGCTCTAATTAATTTCGAAATCACACTTACGTCAGAAAATACTGCATTGTATTAAGATCATAGCTATCTCTAACCATGGCGTAATTCGGAACAATACTTGTCTTCTTATTGGACTAAATACATAACATATTGTACCTACCCTATAACAACATTTTTGATGTAAAGATTGTCACAGATAGAAGTACGCACTTCCTCTTTTACCCGACTGAACTCACAAAAGCACATCCATATAATAAGATGAAAAAAAACCACGATATAATGTGTGCAGGCAGGTATCATTGAAACCAATCTGCCCCTCAGCTGAAGGATCAAAATAAGTAGATTCCTTTCTATTCAAACAAATTCCATGGCAATGTCTCTTTTGTCATCCGAGCGCATACTTTGAAGTTTTTGTTATTCTTAACAGGTTATAGGTAAAATTCTGAAGTGAAACATAATAATTGAATCTTTAATTCGAAAATCTTATCGATTCATTCAATAAAGCATCAAGAGGTTCTTTGAAATAGCATCAAATTGATTGTGAAAAAGAATGAATCTGACCCCCCTTATCAAATGAAGGGTAAATACGAAAAGTATTGTGAACTTTTTTTGTATAATTAACAATTTAAATGAGTTTGGTTGTTGTGTATAAATTTAAGTGTCTATACTTTTTTCGTATTTTGTTCTACATTTTTTTTTATTTTACAATCTCCTTTTTTTGAATTTTCACTTGTTGAGTGAATATTAGACATTATTATTTCAACAGCATTAATATAAATAAAACTGTTGAATCAATTCACATTTAAGCAGATAATAGAAACTAAATAAATATGTATTTCATTAATCCCTATGTAAATAATGGTTAACTCAACTTAACAAAATAATGATTGTATAGAATATTACAGTGAATGCACTCGCACAATAGATCACAATGATTTGGCACAAGTTGTTTTGTAAAGAATCGTTTGTCATCATTGTCATGTTTACATAAAGGACTTGCATGAAATGGAAAACGTAATTTAATTTATCACGAAATAATTAAGTAATCTAAACAGTGTATGAAAATGTTTTATTTTTTTTTTATTTTGCAATTTTAGAATGTTTATAAAAGACAAACAACAATTTTCCAAACCTGTAACTCGTGATGAGGCAGAAGATTATGTGTACAGAAAATTATGCTTTTGATTTTAAGCTGTAGTTTTGATTAATTTACAATATAAATAAGAAATAAAAAGTAACAATAAGAATTTTGTGGTATATTGACTAACAGTTATAAGAAAAAACAGTATTTGGAATTTAAAGACTTTTAAGGACATCGATTTTAAATCTGATGTTTAAATCCAGTTTGCTTAGATGTCGAAAACTTCTCAGTTGACAAAAATATTTCTTACCGTACATTTGATTACATTTTTAGCTGCATCTAGCGGATATGGCACAATTAAACAACATTTTTCCAGTAAAAAACTTGTACGTACATAACCAA
Organism: Himalopsyche kuldschensis; assembly: GCA_028554975.1. Taxonomy (NCBI): domain Eukaryota; kingdom Metazoa; phylum Arthropoda; class Insecta; order Trichoptera; family Rhyacophilidae; genus Himalopsyche; species Himalopsyche kuldschensis. The sequence goes on along the minus strand of JAHFWI010000001.1, from coordinate 2,548,374 downwards.
AATCCTATAATTACCTGATGCGTATATAGCTATCGCATTATTGTTCGTTAACTATGTTGGAAAAAGTATTGACTATTATGAATAACTAAATTTAATTTAAAATAATATAAGAGCTAACGGTGATAGAAACAAATATATTTCAGTGTGTATAAACATTTTAAAGTCTACAATTTATCTGACTGAAAATACATACTTCCTTACAAAATGAGTTATTTCATTATTCGGTCAATAATCTTGCCTCTTAGTGAAAAGTTTTAGCCTACATGGGGATTATATCAACACATTAATCATAAAACAAGAAATGCTTAAAGTAATCAAATAATCTAAAGCAATAAGAATAAAAATTAGTATGCATGTTATCAAAAGTATTAACGTAATATTAAAAAAAATAGAAATGGTTGACTTAGTGACTGCATTATTATCAAGGGACTATTATTTTTTTTGTCATTATACATTATAAAAAAGATTATTATTTTACACAAATTATAAAAATAAAGTCAATGGAATGTACAAGGCTTCCAATTTACGATAACTTGGAAGTAAGCAGGAAATTCAATATATTTTTCAAGTAATTTAAGCCATATAAGTGACCAAAGAAACAACTGGGCATTCAATACTTGGTAATTTGATCAATGAGCATCCCATAATTAAATGAAACTCACAGTGTACATCGAAAAAGTCTTCAATAAAATTCAGCCATTATATTGAGGAGCCAATTATATAGATACTTGTAACTAGCAGGTGGCTAACGGTTTATTGAGTGGAATGACTTCTACTTCATCTTTCGATGGTAAGAGCCAAAAATAATATAATTTGTTCTAAATGTGAGATATTCTTATATTTACGACGTACATACAATGTAATTTATTGAATTGATATTGACAAAATTAATAAGTTAACTCAATACTTTACTATTCGTTAATGGAACCGACGAAACAATAATTAATTTTATTAGCATTAAAATAAAAGTTAAGATAATTGTGTAAATCGTCGCCTCTAATGATAAAGCTTTTGGATATCGATTTTATTTGACAAGAAAATAAGGAATATTGTGTTACACAAAACTAATAATTATCTTTCAAATAGATAAAACACATTTTTTTGAGCAACTTCCACATATAATTTTATAAGTTCAGCTCGATTTGCTCATCGCTTCAGAACGTTCAGAACCTTATATTTTCAAACACTACTACGACGGGACGGGAATATATTTTTTTCACAAATATGTGATCTATTTAAAAAAAGGGATTCTGGAAGTACATTGAAACTTGAAAGGGAAACAAAGAAAGACATTTTCATCTACATTATATAGAAAAACCCGAATCACTGTTAACAAGATAGTCGGACTAATCGTTTGTTTTTTGCATAGCCATTTATTACATACGTTTCATACGCTTGATACTTTTGGTGTGGATTTTATACGAGTGTTGGGTCATATTATATTACAATTAGTACAGGTGTATCTTATAAGCTATGACTATTTTTAAATATTTTTTTACCAGCTTGTGAGGTACTTTTGAGTTTGGTTAAGTAAGGTAAACAAATGTTCAAATTGTACATGGAAAAGGTGGATCTTTTAAATAATACATATGTAATTTTTTTAACATGATACATAATTCAATAAACTTGCAAGAAATGGGAAGGTTAATTGGCACGTATGAATAAAACAGAACAACTAAAGTTAGTTGTGTCTGATTCCATAAAACTATAAATTAACTTATATCCATTTTAAAAACTTCAAACTTCGCTTCTCGCAGTCTTACCTTAGCTTCTTAAAATTAAATAATTCTGTAAAAGAGGCTCCAATGATGACTTACCTGAAAAAAAAAAGAAAATACATTTTAAAATAATGGTTCACAAACACGTACTAGATATAAACACCGAGAGGATAGAAATGCGAAAAAGATCATAAACTGATGTTTGATGGCGTATATGCCGTATATAATAAAACTCTTGAGGCTATTCGAATCTATGACTCCCTTCATAAAACACGAGTTTTATTTTCTATATTAAATTATTGATATTTTGCTTCTCTGTAGATAATTTTAGCATGTGCATATTTATAAGCTTGAATAGATATTTCCTGTTTTTTTTTTTTTTAAAGTTGACAACAACTATTTGCAAAACGTGTATTCAATACTATTATATTATAATATATTTTTTGGTATAGTAAATTATTCTCGATATGTTAGTATAGCTTAATTTAAAAAAAATCTTGTTATCATAAGAATAAAAACAAATACCGCTATTTAAAATAAAATCTATAAACTTCTTGGTGTATCTTTGTAAAAGGGAAAAGCTGGTGGTACACAATTTAAACTTTTCAAGTGTGTTGAAGTACCACTCCCATCCTCGTTAAACTAAGTCTTATCGTAAAGGTTACCCATAAATTGGAGATCTCATAAAAGAGAACTTAGTTTCATATCTAATTTGAAGATATTTATTACCTAACGCCTGCTATAAAGGTATCTGGCATTGACCATCCAAGCGCGCTGTGAATGTACCCACCGTATCCTTATGTAAATTACTAGATCTAATAACTGTTGCTTGAACAATTTCAATAACTGCATGTATTTAATGGTACTAGATACGATTATACGATAAGCCGTAATCAGGCACAGTAGTATCATTAAAGGGTGTTGAAACTAATAATAAGTGTGTAAATAAATAAGGAATCATCTTATCCCACGTGGACACACATTTTCAATTGTAAAAAAATAGTGTACTGAGAAGAAAGATGCATTGAAAATTGCAACATATATACATTACAAAATTTTACTAAAGGTCTTGTCGATCAACAGTAGCAATCATTTATTTCTTCATTTAGATATAGATAATTATTGCATCAAAAGATATTGCCAAGTTAACTTGCTTTGAAAAGAATAGAATGATATAAAAATAGCTGTATAATTAGAAGTATATTATGCTTATAATAATTACAGATAAAACCGATGCTTATTGTATGAACTAAATTGCTACGAATTGTAGTATTCTTTGATTCTAACAACCAAATGGAAATATGACTTGGACATTGGTATTTAATCGATTTATGAATTATGCCTGCTAGCGCTTTCTTCGTCGTATCTTTTCTTCTTTCTTTTCCGAATATAAAGGTTGAGCTGGGTCTTTTAGAATCTAGATTCTAGATGCTACTTTTGAAATCTACACGTTTCACAACCGGAGTGGGCATAACTTGAAAACAATTCATATTCAAGATAACGTTATTGGAGAAGGCGATAAATTAACTTGTAATTGAGTTGTACGCCAATCTTTATACTCCGTGTTTACATGACGGATCAGGGTAAGAAGGAATTAGATAAACCATAAAAAGACATCGAGTAAAATTAGTCAAACAAAAAAAACGTAATGAGGGTGTTGGCTCAAATGTATGATGGCGCCGCGATATTGGTACCAAAGACTCAGATTCGATCACAATAACTAATGTGAAATAAAAGATCATTATTACCTTTATGTTGCGAAAAATGGTTTTTCAACTTAATGTTTTTTACTAAATCTAATTCAGAGAATTTTACTGCAATGATGCAAACCAAATACAACTTGCCCAGTCAATGTGAAAATCCATGTCATGTATTACACTTTTTGGAATCATTCATTAGTTCATAATGAAGCATTTGAAATATGATCTCAGGAGCCGTTCACACATGCTTCTTATTTTCGTGTTAATGTTATCCACGTTTCAAGATGACACCGGATAATGGTACTCTGGAAATGGCCTTTTTTAAGGGATGAAAGATAAATAGGGTCACGTTTTTTGTAATGGTTTTGACACCATATAAAAACACTCAACATGCCAGAATAACTGCCTACTGTAAACACGTATCAGCATAAAAATAAAAACACAGCATTATTTGAAAGAAGAATAAGCACATTATATAAACTGACAGTAAATTGTGTTTTTTTTCTAATTCACTTTTTAAAGAATGTTTATAATATAAGTGGTGAGGTAAAAGGTACAAGCTTAAAATTTTAATCTGAATATTGCATCAATAAATAAATGTATTACATAGTACTTTTTTAACCAATCAATAAGAAAGCTTTCATCATTAATTGTATTTTGGCTTTATTATTCGAATGTAACGTTCGAACATGGGATGAACAACAGTTCTGCGACCGTCTTATTGGCTATTCCTTATACGAGTATTGTTCAACTATAATACCGCTAACTAGCCGAATTTAGTGATTAAGGAACGTTAACCTTTCAGATTCTGCGATTACTACGATATATGGATTGTCATTTTGCAGATAGCGCTTATTATAATTCTGCCATCTTAAAAAGCACAGAGAGACAAAATTGTCGACGAAATTTTAGACTAAATGAAAAAGACTTTATTTAGCAGCGATTTTTATTAAAATGCCTAGATTTTAAGTACAACACAACGATTTTATCATTACGATCGAAATACTCGATAAAACAATTTGAGTCAACCTGCGTATTTCGCTAAAAATAACATCGTTCATGGCATCTCAATTCATAATTCTCTATGACTGAATTTTGCTGTATTTTGTCACGCTCTTATTCCGTTAGCCAGCTAAGGAAGTTAATATTATTCTTAGAATTACAGAACTTATTATAATAATTGCAAATTGGAATCATTTATATCTATTAACTGCATATAAGATTGTAAGCAATATCTTTTTAAAATTGACATATCAATAATTATGAAAAAATTGTAATTTATCGCTGTAAAGGTTTTTCAAAACATAATATTTTACTTTAAAGACGAAAATATATAATTTATACGTCAGTATATTATAATGCAACATTTTTGTATGAACTTAAGCTTTGCATTTTTAAGTATATGTGCAACTGCACGGTATCACGTCGATTCTACTGTAAAATAACTTGTATGCATCCTTTTAATATCTAACTACAACGTTGGTTTTATAAAACTATCTCTGATTCGGATTCTAAAATTCTTACAGATTTTGTATTAAAGACAAATGTACCGTAAAAGTTAAGCATTGTATTAAAAAAAACAAGGTTTGCTTAGCTGGTACGGATGTTCAACTGCTTGAAAAAATCAAACAAGCATTCACAAGCTTTATTTGTAATAGGTCGATAATCAATTTGAAAGGATAGCCAATGATCACCCGTTTGCGCAGCCATTACTAAAAAACGAGAAATGCACGCTAAATAAACTGTTACAAATCCGAAAATCAATATTGAAAGCGCATCTAGTACCGTAAATCGTGACACAGGCATTATAAGACGAGGCATAAGAACTATTGCGATAGAAAACTGCTCGGGATAAGTATGGAGACGAATATACGTAGAATCGATTTCACACTGGCAACAGGTGCCATAAACTTTTGTCGTCTATCTGTATTAAATTGTACATAAATAATAAGCATGGAATTTTATCCTCAGTTATACGTTATTATGTGCATAGTAATATTTTTTTTTAAAAAATACATACATAACATAATCTAGCGGTAAATAAATGTAAAAAAATCAGTTGAAGCGTAGTCAACTGAAAAATACGTGATACCGCAATCGTTTTCGATAATATTTTATTATCTATGAAGAACTAAATGAATTGCTTCCACTAAATATAAAATACACTACTATACTTGAGAATATGAGATTCTACCGAAAACTTATACTTAAGCTACTTACTCAATATTTTGTATTGCAGCTCAACTGTAGGTACAAGTTAAATAAAGACAAAGCCGTATCGAAATTCTTCTTAGAACAAAAATTAAAGCGCAATGAAATATGTTCAAATTTCAAGTCTTTGAATTTTGTACTTTTCCATGAGTTTTGTCGCTAACGACCCGGGTTTCGCCTTTCGGCATCTTCAGGCATTTCAAGTGCACGGATGTACTTGAACTGACGCGTAGTAAACAATTTGTATCGTTTATATACAAAAATAGAAGTAGATCACTAAGTTAAATGCTTATTAAAATTTAAATTAGCGAAAATTGAATGTACATAATTTTCAATGAATAAAGTGGTTTTTTTATAATTATGGGGATTTTTGCAAATATTTATGACCAGATAATAACATAGGAATATCTAAAATAAATCAAGGGTTTTATCCGACCTATTATTAATGAGTTGATTGATTTCAAGTCTTTCAAGCCTGAAGATGCCGAAAGGCGAAACCCGGGTCGTTAGCGACAAAACTCATGGAAAAGTACAAAAATCAAACAATTCAATCTTGAAATTCCATCAAGCACCCTCAGTCGAAGTCCCTAATGAAATATGTTCAATTGAATCACTACTTCAATAATTCACCGATATTTATTTCATCTAATTGTATAAATTTTATTAGATATTTTTGTTTCCACAACAAATGATTTAACAAAATGTGTTTTGATCGTTTTTAATAATAAATTATGTATTATAGTGTCAATTATAAATTATTTTTTTTTTCTAAAATCGATAGTGTGAATTGGTATCCACTGGAATAGTAAACTGAAAATCTGCCTGTGAAGTAACACCGTGGGAAATACCCCTTCCATTCGCGCATGCGCATAATACTATACAACTTCGCCTGCGATGGCTATACTTGCTACGTGGGTCCATCCATGCACTGTCACAGGTAAATTCCGTTAGGTAAGTATTTGATAAGCGGGCGGCGCATACCTTGCTGGCTCAAGTTCTTAAGCAATATTTTACACTCATAAAGCTTCATCGATAATCTCTTGTCGCAAATTGAATATTTTTTTTTTCGTCCATGATTATTTAAAGCAGTATGAATAATTCTACATCGTAGAATGCTTTGTCAAAGTCTATCACGTTTGTATGTGTTTTACAATACCAGCTACCTGTGCGTAAATAATCTTTTTTCAACCACGTCCACTACCAAATTGGGACATATGGACTCCTAACGAAATTTGTCTCTTTATAAGCTTTTTAGGAGAACTGATTATTACTCAGTTGCATAGCCTTTTTTTCGAATAAAGTTGCGATATAAAGGATAGTATAATACTTGGAAATCACTAGTGGTAAGCTAATCGCTCTCGCTACCTTTTTTTAAAGATCGGAAGGGTGTGGCAGGGAATTCTAGATAATATACACGTCCATAGAAAAACAAATTGTTACTTTATACGCATTTGGATAAGGATTACATAAGTACATACGATTGAAAATTTAAGTACATAATTGATTTTATCGGGTTCATTTGATTGAATTTGAGTAAATATTTACAATAAACTTACCCGAATATGAACGAATTTCTATCAATAGAGTACACTTTATTTCATTTCATTATATTTTTATGAAACTTAGAAAGCTTCGTATTTTGTAAGTCAATCTAACGAAATTATACGATATCGTTCAAGAAAATATCCGTTTCGTTACAGTCCTTCCTACGTGATGTATTTATACTGTGTATCCCTCTTTAAAAAATAATGAGTTTGAATTTGACAGCGTTTGTATAGCTTAGATATTTATGTATCATAAATACTGCATCTAGACATCATAAAAAATATAACAGATCGCGTTTCCCATATTAAAATTTACTATTGCGCGGCTTTTTAATAAATGTCAAAGGTATACGAGAATTTAAATGGCTCCACACTATACAATTATTTTCTACGGTCGTCCTTCGCCGATGAAAGTAACAGAATAAATTACAATTTATTCAAATTTAAACGAAAATAAGCCCATAGCACGGCGTGGTAGATTGAGAGCGCTGGTTTTGTTGGCTAAACTCAGAATTGACCTTTTTCGAGCGGGTACCCCGAAAGCAATACAATGGAGTTAAAAATGACTGAGGAATTTCAAATCTGAAGGAAAAAAACCTGTCCTCATATAATGCAAAGAGCCAGTTGTCACGTTCTCAACTTTGAAAATGAGGTACTCACCCGAAACGTATCGATAGGTCATAAAAAGATAGACAGTATGCCGAAGCAGAATTCTTTGAAAGCTTTTTGTTAGCAGAAAATCTGTACGCTAAGGACCAAAGCTCCTTCGTGAATAAAAACGTGTTTAATTGCCGAAACCAAGGATTAGAACCATATAGCATTTTCGGTATGCATTTTACTGATATGTAGTTGGGGACCTCGCTGCGTATTGTAAAGGTGGACCGTAATAAAATTATACACAGGTCTATTTCGGAACTCCAAATTTACAATGTGCGCGCATGCATTATCGTGTTACTAAGAATATTTATGAAGCTATATAAAAATCTACATTTTAATCAAACACGTCAAGAGGTGTTGGAGATTCTTTTTTGTACTTCTAATGAACAAAGACATAATAGATACATTTATGTTAATTGTTTGAGTTTTAAATCTTGCTTTTTAATGTGTGAACTGGCAATTTTTGATGGAAAGACATTATTCAAATAAATAAAAAACATTATATCGTTTTTCTTCCACGAATATTCTGATAAAGATCAGGTCCAGTTTCGCTCATCGCGAGCAATTTAAGTTTACATGTATTTTTAAGTGCATTGGAAAGACGTTGAACGAATGAACTTATTACCAACTAAAATTTTGAATTCTTACAGTACCTAACTAGGGTTATCAGCTTTCACTGAAAAAAAATCGGTTCGGCTTAATAGCTTTTTCTGAAATTCCGGGACAATTAGAATTTTTTTAACAGTCAACTGGGACTGCAACACTATTTCTGGGATAATTCCGGCCAATCGAGACGGTTGCTAACCCTATACCTAACCAATGATGCTATTTGAAATTAAATTATAATAATCATATTTTTTACTAGGGATGGTTTTATTGAAATATTAAAAAATACTGTTCATAAATTGCTTTACTCAATTATCTTAATAATAAAAATAAATCTCGAAAACTGTCAAGTGGCTACATTAATGGCACAAAATTTGTTCTTTTACCACAAAACGTAAGCCTCTCGCCAGCGCCATAATTCATATTTACAAAAAAGAGATGTCAAAACCGCGCCTAATTTAATGTAATAAAAAAACTAGTCTTGGACTAATTTAAAGTTGTTTTTTGCCGCAAGTTCTCGCCTTAGTGGTAATAAAGGCAAGATGTCACAACGAAACTTAAAAGACGGTGTGCGACCAAACTGCCAACGGTGTGAATAATATTTATAACATTCCATCAAATGAAACGTCTTAATAGAGAACCACAAGATTGAATCCGTCGATAAAGTCAAGTTTACCAGTTCCAGGATATGTAATTCCCCCTTTACAGCTGTCCAGTAAGTTCTGTCAAGTGTATGGTAAGATTGCCGTTGTGATACTATCACGAATACTATACTAAGACGGAGAGATTTTAATTGATCAAGGTTCTATACCAGTTAAAGAAGTTGTTTATAAAAAGGTTCGAGAGGTGTTGTTCGTAAATTTAACCCCCAGCATCTCTCGATTGGGGATAAAATAGCATTATACAGGCTAGAAAGACACAGTGCCGTGCGACTTATTTTGGGAAACTCAACCCGGATAAATGCAATATACATAATTGTATTCGCCAAACGTTACATTACTATCAACGAAGTGTGAAGTAATTTTCGATATTCTTAAATAAGAACATAATTAACTTATTAGTGGCATATGCAATTAAAAGTCTCACATCTTTTTTATCGGAAATATATTTAGTTCGAGTCATTCGAAGCAAATATAATATGTGCACGGTAGGTAGTGCTTTTCATCACTTAACTCATTGGGCGTACTACAAAAAAGCTAAAACGCTGGGCGGGGAGTTTTCATAAGAAACTAGCGTGAGAGGATAGAATTACGACTTACATCAAACAAGTCTTATAAAAAATGAAAGACATTATTTTATATTTACACCAATCAAAGATTTTGGGGCAGTATTTTACGATATATAAGTTTACGGGCAATAAGCTCAAATTTTTTCGCTGTTTGTTTAATTAACTAAAATTAGAAATTATTAAATGGAAATCAGTGTTTTTTTTTTAAATATACTAAAGTGTTTATATATCTTATTGGTATGATTGATGTCAATCGCATTAAATCTTCTCTAGTAGTATCGAACAAGATTAAGTTCAAATCTTTCTACTTCTATAATCATGCTGTAATACACCAATATTTATAGTAAATGAAAAATTACCAGTATTTATTCTACCCCGGTGTACAATTAATTACACTGAGCGTCTGTAAAATTAATTTCTATGAAAAACAAGACACCAGTAATTTGGGAACAAAACAATGTATTCTATACAGTGTGTGGTCTGCTTAAAATGCAATGCAATATATTATATAAAACTATTTTTTAAACTTATGTGCGTCACTGATTTTTGGGGTATGGTCCTCACGCAGCTTGTTATCGTGATACCGGTGACCGACGGTTGTGTTGAACGTGGTTTGAAATCAAGCCAGTTAACCCTTTCCACTCCAAAGGATTTTTATAAAAGTTTGCACTAGCTCCAAGCCTATTTTAGCTAATTTTCTCAAAAAAAGATGTTGTTGTTAAAAGTGATAAAACAAGGGTTTTTAAAAAATAAAAAAAAGATTTATTGCCAAGATGTTTATTTATTGAATTAATTTTTAAAATTCGTTATATTATGATAAATTTTGAAACATTCTCCAGGGTGAATGGATGGTTTTCGCTCGGACGTATCACAATAATAGTAGTATTAATAGTTTATAGATATATAATTATCTATAAACACATAACATGTAAAAACTTACTTACAATCAAAAAATGTTACGACTCTTCACAAATATAATGTTGACAGTGACACAGTTCAATAGATGTACTAAGTGTACAATATTCCTGCGGCGCCCGAATAGCCGAACCCTAACATATTTATTTCCCACATTCCAGGAAACACTTGAATGGCTCAATTCGAAGGGAAATATTAATTAGATATTCTGGAACATGTACATTGGCTCATCGGGTTAAAAAAATATCATAGAAGCAATAAACGATTTGTAAAATAAATTTGAAAAAAATGTCCACACGTTGTGGACATTGGAGCTACCAGTAGAAAATAAATGTCCACTACGTGTGGACATTGGAGTACAAAAGGTTAAAACGTATCAAAGTGACCCATCTCCGTGTCTTCACTTTTCACTCTTCGGGCTACTTCTCAAGCTGGACACTAAATAATATGATTGCATCATATAGAATGTCACTTTTGAGCTGGTGAGATTTATATCATAAATAAAAGCCTTGTTATTATTATTTTGTTGACGTTATAAATGTAGGTGTAACTGCTCTGATACGTGTACATTATAACTTCTGTCACAATCTTAATGACGTGATATAAGCGTACAAAAATATCACACTGAAGATGTTAATAATGGCTTAACACCTTATTTATAATTTCACATGGAACCCTTTACACTTTAAATTTGCAAAGGTGATTACAACTCTACATAATATAGCGATTAATTTCAGTGGCAGGATAGAGATATATGTGCTTATAAACTTTTTTTGAAAAATATGTTCATTTTATGAATATTAAATAATTGTATTTTAATTGAAATTGAAGGGGATTGATATATTATAAAATAAAATAAAACATTCCAATGAGGCCAGTTGCCAATAAGAAAAGTTAATAAAAACTAGAGATACCACAAGGAGAATTTGAGGTCACCTGAGATAAACTCCATGAGAAAGACATCAGTCGAGCCCAATATTTATCCTTTTTTGTGACTAAAAAAATGTTTTATATTTTCATTAATCAACCACTAATTATAAAATACGTTTTATTCCGAATAAAAATCAAATATGACCGGTTTCACATAGCATTTTAACGATACTATTAATCAGTTTTACGGTGCTACTGTCTCTTATTGATAAATAAATAAATAAAACACATTTTTTCACTAATTTCACAAATGGTTTTTTAAAGATTAGGACTGGTTTCGCTTATCGCGAGAATTTTCAGTTCATAAGTTGAAAATGGTAGCGATGAGAAAAAATGGTCTTGATCTTTGTAAAATTAAATGAGAAAGTAGTACAACTAATGTGTTATTTATTTTAAACCAACACATTCATATGAAACAGTATATTTTTGCTTCAGAAAACAAAAATAAACAAAATAAGGTTGGCATATATTTTATTAATTTACTCTTCATTCTTGACATAAGCACAGTGAATATAAAACCGGACCAAGATTAGATAATACTTGAAACAATCCCTGCTTCTATCTCATCGAATATCGCAATAAAAAAGAATCAAGAGGTGAAAAATATTTGGGTCAGAGAGCTGCCAACCGGGAATTCGATGTGATACCGCTGAGTATAAAAGTAATATATTATAAATAAGAGATGAGGGATAATCACGTTGGTCGTAAGACGTTTTTTTTTTTTTGTATGTCAAAATTATCATGAGAAGAAGTTGGCAGAATTATTTGAAATAAAATGATGCTCTCGTCTTGTCAACAGCAGTAATTCCTTAAATTATCGATCATATCATTTTTATATCACAAGTAAATAATCAATATTTTCGATTGACTTTGCGTAACTATCTGATATTTTTATTTGATGTATGTGGCTTAACGTAAGTCAGCATCTTTAATTCATAAAAAGATTATTTACTGAAAGGCATCATTTAAAAAAAATACAGGTCGTAGTTTGACATAAAATAACCTTTTCGTGAGTAAGTATGTAGTGAGTGTGAATGAAGCTGAATATTATCATCAGTAATAAATTAATGTTTTATCGGCCTAAATAGGCCTTGATGTCAAGTAAAAAAGGGGGCAAAAATCAGGTTACCCTGATAACTGATTTTAGTGGATAGGTACTCTAAGAAATTATTTTACTATTAATATTTGAACTCCTGAAAACCGTTATTATTTTGATGATTAGTGGAATTATTATTACTCTAGAAATAATCTTTCTGTACATTCAATAAAAGTAGTTAGCAGGTTATGATCAAACAAAACTGATATCATCGAAGAGCTTTTATTAATATTCTATTTAAAAATATATATATACTAAAAGTTTTTTTTCAGATGAATTCGTGTCCACTTCCAATGTAGAAACATATGGAATCAAAATGGAGCTCTTATCACAAGACAAGTTCTAGGAGAACTCTGTGATCTTAGACGTTCTCTTTTTCGTAAATACGTTCATTCTAGGATCGGACTAGTGGTTGGACAATCGCTCTCGCTCCGTCATATTTTAGGGTCGGATGGGTAGGCGGAATTTCAGACTTCGCATATATTCATTTCTTTGGAATAAAACATCGAATGCAACGGTGTGATCATACTACTACAGGCCTAGACTATAAAGATGAATACTGATCAATAAAAGCTTTAAGATTTTAGCGAAGTTTTTACTTGTTATGCAACATGTAATTCGATAGTATGTTGATGCGCTGGGATCCCGCCTGGATTTCAACTTGTCGAACAAGAGGTAAGGGGTCTCACAAGTCGTGCTGACTTGTGTCGTGAAATATTCCAAATGTCACGAGAAATTACTCGCACGAGTAGTGGCATTAACTCCACGATGAGCACAACTGAATGCCAACAACAGAGGAGTCCATAGCTCCTACCAAAGTATGTCCACGTAGAAAAGTATTTTCTTTAAAAATGAATTTGGGAGCGCGGTAAACGTATTGAATAGAAATCGTTTCGTATGGATATCTGAAAACAAATGCTGTAATCAAATATGTTGGACTAGAAAGGGTGGCTCATTTTGCAATGTGGGCGGAATAAAATACAAAAAGTAAAATCAAGGTTTTGATGACACTATTGCCTACTAGTACATCGTATTTTAGGTATACATCGCCTTCGTGCTAGTTAACGACACGTTAAAAGCTTTAAGCTTTACATCAATAAACACATTATTTGTTGCTACTTAAAAATATAGATATTTTATAAAGATCAAAAAAGGTTTAGCTCAGCACAAACATGACAGAATTAAGTGTTTTAGTCATTGAAAATAATGCTTTTCCGGCAAGAATTGACAGTAAACACAAGAGTGAAATAAATCGAATCGACTGAAAAAAACTTTGAAATAACGTTCAGGAAATATGGATCTTTTTTTGAAATATATATGAATAATATCAATTCAAAAATATTCAACATCGACATCCTCAAAACTGCGATTTCATATAACACTATTTTATTGTTTGTGAATAATTTTAAAATTACTACAAACTACCAACGGATTTAACAAGACGGAGTTTTATTTTTTTATTTTAAGTCTTTCATAAATGTTCCAGATATAATAAATGTTTTATATTGGACTCAATAAATTAACTCTACGATTCCATTTTTTTTGGAGTAAGAAATAAAGTTCCTCCAGCTTTGTCATGTCACTGATCAGATCAAATACCGCCGCCCGTAATGTTGTGTAAGGTCGGGACATAGTATTGTAAATAATGGCTTCAAACGGGTGAGGATGATGTGGGCGAGCGACGATTAGCCATTCTGATTTCTCATGCATGAGGTTTATGGCTGAGGATATATATATTTATAATACGACGCCATAATATTCGTGAGTCGGTAATAATAATGGTATGACCTGGCCAAAGCTCTTAAGACTAACGCGCGTGTCGACATTTCTCTACGAATCCCTTAGAAAGGTAAGCAAGTCGCAGGGCTATATTTATGTCACCTTTTGCAAAAATGTTGTGTGTGTTTTTTTTATATTTTTTCATATGCCGCCTTTAAGAACTTTCGGCATTTGTACGCGAATACATATATATTTAATGACACGTTTATTCTGAATATTTCGTATAAGAAGTTTAAAGAGCATCATGGATCTCAATAGAAGTTTACGTTTAAAAAGAAATTATTTATGTTAAGAAGCTCAACTCATTTGTAATTATGTACACTCGCATTGTTGGGATAGAGTTGTGATTATCTATATAAAGCATATTACTAGATGTCCATTTTGGGGATAAAAAGGGATCAGTAAAAAAGTCAGTCTTTGCACAGTTTTAAAATCGATTGAATAGTCAATGTGTCCATTCAGGGTATTCAACCTTTGATCTCGCAATATAGTGAGGTGAAAGCTTAAAAAGGTTTCCCACGGGCCGGCATTTTTATTTCATGTTTATTTCACTTATTTCCATGTACATCACAATTCACAGGTATACTATGAAGATGGCTAGTTTATAGTTCATTCAGAACTCACAGTATAACATAAATAACATGAATTATGAATAAATAAAAATTATTCCATCTGTTTAATGCACATTACAGTATGTTTAGTCCGGAGTCTAGACTTTTACATTATACTACATAGTTATAACGTCATATTAATTTATGAACTATAAAGGCTTCTTCGGAGATAAGTGGACACCTAAGTTTTGTAAGTCTAAAAACGTGGTAACGCTTACGCATAACTGCTTAATTTGGTTTTAATTCTAATATATGTATAATATATTTGAGGTGCTCAAAAGTAGTAAAAAAAGTACATAATGAATAATCTTTAAATCGTATTATGTGCTACTAATTTCATTCGACCTTTTTAAAATTCTTAGATAAAGTATTTACATATATTAAACGTATATATTTGAAATATTAAAGTATTAATACAATGAAATAAGAATGAAAACATAAAGTGCTTCTATGAATAAGCTGCATTAAAAATGTACTGGGGCGTATTTCTGTCAAATTTAAATTCAATTAGTTGAACTCCCGGAAGTAAAAGACACGTATGACTGATTAAAAGAACAGCCGAAATAAAAGTGGACTATTGAAGCAACTTTTTTTTCGTATATGTTTGTATTTCATAGATTGCTATCCAAAAAACAAAGTCGTTTGGTATGGCCGTTCTGCATGGAGATACAGATTTGAAGAGGAAAACGATTGTATTTTTAAATAAATAAAACACATTTTAATCCTGTGATTATTATCAAACATAACATTTTTAAATAACTCTGATTGTTCCATGTATTTTGCTACTAATCATGACACGTATTTCGCCTCTTTCTTCTCTTTCAGAGGTATCTTCAGACTATCTTAGTATCGCAAATGTTGCCTTAGTAATAAAATAATAAATTCTCCTGCTCGTGGTAAAATATGTACATTACAAACATGTTCATAATTCGTAATGCATCTATCATCTGGATAGATGGGACGAGGAGAATTCACAAAGTATTGATCCCAGCATTTTTAACCCAATAAAAGAGTTTATTATACATAGCCAACTCTAGGATATAGCACTCGTGATGAAGACGGTATTTAAGAAGAACGGGTTTTTATTATTGACGAAATTCAAGTAAACTTTATTGATTCAGTCAAAAAGTAATGATGAAAAGTAATGATGTAATGAATGTCTTATAAGACACTGTTTATGAACGTTTAAAATTGTATTTCAAAACTAATTGAATGCATCCGTGATTCCACGATATACACATACCGAATTAAACGACTATAGTTTGCAATAAAAAATACATTCAAATACCGATGTGTTATCAGTGTGCGATCATTAAATTGGGAATGTTTATAAAAAATGACATATTATAAACGACTTCGATCTTATTGGTTTTAAAACGGATGTGGTATTTTTTGTAGTAGGAAGCCGTAAACCTGTTTGCATTTGAATCGTACAAAAGATTCCACCGTGCAACGGCCGTCTTCTGAATTCAGCAAAATATTAATAACAACTATCATCTTCGAAGAATAGTTGCTTAATATGTACGTGTAGTCACGAGCAAGGCGTGTGAAAGTAAAAGAAGGGCAACTACTAATGCAATATTTGCCAAAGAGATCCCAGTTGTACATATATTTAAATTATACTTCAGATTCCATTCTATAGTTTTGTTATTCAATATTCATATTCAATCGAAGACGAGCCCGTTGAGCTCGTAAATTTATAAATTTTGGAATATCTCAAGGCAAAATAATAATACAATTATCATTTTTGCTACACGGAGTACACGAAAACCCCTAATTATCAATTGAATAAGCAAAGTATGTGTACAATAACATGTATCAGTTATTATCAATATCAAATATCTTTTCATTGCTTGCTTTCTTTTTGAATAAAGAGAATTTTCAAATTTGAATTTTTTGAATTTGGTACTTTTCCATGAGTTTTATCGCTAACGACCCGGGTTTCGCCTTTCGGCATCTTCAGGCATTCCAAGTGCACGGATGTACTTGAACTGACGCGTAGTAAACAGTTTGTATCGTTTATATACAAAAATATAAGTAGATCACTAAGTTAAAAGGTTATTAAAATGTAAATTAGTGAAATTTGAATGAATACAAGTTTCAATGATTTAAGTGGTTTTGTTATAATTACGGGGATTTTTGAAATATTAATGACTACATGATAACATAAGAATATTTAAAATAAATCTAGGGTCCTATCCGACCTCTCATTAATGAGTTGATTGATTTCAAGCCTTTATTATTATATTACATAAATGATAGTAAGTGAATTGATATTTAATAATAGCAAGTGCTTGAATTGTAAATAAATGACAAATATTAATAAATGACAATAAATTAAAAATAACAATTATTTAAAAGGGTACAACAATGGCGAACTAGGCAAATAAAGTTGCTCGTTCAAAATTGGCAGACCGTTGAGCTGAGCTCGATTAATTTCTAAGATTTCTTGAGAATTTAAAGAGAATTTTGTTGGAACGAAGATATTAAGTGTTAAATTGATTTTTGTTTTCAGTGCGTATAATTTATCAAATTTACTAATTGTAATTATTATACAAAAACCAAAGAAATTTTTCATTGAAACTCCTTACAAACAAATGATAACAAACACAGCGGTACCTTTTGTTACAAGTTCCAGGAACTTGCCTTGAAAATGACGAGATATACGAAAGAACACTATCAAACGTTTCTTATTTTGAAATTAATTATGAGTGCTTTACAAAATAAATTAAATAGATGTAATGATTTGGAAACAAATAAATGTCTAATATTTGTCAAAAAATAAAAAAATAAATGCGAAACTGTCGGCAATAATGATACATGTATTCATACCAGAATAAATATTTAGCAATTAGCCTTGTGAATAATACTAAATATATTCTTGTGAATTTGTGAACACCAATAACCAAATCCCCCCAGTTAAAATATCCTCATGCAATAAATCAAACAATCAATTCGAAATAATTACTGGGTACCTCCAAAGACGATCATAGAACATGACTACACATTCATCAATTAATTATTAATTAACAGGAAGCAATGAAAAATAAAATCATCGCGAGTATTTATCTTTAAAAGGCGATGACTGCCAAGTGTAATTTGATAAATTCGATATTTAAATATAGAGTTTGTTACTAGTAAATTATTTATTATTATTATTGATATATCCATTGATCTTATATGGAACATTAATTTATTTTCACCCAAAGTCTCAGCTATTATAATTTCTATCCCTAATCTGTTCGAGAAAGAGATATTTAACAACTGAAACAAGCAATTCTCACTGAAAAAGCTTCTATTGAGATAACCTCCGATCACGGGGAGTCGGCATGTTTAAAAATACACATTTTCGTTGTATGTATTTTGACATATTTTAAAAATATTAAATATAGCATTAAATGAAATCGGAAAGAAGAGAGTATAGTCGCAAGGCCAAAATTTTATAACGCATATGTTAAGCTCGTCTCTATAAAGATTTGATTTTATTTTGATATCAAACGTCTGTTATATCGCGGAATGTGTTCTTTTTAGTTCTATCGAAAAACTTCAACGATAATTAACAATTTTAAAATTGAAAATGTTAATTGATGAATACCAACTGCTATGTATTTTTTTTTATCGTATAACCGTTTCCTCCTATTTTTTTAACGCTCGTCTATGATTGGAAAATATTTTATCTAAGAAAAAAATATCGACGCAAATCACAAATCGAGATGACGTGCGTATATCCGTAGCTGCGTGTATAAACCACAAACACGTAAATAATAGAAAAAATGTGTTTGCTTTATTTACTATTTTGCAAATAATTGCGACTTTAAAAATTGTTTCATCTATAATGCAACCCAGTATAATGCAGTCACGAAGAATACATTCTATTACGATAGCATAGAATGTATATTTAAAGAATTCATCATCGTATGGGAATATTAATTGCTCCTAACATGCGTTACAGATAAAAATACTTATAAAAGCTATATCTAAAAAAGGGATCAACTCAAAATTATAACAAAAGTGCTTTAGAATTAATAACACAGCGTTGAAGAAAAGTCATGTAATACCTCCGTTATCAATCATGGATAAATATTTAAAGCATCTGGTAGTTTTTCTAGATTTCCATTTCAGATGAAGAGAATGGTTTGGAAGAAAACGCTTCGTGATTTATTGCAATTCAGCCGCCTTAAATTTTTACTAGCTGTTAATTCAAATGGAAAGACATCAGATTACATTATTAAGAAATAATATCTGTCAAAGAATATGGAATACCGTTAATATCTTATATTTTCCGAATAGAACATAGTAAGTGTCTTTTTCAACTGCCATTAAATAATTCATTCTCTTTAATATGTCAACGATAAATTGAAGTCACATGTAATATGAGATGAAGTAATCGCACTAAAAATTTAGGCACCTAAATATATACAAAATTACAAAGCTAACATTGGTGACGTTCAATTTGAAGTAAAGTATTTTCCATGTAACGGATGAAATTGAGCGGTCACTGTGGCGATAAAATTTTATGAAATTTCTCACATGCTGTTATTTTCGTAATTCCGTTTAATTTAAAAACCATTTCGGTAAATGGTATTTCATTAAAACTGATCATAAATATCTCTTTCGAAATCATCGTAGCTGTCACAATTGCTAACAAATTAGTTGTATTGAGAATCCCTCTTCCGAACCAAACAGTTTCCCTCGTCAATAATAATAATACAGGGGGAGAGATTCAAACAGATTATATTGTTGTGTGTTTTGAGAGAGTTTCAATCAACCGCAAGAAGATATAAATTATTATGTCACGCAATACATAACATAATGAAAGAAAATAGAATGGAAGAAATCTCTTGGAGGGTTTACATAATTTTTAATAAAATACACCTCGACGATTAAATACCAAAGGTTCAACAATCAATGGCCTACGGTTTTTTGAAATTAATATGTGTCTTGACAAATGAATTTCCTTTGGTAAATAAAAAATCAAAATTCTACAATAATATGACCGCATATATCCACAATCGATGGCAACATTAATATTTTTATTTCGATTGATTTAAAAAATATTATTGCAAGCGTTGGCTCATCTTTATTTGCAATCCCAGTAAATACCAGTAAAATCCTGTTTAATATTAATGTGCACAAAATTGTGTTTTGATAATTCGCCATCAAATGAAAAATAACATTTTTTCTTACTATAAAATGTTTATTAAAAATAAAACCCTTTTTGTACTTATCCCATTATAAGTTTAGTAGATCAGGACCGGTTTCGCTCATCGCGAACATTTTCAACTGATAAGAAATACGAGAAAACAGAGTTATTAATACAACAACTAAGCAATACTTATAAAGGTGTAGCAAAAAATTGTTACCAGAAATATGCAAATAACGTATAGAAAACAAAAAATTCATAACTGTCATTAAATAGATATTTAAGAAATATATATTTATAGCTACGGTAAGAAAAATAACAATGTATTTTAGTTCTACATAAATTATTTTATATATTTGTTGATAGCTATATATTGTTATTTTTCTTACCGTATTATAATGGAGTTCTACCAAGTAAATGCCTACTCAATCAATCAATATATTTATAGCTAGTTGTTATAGTAAGATTAGTATAAGTAACATTGTAATTTTTATAAATGGAATTTGCCTGTGTACCATGATTACTGAGATTTTTTTATACGACGCATAATAGTTTCTTTATTTGTCCAATTCATTTGAGGTATCCGTGAGGTGAGGGTCCAGTAAATTAAATAAGACACCGAAAAGTTTATTTACAACGGCGATGATTTGTCCTTTTATAATTATTATTTTCAAAGCTGTATAATAATGGTGTTACCGTTAAATGTTTGGCAATCAATAGCATTGTAAAAAATCAATGACTCGATATCCGTTTCAATAATGCAATTAAAATGATTCGGCCCAGGTTAAATATATTCTTTTTTGCAATAATTTCAAACAGCTTGAATAGCATATCGGTTGACATATTTCTAAATCACAATGAATTTTGTTTTCAGATAGAAAGGTACTCTAGCAGCCTTTAAATTAAATGCAAGTTGTATTTTAGTAATCAATATAAAAATTTAAATGTAATATTTTTTTTAAATCTAGCGATATTATCGACCTGCTGAGGCTGTGGGTCCGTCCAACCTATATTATTTGTGTTTTTGATCTGAGGTTTCACTATTCAATTTCAACTGGATTTCAGGTATTCATATGATTTATTTAACATTGTATAAATACCCACGCTATTTTGCTCCACATTCAGCTATAATTTGTCGTTACCCAAGTATTTTTATTGATGGGTTACGACGAACGAGATGGTGTCATATTTGTATATGGATCGGAAAAAATGGTTGAAATTTCATTGAATAAAACGTAGATTATATTTTCAGACATTGCCATGCACAGTGTGACCCGAAAACTATCAGGTTCAAATTGTCTATTGTTGGTAAAACTGCAACAGTTTGAGGCAGTTTTACCAACAAAGAGACTTGTTGTTCTCTTGTTATCAAACTTATTACCAGGAAATGGTTTACATTGGAAAAATCGCGAAAGGCGAAAGCTGTGTCGTGAGTGATAAAACGCCTGCGAACATAATGGAACGATTCCGGTATTCACGTGGAACCATTATTTAACTTCACTTCACTATCAAAGGATTAGTTTTTGATTTTGTAAATTATTTATTTCTTCCATTCCTATAAGATATGAATACTTTAAATAACTAGTGGGAGTTATTAAATCTAAAAAATGTTTCAATCCTAAACACAGTTTAAATAATCCGATATGCCTGATTGAATTCTAAAACAATAAGAGTGGAAAATACCTCAATAAAATCATTTTGTAGACATTGTGCACTATTCAAGAAAGAGTTTCTACCGTAGAAAACATTGTAAAAACAGTGACCGCTTTGCAAATAGTAATAATAACAGTTGAACGCATTTTAAGAAAACAAACAAACAATAGAAGGAAATAAATTAAAATTGCATGTAGCTTCTAAAGCAACAGTTCAGATGTAAAATTGTTAACAATGAAATAGCTTAATCGTTGTAAAATATACAACCTCGGGGAAAATTAAACGATTCTATTAATAGCAGTTTTCCGTTCGATTAAAATAATCAAACGTAGGCAGTAGGCAGAAAGCAAGTGGAGGCATTTTGACAGGCACGCAAGGGAAACTGCCTCTCATGTGTAATTGATTACACATTTAATTGAAAAAACGTGTAAATTTACAACACATCTTTGATAAAATCAGGGAAAAGTTCACGGGAGATTTTACAAACGCATTTCGAGGAAATATATAAGCGTCAGTAGAACGTTTACAGAACTGTTTTTGTTATCAGATCACTGAACAATATTAATTATTCGAAATCGTTACTTTTCATTTAGATAAAAATTCATCGAAAACATCAAATAAAAATTAACTGACCCAAATGCATTTCTAAGATATCCATATCGTCTATCTAAGAGTCCATATCGTCGATCTAGAATTTAAAGCTGCCATCTACCAAAATAATGAGCTTTTTTAAAAGTTTCTCATACAAAGCTTAATTATTGCTACCGTAAATTTATTTTTACGATCTCTTGTGGAAAGATGCTTAGGTAATGTAAGCTTTTACCGTGTAATAAATTAATGCAATTACGTTTCAGGCTGACAATACTTGTAATTATAAACAAAATATTAGCATAGTTAATATTGAAATATATTATTTAACAATAGTCCATCGAAATTTAAACTAATATTAGAATATAAGATAATCTTATCTTGGCAATACAATTGTTATGAATTCTATAATAATAAAATATGAGCTCAATATTGACTAAGAAAATACCATTCCCACACATTATCTCGGCTATAAAACAATTAAAACTCCACAACAATTTTCATACCCGGATTAACGCCCCGTGGTGGAATTGGTTACAAAATAACGATATATATACAAATAGCAGCCCGTTTATTTCAATGATGTGGTAAAAAGTCTTAAATTTTATAATATAAATAATTCACTTTTAAGGTGTTCACTGTCAATACTTGGTGGAAAGGCATTATAATAAAAATAATAACTTTCGCTCATGGCGAGCATTATCAACTGATGATAATCAGTTGATAATGCTCGCCATGAGCGAAACCGGTCCTGATTTCAATGAAATGTGGTGTGGAAAAAGTACTAAAAATTTATTAATATAAATAATTGACAAAATGGAATGCCTAACGGTACCGATTAAAATTTAAACAATGTAGGCATTATTCATACAAAGTATTAAGGTTGTTGGCCTGGAATTTAAAGCATTGCCAATTATTTATTGCAAAGTGTATTTCAGATAAATACATATATGTTTAATAATAACAATATTTATTTATCAGATACCTTTTAATCGACTATTAATTGTTTTTCCTTAAATAACTGCTGGGCGTTTAAGGTTTGAGCGATCAAAAAATTCTTGATCACTCGGTTGAGTAATCCCGCTAATTAACTAATTACCGCTGAACAGATAAAACGTATTCCTGCTAAGATGAAAGATAGTATGGAGAAAAGAGCGGCCGAGTATCAACTAATGAATAATGCCTGATAGATGCTATTTAACGACCACCCGATTAACAGAGATGCCATAAATATCGACTCATAAAATTCCACTCATTTTGGATGAAGCGGTCGGTACCTTATGCCGTAGATTTTGATTTTTAATTGAGATTAAAGTATCAGGTTTATATAATTGCTATAAATGATATAAATACAACCATTACAAGAGTATACTAAGACACTTTTAAAATGTTACGTTAAATTGTATTGAATTAAATAATAACTCTATTATATAAACTTAGAATACCAATTATAACAATGAGATATTTTTTTAGAAGCACTGTTCGCTTCTCAAAAAATATTAAAATTAACGCCCAATGCTTAAAAAGGTTTCATAGCAAAAAAATAGTGTTAGTAAGTTGCAGACAAATATCTATGTATGTATGTATATACATACAATAATTGAGTGCTATCGTCTGTATACTGAAATCACATTTAGCATACGTAGTTAGAAATGAAAAATATTGATTCTGGAGTATGTAAGGACCGATAACTTTATTTGATAATTCAAATTTATAGCAGTTTATAGATATGCAAAGAAAAAGCGTTTGAATTTGGTAAAAATATTCTTTTTCTTTTCTCTAATCGTACTGCATACATAATACATATGCTTAAATATATTTTACACTGATAAAGATATGACAGCGTAGACTGTTGCCTAAATGTAATGAACTATGCAGCTTTTTTAACAGAAGTGTATGCTTATTAGGTTGCTGTTACTAATTTTAATAAAATAAAAATCCATTATCAACGAAACAATCGCTTTGTTAATCTATCGGCCGTTATTCAAAGACGAATAAAAATATTTGGCGAAACGAAAATAGAAAATTAAAAAAAAAAACTTTCTCCATTCTACGAAACGCCGGGCTTAATTTATTGTTTGAAAGAAGAACGAATGATCTATATCTGGATAAGTTTATTAATCTTGTTGAAACAAAAACTAGTTTGCATTGTCTGCGGCTCATTTGTTTCACGGAGATTTTACGGACGCGACAAAGCCTAGACACGATCACGACATTTCCAGGCAGAACAAAAATAAAAACAATCACAGAATGACCCTTTATGTAGACAGGTGTGATATTATTTAAACGCTCGCCGCGGTGAGATATGATCTGGTATTATTAAGACGGAACAAAGGCTATGCAATGGATGCTAGTACGCTCTGAAATGTCCGCCGAGTCTTCCAGATCGCAGACAAGCATTTATTCCGAGCGAAGAGCTCATACAAACGGGCCGCAAATCACCGACTGTGGTTTCTTGGTTCCCAGGAAACGGCCACTTGAGAATAATCTCTCGGTTTCTGATATCAGCTTCTGTTATCCTCAAGAGCAAGAATCTAAAGCATTTGTAATCGCTTTAGAAACTTTGCACGTGATTTAGTATATGTTACTTAATGAATATAGATTAGTAGATCAACATTATTATTTTAGAATCTATGTGATGTGAACTATTACTAACTTTGTTATGTTATACATATTGAATGTTTTGATTGCTCTAATGATATTCGCTTTCTAGACTCAATTATTATATAGTTCAAACTGTATGAACATGAAAGTCAACCAAATACGTGCTACTTAATATAATTATTTGACTAAATTTAAAGTTATTATACTTCTATTTATACATGTGAAATGAGTATAATTCAATATAATATACTAATTAAATCATTTTCATTGAAAATTATTTCCTTCCTAAAACATTTTCTAAAAGAAACCTTTTTTCGATCTGATACGACTACATGAATAATAATATATACTTACAATAAAAATAGTAATACATTTTTAGTACTTTTCCCACATAAAATTTATTTGATCAGGACCGGTTTCGCTCATGGCGAGCATTATCAACTGATAAGAAATACAATAAAACATATTTTGCTTTAATTCGCTTCAATTTATTTGCTTAGTTGTTTTACCAATTGTTTGTCATACCTTGTTTTTCATACTTAACTTTTGTATAAATATCACTGTTTTATTGTATTGCTTATCAGTTGACAATTCTCGCCATGAGCGAACCCGGTCCTGATCAAATAAATTTTATGTGGAAAAAGTACTAAAAATGTATTATTATTTTTATTATAATGTCTTTCCACCAAGTATTGACAGTGATATACTTACAAATTAATATGTTTTTAAATCGGTAGTAAAATATTTCCTTAAGCAGTGGCGAAAAAGAAAATTTATTAAGCAAAAAGTATTATAATATCAATTTGTAAGTGTACTAACACAAGTGCAGCGATGACGCAAGCAAAACAAAGCTTTATAAATTTTGCCCCTGAAAAATTCTCGCCCGCGCAATGTGATGCGATGATATCTCATTTGCATACTACACGAATTCCATAGTAAAAATGATCGCGTGGGCAACTCTCTCGGACGTTTGCATAACGTATAGCCATTCTCTTCTGCTCTGTTCTGACGCCACACGTCGTAAACTGTGAGAACCATTCCGAACCATTTCAACCCATCTTCACGGAAAGACTTCCCAGTGTTTTGTTATATTAGGCAGTGGTCGGGAAGATTGGAAAGTATTTTTTCTTATTATGGTTGTCCATGTAGATATTTAGTGATACATATTTCTAGATTAATAATTAGCGGTTGAAATATAATTGTAGTTGTTTATCTCATCGGCATGTGTACACATTTATTTCATGTCATTTATGATTTTAGTAGAACTTTTTTAGTATCAGTTCGTACCCTATTTACTCATTTTATTTTTTTTACGCAAAGCACATAGATCTTGATGGATTTCATCGACAAATGAAATATTTTAAATTACATACGTAAGTAATATCCGATATCTGTGACGGAGTAGTAAGGCTCTAAATGTATGGCAAAGTTATCAATTTAATTGTATATTGTATTATCAAATTCGTCCAAATCCATAACAGTTTGTGTCTCAACAATGAAGTCTTTCCTTATTCTAAGACTCATTTTTTGAGTCCTCTGGTTATCATTTGCCGCATAAATGACTACATAAAATATTTTCGTATCGTGCTGTATCATTACTTCTTCGTCTACACACTTTTACACTTTTAAGAATCTTGACCACACTGGAATACTACAGAACTCTGCATCACCTATGCTAATTTGCCTCAAGCCTCTACTAGTCTTCTGAGAATTCTGGTTGCGTTGTCCCATTGGTTCTGCTTTTTGACCTCACAATAATAAGATAAGTACATTTGTTGATGCTCGAAAAACGGCTTACCTTAATTTTATTTTTTTTACTTCACATATATAATCTAGTGGCATCACATGCAGACTTAACAATGTGAATCCACAGTGATCCAAGATATAGAAAAAATCATTTTTTGTATTTACTGTATTCTTAAAGGCACGGAGCGAAATATTTTTCTATTATATCTAACGATTTAAACCGTACCTAAATATGTTATGGAAAAACAAATAATATACAATGTGTTATTTTTATTGAATGTGTACAAAAACTTTGAATCGATTGCGTGTGATAATTTAACTTGATACCTGAAATTACAATCCGAAATATTTTAAGAATTTCTGTAAATTCCATTGCAAGTATCATAAATTATGTTACTGCAATGTTGAATATCACTTACAGATGTATTATAATACTGGAGAATGAAAGGAAAGGTCAATTCAACAAGAATTACTTCGCTTTAAGAACAGGTATGGCAATATACACCCAACGAGCACCTTACGTCTTAGTTGGAGTGAGATGGTCGAGCTGTCTTTGGGTCAAACGAACGATCCCGCGTACCATCAAATCAAGCGCAAGTTTATTCGACCGAAGATGGATTCCGCATTTGACGAACCACGATACATTTTATCTAACTTTTCGTGAAGTCAAAGCACCGTTAGTATATATGCATTACGAAAAACAGTTACGCAGTCCGTGTAATTATTTGTTAGATTCAATGGAAATTGCTGCGTACTTGATGTTAGGATTCAATAAAACTGAATACTTTGATAAAATTAACAGCCTACCAAAAGAATTTTAGTCATATTACACATAGCTTTAAACACATTTTGATAATATGTAACTTATGTAAAAGATATCTTCGCATGGGAAACATCTACATACTACACAAATAGATTTTATAAAATATGAAAAATCAATGAATAGGACAACGTTGAACTTTTTAAAATTATATCTTAAATAGTGGTAAAGTCGAGAGGAAGACAATATGTGGAAATAGTCATTCGATTCCGACTGACACCGCTAAAATGAGACCACTGGCAAAAAATGTGCGTGTTGATATATTTTTCTAACATTATAATAATGTATTTCCGTACACTAATTTACAACATATGTAAATTAAAAATACGTTAACAAACATATTGGAAGAAAAGATATTAATTTGTATCAGAAATTTTAAAAATGTATCCCAGATAAGACATTTTGTAATGAATCGATGATTGCCATTTTAATTGGAAGATTATTATAAATAATTCCATATTATGTTTTATATACATATTTCATTGCGGTTTATAGATGAATGATTAATGAATAAAAATCAATTCAAAGTACACATTGTACTAGTATTTTAATTAAATTTTAACTTACTAGTTTATATTCAAAATGACATAAAATTGATAAAATTGAAAAATACTTCTGTATTTTAAAAGTGACAAGAATAAAAAAAAAACAAGAAATTCAGTTGAGATTACAAGAATCAACCATTAATATATCACTCTTAATCTACATTGAGATGTACATCATCGAATATGCATAGTAAGTCTTTCAAAATTCAATAAAGAAAAAATCCTGGAAGATTTTCTGAATCGATACCAGTTATGATGTAATAAAATAATGATACATTTTTTATATCAATACATCTTTAGTAGAATTGTATGCTTGGATGCATTTCTTCAAAAGATCTTGCCATTAATCAGATAAGATAAGTAACTTTTCAGATAGGTAACCAAATAATTTTACTCTTACAAAAGTGGATAGTTTTTTTAAGACGTTTCTATTGTAAGATAAACTTTGTACTTTCATCGATGAAATGTGGCACTTTATAGTGGGATATATTATAGTAAGCTACGTAAAGGCAGCTTTATAGTAAGTACTTAAAAGTATTGCAACTTTTTAAATTTGAATAATAACAATAGCTTTTTCTGCAAACGGAGAGGAGTATTTAGGTACATCAATAAAATATCTTCTTTTTTTCTCAAAAACTTGACGAGTGACACGCATCATTCAAGAATAGTATTGAGAATCAAATGATAATATTTTATATCTGTTTTTACTGTCAACATTCCGATGCTAACGTTATGTCACGGCCATCTTCTATTTTATTTCCGTTATTTTAAATTTACGAAATTTTTGGTTGATTTTTATTAAAAATTGTTGTATTTCAATTCACATTTATAGCCATTAATAATTGAAACTATTGATTACCAATCACAATCAGTCAGTGACGGCTGGTGACGGGGTGTTGGGGGGGTGCAAAAGGAAGATTCAACTATTTTTCCGTACTAAGGAAGAGAAACAGTTGGTATTGCGAACATCTGAATTGAAAGTACATGCTATAGAAGTGTTTTAAAATCCAATAAATAGGAAAGAACTCTTGCAAAAACGGTTGAATCTTCCTTTGCACCCCCCAACACCCCGTCGCCAGCCGTCACTGCAATCAGTATTCGTAAGGGGTGTTTCTCTTTTTTGCTTCTCGGCCAAAGAAGAATAGAATGAATATGAAAAAAAATATAAATATATAGACGTAATTTGAATGCAGTGTCTACATTATTAAGTCAGTTAAGTGAGCCTGTGGTGTTTTATATACATATGTATGTAGTTGTATTAAATAAATATGTTATGAACGTACAAAAAAACAACAGAATGTTTTAATTTAATTATTACTATCCAAGATTGGCATTGATATTTTTCATACTATTCACTTATTTATGTCACGTTAACGTTTCTTTAATTTACTGTAACTGTCTGTCGCGACTAGTCGAGTAGAGTATATTGCCTGGGGTCAGTATAGGCAGGTGAGTGAGTGGGTAATAGGCAGACGCGCGGAGGGTCCAAGCAGTGACGGGATGTAGGACTCGATATAAAATAATTAAAACGTCACGCTTCCTTGACCCTACTTCACAGGTAGGTTACCTTAACTCCGTTATGCCATAGTAACACACAATAATATTGTTATTATTAGGGATGTGGCGCCTGCTGCGGTGGTTTCCGCAAAGGGACAATGATGTCATACACTTTGACAATATTATATGTTATTTACCATCATTCAATTTTTTATATGCTCTTAACCTTATAGATGGTACCAACACCAACAATCTACTGGAAAAGTGTTTTTTGACGACCAGATACCTTGTTGAATATACTTCTTACATACGACCCTGGTTTTTGTATTACTTTAATTCAATGCCTAAGAAATATCTATAAGTTTTGCATTACAAAAAGTGGTCGGATACAAAAAGAAAATGTTGAAAGACGAGAACACGCACGCGATTGTACAAAATTTTAACGCTTTTAACTTATTTTTAATCTGTCGCTTCTTGGTGGAAAACCATAGTTAAAAAAATTTAAATAAATGATATAGTACTATTTCAAAATACATTTTGATAAAGACTGGTTTCACTCATCGTTAGCGTTGTCAACTTTATTGTTCTATCATGTCCTTGAATTTTTAATAAACTATAACAATACACAATAAACTGTATTCTTCACTTTTAATGTGTTCACTGTCAATACTTGGTGGAAAGGCATTATAATAAAAATAATAATACATTTTTAGTACTTTATCCACATGCAATTTATTTGATCAGGACCGGTTTCGATCATGCCGAGCATATCGAAACCGGAAAATATTTTTAAACTGTATTCTTTTACAAATTTATAATGGCGCCGTGTTTTAGGTGCTAAGCAATAAAAATTTGATAGTAAAATAAAATACGAATCGCGAAAGAGTTTGCACAACAATATTTCTAGCCTATTGAAGATGATTTTCATTCCAAAATGTGTATTGATCGCGAATTGAACTATGAAACGGTCGTTTTTTAACATTCAAACTGGTTCACCTTGACAGCCGAACCAAAAAAAACGAAATAATCGGAACGTCCATTGTTATATGACTTCACAATGACTAAAAAACTAAAGCGGAAATAGAGGGGAGCGTTAGTACTCGCGGTATACGATATACATTATACACTACGAGTACACTCTGTTTAGAAACTCCAATCAATGTGTTTGATAAATGGTATTTCGATCACGTGTCGTAAAGACAGATTACTTTAAGGTTGTACAAAGATAGTGATTATTAATATTCTGCTGTTTATTATCTACGTTATCCGCAGTAATAATCCAACTTAAATATATCATAAGTCAAATATGTAATGAAGCTAATAATATATAGTCACCTACAATATAATATGTTTATTACACATTCAAGGGTGCTCACTGCTCACCCACGTTGCGGGCGATTTCTCACAGACGAACCAAATATTTACACTATCGTTCTACCCGCGGAGCATCATATTCTCGTTTTTCTAACCTAAATTATAATAAAGAAGGTTTTGGATTGACTTAAGACGAGTGCTAATAGAATGTCAATTGTTTATAAATTGATATCTCAGATAATGCTAATCTTTAGTTTCTTTCATCGTTTAAATTAATACTTTTAAGCAATGAATTTTGAAAGTAATTAAAATTGATGATATTGGTTTGGCTTCAGGATTTTTTTATAATAATTATTTCTGATTGAAAACCGATCTTGATTTAGACTGTTTTGTAAATTATAAAATGTTATCGTTCTGTTTGTACAATATTATAGTTATAATCATACCGTTGTAGTCGTATAAAATATTATAGTTATAATTCTGCCGAAATATCTGTCAACCATATATCATATAAAATCTGTATAACTAAAATTCATTGCTATTTTTTCACCGTGTAATAATGGAATTCTACCAAGTAAATGCCAATTCAATCAATAAATATGAAATATTTTCTTTCGCTCTGGTTGTAAATACACCGTATTGTGGTGGATATCAATTGTTTTATTATAACCATTGAGTATAAAGTTTGCAATGGTTTAGTAATATCGGATGATAGCTGCGCTGCGAACGTAGCGATATAAAAGCCGTGATTTTTTTTCTTACGCGTTTTTTCTACCTATTCAGCTTATTTTCCATACATCGAGTAGGTATTCTATTGTATAATAGTTAAAATCGTGTCGAATTTCAACCTACATTAGTTGTACGAAGAATTGACGGCCACGCTGTATTTAGTACTAGTCTCTAGTTACCTGTGTAACGTAACGTTTTGATAATCTAAGATCAGAATCGAGATACGTACACTACTCAGGTGTCTGTTTGTTTTAAATAATGTCTGCGATGGTACATAGAGACCCATTGGGATTATCGTACGCATTCCGATAGACATAGTTCAAGGGACTCTCCGGTGCTTCATGCTATTCAAAGTCTCGAGTCAATCGATGGGCTCGAGTGTGTTTCGTGGCGAGTATATAACCAAAAAACCTGTTTTTAATTTGATGATCATTGAAGGAAAATAGACCCAACTTATCTTTCTACTATTGATGGGTCCCGCACCAAAAAAGGAATGGGACAACAACAATGATTTTCTAGTTCGCCTAATACAATATTAGTGGTATTTTTATGGTTTTATTTACTCACTTCAAACGTAAAAATGATTTCGGTTCGGATAGTTTAACCAGGGTATTAATATGTACTATAACAAGTATCACTGAACGTTTCTTTCCTGAAGTTATTATTAATGTTGTTTTTACTGCTAGAAGCTATTTCAATTTGCCGTCATCAAATGGCAAGGTTACTTAGTTTATATAAAGCGAAATATTATATTTTAACCGAAAAATCACATTCTCATGAT
Source organism: Himalopsyche kuldschensis (assembly GCA_028554975.1). NCBI lineage: Eukaryota > Metazoa > Arthropoda > Insecta > Trichoptera > Rhyacophilidae > Himalopsyche > Himalopsyche kuldschensis. The sequence goes on along the minus strand of JAHFWI010000001.1, from coordinate 2,515,959 downwards.
TCGTGTTCAATTATTGTAAGCACAATTTTTTTTCTCTATTTGTTCTTAAACACAGTATTTTGAAGCCATAACAAACTTATTGATCGACAATACGTGTGTTTTAAACGAAAAAATCCCAGGCATATTTTCATTATACACGTTCTCATTATATACATTGCATTAAAAACGTTAGTCAAATTTGTGCCACAGAAAGTATTTCAACATATGTTTGCATGTTAAATTTAAACGGTTCGATTTAACATTGAGAATTAAAACTTGATATATTCAACTGATTTGCATATATTATGTTAAGTTAACGAGTTATCATCTAATATCAAATCGATGATCAATCACAGCCATTTGTATTGATCAATAAAGCTGTACAGAATATGAATGACAATAATTTTTTGCAATATAAAAACAATATGTTCTCATGTGTTTTATTTATTTGAATATCGCGGAGTAAAGCAAGGAGGATCCTGGAAATCCTGATCTGAATAAATTTATTGTGGAATAAGTATAAAAAAAATGTTTTTAATATTTCCTTTCCACCAAGTATTGACAGTGAACACCTTTAAAGTGATATATGAATCAAATAACATTAATGGTTTTAACGCCTATAGAATAATAAATGACTAGGAAGGTATTTATCTTATCAAATAATATTGTGACATTTTCATCATTAGTTTATGTGATACGTTTATCTCGAAACAATGCTAGCGACAGATGGGAAAGAGTAAATCGAATGAGCCTGAAAGGATAAAAGGCTCCTGGTTTTCGGTCCATTAATCATACCTCCTGCGACAAATGTATCACATTCTACTCCAAGAAAGTAAGCCACATTAAAACGTCAACATTGGAATAAACTCCCACGTTAGATCTTTATAATATTCCTTAACAGCAACTGCCAACCAGTTGGTCTAGGAAACATTCAGACTGTTCATCAGATTAATAATTCTCACAGATTTAAAACGATAACTTTTTCCGCGATTCTATATATATATTAAATATCAAACTATGATAAATAAAAAATGAAATTGTCTTTAAAAAAAGCGTGACGTTTTTTCTTCTTACCAGTAAAAATAACGGTAAATTATGAATATATGGTCACGGGACAGAATTTTTGTAAAGATTTCTGAAAAATAAGCACATTAAATGAAATGAATGTAAGGCTTACAATTTTTTTTTAAATGTTTCGTCTACAATTTTTAAATTTATTATAATAGAAAATCCCAAAAATACTTCACAAAAGTATGAAATCGAGTTGTTTTAATTTACAGGAGCAAAAATGCAACCACAAAACACACAAATAATAATATTATACAGATAGAGACAGTCACATAAGTTTATTATTTGTTTAAAATAAAATGAATAATTTTATTATAGGCTAATATTAAAAAACAAATTCTTTCAGAACTCATACAATAATTAAAGAATTGATTCCACATTTTATAATAATCCACAAGAACTCAAAGAGTAAAGTCAAAACATAAAATTATAAGCCAGTATGTATAAATTTTTTGAGGTTAGCTCGAGAGGATTGGGATTCTGTCCCGTGAGTCGTGACCATATGTATATCCATAAATTACCAAAATAACTCGTCGGAATGATTACTTATCAACTTAGTGCTCAAAGGAAAAATGGAGAATTTCTTCGATTAATGCTCCTCAAGGAAGATAAAAGGTTGCAAGACTGTGACTTCGCTGGATGAAAGAGAATGTCACGATTGGAGTGGATGCAATAGATTGAGACGACCGTCTCTATAAACTTTAACTCTTAACAAGAAGAGAAGATTCTAAAATAGGAAGTTGTTTACTTTCTACCTTACCATAGCGGTAACCAATATATTTTTCTGCCTTTAGTGCTTAATTAGCTTTTATTCTCCAGTTTTATATCAGCAAACAAACTTTATTCACGTGTTTAACGATTGGCATTAAAATGATATGTCGTTTTGTGCACATTTTGGGTTTATGTTTCATAATATTAGTTTCAAATTATTCGATGATAATGAAAATACATAACAACTATTTTTCATCGAGAATATTATCAGATATAGGCAAATGATTATTTATTGCTTTAATTCTTTAGATGTAATGATGCAGTATAATTGTAAGTTTTTACACAAGTTAATGGAGTTTTACCAAGCTTATACCAAATCATCAATAAATAATCATTACGGTTGCCGATGCCCTTTCAAAGACTCTTACACGATCATTCAGACCGAACGCTAGTTAGATAGATGTGATGCTTTTTTTCTCTTCTCGTAAAAATACATCGAGGATCGAGGTATAACGCCAAGTGGACGTTGCCCAGACTGCATCATCGCTCAGAGAATATACGATACATCTCTCAATTTTGCCTGACGGTCCAAAAGCTATTTCCACATTTAATCAAACTGCGCTTAATCGAGCTAGTCCTTTGGACTAATTAATATAATCATCACGATAGTTTAGTTTCAATTTAAATAAATTTGACCACGTCACATGTTACTACCAGAGCTTGCTAGAGCTATTGCATTATATGCTTACGAATTTTGAAATATTTATCATTTGGAAAATATTACCTAATTGGGCTTGCAGTCCGGTGATCCGAGCATTAAGGAAATCTCGGAATAATACCAAACCATTTGTATAATGTTAAAAAATAATTCATATTACAAATTGTTTTAAAGTCACTTCTTGGAACACATTAAATACTGAGAACACGCCTAGCGTGTCCAATTCCATACAAAAAAACAGGTTCAGATGTCTTCTTTTACTACTTCCATATATAATTGTAAGGTGATCAGGACCGGTTTCGCTCAAGGTGAAAATTTTCAAAAATTGTTTTATATTATTTTATAGAATAACTAATTGCAATCAATTTTGTTAGTGAAGTGCTGTTGTCTGCGCCAGTGATGTTTGAGTTATTATTTTTTAAAGATGTATTAATTATATTGTCTTTCTATTTATTAAAGATACTCGATTATTATTTATGCTGCTTAAAAATTATACGTTGATATGAGATTTATTATGTGCAATGTTTCATATTTTTATTACGGGTAGGCTTGACAGCTGAAATTATTTGAAAGTTCCACTGCAATAAATTTTCCGGCCGAGTTTGATATGTTGGTGCAAATATTTCAAAACAGTGCAAAACTAATGTGAAGAAAACATATGCGGTATATCGAGAAGTCGTAAAACTGACAGAGTTGGAAACAAGTTGAAACTTCCGGTTAAAACTTAACTTTAACTACTAACGTGTGATAACGACTAACTTTAGAATCAATGTACATATGTTCTCAAATTTCTATAATTTCAACGAACATTTAATCTAGAATTTATCCGTTGCATTTTATCTTGATAAACGAAATAAAATTTTAAAAAAACCAAGACATTATTTGGTTGTGAAATTACATAAATAATGTGCTATCCTTTGGAATAATAAATTGAAAGACAAATTCATTCCAAGGACTGTTAGAATAAAAATGAGTTGACCTATTTCTTTGAATCTTTTCAGATTTCTCCTGTTTCACCTTTTTTGAAAAGCAGTGACAAAGCCCAAAAAGACTGCATATAAAATGAGTTTTCGTGATGTTTTTTACCATTAGATAATTTTATTACCCTTCTCATCATAGTGGAAACAAAAGGAAATGAATTTAAGACATTGAGAAAAAACTTTTTCGTCTTGTTTACGGAAAACAGAACTATATTACAATAAATTTGATTACAAAGGGTCGAAAAGAAGGATCGAACATCCGTTTTGAACTACATTAGAAGCATTCGAAGGGTAAAAGTCTGTGAATAAAAATGTTAAATGCATATTATTGCTAACGTTGAGTTTTTGCATGCATTCAGTAATAGGTGTTTTGTATAGCGGGAAATTTGAAGTATCAATTCATAAAAAAATAAGGCAAGGGTGAAGAGAAGTCGTGCAGAGTGAATACACATGAAAAGAATAAATTATTATAATATAACATATAAAACGTACTAAGTACATTTGGAAACGGTAAGTGGTTACGTCTGGGGAACTTTTTTTATTCTCTAAGTCGAAATTTTATATCCGCCGCTGTGTGATTAATTATTCTAAGCCGATTTAGTTTTGAAATTTTAGGGCTGAAACACAATACAACTGTGAATTTGTGAGAAGTTTAGAATTGTTTTAAAGCTTTTGAATAAGTTATATAACCATTACACGAGAATTTTCACACCGTTTGGAAAATTAATTTACTCACGTTTGTGTTACTCAATACCATTTTCGTAAGACGGCCATAATGAAATATTATATAATATCTAATTCATTTGTTTGTTTACAAGGTAAAATATTCACATCCAATCTCCAAATTACAAATTAAAAAGAAGTCTTATAATTAGTTTAAAAAGAATAATTTACGAAACCATCTTTAACCTCTAAAACCCTACGGTCCCGTATGGGACCAGTGATTTTGGTTCACTTCGCTATCGGATTACACTGATTTATGATAATAGTTTTCAACACATGAATATTAATTTTCATAAATAATGCCTGAGAGATTCCGATTCATAATTTTATTTTCAGTTTCGTTAAATATTTTGGTCAAAATGAGGTATATAAACATCTACGTTAAAAGGTTGACTTTTGGAATATGCGTTGTGTTATGTCCAGTGGACCCCAATAAATCAGCTTTATTCACATTATACAATAAATTTCAATGCGGATACAGATTTTTTTTTAATACCTAGAAATTTATCCTTGGAGCTGAACGATTATTTTTTGAAGATAGCTGTAGCTAAAATAGATTTGTTTATTTGTTAACCTAGAGAATTAAAAATCGTGCAAAATGCGGTGCTGGTCTTTGTTCGTAAATTATAAACAATCTTTTATTTTGCTATTGCTTTTTATTTTACCCACATAGCCTGACTTGTTTTAGAGATATAATTATTTTTATAAGAGCTATGGATATTTAGCAAAAAATGCCCGGGCACTTAAAGGTTAAGCAATATTATATTACATACAATATGTACGTACTCTTTTCTTTGATAGACGAAATTTTTGTTCGTGCTTGGCTGTAGATATGCATCCTCAGATGTGAGGACCATCGAGAGGAATCAACACCAAGAACCATCGTGACAGCAGATGCGCCCTCTCGTCACGATCCGAGACAGGCACGGCATAATATGCGGATATTTAAATAAGTTTCAAAGTTTGAATCGGTTTAATAAGAATGCTTGGAACGTGAGACCTAACATAATGTTGATGCGTATCTAATGGGAAAATTTTAGATACATATATTGTTTCTGAACTATTGGCATTTTAAATACCAATACAAAAACCTATTTATATATATCTTTTTAATCTTCCGGTGATTTTTTTTACCACACACCACGTTTGATTTTTATCAAGCTTAATACCATGAATATATACAAGATATTATAATTATAATTTAAGACAGTATTATTATTGCTAGTGGGCATTATAAATTATTAAAAAAACAATTTAACTGATGAATGAGTCAGGTCCGTGGTAGATTGTCAGCGTCGTTCGCTTCATTTGCGGAGCGCCCGGTTTCGAATCCTAATCCGGGCAGTTTCATTGTTCAATCAAATTATTGATGTCAGCTCAAATACATGGTTCTTATGGACTTCTTTGCGATTAGTAAACTACTAGTCCTGTCCTTGGCATATTCATTCTATCCTGCTATAATATTTTCGAAGAAGAGATGTAGAGTAACGAGCAATTCTTGTTGAAATAAACTGAATGAGAAGTCCATATGCTTCACAGGAGCGGACATGGCAATAAAATATTATGAGACTTTTTAACGAATTATATTAAAAGTAGATAAATCAATTGCTTTTTAAATTTAAGCAGTCACCTAACTCGAATTTCAAACCCCTTGAAAAACTGAAAAAAAAATATTTTGGAATTAGTTAGAGAGAATATTTATTATCGTTTGGATACCGAGGACGAAATTCTAAATCCATGAACATATTTTTCGACCCTTTACATGGGATCCGGCCCGCCGGGCTAATTTTGTCCGGCCCTTATACAAAGAAATTAATAATCCAGGGAGGATTTTCCATTTTACTAGTCTATCAGCTCATACAAACAACACATATAAAGTCGTGGCAATACAAATCCGCGCACCCTTCACAATTCTATTCATTTGCGAAAATTTCCTCGAAATCTTAACTGATTTCCATTTTTTTCCTTACCGATCATATTTACAATCTGATTTCCGATTTCTTTTGGCGGGACTGTAATTGTTATGGAGATGAACTGAAGGCACTAATAGAGCAGTATGATACAAGGCTTGCTGACTTCCAAAACAAAGACTCCACATTCGCTATATTTGCTCGTCGGAAAGATTCAGATGTAAAAAATGTGCCAGCAAATTTACAGATGGAACTTATTGAGCTTTAAGGGGATTTATGGCTAAAGCCACAATTTAACAACATTGCTTTGACGTATTTTTATAAATTATATTTGGTGGATGATAAATATACAAATTTACGCGCATTTGCAAGAAAAATCATTTGTATTTTCGGCAGCACATATACGTGAGATCAGTTTTTTTCGAGGATGAAACACACTAAATCAAAAATTCGAACGAGGATAACAGATGAAAATCTCGAAAATTCTATGCGATTATCCTTAAAGCAATATGGAGATTCTTGTAATTCAAGTACAAAGCCAATCTTACTTCCACACTTAGCCACACAAAATTTTGTAATCAGTAATATTAATATTATGTCGTTCATTATATAAATAGAAAATATATAAGATGTAGTAACGTATTTTATTGAATTAAATATTACTTATGTGTAGTAATTTTGTCCGGCCCTTGACTCGAAGACGGAATGACAATCCGGCCCCAGACCTAGGAAAGGTTGCCCATGCCTGCTTTATACGAATAGCTTAATACCAATCGTATCATAGTCTCATTGTATATTTAAAAAGAGTTCAATTGGCTCACAATTTTTTCACTTAAAAATGAGATATTTGAAGCGACATCATTTGATTTTGAAAAGTCCCTTTAACATACAAACGTGTGAACTTAGTTGCTTAATTCAACAGCACACAGGAAGTTGGCCGGTACCGGGTATGTTATTAAATTACAAGGCCGTGAAAAAGAGGATCCACAAAATAAATAGTTCGTCGCAGAGCACCGGCACGACTTCGTGACTAGCACGCCCGCGGTACCGCGCAGCGTCCGACACAACATTCACCTACAATCCGACCAATTTCGACCGACATAATTTACATGCGCTGTAATTGTAATCCGTGACACAACATCTAGCCATACAACTAACAATGAGGGAATTTGGTCGTTAACTACACTTGTACAACTTTGTTATTCCACTTGTATCTACCAACTGAAAAAACATACATATTATTTATTTTATTTCAATTTTTAAATATCCCACCGAATCTATCGAACATACCCCACAGTGTTGCAGGTGCATAAATATTTAATATTTATAAAGTGTTCTTTTCATAATAGATGATAGAACTTTGCAAATTAATGAATAACAATGTATTGCGTAATGGGGTACACATTTCCAAAATACATACAAAAAATAACATATAAAAAAATAAATAATTGCTTTTCCAATGTGACGTATGATTAATTAAGTTTGCAAGTAGGCCCAATTGCCAATTTCATGTTCCAACAAGAGACTCATTTGATACGGTAAGGCGTAAGCCGAAATAGCTATCAACAAATATGTATATAAAATAATTTATGTGGAACTAAAATACATTGTTATTTTCCTACTGTATTATAATGGAGTTCTACCAAGTAAATGCCTACTCAATCAATAGACTCATTTGAACTCACTCACGTTCACGTGGAATATACCGAATATCCGAAGAGACTAAAAAATCATACGTGTTCAGTTGATGTAATAATCAAAAGTTATTTATTTTAAAATAAAAGTCAATTAACTAAAAGCCTTCAAACACATTAACATTATAGTAATGATTAATTCGTTTCAATCATAATAGTGAACTACTTAACAATACTAATAATAAATTTGTTCTGTGACGCTGATTGCATAAATTTAATAAGAACAACACAAAACGAGCTTTTCTGTGTATGTCTTTACCAAGCTTTTACAATATTACGACATACATAGGTATATAAAAGCCCGAGAGAAGACTCGACAAAAGTTATTTATTATTTCTATGCCATTTGTCTTTGCTCGGGTGTTTCAATAACCTGGATATTTATGCCATAAGGCAGTTAGCTATGTTGAAACAGATCAACATAACAATATTATTAATACACATTTATATAATTTGAATATGAAGATAATTGCTATAGAATATTATTTTTGTGAGGTAATTCAAAATAATAAGGCATTTTTTTAAAATTATTTTGACATTAGCAACAAATATTGTTAAGCAAAAAATGTGTTTGACGAAAATTCCGCAATTTAATATTGATGACAAAGATTATTCGTTGATATTTTTAGGAATAAAAGTGATAGTTCAATAAAATTAAACAATTTTAGTTTCGATGGATACGATGATAATTTTTCAACTAATGGAATATGAAAGATGACAATTTGCATTTTATAATAAACCGTATTGATTTATTTCTTGATAAGTTGATAGTTTTTGAGATGAGTGAAACTGGTCCTGAACTAATAAATAAACTTACTGTCTGAAGCATTGAAAGTAAATCGTAAAAAAGATTGTATAAAACTATTTTTTTTATTAAAGAATATTAATGTCTAACAATAATTTTAATCTTTATCAGGTTTTGGTATTGGTTCATTATCTGATATATTATATAATGTCGCTAAGCCGCTTTCATTTCGCAAATCGTCACCAAATTTTTAACCCAATCATCATCAATCAAAAGGGTAATAATTTTTATCGTGACGTTATAATATACATATGTATGGGCCTCGGCTTGAAAATAGTAATATCCAACAATTCAAACCTGAATCATAACTGCCAACTGATAACAAATGAGCCACAGAGGTCACGTTATTATCATAAAGATCTGAATGAAAGATCACTTAAACTTGACTGATTCGTCACAGGTGTCTCCGACTGTGGGTACGCCCCCGATCCCTTTGTCTCTCACCTGGTGATAAAAAGACAAATGTCACACCCCGGCACAGTGTTTTGTCCATACGGGCATCACAATACGCCTCGATAGACACGTTAGGGATCACCACAAATCACTTTTGATTGCCGCGGCTTTTAATTTATGGAAGCATGAGTTATATTTCGTGCGTTAAACAGCGGGGACTTTAGACATTTTGATATCTTGAATATTATTAACTCGGTTAGTATGTGTATCAAATGGGGAATAGTTTCGTATATTTTATAAATTTATTAGATTAGCTAGATGTTTTTATTTCAACTCATTTGCATATAAATACGTCCGGTCTATGTTACTAATATTTTTTGGAAATGATTTAATCTATTGGTTTATAATGAAAGTGACAGAAAGCGATTCAAGTAACATACATATATTCTTATAAATACAATTATTTTAACAAACGTAAAATGTAAAAATTTACATAATTTTATGGGAAATAATCATTCATATCATTGCCAACATTGTCAGATGCGATATACATTAAAAAATACGTAGACAAAGTATTTTCAAGAAGTCAATGATCACTAGACCCCTTGGAACACATTGGAACTTCTGTCTTTCTGATTTGAAGCATACTCTAATTCAGGCACGGGCAAACTGCGGCCCGCCAAGAGTTTTCTGCGGCCCGCCATCATAAATCCTAATTCTAAGTAAGAATATTTTTTTATATTTTATTAAAAAAATATTGAAAATCAAATAAAATTTCTTCAAGATATTGAGTGAGTATACAGATATTCCTTTTCACAGTCAAATTCAATGGCTTTGCTTGGTAAAAGTGCTTCGAAGAGCTCGGGATATAAAAAATACTATAATTTTATTTTTGAAAATGAAGAATGTTACGGACTTTCCTGATGATTAGGGAAATGTTATTTTGCATTTACTCTGGACATCGTGCCACACTTAAATACTATTAACTCCGTGTTATGAACGCTCTGAATGACGATTTTTCACAAAATTTGGTGATCCATTTTCAATAGATATTAAAACTGTATTGAAAGAACTACAATTTGAGATTATTGATCTGCAATGTAAAACTGATTTAAGAGAATTACACCGTAGTGACGAAATTGCAAATTTTACAATGATCGTAATTCAGACAAATTCGACCAATTTAAAGATTTCGCACGAAAAATGTGAACAGACATTTTAGATCATGAACCTCATTTTAATTCTGATTCCATCTCCTTCTATGACCTTTCACAAGCAGTTTTAAAAATATCAACTACAAAATGAGCACCTGAATTAAAAAAAAAAATGATGATTTTTTTCAGTGATTTCGAATTTACGTGATTTTTTGGACGGCACCGTGATTTATTTGCAGGTACGCGGTTTTACTTTTTACAGACAAAATGGTGCGAAAACTCATGCGATATTATTAGTGACTATGCTTTGAAACTTTTTTAAGCACAAAGCATTTATAAAATTCGTTGAATAGAATGTTACCCGGTCGTAAATTTTATCACAGAGAGTTACTACATCAAACAAATGCACTTCAGACGTCCAAATTGAATTAAAATGGGAATGTTATAGGTATATTCTATGCAAATATTTTTTTTTAGGTCGAATTTGAAAAACAATTTTTTTTTTTTTGTGTTTTGGATACCTTTTTCCGCGATTTTTTTTGGTGCGCCACTTTTTGAAAAAAATGTATTTCGTAAAAAACGATCGGGTGTATATCTAAAAATAGTATTTTACTTGCGGCTCACTTTGAATTCTTGGAATTGGCCCTCCATCCGAAAAGTTTGCCCCCCCTGCTCTAATTCAATGACGTGCAAGGATGAAATGTGAACTATCGATAACGAAAGGATATACAAAATTTCCGTACATGCTTATACACACATAAAAAATATTTTTCAGACTTACTTGACGAAATAGCAATTCTATAATATTGTCTATGAGTAGGACTGGATTCGTTTATAGCGAGCATCATCAAATGAAAATTCTCCCGATGAGCAGTCCAGATAAATTGTGGAGATATTCAAAAAGTCAATTTGATTAAGATGTACGATCAAGCATCGGCCATATAAATTATAAATAGTAAAGTCTGCTTCTATATTGAACGAGTTCTTGTGTGATGCCAATCTTAAAGCTTTATTTGAAACGTGTCAAAAATATTTGCAAACGCTTTTTACGCATGCTTTTGGCAGACATGTTTCTTGAAAATTGCGTCAGAAATACTGTAAGTAATTTTTATTTTGAAAAGCGAGTTCTTGACTTCTTTTCACGCTTTAATGGCCTTTCAAACAACCAGTTCAGTACTATATGCGAGTTATTTCCAAAATGAAAACCTTACCATGCTTAGCTTTTTCAGCACGGCTTTCTTGTAGCTCAATAAAACTCCCTATAAAATACCACAAAAACATCGTTTACTCTTACAGCTTATCAATAAATGATTATTTTAGTATCTTTATCTTTTCCGGAATATAATAGAGACACTGGATAAAAATAGTATTTTAAACACAGTAAGTATTTCACCTAGAAATATGTCGAAGTCAATAATTCGATGTTTGTTCTCAATTTTCATGACTAGGTATTAAATTTGGAAAACAGTAGCCTTTCATTTCTCAGAAGTCATGCTCGCAAAATCAATAAAAGTACGCTCATTTTACGAAAATTAAAGGTTAAATTCATTGTTCTCAAAAACTAATACAATTTTTTAACCTTTCGTTGCTTAAATAGATTTTTTATGACGTGCCAGTAATAATGCTTATTAAATAGTAATATTATAAAATATACCTATATAATAGTGAGCAATACTTGACTATTGAATGCCCAGGGCGAGATTTCGTCGAAACATGAACATAATTTGACCAAGAATGTTGAGGTCAGAGCAAAAAACATTTCCATAGTGTAATTATGGTACAACAATTAGTGTTAATGTAACCTAATAGTGTATACGTTTTTAAGAGTAGTAATTAACAATACTAACACAAAAAAGTATTTTGGAAATCTATTGAGATTTTTTAATATATAATACATTTTTGAAGAACAAGTCTGAAAAAAATTATTCTATTGTAATAAAAATATGTTGTATTTCAATGTTTGTAAATTTACAACTGTTTTAGTTTTGAATGAAGAAAAAAATACGAGGCTATTATTCGGACTGCAATCGTGTTATTATGACTCTATAAATTCACCTTGAAGAAACTCAACAAATAAAAAGCTGACATTTACAAAAGCTCATAATATGACCGCTATTTTTAGCGGTTTCCTATTACACAAAAGCCGTTTAACAATGGCATAAAAGAACCCCCATCAAACAGATGTCCATATGTGCACGTGTAAAGCGTAAAATCTGAAAATATTGGACAAACTAAAACACAAAGAAATAAAACGTACACTTATGAACACACTTTTTTTTTTTAAAAAAAGGACTGACCGCTTATTTTGAATAATACTAAAATTATAACATATCGTTTGATAAATTATCATTAACGTTATATGTTATCATTTTATTAAGATAATAGCATCGAGTACTTTCTCACGGAAATACCAATGACGCCCAAAACGTATAATTATCCTTAAATGTTATGAATAAACTATAATACACAACGGTATTGCATGTTTTTAGAGAAAAAACGACATCTAAAGAAAAACAAGATTGATTGCGCAAAAGGGTGAAGTAAAGTGGATAATTGCAGGCGAATCAAAATGGTTGAAGAGGGGCGCATACCAAAATAACAGCTCATAGGAAATTCATGCTAGTAAATTTATTATATTAATTGAGGTTACCTATCAAGCAATTGCCTATCGGGGATTGCGAAAACCGCAAGAGTTCAAGACTATTAAATGTTTGTAATAATCATTGTAAAACTATTATGTAATATGGTTAATAAAGCTTATTTTCACAATTTGGATTGCCCTGCATTATTAAATTGTTAATCATAGTTTAATACCAATTCCAACAAAGTAGATCAGCTTAGGATTAATTTCAGTGAATATGTTTTTATCCTTGCCACATTGCCAAAGCAATAAAATTATAATTTGTAATTTACACGTAGATTTATAATTTAATGAACAAAGAAACAACCGTATAGGATTCGTGAAACCGAAATACAGCAGCTTTATTTTATATATTATTTACACTGATGATTCCACCCGGCCTCGCTCGGTATTTGTAATATGTATTTAAAATTAATCAACAACGAAATCTAAATAATTCAGTCGTGATTCGTGATGTATGCAAAACGTTGCTCGATTGTTTGTTAAATAAATTCATTTGAATCGTACGAAAACAGAATATTAAACGGCAGCCAATCAGAGACGAATGCGATGACAACCAATTAGAAATGAATTACACCCATCGGTCATTGTTTTACAAGTAATAAAATTATAAAATCTAGATTTACCGCCAAAAGAATGGTGCTATGCGATAGAAAAAACTTTTTTATTCCAACAAAGTATTACACAAAATGTATATTGAAACTGGATAATCATGAAGCCAATAAATATATGTATAGCAATATGAAGCAATTTGAAAACTTTATATTAAAAGTTAAACGGTATAATTTGGTATAACATTGTTATATTTAGTCGTAAATTAAAGACAATAAATAATCTAGGAACTAGGAAGACTTGATTTTTAATTCATATACACAATTGGTTGGATAATTTTTTAATTTAATGTAGCAATTATTCTGACGTAGTGAATATTGATAAAGTTTTTTTTAAATATTAAAAAAGAAATATGATAGGTTTCATTCATCAAAAAGAGCGCTGCTAAATTTATCTATATTTTCACGTATATGATAAGTATTATCCGTATGGTAAGTGTTAACCGGTAATTCGTGAAATTTTCGTTCGCAGAAATTCTCAGTCCCATAATATCATGTTTGATAGAGGGCCTATTAAAAATCCATGAATCATTTCTTGTCTGCCACTTGACCCCCGGTCGTATCGTTTGGCGTATAATAGTTTAATTTGATGTTACTTGAAACACATATATTAAGAATGGACCAATACTAGAAGTCTATTCTGGTTCTGATGGCTGACGGTAATAAATGTGCGGTTTTTATTATTTTTTATTGACTAGGAATTATTCCATTCATATTTTGTATTTTTTTTTATAGTAATATACACAACATGATTTTATTTTAAAGCTGGAAAGTATAAGGGGATAAAATAATACAACAAAATAGCAAAACTTTTATTCCCAATATAATAAAATCATCTGTTTTTGATCTGTGTGCTATAAAGAAGCGGAGATTTTGAATTTAAATAAAAAATGAAAAAGCAAAATTAATGATGTGAGATTAACATGATACATTTATTAGTGGTGTTTAATTTGTTTTCTTTCATTCGATTCATTCTCAGAGCGTATTCCATTTGTAATCTTACATCTAAAATGTTTTCGAAATCGGTAACTTGGTCAATGGTTTGAATGCCCAAATGAAAACTTTCATTCAATGCTTTTTCATTGAATCCAAAGGCATGCATGTCTTTTGTGTTTTTCTTCCTTTCTCATCCACTCCCTATAAGATGAAAAAACACGACGAAGGATAAGCGATAAAATAATTATTAAGTGATTTTCTATCCTCGTCATTCTTTCGTTACCATCTCTGAATAATAAGTTTTCGCTAAAAAAACATTTATATTGATAGGCATGAATTAAAAAAAAAACAAGAGAGTATAAATATAGCCGAATAATATTCAAAGCTGTAAATTATTCGTTAATCGATAAAATACACAAGAAATTATTTTGTTAAGTTACTCTAAATTCTAAAGAAGTGATACAAAAGCAAATTATATAGCGACTAAAACTGGCTGAAAATAATTATAGCCGCCCATGACAGACATGTTATTAACGCAAAAATGAAAAATTTAATTCATGTTTTTGACCGACGATTAACTCAATTGTCGGGCCACTAATTAAGGATACCGAGTTGATTCCGTTGGTCAACGCATTAATAATATTTTTTACCCGAAAACGTTCTCGGCACGTTGATGATGCTCGTAAAAAATACAATTGTAATTGCCTAATGAAAAGGACGGATTAATTTATGTAATTATTTCTGTTTTAAATGGTGAGCAAGGAGCAATAATTTTCATGCGGAGTTTGAATCTTTTATTTATAGTTCCTGTTACTTTGACTGGGGTCTTTAAATTCCACGGTTATGCTCAAGGGGCGTGCCCACTACAAAAAAACTATTATTATGCTAAGGGTTTTTGTTTTAGGTACACGATCAATACTTCTCAGCACGCGTTAAGTTGAATTTTGAAAAAATATTAACTTGGATGCGTTTGTAACTTACTTGGTATAAAATTACGTGCAACATTTCTGTTTTGTAAATATAATATTGAAATTAAATCAAAATTGGTAGAACTTTAAGACACAATTATTATTTCTTGGTATAAAATTATTTGTCAACATTTCTGAGTAGTTATTTTGGTATTGGTTATTTATTATAATATTTATATTAAAAATTAAATCACATTGTTTATTCCACGTATTGTGTAACAAATAGTGACACGTGTTTCGCCAATTTAATAAGCATATACAGATTTACTATCGCGTGATTACTTTAGTAATTACATTTTGATTCAAGTATTATAAATTAAAAAAATCAGGTAGGAATTTTTACTTCTTACTTAGCTTAGGAAGGGGACGGGGACTTGATGCAAACATATCAATAATAGTACTGACAACACTATCACTACAAATAATTAGTAATAAATTAAATTAAACATACACAAAATTACCAGCGAATCCATATTTGAACTATTTATTTATTTGCAGTTATCAGGTTATGCCTAAACAACACCGAACCTTACGATCAAATTTAAACAAAAAAAAATGATATTTACTATTACTCAATATATTAAAAATGTTACTAGTCATAAAGTATCACTGAGATAATAAGTGGGATACTTTGTGTACGAATTCGACATCATAAAAGATAGAGATTTT